>CM073429.1:74947594-77447594 GCA_037114965.1 Monochamus alternatus | reverse complement strand
AACGTCAAAATAAAGTGATTGAGCCCAACATGTCTTATTCAATTGTTGCTTCCTTTCAATCTACAGGGTGTTAAAGTTGAAAAAAATGTTTTCTATTTTTTGCTATATTTTAAGATGAGGATTTTCTAGTTCTCAAAAATACCTCATCGGGTAAATGTCCGTAGATAATATTTGTTGCCTGTTATCTCGATATAATTCCAAGTACCTCGCTGTTGCACGGCGACCACAAAAAATTTCTAGAACATATACACATACATATAAAAATTATTATGATGGGGCATTTTAAATATAAAAAATATCAATAAGAAACACTACTGCCTAATCCATGAATTGAATATCATTGACAGAAACAATATAGTATTGTAGTGACAGCTATCTACTTATTATTTCCACGCCTACTACTTTGGAAAAAATTATTTTCTAATTTAATTCCCGCCAAATCTAAAAAACTTAAATCGTTTTTTTCGAAAACAGTCGAGTTTATCGAATTGTAACAGGTATACCTTTTCTATTTAGAATTGAAGGTAGTTCAATAGTTTCTTATTAAAAAATTTAAAAGTTAACAGTATAACTAGCGGCCCTTAGTCGTGACTGTTTGCATATTCTTAATTGCCATCTCAAAATACATAAGACTACAAGTTTTCAAAACCATCGGTCCATACGTTCTTAAAATATAGCAAAAAATCGAAGACATTTTTTTAACTTTAACATCCTGTAGAATTAAAAGGAGCAGCAATTGAATAAGGCATATTGGGCTCAATCGCTTTATTTTAACGTTAACAATCTGCCCTTAAGCTATGTACCATTATTAATGACTCACCCTGTATAAATAATATTCATTTTCAGTATAACAGTCTACAAAAAATAGAAACAGAACGGTCTTAGGCTGTTGAGATGATTGATTTGTTTTCGACACTCCCAAAATATATGTAAATTTCAAAGTGAAAGAAAGTGATGCAGTTTGGCCCACCTTATAGGAGGTGGCTCTCAGCAACAGCGTAGGTCGAGTGTGTTAATTTTACAAATGTAAGAGGTCAAAGACTTTTAGTGCCATTCTTTTATTCGGTAAAAGAATGAACTTTTCATGCACATTCACACTTTGTCAAGCTGTTACTTAAAGTTATTTCGTCCCATATTCAGAAATCGATAGGAGAAATCGTTTGTTCTTTATTATTAGCAAAGTATTAAATCTTAAATAGGTATATACATATCTATCAATAATATTTATTCTTGAACCATCTCCTTTTACGGTTAATTTTTTAATAATTTAAAAATCTTCTAGAAACTACCAAATTATTGAAGAATATCTCCGGGTTTTATTAATTATTTAATAGTTTAATAAATAAAATAGTTTGAAAAAATTTCTAATAAGGAACGAAACGTTATTCGAAGATTTTTAAATTATTAAACAACGAACCTTATTCCCAATAAATCTAAAATTTTTCGTACATAATAATATGCATCTATATAAAAATGACAATCTTAAAGTATTCTTTCCAATATTTTGGGTATCGAGAATTGGATATTGTAACCTATACTGGGTGTTTTATGAATAATGGATCACAGACCACCTGGTCTGTAATTAACGAAGATACAGAGACTATTTATTACTAAAATCTGTAATAATTTTCGCAATTGTTGACTTATCGATTTCAAATTTAGTGTTTATGGATATTTTGGAGGTGTTAAATTTAAATGTTATATCACTTTTGAGCTATCTTTTTTTACCTAATACAAGAGATAATATTCTATAAAATTATAATAATTTGGACTTTTTTAATGCTTTGTGGAAACCCATACCTTTAACCGGTTTCGAGATACTTTGATTTAAAAAATCAATTTTTGGTCTAGTGTTAGGTAAAAAAAGTTATAGCAATTTTACATCAGCTATAAATTGTGACTCCTCCTATAAGATAGCTTCAAAGTAATATATTATTTAAATTTGACATGAAAAACTCATCGACACCAAATTTTAAATCGATACATCAAAAGTTATTTGAAATTTTAGTAAAAAATATTTTACTTCAACACCCTGTATCTCCGTTAGTATTAACATTCGTTCCCACATAGTGTATTTTTAATATTTTGGCTTAAACAATTACTGTAACCAACGGGTTAAGTAACGACTTATTAAATATCCTGTATAATAAAATAGTAAAACAAATTAATAAATGTATCAATTTAATCAATTATAAAGAAATTAGTAACAATTGTTCTAATTCCAATATTTAATCGACTTCTAAATATGATATTTAAATATTTTCAGTTTTCTATAAAATCTAATTTAAGGGACGCCTTATTTTTTAATAACTATAAAAGGTAACGCAATGGAAAACAAAATGTGACCAAAAGACGCTGGGCGTCACAGCGCAAGCAAGCCCGGATTATTAAATTAAACAAATACGTTACACATTTTCATACCGAAAATCGTAAAAAATGCCAGTGCATTTTGGTTTATGTACCTTTAGTCAATTTTTAAAGTATATTTTCAATGTAGGGTAGAACAATGAACAATGATACTCTTGGCAAAATTCCTTAGGATAACCCATTTCCAGATAGTTTGACCTTTCTAATCATTGTTATGTAATTACAGAGATTTAGGTATGTGTATTGTGTACATGCACTTGGTATACATCAATCATAGAAAAATACTAATATATTTACTGTATCACGAAAAAGCAGTTTTAGAAAATTCATACCCTATCATTTTCCAAATCAAAGATAAGACCGAAAACATCGAGAATAGCTTCTCTCTTTCAAAACGTCTAGACACGCTACTGGATTGTTGCAATTCTTATATAAAGGTCTATGTTTAACTGCAATACATATGAAAATAATACTCTGTATCTGAACAAACGATTATATATTTTAGGTGTAAGTCTAAAACAGCCAAATTTATAATTGCTTTGTGTATCAGAAGCAGTGCATAGACAAACAACGGCTGTACATAATTTATTAGGGCACATTACTAAATCAGCAGCCAAGAGACTAAATTAGTGTGGTTGAAACTAAGATATATAATGCCTCCAATCTCCCATTATGTCTTATGTACTTGGTGTGTAGGACTTCTTAACTGTAATTTATCTGGTTATATTTCATTGTAATAGGAGGACAAATTGGAAATAATGTTGATTTTAATAAATGTACACGAAATGCGTTGTGCATATGCATGTGCCGGATTTAAAACACGGAATATTTAACCAGAGGATTATATACGTAAAAATTTGCATAATATTCAGGTTATGATAAACTTTACTCTTACGAGTATAACACCCAGATAATCTGGTTGCAAAATATGCTTGACGTCTAAACCCGGGACCTTTCCCTTCTGGGTGGCTGTTCTAACCACTGAGCTATTCTATTTAAGTGAGGGTAGACTTTTTCACACAATTCTACCTCTACCTCTTCCTCTACTTTTTTAAAAAATATTTCTAAATATATTTATTTTTGACTACTTCAAGAATGTGTTTCTATATACAGGGTGAATCATCGCTGTAGTGAAGTTGATTTGTCGCTAAAATTGGAACAATAAATTCTCAAATAGGTTTGAGTGCGGGAGCAAGAAATGGACATTTTAAAACTGATATCACTTATACAGAGTGATTTGTTTGAAAAAGATAACACTTGGTACGATTTTATGAACACCCTGTATGACATTTATAAACAGTGACCTCTTCAGAATTTACTGTGAACCTAGTGTGTGATGATTGCTTAGATTGTGTGTCAAAAAACGAGTATATCAGCGATGATCAAGTCTAACGCCAAAAATGTAAATTTTTTATATTCAAATATTAATAATTCCATGTAAAATATAAATACCCATTCAAATACAAGATATTTTAAAGAAATACAACTTTGGTATGCCTTCTGAAAACGAATCATTGTATAAGCCAAATCATTTTTAAAATGCCCATTTCTTGCCTCGCCAAATCCTATTTTGAATTTTTTTGCCAATTATATTGTAGCAATAAATCAACTTTGCCACAGCGTTGACCACCCTGTACAATGCAAATATTTCTATTTATTTAAATAGGTATTATAGAATGATTATTTAAATTATAATTTTCACAATTATTTCCGAAACATTAACTTGAATTGAACACAATAAATAGATACACAGGGTGGCCCGTCTTTCATGGCTCACCATTGGCACAGATTACCTTCATCTGTGCCATTGGCATCTCAAAAACCATAAAACATACAGGTTAGTTCAAATTAGAAAAAAAATATGATCATTAAGATAAACCAAACAAATTCAAGATGTCTGCTGTATTTGCTGAAATATAGGTATTGAAAAAAAAAATGAATATAGGGATTTTGCAAAATGCCATCTAGCGTCATTATCTCTCAACAGAAACAGCTGAATTTGGTACAGAAGGATAAAAATATACGAGAAATCCCTAGCCACTCAGAACTAGAACTGTTTTTTTTTTTGTGGGCGCCATATTGGATGTCGACAGTAACATATGTAGACTAAAATTACAAACACATCAATAAGTAACATTATTTTATTTAAAGAATAATCCATACAATTATATTATGAAAATACTATAATTTAAATAAAAAATCTAATTTTTCTTGACGTAAAACAAAAATCAACAAACATTTTGACAGATTCGATAATTGTTAACTGGTTTTATTGTTGGACGCCTTACTTCCTACAAACATTTTAAATATGGACTGAATCTTTCATTCAATTATAAATTTACGAAATTTAGAAATGGTCCAGCACAGAACCGGAAATTCTGCAATATGTAATTGGATTGGAGCCTGTTGCTTGTCCTCCTTAACCCATTAAATTTTCTTCTTTGGGATAGTCCGAAACATTAAATTTATAACAATCCTTGTGAAAATATAGAAGACCTACGCGACAGAATTACTGACGTTTTTAGGTCTATTTCATAAAGTATTCAAAACGTTATGGATAAGGCCCGCTACAGACTATGCGTTAATTCACGATTCGTTATGCGCGATTCGTAATATGCGAGGAATTGGCGAATAGTTTGTAGGGTCTTGTTCGTTAAAAATCCATTCATAAAAACCCTACACACGATGCACGAGTTCCTTACAAATCACGCTTAGTGCATCGTCAATCTCGAATTCACGCATAGTTTGTAGCGGGCCTTACATTAGACGTCACTTGGCAGTTATTTATGCAGGATTTGTGTATATTTATGTACCTAATTTTTTTAGTAAAGTATTGAATTGTGTTTTACGTCAAGAATCACTAGACTTTTCATTTTAATTATTGTATTTTTTTAATTTTATGGGTTAGGTATTCTTGAAATGAAACAGTCGTGATAAATATTAACGTGTTCATAATTTTATTCTACATCTGGTACTGTAAAGATCCAATATGGCGCACATAAGAAAAAAACTTCAACTGTTTTGTTGCATAACCGAACAAATTAGTGCTCATAGAAAATCGATTATATTCTTCTGCCTCTGTACCAAAATTCAGCTTTCTGTTCAGAAATAATGGCGTTAAATGGAACTTTCTAAAATCGGTATTTTCAGTTTTTTCATAATGTTTCAGTTACGATAGCAGGTATCTTAGATCTGTTTGCTTTTTCTTAATAGCCATCAAAAGACATAACTTCTTTTTAATTTAAGCCACCCTGTATATTTTTCGGTTTCCGACATGCCAATGGTGAGAAATGGCCACTCTGTATACAGTGATGATTTTTTTATTTTGTCTATTATTCCTGACAAAAACCACTGAAACGAGCTGTTTGAAATTTCTAATAATATTTCTCAGTAGAACTTTTCGATTGAAAAGAACTGCTTCTGATTACTTTTCAATGTTTCTAATAATTTGTCACCTTCTACATAAATCAATAAGATTGTCACATTTTTACGAGATAATGACATTTTTTAATAAATTTACTATTTACAATAAATTATTAATGTCTATCAATCAACCATTAAATAATTTATATTTTACTCACTTAAAAATTAACCTGAATTCTCCTTTATGCATCTCTTCCGTTTTGACCATTTCACACACTCACAAAAAAAACATAAAAACGTCACTCCACCTGCACTGCGAATTCACTATCAGCAAAAAACACGTTAGGTAAATGTATTGGATATTGCAATCAGTCATTCATTTCCTACGATTCCAACACAAAACCTCATGGTTTCAATTCATTTTACACCGCACATAGTCTTATAGCAAGGCATCAACACAACAACCAAAGCTAGATGCAACTGTTGAAATTCACACGACACAAGGTGCAAAAAATGGACTTTTCGAAACAAATATCAAAAAAGGCTGAGAAGAGAATCATTGCTTTTTATGAATATACACACAAAAAACGTACAATGGCTTGCACCAAATTAAATATAAAGCTGGATACACAATACGCAGGCGGTCTCTCCAGTGGTATACAGGAAAAGTCAAAATAATGTCAGTATTTTATATACGTGTTTGTCCTATTTGGACGTGTCCTTCGTTGCGAATATACAGGGCGTTCGAGTAAGAAGTTAAATATTGAATTTCAGTCATAATTTCTAAACCGTTACCTTCGCAACTTGGGTGATAAAAGTAACTCAGAGTAATACAACTTTCACTATTTAAATTGGAATTAGACACGCTTCATTATACAGGGTGGGCCAATAGTGTGTGGACGGAAGATTGTGGTTATATTGATATATATTTTTAAAATCTGCTGTTGGTGGGAGGTGGGGGTAGTAAGAGCTACAAACTAAAAATATTTTTTATGGAATTCCTAGACATATACAGGATGATTCATATTAAAGTTACATTTTTTTAAATGGAACCCCCTGTATATTAATGTATATTTGGATTCCTCGGTCAATTCTAGTGTAACTTCATGTACCATACTTGGTGCCAAAAAAGTACCGTTTGGACGTTATTCGATATTTTGTCAAAAAGTTGATGTCTACAAACAGTTGAATATCAGAGGGGGGCGGCAACATAAGAGACTGTGATTGGGGGAAATTATTGACCACCCTTCATACTACCAAGAGCTAGAAAGTTAATTATGAACTGTGTTTGTTAAGGCTGATATCGTCGCTCTAATTTTGAAAACGTCAATCATGAATAACTTTTTTTAAATAGAACCCACATATTTTTTCACGTCATCAGATAACACATTTCATTACCTTTCACCCGATATAAAGTTATCTGTATTTATCTCTATCACTTTTCTTCTAATCCACAATTACTTTTTACTATGATGGATTTATGCAAACCAATTAATTTAAACTAAATTGAAAAATAAATAAATAAATATGATAGCAGCATTTATTCATACGAATTAATAATTAAAGTGGAAAAGGAAAGAGTGTATATTGAACAACCAACGACAGCTGAAAATATGAAAATCAGAATTAAAAATGTTCTTACAACCATCACCCCAGAAATGTTAATGAAAGATTCTTTTCGCCGAAGAATTCACATTTGTATTCAACAAGAAGTTGTCACTTTGAACATTTACTTTGAAGTTATGTTATTTACTGTTCATTTACTAAAGCACTGTAGTTTTTGTGAAGTTTTTTGTAATCCTTGTTCATTTATTTGTGTTACTATTTAATAAATAATTATAATGAAACTTACTGTTTGTTTTCCATGGCCAACTTTACTCCCGAGTGCTTGAAAAAAACTAAATGTGATATTATAGAGACCAATTGAATTAAACTAAATAAACATAAGTCAATTTTAATAAAAAAATCACTTTAATTATTAATTCGTATGAATAAATGCTGCCATCATATTTATTTATTTTTCAATTTAGTTTAAATTAATTGATTTACATAAATCCATCATAGTAAAAAGTAATTGTGGATTAGAAGAAAAGTATTAGAGATAAATACAGATAACTTTATATCGGGTGAAAGGTAATGAAATGTGTTATCTGGTGACGTGAAAAAAATATGTGGGTTTCATTTCAAAAAATCAAGTTATCCATGATTGAATTTTCAAAATTAGAGCGACGATATCAGCCATAACAAACAGAGTTCATAATTGACTTTCTAGCTCTCATCAGATCTCATCTATTGTGGTTGAATTTTCGAGTTCCCACAGTTTCAAAAGTGAACTTAGATATTTATAGAATGTTTTCATTAAACCAGGTTAATAAATTTAGCTAGATTTTTTTTTTAGATAACTATTGAATAGAGCTTTGTCTGTGGAATTGTTCATTAGCATACCTAGATGTTTGGTATCAGAGAGCATACATATGACTTCATTGATAGGAATTGTAGAAGATTTGATATATATTAGCTTAAAATACCTTTCTAATACGGTAAAAAATGTTACAAAAGCTAATAATAAAGAATATATAGATATTTCTTGTGAGTGTAATTCAACGCTGGTCGGGGCTTTAGTCCGCAGAGTAGTTAGTTTCACACAATATTTTTAATACCTATAAATATATTTTAAGAAACACCCTGTATAATTAGTACCCAAGCTTTAAATTAACTAAAATTCAAAAAGACTGGCCAATAGCTATATAACAAAACAACCAAAAAAACTATTTTTTAGAAACCAAAACATTCCATTTTATTTTCTCATAATAAATACATATTTTTTAATTATTTAAGTACACCTCTCACTTCAGCACTTACAAATTGGTGATTTGTATTAAGTCTATCATCATAATTAAATCTACCATCGGTAGATTACACGAATATGAATGGTGCGAATTTTAAAAGTAGTTAGTTTTTGCTAATCTATTTGAATTGAACACAGAAAGGCTCTTGTCCGAGGTTGAAGCGGAAGAGTTTAATTCCAATTTGACCTGGTATATTTCGAAATTTTCTGGATTGACCATACATGGTCATAAAAAGTAAAAAATTGGCAAATAGTGTGATTTAAGGTCTAACCAAATGACTCTATTGTCATAGGACCTTGTACCATTTTCTTTATAGTATAATCACCGCCTGACAGGTCTACTCATAAGTTCCTGATACCCTGTATATACTATTAGGCATTTTCTCATTCATCTACCCTCCATTCAGTTAAACCTGAACCTCAATAAAGGCTTTGTACGCAGAATTTAAAAGTAACGGCCGCGCGATGCTCAGCAATTCGTTTACGATTTCGTAATGCAATTTGTTTAAATATTTTCCTCATGTGTCTCAAACGTTGCTGTATATAAATTCACTTCATATTTCAGTTGAATATATTGCTCGATTGCGCATGTTGCCAAACCGATATGTAAATGAACTTAAATTCTAAATACATCGCGTCCGTAATTGAACAACAAGCAATTTGAAAACTTTCGAACATGGGATTCACATTGATTGCAGAAGGTATAATTGAAAATGATAACGTACAGGATGTCATATTTCGACATTTCAGGGTGATCAGTCCTATATTGTAACATGTACAAATATGTTTAGCTAAACAGATGCCTACGTAGTTATCCATTTTTGCTTTTAGTATAGGATCCCACTATAAAACGACCTTCACCGAGCTTGTTAATGGATGAAAAGTATTTTATATCCAATTAAATATGTCAATAAATATATTGCAAATGGGTTGCCAAAAAAAATTCAGTCCAGAATATGATTAATTAACAATTAAAAATTATTATTTTTTAAACGTTTCACTGGTTTGGTTAATAGACAAATTCCATACCAATCGAAAGTATGAAGCCCATAGAATATGCAAACGTTAGGTTGACTATTTTTTTCCCATCACAACTCTTGGGTAGGCAGGTATAAACAGGTAAATCGATATTAGTAACTTGCACCGGTGTGGTTAATAAATTAAAGTTAAATTAAAATAAAGATTGTTTCATTACCAACACAGTGGTATAGGGTTGTCTGTGAAAAATCAGTCCTGAATTCCGGTTGTCGAGTTTTAAAAAGTGAAATATTCCCCAGCGAACCATTCCATGCGATAGAAGAGTAGACAGCATTGCAGCTGTGTGTAGTTCGTCCATACCGAAAAGGAAGACGATCCGTTTATCCGTTTCTCCAAAAAATCGAATAGAGTCAGGGGACGGCGGTATTATTATTAATCTGCCCCTAGGAACTCGTATAATCCCCAGAAAAATTTTTTGACAAAGTACCGAAAAGAAAAAGGGTGTAGGATATATTAGAGGAAAAAGAAGTAAATATCTAACTGAGTTAAGTCATACATAGAAACATAACAAATATGGTTATTTATAAAATATGATATCGATAATAATTAAAACGCAAGAAGGAAGACAAGGTGGAGAACCTTATAAAGGAATGTAACGAAATAACAAAATATTTCTTTGAAGGATACATAAACTAGCAAACAGTAAACATATCAGAATGTGCTTACGCAGATGATGTAATCATGGCTGCAAGTGAGAAAGAGTTACAGAAAAATATTGATGTGTGGAAAGATATATTAGCAGCAAATGTAATGAAAATAAATGCAAAGAAAACAAACGTAATGGCAATAACAGACGAACAACAGCAAATAAATATACAAATATACAGGGTGAATCTTAAATAAGTACAAATATTTTAACTGCTGGTGTAGTTCGTCATTTAAATCAGTCTAGTGAAAGCCATTTTTAAAAATTTCTAATATTTACGGAGATATTAATTTTTTTTAAAAATACCCACATTTTGAGGACCGCTGGCTGATTTTTCATCCAACAACGTAATGAAACATATGATTTGTTGCGAGGTTGCCATATCTCCTCCAATATAAATATTACGTTTCCTTTAACGTAATAGTTCTATTTTAAAAATACTTGTTTTAAGCATATGTACAGTAAAATTGGGTATGTAGTATGATACGCAGCAATATTAACATAAATTTTAAATCTGAACTAACCTTACTATACTTCAACGATTAAAAATGAATTTCCGCAAGTTCAATACTACCGTAAAGTATTTAGGAAGATATTACGTGATATTACTATGTCCAATGTTCAAAAATTATACATAAACGTGCATACAAGCTTACCTGTTTGTTAAAAAATTAACTATTTAATCAGTAATCCACATTTCACAAGTTAAATGTCATTGTACACTGTTAGAAAGGGACACAAAACACAATTTCCTTAAGTTATTTTATGAAGAATAACGAAAAACTATGCACGCGTTTTTTATTTAAAATGGAAAAAATGTCAACTTTTAGCAAATTTTATTGCTATTTTCATGCATTATGTGGGGTTAACAAGTTTGACTTAAGCTTCCGATAATCTGTCATGACAGTCAATGACAGTTTGATAATAAAAAATAATATAAAATGTTACACTTGACAAAATTCGCTAAAAGTTGAGATTTTTTCTTCCTTGAAGCAAAGACATTTGTGTAATACTGGCAACACTGTGAACCACACGTTCAGTCTGCAGCACTATGACTCATAAAAGTATGAAGAGTCGATCTAGGCCAGCGGTCCTCAACAAGTTTTCTACTGAAAAATTACGAAATTTATTTAAAATTTCACTTTTTTATTTCTGATTTTTTTCTAAAAAAACTATTAATTATGTGTTCTACACACAAAACTATACTGCTGGTTAAAATATTTGTACTTATTTAAGATTCACCCTGTATAGACTAGAGTTAGAGTATCGAGTTCTAAAAAGAGAATAGAAAATACAATGAAAGTATCTACAAAATCCAAAATTAATTTCTATAAAGCAAGTTTATAAATTTATTTTAACATATGGATGAACGAGACAAAAAAGGAGCAAAATTCAAGTAACGGAAATGAAAAATCTGAGAAGAGTGAGAGGAGTAACAAAAATGAATCAAATAAGGAATGACCAAATCAGAAATGATGAATTAAAACAGAAAAGTGAAAAGAGTATGGCAACGCAAGTTAAAAAAGACGAGGAAGACCAAGGGAAACGTGGAATAGTTCAATAGGAAAAGTTCTAAAAAAATACAAGGAAATCATGGCAAGAAGTAAGAGACCAAAAACAGTGATGTAAATTTGTATATAGTTACGAATTGTGTATATAAATCATTATCCCGACACCTAAGGGTAAAAGGAAATCTGATTATACGAGTATATACACTTCGGCAATATTTATCTGCGTATTATAATAGAAATTGTCATTTCCATATTCACCACCGGTTATTCGACAATATAAATGTATACAATAGGCTCCCCAAGATGCAGGACCACCAATGGAGTGTGTTTTATTAGCATAAAACATAAACCGCAAACCGCGAGTCTTAATAATCAGTGAAATGAATTAATCGGTTTTTAATGTAACTCGATACGACGAGCTTCTGGTAATTTGTATAATTAAACTGAACATATGCCACTAATTATGTTGTGCAAAACAAATCGGATGGATGAAGACAGTTTTAATGGCTTTTAATTTACAGGATGTTCAATAAAAAAATTTGCCTGTAATTTCTCATAATTTATGTAAAATTACATAATATTTTTGTTTAATGAAATAAGTACACTGTAATATTACAGAAATAAATCAGTAATTAACATTATTTCACACATACGACTTGTTATTCAGTGTGTATAAAATTTAATGTTCAAAAAATGCACGCATATAGCAGCCTAACAATTAGTGCACGAATAAAAATTACTTAATTAGGTACTAACAGTAATCATTAAATAAAAAGAAAAGACGAAAAAAATATCAGAACAAATACTAAATTATTGTAATTACAAAAAACTTATAGCCCTATGTATATATTTGATAGAAAAAAAGTTATATAACAGTAATTTAATATGTTTAAAATTATGAGACATGACATTAATTGGAGACTTTCCTTAAAATATTCGAATTGGATGCTAGTAAATAAAAGACATCATTTTACCTAAACGAAAACTGGGAACTCTGACATTAAAATATTCTAATAATGACATGTAGTATGTCATTATTAGAATATTTTAATCAATCAATTTTGTTATTAATTAAATTGTGCAAAAATAATACACTATTTCTAGCCCGGCTTAGTTTTAATGAGGGAATATCGATGAACTCTTACTCTCTAAAGTAAGAGTTCATCGTTGCAACTCTGAATGGGATAATAACAACACACTTGAAATAAAGAACAGCATACCAAATTATAGCACCGTAAAACCATCAAATTTAGATCATACAAACGAAAAATAGAGCGTCTTTAACGCATTGATATTAGAAAAAGGTCTACAACTTCTTATGATAAAACCTAGCATCTACATTAAATGAGGATTTAAATACACTATCAAAATGTTTAGAAAACTCAATTTAGAGTCAAATGCAATGTCCAAATCCCTTATTGTGGAAAACATAATTGTTTAAGGAATAAGGAAATAAAATGGATTCGAGTTTTCTGGTATAGGTAATCACTTTACATTTGGATAAATTCAATTTAAAAAACTGTAGTAAATTATCAGATAACTCCACCATTTATTTGATTTAACGAAAAATACCTAATTTCAGAGCATTCTGGAGAACATGAATTATTACCCGTAAAAAACTGATCCACACTTAAAGTTACAGCCTGTATAAGAACTAAAATTTCTGATGTGGTATCTTTTGGTTATGTCGTGTAAATTAAATGGAGTACATGAAGTTTGTTCCTCATCAATAAAAGTATTTTCGTTGGTGATTTGTCAAAAAAGTTTTTGAACATTTTGTATGGATGAGAATGAAGATCACGTTTTAAAATTCCTCGAATGGATGTATTCGAAATATTCGAAACGTGAGAATTTTTTAAATATAAATATTATATTTTAATTAAATTTGTAGTCCAAATTGTAACACAATATGTATCTGTTAATGTAGCTAGGAGGCCCATAGCCTACTAGACATAGTTTCACGTCGTTTATAATTAATCTTTCAATGACACACTTACTATTGCTAACTGATATAAATGTACGTCCATTTATGGGACGTGTTTTTAATTCGTAGACAAGCCACAAACAACTGAATTGTGGCGCAATAACGAATCGAGTGTAATAGAAAGTTTCTTTCCCGAAATTAATCAGATTCCTTGCTGCAATCGTCCTGAACAGTTTAAACCTTTGGTTTGATTAAAAATGGCAGTCGCTTCTTTGATTAAATTTTGCAATTACTCTGGTCACCAGCGTATGAAATCCGTGTCAGCTGCATTCCGCTGGTGGTGATGTTAATTGTTAGAAAATGCTCCTGTTTTCCTTTTAATTATGTAGCTTTCGTTAAGTAATGCTTAAAATTACTGCAATATTAATTTGTCCCAACAAAGTTGTCGTATAATCCCCAGATTACAAAACAAAGAGGCTATAAAATATAATTTTAGATCAACGTTTTTAAAATTTTGTTATATTTTCTAAAATAGTTTCGGAAAGAATGTAAACAAACAAATGCAAGTTAGTAAATTCTATTTTTGAAATTATAGTTTAAAAATATTCTCGTTGCGAAACAGTTAAAATATTTATCAACTTCCTGCATTCTACATTAACGATAAGTATTTGTTATACATACAGTACGCGCCAAAAGTATGGAATAAATTCAATAAAAACGAAACAATTATTTTTTGGGAAAAATCCTCGAACAGGTCGATATTTAATTTAAAAAATACATATTTTAGCGTAAAATGCGATTTTCAAATGTCATTTGTTTTCGAGTAATGACGTCATCGATTTTTTTTTAAATGGCAACACCATATTTTTTTCCTTGATTCTGAAAGATCGTTTAATTCTCTATCAGACAGTACTAAAATTTTGCCCTCTTACATAGGAAAGTTTTCGAGTAAATGACGATTGAATGTTAGAAAACGTAAATCAATTAAAATAAAGCAAAAACGTAATCAAGTTTAGTTTTTCGCCAGATCTTACACCTCTTGACTATTTTTTATGGGGATACTTGAAGTCAAAAGTGTACATTAATAAACCACGTAATTTAGAAGAACTTCAAAATCGCAATCGAGACGAAATACGCAGAGTTACCCCAGAAATCATTCATAATGTGCAAGAAGAATTTCTTCACAGACTTGCGCATTGTCAAGAAGTTGGTGGATGGCAATTCGAACATTTAATTTAAGTATAAAATTGAATCAATTGTATTTTATTTTACATACCTCAGAATTGTTACTTTTTTATGGATAAAATTTACGTTTTCTAACATTCAATCGTCATTTACTCGAAAACTTTCCTATGTAAGAGGGCAAAATTTTAGTACTGTCTGATAGAGAATTAAACGATCTTTCAGAATCAAGGAAAAAAATATGGTGTTGCCATTTAAAAAAAAATCGATGACGTCATTACTCCAAAACAAATGACATTTGAAAATCGCATTTTACGCTAAGATATGTATTTTTTAAATTAAAAATCGACCTGTTCGAGGATTTTTCCCAAAAAAAATTGTTTCGTTTTTATTGAATTTATTCCATTCTTTTGGCCCATACTGTATTTTTAAAAGTTTAAGTCTTTCAAATGACGTAAACGGGTGTTTTATTAAAAAAAAAAAAGTTTGAAATACACCTCATAAATCTGTTATTCAATTGTTTTTATGATATATGCTTTAAAAAATATTTAGAAGTTTCTACAACTTCCACTCTTACCCCTTTTTTCCTTTCTCGAATAATAACGGAGAAAAAAGGGGTCAATTTTCGCGTGACCACACATTAGTTTTTCACTGAACATATTTATATTTCTAAAATATTAACTAATAAAAAAGTGTGTTAAATATGCTATATTTTCCCCACTTTATATCTTCAAATCTAGGCACACATAAAACACTTTTTGCGCAAATAAAATGGAACATTTATCACAGTATCACACAGTTTACACTTCACTAACGTTTTGTGTATCTGTGGAGTTTATAGCCTATGCATCGCCCACAGTGAAAATAAGATTTGTGATTTATAACCGTACGGACAATATGGGTTTTCGAGTAGTTTATGATCGTATTTTATATTCAATATCGAGCTTCCCGCATATATTTTTAAAAATCGTAGAAAGAATAAACGAAGGAATAATAATTAACAGCATTCTATACATATAAATTATAAATGATTACTCAATAGTGTCGGTCATTCATAATCATTTTTTATAAAGTATTTAGAAATAAAATAAGAAATTATTTTTTCTATAAGCGTCAGTAATCCACGAATGCTTTACGCTATGTTTTTTATTGATACATTTTGAAATCATAAATACTGAAAAATACTACAAAAAATGGAAATAAGAACTAATAATGTTAAGGTTGAATTCGTGATGTGACATCAGTATAACTTCTGTCGTCATGAAAATGAGAAAAACAAACATTAATTTGTAATCAGTCACATAAGACTAATTCTTGTTACGACAGTTGTTACTATTGTTTAAAAATGAGTTCCAACATTGATTACTTAAATAGTAAAGCAGAATCGCGGTTAATACCGCAAAAATCGGAAAATGCTTATAAAAAAGAATAGGATAAGTTCATTAAATGGATGGAAGAACAAAAGGTAACAGATACAGATGAACGAGTTGTGCTTGTTTACTTTCAGAAAATGTCGGAGCAGTACAAGGCGTTAAAGTATGTTGAGGATAAACAAAAGGGTTGATTTAAAATCGTTTGTGGAAGTGCATGCATTCATGAAAACAATTAGCAAGAATGATGTAGCCAAGAAGGCATATATTTCAAACAATACCAACTGTACTTTTTACATTCATTGAAAAAATTAAGATTGTTAAATATTTAAACAAAACTTTTGAAACATATTGTTAGTAACATTTCATTTGACGCTACAAGGTACTCCTGTCTTGATGATAACTTTAAAACATGGGCGTTTTTAAAAGTTGGATTAGGGTACTAATAAAAAATGAAAATTTTTAATGCATGTTGTCAGTGTCTAAAATGTCATTTTAAGGCACTGCTACTAAAAGTAATTTACTCAGTAATTTAAAATTACTTAAAGAAATATTTATTTAAGTACTTAATTAAATGTACAGCTAGAAAATCTACAATTATTAGAATAAGTCATTCCATAGCCAATCTCATTAGTAGCTATAATAGTAAAATTTGACCCGTGTGCTCTTCTTGTTTTGTAACGAGTCTTCTATATAAATAACTCTCCGCTACTATACTGGACTTCCATCAACCGTGTCTGTTAATTGTAGTAAGATTAGCACCAAAGTCTGCCAACAAACTAGTCAAAGATCATTTTGAGCAATGTCCAGTATAAAGGTGAGAATTAGGCAAATTTATAAATTCAGCAATATTGGCAGGCAAGCTCAAATGTGTTGATTCCAACTAGAGTCTTCTTAATGTATTTTAAGAAAATTCTTGAATAATCAATGTTTTCTGGGCGAAGGGATATGAATAACAGTTCAAATATAATGTACCAGTAATAGTGAAAGTTTGTTGTACATTAATTTTTGTGTCTGGTATCTACACAGCTAGTGAAGTTCGATATTATTTAATGTCAAGTTGTACAGTTATTCTCAACGACAGGCTCAAAATACACCGAAAATTACGACAACTTTCTGCATGAGATATGTTTCATCCTCCGTTTCTGAGACAAATTTGTTGATTTATTTACTTGATATACTTTAGAATTTCAGTCGATATCCTTCGCTCTTTCGCTTCAAATAAGCAACAAGCTTGTAATATTTGTCCTTATTCTTTATGTTCATCATCGCCTTATACATGGAGTAATTTGACGATTTCCATATTTTGGAGTTTTCATCACTGAACTTGCCATTAACATTTTCAGATCACACCATCTCAAAAAACGATTGTATGAAAACTCATACTGGTGCTTTGACTTACTAGGCAATAACTCCAAAGTGGCTTTATTAGCAGTTTCTTCGATTTCCGCCGGGAGAAATTTATTTTCTTGATTACTTTCCATCACAAGATTTGAAGTTGCAACAACAAACTTTCTTGGACAATTGGATTATATTTCACAAATTTAATAATATAAAAGAAATGCGTTGATACCTTTAATGGCGTTTGTAGAAAAGATATTGTATGATATATGTGCTAAAAGTAACTTTATTATTTATTTATTCGAAAAGATGGGACACGACGCCAAAGGCTTCTCTTCTTCCCTTCTCACAAAATAGATAATTACATATATAAGAATTTATTCTTTTTAAATACACTCGTATCTCTGTTGTGTCTTGCTGACCTAAACTGATAGTGAATTAAACAGTCAGAAATATGTGGCGACCAAGGCAACCACGGCACACTTGATTATATATTCAGTGTATTACAATGCCACAAATGACATACCTACTAAACATTTGATTGTATCGTGTATCAACGGTAACTTCCAGTAAATGTATTAATACCAAGATATGCGGTTTCCTCGAAAATACTCACTGGCATATAGATAACGGAGGTTCCCACTGTCTAGAAAGAATAATGAAAGTATTCCATTCAGGTCAATAATTTATAGAATTCTTGACATTTGTACTGTCTTTTATCTACGATATGTTCTAAAACTTTAGGAAGTTGTTCATTGGATGATTTTAGACCCAAGAGGAAGCTTTAATAAACTAAGGTTTTAAAGTCACTGGGTTTGTTTAACATTGATGTGATGATGGGTCAACTAATTAAAGACGAACAAGATAAACGAACCAAAAGTGTGTTTGTTTATTTTTTTATTACGCTAAAAAATAGATAAACAATTTCCGTGATACCACAGTCATTATTTTACAGAAAGACAATGTCGCAAATTCAACTCGATATTCTGGGCATAGTTCAGCAACATAGGAATAAAGATTATGCTACGCAAAATATAGTAACTACGTCTAGTTCTATCGTGTTCGGCGATAACGATATTTGAAACAGTGGGATTTCAGGAATTTCATCTGAAAAACTTAAGACAGAATTTTAAAAAATGTGGGTATATCAATTTTTAGCTTTGTTGCTCCTTGAATTGTTTCTAATTTTTTTATTTTGTAAACAACTTGTTCACCAATATCTGAATTTATCTATGGCAATGCAATTATCTTGAGAAGCAAACATTTTTATGAAGATCCTGGATATCTAGTATATCTTATTTAATAATAGTCTTATAATAATGATTTTAATATATATCAGCATATTTATTATTTAAATATTTATGTTGATAAACTGTATTATAAATTTTTGCGACAGGTATATCTACTTATAACCCACAACTTTTGCTTTTGAACAAGTAATATATTCGTTTATAGCCTGTTATATTTACCTGTTTTTGTGTGCATGTTGAACACTGTTATTTAAAAAACAACGTACACTAAAATAACTTAATATTATTTTTCATGATGTGATCCAACAAATATATGAAAAACCCACAGCCTTGTGAACTTTGCCAGAAAAAACAATGCAGCGAAATTAAACTTGACAGGACAAATTCCCAATTCCATTAACTCTTACTGTTGAGCATCGAAACAAATGTATTGTTTCTCGTTGGAACCCCGTCCCTCGGTTAATTGTTTGTAAAATTATTTGAATATCACTCACCACAAGAGAAATTTAACCAATTCGTCTGCCCTGACGACATATTGTCTTGCTCCTGTTACGTTTTCAAAAGCCCGGCGTTTCACAATGATTCGTTATCCTGACAAAAAAATATAATTATTAATGACGGAGGTAGGAGATTTTACAAGCTGAAACATGATGAAACTGTGCATTCAGCATTTCGTTCTCACAGTGCTATTATTGAATGCCGATACCAGTACACGGGGATACAAAATTGCTAATGTAAGTGCCTTCATTAAAATTGCAATTAAGAGATGCACTTAACGTAATCAAAATGAAAATTAGGTGTAATGGAATCGCGTTTGTCATTTTAGTAGGTCTAATTTGATTACTAATTTAATTCCACTTACGAATAAGCGTGTATATTTTTATTTTATCTACAACTGTCACATATTAACTATAATTTGATACTGTTTCGAATGTCATAATGGCATACATTATCTCATACGTGTTTTTTTAATCTTATTGCGATAATGACAATATAGGTACATTGAATATACAGGCTGTATCACATAAGAGGGCCACTCCCATGTATCTCGCTTAATATGCGAGACACGTCAAAAATCTTTAATTGTTTTTTGTTGCATTTTTGGAGGCCTTTATGCTCGTAAAAACAAATTTGAGTTCCATGGCCAACTTTATGAGTAATAACAAAAAAACCTGTTAAGTGCCCAAACTTTAAGGCTGTCTAACTTTTTTATTTTAAGAGATAGAGAAAACTTATTGGTAATAAATTTTTATTGCAAAATTGATACTATACACCTGATATAAACAGATTTTTGAAATATCGTACGTGGTTCGCTGCGCCCTCTAGGCGGATAAAAAATTTTTTTATTGAAGCAGGCTATGGCCACAAAAAATTGTCTGTTTTTTCGTCTTTCATGCAATATACTACATGTTGCCCTTATCTTTCTTATTTATTACATTTTTTTCAAAAAAAATGAACCTAAATATTTTCGTGTTGCTCAAGATAATGTAGAACCTGTTTTAAAGACGCTAATTGCAAAAAAATAATAAACAGAATGTACTTTTTTATGCAAAATACAGATTTTCTTATAATATTATTTTATTACATTGTCTGTGTCAAAATACTTTTAAAGACCCAATTGCTTCTAAGGTGAAAAGCAATAAAATAATATTATAAGAAAATCTGTATTTTGCATATAAAAGTACATTCTGTTTATTATTTTTTTGCAGTTGATGTCTTTAAAACAGGTTCTACATTATCTTGAGCAACACGAAAATATTCAGGTACATTTTTTTTTAACTAAAATTGAAGAAATTGTAATAAATACAAAAGATAAGGGCAACATGTAGTATATTGCATGAAAGACGAAATAACAGGCAATGTTTTGTGGCCATAGCCTGCTTCAATAAAAAAAAATTTATCCGCCTAGAGGGCGCAGAGAACTACATACGATATTTCGAAAATCTGTTTATATTAGATGGAAGGTATCAATTTTGCAATAAAAATTTATTACCAATAAGTTTTCTCTATCTCTTAAAATAAAAAAGTTAGACAGCCTTAAAGTTTGGGCACTTTATAGGTTTTTTTGTTATTACTCTGCTCTTACTTAGCTGGCCATGGATCTCAAATTTGTTTTTACGAGCATAAAGGCCTCCAAAAATGCAACTAAAAACAATTAAAGATTTTTGACGTTTCTCGCATATTAAGCGAGATACATGGGAGTGGCCCTCTTATGTGATACAGCCTGTATATATAATTTTATTAAATAAACAAAATATGTAAGATCATATGAAAACTCATTTATTAAAAACATTGATAGCAAAATCTTGACCAGATGCTGACATGCCTAACAATTTGTTTGAATAGGTGGAAATATTTTGAACATAATTTTTCGTAAAATCGTTGCATAATAATGACATTTCGATTGTCGTTCCAGTTTCTAAATGACAGTATTTTAGGCACATGTGCTTAAAAGAATCTTTTTTACGCACATGTGCGTAAAAGTAAAATGAAATAACTGAATTTTAAACTATTTATTTATTATAAATATTAATAACACAATCTATTAAATCGAATAATTGGATATTAGGTGAACATATATGTTTTTCTTCACTTCGTAACATCAATGCTGGAAGAAGCTAATACCTGCATCCAGGTGCTGCTGGTGCTGGTGGAATTAAAGTGGTATTTCCTTCCTCTTTGAGAATTTTCCTTGTTTGCTTATTTTGTATGGAATTTTCTACATACCCCCTGCCACAGAAATTAAACGCTAACATGTCTCTTAAGCATCGATATGTTGGCTCCTGCATCTGCAAGGAAGGTTGCAGTATATTCAGTAACATTGGCAATCTTTTTAGGAATTGAACCTATATTATTTATACTCACTGCTTGTGTAGTACATTTTGAGTTTCTGTACGTCATAAAAACTCGGTTATGATCAATAGTGGAAGAACGTAGACTTGCATATTTGCGAAAAATTCCAAAATATTTACTTCTTCTATATCTTCCTCTGGTATTGTAAATAATCTAGGAACATTGGTTTTGGTTTTGGTAATGAACGACTTAGCATCTTGAATGTTCGCTGACGTAAATAAGTTAATTCTCCTCTCCTACAGGCTCCAAATATACCAACAATCAAGACACCTGCCTCTTTGATAAACCTTTCAACTTGTTCCTTGGAAAATATTCTGGATTGTCTGGGTCTATAATCACTTAATTTCCGTTTGAGGAAATAACTGGTATATTTAATAATATCCATATTTTTCTTCAAATTAATCGTAGTTCGCATCATGGAATAATTACTCCATAATGTAGAGCATGCAAATTTTAAAGATAACTGGGATAAGTACGCTAGAATAACTAATATTACATACTTATTTCGGTACACCAAATATCAAATTCTGCATAAGTTTTTTGGTACAATTTCTCCGGCTTCTGAGGAATCAATGTACATAAGGCAGCTTCCGCCTCATTTTCTATTTCAGAATTTTCAGTATCAGTAGAATCTGCGTCACACATACTGAAGTTTTATAAAGAATTAATACCGAGTATTTTCTGGAGATTAATGTTCACAAACGTTCACAGATTTCAGACTGCTCCTTAGCAACAACCTTATAGGCAACTTAAAGTTGTTTAAATAAAATAGTTTAGCGATCATATTAGCAAATGCAATACAAAAAACGTATAGGTACAACAAAATATAAGAATTTTGATCCTAAACTTTCATATATTTCATATTAAAGGATGGTCTTTATAAAGGGAGACAGAAGAGACTACAAACAATAATTTTCACCACGCTTCCAATTCTCAAATCATTTACGCTTCAGAAAACTGAAATTGATAAATGTTTAGGTCATACTTTACGAAAGAAACTCAATCAGAAACAATTTTCTTCATTCCGATAGCTCAGCTATTCTCTGAGATACGAAGAATTCTTGAAAAGTATTTTTTAATCAGATAATTATTGATTACTATTATCAGAATTTTGATCCTAAACTTTCATATATTTCATATGAAAGAATGGTATTTATATAGGTATACGAAAGAAACTACAGACAATAATTCTCACCATCGTTCGAATTTTCAAATCTTCAATTTTCAAATCTCAAATCATTTATGCTTCATTAAACTGAAATTGATATATGTCTGGATCATACTTTAAAAGAAACACTCACAAGTACGCCAGTGAACTTTATGCAAAAAACTCAATCAGAAGCAATTTTCTCCATTCCGATAGCTCAGCCCTTCTCTGAGATACGAAGAATTCTTGAAAAGTAGTTTTTTTAATCAGGTAATTATTAATTACTGTTATATTTGATATCAAGAAGTTTTCATTAATTCATGTGATATAAATTTAGAAAGCAGATATTTGATTTAATCATTAAAATTATGTACAGGTACAAAAAAATATGAGAACGTAAATCAGAAGCAATTTTCTCCATTCCGATATCTCAGCTATTCTCTCAGATACGAATAAATATATCAGAATTCTGATCCTATACTTGTATATATTTCATATCAAAGGATGGTGTTTATATAGCGATAGGAAAGAAACTACAAATAATAATTTTCACCATCCTTCGAATTCTCAAATCATTTACGCTTCAGGAAACTGAAATTGATTTACGGGTCGAACCAATAGCAAAAATAAACCGATTTCTAATACGATCTAGAAACTATTACAAAAATAGAAATTTTAATGTGACACATAAATAATTCAACCGTTTATTTTCCTGTTGGGATTTTTTCCCTGTCATAAAAATATTAATTGAACACCACAGCTAGGTTAACGAACCTGCCGTTTGGTTTGAACTTTTTTGTCAGATAAATATTATAGATCCATTATGACAAACTGAGGCGTAAAATTTTAAATGTTGGAACGAGGAATGATTTCAGATATTGACGTTTTTATAAACGCTGTTCCAGGAATTTCGTTATGGCCAATGAACCATAAAATATTTCCTTTTCATCGATTCTAAATATTAAATTATCATACCCCGATGATATTTGCTTCAACTATAATGTTACAAGAATATTTGAAATTAAATAAACACATGAATAAGTAACATTAAATGAGTACAGCATTTTAAATGTTTTATCATCACTGATTCTGCGGATATATCAAGGTTACAGATAAATGATATTAACAATATTATTTTTCTACAAGGTCAGTTCTACAAAAACAAACGCATTATAAAACATACTTTTTGAGAATGAGTTTTCAACGCCATGCACGTATTAAAAGGGTCATAACTCTTACGAACGCCATAGTGGCCATACTACAAGAATGGTAACCGAGAATGAATTCTTTATTCAACTACATTTCTGATATCTCCGGAATAATAATTTTTAAAATTTATATTCCGAGTATTAACTGCGCAACATTCGCAGTTCAATTTAATACTTATATAACGTTTATTTGAATAGTTCAAAACATAAATAACATTAAATGATGGAACCGTTAAGTAATTATAATTGCATGGTAATTACATATTGCGATGCAATTTCTTTAAGTTAATAGCACTATTTAATAATTACAAATTAAAATTATTAAAGCCCACAAAAAAAATCAATTTAAAATAAATATTTTATTTCCGCCTATTCTCGTTTTATAGTTATTTATTATACAAGTGCTAAAAGTTACATTTTATTTTGTGTGTAAAATTACTTTTAGCACATATATCATACATTATTTTTTCTATAAACACCATTAAACGTACAAATCAACGCATTTCTTACGTTATTAAATTTATAAAATATAATTTTAAAATCCATTTGCCCATGAAGTTTCTTATTGCTAAGGTAATGAAAGTTCGATCGTTTGTTGACAAATCGTGGAAGTGATCAAGAAAATGAATTTCTCCCGACGGAAATCGAAGCAGCTGCTGATAAAAGCTCTTTTCCAACACGGCACCTGACCAGTTTGAAACCTGTCCGAAGCCGTCAGTCAGTTTAATATTAGATACAACTCCGCTGCAATAAGTCGGTGAACGATTTGGCTATCCACTTGGGACAGGTTTCCAACCAGTCGTTTCCAAGACTCGTTAGAATTGGTCACCCTGGTTTTATTCATTTTGACGAAAAAACTAAAAACTTTTGTTTTGGGAGAGCCATATGAAAAGTGAAAAGTTCAGATCATTAAGCAGCAAAGCCATTGCTCAATATGTTTTATAACATTATGGAACATTTGTGGAATAATAAAGTTACACTCGTGTACATTGTGTTATTGCAAATCTTACAATGATATATGCTGTGTGGTATAAAGTTTTGTCTTGATTCCACAGAAAAAACTTCAACGGAGACAAATCTGGTGAACGTACAGGCTATCCAGTAGGTCCCTCTCTTCCAATCCATTCCTTAAATGATTCGTTTAAACATTATCCCATAAGCACTGCATAATGTAGAGGAGCCTCGTATTGTTGAAAAACTAAATTTCCGACATGGTAACAATCGTCTTGTATGCCGGTTAAATTGAATTTGTTTCCCACAGATCTAGTTTCTGAAATATTCTCACTTCTTCGCTAGCATAGACATGGAACACATGGATATCTTGATGTTGTTGTTGTTACTCATTAATTAAATATTGCAACAGCTCCAGTACTATAGTTGCGGCAACAATTCAAACGACTTACGCCACGACTGACGTTACGCAGTTGTTTTTATTGCCAACATAATTTTCGATATTTGATCGCGTTAAAAACAATATTTTTTTGTAATTTAGTGCAATATATAGCGCAAATATTTAGTGTTGTATACAGTTTTATTATTCTCAGTTGCAGTTTCTTAAATAATTTGATGAAAATATAATCAATTATTCATTTGTTCGTATGACGTACGTCGTCTGAATTCTTGTTGCTACTATATCATTATTCCGAAACAAAAGAGAAATTACTTCAACTCTTTCTTGAATAGTATACACCATTTTGATCAAGATCTCTAAACAGAGGAGGTTGCCTACAAACTTTCATCCAACACCATTGCAGTATTTTATAACTTTTGGAAACGTATTTAAATGTATGTACCTATCCCCATAGTTACACCTCATCTATACTTATATCAAATCAGAAAAGAAAACAAAATTGTTCCAATCTGAAACAATCACATATAATAGGTATATTAATTGACACAAATAAATAATAATTATAAGAGTACAACGCAATCTATACACCCCCTCAAAAATTGACGAAGACAATCTTGTCTTTGATGGTGCACACTGTATAATCACATGTCCAATAAATGCATACAATTTATTGTTTCATGTCTGTCTTACTGTTGTCCTTAATTTACAGTAATTGAAATAAATTGACATGAATCATGTAGATATATTGAAATAATATTTCAAATTACCATACCCAATTAATGTAATTATTTCGTTTGAAGATATTTCGTTACTGCAAACAATTAGAGCATATATTTATTCCACTGCCTCAATATTTTTCATGAACTATTTAATAAGAGGTAAATAAAGATAAAGTGGCGCAAGTTATGTGGTGTACGCCAGCAGTTATATTAGCCTGAAGTATTATTACACAGAAATAGAACATAAATTTTAATTTAAGTAACTAAGTAAATCACATGGGCGCAATTAGGTCGCGGGCTGAAGAACATTGGTAGATAAATGTGAACTAGGTGTAGGAGTTGTTCTACTTTCACGTTTTCATTATGAAAAATATATGCGGACTAAAAAATATTCAATATTTTAAAACGTCTCTTAAGACAAAGGTATTAGAAACATTATCTAAGCAATTTCATGTATTTGTACGCATATACCTACTAACTTTCTAAAATAATTTGTCATTACTCATTAAGGTTTGTTTAAATAATTACCTAACTCTACACTTTATTCTACACCCTTGGAAATATCCCATGTCATATCATTTTCAAACAGTCATAGTAGGTTAAGTCTGATGGAAAATATTTTATGTTATTAGGTTGTGATTAAAATATATAATAATTATAAAATTGCACTAATTTTCTTGAGAGTATATTTGATTTCTTTAGATTTTCGCTATGCTTCAAATGTTTCAAAAATATTTCTAGAGAATTGACTATTACCGTAAAAAAATAATTTCAATAGCAGAGTAATGTCTATCTGGAATCGACTAAAGCTCCGACGAGCGTTGAATTACACCCACAATATCTACCCATATAATCTTTATTATTAGCTTTTGTAACATTTTTTACTGCATTAGAAAGGTATTTTAAGCTAATATAAATCCGCAGAGTAGCTAGTTTCACACAATATTGTTAATTACTGATGTTGTTTTTTTAGTCTGGCAATTGGCAATTTGTAAAAAAATTGTTTTGATTGATTACCAGACTAAAATAACAACATCAGTAATTTATGAAAGGTCACTAGATACAACAAAAAAAAAATATTGTTAATACCTAAAATATACAAAAAACGATTACATAAAGGGTAAACATTATTTAAGTAGGTATTTGTCATGTTTAATTTAAAATTCATTGACAGGTTCACAAGTCACTTTTAACATTGTCAATATTTAATTTCAAATAATTTTAATTTATTGGTATAATAATTTTTATAGTTAGATATTTGACTCAACTTAAAGGAGGCCACCTGAAGAAGCAATCCTAAAAATGCAGAAATAGGTCAGATCCAAAAGTGACCTTAGATATTTATAGTGTTTTTATTAAACCAGGTTAGTAAATTTAGCTAGATTATTTTTTTAGATAATTATTGAATAGAGCTTTGTCTGTGGAATTGTTCATTAGCATACCTAGATGTTTGGTATCAGAGAGCATACATATTCTAATACAGTAAAGAATATTAGCGTATTTTACGTACGTGTGATTTACTATTCGTAAGGCATGATTAGCTTACACATAATATTTTGGTGTCTAGTATCTCCAGTTTAGTGTTGACCCATTCATTCTGACTCACCCTGTATAGATTAGCAGTAGAAGGAGTAGGAGCATGTAAATGCGATGAACTGGTTCAATTAAAAGTTAATGATACAATCTTAGTAAATATTGCCAAACACTAAACCTAATAAACACCGTTCATTTACTGTAATTGGAGATTTTTATTTGAATATATACAGAAAACATGTTAAGTCTTCGACCAAGAGACATAGGTTTTTCATTAAATATCAGGGTCATTGTCATCGCGTTGTAATACATCAAATTTCAAATGTCTCAAAATATGTTGGTGTTTTTAAATTTGCTAACTCCACATAAATATTCAGGCCATAGCCTTAGAAGTACTTCAGCAACTATCTTAGTTGACAACGGTGGACATATTAGAATAGTAAAACGACATGGTGGATGATTCACCAGCATTGTCGAACGATATATTGAAGAATCTGTGAGCAACAAGAAACAGATAGCGATTAAAATTCTAAACATAAAATATAACGAGCCCAGTACTTCAAGTGAAATTAGAAATATTGGTGATGAAAATGTTTTTACTCAAGATTTTTCTACCAGTAATGATACAATTCTACGAAATGAACCTGACAACCATATGAGTGGTAATGTTTCAGTCTTGACACAAAATAGTCGAGGCAATGAAGCACTAAAAAGGCCAAAGATAGGAAATCTTTTAGGATAGGATGTATCGGAATGCGGTTTTTTGCATTCGCTTGCAAAAATTATTTATATCATTCGTACCTACTTTGTACCTATTACAAACCGGAAGTTACATTGCTGCAGCCAAAAATGCATGCAAAAAATGCATCTTTTGAGAGGCCTTTTGGCAAATTTAATAACTTCGTAAATAAGAGTCAGAATTGGCTCAAGTCCAGTACCCGGGGGTTTTCGAGGTCATAGATCACGATTATGATGTTCAAATTGACCCCCCGAACACCTGGAGAGAGGAGAGAAACTGGGCACCCGGGGTTTTTTGGGTCGCTGAATTCGAATATTACATCGGCGAACACCCCACGGACACCTGGTGGACCCCAACCTGGACGCGGACGTCATCTTCGAGAATTTTTCTGGAAATATCGACAATAACGAACCGAAAATCGTTAAGGGGGCTTTTTGTGTGCGCTGGATCCGAATTTCATGTTAAAAACGACCACCCGAACACCTGGTGCGCCCTAACCTGGCCCTGAACGTCATCCCCGAGGGTTTTCCAGACATAATTGAAAAAAACCACCCAAAAATTATGTCTGGAAACCCCTCGGGGATGACATTCAGAGCCAGGTTAGAGTGCACCAGGTGTCCGTGGGGTGTTGGCCGGTGCCATATTTGATTTCAGCGAGCCAAAAAACTCCACGATTTTCGTTACGGGGAACACCTCCTCCTGAATTTCGGGTGTTCTTACATTTCGAGGTCTACTTTCAGATGCACCTTTTCCGTCACTACCAGTTTCAAGAAGACCACGATGAATATTAGAAAAAGTGCGGCTATCTGGCAAAGCACGATTGGGATATCTCTCGTGATAAATACGTCTAGCTTGCTCTGCATTACCGTCGGCTAGGTCATACACGTAATGCATTTCCACATTTGAATAGTTCACCATTATTAGCGAGTTTTTAACGGCAAAAAGTGACATATTCCATGCCAACTAGATTTATGGCAAAATTATATCCTTTAATGATTTCGTGAATT
Organism: Monochamus alternatus; assembly: GCA_037114965.1. Classification (NCBI taxonomy): domain Eukaryota; kingdom Metazoa; phylum Arthropoda; class Insecta; order Coleoptera; family Cerambycidae; genus Monochamus; species Monochamus alternatus. The sequence goes on along the minus strand of CM073429.1, from coordinate 77,418,197 downwards.
CTCTCGGACAATCCAACGGTTTTTATTTTTTTTCTCAAAAACGGCGCATTGCAGTCCAAAAACTCAAGAGGGCTCTTATTTTTCAAATTGAACGAATTCAAAAATAATTTTTATCTGGGAGAATATCATTGGCGTACCATTTTTTTTCTTTAAAAATATTAAATCCAGTGCTCCTGCGCATGCCACTATTAAATATAGAAATCATGTTTATATTGCAAAATATGCACCTTTATTAGTAGTCTCCACATACCAAATTTCATGAAAATATCTAAAGCGATATAGAAAATATTAATTATTTTCCTTTTTTTTTCCTAAAACACCCAGTATTTTTGTAACGAAACATTTTTGGACCATAGTTTATAAAGCAAACTATCATTAATTTTCGATGTAGAATATTCGCCTTTAAATATTCGCATTTCATTAAGGACCACCCTGTATATCCAAATATGAATTAATTACTTGCCAGAGACGTGATATGATGTGAAAATCTAATAATTAAAATGAAGTCATAGACTGGTAGCCAGACACTATTTCGGTTGAAGTAGCAGACGCATGTGACGTATGTTTTACGAGATTGTAAATCACACAGGAATAATTGGTTTGCGGTCTGAGGAACACCAGTCGGTAGATGTGCAAAAGAAGATCCCACACAAGCCCGACTAAGAACTGCTTCCGATTGCCGGCATCGGTATGCTGAACACGGAGCCCTGTGGCCTCGCCGCTGCGGAAGTGACGCGTACGCTCATCTCTAGAACTCCATAATACTATCGCGTATTGTTTACTTGCGACGCCGATGTTTTTCATATTGTATTCATGTGGTTTTGTCGTTATTCAATACAACCAAAACATTATAGTAAGGATACCTCACAGCCTTTGCGTGTGTGCGTTACATGGAAAGGTTTTTGGAAGCCGACTACCAGCCATCCACAAAGGCGGCCTGTAGTTGTCCGAATTTCGACTGTATTCTTGGAAATTGTGGGAAAATTTCAATGCTTTCGCCTACTTCTTTCGTCGACTTGGTTTAATCAATTGTGGGAGATTATTTAGTATTTAATTTAAAAATAGGGTTCTATATTTTCTCTCTTCAAAAATAAATGACAAAGGACGACTTCCAACTGTAATTTTGTTGTGGAGACAGCAATCTGCAATTAAATCAATAGTTTTTTGTAGCTTTTCCTATTAAATTTTTTTAATAGCTGTTTTACACACAACGATATAGTCGCGTCAAATTAGCATGAAAAATGTGAAAGTAGACAACTTTTTGCGGAGAAGTCCGATTGAGATGCGGTTTTCTGCAAAATGTTCAGGGAATTTTTTATAACAAAAGGTACATCTAACTTCTGTACGCTCGCAAATTTTTAATTGTTTATTTAACAAATGACCCATTTTTGTTGAACATATGGCAAATGTCGCACACGATTCAATGGAAAATGTTCTCTCGGGGGTTTTCGAGGTCCCTCTTTATGACTTTGGTGTTAGCTTTATTATTTATTGCTAAATTGTTGTGACTGGGCTAATTAAAAAATTAAAAGCTCCATCCCCAAAATCACTAGAGAACCAGAATTTTTTCCAGGATTTCTGGCTTATTAAGGTAATAAAAATAGTCACCGTGTCGACAGCATTGGTACTAGTTAAATGAAGTTAAATGCTTATGAAGATAGCCACTGTCTTGCTCAAACCAAAAGATATGTAATATCTTAAACATAGACAATATGGCATTAGAATGTTGTTCGAGCTCTAAATTTTGTTGGAAGTGTTTTTAGTTTTGTGTGTTATTTTGACTTGAACTTGAAATCCTTCGTTTTTTCTACTTTGTTGTAAATTAACGTCTAAAGAATGTCTAATATTATCATATAATACAATATATTGCCAAAAGATTACAGGCCAACATATACTTATTTATTTTATGTTGTTTTTAACACTAAAGTTAATTTCTTCTGTGCAGTGAAGAAACTATGAATTACTAATTTTCAAGTAGCAAAATATTTCTGCTGTTGGTACTTATGTTCGAATTGCAAATTTAATACTTAGTAGAAGATAGAAGTGAAATCAATAATAATATGGAAATAATGCTTAAAGTTTTAAGGTAAAAATACATTTGACAAGGGTCACCAGTATCTAGTAGCAAACACATCAAAGACTAATATTACCCATAGAAATATGCAAAATATTGACTGTGTAACACATAATGTGTTTGTAGTCATGAACGGAGCGAGAGAGCAAAATTAATTAAAATTGCGAAGAATTTGTGCTTCTACATTTATGTCAACTATTGCTATATTATAAATATTTAGAACAAAGAAAATTAATACTGTAGTAGAAACAATAAATATTTTATTTTGGTATATAAATAAATAAAAATTATCTCCTGATGAAATAAAATAAATATTTTACGTATATACAAAAACTGTCACAATACATTTAAAAACATTTGAAAAAGTGATAATTTATTTTATAACCATTTGTGATACATTTTCCGTTACTTTCAAATAAATACCATTGTCCATTACGTTTCTACTGCATTGAAGCCTCAAAATGCGAAGCTAATGCCATTATTGCGTATCTCTTCATATAATTTGTCCTAAGAAAACAAAGACGAACCATAGCAAATCTAGAAAAACTCCATTTGGTAGAGTACTATTAATCAACCTTAACGTAAGATTATACTTTATTTCCACAATGCTTTTCTACTTCTCTTGAAAAGAAGCTATAGTTATTACATCCTACCACAATTTCGTGTCGTATCATTCGTCCATTAAATAAAAAATATCTACTAAAAATATAAAGAGTATGGTTTGAAAAAAGTTTTTAACAACAATTTTCAAATGATATCTAAACATTATTTTGAAATTAAACTTTTATTGGAATTCTGCGATATAGAAACAATTTTGTATCTACATTTCATTTATCAGCATTCAATTCTTAGATCGACATGACTGAATTCGAACTGAATATCAATTCTTATTCGCTGTGAAAAAGTGGCTAATAAAAAAAATATCCTTTAAACCGGATCGGGGAAATTTCCATATTTATTTAAAACGGTAAGCATACTTGAAACTAATAGAAACAGTATAATTATTACAGCCTACAAAAACAGAGCTTTTTAATAAATAAAAAATCAGTCATTTTATAAATTATCAAAACCTCAAAAATGTACAGCGTGTTTCAGAATAATGTATCATAAAAAATATATATTCCTATAAGCTATGGATTTAATTTTCATTGTTTCCAAGGGAGTATTATATTATATAAATGTTATAACTTTTTTAAATAAATTGTGTCCAAAAGTACTCAACTGAAATTGCTAGAAAAGATGTGAGAGGCCAAAATTACCAAATTTCTATACAATTTGTTTATTATTTTTGGGTATTAGCGTTAACATTCTGTATCTTGAAAAGAGAAAACGATAAATAGTTCACTAAAACCAAAACTTATTTTTTAATATTCTATAATAACTAGAATGTATAGTGTTATTCCTTACAGGGTATAAAGGGCGATTTCTCTGATAAAAATTAATAGGGTCCTCTGGTATACATTTTTTTAAACCCCTAAATTTCAAAAAAATTGTATTTCTTTTTTATCTTCCATGTATATCAAGCTAAAGAAACCAAACTTGGTACACATTATCTGTCAATAAAACTACCCTTTTTTAATGTTTTTCAACCCTAAAGTAGGCGTTCAAGTAATTAACCTCTATGGTATTATTCCTTTTATTTTATTTTTTTTATTCTTTTAAAAAAATATGTCTAAAAAGCCCCATTCATTTACTTTTTAATCTCTGAAAAGTTAAGGATTTATGAGAAAAAAAATTAAGGTATTGCAATGGATTTTTAAAAAGATGAACTGTTTAATGCGAGTGTATTTTGCCCAAAGATCTAGTGGTCTGTTCTTTGCAATGGAATCCATAGAAACAAATGTCAATGTCATTTATTGTTACTGTTTCTTGCTTTTTCAGTTTTATGATTTTGTGTAGGAAATATGAATTTCATTGCATTTTTTTGAATTTTTTTTTATTTGCATAATAATTATTTATCTACGTAAAGTAAATAAATCGATCAATAACCCTTATATTCTAAAGCTTTCTCTAAACCTTTATATCACTTACCACAAACCAAATAATATGGTTCATACAAATATAATTTCAAGATTACAAACCCTAGTTTAAGGCCACCTTCACCATTAAAGAATGTGAGGAGTCAATAATGTCGTTTGGGCAGCATAATGTTCTACTGTCCAACACAAAGTTCAATATTTCGTTTTGTTCTTAGATACTATACGAACTAGTCGGCGTCTAACTAATTGTAAGTTTTGATTGTTCACTTGATTAGTTACGGTAGTCTCACAAATTGTTTGCTGACCCACAACTCCTTTAAACTTGCCTCCGTTTCTCTGATTGCAAATTCCAACCTTCATCTATTAAACTACGCAAAGGTTTTTGCGCTGCAAATGATATATTGTGTGTATGTACACTTATTTTTTCAGTTTTAAGTTAGTAGAAACGGCTAATAAAGTTGTAGTTATTAAATACAAGTATTTTATAATGACATTAAATGTTCTACAGACTGATTTTATAAAGCTCGACAAAATAAATACGATTTTTTTAAGTAATTTCCTGTACGTTTGGATAGAAAGTTTTTTTAAATTACAGTGATCATAGTAAATCCATGTTTTTGTACATGTGAAATGTATTTTTACGTTATTATAAATTTTTAGAAAAAAATCATGTAATTTTACATGAAAGATTTAAATGTACGGTATTCACTTGGAGATTCTTGTAATACAGTATGATGTGAACAACGTGTAAATTTACAATCATTTTTACCGTGTAGTTTTAGAAAATCAAATTTTGAATGTAATTTGTTATGACATATTTCATCAAAATTTGACACATATACGTGTTTGATGGTGCTGAACACGCTTATTTTATTAGTTTTTCTGTATGAAGTAGAGGGCATTAGTTGCTAGCACTTCGGTTGATATTTTATACTGTAACAGTTTTTTAAATTAAGTTTTCCGATTCTAAATTACGTGATATTATGTAAAACTTAATTTTCACAAAAAAGATGGTCTTGTTAATAATGCACCGTTTTCGAGGAAAATGCAAAATATTGTGTGTAAAATCAACCAAGCGAGCTTTGCCATAGTGCTTATTTATCATTTTTATCAAGTGTCTATGTGTCAAATCCCGAATGCTTCTATTAAAATATTTTGTATAAGAGAAATTCCGGTAATAACTAAAAAACGAATATTCAAAAACAAATTCTGATTCGATTGTGCATAACAATAATAGTGAGACTACCTATGGTCCAAATTTCAATTTTTTTCGCTCCCACGTTTTAACAATATCGGCTTTCAAACCCAGGGGTCTGGACTTTTTACTCCGATATTAGTCAGTATCCAAATCGCTCTGAATCTCCTGTTGATCGCACCGAAATATTTAAATAAATTTCTCTCGCTGGGTCCGCTTTTTCTCCTTATATAGAAAAAACGAATATTGTAAATATTTTCTAGTAGCTCTAGATCCCATTCTCGAACGGCTCGCGAATATTCCTGACGCGCCTCGAAGTGAGTGCCTCTAGGACATTTATTTATTATGCAAGCCCCACTTATTTTTCAAAGTTTTATCAGCTCCAGCGATATTGCCATGTCTTTTTGAAACACTCTGTATAACTAATTGTAAATTTGCTTAATTCCAACGTTTTGAAAGTGAAATCTATTACATCCCGTACAGAGTATCCTCTGAGTTATACAATGTAAAAAAAACTGTGGTGTAAGCTGTCTTGGAAAAAAATAATGGAGGCAGTTCATAAAAAAAAATTGTTTTTCAGGTACAGGGTGTTCTCTAAATCTTAAAATGTCAAAAAAATGCAAACCATTGTAATCTTTACGACAGCGGTGGCATAAATATAGGTAGTGCAAAAGGGTGTATAATTAAAAACATACAAGCCGAAATATCTTAATATTTTAACAGCTTTGCAAACTGTTAAGGATTATACAAAAAATATATACATACTAGTTGAAAATAGATAGAACATACATTTTTCCACAAAAACTCTCAAATCAATATTTTCATATTTACTGTTTTATATGGGTAAGGAGCTTTACCTTCATTTTTTTCGAAAAAATGTAGTGTGTCCCAATTTCGTTGTAATTGCAAGATATGCAATAAACTACAAACGATAAAAAGATGCGGTTTCCGCTACAATAAACTACTTTTTTGGGAAACTTAAGATATCTTAATTAGAACTTTCATAGACCTGTCGCATTTGAGATACAATTTAAAGAAACTGCTTTTTTAGGGATTGTTCGTATCTCAGAGAATAACTACGATATCGGAATGATGAAAACTGCTTCTGATAGAGCTTTTCACGTAGACTTCAATGTCGTACTTATAATTTCTACACACGGTGTCTGTCTTAAAATATTAAATATTTTTATAAAAATATAATGAATTATTAATTTGTTCGTATGACATAAGTTACCTGAATTTTTGTCGCAACTATAATATTCATGCAAGGAATCCGTTATGAATTTGTTTTCAATAAACATCGTGCAAGAAGTAATTGGACGAACGTTTTTGACAGTTTGAAACCAGTCTGCATTCCTTGATTGAACAGCATTATATTTAAAATCTTCACCGGAAGGAAAATTTAAACAGTTTCTTAATATTTTTTCAATATTAAATAGTTATCAGCAGTTTTTAAAATAATATTAATGATTAATAAATAAATCTAATTAATTATTTTTTTATGTTTGTTTTTATTTATTTTCAAATGTTATTCTATTATAGATATTTATAAATTACACCGATTTTCCGGGTTGTTCTGCCGTTATTTTGGTAACTGGTCGCTACCAGAAACAGAATTAATGTGCACATCCCTAGCATAGTCGTGATTCTTTGACCTGCCCTGGTTGTTCTCTTACTAGACTCTGTGGGGGACAGACTCGCCAGCGGTATCTCTGGGCCCGCCCATATATTGATTACGGCTCCTATTGTTGGTATTACGACTGCTACGGTGGGAACCGTTTCTTGGATAATGGTGGTCTTCCGAGGCTTCCCGTAGCCGCCTCTGTAACTGGTCGCATCCCATGCTTCCAAAAGTTTCGCCCCTTTTCGCTGTCAGCATGTTCAGTGGTCACTCCGCAAAAGCTTCGCCGCGACTGAGCAATGTATCTAATCAGATAGGTATATTATTTATTTTGCTATCGGAAACATAGCTCTGCGAACTTATTTTGTTACGCACCAAAAAATAGTTCTAACGAACTTTTGTAACAACTCTGTTTGCCGTGCAAAATATTAGCTAAGTTCGTTCAAAATGTGTTAAACAATTTTCATCGAAACGTTTCAGTGACAGAAAATAAATTCTACTTGACGCTGTCACTGAAAACTGTAACGTTCTGGGATGTCATTGATTAATAACATGACAATATGATAACAAACATCTCTTCATTCCATGTACTTATTTCTAATCAACTTCGTTTATTTTCTTTCGCGTGTTCCACCCCCATGGAATAAAGTATTTATTTTTCCAGCAGAGACGCCAAAAACAAACTCGGTTTATTTCTCTAAATCAAGGAGAACTGACCGTAGTCGTGACAATATAACGAAACTATAGAAAATCAGTTCCTATGTTTACAGAATACATCGTCGGCCAAAAGCACATGTCGCACGTATGTTGCTTCCCACTCGTGTGTTACGCACGTTGTGTATAAAAGAAATCGCATAAGAACTTCATTTCCGTTTTACGATTTTATTCCACGTGCTACACGCCTCATATAAACAATTGATCATATTCTAGACATCTGGCACTCAATGCCTGAGTATATTGAACCATTACGCGAAAATACACCTACATCGATGTTTTCGAAATTATAAACAGTCGCCTTTTTTGCGCATCAGTTTATTAAAAAAAAAATGTACGTACTCCGTAGACACAGCAGTAATGCATTTACGATCGGACGCTTTATGATTGTTTGGAATAAGATAATTATATTAGTGTAAACAAAATCATTATTTCTCAATCACTACTAGGTTATAAACACCTCACTTGTGAACCATTTGTAGCTGTTTCCAAGTAATAAACCCTTTAAAAAATGGATTTAAAGTCCAAGGAGATATAAAAAATATATATTATATTTAGTAGGTAACTAATGCAACAATAAAAATTGGCTATCCTTTAAAAATTGTGTTGAATAACATTGTCTTTTTTAATTTAACGCCTTTTTTCTATTATGATGCGGAAAAGTGTACTTTTTCGCACGATTTATCGTGGCGAATGTGGCACTTTTCCGCACGATTTTTGTTAATTATACAGTAGGCATATCGTATTGTTGTGACAATACTTCTGTCTAACTTAATTAAGCGGATGTAGCCAGTATTAACCAAAAAAGTATGCGCTAGATTTTTCTCAAGGTGGTTATTAGTACCGCTCGATACAGCTTACCGTGTAAGGCTTACAAACTATGCGCGTATTCGTGATTCGTTATGCGCGATTCGGGATATGCGAGGAATTTGCGAATAGTGTGTAGGGTCTTATTCGTTAAAAATCCATTCATAAAAAACCTTCACACTATGCACGAATTCCTTACAAACCGCGCATCACGAATGACGAATATGCGCATAGTCTGTAGCGAACATAACAGTAATAAATTCCTGTCGTTTCCATAACTACGTGCAGTTTTAATTATTAATATTTTTAACTACCCAAAATGAGTGGAATCCCTCAATAATGTTCCGACAGAGATATTGGAGGCCGCTAATGGCGCATGGAGAAGAACACTACATCTTTAAAAGAAGAGATATTTTTGACCTATTTCCACGATATTGCAAAACGTAAGTCTCCGTCAACTCTATGGTCGAAGTATTCGATGCTAAAACTATGTTTCGAAGTAAAGAAGAACATTAATATTGAAAAATACTTCAAGCTAACGACATATTTGAAGAAATCAAATGTTGGTGACAAGCCAAAAAAATCATGGTATTAGAAAAAAAAGAAATAGAAGACCAATGTTTAAAAAAAAATTGTGATGAACAACGAAGAAACAATTAAATGTCGATATCTATCGAAGTTACACTATTTTGCTATATACCTACATGCTTCTTCATCTTCATCCTTACTCCCAACCCCATAATCTTCATTATCATGATCATATCTATTTAAAATTATTAATTAATTCTAATACTTATCTGAAAAATCTAAAGGACAACCTAGTAGGTATTTTAGATTATAGGTTCTTCTACTATCTTTACCTAAAAACAATGTCAGACGTTAATATTGTTATGGATTTTGCTTTTATTTATTCTATTTTGGTAGCAGATCCTATTAGTATTTAAATCATTGTCATTCAGTTAATATTACTTTGAGAAAATTATAAGTAGGTAATTATTGATTCAATTTAATAAGAATTTTATGTTTATCCAATATTTTGTACAAAATTTTACAGATAAAAACGGTTCCAGTATAATCATGATTTATGAAAAAATTCCTAACCACTTTTAAGATCTTCATTGCGTAAATATCCCTCTTGTTTTTAAACCCACTTTATATTCACGCTATTATATTTCTGTTTTAAAATCATTAGTCTCGTTCACCGTTCACCGAATTATCCTGAAGTGAATTAAAGGATAATAAATTACCCTATTTCATTTCCTGTCCCGCGATCTTTTGTTTCACGTTAATGTAGATAGCACTAACTTCGTCTGTCGCGAGCTATTCCAACTCGTTAATTATTGCAAGAGTAATTTGTAATCGCCTTATCTTTCGTTCCGCAGCCAACTAAAGTTTGGAATCAACAGATGATTTCCGACGTAATCTGATTTTCATGGACCGCTCTATCAAATCTTGCAACTTAAGGACAAAAAGTACGTGATCATTAATCACTGAATTAAAACTGAATTCTTATGAGCGTGGTTTCTTCCTTAACATAGTACAAAGCTTCTTAGAATATATTAAAAGCTAATTTTTGTTTTTAATTTTAATAAAAATATTACAGGAAACATGCAGCGTGTTTCTTAAGTAGAGGTCAAAAATTCAGGGGCATATTCTGTGCGCAAAAATAAGGGTTTTTTTGTTATATACATGTGGAATATTAGGACAGTAAAAATTCAAGCAGTAGCTCTTATCACATCACAACCAGTTATAATTTGTTGACGTAAGTCCTCCTGAGATTTAATGTAAACCTTGTAAACTAATGTCTTGAAATGTCCTTAAACAAAAAAATCAGTAGGGTTCATATCGGGAGATCGGGATGGTCAAGGTTGATCTGGTTCTTGAGTGCCTCGTCCAATTACATTATTACCGAATCGTTCATTTAAAAATACAGGAGCAGTCAAACTAAACTGTGGGGAGCACTATCGTGCATAAACCACATTATTTGTCTTAGCGCATAGGGAACATCGTCAAGTAGTTCAAGTAAAACGTTTTCAAGAAAATGTCTGTAGGAGGCACCGGTTAAAGTTCTTGGTAAAAAGTAAGACAGCATGAAAATTTCTAATAATACCGACCCATACATTCAAAGAAAACTGAGCGGTAAAGTCAACATTTTGTTCAAATTTTTGCAAAATCCAGTGGCATAATTGTAGGTGAGCCAGATAGTCTTGCGGCAGTAAGGCTTGGATCCTTTGGAACAACTACGGGTATAACTGTTGATGCTTCAGAACGGACCAAACTAATTTATGATTCACATTAAGATTTGCAGTGATCTTCCTAGTACCAGTATTTGGTCTTCTTCAATTTCGTGTAGAACAGCTTCTTCTAACTCAGGCATTCTAACACTCAAAGGTCTTAGAGGAATTGGACCTTTCTGAAATGAACCTGGCTTCGGAGGATGTTGAAAAAATATTTCTGAACATGCAAGTCATTATTAAATCTTAAAATTTAAAAAAATAAGCTTAATTTGACTACACACAATAATTAAATGAGACAACGGCTTCTCATTATCATTGTTTTACATGGTTTCCCTAATACATGTTTTAGCAATTTAAGTAACTGAGTAACAATGTGCTTGATCAAATAAATTAATTTGTTGCTAATCGGTTTGGAATACAAAAAAGCATGCATAAGCCTTAAAAAGGAACAGTTCATGTCAAACGAGGAAGGTAATACATCCAGGTATTTTAAAATGCAAATATAGTATTTCTTAGATTTTTTTTAATAGTCATTTCATCTTTAAGCAATATTATATTGCTCAAATATGGTGGTATATTTACCACCATATTTGGTGTATTTTCGACTACACATATGCAGCAAAATTGTAAAAGCCTCAATTTAATATTCGTACAATCTATTAATATACTCATTTTGTACACATACATTATGTAGAACGATGTAACAATATTGGTGTTGTGCTCTTATTATAATCTAAATATAATCTTGTTGTTTCAAGTGTTGCTAAATAGTCGCACTTTAACATAAATCATTAAAACAATGCGGAACAAATGCAAACATTAAAAGCTGTTTAGTATAATTTGCTGTAAATATAAGAGAAATTGGTTAATTAGTGGTATAACGTTGTGACAAAAGTAAAAATTACAATTGAGATGTTATATGAAATCAATGAACTTTTGATAATATAGCGTCTCATATCAATACACATATTGCTACTGTTTTTTAAGTACAATTTTACTTGCTTTGTGTGGCAAACGTTTTGAAGTAGTAGTTGACTGTAACTCGGAAAAATACATTTTTATTTTAGCGATGTTGTATGAAGAGGGTTCATCCTATTAAAAAAAGGGACAGTTGTAAGGTGATTTTCATCATTTATTGTCTGAACTGGAGAGAGATCAATGCAATTTTTTTCAGTTCCACAGTTCACCGACACATTCACAACTTATCTGGTCGAATATTTCTAAGAGTTTGAAATCATTTGACTATCGGCTTGGCATAGAAATTGCAAGCTGCAGACACGGTCGTTGCAGGTGAAGGTACCTACAGGTGCTGGTCTATTGTGCGATACTCCATTAAATAACATTTGAACCTTTATGAAGAGGCTTTTAATATGTTTTAATGCATTTTGGCACAGGTACAAGGAGTTTTGGACTAATCGAATACATACAGTGTGTCACAAATTCATTTCGATAACTGGTCTTTTTAAAAAAAAATCGCTCGGACAGGCGAACTTTGTTTTTTTGGAACATGAACTTTGGTGAAATTTTAAAAATATCATTGTTTTGCTTTTTTGAACAAACTGATAACAGCAGAATAAAATTAATAAGCCTTCTTACAGTTTATAAAGTGAGGCTTTCTTAAAATCTGTCTGTCTAGCTAATGATAAAAAATATAGGTAGTAAACAGCACAAGTAGTTTTTATATAAAATAAGCTTAAATTCATGTAGGGCTACCGCAAAAACTCTTCTACACTAAATATCTTAAAAGAATAGAGAATTATCTTCATAAAATATTAAAAAAGGCCTGTAACTATTTAAAGCAGAAATATTGAACTAATCTAAATAATCGTATTTTCGAAATAATGTGTTCCTACAAATACAAATAATTTTAGACATTTAAGAACTGAATAATATAGAGTTTAGCAAATAAGAATGTTATCTCATGTCACCTGTGAATATTCGAGGCAAAACGAATTAATAACGACAGAAAGCGATCTAACCAACAAATTTTTAGATGCAGAAATCTTTCAAAAATTTCCATACGTCTGATAACCCTATCAATATTAATAATTATTGTTTAAAATATCAGCAGCGTACAGGGTATAATAAAACCATGGTTTCGAAGATACATTATTGAAATTTGAAATTTCTTTTAGCTGTTATTTTGACTGCAGGTATTTATCGACCAGCCAAATAAACCATATGAATAACATCCTTAATAAATGGTATTATGGTTTTATTTAAAAAAAAATTGTTCTGCTTCTAAAATTATTTTCTCATAAATAACATAATTTATAATTTTCGACACTATACTGATTTTACTAGAAAATCAAAACAATTACATAGAAAACTAAAAATAAAATTAAAAAATAAATTAACATCTGCAATATTACTACTTATTTAGTATCATTGGATTCAGAAAATATTTACAGAATTCAAATATGCCATAATATACAAAGTTTTCATTTTGAAAATCAATCACAAATATCCCAAATTTCAATAATTTATATTCGAAACTGAAACAATGGGTACATGTGTATACCATGGTTATGCTACACTCAGTATTGCCATTCAAATATGATACCGCACTACATTAGAACATAGACAACAAATAATTTAAGATACCTAAGCCATAATAATTTAATAAAATTTTATGATTTTTTTTTAATACGATACATTACAGCAAGAAAATGTAAAACTATATATGAAATATACATGATATTCCTAGAAATACATATTTAATATTCAAGAGTGATTGCAAATTTATTAATTATGACACAGCACGGTGTATTACTAATTAATATTTAACAATTATTAATAAGTCACGATGGACCCTATACTACACATACATAAAACATGATGTCTCAATTGTTGTTACAAAAATATAGCTATTGTAGTTTAGTTGCAATCAGCTTGGACGGAAAACAGTAGGCATTGGGTCCTGATCTATCTAGGGCAATTAGTGACATTTTAGTATTCCATTTTAGTATATTAATTATTAATAGTAACAGAATAATTGAGTAATATTTCATAAAACTATACGAAATACTATAAAGTTACTTCCTTATTCGGAACAATTTTTATATTATTGTACAATCATAACAAGAATATTTCCACACGGCTGGTATACATTATTAATAATCATACATCTTACCATTACAAGTAACACAAGATCAATCAGCTCGATATAAAAAGTGTTTATAAAAATTATAAATTGTTACGTTGTTTAATATCGAATATCACCTCTTTCAGATGTTTATTGTTAGGCAAGTCTATATGATAGAAAAATGATGTGCCACAGTAAACACACAGGTACAGGTAATCAGGGGCAGCGGTTAGGAGGAAATCATAATTCATTTTCATATCGTATTTTTAGCAGACTAAATATTTAAAACCGGGCTCTAACTTCAGCTGCTCCCATTTCTTACTATACAGCCTTCGGTGTTGTCAATATTATTGAAAACATGTTTTCCACCGAACGTGATAAAGTTCAAGATATCCGATATGGTGTTTATTTAGTAACTGTTCTAATCCCTCATTTAGGAATATAATTTCAGTTGCTGGAAATTATTATGGAACTTTAATTCTAAAGGCGAAATTAACGTTCTATAGCTGATTGCTGACTAGTAGCATTGGTTATACATATAGGACATATTTTGGTTCTGACACTAAACAATTCTAGAGCTGTCCAAAATAATCGAACATTTCATTAATCAGAATTAAGAAATGACAATAAGCTAAAAGTGGAACTGGGTACTATTTAGAACCAAAACAAGTCTAAACTTTCTATATAATGTAGTAGAATAATATACAGTGCGGGCCACAGAAAAATTTGTTACCCAGATTTTCTTCGTTACTCTTAAAATCTTAAATGGAAAGTGATAATCATTTTGAAGGGCATCCAATTATATTTCCAACGCCATCTATTTTATTAAATTTGGCTGATCAATGGGGAATTGCATGAAATATGTGCAGAAGAAAAAACGTTTACTTAATCGAAATGGTGTTGTCCTAGAAAATGTCGTGGAAAAATAAGCCTAAAACGGTATTTAAATTTTTAGTCTGGTCACGCCCACAAAAAGCGGTCGCCGCCACAGCGAAGACCTGTGACGTCAGATGACGTTCACATATACAGGGTGAATCTTAAATAAGTACAAATATTTTAACTGCTGGTGTAGTTCGTCATTTAAATCAGTCTAGTGAAAGCCATTTTTAAAAATTTCTAATATTTACGAAGATATTAATTTAAAAAAAAAATACCCACATTTTGAGGACCGCTGGCTGATTTTTCATCCAACAACGTAATGAAACATATGATTTGTTGCGAGGTTGCCATATCTCCTCCAATATAAATATTACGTTTCCTTTAACGTAATAGTTCTATTTTAAAAATACTTGTTTTAAGCATAAGTACAGTAAAATTGGGTATGTAGTATGATACGCAGCAATATTAACATAAATTTTAACATCTGAACTAACCTTACTATACTTCAACGATTAAAAATGAATTTCCGCAAGTTCAATACTACCGTAAAATATTTAGGAAGATATTACGTGATATTACTATGTCCAATGTTCAAAAATTATACATAAACGTGCACACAAGCTTACCTGTTTGTTAAAAAATTAACTATTTAATCAGTAATCCACATTTCACAAGTTAAATGTCATTGTACACTGTTAGAAAGGGACACAAAACACAATTTCCTTAAGTTATTTTATGAAGAATAACGTAAAACTATGCACGCGTTTTTTATTTAAAATGGAAAAAATGTCAACTTTTAGCAAATTTTATTGCTATTTTCATGCATTATGTGGGGTTAACAAGTTTGACTTGGGCTTCCGATAATCTGTCATGACAGTTTGATAATAAAAAATAATATAAAATGTTACACTTGACAAAATTCGCTAAAAGTTGAGATTTTTTCTTCCTTGAAGCAAAGACATTTGTGTAATACTGGCAACACTGTGAACCACACGTTCAGTCTGCAGCACTATGATTCATAAAAGTATGAAGGGTCGGTCTAGGCCAGCGGTCCTCAACAAGTGTTCTACACACAAAACTATACTGCTGGTTAAAATATTTGTACTTATTTAAGATTCACTCTGTATATTTTAGAAAAGCTAATTTGTCGTTTGTGATATTATTAAGTGTTACTGTGTTAAATAAACTTTGGTGTTGCACAAAGTTGCAAAATAGACTCGTCAAATGAGCAGTGCATCATCACCGGGAAATGGAAGAGGTATTGCATTGTGCCATTTATGTGCGAATAAAAAATATTTCACAGTGCCAAATGTAAAGTTGTAAAGAATCAATTAAACTTTTCTATTAAGATACCAGAATGTATACAGGGCGTTTAGGAAATCAATAGTAAAGCAAACATATTTTTATTTATTTATTTATTCATTTATTGTGTCAGAACTTCATTCTGATTCCAAATAACATGTTCTGTATTTGTTCCTACAATTTACGTGATGTATAATGTTATTTGGGGCATTTAGAAAATTTTGCTATGTGACCACTATACAGGGTGGGCCAATAGTGTGTGGACGGAAGATTGTGGTTATACTGACATATATTTCTAAAATCTGCTGTTGGTGGGGGGTGAGAGCTACAAATTAAAAATATTTTTTCTGAAATTCCTAAACATATACAGGATGATTCATATTATTACATATTTGGATTCCTCGGTCAATTCCAGTGTGACTTTATGTACCATACTTGGTGCCTAAAACGTACCGTTTGGAGGTTATTCGATATTTTGTCAAAAAGTTGATGTCTAGAAACAGTTGAATATCAGAGATGGGCGGCAACATAGGAGGCTGTGATTGGGGGAAATTATTGACCACTCTCCATACTACCAAGAGCTAGAAAGTCAATTATGAACTCTGTTTGTTATGGCTGATATCGTCGCTCTAATTTTGAAAACTTCAATCTTGGATAACTTGATTTTTTTAAATGGAACCCACATATTTTTTTCACCTCACCAGATTACACATTTCATTACCTTTCACCCGATGTAAAGTTATCTGTATTTATCTCTAACACTTTTCTTCTAATCCACAATTACTTTTTACTATGATGGATTTATGCAAACCAATTAATTTAAACTAAATTGAAAAATAAATAAATAAATATGATAGCAGCATCTATTAATACGAATTAATAATTAAAGTGGAAAAGGAAAAAGTGTATATTGAACAACCAACGACAGCTGCAAATATGAAAATCAGAATTAGAAATGTTCTTACAACTATCACCCCAGAAATGTTAATGAAAGTTCAAAATTCTTTTCGCCGAAGAATTCACATTTGTATTCAACAAGAAGGTCGTCACGTTGAACATTTACTTTGAAGTTATGTTGTTATTTACTGTTTATTTACTAAAGCACTGTAGTTTTTGTGAAGTTTTTTGTAATTCTTGTTCATTTATTTGTGTTACTATTTAATAAATAATTATAATGAAACCTACTGTTTGTTTTCCATGGCCAACTTTACTCCCGAGTGCAGGAAAAAACTAAATGTGATATTATGGAGACCAATTGAATTAAACTAAATAAACATAAGTCAAACAACAGCAGATTTTAAAAATATATATCAGTATAACCACAATCTTCCGTCCACACACTATTGGCCCACCCTGTATAATTACCTGTTTTATTCTGAAAACATAATAAACGAACTTAATAAATAAGGATTTCTTTTAACGTTTAAGGAGAAATAAACTCAGTAGTAAATAGCAATAATAAATTAATTAAAAAAATAATAATAAATATCATTATTCATTACTTTTATGTATTATTTTCCAAAATAAAAGTAAGTAGTTTAATGTGAAGTCAGATTGCGTAATTTTATAAATACTTCAAGTAATACCCTCTATCTAGACGTAACAAACGGCATTGTTGCCGTAATTTTCACGAGCAGATCTGTATTGTAAATAAAGAAATTATGGCAACGTTAAAAACGAAAAATTGACACCATACTTTATTTTTCGATAATTTAATATTGTATTATACATAAATATCCATGAAAATTAAATCGTGACACCGAAGTGGCTAAGATCCATATCGTATCAATTTTTGCCAATTACGAATGAGCAATTGAAAGGAAAGATCGACGTCATGGTAAAACAAATGATTCACAGATATGCCTTTCGATGAAAGGATGCAAAATTATTTAGCATGACGTAGGTGACTTCCATTTAATTATTCTCTTTCGTAGCTGGTAACACATTTTTGGAAATTAATAGATAGGAAGATATGACTTTGGTCACCTCAAACTTCCGATTTCACTACTAAGGATATTGATTTATGGAGCTATTAGAAACAATATTACCTAGATTGTAGAGGCAATTTTAAAAATGGTAAGATGGTACTGCAACAATGATTTCAATGTTTGTTATTTAAAAATATAATTATTAATATGAGGTAGGAACTTCAAATTTGTGTCATACAGTAGTTTCTTTCAGTATTTATCATCAGAAACATTTCAATATGTCCTTTTTGTAAAAATAAAGCACTCTTCAACTATTTCACATTCTCTATATTACTATTAATACCCCAAATATGTTAAAAGTTATACTGTCTTGGTGTTTTCCAAGTTTTAACATTATGTTCTCTTAAATTAATATATTTTTTCTTTCGCCACCTCTTTAATCTTGTCATCAGCCTCATTAGTCTTATTTTTTCGTATGTAGATGCTTTCTGCTACGACTTAAATTTCTTTTACAAAGAAACTTCTCAACCTGGTAATTATTTATTCGATAAAAGTCAGATTCAATCGATATCCAATGTCATAAAGCACCGAATGTGTTTTTATGTTTTCATTAAACATCCCATGAAATTTATTTTTGGAATTCGGTTTTGTTGAAATGCCGTTTTTACCGGAAAATTAATACCTATACCTAAAGCTACCACGTACCAATAAAGATTAGTGTACGGGCCTATTTCGGTCTCCTTGTTTATTTTCGTATTGGAATTGGTAAACCGAGAAACTCATATGTTATTGTTTAATATTGGACTGGCGCCAAACAGAATCTGCAAAAGCTTTACCATAGCCATATACTACAAATTATTATACGCAGGGCACTGCGAAGTATGAGTTTTCCTATTATTGAGAGCGACAAACAAGAACTCGAGTGACATTTGTCACGTACACTTAGACAGTGTGTTAAAACAATAAGGAAAAATTATGAGCTTAAGTCTATTTATAACAGGAAAATGTTCCTTATACAGGTTGTTACAAAGAAAAAATTCCATCACTATCAAGTAGTTCACAAAATATATAATTACTCCAGAACTACCTTTTCCTCAAAAAAGTGCATATGGGTTAGAATAGCTATTTTCGATACAAATTGCGAAGTAATGATGATATTTCGTAACATGCATAGAACAAGATTTTTCATAAAATCGTCAAATAAATATTCAAAATAATTTGGACATTATCTTCGATCGCATTTGCTATTATGATCGTTAGACTATTTTATTTAAACAACTTTAACTAAGTTAATGGGGCTTTTGTCCACAGAGTAGTTAGTTTTACACAATATTATTAATACCTAAAAATATATAAAAACTTTTACATAAAGGGTAGACATTATTTAAGTAGGTATTGTCATATTTAATTTAATTCATTGACAGGATAATGTCACTTTTGTCACTGTCGATATTTAATTTCAAATAATTTTAATTTATATAATAATTTTTATAGTTAGATATTTGACTCAACTTAAAGGAGGCCACTTGAAGAAGCAATCCTAAAAATGCAGAAATAGGTCAGATCTCATCTATTGTGGTTGAATTTTCGAGTTCCCACTGTCAAAAGTGAAATTAGATATTTATAGAGTGTTTTCATTAAAGCAGGTTAGTAAATTTAGATAGATTAATTTCTTTAGATAATTATTGAATAGAGCTTTGTCTGTGGAATTGTTCATTAGCATACCTAGATGTTTGGTATCAGAGAACATGCATATGACTTCATTGATAGGAATTGTAGTAGATATTGTGGTTGGAGCTTTTGTCCACAGAGCAGTTAGTTTCACACAATATTATTAATACCTAAAAATATATAAAAACTTTTAACTAAGTTGCCTATAGGTTGATGCTAGGAGCAGTTGCTATGGTACGATGTTTATAAACTATATAAACATTTTCAAAAATCTGAAATCTGTAAACGTTTGTGAACATTAACCTCCAATAACTGAAAAATCTGAAAAATAGAAAATGATGTAGACGCTACCTTATGTGCACTGATTCTTCAGAAATCGATGAAATTGTACCAGAAAATTTGATATTTGGTGTGCCAAAGAAAGGTATGTAATATTCCGGAGAAAGTTATTCTACCGTACTTGTCCCAGTTATCTTCAAATTAAAATGTGCACCTTCTACATTATGGAGCAATTAATGCATGGCACAATTTATTTGAATAAAAATATGGACATCAGTAAATATACCAGTGTTATTGACTTCCTCAAAAGGAAATCAAGTGGTTATAGACCCAGAAAATCCAGAATTTTTTCCAAGGAACAGGTTGAAAGATTTATCAAAGAGGCAGATGGTGAAAAGTATTTATTCCAAAAGGTTGTCTCGATCGTTGGTATATTTGGAGCCTGTAGGAGGGAAGAATTAACTTATTTTACGTAAAGAGAACATTGAAGATGCTAAATCATTCATTAAAGTGACTATTCCCAATACCAACACTAATGTTCCTAGATTATTTACAATACCAGAGGAAGATATAGGAGTCATTTTTTTGGAAATTTTCCGCAAATATGTAAGTCAACGTTCATCTACCATTGATCCCAACCGATTATTTTATCACGTACAGGAATTTAAAATGAATTAATAATTTAAAATTCAGTTGTTTTATTTTACTTTACATGTGCGTAAAAAAGATTGTTAAGCACATGTGAAAAAAAAAATGTCATTTCGATACCGAAATGACAATCGAAATGTCATTATTATGCAACGATTTTACAAAAACACTGTTTTAACACGTACTATCAAGCTATCAACGTGCAATATTGCGGTTACTGCCTCAACCAAGGTCTGACTTGTACTCGACGTTGCGAATTCCGCATTTGTTACCTTTGGAGGTACGAAATCACTTACAAATGAGAAGCTTTGATTTTAATAACGTATTTTAAAATAAAACAACGCACGATACGTTGGTATCTATTTCAGAAACGCCCTGTATAGTAATATATCAAGAAACGAGCCAAAAATAACAAACTCTTCTATGTAACTGTTTATTTCAACAATATTCCTCGGCAGTAAACTTCACCATTCGTTAAGGAATTGTTTTAGTGCCGAAATATAAATAATTAAGAGTTTAAATAAATAATTTTTACTCAAATTTAACCCAATATTAACTCTTTTATGATATTGACAATGTACCTAATCAAAAATTTACAAAATTTATATCGTTTTTTTCGAAATTGTATTAATTATTAAGTTCTTGTAAAGGACATTTAAGTATCTAACTCAACTCTTGCTGAAACAATTAAGATTATCTTCAAAACTGCCCGAGTCTTCGTTCAGAACATTGGCGTATCCAAGTCTGAAGAGGGGATATCATACCTATTACCTTCCTCCAGATCCATTTCATCAAATCACAATGAAATTTAATAATTATTATTTATTACATAACTGTTTTTGTTTATTGCTTCTTGAGAGAAATGATATGAGAATTTTTTTATTCATTCATTTATTCTATAAATATATTACTACATCATTTTACCTGGTTAAGAATGAGTCATACAAAAAGTTAATCTATTCATATTCGGCATATTTAATACAATACTTTTAAGAACCGAAAATATATGCACAAATCTGATTTTCTCGCGATAACACTGGCTTTTGATTTGAGGAAAACTTCTCTATTTTATTCTTCAACTTTTTGAACTGTTTTGTATGTCTCTTATTCGATAGTAGTCACTAAAATGTTACGTACAGCAAGATCAATTTTTTTTATGTTGTCGTTGGCTACCTCTAAATAAAATTGTAACGATGTAGTTTCAACTTTTGAGATCTAACTGTCCCACTGACCAAAACTTCTTACGATATTAAAACTTTCTTCTTATTTTTCTAATATTGCAACTCCTTGTATTATTCTTATTAAAATGTGAGCAACGTATTTGAGGCGGAAATGAGAAAATTACAAAATAGGTACGTCAAATGCCTATTGTCAGCTATATACGTATGCTTTCGTTGGATATTGACACCACATACTTAGTACATATTTGTTCAGCATATTGTATTAATTTTGTTTTTTTCTGTAAATCTATTTGTAAAGAGTTAAAAAAGTGTGACTGCTTTTCTTTACATTACTTTAGTGGGCAGTTTGTTGAAATATGTTTCCACAGTTAATTTGCATGATATGTTTGTGGAAAAGTATTTTCAAAGCAATCGATGACAAGCTTGATGAAATCAGTGGGCTTTAATTACAAAATACGAATTCGAACGAAAAAATAATCATTTTCAAAAGTATCATAAGAACTTGTTACATTTTTTAATAGGTATCAACAATATTGTGTGACACTAACTATAGTCGAGGTCCAAAATAATAAATTAAATGCCGCATACCTCTGAGAACATACAAGATTACACAGTTTCTGCTGCAGCAAATATGCATACGCCAGATCGGAATGCTGGATTTCTATTGGTATGTGATTTTTCAGTCTGGCATGGAATAGCGAATGGCCGTACTCATGCTCCGGGTTAAACAGACTAAAACATCTAGGATTATTCATCAGGTACCTCATCTATGACATACTGATGAGAGCTAATAAGCTCGAAACTGGTATATGTCTAGTGGAATGCTGAAGAGTGACTCTTGCTGTTTGTTATAGGTTTTCCAGGTGTAATTTAATGCTGGTTGGGGCACTAGCCCGCATAGTAGTTGTTTCCTGGAATTCCGTATTTGCATATGTATGTTCTTTAACACCAAATATCTAGGTATACTAACGAACAATTCCATAAACAAGTTTGAATTCAATAAATATCTAAAAAAGTTAATCCAGTGTTGCCACCCCTATTACAAATGTAATAGATGTATTACAATTTAATGATTTTTATTATCCTATTACCCAAACCCTCAAATCTATTATATTTTATCGAATCCCGAGTTGGTGTAATTGTACCAGATTTAGTTCATTTTGTTATAAACGTATGTTGATCACTGAAAATTTTGGTATAAAATGAATTGAAATGAAAATCTATAAGAAAAGAGGAGAATATTGTTAAATTAAAAAGATTTTTTGGAAAATAAACCATTTCAGGGGCGTTACATAATATGGTTTGCTGGCAACCACTTATTCTTACTGTTACTTTTTCTCTTCTATTACCATTACGATCAAATCTATTACAATTTTCTCACAAATCTGTTAGTCACAATTTCTTTGCGGTGACAACACTGAGTTAGATGTAGCTTTTGCTACAAAATACATACCTGGCATAATAAAATCGTTCAATGATTTGCAAACCTCAAATTCACTTTTAAACATCAAAATCAGCCACAATAGATGAGATCTGACCTATATTATTTACATTTCTAGAATTTCTACTGTATTGTAAATATAAACTTATTTTACATTAGAAATAATACCAAAAAACGACAATTATAAAATATTCCAGTAAAGAAAAACGCAATATATTAACATCATTTTTTGTAGACAGAAAGGCAAAACCATAAAGAGGATAGAAATTATTAGTATAGCCCTATACATTTTTCTTGCCAGTAGCTTAAGAAACCGTTTAATTCCACCTCATCTCTCTCCCATATCACCCTGTTAACACTACATTACAAGATTCTGGGTCGACACAACCACATCTGAGCCCAAAAGAAGTAAAAAATGTCCTGCCTCATCCAGACCACTCTGAAAAATTACGTCTTTTCACATAATTTCATCCACTTGCCTGCTTCTGTCAAATCTTATAAAAGATAATAGGATCCTTCGTAACGATGTGATGCTAACGAAGTTTAGTAAATGTTTCCGAAAGAGCAAAGTAAAATATTACGATGTTACAGATGTTTATATAGTAGCGCTCATTTACATATCTAAATTGACGTTAAATGTGTTGGAAACTGTGTACCTAATTTAAAATATAATACTTTCTTCCGTTTTTTTTTTGTTTTTTTTTGTTTTTTAGATAAATAATAATGTAATTCCTACTCCATTATTACTTATGTTAACGAGTGTCAGAATTCAATTAAGTATTTCAATGAGTTGGAGAGTGAAACACCATCCAAAACAAAAGGAAGTATAAATTACATTGTAGTGCAAATTGCTTCAATATGAGAAACACAGTCTAGGAAACTAAAGATGTCTATAGTTTACAGAATATGTAATGCGTTAGTAAGCTAAATGGGCGAAAAAAAGACCCTTTAAAGGCACGTCTCTATGACAATGCTTCAGTAATATAGTCTAACTATATCTATAATTTGCATTTTCAGTTAGTGGTTTCTAATTTATTTTTAACATCAGTTCTCGCGAAAAACCTAATCGTGCTTTTATCAGTACGTAGTACTACTAGTAGTTCTTTGTAATGAGATATATTCCTACATACAAGTAAACCGCATAGATATAAATATACAGGGTGAATCTTAAATAAGTACAAATATTTTAACTGCTGGTGTAGTTCGTCATTTAAATCAGTCTAGTGAAAGTCATTTTTAAAAATTTCTAATATTTACGGAGATATTAATTTTTTAAAAAAATACCCACATTTTGAGGACCGCTGGCTGATTTTTCATCCAACAACGTAATGAAACATATGATTTGTTGCGAGGTTGCTATATCTCCTCCAATATAAATATTACGTTTCCTTTAACGTAATAGTTCTATTTTAAAAATACTTGTTTTAAGCATAAGTACAGTAAAATTGGGTATGTAGTATGATACGCAGCAATATTAACATAAATTTTAACATCTGAACTAACCTTACTATACTTCAACGATTAAAAATGAATTTCCGCAAGTTCAATATTGCCGTAAAATATTTAGGAAGATATTACGTGATATTACTATGTCCAATGTTCAAAAATTATACATAAACGTGCACACAAGCTTACCTGTTTGTTAAAAAATTAACTATTTAATCAGTAATCCACATTTCACAAGTTAAATGTCATTGTAAACTGTTAGAAAGGGACAAAAAACACAATTTCCTTAAGTTATTTTATGAAGAATAACGAAAAACTATGCACGCGTTTTTTATTTAAAATGGAAAAAATGTCAACTTTTAGCAAATTTTATTGCTATTTTCATGCATTATGTGGGGTTAACAAGTTTGACTTGGGCTTCCGATAATCTGTCATGACAGTCAATGACAGTTTGATAATAAAAAATAATATAAAATGTTACATTTGACAAAATTCGCTAAAAGTTGAGATTTTTTCTTCCTTGAAGCAAAGACATTTGTGTAATACTGGCAACACTGTGAACCACACGTTCAGTCTGCAGCACTATGACTCATAAAAGTATGAAGGGTCGGTCTAGGCCAGCGGTCCTCAACAAGTTTTCTACTGAAAAATTACGAAATTTATTTAAAATTTCACTTTTTTATTTCTGATTTTTTTGTAAAAAACTATTAATTATGTGTTCTACACACAAAACTATACTGCTGGTTAAAATATTTGTACTTATTTAAGATTCACCCTGTATATTATACCTCACCATCCGTAACTAGCTAGCTATATATCTATATATATATATCCCTTCTATGGCCTAGATTAGAAAGATCCCCCTGATCAACGTTACCACATTTTTCTACTTAATAATAATAATAATAGTAAGTCATCACAATTTCATAGGTATAACATTAACTGTAAAATAAATAACTCAGCAACGAAACAAGATACAGTTCATCTTAACACTATCTTACAAAATAGGTATCAACTAATAAAATCTGCTATGGTATAAAAACAATTCTCAGTCAAATATCTTTTCAATTTTGATTTGAACAAGTTAAAATTGAGTTCAGTTCTAATACTAACGGGTACATGATTCATAAATTTAATGCCCATGTAAGAAGGTGCTGTTTCATATAATGATGTTTTATGATGGGGTATTCTAAATAGATTGCCATGCCTAGTTCTATAATAAATTATAGTTTAAAAAAACTAAAAAAACACGCTTTAATAGTAAACCGAACTAAAAAGTAGAAAATAATTTTGAAGTATCAAGAGTTTGTTACAGCAATAGAAAATTCCGACAATCAATTACGACTAATTAATTGGGAATAAGATTAAATTAGAAATTAAATTATTAATAAAATAATTCAATTATAGTAAAAAGAAGCGTGGGGTGCAATTTACTATATTTTCATAATGACTTTATTTTTATAAATAGCTACACTACTGAAATAATGGTAACATTTAATATCAAGCACCCCACGCTTTTTTTTACTATAATTGAATTATTTTATTAATAATTTAATTTCTAATTTAATCTTATTCCCAATTAATTAGTCGTAATTGATTGTCGGAATTTTCTATTGCTGTAACAAACTCTTGATACTTCAAAATTATTTTCTACTTTTTAGTTCGGTTTACTATTAAAGCGTGTTTTTTTAGTTTTTTTAAACTATAATTTATTTTCTTAATTTTTAGTCTCAAAACAATAACAAAAGTAATTATAATTAAGAGCCTTAATTTTTAAAATATCTTATATTTGACAATAAATCTAAATTCATTTTATTCATGTTTACGTAACCTTTCCATTTCATATAGTTTTTCTATACATTTTTTTTTCTCCAGTCTCCTCTTTCTTTGTGTTATAGTTTCATTTTTCATTTTTGTTTGTTTCTATAAAATATGCAAATTAAAATTTTTGTCAACGTTCTCGTATCAAAATCTTTTTTTTTCTTTCTAATTTTACAAAATTTTAGATTCAAAACTTTCTTCAAAATTCTTGCCAAAATTTTCAAATCAAAATTTCTTTGAATTTGAAAATTTACGCTCTTCAAAATTTTAAAATTCAATGTCTTTTTCGATTTTTTTTCTAAATTTTTGGATTTTAAAATTTTTCAATTGAAAATTTTTTCCAAAAATTTTTATTTGAATTTTTTTATAAATTATCAAATTTTTATTTATTTCTAAAATTTTTTAAATTTGATTTTATCATGTAATTCCACAATCCAAAATTATTTACAAAATTTTGTATTTCAAAACTTTTTTAAACTCCAAAATTTTATATTTAGAATTTTTTTTTTAATTTTGAATTCTGTATTTTTTCGCAATTTTTTAAATCAAAATGTTTATTTGAATTTTGTTATAAATTATCAAATTTTTATTTATTTATAAAAAAATTTAATTTAAAATTAGGCGAAAACCGAAAACTAATTCTGTCAGGTCGCCATCTATACGTGAAAAGCAAGAGCACGAATCTATTACAGTCCCCTGCCCCTGCCTTGCCTGCTTGGAAACAACACTGATGGATTGTATACACTTAACCTGCAAAGTAATCTAAATTGTTTTTATTCTGATGATCCTAGTCAGGACATTAGAACAAAGTTATTAAATAATTGTATTGTCATCAGTCCTTGACCCCTGTGCAAATTTTCAAGCTGATCAGACTTCTTGAAATTAGTGAAAATTACGCTGAAAGATTCCGTTACATACATACATACATACATACATACATACAGGTGAAGCTAATATAAGCGTGTTAAAAATGAGTTTGATCATTTCTAATAAATTTACTAGAGTTCTTTGCAATCTGCAGAATGCATTTAGAAATGTAAATACATGGAAATGTTAGTATATTATTTTTTATAAAATACGGTCTACAAGAATTCAATGGATGTATATCAAAAATAAGGCGGATAATTCTTTTCTGTGAAATGAGAATTCTACTGATATTAACACTACCTGCATTACCCCATATGATTACATTATATGACACGTGATAGATCAATGAATAATAAACATCGAGAAGTTGTATAGTATCAAATGTAGATTTTAATTGCAGAGAGCGTAATAACCGTTATTAAGTTTTTTACAA
Organism: Monochamus alternatus; assembly: GCA_037114965.1. NCBI lineage: Eukaryota > Metazoa > Arthropoda > Insecta > Coleoptera > Cerambycidae > Monochamus > Monochamus alternatus. The sequence goes on along the minus strand of CM073429.1, from coordinate 77,390,589 downwards.
ATAAACTCAACACTACTTTTCCAGCTCATATCATAATCAATGTAGGTGCCTAAAAACTTCGTAGTGTCAGATAATTGAATTGTTCTGCCATTTACTGTGACGTCAAAGGGTGCCCGATTATTACGCAAAGAAAACTGCATACACACGGTTTTTTCCGCATTTAAAATGAATACATTTCTATTGCACCAGTTTGAAAATTCAACTGACAACTTATTTAGACGATATTGAAGGTCCTCAGGTCCGTCAGCAGCGGCAGCAAGAGTTATATCATCAATATATAAAACAGTATAGTCACTATTAATATGCTCGGGAAGATCATTTATGAATATTAAAAAGATCAGCGGACCAAGTACAGATCCCTGAGGACCCCCAGGATCCACATCTTGAATACTGGAATACGTATTATTCGCTTTTACGCATATTTTTCTATAACTTAAGTAGGATAAAAGCCATGACAAGAATGTACTCCGGAAACCAACTGCATGCAACTTCCTTCCCATAAAATTAGGGTCTAAGCAATCAAATGCCATTGATAGATCGAAGTAAAAGCACCTACATATTTTCCTTTATCGAGGTTTTCATAGACATACTCAACAAAAGCATAACTAGTAGTTTCTGCGGATCTATTTGGGCAACTCCTAAATTAATCGACAAATTTATCAAATATGATAAAGGGGCAACAATAAAATTTTCTATACTTTTTATGATTTTTGTCGAAATGCAATCAATACCTATAGAATTTCTATTTTTTAAGTTATTTATATGCATTACATCAGTTTCATTCATCATAAAAAAATGTATTACCCATATTCATACTTGATACTGTGCATTGAACAGATATTTGACCACAAAACTGTTTCCAAATAGCCATCTTAGCTGCAGTACTAAAATAATTTACAAAAGTAGCAACTAGAATATTACCCTGCTCTATAATGTCACCATTAATAGAGATCTTTATGGGGGTATGAAGGTTTGATTTAACATTTTTCTGTCTAAATTCCAAATATATTTTTGTTTTTGAGAAGTATTTTTATTTTTAATTTCATCCCGATAAAATTGTTTTTTCGCATAGTTAATTTTTATTTTGTAATTTTTTTAACGTCTCTATAACAGTTATCAAGTTGATCATTTCTCACATTAGTCTTTAACCAAAAAAGTTCCCTCAACTTATTACCCATATCAATTATAACTTTTGTAACCCATGATTTTGTATTAGACTGGATACAAGTTACAGGTTGCATAGAACAGAATTTATCAAATGCGTATAATAATGCGTCACTATTAAAAGCTTTGTCAATGTCACTATCAGATACAAAGACAATATCAAATGTTTCATTACTTAAGTAATAGTTTAACTTTAGCAAATTATTCTCACATATATCTCTATGCTTAATTTGTTGCTTGTCTGTTTACATTATCGTAATCAATTTTTATGTCAATTAATGCAAAATGATCAGCTACATTTAAATCTTCGATATATTCTTCATATGCATTTTGGTCAATATTTGTCAACACACAATCTATCTTTGAAACCGAACGTAGACCGTACTTATTGGTATAAATTCTTGTGGAATCAAAATTTTGGCAAAAGATACCATAGATACCATATTAGGTTGGTTGGCGGTTCAAGTAGATTAACCTTCTAATGGGAGGAGGTACAAGGGGAGCCTAAGTGTTGTAACTAACTGTGTAACTGTGACATAGTTTGCGGTAAAAGCACATATATCCATGTAAGAAATTTATCACAAAGTTGAATAATTTTTTAAAATAAAACTAATCATATGTCCTTGCAAATTGCAAATTAATGGGTAAAAGTAACAGAATATTGCAACTGCAGTGGACAATACGCGTAAAATGGAAATAGAAAATTTTAATTTCAACGTTGGTTGGTTGAACAATTCCCGGATAAAATTTAAATATTAAAAAAAATATATTAACTCCACCAATACTCTGAAATTTTCAATTTGATTGATTGAACAGTTCTGAAAACATTGACAAAATTAATATATATTTTTTAACATTTGGGTTATAAGTACTTGTCAACATCTACAAAGAAAATTATTTTCATTCCTCTGTATTTTATGAGATCCCCCTATTTTTTTGGCGACAGCTTGAACTTGATTTATACTTTTTTATTTTAACGGTTCATAAATTTCAGCGCATCCTCCATAAATCTTAGCACAGTAAGAAAACAATCCCGAAATTTACGTATTCGTTTTCTGTTGCAGACGTTGAGGAACTGTCAGCCAAATTGAGTTTGATGGCTGCAGCCAGCAGCGAGAAGGGCGAATTTTTGGATCCGGCGGGAATAGGACCCATGGGTGAAAACTACCTCAATAGCAGATGCGTCTATTTGGAACAACTGCTCAGCGGTAAGATTTAATGGTTTCCACGCCGGTCAAATTCGAGTCACTTGAAACGGCACGAGCCCGGTTTGAATTAAATACAATTTTCAATGACTTGCTCCAAGTCTGAAAGTCGTTCTTCCAGACAGAAGTAAACACGATAATTCCATCCTCACGCTGTGACGGTGGCTCGAATTACACAAGACAACAAAGGGGACAAATCCGCTGAACTATTATCGAGTCTGACGATGCGAACATACAAACTACAGAGTGAGCGATGAAATGGAGCAATACAAATATTTCAAAGACGCTTTGATTGTACAGGGTTTCCGAATTTTGTTGTAACTGCAGGATATCTCGGAAACTGCAAGAGATAGAAGGATGCGATTTTCACAATACTGACTTCTTCGTTTTTGAAATACAGGGCGAAATTTAGAAAAACTACTATTAAGCGTGTCTTCGTATTTCAGAGAAAAGGTGGCTGAGATATCGTAGAGTTCAATAGTGAATAGTGAAAAAAAGCGAAAAGTCAAATTTAAACGTGGATGTTATTTAAACGTGTGTGTGTAGGTTTATTCAGATATTATTAAAAACTTACCTAAGCAATACTCTTCAATTTTTAGGGGAAGTTTCTTGGTAAACATTCTAAAAATTAGGGAAATTAAACTTAACACTTTTAAGTATGCAGGGAGCGCATTCGGCAAAACAGAGGACAGCCGTTTAATATGTAATAAAAATGGTTTAAAAAATGAAATGAAATGAAATTAGTGTAACGACTTGTAAGACACACGTAGCTTCTACATTATATTTTGGAAATTGTCAAAAAAAACTTTAAATAAAACCAATTTTGCGTGGTGTGTGACTTATAAACTTTACCATAGTTATTTAAAGAAAAGTGTGTACTAAACGAACAAATATTTAAACAAGTTATGTAATAGATAGTCGATATTTTTATGTTATCTAGCGGATCTTCAGTGCCATGATCAACAATACTATTTAATAATACAATGTCTGCTAAGAATAATGTTCATTAATATTGAAAAAATGCAAACTCAAAATACATAATATGTATAAAAGTACATATGTATTTTAGGTTTCTATCATTAACAAACTATTATTATTAAATAGTATTGTTGTTGACTTCTCGCTATTTTAGGGTGTCCGGAAATAAATGCAACATAGATGCAGGGTGTCAAAGATAAAATTTTATTTTTGATATTTGTAAATAACTTTTTAAAAACTCCAAATATTTGGATACATTTGGATATCAGGGGTTTTTGTAGTTACTAGTAGAGGGCGCCACTTATGGCACATCATGCTTCTTTTAAATGACAAAACTTTTCTGCAATGTATCCATCTGATTAATGAAATAGTCGATTCCCCTACCTTTTTTTATTTGAAAAAGGTAATACCTTGTTGAAGTCATTAGACAGTTTTTAAAATAATGCTATTTGAAATATTAGTGCAGAATCTGCTTTGGTTTTGAGGTTTCCGCTGAAAATACAGTAAAATGTACATGTACAAAATTACAAGAAGATTGGCGAGATTACACACGTAAGAAAGTCTATCATAAAAAAATGTCACCATTTCAATATCTCAGCTGTTCTCTGCGATATTTTTTTATGTCGCCCTATATCTCAAAAACAAAGAGGTCCATAAAAATGAAAACTGATTGCGACATTTCAAGTTTCTCTAAAAAGTAGACCACTGTACAGGGTGTCCCAAAATTAGCCTGCAATAAGTTACCAGTGAATTTAAGAGGCCCTTGAATGTAATTTTTGCAAAAATTACGTATAGGTTAGGCTAGATTATTACGTTATAGGTTAAATATTGTCCTTTCGCGAATCTCAAGTTCTTTCCCATTTGACCAATAAAAAAAAAAATTTAGATAATTTTACAAAATAAAGGTACTTTTGCTACACGTCCATAAACTGCACCATTTTCCAGTAAAAATTGTATTAGATGCGTAAAAATTGCATCTTCATAGTGACGTCTTGGCTTTGAGAGCGATATCAATTTGTCCAAAAATCAGTTCCGCTAAAAATGAGTATTTAACAGCACAAACGCTACTGATGTTAGTATATATTACAAAAGAAATTTATACACGTAAAAGTAGCCCTTCACTATACACTGTTGTGCATCAAATGTCATGTCAATATCTCGATCGATTTTCGAGAAATAAAGACTATAGTATTTAACACAGAAAATTTTATGTTTATATAAACTTTATTTCTTATTTTTAAACATAGAACCTGCCTCTTGATTTTCTTAACATCATTTTATAACATCCTGTATATTTCTGGGCTTCTAATCACTCGTATTATTAATTAAGGAAAACAATTTTTATCAAAAATTATTAGTCGAAATTTAAACCTATCAGTGAGTTTAAGCCCTATGTAAAAAATACATTTGATATGGACCATTTATTCTTCACACTGGATTTATATGTCACATAACTTATTTAAAGCCATTGGTAAGCATGAGTATTTTACAAATTCCAACTGAAATTAACAATTTATAATGCTATATGTTCAAAATCTCAATGTACACAGTTTTATTTATTTACATTGTTCTCTCCATTACTGAATTATTGCATGTCAAGCCATTCGCAATAAATCAAATTAATACAGGATTCAAATAAATATATACCCAAAACGTATTTTATGTTACCTATATTAAAATGGTCATTTCCGTTTTATTTCTACTTCGTTTCAGTTTATTACTTTTTTAAACGTGACAATGTTATTTATAACCATAAAATTAATCAAAATGTAATATTCTCTTATTGGATGAAATATGCTGCAACAGCACAGCCTGTTGTGATCAGTGATACATATTCGTAACATTTTTTTTAACTAGCTGCGTGCTTCTATACCGCCGGCAAACAAAAGCATTCCTCAAAGCAAACATCGCACAAGTACTATTTGTAGTTTTATGTATAGATTTCCAAGAGGATTCTACCTACAAATCTGGCTTCAATTACGATTTAGATCGGTCTGACTCTGACATATCAATTTTTAATGCACATGCAATTCCTGGTTCATCTAAATTCAACAGGATGTTTGTCGCATTACGTAAACCAGTTTCAGAGTTATTTTCAAACGATATTTCCATATTTCCGGTATGAAAATGTTTTGGTTATTATCACAATTTTCTACGGATTTTTTTAGGTTTAGTTCATTGTTATATTATTATTAAATCAATCAGACGGGAAATTTAAAAAATTACCGATATCTTTTGCTTTTAAGAATTAAATTTAATATTTGACGATTTAGAAATTTTATGGAATCGTGGAAGAATATTACACAGAATGATTGATTGGGGAGGAACCCCCAATATTCGAAGGGGTATTCAGGGAGCAAAAGTAAATAAAAAAGCCTAATAAACATATAGTCGAATACACGGTTACAGAGGTAGCAAAGAAAATATTTTTACCAGTTATTGTAATGCATCAATAGAGAAAAGTATTGATTCTGTAGGTATTATAAATTATAACATTGATTAAAGATCTAATAAACCGAAATTAATGAATTAACTATTCAAATATACCACCGTCCACCTCAATGTATGCATCAGCTCGTCTGTGGGTTGCGCGGATAGCTCGTTAAAGTGCTCGGTATTTTCTCTTATGAATGCTGCACAATTGTCAATTCGATCGAATAGCGTCTCTCTTGTGTTCTCTTTTGGTGCACATACTAATGATTTAAACCGTTCCCAAAGGCAGTAATCAAAGGGATTCAAATCTGGTGATCTTCGTAACTTGGTGGCCAATTTTGAAAACCACCTCGGCCAATCTAGCGTTCTGGAAAGCGATTGTTAAGATGAATGAATCACAACACGACTAAAATAAGCAGGGGCACCATTATGCTGAAATTACATGTTTTGCTTAATATCCAATGGAACATCGTCCAGTAGATCTGTCAAATTATTTTCTAAAAATTCTATATATCTAGCTCCAGTAATACAACCATCTAGCACAACTGGGCCAAGTAATTGATTATTAATGCTGAACCGATGCTGAAAGTTACTTTCCACTGTGGGGTGCGAATTTTCATCTGACCAACGATGTTCATTGGGACAGTTATTTAGTGTCCCTTCACGAGTGAATTGAGCCTCATCAGTGAACAAAATGTATTACTAAAGTGTATGGTTTAACCAATGCAACCGCCATCATTATCACCGTCCTGAAGATTCTGGACGCGCTGAATATGGAAAGGTTTTAAACCAATTTTTTGAATGACGGGTTGCAATGCCCCTTGTACTTACACCCGGGCTACGTTCTACCATATCTAGAATTTCTTCTTCCACTGCTAGATCAGGACCAGCTTGCCTCTCAGATGTAATTCTCACACTGCAAAACACTCCAGTTTTACATGCATTATTGAAAACTGTCTGGAATACATTTCTATCTGGCACTCTTCTGTTCGGGAAGCCACATCGATATTCAGCAACAGCATGATTAGCGCTACCGTTGCAATATCCATAATTAAAAATAATATCAGCATATTCTCCATGACTAAATGTGGCAGGCATTACGAAATTATATTTATACAATACCGACTAAACGAACGCACATGTAAAAATAAATGCGACAGTTATAAAATAAGCACTTAAATCACAAACGTCAAAATAAATGTGACAATTACGTGAGTTTGATTTAGAATGCATGACCTACTCAAAATAAACTATCAAATAATAACAGCTTTCGCAAAAATTGCTGAAGAATATTTTCATGGCTATCTCAATAACCGTTGATATTCGACCATATGTTTACTAGGCTTTTTTGTTTATTTTGCCCCTTAAACACCCCTTTCGAATATTGGGGGTTCCCCCCTTCAATCACTCTGTATATTATTTTATGAAATTATACACTGTAAAAAATTTTGAGTAAAATTGTTTTTTTTTTCATAAACTACCATCGCTCTCTCATCATGTCTCTGGCCGTGAGGTGACCGACTAACAACTTTAGCTGTTTTCCGGCTAGAGGTAGCTCTGCTACAGCGCGTATTTGTGCACAAATATCGAATTACCCTGTATATTCAGCGGATTTGCTCTTTCTGAAATACATCACACATAACTGACAACCGATTTTTTGTTTTTCAGTGAGAAAGGATGGAAGCAAAAGCGGTACCCTACCGAAAGGAAATGTGTACATAGAAGAGGCAAACTCAAAAACATAGTTGGGATATTTGAAGAAATGAAAAGAAACCATTTTGAATTTGAATACGTCAGTTTCAGTGACGATACTAATGGTTCTGATGTAGATAAAAGTCATATATTAAGGCCTGTATATTTTAAGCAAGATCATCGATGCAGGACATATGATGATTTTATAGTATTTCTAATGTATCTTATACCAGTTTTATGTGTATTATGCAAAATGTATAAAATTACCTCTACTGTTTTATTATAATAAAATTCAGGGGATAGTTAACAATATAAAAATTAAATTATTAAAACAATGCATTGTTACTAACAAAAAACATTTGGATATGTTTTCATAAATATGTGTAAAAATTCAATGTTTCATATCAGCTATTCATGTATAGAGGGTGTCCGGTATCTTATGTGCCAATATTTCTGGAGTATTCTACTTGAAAAACTAATGCCACAAAGTGTTATAACTTTTTTTCACAAATGGAGTTACAGGGCATCAAATACATATTTTTAAATTTGTTTTTTTTTCAAATTTTACACACTTATGCACCAGTATGATGTATATCACCTAATTAATAAGAGGCTAAACTATCATTGACCTTAGAAGATTGAAGAATAAATTTTAAACATGAAGTTGACATAAAATTAGTTATGAGAAATAATAATTTTATGAAAACTTCATTGTGAAATAGTTGAAAAAAAAAAATATTTCATGTCCTGCAGCTCCGCTAATTTTGAGTTTTCGAAAATTTGTAATAGAACTTGGAATTAATTTCTGGTTTAGGAAATGCTCTTAGAATATTGATTCATTATTTCCAGACACCCTGTGTCTGATCGTTTATATAAGCAAAATGCAATTTTATATGTAATATAACCTAAATCGGGGCTTAATATATGTACCAATAAGTTGCAAGTACAAGTTATTTAAAATTTATTTTGTAAATTTAATAGGTATACTATATTTATTTGTGTATTAGAAAATAGTAGGTACTATCTCTAATTACCTCTATGTATTTTTTTGTTTTGTAGATAATGAAAATTGTATTTATTTAAAATTATATATGTAAATTATTGCCAATAAAATGTTATTTATTTTATTTAGATTCAGTTATATTTACCTCTTGACACTCTTGGCACCCTAAGCCTCTCGTCAAATAAAGCAAAAAAGCAGAGTATGAATGAACTTTGGGTCCTACATTTACCGTGTTGACATACGAATTAAATATCTGGGCTCCAAAAATAAAATATTTCTATCAGAGCCAACAGCTGGCCTTTGAAATGTGCATTTAAATAAGTATTTTCTAGAAACCAATTTACGATTAAGAATATACAGTGTGGTCCTTAAATATGTTTGATAGTGATCATTGTGAACAAACTTATGTTAATTTGAAATGTTTTAATTACTTTTTAATTTGTTTAAAGCCGTTTTACAGTCCAAAAATGTTGGCTCAGTTCAATTCTTGTCTTAATAAGCAGTGAATACAAAATCTGGCATCTAGCAATTGCATTTGTTTTCAAGTTCAAAAAGATATTCAGTTTGGACCAAAAAGTTCAAGAATATTCTTGAACACGTCTGGTAAATTCGGTAATGCCGATCAAAACAAGAAGAAAAACTTTTGGACTGTAAAACGGGTTTTAAGCATGCGCAGTGCAACTGTTGACTGTTTTCAAATTCAAGAAACTTTTCCATTCGTACCAAAAATTTCAACAATTTTCTTGAACAAGTCTGCTGAATTGGGTAATGGCAACCAAATCAAAAATCACTACACAAAAGTGTTGTTGATATTTTCTGTATTTTATTGTTTTTCAATGAAAATTATGGAAAATCGAGTGGAAAGGTGAATATAGATGGATTATCACAATAATTTTTACAGGTAGGTATATATATATTTTGTAATACAAAGGCCCATCAAAAACCTCTAGAGTACTTTCCCTTTCGGATGCTGGCTGCATTGAACTAAATTCAAGATCGTGAACTGTAAACCGATTTGAGTAAATTGAGCCAAGAAAATTGACTCAAGAAAAACTTTTGGCCTGTAAAACGGGTTTAAATCAACAGAAGAATTCGTTTAAATTTTTTACCACGAAAAACATTGACAAATCTCATAGTGACTAACAAATTCAAAAATTAGTAAAAAATTTTTATTTATATAACATTGGCTACATTATAAAACGACTTTTCAAGGCACTCCGAGCAGAACAAACATTACTTGAAATGTTTTGAAAAACTCGCTTTATATGAAGTTACAGGAGGGATCGATTTGTTAAAACACATTGTATACATTTTTTTATTATCCATTTTATCTATTTCTGAAGTGATTATATTTTTAGACATCGGAAACAGGACTTCACCAATCAATAACAGATATAAATATTGACTGGTTAACTTAATGACCTTTCAAAATATTTGCACATTAACAACTACTACCAGGTGTTACTTCATCTCCGTAGAAAACTAATTTCCGGTGTTAAAAAGTTAGTATATCCGTCTCTTTAATTACAAAAATAGCATTTCACTCGTAAAGTAGGAACGTCTTCAGACATGGAAAACTTTGTAAGCAGGATAAGGGAACAAAGTGACAAGGTCAATAAATAATAAAAAATCATTGTTCCGCGCTATTTTATTTAGTTTATAGTATACCTAATTTGAATATGGCTATAACAAATAAGATTGTTTCAGAAAATTATGAGTTGGTGAATTTAAATATGTTAAAGAAAGAAAAACTACAGCAATTAATTATTGTAGATCAAAAGTCCACAAAGAAGTTCAAAGTAATAAAACGTTTCAAAAAAATTAAAGAGTTTTCATATGGTTGCATAACAGAAAATACATCTGCTAATGTAAAGTGAACAATATTTGATGCTACAAATTACACGTTTAAAAATTTTGTTACGTCGGTTTTTGTTCTTAGCTCTGGAAAATGATAGAGCATGAAAAAATTAAGGTCTGCTTTAGAACATTTTTCTCTATGACACTCCGTTTTCCTAATACAGAACGTTCAACTTTTAAAAATATATATATATATATATATATATATATATATAGATATTTTATTTCCTTTTTTATCTACTAAACAAATTAATATTTTTCCTTCAAACTTGGTATTCAGAAATCATAGTAAAAAGTAAATATTTTGACGGTAATAACTTTTTTTTCAACTAAAATCAGTGGCGAAGGTAGATATTGAGTCTTATTCACCTTTGAATCCCCTTAAACTTCTACGTCAGTGGTGAAGAGTATTTTTTCAGTACAAATATTAAAATGTATTATATTTTCTGAAAAATAAGTACTTTTGAGGAAATTCACTGAACAGGTTTGTTTTTCAGATATTTTGACTTTTTCTGATCAAGTTTATCCTATGAAATTTTAAAAATTGCAGTCAGTATTTTTTAAACAAATAAAAACAACTGTTTGTAAACAATTTAGTTTAAGTGGTGGTGAAGTCTTGTCCGAATTAGCATGTTATTATTTATCTCACCCCAAGCTATTCGAATATGATGTAGGTAGTAGGTTTTCTCTGTTACACACCGGAATTGCATACACTTTTTCCTTTAAAGAAAAAAATCTAGTGGATTGTGATCTGACGACCGATTTGGCCAAGCAACTGAACCACTTGTACATCTTTCATCTTTCCGTAGATTGTATTTAATCAACTTAAAGAAATGTCTTTATTTGTCTATAACTAGGGCATAAAAAATAATAGGTATGTTACCTCATGCCACCTGCAAATTTATGTAAATATCAAAGTAAAATGAATAGAGATAGAAACGGTCTAACCAATATATTTTTGGGTACAGATAATTGTTAAAATGTGGGGTTAGAATAGCCAAATAATGTGAGTCCTATAAGTGCTTTTTATCGGATTGTAGGTATCATTTTATTTTAGGAAAATATAAACAGTGGCAATAGATAAACAAAATATGAAGAAGTTTATACATAGGTATTTGTACCTTTAAAGTTGTTTCTTTTGATAGTAAAAATATATGTATTCCTTCATTATTTTATTACATGCTATTCAATAAAAAGTAAAAAAAAACAAATTGAACATAAAACTTTCATTTTGTCTTAGTGCAGTATTATAAAACAAAATAAATAATAAAATAAACACACTACCACTTTTAACTAAACTAAAATTTGTAAGCAAATGATTTATGAATTTATTTCAATATTACAAGCTATTACTAGCAGACAGGACAGAGCAAGTATTCAGATATCATATCATTATTCAGTTCTTGAGTGTAATGTCAATCAGTAAATGATATATCAAATTCAATCGCTCATGGCAAGTATAAAGTATATAATCTATAGGTCCCTGGATCAAATCCAGCTCAAAGGACCAAATGTTAGGTAAGAATTTTAAACCAATAGAATTGTTCTCTTGTACTACTGTACTGACTGTTTTTTTTTTTTTTCATTAAGCTCCAATTAGACAGAAATACTTATTAAAGATTATAATAGATTTACTGACTGGAATATCCAACCCTTACTCTTGAATTGCTACGCCCTAAGTTAACCTTCGTGACCGTTTGATCTTTTACACTTTCCGATTACAAACCCAGTTAAAATATATACATATTACAAACAAGAGAGTGGCCGGCATGCAGGAATATATAAACATTTCAAATTGAATGATTGGGAATAACGTTAATATTTAGGCAGCCCACAATACAGAAGTGCTCCCGCTACTTCTTCGGAAAATAGAAGATAGGCTACCTTATAGGTTCACTCTTTTAAAACAAGTGAATAATTATAGCAATGTTTGTAATAATGTTAGATCTTACTCATTTTGGCACGTTATTCACATTCTAGAAATTGTCAAACATATGGATAATTCCAAAAATAAAATAGCTGCTTTCTCCCGCTTAGAATCTTGTGATCATGATAACAAAATCTGCAACAGGATTGGTGTATTTTAAAAACAAGCAACGTTATTGGATAATATGAATCCAAAATTATGAGTCGAAAGAAAGCAGTTAGGAACTACCTAGTAAAAATCCATATAATTTAGTAAAATGGTTCTTTACAGTAGTACTATAAGAACAGACACTTTTTTCATAAAAAATATGATCTCTATTTTCCCATTATCATAATATCCGTTCCTGTTCTTGTTCCAAATTAATTGTACAGTATACATAACAAAATTATAGAATCAGATCATCATTAACTTCGTATGTTAAGAATTCTGTAACATGAGAAAAATATAAAATATGTTTTATTGAGAAGTAGGTAGATGCATACAAAGCGTTCGCAGTATTGCGTTTTTAAAATGGGCACAGTTTAGGAAGAAAGAAGGAAGAATTAGTTTACAAGGTTCACATTGAATCTGAGCAGCACTTAGTCAACAAATTATAACTGGATGTAATGTGACAGGAGCTATTGTAATATGTAATATTACACAGGGTGATATATATTTTTTTGGTAAATAATGATCGATGATACCCACACCTCCGTCTCTGGTAAGTTTCTATAGCTGATATTTTTTTGTTTCATACCTACTGTCATACTATATACAACGGCCAAAATTCTAGACAGTGACTCATGTCATAAACCCACTCACAATTTATAGCAGTCGACCCAAAGAAACATAGGTACATGCAGCCTGTATATTTTTCCTATAAAATCGTGTGCCACATATCTCTGAGATCATACCCGATTACACAGCTTCTGCTGCAGTAAATACGCTTGCGCCGCAGGCTCCTATTGGCTGTGACAAACTAACGGATCCACCTGTTCCATTTCCAGCGCTATCATGGACGGGTATATCATTCAGGCGGACAAAATTTCGGGTGTGTCTTTTTGCTAATTTAATTATTAATATAATTAAGTTATTAGTGATTTTGTGTTCTTAAAAATCGAGAATAATTCAAGCGTATTATCAAAATCGTAAATGCCCTAATCTAACAAGTGAGGAATATTGGACGACTTGTAACGAATTTGGTCAACTATAACATTTTCTATCATTTTCATCATGAAAATGCCATAGTAGATTGTCAGAGGCTCAAAACAAATTTATTAACGTCACATAATAATGAAAGCAGCAATAATATTTGTAGTATTTAACTGTTTTGCAAACCAAACACACAAATAACTAAAACAAAAGTTGTAAAATTTGTGCAAAAATCCGTAAATTTCGCCATGAGAACAAGGCTTAAGTGATAAGTGTGATATCCGCGGAGTACGCATCAGGTAGGTGTAAGTGGGTGGTGGTGGGCCATCGCCATCCAACAGGACGGCATTCTAATTTGTGGCGAGGATGGCACAGAGGGGACATTTAAAGTAAACTGTTAATATGCTAGGTTCAGTCAACGTCAACTTATTTTTAATAATTTTGTGTGCCTCGAATCCTTCTGAGGTGGCACGCTTAGGTAATCATGCAACCCTCACCTTCCGTACTCATCTCTGTGCTGTGAATTAGTCACTCTCTATTATTTTCGACAGTGAGTAATTGAGAATACAAGTTGTTGCTCTGTAGATTTTCAGCCGTTGGGTGTAAATATGAACATCAAATTTGGTTAAATTATCTCAAGCTGTTTAGAAATTAAAAATTACAAACTGATTTTTTTTTCATTTTTGACACGCTTGTAGATGGACAATGAATGTCATTTATGTAACAAAAAATCCTTATCTTTAGCCACAGAATATACCTACCGCTGGATATTTTACCTCTACTTAAAAACATCCTAGGTATATTGTTCAGGCCTCCACATTAAATTTTGGAATGTAGGCGCCTATATAACATTCAAATAGAGTTTGCAGAATCCCATGCAAAATTATGAATAGATAATTATTAACCGAATTGGTCCACATTACTTAAATTATTCCGTATCTACTGATAACAATCATTTTATTCGTATTTACAACTTGCAAATAAAAGATACATATGCACCGCTACTATTCTCGCATCTGATTTCTGCGGTGATGCCCCGTAAACAGTGAGTAAATCCAAAGCCCCAAAGCACGATAATAGAAGCGCTACAAGCGAAACAAAACAAATACACCTAACGTAATAAATAAGCGTACCGGCACCTGCTAGTTACACGGAATCGAAACGTAGCGACAAGAAACCCAAAAGTGCGATTTCGCCATGCCAACTCTCAACGTCTCTCTCTAAAACCACAAGGCGCGATTGCTCCACACTCCACGACTCGTTTCGTTCTATCCCAGTCCTGTTTAGAGGTGTGCGTGGTTAAGGACAGGCTTGTTAATTGCGATTTATCTCTAATCCTCGCGAACTAATAAATGTAATTTAGCAAGAAATCTCGTCCGTGCAATTTAATTTTATTCCCTCATTTTTGTGTTTTATTTTGAATTGCTGCGTGATCGTATAATGAGGATTGGTGAAATAAAGTCGCGCTCATCTTTAAACGATACGCAGGGACGGGTTTAAATTATATTGCGTTGTTCTTTCCCAGTAAAACAATATAATGACTGCATCTCGGAAAAGTTTTTCGATGGGATATCCCAAAAATGATTAGGAATGAGGAAAATACTATTTGATTTGCATAATGATATTACTATTCTTGGCATTTTCAACCGTGTAATAAAGGTACGAGATGAAGAAAATATCTTGCAAACAGTTAACGATGAACAGCGAATAAGTACTAAACATTTATCTCGAGAAACTGGATCCATATCACAATCAAAAATTGCAAGAACTATTGCTTCAAAATTTGAATCAACAAGTGATCTTTTGCGAGTTTATCGCGGAGTTTATATTTATCAGGATATTAATTTTCACGAGAAAATTCTTTTCACTGATGATTCTAGTTTTAGTCGTAGAGGAATTACAAATGTTCACAACTTTCATGAATATTCCGATGTAAACCGCTATGCAACTCCTAGTCATTTTCAGCGCGAGTTTAAGATAAATATTTGGGCCGGTATTATTGGTCATTATTTGATTGCATCAGTTATTTTACTAAATCGATGAAATGGCGAAAGTTATTTGGAATTTTTGCAAAAAAGTTTCCCTGATTTAATCGAAGATTTACCGTTGCAACTGAGACTAAAGTTTTGGTTTATGCGTGATGGGGCCAGTGGCGTAGCCCCGGGGGTGGGGGGGTCAGAATCCCCCCCATGGGTTGGGTTGGTTGGGTCATATAAGTAATGCCTCACTACAAACCTTCAATCGCTCTATTCGCCAAGATTTAGCAACGCGGACAGTGAAATAGATCCCTACGGCAACCTTACATTAGGGTTCACCTGCAACTAAGTTCTAATTTTATTTTTGTCATTTTTGTATTCGTACCGTTTATTATTTACATGTTTATGATAAGATGATTTTTTTATTTACTTTTTATTGTTTCAATTTATTAAAAATTATTTTTTTTTTTTAGTTTTAATTTTTTTACTTTAATTATATTTTATAGTTTTATTATTATCAAATTTTAAAGACAAAGCCTACTACTGACTTTTTGATTTCTTCTAATAAACACTATTAAAATCTTATTTTAATTAATGCGTAGAGTAAAAAAGTGTTTTAAATTAAATTCTGCGCGGGATATTATAGTATAATATTAGGGGTGGCACTCTCTCAATGAACATCTTGTAGTGTCAATTTACTTCAGCTAATAGTCAAAGAAGACCATTAATAAACCTAATGCATATACCAAATTCGGTTATTCCAAGTTAAAATAATTCAGATACTAATTTTTTTCGAAATATATAGTTATGTTTGATTAAATTGCAATATTTTGGTACTTATTATTATTCTATATTATTTATAATTATTAGTTTAATAATTTAAGGGTTAAATTTCGAACATTTATTCTCTCAAAAACAACATTCAACCTCACGAAACTAATTTTAGATTAGTGTTCAGTACTCTCGAAAATAGGGGGTGGAATATATCAATTAAGATTTGAGAATTTTACGCTACAGTAAATAATTTCCAATTGTACGTCTTAAAATTTTTCATCAAAATCGAATTTCTGTTAGAAAATCAATACAACACTCAACATTTGACAGTACCCTATAATGGTTCAAAACATTTTAATTGTCCCGTGCGTTGAGCCGAGTACAGCCCTGCTTATTCACAATCCCACTTCCATGGCAGGTCAAACCTGGAATGGATGAAAAGCGGTCAACAGTGTACAGGTGTTTTTAAATGTAGTTTATAGTGTCGAGAATTTTTAGTTTAATTACACGTAAGTTCTAATTAATTTAGCATTATTGCAGGTGCATATATAGGGTTATAATTTAGCAACAGAATTTGGAGGTTAGAACTTTGAATTATCGTATTAATTTGTTGATATCTAGTGCATAAACTGAGTGCAGTGGACTCAATCGGGACGTCTGGTTTGCGGTCCTCATTTCCCAAATATAACGTTACTTTTATAGTGTTGACGTGTTGGCGATACCATACCTATATTGTTTTATCTGGTTTTGTGCAAATTTATTTTATCAATAACGTCTCAGTCAATCAAATGTTAGTTGAGTGTTATTATTTGTTTGTGATGTAATAGTTCCACGCACCAGAGTAATAAATTGTTAAACTTAGTTTCGAAAGTGCTGGTAAAAGAAAATAGGTTACTTGGTTTGCAGTTTTGCTCTATGGATTTTGTAATAAACTGCCAAAGTACCTACCTACCTACCACATAAATTAAAATTGTGAGCATCCTGTTGTGTATTCGGTAACTAACTCTTGTTAGGTCTATTATTTGTTAATTTGTAAGTAGGTACTTTAATATTGCACTGAAACTAATGTCACCGCTCCTTTTGAAGATCTGGGTTAGTGGTCAAAGAGGCAGTCACCCATGTTCTAGCTAGTATTAATTATAGTTCGTCGGTAACTAGTCAAATTTATTTTTTTTACTTCGATTTAGATAAATTTATCTATCTATATACTATAGTGGAAACATTTTTGCGAAGTTCATGGGAAATTACACACGTATAGTATTGTATAATGCACTGTATAAATTTTACCTTAATGTGACCGTTAACCTAAAATTCCATCATTACTAAAATTGTCAACGTTTATTGTACCTAAACAAATCCCTCTTTAATTTTTTTTTTATAGCTAGAATACCTTACATTATCTAAAATACTGTTTACTACTACTGTTACTATTTTTCAAATGAAACTAACATAAATTTTGCGAATTAAACTAAAAGAGATGTGGATGGGGCATATTAGCTAGATCAAGTTGTAAAACTGCTCTTATTTAACAGAGAATTGGTAAGGGTTTTTTTATTTACAAAGAAATCTACGATTCTTAAATGTACTTTGAGCGGGAAAGATATAATCATTCATGATAGAGGCAATGAATAAATATCCGTTTGTGTCTATTATAGTGTCTAGAAATCTTAGCTCAACTCTATTATCCCGCGTATTAAAACCGCTTTCACTTGGCAAAATGTCGCATAAAATAAATTGCATTGTGATATTGCAAGTCACAAATTGCTTTTGTATTTTATTGTGTGAAATATATATTAAATGAATCATTTCTCATTTTATACTTCCACCGGAAATTTAAGTGATGGTTAATATCGGTTTTCTGTTATGTAACAAAATAAAAGTACAAAAAAATGTAGAATAACTCCACTCCTTGTTAGGTTAGAATTATGTACTCGTCTACTTACATGTGTTAAAACTAGGCAACCGGCGATTGGATTCAAAATCAGGTTGTATGTATAGGTAGGAAATGATGCGTCAATTTTCTGGGGGGTGATTATACTCGAAAAATTAATGCCACAAAGCCCTACAATTTTTCGATTACTCAAAATTAGCAGGGTTACAGGGCATCAAAAGATTTCATCTAATAACTTTTTTGTGAGCACCGATTTTTTTCCAATTTGTATCTTCATTCTTAATTTGACACATACCCTCCAACGCCAAAGGACCTAAAATGTCCTTTAAAACTATTATTTTATTATATTTATTATTAAAACTTTTTTGTTTGAACATTTTTATAAATTTAAATAGAACGTAATTAAAGATCGTCAAAAAATCTTTAAGAAAGGTCCTCTTGCTATATCACGTTAAAATGAGCCGTTTTCAAGAAAAACGGCGTTAAACATTCACATTAGTTAAAATGGTTAAATGAACAGTCGCTTACTCGAATTCATTTTCAAAATTAACAAAGCACGCGTTGAAAAAAAAGAACGTGGATACAAAGAAATACTAGTGATATATGTATAAAATTAGAAAAAAATCAGTAGACTCACAAAAATTATTAGAAGATATTCTTAAAAAAAAAATTAACACCCTGTAACCCCGTTAATTTTGAGTTTTCGAAAAAAATTTTATAGGACTTTGTAACTAACACCTCCCGAAATATTGACGCATCATTTGCGGACACCCTGTATATTTGTGCACAAATAATATGAAAATACTAGCTAAACATTATATTTCTAATTTGCAATTTAGCTTAATACTTATCAAATTAGTTATTAAAAGTAAATACGAAAAATATAAATACTTTGAAACTAAAACCGTTAGTTATATTTTTTTTAAATAATCAATTATGTTAGTAGATTTATAAAAAAAAGTATTTTTTTTAAAACGTTGTTATAGATACCTTATATTATTAACAATGTCACTGCGGTTACGTCTAATAGTGAGGAATTTAAAAGCTTACCTTAAAAAAAATTGTTTTGGAAAATAGAAATCTTCATATACTCGCGTCAAGAATTCAGACGACTTACGTCATACGAACAAATGAATAATTTATTACATTTTTATCAAAATATTTAAGAAACTGCAACTGAGAGTAATACAACTATATACTACACTAAATGTTTACATTATATATTGCACTAAATTGCATAAAATTGTTGTTTTTAACGCGACCAAATATCGAAAATTACGTTAACAATAAAAACAATTGCCTAACGTCAATCATGACGTAAGACGTCTGAATTCTTGACGCGAGTATAGAAGCATTCTGTAGTTATTTAATTGGCTAAGCCACTCCTGAAAAAAAAAAAAATAGTAATTAGACTTTTGTTCATTCCTTCCCTTTTACAATACTTTTACATCACCTAGAAGATGTCTAAGATCTACTTAACTTGCAATAGCAAATTTTATATCGATATAGTGTGTATAGTGCGAAAAAATAGCCGTTTTCATTTACGAGGTGTTTCCTAATTGGATGCAGAAAATCCAAGGTCGTGTTCTTTGGCTAAAATTAAGGTAATTTTGATAAATAGGCAGTCCCAAGGGCGTTGTTTCTGAGATATAAAGTTTCGAAAGTTGATGAAAAATAATATATATATATATATATATATATATATATATATATATATACATCTTCATATCTTTTCTGCGTCTTTTCATATTACAACGATTCTACGTCCGTTAAAGTATAGTGAAATATTTTTAGACATAGGTGGCGTCTTAAATGTTTTATAATTGAAAATACAGAGTATATAACAGAAATCTTTTTGCTGCCTTCAATAATAGAAGATTTCTACTTTGCAATGATTTTGCGTCCTTACATTTTACTATTATTTCCGCGTCCGATATACGTTTATATGTTTGTATCTTTTCTGCGTCCAATAGTATATTATAATACTTAGTAATAATGTTTCAGCGTCCGACATAGTTGCCACTTCCTTGACAACTTCGAGTTTTAATATTTATATAGTATATTCTTTCCTTGGTCTGACACGACGAGATATAGAAATGTTTGAGATAATTAATTTGCTCACTAACCAATTATTGGTAACATTGAACTTTTCAATTTTATTTGATACAGGACAGACTAGATAATCTTTAATTATGTTAAACGTGATATTAAAAAAATATTTATACATTTAAAACATAAAAAATAGTTTATTTATAAAATTGTTGTTTATTTATCGTCGCGTTGTGTAGTAGAAAAACAAAAAAACAAGTTTCTTATCCACGCAAAAATAAGCAATAGAAGTCACACCTACTGAAACACATTTGAGAAAAATGCAAACAACTAAAGATTATCTAATTACTGCATAATAAATACGTTTCTCTAAAAGTGTATAAGCATAATCATTTGTTAGTACACGTGTCACGTTGATCTAAATTCAAATTTGAAAAAGATGGCATTTTGTTGTGTAAAAGTATTAACTTTTTAATCCATTACATGGATAAGAAGGAGGAAAGTAATTTTAGGAACAAACTGAGGGAAAAAGATGGGACAAACACAGGTAGACAGAGGGAAGAAGAAATCAGGAAGAAAGGCGCTGTATTGGAACGTAGCAGGTGTAACAAATAAGGAGGCAGACTTCTGGGAATACGTGGAAGGGTTTGACATAGTGGGAATGATGGAAACATGAGCAGAAGAGAAATCGTGGGAAAAAATTAAGTACAGATTATCAAATTGCTTCAAATGGGAACTCCAAGGGGCCGAAAGGGTGAAGACGAAAGGCAGAGCGAAGGGTGGGTTGATAATGGGGATACGCGAGGGAATAGAAGTAATAAGGAAATGAAAAACACAAGAGCATGACAAGTAGCAGAGTAAACATAGGAAAGAATACATGGAGAATAATAACGGTATATAGTACAGGGATGAAAGATTTGAAGTCGCAAATTAAGGAAAAAGTAAATGACCGCTCCAAAGGACAAAATGCAGAAGATTTTAATGGTCTAATGGGAGAAATGGCAAAAAGAAGAGAAGAGTCGGAAAAGGGAGAAAAGATAAAATAGATAATAAAATGGGGAGATTAATAGAGGAAATAATAAAAGACAATGGCTGGAATGTACTGAATGAAAATAAGGAGGGAGACGAGAAAGGAAACTGGAAAGTTTAAAATAGCAGACAGGGTGGAGTCGGATCATATGCCTTTGGAAATAACTTTAAGGGGACCGGAAAACCTGATAGAAGCAACAGAGAGACAAGCAAAAATAAGAGAGGAATTACAAATAACGAAATGGTTAAAAGAGGAAATAGTAAAGTACAGAGGAAGAACGCAGATGATGAGCTTTAAGGGAAAGGCAGTCGATGAGAAGATGAGGGAATTGACAGAATGGATAGGGGGAGCAACAGAGAAAAAGAAAATACTTAATAGGGATAAAAAAACAGCTGGTGGGATAAAGAATGCAGAGAACTGAATCGACAAGCCAGAGGACAACTGAGAAAATGGAGACAGAACAAAACTACAAAAGAGGAATATATGCAAGCGAAAAACAACTATAGAGTTGTATGGACAAGAAACAGAGTTAGGAGAAAGAAGAAGAGAAGAATATTAAGAAAATAAAAACGGAAACAGAAGCGTGGAAGTATATTAATAAAGAGAGAAAGAAGCGGAAAAAGTGAGCGAGCAGATAAAAATGGAAGAATGGAAAAGTTATCTGTAGAATTATTAAGTGGAAACGAAGAATATGAAGGAAAAAATACTGTGAAAATAGAAGATGGAAACCAAAGAATAGATAGGGAAGAGATAGTGGAACAGATTAAAAATTTATAGAAAGGAAAATATGCTAGAAAGGACACAACACAAAATGAGGCCAGGATTTACGGCACAGACGCTGTAGTAAACAGTCTCTGTGAAATTATCAATGAGGAGTAAACCAAAAAGCTGGAGGGAAGGAATAATCTCCCATATTTATAAAAGGGATAAACCAGGAAACAAAACGTTACAGAGCTGCTATACAAAAAACTAAAGGCAGAATGGAGGGAAAAGAAATTATACCAGACGGGCAGGCAGCGTACAGAAAGAGTGCAATTGACAATGTATACATATTGCATCATCTAATTAACAAAGAAGCGCAGAAGAAAAATAGAAAGTTGTATGCGTTATTCATAGATCTAAAAGCGGCTTTTGATAATGTACAAAGACTAAAATTGTAGGAACACCTAAAGGACAGGAGTGGATAAACACCTGATAAGAAAACTTAAGGATATATATATATATTATATAAAACAACGTTGAATAGAGTGAAAGTGAACGGGATGGAAAGTACAGAATTTTATACAAACAAAGGAGTGAGACAGGGGTGCCCACTAAGCTCTTCCTTATTTGCAGCATTTATTGGCGACATTGAGGAGAGATTGAGGATGGCTCAGGCAGGAGGAGCAGTAGTGGGACAGAGAAAGGTTTGGGTACTCTATAATATGCAGATGACATCATTATAGTAGCAAATGAAGAGAACGAAATGAAACAGATGATAAGACAAGTGAATGTGGAGAACACAAAACTGATGATTTTTGGAATACATTTGCAGCACATATAAATATAAGGAAGGTAAATCAAGCAATGGGGATAGCTTGGGGGACAGAGAGAAACAAAATTCAGACATAAGAGACAACTAATATTATTCGACAGTTTAGTGGGGAACATACTCCTGTATGGGGCCGATGTGTGAGGATGGATAGAATTTGAATAGAAAAAGTACAGGAGAAGTATTTAAGGTGGATACTAGGAACAGACAGAGAAACTCCGGGCTACATTGTCAGAGAAGAAAGCAAAAGAGATAAAATGAGGGTGAAAGCAAGAAACTTAACAGTAAAATACAAAGAAAAGATAATGAGAAGGAAATACTGCAAGATACTACAACAGTGTGGGTTAGAAAAGAAGAAGGAAGGAGGAGAGAATATAGGGACAGATAGAGAGATATACTTCCGACGAAATGGGTATGCAACCACAGAAATAGAACGCTTGAGAACTGGAGGCAGACAGATGAGGAAAGAATTTCAGCTAAGAGACACAGATATAGAAAGGCAAGAAAGAAGAACAAAATTAAAGAGGGAGAGTAAGAAGGAAAGGATAATGTTAGCAAGATTCAGTTGAGGAAAAAAATAATACTTGGCGGACAGATGAAAGTGAGAGAAGATGTAGGGCCTGTTGGGAAGAGAGAGAAGTGGTAGAACATCTACTGCGTGATTGTGAAGAAATGAGGGGAAGACATGCAAGCAGAGCAAATTTTAAACGAGGTCTGTAGAGCAAAATAAAACTTATTATTACTATTACTCTATTACAAGTATTGTTTGTTATAATTAGGTATTCGGATATTACGTAAGGTAAAAACTGACACTTATTTGTATACTGAATGTTTTATAACGCTAATTGTGGTGATACAAATTTTGATTTTAAATACGAATATTACAAAATAGTGACGGAAATAAATTAATATTAGGTTTCTTAAGAAAACAATTGCTCAACAAAACAAGGAACATATAGTTCTAATTAAAAATCATGAAAAAATAACCAACAAAAATTGCAATTACTAATAAAAATTGCTTGTATTTGTTTGCTTCATTATTTTTGCTGCTAAAACATAGGAAATCCCAGTAAGGGAATTTTCTAACAAATTCACAAATTTTATATAAATCTGTGTACAAAAGTTAACGTTGACTGTTTAGAAGGCAATTATGTCCCATATAAATTTTGTCTTGGTCTTAACTCTCGCGAATTAATATGGAGTTCAAACATAAACAAACCTGTCCAAAAAATAAAAATTCAGTAGTTCACAAAATATTTTACTCCCAACATGAAACGTTTATTCCGAAATAGGAACAAAAGTATTTTGAGACTGATCTAGTATCTTCTATCGCAAAAAAGATGCCATCATTTGTGCGTTAGGGGCAAGGTATTTTAATATACAGGGTGATTTCACTTTAAATACAGAATAAGCAGAAACACATTAATTGCCAAAAAATAAGTAGTTTGCTCTATGAACTTCTTTCTTGGGGAAGCGGTATTCGAGATAGGGTGTTAAAGTTTACAATAAAATATATACATATATTTTCTGTAATATCTTCATATTGCGCTGATGTTGAATGAAATTTACTACATCCTATTCAAATAATTTTACCTTTTACTGAATGTAATATTAACCTCGTGGTTTTAACCAGTGGCATGCTACTTATGAAGATATTACAGAAAATATATTTTTTTTGTAAACTTTAACACCTTGTATGTCTAATACCGCGTCTCCCAGAAAAAAAGTTTATAGAGCACACTTATTTTTTGGCAATTTATCTATTGCTGCAATTTCTGTATTCTGTAAGTTAAATCACTGTGTATATAGAGAACAGCAGCATATTGATATTTGCTCCAGGGAACTGACTAAAGTCTATTGAAATTGAATTTCAAAAAATTTACTCAATGTTTCAAAATTTATCGTTGTTTGTTGTGATAAATAGTATAAAATTAATAGCCAAATATGAATTGGCCTCAACTCTAAAATTTATGAAAAATTTTCAGAATCCATTAGAAAAAAATGTTGTTAAAACAGCGTTAAATTAGTTATCCGCAGTAAAAGAGGAAAGAGAGGACTGATTTGGTGGAGACATGCAGGAAATAAACTAAATACATTGTTGCCAAGATGTGGACGCACAATCATCTGAAAATGTTTTAGATAATTAAAATGGTTATACGGTCGGGAAATATACGCCACTCTATTCAACGCTAACTGGTGTTAAACTGCTGAACCTTAAAATGTATATTATTTTACATATTACTAATATTTCTGCGTCCGACCAGAAATTGTGTACAGCTACACAAAATAACTTACAGAATTCTTTTTCGGTAGATATTAAATTAGGTATGAAACTGCATCATTTCTGTTGTATCACGTCATCCAGCGATGATTGCCGATTGCAATAAAGACGAATGTTTTTTCTGCGTCCGTATATGGACGTAGAAAGGTGGTGGACGCTGAATGATATGTAAATTTAAAATGTATGGACGCAGAATAGATAGTAAGATATATATATATATATATATATATATATATATATATATATATATATATATATATATATATATATATATATATATATATATATATATATATATATATATATATATATATATATATATATATATATAGTCGTTTAGAGGCAAATTTGATTTCCTTAACAGGGGCACGCCACTGGTACTTTATGTAAACTGCAATTTTTATATTTTATACCTACCAACATAGATCATACTAAAACATTATGCCAAATTTCCCAAAAATATCTTAAGAGGTTTAGAAGTTATGAATTTTAAATTTATTTTTTATCAGCTTAAGGAACCCTAATGTCTCGGAAACGAGGTCCTGTACTTATTTAGCAAAATTACCTTAATTTTAATCATAGAATACGCCACTGGATTTTCCGCACGTAATTGGAAAACACCCTGTATTAAGTACCTATTGTGCCTACATATTATAAATCAACTAGAAAAAGGAATCTTTCAATGTTTCTACCCTTTTTAAAAATAAAAATAATAATTTTTAATGTATATGTATTAGGTGCTTACCTACTATAATAGGTAAAATCACAAAGCAAATGACAATTTTACTAAATACATAAATAAATACCTACTATTGTTAGTCGTTGTCCATAACAATCTGCCTGACTAATAAATCAGGTCGTCTGTACCTAGGTATTATATTTAAAAAAATACATATTATAGCTGAGAACGTAATGTCCTCAATAAATTTCTAAATCGCACACCCTGTACTTTCGATATCTATTATTGGGATAAGGTTATGTTAACAAATTAAATTCATCTATTTGCAAGACAACTACATACAAATGTGGAAATGTGTAACATGGTGATGTATGTATAAAATTGGGAAAAACATGTTAAATATTAAATAAAAGTTTATAATTTTCTGGCAATACACATGCTCTATACAACTTACCTGCGGTTCACTAGCCACCGGTATCTTCATTGTTCTATCACATTTGTAAATAATAACAAAAAAGTTATTTAAGTTTGCACTGGTACACTTTACACGATATTAATTAAAATGCTAAAATTATAATGTCTGCGTTACAAATTTCAACACGTAAAAGAAAGAAGTGATTTTTTGTTTTCACGGCCAACTCCATATAACAAAATATTAATTTACAGAGTTTTGCCGTAGCCAAATAGTTAAACATCTGTTTATACGAAAAATCAATTTAAGGCAATAAAGAAAGATATATTTACCCCCAGATATCAATTTATAATAAACATAGTTGGATAGGTTAACGTTTAAAAATTCAAAACTGATGTCGCGAGTAGTCAGTTTATAGTTACCTAAAGTCCGCTTTACATTAACAATATTTTTGTCAATTAATTGAACAAGTGACTTCGTCAAGTTAATTGACAAATGAAATACGAAAACTTGAACATCAAATTAATTGATGAAGAACTTCAAGTTATTGACGACCACAGATTACTTGTTGACGACTTAAAACTTGTTCTAATTTTTCGTCAATTTTTACTTCAATTCAGGAATACCAACCTAAAATAAATGCAGTTTTGTAATGGTTCTCTCTTGAACTAGGATAATTATTATGTTATCCATTTTAGTTTTTTTAGCAAGCTATAAAAAATGAATGACAAAAATCAGAATACAATTTTCTAAACCGAGTCATATCAATAATAAGGTAATTATTTACATTAGCGTAAACCGCTCAAAAATGCACCAAATTTTTCCTACCCCCCTATTTTCGAGGGTGCTGATCACGAATCTGAAGTCAGATCGCGGGGCTCTCCTATAGTTTTTGAGAAAAAAATTTTTCAAAATTCTAACCTGTACACTTTACACATCACAGAAAGCTGCATAATTGCGGCACTGCATACTTCACGAAACTCTTAAATCACTTGTACTGCAATATGTACGTTCCTAAATATGCATATTTATAGAAATTTTCGAAAAAAAAATTATTTAATATTTTATTTTATTTTCCTTCTATTAAATCCGCCATTTGGAATTGTGACGTCATAGAACAACTACAGAATATTAGGATGTGTCTAAAGTACCAACCTACCTGATACTCGAGTGTCCGATACTTAGTCGGACTCGAAGTATCTTGTAATTTTAAATTTGAAAACATATGTTTACCTATATAAAAAACTAAATACCTAATTTGATTTTTGAAATAATTTTCTATTTAAGTAGTATACGTGTACTGCGTAATATTTAAACATTTTTAGCCTAAAGGTAGTAATTTAGAGACCCAAGGGGAGATATACCTCCAGAACTGAAAATTGGTAGGTATACAGGGTATTTCAGATATGAGTGCTTTAAAGAAAATCCTTTGAAATTTCGGCTACTTCCGGAAGCAATCGTTAACTTTCGTATTTTAAATCGAGCAAGCTATACAGTATGTACACGGTTAAAGTGGAAAAGAGTATTTTTCATTTTACGGAAAAAAGGCATTCTTGATTAAAATTTGTACTTGTCTTTAAAATGGGGTTCGCATGAAGAACTTTCATGTTGCATGTACCGGGTAATCAGAGAATCGGTAAATATAAAAATCATTGAAGAATAAATTGCCTTTTACTCATCATTCAATTAAATTTTTATTTAATGCCGTTGTTTTAATGTCTACGAGCAACAAATCGATATAGAAATATGCGAATTGGAAAATTTTTGATGGAAATCTGACATAATTTGACGGTAACAAGTTTGTCCTTTGCTAAAACATTATATTAAATAACACACACACACATATAACACCTCTGCCTTCTTCATTTCGTGACGTCACAGTATTGTCCAAATAATTGGGCGTCATATTGCAACTTCAACCTAATATAATGTATACACAGAGGTTATACTTTTGACTTTTTTTTTTTCGATAATTACATGCGACCGCCGAAATCTGCCTTCAGATCCGTGATCATCACCCTCGAAAATAGGAGGGTAGGAACTTTGTTGTTAAGATAGTACAGTTTTACGCTGTAGTAAATAATTACGTTATAAAAAACTAAATAGGTATCTAATTTGATTTTTTAAATAATTTTCAATTTAAGTTACATGGGTGTACTGCTTGATATTTTAACATTGGTGTTTACTCACGGCATATATATTATATAAACCAATGAATACAATATTTAAAAAATGCAATCATTTCATGTAGAATAATAACAACAATGTTTTATAATAGTGCCTGCATACTTCGTTTGTTGTCCCTGTATAAAAAAGCGCTTCTATGAAAGTTTTCGAAATAATAGAGTTTTTGAATATTCCAAAATGTAATGTGTTTCAGCATAATATTTAATTCCAAGCAACTTTTCTTTATTACTTAAAGTACCTAAATGATTTATTATTTCTTCATACTTGTCAACACTCTGTATATTAAACTGAATAAATAACTATCTTGCCGAGGGTTTTAAGGTCAGATAATTTTTTAACATAGAATGAGTGACAATTGAAATTTTTTATTCATTCCGCCTGGTATAGGCAACTCGAATTGGGAACACTCTGTATGTATATACGTATAACCTCTCACGTTCTCTGTCAGTTTTTGAAATAAGGTTATTAAGTAAATTGATAGGTAAAAGCAATATAATTATTAAAAAAATATGTGATAAAAATACATAAATAAAAAATATTTTGTAAATGTTTACTATAGCGTAAAACTATCCAAAGTTAACAAAAAAAATCATATCCCCTTATTTTCGAGGGCGATGATCTGAAATCAGATTTCGGCGGTCGCATGTAGTTGTCAAAAAAAAAAAACATTTTCAAAATTATTGTGACCTCTGTATGTATACATTACATTACGTTGAACTTGCAATATAACACCCAGCCTTCTTAATTTAATAATGTCACACTATTGTTAAAATAAATAAGCGTTATATTGTAACTTCAACCTAATGTAATGTATACCTACATATAGAGGTTACAATTTTGAAAAAATATTTTCTCGAAAACTATAGAAGAGCGCCGCGATATGACTTCAGATTCGTGATCACCACCTTCGAAAATGGGGGGTAGGATTTTTTTTGGTAACACTGGACAGTTTTACACTATACTACATAATTAACAAAACCATTTACAATCATTCACTTTTATGTTCATTTGGTCAATAACATATTTTAATAATTATTGATCATAATAAATTCATGTGACATTATTTTTTTTTATATTTTGAATATTGGAACTCAAAATTTATATTTACCGATTCTCTGATCACCCGGTACATGCAACATGAAAGTTCTTCATGCGAACCCCATTTTAAAGACAAGCACAAATTTTAATCAAGAATGCCTTTTTTCCGTAAAATGAAAAATACTCTTTTCCACTTTAGCCGTGTACATACTGTATAGCTTGCTCCATTTAAAATACGAAAGTTAACGATTGCTTCCGGAAGTAGCCGAAATTTCAAAGGATTTTCTTTAAAGCACTCATATCTGAAATACCCTGTATACCTACCAATTTTCAGTTCTGGAGGTATCTCCCCTTGGGTCTCTAAATTACTACCTTTAGGTTAAAAATGTTTAAATATCACGCAGTACACGTATACTACTTAAATAGAAAATTATTTCAAAAATCAAATTAGGTATTTAGTTTTTTATATAGGTAAACATATTTTTTCAAATTTAAAATTACCAGATACTTTGAATCCGACTAAGTATCGGACACTCGAGTATCAGGTAGGTTGGTACTTTAGACACATCCTAATATTCTGTAGTTGTCCTATGACGTCACAATTCCATATGGCGGATTTAATAGAAGGAAAATAAAATAAAATATTAAATAATTTTTTTTTCGAAAATTTCTATAAATATGCATATTTAGGAACGTGCATATTGCAGTACAAGTGATTTAAGAGTTTCGTGAAGTATGCAGTGCCGCAATTATGCAGCTTTCTGTGATGTGTAAAGTGTACAGGTTAGAATTTTGAAAAATTTTTTTCTCAAAAACTATAGGAGAGCCCCGCGATCTGACTTCAGATATGTGATCAGCACCCTCGAAAATAGGGGGGTAGGAAAAATTTGGTGCATTTTTGAGCGGTTTACGCTAATGTAAATAATTACCAATAATAATAATATCTCTACCCCTCATTCTAATGGGGAGAGAGGGCGGCATATTATTAAGCACGCTGCATTTGCAATCTATTGCAAAAATCCCAAGATGGTATATTTTTATGGTTTGTTAGGACCAAAACTCAACAAAGCAAAAAAAAAAATAGGTCTGTCACTCAGTACTTCCCTCAAAAATGTTGTTCCATAAGATTTTTATGGTACTATTTGTTCCAGGTGTTAATGGAATCGCCAACTGCCTCACATACCTTTAACGACCCGCGGTGATCATGGCTGACACTGCTGCTGAAAATGAGGCAGATTCAGGCAGTGGTGTAGCAACGATGCAAGCAACACCTGATGGACCGTCAGTACCAGAGGAAGATGCGGAACACAGCGAGGCTGAAAGGGTGACCGGCTCAAATACCAATTACGATTCCAGCGAAGGAACCATTAAATGCCCTAGGTGTGAATTTGAGGCAAGCAGCCAAACAATTCTAACCGCTCACATTACTCAAGCACATAGTACAAACGAAGTAGAAATGGAAGTAGAAAACAATAACCCACCACCCGACCGGGTACATCGAAAGATATTTGAGTGTGACGTTTGCAATATGAAATTTTCCAATGGGGCTAATATGAGGAGACATAAGATGCGGCACACAGGTGTGAAGCCTTACGAGTGTAGGGTATGCCAAAAGAGATTTTTCAGGAAGGATCATCTGGCTGAGCACTTTACCACACACACAAAAACTTTACCATATCATTGCCCAATTTGTAACAGGGGCTTTCAAAGGCAGATTGCCATGAGGGCGCATTTCCAAAATGAACATGTGGGACAGCACGATTTAGTTAAATCCTGTCCATTGTGTAGTTATCGTGCCGGATCTATGAAGAGCTTAAGAATACACTTTTTTAACAGGTAATCATTTTAACCACATCTAAATTTATATTGTCCTAATTCATTTTACTAAAACTTTGTGTTGACCGGTATTTATTTTTATATGAAATAATTGACAAATTTAGGAAGTAACAGTTGAAGGACTTTAGTCAATGGCCATCTAATGGTTTATCCAATAAAAAGTAAAACAAATTTGGCAAAAAATGGCGACATATTGTACTATACTTCAATTATGCCATCTATGATATGTACATCTAAAAACAATTTTAAAATCAATAAAAATTTATATAAAAAATCACACCTTTGAACAGTTCACATTGACGTACATTGAAGAATTATATTTAGATTATGTAGTAACAAAACAATATGCGAAAATCATGAAGTGATTGACATCTGTTGATAGATTTCGGCATTGCTGTAGGGGTGAACAACAAATTACTTGCATAATAGAAGTGTGAAGTTTTGTGTTTTTTAATATTTTCCTATAATTTTTTTTCTGCATAAATAGTACCAGATCAATTTGAAAATAGTAGGATTTTATCTTGAATGAAGAATAGTCCAGAATCTGCAAGGAAATTTGTAATAAGTCGGGTATGTGGGGAATAACCATTCAACAAATCGGTTTTGTATGTGTAAGTGTAGTGGAAATAGTCTGTATTTTTTGTATTGTATTGAGTTGTATGTTCACATACTTCTGCTGTAGCAAATACTCACGTGCCACATCAAAATGCTCGATTTCCATTGGTAATGACACCTTGACGGATCCACTTGTTCCATCTGCAGCATGGGAGTGCATGTAGGAAAATTTCGAGTATATGTAACTTGATGATGCTGTTGAAATAAGTAGTTCATTAAGAAGAATGTCTGTGAGTAGTGTATGTCATGTAATAAAGAATGGCAAAAAATAATATACAACTGTGAAATGGAAAATACTGGAAACTAGCGGAAGGAAGAAGATAGAGATTGGTGATACAAAATAAGTGATTTGTAAAACAATTTATGGTTAGTATTTTCAACATAATAAATAAAAAAAATTGAGGTTCCTATCTCATAGGAAGGAACTTTTGTTGAGAATATCTAGAATGATGTTTTTGTGAATTATGCATGACACAAATTTCCGTCTTATAAAACGAAACCATAAGAGTATGATGATAGAAAAAGATGAAATAGTGATGTGGCGTAGAGAGACTAGAAGGTCGAAATCCAAATCAAAAAATAAATTACACTGATGAGATATGGATAAATGAAGACCATAAGATGACAAAAGTGTGGAACTGTTTTGGCACATATGGAACCTGGTGCTGTAGATGTAGTGGATAATACATCTTATAATAGCTGATGATAAGAGTTAATTTGTTATAATGACAGTGCTAGTAACCAGTGGTATATCGTGTATGTAAATAGTGTAGTGTATTGTGGTGTGTCTCCAATGCGCATCAGCTAGGTGTAAGTGGGTGGTAGTGGGCCATTGCCATCTAAAAAGAAGCTATTAAAGTGCTATGCTCTCTCAAAGTCAACTTATTCTTGGTAATTTTGTGTTCTTTGAACCCTTCTTAAGTGGCACGTCTATGCATTCTTGTCCCCTGCAACTCTCATCTCCTTTACATATTAGTGCTGTAAATGAATCACTCTATTATTTTTTGAAGTCGGATATAGTGGCAGCTGTTTAAATATTAAAATTAAATATATCTGAACACAAAGAGACGAAATAAGTTAAAAAGGTGTTTAAATAAAATGAGAAAAGAATGGCATAACAATAATTCAATTGATATGCACCTTCTTACCTCTTCCTTTGCTAGCGAAGTGAAGAATGTCTTTACATGTTTATGAAGAGGGGGCAACCCTACTCATTAATAGCATCAAATTTGTCTTTACTGTTCAGTGTTTGCAAGAATATGCAGATTTTAAGCTTTAAATTAGTCATAGTTATTTAATCAGATTCAAAACAAAAGTAAAATACCTATAGTTTTCATAAATAAATTTTGATTGCTTATTAAAAAAAGTAATAAAGCATACACAAGAATTAAACAATTTACAAGGTCACTATTAAAAATTTAATTATGTCATGTTATGCGATGACATTTTGGAAAATAATGGTTATAATGTTAGTTAAATTTTTAGTACATAAAAGTAAATTAAAAAATTAGTAACAGTATCAGGTTATGTACTTATTGTCTATATCTAAAACAACTATTTCTTGATTCTCATAGCTAGAGTCCATTTATGATGAAATATGGTTTTTTTTTATTTAGACATGGAATCGATCTGGACAATCCTGGGCCAGCTGGCTCACAAGCATCCTTGCTAGCAGCAGCTGCAGCCCAACAAAATTTTGCTATAGATGGCACGCTCAATTCCTTGAATCAGTTGTCCAGTAGTTTGTCTGTTAGTGTCACTGGAGCCAATTATAGTGATTCGGGCGATTCGACAGGAGCACGGTCAACTGATAACGCTACACCGCCAATGCATTTCCTCACACCACATGTGGAAATATCCATGGCAGATGCTCCGGTACCTGTTTTTTCTCCTACTCCTGTAAGTAAATGCAAAGTAGTTAATTAGGTATATTGAAGACAAAGTTACCTGCCATAAGTATTGTTACGGAAGCTCACCTACTTTGTTAGTTTATTAATTATGTTTCTATTTGTGGTGATTGATAATTTTTTTTGTAATACCTTTATTTTGACATTTTCTAGAATACTCCAGGCCGTATTCTATTTGATTCCCGACACATTCTCGATACCGCGGAAACTTTGAGAACCCTAAAAACTTATATAAGCGGTTCGGTTTTGCCGCTTCAGTTCAGTTTATGTTCAGAAGTCAAACACAAATAACTGAAATGTCAAAATAAAAAATTTGACAGTTGAGAATTTGTTGAAAGATATATCTTGTGTAGTCAAGAGTGACAATAAAATTTGTATCTCTACATGGCGTGTTTCCACACTACGGCAACGTAGAGGTTACATACCCACCTTACAACGGTATCAGAAGTGGGATGTTCCACAAAGAAGACGTTTAGAGGAGACAAGTGAATGCCGATAAGCAAATCTAGAGCAACAGAAATGAAGGAAACATTCAAACAGTTAATGGAAATGATGAAAGAAATGAAGAACAGACAGGAAGAAATGAAAAGTAGCCGAGACAAAATGATGGACAATTTAAAAAAGGAAATGAAAAACAACCAGGAAGATTAACCAAGACGAAATGATGGAAGATTTAAAAAAGAAATGAAAAACAATCAAGAGAAAATGAAGAACGGTCAAGAGGCAATGAGAAACAGTTTACAAGAAATGAAATGCAAGATAAAGTCCAGGTTGTAGAAGAAAGTGTTAGTAAATTACAGAGTGAAGTCGTCCAAGTAATAGAAGAAAGCCTAATTAAGTTAGAGCATAAGGTTACAAATTTAGTCACAATGGTGTCCGAAGGAGATTGTTAAGGCTGACAATAGTTGCATTTCATCTGCAAGGATTAAACCATCCACATTTGATGGAAAGGTGTCATGGAGTACTTACCTTAAACAATTTGAAGCAGTTACCTTGGCAAATAACTGATCAGAAGATGAGAAGGCTACATCACTAATAGTTGTTCTACGGGATGAAGCCATGGAGATTTTGAGAACGCTAGATAACACAAACAGGAACATAATTAACATACTAACAAGGTAGGTGAGCTTCCGTAACAGTATGAAATCAT
The DNA here is from genome assembly GCA_037114965.1 of Monochamus alternatus. NCBI lineage: Eukaryota > Metazoa > Arthropoda > Insecta > Coleoptera > Cerambycidae > Monochamus > Monochamus alternatus. The sequence goes on along the minus strand of CM073429.1, from coordinate 77,355,843 downwards.
CTGAGTACAAATACTTGTGTAATGAGGATGACAATTACGATAAATAATCAGCATCGTGACATGGTCTGATTAGTAGTCAGCTTTGTCAGAAGTTGAATAGACTGTATTCTTTGAAAGCTACGTAGTTCTGAAACCCATATAAACGATAATTTTATAGAAATAATAATAATAACGTATAATAAATTACACGATTACTAATAAGTATTAAGTATACTCGTTATAATGGCAACAGTGATAATTGGAAGATTATGTATTTGCATTGTTGATAATTATTATTCAGTTACAATTGTGCTTATACAAGTTTTAAATATTACATACAACAGTAGCTTTTTTCCAAAAAAAAAAAAAAGCTCATACCCCTCACTGCAATAGATGCACCTGTGAAGTGGAGGGTAGAGGGGACAACGAGATCAGTGTTGCTACATGTGAATATTTTCTTCATAATGAGGAATTTTGACCTAAAATTTAACCCGTGATGAAAGATTTTTTCAAATCAGTAAAATGTCTCATAGTAAAATGTTATTAGATGTTCGAGTTGTGCTTGCATTTACATTATTTTAAACAATAAGCCTTTATGAACTGATGTGATTGTGAGATGTTTGTAAAGCAGATTTTTATTTATGACTAGCCTAAATTTCCATAAAAAATCCAGTTGAAAATTAATTATTATTTGCAATCCCTTTCTCTTTATTTACACATACTTCTACTATATACCGCACACTTTGTATCTTTTCAATGTATGACCTTGGTCACGAAAGTTAGAGGAATACAATAACTGTGATGCATTTCCGCATGCTCCATAATAAAGCGCAACTTTCAGATTCAAACTAGTAACAGATTCATCATGATCCTAGAGACATTAAAGGGTTATATGTTAACTTATTGTGAGCTTGTGGATTACGGTGGTTATTCTCTCATTCATTTTTTTAAAATTAAAATGAGAGACCAATGATCTTAGACAAGTTATTTTTCATAAATACTGTCCCAGAAGTACTGGGAGATATTTGAAGAATGGTTGGTTGGAATAAAGATAATACTAAATAAGTGTTCTATAATTATTTTTCGTACAACTCTCCCTTTCGGAATTTTTCGTATGTAGTCACTTTAATGAAATGTGGAAAGTAGATTTTGTTTATACTGAGATTAAGTAATTATATCAACATTTATCTTGTTTACCAGGGATGCAACCCTTACCGTAAAGCGACCATAAACTTTGACACATTTCCTCTTTTTCAATATGCAGTTTATGTATATTTAAGTGCTCCGCCTAATTTAAAATAAAAAGGAGACTTCATTTACAACAAAAGAAAACTGTTTTTGAAACCTATTTAGATTAGTAAATACCTACTGTTATTTTGGAAAACGCTTCATTTTTTCAATGTGATTTTTTATTGCACTAAAGAGTTTTAACGTAACTTGTATTTCTCTATTTGATATAAATTTTTATTATTACGAAATTTAAAACTATTGAAAATGGCGGCGTCAGTCTCTCCCATCAACCCTCCTCGTGGCCAAATCTACAATGTGTCTTCATAAAGTAAAGAATAGATATTTTTAATAAAAAAAAAATGTACATGTGCAGATATATACTATCATTAAAAATTAGTTCTAATGAAGTCTTATTTAGTAATTAATTAGAAAAAATTGTTTAAAAAATTAAATAGTTTGAAATTTGGCAATATGAACCAACGCATGTGCATAGCACACCAAATCCTTGTCCCCTTAATTGTCCCCACCGTTTGGGACCAGTCTGGTTTACAAGTGAGCAGTATATTGTAGAAGTATGTGTTTATTTGTTTATTTTACAAATTTCCATAAAATTATACCATCTGGCAACACTATCAAATGGTACCATTTTGACCATACTAGAATTTAACCACTACAAAAAATAATAAAGAACTTTTCGGTATAAGACTTTTTTATTCCGAATATTCCTAGGAATCTATTTTATTTTTTTCTGCATTACATACGTCACACCCTGTACATCGTACATACTTATGTATGTAGTAACATTTTCGCTTATAACTTTATAAACCTGTAACATTTTAACTATTTATTCTATCACTATTTTGTGGTATGTACAGTGGACCACAACAAAGGTTTCTAACCTAACAGATATACTATTTTTAAAGGGGTGAATTATTAATAGGAATTTTGGGAGGCATCATGTTTGACGGACAAATGGCAAAGCTATCATAATTTAAACAATATATAATACCAATTTAGGCTGGAAGCCTTTATGTTGTAGCAAGCGTACATAGCGTTTTTTAAATTTTAATAGTAATTTGTTTTGTGTTTACATTTAAAGTTGCATGTTTAAATTTACCTTATTTGTGTTTCAATTATATAACTACTGGGTACAGTTTATTTTAATATATGGGGTCGTTCAGTGGTCGCGTGGTTTAAGCCGTCAGTACTTGAATCGAGGTGACTAGATCGGAGTTGGTTTGAGCCCAGCTGCCGGTAGACCGTATATAAGCTACATTCGTGGGAAGGATTGGCACCCTCTCTGCGGGTATGGTAGGGTGGAATAATGTTAGCTTGGGTCAATGTGAGAGATTGATACCGGTTGATATTTGACTACCCCCCTAATTAATGAGGTTTTCCAGGTTTCCCTCATTCCTGCACTGAATAGTGGTTAGGGCCTACCAACGTAAGTCGTTCCTGGGCACAAATGCGGCCTGCTTAATAATAATATGCTGCCCCCCCTCTCCCGCACAAGTCTCCGACTTCTGGGCTAATCCCTGTGATTAGAATGAGGGGTAGAGATATTATTATTATTATATATTTAATATATAACAATGAAATATCTATTCCCTTCTATAATGTCGTTTTAATTGAATTCCATTGTATTTTGAAAATCCAACAATTATTTTAAATAATTAATAATATTTAAGGGTGATCAACACAACGCCAATCAACCCGTCCAAAGTGGAGATTCGTCTCAGCGGATAAACGGAGAGTGTCCGAATTCTCCACAGTCGGCTGATTCTAACTCAAATGCTCCCTCAAGCAGCCACATTCAGCCAAGCTCTCTCAGAATAGACCAAGAAACTAGTATTACCCCGTCCATATCTCTAATTCCTATCAAGCAGGAACCCGGAGAGGAATATGATATTTCTAAAAGAAATGGACCAGTAAATTTAAGCACATCGCCTTCTGGTAGTGTACAAATGCAAACGGCAACGTCAAGTAGTCTTAGTTCTTTAATTAAAGTGTCACCGCTGAAAAGTTTACTTAGGGACGATTTAAAAAGAAAAATTATTACAAGGAATAACTCGACAGCTCGAGGTAGGTCCACAGCGTCGCCTAATGCCAATTCAGAGAATTCCCCAAATGACGCCGCTACTACCACCAACGGTATTATAACCTCGACGGGTCCCGAACAGCCGTCGGACTCATCTTTATGGAGGACTATGGGTAAACGTTCTTTAAGTGGCTTGCAATGTATATTTTGTGGTATAGGTTTTCCTGATCAAACCCTTTATTTCTTACACAAGGGTTGTCACTCGGACGCGAATCCTTGGAAATGTAATATTTGTGGGGAACAATGTTGTAACGTGTATGAATTTAATTCACATCTTTTAAGCAAAAGCCATCAGTAAATGTTTAATTATCGTACTGTTCTATTAAAAATTATATTTTTTAGTTCATAGTAATCGCTGGTTTTTTCGATTATTATGAAGATGCTCACCTTAGCTAAATTTAAAACGATACTTTGAGGCCTTGAGTATATGTATGTTGTAACAACATATAAATAAATATATTTTTATTATAAAATCTGCCAAGAAATTGTATTGAACGATCGATCGGTTTAGAAATTCAGAAACTGCCTGTAGATAATCAGAATATCCAATGGTGGCTATGCAAGTATCGGTAAAAGTAAAAATAACTTACATAATTCTTTGTTACACTATTTAGGAGTGTACTAATAAGTGCCATTTTTTTAAATAAATATATACAAAATTCTGGGAATCATTCAGTATAAAACATATTTAAAGAAAATAATTTGTGTTTATGTGAGTATTTTCCTACCTATTAAAAAAAAATTAAACCAATCTTTATGCCATAATTTTCACTGGTGAAATATAGTTACAGACATAGGGAAAACTATAATACAAATAAATTCAGATGATAGTTAAATGAATCTTAAAAAAGCGCTATAATAGCTACTATTGGTATTTAAATTGGTTTGTAGTCGAAAACATTGATTTAAAACAAACAATTTTATGCAAATTGTATACAGAGTGGTTTGTAATTATATGTCGCAAAGCCTACTACGGTAATGTCTATAGAAAATGATGAACATTTTCTTAATTACTTTACGGTTGGTGGGGCCTATTTACGGAGATACAGCCCTGCAAAGTTTTAAAATAAAATTCGAATTTCTACATAGATATTTTACATTCAAATAGATACATTTTTGTTCAAATAATGTTATCTGTCATCTCTAAAATTCAAAGCCTACTATTGAATTTTATTTTTGCTGTTTTTATTGTAAAGGTATCGTAAACTGGTAATTATTTCGAAAATCCAGCATATTAATATTTTAAAAGAGACCTTTTTGTAGGTGAAAGACCATAATTTTTTCGAAATAAACAGGGTGATTCAAAAAACGCCAATTTATTATTTATTTTTTTTAATGATACATTTACATATCTCCACCACCACCTACCACTAGTTAGTTTATATTTTCAACTATACAACTAAATCGTGCCTGCTTAACGACATCTGCCAGGTCTGTAGGTGTGTAATTTTTATGTCAATTCGCTTTACAGTTATTAAAAAAAATCAAATTTTATTTTGGAATTTTGCATGGCCATACCTCCACCTACCGAAAGTTTATTTAAAAAAGTTTTCATAGCCATTGTCATAATAGGCTTTGCAACATATAATTACGGAGCACTCTGAATATAATACAATTATCTTGACGATATACATATAATAATTATTTAAATTCACTTTGATATATAAAATTATACAGAGCTTTTATTGATATGAAGCTATTATAATAATATGGATATTTGACATTCCAGAGTTTTATACAAAAAATGTGTGCCTACAAAAATGTTTTTACTATTATGACCGTACTGAATTTTAATAGTTTATATGAGAAAAACTATAACTAGGCACTTGTGAAAATTAAAATAAAAACTTTTTGTTATAAGAACTATCTACCTATGGAAACAGAACAAGGCAAAAATATTTATCTAAATACCTTACACTGTTTAGGGTAGTTTGTCTAAATTATAAATATTTATATTACAAATTACAAATAATATTTATATTTTATATTTGTTACAACTAATAATTTTATAAATTACATTACATAGTATGTAGAATTACCAAACATTTTCAGTTATTTTTAAAATGTAGATGATTAATGACTGAAAATGTTTGTCCTATTACAATTATCTTTTCTTTAGAACTATAGCGATCGTCATAAAAACTTTATGAAGAAAATTTAAATCAAAACCAATTGTGATAAATTATTGTTGACAATTTAATTCTTGTTAAATATTTATATGGACAGTGTATATACTACATTTTGAATTACATACAATTTTGTTGTAATTAATGATTAATGATAATTATTGTTCAGCAAAACTAAAAAATAAATGTTTAGGAAAAAACGATGTCAAGAGGTTAGTAGGCTTTTTAAGTTCTATAAAATCAATAGGACGCTATTTGTTTTCGAGTTATAAACCAATTTGAGGGAAATGGAAAAAAGTTGTTTGTTGTTTGTCTAATGATCAGTTTTTAAAATATTATTATGCTATTTTTTTTATATTTAATTGTTATAAAAAATGTTGATTTTATAGATCTTGAATTTTTTGTTTAAATAAGTGCCTGCATAAATGCCTCCAAACAATAATTCTAATCTGAAGTTTGCTCTAAAGAGTCCGTCCATTGTTGAGAAATAATATAGGTATATATATTTAAATACATTTTCATAATACTAGATAATACATATTTCTAGTATATAGTTAGATGAGCAAAGTTTAAGGTTTGTTAATATAAAATAGGTTTAGTGATTTTTGTATACATTCCAATGAATATATTTTTTTCTTTTAAAAAAAAATATTGAAAATCATGTACACAGAAATTTTAATAGTTTAATTTCGTGCAATAATTTGCAGAGCTTAATTTTTTACACATAGTTCTGCTATGATTTTTTTCATTAATGTCTATACTGACTTGTACGAAAAGATATACTATTACTTTAAATATATTTTTTGTAATATATCTTTATATAATTTTATTCTTTGCCTTGTAAAGTATTAGTATATCTTATGGAAGTCATCATGGGTTGTAAATTTGTAATTAATTCAGCAGTTAAAAAATGCAACTGATATTGTACATACCTGATATTGAAACTATTCAACCTTTGCCTACAAAATCAGCCTTCATTATAGACAGTTTAATAAAAACTAAAGATTATATTTATATAATATTTAAGTTTACACACTAATATTTTTATTTTGCTGTCAACTTTATTCCTATAAATTATAAAAATGAACATTCCTTATTGGTCAATAGAAATGTGATTATAAAAAATGTACCTACTTTTTATATTTATTTTTATTTATACATTTTGTAAATCACATCTTGTTATTATGGTGAGAGGGACAAATAAAGTAAGAGTTTTAAATTGTGCTGATTTATTAATTTTGCATCATTTTACCATTTTCTAAGGAGGGGGACGGCAAAAGGGGCAAATGCTCCTATTCCCTCAGAGTAAAAAAATATATTTTTCAATAATTTAGAAGCTTTCTTCGCAGACCTCAAGCAAAATGTTGTCTAGGGATGATTTAATATCAATTTGACAAATCATCTTGTCCAAAATTGCTTCCTAAGGGAAGTAGATGGTCCTTTGAAATTTTTTTAATTCAGGTGGCTGTATATCTAGAAGGATATCAAACTTAGGTTGTGTTAATGGCGTTAACTCTTATACGGACAACTTTTTAATGTAACAATGATCTTTTTAATTGTAACAATAGGTGTCATATTTTTAATATCAAAATCGCAAGCTCGAATTTTCTACATTAAAAAGGTAGGTACTCTTGTCTTGAGTGGCTGGCCTATACCATATGTGAGAAATCTGTTTGAAATGGCTATTTTCAAAGAGTCTTATTGTCTCCCTTAGGAAGCATTTTTGGTTGAGATGATTTATATCAAATTGATATGAAATCATCTCATCATGCTGTTTTTGTTTGTCGGTTTAATATGCAAACGCCCTGTAGATATTTAATAATAAATTTGTTTCCTGATACATGCCGCAACTAAATAATAATAAATTGTCAGTATTAGTTCTGATGCACAGTATACTGTGCTCTGATGAAACTACTGTATCAATGCGATGTACCAGGAAATGTTACCTAAAACTCATATAAACTTCCCCAATGAAGGTTTGTAAATTGCTCTGATAAGTAATTTGGTAATTATTTACTACAGCGTAAAGCTGTGACATTAGGTTGAAGTGTAGTTCAGAGAGAAAACAATATTTCTCTCTGGTGTGGTTCCTACATGAGTACATGGTTCCTATTTGACAATACTGTGACGTCATGAAATGAAGAAAGCAGAGGCGTATTGCAATTTCAACTTAATGTAACGTATACATAGAGGTTATACAATTTTTAATTTTTTTTTTTAGAAAACTACATTTTCAGATTCGTGATCAGCACCCCCGAAATTATGAAGTAGGATTTTTATTTAATTTAAATCAGCTTCTCAAAATAATATTCTTTGAGCTCCATCCTGTGGTCTAATGTCTAATAGGATATGGAATGCGTTTAGTCCATTTGCGTATCCATATAAAGGTACCAAACCTAAGACCAAGCAAAAGGAGACACATGAAACTTAGCAAAGACATACTTCATTGGTTATGTATGTGGATGCGAGAGAGACAACCATCTGCACGTACGATATGAATTGTGTTCTTAATTTCCTATTATTTTGTTTGTAAACACGTGATTGGCGTATAATGTGGTTTCTTCTTTTATTTTGTATCTCGTTATTCTTTGTGTATTTTTGTGGGTGTTATTGTTGGAACATGTCATGTTTTATAAGGAACTGTAAAATTAACGAGCATATAGCACGAAATAATTTTCCATATCCAGAATTCAATTTCATTTCAATTCACAATCAGCTAAGCCCCTACTGCTCCGCCATTGCTAGAGGCACAAAATAAAATATGGCGCTGATCATGAATAATCCATTCGCGCAGCTTTTAGCGCATTGCAGTCATCATAATATAAAATTACATTTCAGTGCTAAAAAGGGTACGTCACTGAACTCGGATTGGATAGATTTCATGAAGGTGAGTTCCCATAACAAAACTGCATTCTGCGTTATAGCAGCCATTGGTGACCTAAACTTATAATAGTCACAGCATCGTCTGCTAAATCGCGTGGCCTTTATAAAACACGGCTACTTCGATTTAGCTTAAAACGATAATCACAGTATAATTTAATTAATAGCATTTGTTTTCCAATAGGCAAATGAAGCGCTCTTGGAGCATTGTTAACTATACGGCACAAACCAAGAAGAAATATAGACAGTGCCAGCGGCAAATTGCCGACGACCGCTAATTCATGGCCACTCTAAAAGGTCCAGAATCGCTAAAACTTGCTTTTTATGCCAATTTATGCTATACAGTCACACATACTCCGCGACTCCTAGGATCACAAACCTAGAAAAAATATAAACTGCCAGTGTCATATTGCCGGCGACCGCAAATTCATGACTGCCCTAAAAGGTCCAAATCGCTAAAACTTGGTTTTTATGCCAATTTACGTTGGTTGTATTGTAGCGTGAAGCTCATTTGTTTACTGTGATTGGTTACATTCATGTCACATTCTTTGATGACATTTAAAATGACAGCAAGTTAGTTAATTTCAGATTGCAATGCAGCCATCATATTTGCAGAACCGCCAACATAAAGCAAATAAAATATCCATTTTCTGGACCGTAGGTCCCTAGAAAACGCGGCACCTGTCACGTAACCTATATCATGAACCCACGCAGTCTATATTTTTTCTAGGTTTGTGCCTAGGGTCTTAAGATCCGGAAAATGGATTTTTTATTTGCTTTATGTTGCAGTTCTGCAAATATGATGGTTGCATTGCAATATGAAATTAACTAACTTGCTGTCATTTTAAATGTCATTAAAGAATGTGACATGAATGTGACCAATTGATGGCAATTTGCCGCTGGCACCGTCTATATTTTTTCTCGTTTTGTGGGTCAGGGTCATCGGGGCCAGGTGTTGTCACAAAATTCCACTAAATAAAGACAAAATATAGTCTTTTTCGAAAGATGGACTGATATAGACTATGTCATACGTCACGGAAGTCCTCAGCTTTCATTGGCTACCTCTGCTTATGACGCCGTAGACCGTGCTCTTGGAGTACTGCTGAAGTACGATTTAATTTTTTGCGTTCCAATAATAGGAAACATTGTACTTCAGACAATAACTGATCTTTAATTATCATTTCACTCTGCCCCCTCGAGCTAAACAATTTTTGAGGAGTTTTGTACTCCCAATAGACTTGTAATTTAAAATAGAAAGTTAGGTTATATAACTTAAGCAGGGTTAAAAATTGCATTATTGATTAGAGTTTGCGAATTTGTTCAAAAACTATTTTATTGTTTATACTATTGTCGATTCGTTACTCACTTTTTTATCTAATTCAGGATAGTTATTAAATAGCAGAACTGAAGGAGAACAAAGTACTAAGTATTGGCCGGTGTTGGAGGGATTATCGTCTGCTAAATCATCATCTGCTAAATCCATGAAATAACTAATTGAAATAGGGATTATTTTTTAGGTTTGTGGATTAGATAGCAAATATACCATCGTCCGCTAAATCGTAGGTTACTAAAAGTAAAAAAAAACTTTGAACCTATCTATCCGTTGATTTTAGAAACATTTATTTTACACATGATCATTGGTTTATGATTGATTTTATGTTTCGCTATCGGCAACGCATCGTGCTAGTGTAGAGTCACATACATATTACATAGGTAGAGGGTAGAGTTCACGTCCTGATTGTTTTATTCTATGATATGGCATTACGGTGAACGAGAATGTTGTAAAGAGAAGAAGACTTTAATTCTCGTCTTCGTCTTCTTTTCCTTTCATACCTATCTTCATCTTGTAGTTGACCATAAATTGCTATTTTGGCATTTGACAGATAACTTTTTAGTTTTTGGCGGAACTGATATTACTGTTTAATAAATGTAATTAATATATAAACAGCATTCATATAATTTTATTAACTAATGCATTTTTCTCAGTGGTACTAAAATTTTAAGCTAATTATTTTCTTTTCCTTGCAATTCAATGGCAGGAAAGCGGAGTGCTACCAGCGATTTAAATCATGATAATTGGGATCGTGATGAGGAGCCCGAAGATGCTGGTACATTTCAAAAAGCCCCAGAAGAATCCTTAAAGAGAAGAATCATAAAAACTGCGAGAAGGAGAAATCCCATCTCTTCTGTTAGGGTATGATAACATGATAGATACTTTTGTTCTAGAAACTTGAAATTTAACATACATTACATATTACAGTAATCACGTTATTGCTCATTGTTATATTGAATCAATATTTTTCAGGATGCAGAGCCTGATTCCAAAAGTGCATTCACAGGTTTTTCCGGTTTCTCAAAAGCAGCTACACCTGCTACCACATCATTTTCATTTTTATCAAGTGTTACAAAACAAACTGACAAACCAAATACTAATGGAACAGGGAAAAATATTGTAAGTTCTGAAGCCGACAAAAGTAGTTCCGGGACTAGTGCCAATCAGACATCTCTTTTTACTGGTTTTATACCATCCATTCCAACAAAAGACACGAAAGGAAAATCAAACGATTATTTCTCAAAATTGAAAGGATTGAATGAAAGTGTTTCAAATTGGATAAAAAAACACGTAGATGCAAATCCACTCATCAATTTGCAGCCCATTTTTAAAGATTATGAACGTTATTTCAACGAACTTGAAAAAGAGGACAATAAAACAGAATCCAGAACTGACGATTCTAAAAATGCTAGCGGAAATGTTTCATCAATGAGCAGTTTTGTGTTTAAAGCTGCTAAAAATATTCCTGATAGTACTACAGAGAAAACAGGGCAAGAATCAAGTTCTAATAGAGACACCCCAAAGTACTCTTTTGGATCTTTTTCAACAGCTAATACATCCGTTGATAGTATACCTAAGTTTGGTTTTAGTAGTACGGCTACATCAAATACTTTTTCGTTTGGTATGTAAATATATGAGAATCAAAAACAATTTTTTAATTCCTTGTTTTTTTCAGGAAATTCTATTTCTTCATCTAAAAGTATTGTAACTCCGTCATTGTCCTTTGGAGGTAATGTGTCAGCAACTAATAATACAAGTTTCAGCTTTACCAGTTCCACGCCTTTTACATTTAACAATGTTTCACAACCCACATCAACTAATGAACCCAAAAAACCCGAATCGGAAGATGAAGACGAAGAACCGCCTACCCCTGTGGTTAAACAAGTGGTTGAAAACGATCATATTTACACTACAAAATGTAAAGTATTTGTTAAGAAAGATGGTAATTTTGGTGATCGGGGTGTTGGTCACTTGTATCTTAAACCAATTGAAAACAGCGAAAAAGTCCAGCTTATCGTTAGGGCAGATACTAATTTAGGTAATATATTATGTAATTTTATACTTTCCGTGAGCATACCAACCAAGAGGATGGGAAAGAAAGATGTTATGTTAGTTTGTTTACCAACACCTGATTTTAAACCTCCACCTGTGCCTATGCTATTAAGGGTGAAGTCATCGGAAGAGGCTGATAAGCTGCTAGAGATTTTAGAAAAGCATAAGAAATAGTAGCTGTTAACAATTTTAGTCTTACTTTATCACTGTGCTCAATAAAATATTGTTTTTTAAATGTTTCTTTTATTAATGTTATTATTTGAATACATAAAAGGCAAAGCAAGATTGTAACCGAGAAATATAAGAAAACAGAAAAATATTTGTAATGTTTTTCGTTTCAATTATAGTCCACTGGTTAACATTGCATTTGTTTAAGAATTTTAATTATACTCGCGTCAAGAATTCAGACGTCTTACGTCACAGCTGACGTTACACATTTGTTTTTATTGTCAACGTAATTTTCGATATTTGGTCGCTTTAAAATCAATCATTTTTTGCAATTTAATGCAATATATAATGCAGACTTTTAGTGTAGTATATAGTTTTATTACTATCAGTTGCAGTTTATTAAATATTTTGAGATATAATGAATTATTCATTTGTTCATATGACGTAAGTCGTCTGAATTCTTGTCGCGAGTATATAAGCGGGTGTGAATAAAAGATCTAATAAGATATTTGAAAAAGATATGAAGAAAATTTATGGGTGCCCTGTACTTTATAAAATAAAATAACAAATATTTAGGACAATGAGTCTGCAAAATGCTTTGATTTGAAAATAGAGTTGAAAAATATTTTTAAAATTTTTTTCCCTATTTTGCAAACAGTGTTCGCTATTTCCACATATTTTGGCACATAGTACCTAAATTAATATTGCGCATTTTTGTTATATACAATACCCGTCAATTTATATTTTTAGTTGCATATTGTTTAAATCAGTTGTCATATATGCAGGGTAAAGCAAAAATAATATGACACATGGTTTTTTAAATAAAAACCCCCATTTTTTGTTATTTTTATACAATTTGCTATAAAAGTCTAAGTATTTTGTATGTAATATGTTTTTGAAAAAATGGTGTCCGAAAATCGACATCCACATTTCGATAATAGCCACCTCATTTTGCTCGGCATGTCTGTGATTTATTTAAACGAATGTTTTAATGGCTGTTGGATTGGAAGACGCAGACCAATAAAGTGGTCTCCAAAATTACCCAATTTTACACATGGGATAACTTTTTATGGATTTATTTAAAATTAAGTTTTATGCAAACAGGCCTCGAAACATGGAAGACTTGAAGAACCGAATAAGGCAAGAGATGAGGAAAATTGATGGAAATGTATTACATAATGTTCAAGATGATTTTGTGCATAGGCTTGCGTATTGTCAGGAAACCAATAGCTGGCATTGTGCATTTAATTTAACTTTGTTTTAAGTGGCTTACAATCTAAAAATTTCTTGACAGTTTTGCTTATAGCGGTCTGATTGACTGGACGATCTGGATACTTGTTATTGAATTATTTTTCCAAAAATGGTTAACGATAGCTATAGAGTCTGTTACATAAAAAATTCTTAGAATTTCATGGACAAAAATACGAAAATGTGTTCCCATTTAAAAAGTTGACCATGATATATTTTTTCGGTTCATCCTGTATATATAAAAACTGATTTAAAAAAGATGCAACTAATAATAAAGATAGGCAAGTTGTAGCAATTTTCCAAAAAACAATTTTTAAATAAATTTATTCCTCTCGCACTATATTAAATATATCTAATTTTCTTCATTTCTTATTTAGCATTTTTATTTCAAACTTAAAATAAGAAAACTATGATTTCATTTATAATCGATAATTTTATATATTTTTTAACAAAGATATAAAAAAAATTGTTATCCAAAAAGTTTTCCAAACTTTTATTTTTTATGTAAATGCTTTTTGAGACAATATGAAATTCTCCAAGCAGAAGAAAACAAAGTCCAAACATTCTTGAGAAATTTATAGTTTTTTTATCCATTATCACTCAAACCTTTAGAAATGTTCATACCTGCCGAAATAAATAAACAACTTTTACGTTGCATTTTTTATTATTTTCAAATATAAAATACTATTGTCTCTCAAAAACATAATAATATATACATTAATTAACATCTATTTAGGAAATATACAAAATTACATAACCACACAGTTCAAAATAACAAGATGAATTAAATATAAAATAAATGGAGATGCATGTATAAATGAAGTTTTCACGATGGATCCAAAAGAATAAAAATATATTACAAAGTTTTTAAATTATTGACGGTAAAGTTATATATTGCACAGAATCCTATGCTAAAAAGATTGTATAAATAAAAATCGCCAGACTCTCCACATAATAAATTTACAGTTTGAAGACACGCCCGAGATGGTATCATATTTTTGCCACCGTTCCAACCAACAGTTTATCTAGGTTCGTTTCAGTCAAACCGACCTCAATATGTTTCATATGAACTTCGACATTAGTCTGAAACACCTGCTGGTTGCAAGGGCTCAATTTCCTCTTGATCTGCTCCATCGTCCCTTGCAACACTTGCAGTTCGTACGCGTTTTGATCGGAGTCCGACAGGCTTTTTACTTGCAGTAAAAGAGCAGTCAAATCCGTAATCAGGTCCAGTATCGACTCATTCTGGCAGGGGCCTTTGTCCGAAGCAATGATGGAATTATGTTTTTGAACTATATCGGAAGCCTCTTCTCTGCATTTTTCTCTGAGATGCGAGGGGGCAAGCATCGCTGCAACGCTGGGCTCCGGGGCGATCTCGTGGCAGTAAATTTGCATTTCGTCCAGATACGTTTGTAAATCGTGATTCAATTTCTCTAAATCTATTAAAACACTAGCGTACCTCCTCTCAAAATCCTCGGGAATCTCTTGGTCGAAGGAGTTCAATTTTTCCGCTTCCGAATTCATACGTTTTATCAGTTTAATTTTTGCCTTTTTAACCTGTAGGATTTTGGTAACCAGCACCATTTTCTCTAAAAGTTTTGCTGGGAAACCACCTATTTTGCCTTCCGTGGTGGTCGGTAAAAAAACTGGTTTATTCAACATGGACCCGGAAAGTAGCGGATCCTTCTTTAATTTCAAGTTATTTAAAATGGGGCTCTTTATTACAGGCGAATAAGGCGAAAGCCCATTTCGTGGACGAAACTTATTCTGAAAACTTGATATGCAGATTGTCTCAGGGGGTTCATTTGAGAGCACTTCGTAATCTGGTACGGAATGTGTGCCTAGTCCTTGTCGTTCAAATGTAATACGGTAGGTATTGTTGGACGTGTCTACGGCATCGATACTACCCGTAAACAGTCCATCTTGTGGTTTTCTCAACCTAGCCGTTACTTTTGTACCGATAACAAGCTGCATTGGAACTTCTGGCGGTAAATCTTTAAAACTGGCTAAATCTGTAGCTTTCCTTTGCTGTAGGGCTCGAATTTTCTTCCGTTTCTTCTCCAGTTCTAACCTCTCTTCATTAAAAAAGGACTGGGAGCACCTTCGTGGCTTCCCCATCATCCTCCGAATTTTTGTCCACTCTATTCGTGTTAATTCCCTTGTTTTAAGTTCGGGAAAGGATTCCTTTAGACAAATACTAAAATCATTTTCTCCAGCAAATAAACACCTATCAATATTACTATAAAACCACTCATAACAGACCCATTTATGAGCTTTCGGTAATTTCAATAAGTTCCTCAAACGCAGCCCAATTTTTTGGCCAATTTTTCTATCAGGCGAATTTATAGGTGGTGGGGAATTTGCTCTAATAGGCTTACTTTCTCTTGAAGGAGTCTTTTTGGGTGTAGACTTAATATCATTCTTCTCAACTTTAACTTTTGTTGGAGTGTGAATCCGTTGCTTTTTCACAGGCGTAGCTTTTTGTTTCTTCGCTGACGGCACCCTGTGGTGCGGGGTATTTACGATATCGTCATCAAAAAACAATCGGTTCTTTTTTCTTATTCTAGCAGGCATACCTCTTGCATTTAAAACTTGAGTGGGTTGTGTTGGAGTAGGCCTAGGAGGAGGCTGCGTGCCAACTCTTTGCAAACCCAAAGCTGCAGGGCCCAGGGTTGGCAATTCTTCGTCGATTTCCATGTCATGGCCATCTTCTTCATCGGTAATTTCTTGTTTTATCATTATATTACTCTCGTTAGTCATTTTAAGCCCGTTTCTAAACTGCAATAAGGCTGCTGCTGACTCACCTAAAAACAAAAAGAACAAAACTCACAAAACAGTATATACAAGATTAAATTTATATTTCATTTGATTAAGTTTGAAAATATCGACGTTCAAATGTTTGACAAGAAAAAAAATTGAATTTTCTTCAAAAATTTGAATTGTCTAGATTTGAATTTGGCATAACACCATTTTCAAATTCAAACCTAACAATACACCAAAAACAAATGACGATATTTCAGAAAGCAAGCAAACATCGAATCAAAAAATTACTCAAATGAATACTTGAAACATACAGAATTCACCAGTTTCGATTTTTATCGCTATTAAATATGTTTACAACCACACTCTTGCAAAAATCTACATGTTTCACTTACTTTCAAGTTGATCCGCCATATTGACGTCGTTTGCGAAGGATTATGGGTAATTCAACGCGCATAGCGCCACAACTACATATTTTAACAAAAAATTGTTTAGCGCTGTAAATAACGACTGTACGTATATAATCTACCACTTATCACAATAAGCATGTGCTAACTTTGTTGCAATTTAAGACACTTCTGATTTAACAGAGAAAATTACTGAAATTAACAATTTAAATATTTGATTCGAATGAAGCAACTGAGCAACAGTATCATTGCGCAAACTCATACCGTTTTTGCCGCTTGACAGACAATTGCAGTTGCAAATAAATCGATCTTTCAAGGAAAATATTTACTCAAAACTCAAAGTTCTTAATGCTTAATGGTATTAATGCGCGCCTAGAAAATGTATAAGCTGTTACCTATACCTACACGCAAATACTAATTTCAAGTTAAATGAATCGTCAAACGATTATTAATTAAATTTCCTATACATTAATATGTATTACATTAATAAAAAAAATGTTACGTTGGTTGTCCTCCTATTAAATGCAATGAGAAATGAGAGCTTGAAATTTTAATTTATAATCTTATATCAGTATGACATTCTGCAAAAAAGCTTACATTTCTGTACAAATAAATGTTTTATAAAATACGAATTGTCTCTACATAACCTATATTTTAAAAAGATAATTGTATATTCTACACTGATGTAGGTACTCAGGTAGGTAGGTAGCTGTTTATACTTCGATTTTAACTAATACTATGCTATATGTCAGTAAATAAAACTAACAAATTTAAATAAGATAAACATATTATGCACTTAAAATGTCGTCAGTAAACATATAACAATAACAAATAAATCTAAAATATAAATTTTACTTACTCCTTAAATACTATAGTAAAGTTTATCACCTCAAGGATTTTAAAAAATAATTGTTTTTAAATATCTATTTTCTTCGTATAAATGAAAACAACTGATTTTTAGTTTGGGTTTTTCAATTCATATTTTTTCTTATTATTAGTTGGCATCCCTGTATTGAATGCACAGCGGCAATTTTAAAATAACTTGAAAGGGAATATATGTTACTTTACATTTTCATGATAGGTCAATTTTTTAATGCATCGCATGATAGAAAAATGAATATTTATTATGCCATTAAAATTTTAATTCAAATTAATGTTTTGTTATTATTTGAAGAATAGAAAAAATTACTTTTTAAATAATATGTGATGGCGGTTGCATAGTTCATGGTATGATTTGGTTTCTATTACTGGTTATCTAGGCATCACTCAATCTTACCACTACCAACAATCTTGAAAAATCACAGTCACTAACTGAAAACTAAACTAACGGCTTTTGTAAATCGCCTATCAGGATATATCTACAATTTGTATAATTTTATTAAATATGTCATATTCTTTGTGATAGTTCAAATAATAATTGTTTTCAAACAAATATAGCTAATCTATCTCTACATCTACATTATATTTGATTAGTTTATTATTTCTTTGGCCATAATGTATAATCTAATAATAAATTTTGACATACGTTGTTGTGATTCTGGTTGCCTAACGGAGTGGTCTATATACTCTACCCTAATATTATTTGAACAAAATTATTCTAGAATCATTTTCCAAAATATACTTACTAACTAGGTATATACTTATCCTTTAAAAGCATGCACATTTCAGCATTTGGGTAACAAGCTAAAATAAGACTACATTTGCAATTATTATAGAGCAGTTACCAGTAAGCTTTTAATTGTGACATCATTAATCAGATAATAGATCTTTTGATTCTATATGGTAATAGTAGATACCTACTATAGGTACCAATTCAAGTAAAATTTCAACAAAATCAGAAATACGTTTAGAATTAAAAAAATGGTCACATTTTTTCGCTTTTCTACATTTTGTCCATATAGGTAATGAAAATGACGCATTTCCGCGGGAAATATTTGACGTTTCTTTGTTAAGCAAAATATCTATAATTCACAGCAAAAAATATTTTTTATGTAACTGATTTCCCTTTTTCTAAAGTCCACAAAATTTCCTTTATAATGGAAATGGCGCATTTCAGAGGGAAAATTTTAATGTTTCTGTGTTCAGAGAGACCTCTGAATGCTACGTATTTATTTATTTTTTTTTTCATAGCTGATTTCCCTTAAACGAAACTTGACTCAAAATGTATACCACATGTATTGTCAGTAGTGGACTAAAACAATAATTTATGTTGCTCTTTTTTTAACATATTGGATGTGCACAACACTCAGGTAGATACTTATACACGGTGATCCCGAATAGGGTGCAATTTAAGGGTAGATTGTACGACCGATTTGAATACCTTTATATAATTTTTTTTTATGTAAATCACTATAGGAAAGTTACGATCCATTGGGGGTGGAGGTGATAAGATTTATTTTGATCCAACTGTTTAATTCACAGCAATATTTGTTTTCAAATAAAAACCGTAAATTGTCATCAAATGCAAAATGATGGAAACCTCTACTATAAGGGTAAATTGGATATTGGAAAGGATATTATGTGCAAACTCAAAACCTGTGTACTCAAAAAATTGCTATAGACAAAAAACATTAAAAAGACATTAAAAAAATTGTTTTCAATCAAAACAATTTACCCCAAAGGAATCTAATGAAAAATACCCTCTGTTAAGGGATCGTAATTCCATCAGGGGGGGGGAGGTGGGCTCAGTTTTTTTGCACATTATTCGGGATCATTCTGTATATGTGTAGTCCTAACGTGGTTTTTGGACTTCCACAAAAAAATAAGAGACGTTCAACTAAGTGCCTAATAGTTTTGGTTAAAAATATCATAACTAAAAAAACATTCTACTTAATATGAGACAAAAATGTATAGAATGACGACGTGTAAAGAAAAGTTAGCTACATGTTACAAGTTAGGTATGGGGTAGGAGGTAAAGGGTAGGTAGGTAAAGGGTAAAGGTTAGATAAGGTTAGGTAGGTATTATAAGGAATTTTATATTTAAGTATCTAGTTAGGATAATTAAATTATGGCGGTAGTAGAGTGTGGCGTTATTTTCTTTGAAACATTCAGGTAAACACCTATTTCAAATTTTTAAATATTATAAGGATTAATAATATTTAAGCAATTAGGGCATTTAGATTATGGTAATAGTAGGTACAGTGTGCTGCTATTTTCTTGGAAACGTTTATGTAGGTAGTACAAGGGTAGTACCTACATAATAGCGTCGTTTGAATAATAATAAATAATATAGTAATATAAGAAACTATTATATAAGAAAAAATGTAAAAAAGGTTTGAGAGACATGAACAGCCAAGGTTATTCGTCACTTAGCTCACTACTCACCTGTGGCGTACTGATGAGAGATAATAAGCTCGAAACTGGCATATGTTGACTATTTGCTATAGATTTTTCAGGTGAAATCCAAAGCTGGTCGATACATTAGCCCGCAGTTGTTTCCTGTTATTTGTGAGCAATAAGTTGTTGACTTAAATAAGCAGATGAATTGGAAAACAAATATTTGAAATATTGTTTTATCATAAAATATTCAATCAACACCAGAAGTGTATCATTAAAAAGGAAATAATGGTTAGTAATTTACACAAAAAAACTGTATTTCTGCTTTTTCAAAAAATTGGTTTGCTATCAGAAAATAAATATTTGTTGAGCCCTATACGAACAAATAATTTATTCCATGCAACAAAAATTTTTACGGGCACCATTTTTTGCGGGGTTCAAGAGATATTTGGAATTCCAAGGGGATGTTTTTAGGGACTCTAGAGACTATAAAAATTAAATTCATGCTGAAAACAAAAAAAAATCGGGCCAAACAGTTGACTGCATGTATGTAGGTATTTTTCTTAATATTTCTAAATCACTACGAATAAGAAGGCAATATAGACCACACTGAGATTTTATTTAGCCCCCCTGAAAAAGTTACCTAGCTACGTCCCTGCAATGGGGGCTGTGAAAAAATAAAATTGACAATATTGCTAATGGAGCACTGGACTCAAACAAAAAATAAAAAATTAATGTTTGTATCTATCATTTGAGTATGAAATACAAATATTTTGCACATACCTATTATGTAGGTATATGTGCAACCCCTTTCGAGATTTCAGGGAAAGCCGTTCATATTTCTCTATTTTATTTATCTAATTTTGCTTGAAATTTTTCTATCACCAAATTTCTCTTTGTAAGCATATACTTATATAAAAATCATTTCCTAAATAACAGTATAGATATAGATGCTCCATTATCAAAAAATTACTTAATTTTCCATACAACCGCCATATTGGCGGTGGTACAGTGTGGTGTCAATTTTATTAATAAATCCATTGAATACAACAAATTATTTTTAAATGTTTATGCTTATAAAGATAATACATTAATTTAGGGATTTATTTATTTGTATTCTGGCAGCCTTTAAAATGCTCAACACTTATGATATTTCACTCCCATAAGAAGTGAAAGTGGTATGTAAGTATAGGAACAGTCTGTGTTCTGTGTGAAATGTTGCCTTGAAGTTTGTTGTTGTTTTACATACGCAAAATGGACGTAAAATCGTTATTATTTTGTGAATTAATCATTCTGTTCATTTATTTTCCCTTACAGTCTTATGGTAAGTCTTTCCATTTTGAGTTTTTTTAAATTGTAGGTTACTGCGCACCGATAAGCGATCGTTGAACTCACTACGACGAATCACCAATCTGTGTCAATATGCTACGTTGCGCCTAATTTCCCTATTCCAGAAATTTTCATCTTCAGAACAGAATAATAACATATTAATATTGTCGTTTTCTTTGTCGCGTTTCCTATCGACATTTGATAAAAAATAGAAAAAACATATACTTATATAGTTCTGATGTATATTATAAGAACAAAGAAAAAATTCTTTAAAATTGTTGCATGACTATTTAGTAAAATTATGTAAACTTTTTTAATCGCTAGATAATGAAACAAATACAAATTTGTTTCTTTGTAAATATTTCATCCATATCTCAAAAAGTAAACTAACTTTTCTGTTAGTATCTGTACTTATTTTAAGGAAATAAAACAAAATTACCAAAGATTTAAAAAAATAAATAGGTTATTTTGGATGCAATAAAAAAGTTGATATGTTTAGTAATAAATTGATAAGCTCAATCGAATTATTACATGTTTTCAAAAGGAATTTATAAATTTTCAGGGTGTTACTTAGTCAAAACACCTCTTGAAATATTTAATTTATTCCGTTGCACACCTAACTTATGGAAATTATACGCATATAGGAAGTAAGTAAAGCACAACTACTGTAAACAACTTAAAAATTTATTAATCATATTCTTAATATATAACTTATTTTTTCTACGTTCATGCAAAATACCAAACTTTATTGAACTATATTTAGTGGAAAAAGTGGTTCTTTATTGCACTAGTGCAATAAAATGTTTATTGCATTCATCTGTCATTCTACTACAGCGTTTTGTCATCATGACAAACATAAACGTTCAAATAGACATCATATTTTCCTAGTCTTAGAGACATCTAAAAAACATTTTTTGGTTTTTACATGAACGTAGAAAAAATATTGTATGCAACTCGTACAAAAAGTGTTTATTGCACTCGACGTGAAAAATTATTTATACAACTATTACAAAAGTAGATAACAGTATTATTTTATGTTGGTCGTTTTAGGCATACAGGATGTTAGGAAACAAGTGGTCTATATTTCAAGACTAATTTATTTTGTAAAAGCTTTTATATTCAAATAGTAAAATCTAGCTTTCTTAAAAATTACGGGCCTCCGAAGAAAATTTGATTATTTCATTTTGCTAAGATGCTTCTTATAGAATATTTATATGAAATATGGTACGTAGATGAAAACCGAATATAGTTGCGGCAAGAATTCAGACGACTTACGTCACGACTGACGTTGCGCGATTGTTTACAGGTCGCCTGTATCTCTCTTGGTACCTACATAAATACATTGACAATTTTTTCGCCCTTAATAAAATTACGTAAATTTGAAATGGAGTGGACATTTTTACAGGTCTACAAAGATGCTTCATGTGCAGATCTCGTGGAGAATTAGGCAGTTGCAAGGATCCGTTCATAGTAAATGTAACTCTTGTAGAAAATAAACAAGAAATAGGCGTCGAGACGGTACCATGTGCCTCCGGATGGTGTGGAAAAATCGTTGAAAGTGAAGATGCAGCCAAAGAAGGTATATAAAACCTTAATTATTCATTCTATAACATTGTTTTACGAACCAAATTTAATTGCGCAATGCCCAATTCGGTGCTTTAATTTATCGATTACATTTTGAAAAACAATTGATTGCTTCGATCTTCTTCTGTAATACTGATGTCTTTGAGAAAAACGCAAGAAATTTTAATATATGCCTAACAAATTACCTTAAAACAATAACGCCCGGTAAATGATACTCACTTTTCCTACCGTTGTATATGTTTTTCATACATCTGATGTGGATTATCTGAGCTCCAAAACCTAGTATTTTGTCTGTTCACAGGTTTCGTTTAAACAAGAGGTGAAAATTATATGATTTTTTAAGTTGGATTGTCTATGTCAATAGGCATAGGTTTTAGAAACATATGCCATCAATTGGCATTCAAATTTTCGGAAAATTCTTCATATTTTAGACAATGTTTACATAAATTCATGGTCCCAATTTAAAATTATTTCAGCCATTAGTTTGGACATTATTTAAAAAAATTAAAAATAAGTTTGTGAATTTAACATCCTCTATATTTTTAATGAAGATAAAAACTTTATATGAGATGAGGTTTCATTTTTGGTCACAGTTTCTGAATCGCCCTCATACTAATTAACCTGTTTCAGCGATATTTTTTAATCTCAATTAGAAAAAAATAAGTATTACTTTTGTTAAATTATTTTGGGACACACTGTATATTTGGCATTATTAATATATTACGTATTATGTATACAGTGTGGATAATTTAATTATAGAACTAAAAGATACAGTTCTGACAGCTGTAGAAAAAAATTTCATTCTTATAAATTAAAAGATTCAGGTAATCATTTATTTTACAGCGACAATGACCATTTTTGATTTATTTTTTTTTGTGGAGACCATATAAAATTTTTTATTTTGATTGCTATAACACTTCTTGACAAATAAACCAATTTTAATTATGACAGGCTGTACATATGAATATGGGGTATATCACCGAAGAACAATTCCCTGCTGCATAAATAGTGTACTGCCCTTTTTGCGGCTAAACCAGTAAGTAGCAGAGGGTCGGGTTATTCTGAAAAATCAAATAAGTTCTTTTATAAATCAACAACATAAAATTCCATTATATTTGGGTAAAGCTCATCAAGAATGCCCCAAAAGCAATCGATATTCTTTGATATCAGATAACAACAATTTTCTTTTTCAAAGAGTATATTTTCTAATTTAGAAACTGCAGATATGCAATATTTTTTCCATTGTGTTAAAAATTCCTCCAAAATATTCTTTGAGCATTTGTAATACTTCTAATCTAACAATTTAAATATAAAATTGTAAATCAATTTTCCTGCTATTCCAATCAATAAAGTTCCGCTTTTTTAACACCAAATATGCTAAAGAAAAAATTTCATATAAAATGAAATGAATGTGTACACCTGAGTAGAGAAAGATATAAAGGGGGAAAGAATTAAAAAATGAGATTAGTACCAAGAAAGAGAAAGTAAAAAAATGCATAATTACACTATTTTATTATAAAAACAAACCTAATTATAAAGCTGCAAAAAATGCCAGTGACATGTTAAAGACCGAAATTCCATTAAAACTGGATAAGACAATTTTAATTATGACAGGCTGTACATATGAAAACATTTTATCAATTCTAAAAAACCCTCTGAATATTCTGAACAAATTTAAAATAATATGAGTATTGGTGCCTATTATTTTGCAATAAACCTGATGATTTTTGTTGTTAGAGTATGGAGTAGCTACACAAAGGATATGCCTTCAGAGAGGACCATCTGACAGTGAAGATAGGTGCGCTTACACAAAATGGAACTATAGAAGAGTCCTGATGTGCTTCTGTAGGGGTGATTTATGTAATTCCAGCGGAATGGCAATCCTAAATCCGATAATCTGTATAGCGATTAGTTGTTTATATATTTTTAAACTTTTTTAAATGTATAAGATGAAGAAATTCCCGTGATATGATATTAACAATAGATATATATATATATATATAAGATCTGAATACAAATGTAAAGTCCTAAATAATTACTTTTTTATTTTTAGATTTATTATATTTTTTTATTTTTCAAAATGCATTATAATGAAATATTTATTAAAACAACAGGTAAACATTTATAATAACATTGATGCAATTGATTTTATAAAAACTACTTTTGACAAACCCTTGAAAATTCGACAATATGTACCTATGTATTTGAGAAATTGGTATGTCGACATAAATTTTACTTTTTATTTATTTTTGTTTTAAATGCAAATTTATTTTAATTATAAATTTTTTAAAAATTATGTTTTCTTAATACTTATTATTAAGTATATCAAAAAATATATTTCCTACCTAACTTACTACAAATTCCTTTATACAGGGTGTCCGGAAAGTAATGGGATCCAGCTTGAACATAGCTTCCTGTGATCAAATAGAACTGATTTAGACAAACTTAGCTTATTTTTTTACTGTTTTAGAAAGGTATTTTAAGCTAATATAAATCAAATCTCCTACAATTCCTATCAATGAAGTCATATGTATGTTCTCTGATACCAAACATCTAGGTATGCTAATGAACAATTCCACAGACAAAGCTCTATTCAATAATTATCTAAAGAAAATAATCTAATTTACTCACTCTATAAAAATCTAACTTCACTTTTTTGGCAGTGGGAACACGACATAAAAGGTGAACATTTTTCAAGTAGGTATTGTCATATTTAATTCATTGACAGGATGTCACTTTTTTGTCATTGTCGATATTTAACTTCTAATAATTTTAATTTTTATAATAATTTTTATAGTTAGATATTTGATTCAACTTAAAGGAGACCACCTGAAGAAGCAATCCTAAAAATGTAGAAATAGGTCAGATCTCATCTATTGTGGTTGAGTTGATTATTGAATAGAGCTTTGTCTGTGGAATTGTTCATTAGCATACCTAGATGTTTGGTATCAGAGAACATACATATGACTTCATTGATAGGAATTGTAGGAGATTTGATTTATATTAGCTTAAAATACCTTTCTAAAACAGTAAAAAAATGTTACAAAAGCTAATAATAAGGAATATATGGGTAGATATTGTGGGTGTAATTCAACGCAGGTTGGGGCTTTTGTCCACTGAGTAGTTAGTTTCACACAATATTATTAATACCTAAAAATATATAAAAACTTAGCTTAGTTCAAAAGTACCTCGTTTAGAAGTTACAGGGCTTCAAAGAAAAAATAATTGTTTTCTTGTTATGAGAATAATTAATAAACGAAATGACCAAACTGAGAAATATTCGTTAAGTTAAGTTACACTTTGCCTCTGTTATTTACTACGTAGTAAGTAAATAGACCCAACTTTTTTTGACCTACATATCACTTAAGCCTGTTAACGTTTACGAATCTTAACTTTTTAGATACATAGGTCCATTAAAATAGGTCTAAAGCAAATATAGGACTATATGGTGTAGACTTATGTACTTGGGGCCCTTTTCATTGAAAAGAACGCGTTTTATTTAGTACCAGAGTCGAGTTTATCGATCAGTGATCGAGCGATTTAAGGCGTCAATACTTGAATCGAGGTGGCTAGATCGCTGGGTTCGACCCCTGCAGCCGGTAGACCGTATATAAGCTATATTCGTGGGGGTATGATAGGGTGGAAGAATGTTGGCTTGGGTCATTGTGAGAGATTGATACCTGTTGACATTTGACTACCCCTCTAATTAATGAGGTTTTCCAGGTTTCCTTCATTCCTGCACTGAATAATGGTTGGGGCCTACCAACGTAGGTCGTTCCTGGGTGCAAATGCGGCCTGCTTAATAATAATATACCTCCTCGTGATTAGAATGAGGGTTAGATATATTATATTATCTTATTATGAAGAAAATAGTAATGCAACTGTGGATTGCATAAAAATATACATACAGGGTGTTTCTTTACCCTAAAAAAAGTCCATCAGAAGCAATTTCACTCTGAGATACGAAGAATCTCTTAAAAGTAGTTTTTTTTTAAATTTCGCACTATATCTCAAAAACGAAGAGGTCTACTGTGAAAATTGTTAACACGACCTCTTGTTTCTCGAAAAAGTATCCCAGTGTTGACAAAAACCCCATTCTTCTATCTCTAGTTTCCGAGATACCCTGAAATTACATCAAAATTGGGACATCCTGTACTATTTGAATCGAATAAATCTATAATACAATATTTTTTATGCTAGATATCCCAATATCTATCATTTTGTCAATTCTCTTCAACGGTGTCAAATATAGTCGAAGAGATGATATTTTTTTTTGAACAAATGACATTACATTTGTTAGCATTAAAGTTTAATTTGTTATTGACACCAGCTGACCATAATGTTTACATTATATTGTAATAATAGATAATCATCAAAGGTTTTTATTTTAGTAAAAAATTTTACATTGTCAATTTGCAGTACTTCATTTTCTCGATTGAAACATTTATAGAAATACAAAAATGGAATGGTCCTAGATATGTTCCTTGAACCACACATGATAAAGGGATATGGACATGGTGCTGAATGTTTCTATTTGCAGAAACTGCTGAAAGTCTAATAAATACAAATGAAAGAAAAAAATAAGATGCATCACTAAAAATAGACTTAATATTTGATACATTGCTTTATGTTCTTAATAGATTGCACTATTCCGTTTATTGTGATAAAAAAAATATATATAATTTCTATTGAGTCTTTTTCGAAAAAAATATTTTTTTAATCCTTAACCTACTTTCTTCTATCAATAAACTTTCTGTCCAACATCACTCCATTTTCTTCAGGCAAAAAACCCATATATTTTCTAAATTATAAACATTTATTTTAGCTAGATACTTACAAAAAATATAAATTAATATTATTATTTACAATATAATTTACAAATTCACATGAAAACTCGGATAATATTCCATTAATTATTTCACAAATAATTCTGCAGCCTCCTCTGCTTCTTATATCTGTACAAGGGAGAGTGTGTTCTTAGGGAACCAAGACGGTTTTCAGCTAAGCCATTTGATCGTCTCACCTCTTGGTTACGGAGTAATGCTCTAATATGGGGTATATCACCGAAGAACAATTCCCTGCTGTATAAATAGCGTACTGCCCTTTTTGCGGCTAAACCAGTAAGTAGCAGAGGGTCGGGATATTCTGGAAAATCAAATAAGTTCTTTTAGAATTTAACAACATAAAATTCCATTATATTTGGGTAAAGCTCATCAAGAATGCCCCAAAAGTAATCGATATTTTTTGACACCAGATGCACATATCTTCTAATAATATATCACATATTTCTGAACAACAATTTTGTTATTCAAAGAGTATATTTTCTAATTTAGAAACTGCAGATATGCAATATTTTTTCCATTGTGTTAAAAATTCCTGCAAAATATTCTTTGAGCATTTTTTAATCTAACAATTTAAATATAAAATTGTAAATCAATTTTCCTGCTATTCCAATCAATAAAGTTCCGCTTTTTTAACACCAAATATGCTAAAGAAAAAATTTCATATAAAATGAAATGAATGTGTACACCTGAGTAGAGAAAGGTATAAAGGGGAAAAGAATTAAAAAATGAGATTAGTACCAAGAAAGGGAAAGTAAAAAAATGCATAATTACACTATTTTATTATAAAAACAAACCTAATTATAAAGCTGCAAAAAATGCCAGTGACATGTTAAAGACCGAAATTCCATTAAAACTAGTTGTCACATTTTTGGAATAGACAGAATAACCCTTGAAAAAATACGAGACAAAACAATTTCCTCTCTTCCAAAGAAAATCACTTTGACATTAACGATTGCCAAGTTCACACAAATAGCTTAATTTTGATGAAGAGATTTTTTTGATTTTGAACATTTTAAATGATAATAATCCACAATCAATCAACCTGAAAAACTGAATTGTAATCGATTGACTATAATACCTACAATTACATGAGCAAGTTCAGAAATAAGTGTACGATTGACTACTGGTTCTAGCTTAACAACTATTTCTGTTCCAGTTTAAACTGATGAAGAAAGGATGCGTTGGATACTACGAATTGGTTCAGAAGAATGCATCCATCACTTCTCAGGTTAAATATCCATCCTGAACGCAAATAAAGAAAAAGGAACATGTCAACTGATTTTGCAGCTATTCTTCTGGTCTTGCTGTCTTGCTCTAACAGATGTCCATCTCTCCCGCCTCATTCAAATAACCTTTTAAAAGATCATTAGATTTTTTGGTGGAATAGGAAAACTATGCAATCCATGGAAGGCAATTGTAAATAATGAGGAAGAATACTTATCTTTGTTCATGTACATTGTTTAATAAAAAATAAATTTTGAATCTAATAAACTTATTTATCAATTGACCCATTACGTAATTTTGACACGATTCATATAAAACATTTCAAAACATTAGTGAAAACTGCATTATCCAAACCGATCAGAAATTCTCATATTTTACATACATCATTACTGAAATCTGCAAGAACAAAAAATTGAATATTAAATCTTCCTTAACCCATTGTAAATTTCTGCTCGGTTTCCTCTTACCTAAACCATTACTAAAATCCGGAGTTATATGTCCAGCTTCTTCAAAATTGAATCCAAAAGAATTCGGTTTGGCGTCGTACACGAAGGAGACTGTTGGTTCAGTCCAAACTGCCACATCTATGCTAAGCTCCCCATAACTCCTAGCAGAACGTTGAAGGGGTTTCGTGGTAGACGTTTCTACCTTTTGATTGCTCCTGACGAATCTCACAGGTATAATTCTTTTCTGTCCTGCTTGGACTAGGGTGAGTGACGCTAGTATTACGGCAACGGGTATCCACAACTGTTGAGACAAAAGGAAAATCGTAATTTAAATATGTTATGTTATAATAATTTAAAAATGGTGTATTTTTTGTATGAATAATCCTCAGTAAAGCTTTATCTATGGCAAGTAATAGTATAGTTAAAAAGTTAAAAACTCCACTTGAATCATTTTTCTGTATTCTATTTACTTATAGTCCTTCTAATAGATACATTACTAATAATTTTTTTGTTATATGTATGTTATATGTATAAATGTGGAATCTTGGGACAGTTATTCTTCAGTTACAACATGTACAAATTTAAAAAAAAAAACAGTTTTTAATTTTTAATTTCTAAACTACTTGAGATAACTTAACCAAATGCGGTGCGCATATTTAATATGACAGTAGATATGTTACATGTTGTTAAATATATATTTCTTTGTATAATATTACAAATAAAATAGGTTATCACATGCACCATTGTATTATCTTCAATTTTTATTTATTTACACCGTTTTGTCCAACCGATTAACAACAAAATTTCAAATTTATTTGATCAAGTGAATTTCTACGATACCCATTACATTACTTAAAATAATAAAAAAAATAATTAACAATGGAATTACTTTACTATTATTTATTGCAACAAGCGTCGGAAATGGCCATCTTCAACCAAAATACATACTTTAGATCTTCTTGACATTGGAGCTCGAACAAGTACAAGTTCTTATCACAACCAACCATAATTTGTTCACGAGTGCTCCTCAGATGCTCTTAAATCTTGTAAACTAATGTCTTGAGATATCCCCAAACAGAAAAATCAAAAGGGTTCATATCGGGCGATCTGGGTGGTCAAGGTTGACCTGATTCTTGAGTGCATTGTCCAATCACGTGATTACCGAATCCTTCATTTAAGAATTCACGAGCAGTCAAATTGGAGATGCTCCGTCGTGCATAAACCACATTCTTTGACTTAGCGCGTAGTGAGCATTGTCAAGTAATTTTCCAAATTTTCAATAATACCCACTCATATATTCAAACAAAACTGAATCGGGATTTCATTATATCATTAGGATTTTCATCAGACCAAACGTGTTTATACACGTTGAAGGTGAGCAGGATAGTCTTGCGGCAGTAAGGCTTGAACCCTTTGTATGTGGTACGGGTATAACTGTTGATGATTTAGAATGGACCAAACTAATTTATGATTCATATTAAATTAAGATTTACAGTAACTTCCTTCTACTAGTATTTGTGTCTTCTTCAATTTCGTGTAGAATAGTTTCTTATAACACAAACGTTCTAACAAAGGTCTTCCAGGAATTAAATCTTTTTTAAAATGAGCCTGATTCCTAAAGACATTGAAAAATATTTCTGAACATTCTTGTATTTGTAGCTGGATTATTTGGGAATCTTTCCATATAAATTCGTCCAGCCTCAGTACCATTTCCATCTGCAAGGCCATAAATGTAAACCATATTTGCCACTTCAGCATTTCAATATGCATAAACCATTATTAAAACACTTGACCACATAAATTCAGAGGCGTACTCTGGATTTTTGACGTCTACTTAAGAAACACCCTATATTTGGTTATATCACAACATAAAATTATCCTTTTTTTACTGTATTAGAAAGGTATTTTAACTAATATAAATCAAATCTCCTACAATTCCTCCAATTCCAAACAATCTAAGTTCACTTCAAAGTTTCAAAAGTGAACTTAGATATTTATAGAGTATTTTCATTAAACCATGTTAGTAAATTTAGCTATATTAATTTTTTTAGATAATTATTGAATAGAGCTTTGACTGTGGAATTGTTCATTAGTATACCTAGATGTTTGGTATCAGAGAGCATACATATGACTTCATTGATAGGAATTGTAGGAGATTTGATTTATATTAGCTTAAAATACCTTTCTAATACAGTAAAAAATGTTACAAAAGCTAATGATAAAGAATATATGGGTAGATATTGTGGGTGTAATTCAACGCTGATCGGGGCTTTAGTCTGCAGAGTAGTTAGTTTCACACAATATTGTTAATACCTAAAAATATATATAAAAATAAAATTATCCTTTAAAATCGTCACATTCTGAAGTAATGCATTTATTTTACGCATATACAGTAATAGTATCCGTTATTATTCCATTAAATAATCAAACTGAATTAATAAACAATTAATACCAACATAATCATTTATTTTTTTATTTTGTTTAACAAATATAAATATAGAAACTCGTTAAGTTCTCATTTGATAAAATTCAAGTGGTAACACTTTGTATAATTTCTTTTCCTATTTCGTCAAGGATCTTGGAATGGTATTTAGGTACCATTTGGCTATCAAGTTTCAGATAAGGTATGAGAGGATCACATGTCCATTTACTTATTTGGGAGACAAATAATAATTTGTCAACCAAATAACTTTTTGCTATTTATTCCGGATTTAGTTTTGAACAATGCATTTACTGTTAGCATTGGTCTTGACTTTGTCGACTATAATAAATATTAAAAATTATCAGTGAGTTTCTAAAAAATGCCGGAGCTGATGAAATTTTGTAGTAACTAACATCAGTTGCTTGATACACTTGAACTACAGTTATAGAAGGTAATTTGTTATGATAAACGTAAACTAAAAAATTTTTTCAACAAATCAAATAAGCTTGCTCAATTACTGCAACTATTACTAAATTGAAAGACTGTTGATATTATATAAGGTTGGGGTTTCGCTGGGATATTTTAGTGGAGTCAAGTAGTGGATACTATTAAGGATGTCAAGTCAGTTGTTGATCACACTAGACAGTTTATTATTTAAGTTTGAGGAGGAAGTTGACATCCAAAATGGCGTTTTGTATGTTGTTTTAACAGAATACATTAGTAAAAAAGATACAAAAACGATCTGTTTGAGTTAGAAACTGGATACTAGGAAAAATTTATTTGTCCACTTTTCCATTTGCACATGATTTATTTTTTTCAAATTGTAATTAAAGATAGGAATATCATATGTTATATTTTTGAAATCAGAAATAAAAAGAATAATTCAAAAATTTAACAATACACAGGGCGTTTCAGTATAAAATATACAGGGTGATCCAAAACTTAACGAATTTTTTTCCAAAATGTAATGTAAATAAAAATGAAAAAGAGCAATTCGAAAATGATTTACAAATACACTTCAACACGGCACTGGAAACTGGTATACTGTAAAACTTGACAAGGCAAAGCATGCAATCGGCAACCAGACAAAAAATTGATAGAAATTTCCAAGGAAAGAAATAAATAACATCTTATAACACCCATTTTATAAAGGAAATTCAACTGGGTTTGCCGCTATATAATAGAATTAATTTGCGGTTTTAATAAATTGGTTTGACATACCTGACGTTACTAAAACAACAAAATTTTGAGCCCATCTTACCTAATTTCTACAAACTAAAACAAATGTTTCTGCTTCTTGTTCGTTTTGAACTTGTACGTTGGCAGCAGCTATGATACGTTTGCGTAAATCATCAAAAAAGTGTCTACACTTAAAAAACTAATGTAAACATTCGCATCACAAAAACGTTAATACTATAAGTAATCAGATTTCAATATTGAAAGGTTGAAAATACTACTATATTTTTTTCTGAAAAGAATTCCTTGAAAGATTCTGCAATTTTCACTTCGGACTTCTAAGTAATTATGTATATTCCTTGGTCCATTTGTTTGAATGAGAAAGCGACACGGACTGTCATTCATTTTACAATAAAAGTGTGATCTTGCTGAAACCACATTTCAGGTTTCCGAATGTTTAATGGAAATTCTTTCAGTAAACCAAATAAGTAATCTATTCAGATACCAGCCCAGCTGGAATATTCTAGATGGGTTGTTGAGAATGCATTTATTTAAAAGCATGTACATTTTCAAACGTGAGACTTATGAATGTTAATGACGCCGCGCGAGTAGAAATAGCTTCATCTATTACAAGAATGTGGCATATTGGCATGTTTTCATCGAGAACTTGCCAAAACCTAAAACCTATTCGCAAAATTAGGTCCTATGTGGAAAATTCTGTGGTTATGTCCCTGTATGAATGTTTTGGATACGACATACGATATAATAGAAAAAAAAAATCCTATTGAACGAGTACTTCAATGATTTTGCTTTATGGTGTGCATGACATTTTCTTTGGCTTGTGAACGACGAACTATTGCTACACAGAGATTGACATCAATAAAAAATATGAAAAGGGAACAAAAGTATGTTTCAGGTAAGTATTTGTGCAGCGGGCTCATTATGTTATTTCAATGAATCAAATTTTATGTATCTTAAAAAAATAACTTATCTCATAACTTTTTAAGAAAACAAAGTAATATCAAGGTGATTTGAACGGGTGTATTTTTATCCAAAAAAAGTTACTTTTGAAAAATAATTTAATCATTTCAGAAACCCTATATATACAGGGTGTTCCGAAATGAATGGGACACAGAGCAAGAGTTGATTCCCTACATCAAAATAATGCGATTAAGCCAAACTTACCTTGGTCCATTTATGGCTAACAAAAAAGTTACAGGGCGTTGAAGTTCAAATTTTGAATTCGAAATTCTTAAAATTCTTAGAAAGTTTTCAAAGGATTTTTTTGAAAATTTGGATTAGGGGGTTTTCTGGGACAAGAAAAATTAACCGGTATTTAATTTTGCTGTAGGCGCTAGAGGGCGTTATGAAATGTACTCTTGGTTGATAAAAACTGGTTATAACTTTCTTATCAGTGTATGTACGAAAGTTTTGATAGGAAAATATTGTTCTCCTATATATTTTTCACAAATAAGGTATACTTGCTTTATGTCGATAAATTTAACCGTTTTAGATTTATTTCTTATTTTTCTATTGGATGCAATAAAATAAAGGTTTGTACTTACTTAAGTAAAAAACTAAAGATTATTTTTAATAATAATTTAATTACATTCAGATGGCTACATTAAATTCTCAATATGACCCCCGTTTATATTAATGCACAATCGTATTCGTTTGATAAATGATTGTCTAATATTAAATAGTGTTCCTTCATTTCTTAATAAATTCCTAGCATTTAAAATTGCTTGCCACAACTCATCCAGTGTATTAATAGGGTCACTGTAAACTTTTGATTTCAAAATACCCCAAATACTGAAATCCATGGGGTTTAAATCTTGGCTTCGTGCTGGCCATGAAAACGTACTGCCGCGATCACCATTGTGGCGGTCTAAGAATCAAAGACAAAATTGTTTCCTGTCTGGAAAATCTGCAGGTAGTAAATTCTGCACTGGGCTAAAGTGATACGGGTACAGTTTTTCATAATGAAATAATCTATGAATAGATGATTTAGGTACCACTACAGCCGCAGACATTCGTCGTAAACTTATTTCAAGATTTTCTGTTACACGAAGCGAAATATCCTCCTCTTGTTTGGAGTAACAGTTGTTGGACGGCCAGCATCTCGTCTTTTAGGACGAAACGATCCAGTATCTCCTAACCGGTCACAAAGGTTCTTAAATAATTTGTGATTTGGTTGTAATCTATTTGGGTAACTTACTAAATACCTGCAACACGCACAACGTCCATTAAAATTTTCTTTTGCATAAATACCATATTTCGCATTTCTCCATTAGAAAATAAATTATGGAGAGGCGTATTTCACGCGATATTATTAATTTTAAACAAAAACTTAGAGGAATACACTATTTAACATAAGTTATTTGTCAATCAGCTAATTGTCAATAGTACAATGTGTTTTCAAATAACCAAAGCTTACTATGACAGTATTACGTAACAAGAAATAAATCGAAAACGGTTAAATTTATCGACATAAAACAAGTATACCATATTTGTTAAAAATAGGAGAACAATATTTTTCTATTAAAACTTTCGTGCACACTCTGATAAAACAGTTATAACTAGTTTTTGTCAACCAAGAGTACATTTTGTAGCGCCCTCTAGCGTCTACAGCAAAATTAAGTACGGATTCGTTTTTCTTGTCCTAGAATACTCCCTAATCCAAATTTTCAAAAGAATCCTTTAAAAACTTTCTAAAAATTTTAAGAATTTGGAATTCAAAATTTGAACTGCCCTGTAACTTTTTTATTAGCCACAAATGGACTAAGGTAAGTTTGGCTTAACAGCATAATTTTGATGTAAGGAATCTACTCTTGGTCGGTGTCCCATTAATTTCGGGACACCCTGTATATACAACAAAGGAAAACGTATTTATTTTATAAAGAATTTTCGTAAAGGACATGAGTGAGACTTAACATTTTAATGAGCAATTTTAATTAGAGAACATTTTTCATTTTATTTATACAAAATGTTTTTGCATCTACTGAGAACATTAAAACTGCTGTAAAAGCTAATGCATTTCATGTATGATTACGATGGGAATCGAAGTACTCTCATAAACTACAGAGGAAGTGCAAACATTTATTTCGGCTGATGTAATCTCCACTAATTATTAACTTTCTACGGGCGGGACAATACGATTTGAGCATCTCTAACAATAACGACTTGAAAGTAATAACAATATCAACACATAAGAGAGAGTTGGTATAAAAAAGGTGGATGTACCTGTGATTTACTTGAGGCATTTTTATATAATAATGATTTATTGTGTATATTCAGAGATTAGTTATCGTGGATTAGGTACCACAAGTGTTCCGTATGTTTGAAGAAATTGGACTATTATTGTGAAATTAAGCGAAACACCATGTGAATTAGATGACCCATTTGACTGTTTTAAAAGTTCATCCGCTCAGACGGATATTTCTGAAACTATAATTCCTTTTTCAAATTTATGATGTGCAATATCTGTTTCAATATTTAGTTGTTCACAACTGGGTTTTAATATTAGATCTTAATATAGAATACGTTGGTAAAAATTTGTAGGATTGTGTTAGCCCTTACATATCTTGACACACTAGGGAATTACAGTATCAGATTTATGCTAAAAAATTAGTACCTAATCATCAGTGTGATGCATAATTTCTAGATTATTTTAACTAGATGAATCATCTGTGGACTTTTGTTCAAAACTAATGAAAAGATCGGTATATTTCAAAGGCAGAAAGTTAATAAAAACTGTAAATATTACTACCACTTCACTTTATTTATGAATATCGCGTTGGTATTCGTCCTATTGGTTCAACACTCAGCTCCTTATGTAACTACTTCTGCGGTGTCCCAAGGTTCTCACTTGGGACCACTGCTTTTTTACTATCTATCTTAATGTTATCATAGTAAATTATTAATGTACGCTGATCACATGAAGATATTCTCTGAAATAAATAACTTAGCTGATTGTTTGCTTGTCCCAACCAATTTTGATTTTTTTTTCTATTTCTTAATATAGAAAAATGGTTGTATATACTTGAACTGGGAACATTAATAAATACTCATATGACTATAGTTTTAATCAAATTAATCTGAAACAAGTTTCTGTAACCAAAGATTTAGGTATAATGTTTGATGGTAAAATGTTATTTAACACACACTTTGATTACGGATGTTGGGCTGTATTATAAGAGATAACAGATCTTTTAAATGATCCCTTTACATCTCTAGAATTGAATCAGTTCAAAATAAATTTCTTAAATTCTTGGATTATGAAGTCAATAGAACATATAACATTAATTCTATAGCGGCCATCAAAAAGGAATTTAAGATCATTTCTTTAAATAATCGACGAGAATTGAGTGACGTAATGTGCTATCGTTTTTATATATATAATTTGAAAATTAAGAACAATGAAAAAAATAATGACAATAAAAGACTAATGAAATATGTTCTAAAACGGCTGTTCTTACAGTATCATTTCTACATCCCAAACCTAAATTAAATTGGATGTTATATCTAAGGTTGATGAACAAGGAATAGATATGTTATATTCCTGGAATAGTTTAACTTCTCAAGATTTCAAAAATATCGCTCAATGTTAAAAATTTATGTAGTGTCATTTTGAAAAAGCTTTTGGATTTTGTTTTAATGCTTTACTTATCATGGTTTACAACTACGATTTAAATAAATCGAGTTTGATTCATAAGGTATGACATATCTATCTGATGGTTACTAAGAGATTTAATCAAATCCACTATGATTCTTTTTTGATAAACGAACCCTTAATCATTTCTTAGATAACAATTATTTGGCAAAATATTGAAAAAAAAAAATTACCCACGAAAACGCTATACTTGCATAAAATTCTAATAAATAAATTTAACATCACGATATCAGCTATTAAATGCTAGCTGGTGTTGTTCGACTTTATAATTGACATTTTGGCCTTTTCAACAAGAACGTGACCCACTAATAAAATTATTTAGAAAATTTATGAAATAATTGTCAACTGAAAGAAAATATGTTGCAAAATAATAAACGAAATAATTTATTAAACAAAAGAGTGACGTTAGGCGTCGTACCAATCTATTTTTATTGCGTTATAAATTTTATTAAAAGAGAAAGCTGTCATATTCATAATCCCCATATGTTATTGAATTAATTTGTATGAACGTTTTGATTCAACTAGAAATCATTTTATTTGTTAAAAAAATAAAAGAAATTAAAGAATCTAATTACAAAATATTCAGCAATTAGTAGCAAATAATAAACCATTTAATTTATATGGAAACTAAAGCACGTTTGAGGTTAATTTCTTTTCCTATAGAGGTACTTAATATTTTAACGACTTATGCAAAGGAATATAAAGCGTTTTGAAACCATCAAGATTGTCTTATAAAAATATCTGTTATCTGAAACAATGCTTGCGGTTTGCGATTACTGAAATATTTCGAAATTTAGATGCAACGTTTTAAAAGCTTCTGACAGTCGTGTTATAAATACAGTGTGTCCCAAAATAATGGAACAAAATCATATTTTTTTAGTTGAGGTTAAAAAAAAATGCTCAAACAGATTAATTAGAAATTAACTTTTCTGCGATATTTTATTTGAATAGGACACTATTTTTCATAGTATATATAGATAAAACTTCTAAAAATAAATTCAGCGATAAGGTAAGGCGAAGGTAATACTTACTTTTTTGTGATGGTGCATTAACCCTCACAATTACCAATCCGGTGTACAAATTTATCAATTACATTTTGATTAATATGTGGTGTTACCTTTGAAATTTCTTCTCTGATACAATTTGTTACTCCTTTCATGTACCTGATTTGCTCGCATACGATATGGAAAAACTTCGTTAAGGTAATTTCTTATATCGAGGCGAAAATACCCTCCCGTTGGAACCAGACATCCCCAGCAGACGTATTGTACTTATTAAGGTTAGGAAAAATTAATTCCGGGCCTAGAATCAGCTTAAAATGCCAAAAAATCCAAATAAATATCGCCTGTTAAATTGCCCTTAAAGAAATACGACCTCACCATGCAAATTACTACTATTCCAGCCCAAACGTTAACTTATCAAAAAAAAAAAAATGATTTGGGGCATCCTAGAAATTAGATTTTATAAAGAAACTGGCTCAAGCCGTATCAAAATCGAATCATTATTACAGGAGTTATTTTGAAACCAGTGGACTGAAGATAAGTTGAAGTTGACTAAGATAGATCCAATGGATGAGACTATTTTCAGTAATGTTGAGCACATTTTGGCGGTCGTTTTCTCTTATCCTTCCCCGCTTTCCCGATCCACGTAAATCTTTTACACTTAAAGGTTTCTTAAAACTTTTTGGATTCTTATTGTAGTTCGAGTAATAATCTGGTTTGAATATTTATAATAAAATAAGTTACATCCTCGTGTTGACTATAAATTTTATCTCCGCGTCCAATCATAATTAAAATTTCACTTATTTATGGTTCTTGCTTACTTGTGATTGATAAATTTCGCATACAAAAAATTAAAAATGCTTGTCGGCTCGTTCATGGCCTTAGAGGACTAGGTGACTACTTTTCAGATTAATGAAGTATTTTATTTATTGATTTATTTATCAATTAGTTATTTATTTTTGAAAGAAAATGTTTTAAAGGAAGTACGGTACGAAAAGTATTAAAATACATTAGAGTGGTACAACGGCATATTTTTTAAAGTATACAGAAGATAAAAGAAATGAAGGATGTGAATAAAAAACAATATTTATGTTTTGTTCAAAAATATGATATGAATCCAACTTTAAAAGAGCTATCTGATTGTGTTATGAAATATAAGGCATCAATCCTTTAAAAATATATTGGTAATGTTACATCTTTGTCAACACCTCAAAAAAAAAGAAAATATTGTGGTGGCAATTTCTAATTATTGTTACTATATATTCTTTAAGCAATTTCTTTTATCTCCACTAGAAAAATAATATATGAATATTGTCACATGATTTTGAGACACACTGTATATGAAACGTTTAAAAAGCTCGTGACAGTCGTATTAGAAATATTAACAGCTTAACATTGTACGATAATAGGTATATGTATTATGTAACTAAAATGGTTTTGACAGTCATATCATATGTAGGTATATAGTTTTTAATTTAGTAAGAAGGAAATTTCTAGTTCCGTATAGCAGATGAATAGTCAATATTGTTGATTAATGGATAATAGCAAATAGAAAGTCTTAAAAATGAATCACGTGTCTATTTTTTTTAATTAAACCGAAACAAGGAGATTAAGATAATAACCAATTTAAACAGAAAATGTACATTGTACATCAGATTTGAAGAAAGTTTTTCCTTATTCCATTATATAATAGAAACTCTATAATAGATTGTAACCATTTTTAATGCTGTATCAATGTAAAATGGGTATCGATTATAACAAAATCAATATCTATACAGGAATAACTATTCTGACATAGCGTATCATACTTGAATAAATTGCCCATTATTATTATTTTTAATCGTAAATGAGAAGTTTTTTAATGACGTCACATTAAAATGTAATGTAATTATGTCATCTGATTTTACATTAAACGACTTGTTATGAGTAAAACTACTGAATAATGATATTTAGCATTAATTAATTTAATACATTTTTATTGTTATTTACTCCTTAAACATTTAAAAATACTTATTTTGTTACTTTTGTTTATTATATTTTCAGAATAAAACAGGTAATTTAATGTAGTGAAGTTAGATAGCGAAGTTTTATAAATGCATTAAATAACATTATCAAGTAAATGGTAGAAGCAAATACAAAACATGATGATATTCGGAATGAAGCGCTGGATATAATAAATAAAGATAAATGTAAGTTTAATTTAAATATTTTATGTATAAAATCGCTACATTTTGGCAATATAAATAATAACACTACCTAAGTTGAACTTTCTAGTATCCAATAATGTATAATTCTTTTTGGTAACTTTAACAGGGTTTAAAATTCCTAACTTTAAAGTTACATCGACATTCCACTATTTTGGGCCACAAATATGGCCACCTTAATAGAAAAGTTTAATTCATTCTTTACAACTTTACATTTTAATTTTTTCGATGAACTTAAACCTACCTGTATTTCCAATTAAAGTTAAAATGGTCTTCACAAACATACAATATTGCAATGCTTCCTTTCGTCGCGCTTCATCGCCCTACACCATATTTTTCTTTTCATTTTTTGATACGGTGAAATATTTTTTATTAGGCGCTGTATACTGCGTTTTCAGATACAGATATAAACTAGAGCATACTGCTGTATTTAGGTATACAAATGGGAACAGCGTCTGACGTCACCGGTCTACGCTGTGGCAGCTTATTTTTCCACGAAATTGCCTAGAGTAAACGCCATTTCGATTAAAATAATACATTTCTTTCTTCTACACGTATTTGGAAAAATCACTCAATTTCCCCAAATTTTTCATTTTTGACTCAGTTAAATAAAAGTTATTGAAAATCAAATAATTTCTACAATTAAAACTAAAAGCTACCTACTAGTCTATTAAATAGTGGTTGTAAATAGGGACCTTGAGGTAGACTAAGTCTAATATGTCCACCTTCAACTTGAGAGCTATTGACAAAAAAAACGTATACAATACCTATGTACATACACAACACTTCTCTTTAAATGATTTTCAAATTCTTCCTCGTCATTAATTAAATTTTGGCTGTAAACTGTTAATATAATTCTTTCATCCTCAATCAATTAATCATACTTAAAATTGGTAGGTTGCACACTAGAGGAAGACAAGGAATATATTTATAAAAACACTGAAGCAATATAACCTTGAGGAATTCCTTTAGCTTCCTTTGCAATAGACATCTTTTCATGCGTTTAAAGAGCTAGAAGCTCATTAGGATCATTAAAAAATATTAGCATAATACTTGAACAGTACCGTTCCAGTTTGTTGAAGACCAATAATTCCTGCGTAATTTAATGGTACATCGAGGGATTCTAGTGGCATTATATCACAAAATAATGACAAAATCATAAACGTCATTAACGGTAAGTAGTGAAGGTGTGTACACAGCTTCATTAAATAAGTGAATGGTACTATTTAGAATTATTTTCCTTGATTTGCGGCGAAGAGCTGATGGTGTGCGAATGTCAAATATTGTGAAATATGGGCTTCATTTCACTTCATAACGACTCCAAAAGTTACATAATGCTACTGAACTAATTCTTTATGAGCACAGGGTGTCTCAAACCGATAAGATGAGCCTACCGTGAGGATACAAAAAAAAATAACATTTTCAATCGAAAGTATTATCTTTGCGATTTGACAGAAATGACTAATGACGTCATCAATTATATTTTTTCCAGAAGCATACCCAATTTTTTTTAGCTCTATTAGCTCTATTTTTTCTAATAGATTTTTATTAGAATTTTTTTCTGTATTACTTCCAGTTTCAAAGTTATAAGCAATATCCTCCTAAAGAGTCTCAAAAGAAATACTACCTAAAAATCACGTTAGCGGTGGAAGGATCAAGTAGTCGTTGG
This sequence comes from Monochamus alternatus, assembly GCA_037114965.1. Lineage (NCBI taxonomy): Eukaryota > Metazoa > Arthropoda > Insecta > Coleoptera > Cerambycidae > Monochamus > Monochamus alternatus. Next base: position 77,313,715 of record CM073429.1, on the reverse strand, counting down.
AGAATAACTGAATGCTCGTGTTTAAAGTGTAAAAGTAAAGTGTAAATGTAACACAATACTTGTTATTACTCAATAGGAATTTTAAACGTATAGCTTTTATGCTTACAAAATGTTTCCTTGTTTAGAAAAAGTTAACATGTTATTAATTTACGGCGAATCACAAAAAATTCAAGAAAAGCTGCAGTTATATCGAGAAAGATATCCAGAGCGGCTCATTCCTAATCAAACAACCTTTACAAGATTTGAGACATTGCATCGAAAAGAAATTGTATTTTCTGTTCGGAAGAGTCAAATAATTGACCGAAGGGTAAGAAACAATGTTAATACAGCTAGACTGTTCAGTATTTCGAACAAAATCCATGAAATTCTTTACGGCAGGCTAGCTGGAAATTGAATTTGGATAAATCAACCATTCAACGAATTTTATAGACCAATGGATATCATGACTACAAAACTCACAATTTGGAGTATTTGCCTAAGCGTCACATTGAAAACAAACTTAATTTATAGCTCAAATTGTAGTAAATGTAGAAACTCTTGATCAGAACTTTTTTCGGCAGGTTCGTTGGATGGACGAAAGTGGGTTTGTCAGTAATGGTTTGCCAAACAGGTACAACGACCACTACTGGTCCGTTCAAAATCTCCATATTGTAAATCGAGTCCAAAACCAAGGACATTCTGGAGTAAATGTCATCATCAGTAAGCATTAAATTGAGCCTTATTTTTATGGACATACATTGCACAGCGTGAGTTATCTAAATTTCCTACAAGAAGAACTTCCTGTACTTCTGTGGAATGTACCTTTGCAGCTAAGGTGAAACCTTCAGCACGATGGAACTCCACCCCATAAGGCCAGGATTGTACGGCAATATTTAGACAACACTTTCCCAGAAAAACGGATTGGGATTAATGGACCCATTCAGTAGACCGGAAAGTCATCAGCCCACAAAGAAGTCAGGCGAAGATTGGATATATGTCTTGAAATGAGAGGAGGTCATATAGATAACAAATTGTAATGTGTGTAGTATGAGGACGTTTGCCTTATTTCTTAAGTTTAGTTATTGTTATAATCACCTTTTGCTTAAACTGTATTAAAGAATTATCGAGTTTAATCCGTTTATTTATTCTTAATGATATTTATGCACTTTAAATAACGAACATTCAATTATTTTCCAACAACTACTTGATCCTTCCACCGCTAATGTGATTTTTAGATGGCATTTCTTTTGAGATTTTTTAGGACAATATTGCTTATAACTTTTAAATTGGAAGTAATGCAGACAAAAATTTCTAATAAAAGTTTATTAGAAGAAAGATATTTTTTTTCAAGAAAAAAATTGGGTATGTTTCTGAAAAAATACTTTTCACCATTGGCGTAGAAGTTTAAGGCATTGAAGGGTGAACAAGACCCCACGCCACTGGCTTGGGGGACTGTAGAAATGCAACGCAATCTACAAGGATTTCTCGATTTTAGTCGTTTATTTATTAAAATCAACAAATTAATTTAAAACCAAGCCTGTCTACTATTATTAACCTAGTAATTCGATGTGTTGATTAAATCATCACTGACAGACGTGTTGAGAATAAATGATACCTATAATTAAATGAGATATATTTCTATGGAAAAAAATAAAAATGGATCTAATAGAAAATAGATCGTTCTCGATAAATCTACAATTTTAGAATATAGCACAACAGGATAATTTTATATTATCTCCAAGATCCAACGTGCCAAGAAGACAAAACAACCATAAATTTATTTTTAAAGGTCTATATGTTATGCTGCTATTTTAGCTAGATAAGGTCATGACGTATGTAGAACAAAACCACCTTATTGACGCTTTTAGTACTATGTATTGGGTTTTACAGATTTTTTCGATTTTATACATAAAACTCTGACATCTGAAGAAGATGAATCTTTTGAAATTTTAAACAAATTACATATATGTGACATCACCATTGCAAAGTCTTACTGTCAAATTGTGGGAGTTCTATTGATATATTGATAAATAGGATTATCATATGCATTTAAAGTTGAGGTCTGTCAGTTGACCATTCTGCCATGACATTTAATAATAATAATAATAATAGCTTTATTGCCCAACAGACAATCCATTTACAGGACAAAATTACAAAAAGTAAATAATAGTAGAGTGTAATATACATACATGTACGCAAAAAAATACTGAAAAAAAGAACAAATAGAGAAGAAAAAGAAAATACAGATGTAAACCTAACACTACAAAAAATAATAAAGCTACAGTCATAAATATCACAAAACGGGCATATTCTATTAAAATTGTTAGACATCCACATGTTCTTGTTGTTGCACAGTGAAACATAAGATTATATCTAGCACATAATCTAGGGACATGAAAATTTAGCTTACTCAACAATTCAGAACAGTCAATTTGGATTCGTAATTTGTATAAAAAAGTACGAGAAGCCAATTTACGTCTTAAATCCAAACTATCCAAATCAAATTCATTTGCCAGCAATTTATATGATACACCTATTTCAGGGTAAATCCCAGTATTTATATATGCTAAAAATGTCAAAAACTGTTTCTGCATTCTCTCTATCACTATCGTATGGCAGATATAATAAGGATACCAAATTAAGAAGCCATATTCAATTTTAGAACGGACATAAGAGCAATGCAAAAGTTTCAATACATTGGTATTTGTAAATGATCTACAATTCCTAACAATAAAACCATACATTTTAGTAGCTTCAGCCATCTTTAATGTTATATGTTGATTAAAAGAAAACTTTCGATCAAAAAGAATATCTAGGTCTTTAGTAGTATCGCAACGGATAAGTAGAGTTGTTAATGGAATAATCATATAAATATTGTGCGTTTTCTATTGAAAGAAATAACTTTGCATTTTGCAGTATTTAAAAACAATTCATTATTGTTACACCAAGCTTCCAACTGGTTCAAAGCAGACTGTAGGTTCTTGCAATTTTGATAGCAGTAACAATTTTGATTTGATTTTTTGACATTTGTTTAATGCTCATTTGCATATCCTTATTAACATATCAACAACTACTAGGTTTTTTTCATTGGTCGAATTTAAAGGAATGATAACATAAGCACAGAATTAAATTAAAAACACCTTTTTACTCTTGTTAAATTTTAAAACACTTTATGTTTTCACGATTAATTCAAAAACGACTTTAATAGTGTTTATTAGAAGAAATTAAAAAGTCAATAGTAGGCTTTGATTTTAAAATTTGACAGTTAGTAATAAAACTGTAAAATAAAATAAAAAAAGTAAAATTAAAACTAAAGAAATTGTTCAAAATGGACACCATTTTCTCTGAAACAAATTTACTCTTCGCCGAAAATTCAAATTTAATTTAATTTAATAAATGATGATCGTTTCTTATAATGTTACATTTGTTAGTAATACGATTCTACAAATCTTCTTGAGATTTAATTGACTAGAAATAAACAAAACCCTTCATTATCTCCCAAAGAAAATAATCACATTTGTTGAGGTCTGGCGATCGTGGCAGCCAATTTTGAGGGCAATTATTTCATCGACCTAATCATTTATTTGGAAATTTAAAATTCAAAAAATCTCTAAGAGTAGCACTAAAATGAGGCATCATGCATAAACCAGAACTCTAGTCTTGCCGCGTTGAAAATGTCTAGGAATTAGCGCATATATATATATATATATATATATATATATATATATATATATATATATATATATATATATATATATATATATATGTTAATTCGTAGGCTTCCGCGGGTGTTATATGTGGTTGTAAAATTTCTCCGGGTTCCTCTCCGCGATGAATCTGCATGGTCTTCAAAAGAACCATTTGTTTGACAACGTTTCGGTAAAATCTCATTTACCATCTTCAGGTCTTCTTACTTCTGCTTACTAAGTAAGCCGAACGTAGTAACGCGAAGCAGAAGTAAGAAGACCTGAAGATGGTAAATGAGATTTTACCGAAACGTTGTCAAACAAATGGTTCTTTTGAAGACCATGCAGATTCATCGCGGAGAGGAACCCGGAGAAATTTTACAACCATATATATATATATATATATATATATATATATATATATATATATATATATATATATATATATATACATTTGTAATTCATCTACGACTGAAACAAGCTTCATCATGAAAATTAATATCCTGATGCAAGATAAACTGCGCTTTTTGAATGTGATATAAATGTAATATATTACGCCTAAAAATTCGGTGTACAGAAATTCTTGATAATCCAGTTTCTCGAGATAAACGTTTAGTACTTATTTGCGGTTCATCTTCAACTGTTTGCAACATTAGAAAATGTTTCTATGTGGGGACTGAGGACTCACTCGATTTGAAAATATCCTAAGATATTATTCCACAATTTTTTTATAGTTTACTTCACAGAAACGTAGCATAAGTAGGTACGTGTCGACTTGTTCGTTGAATGTAAATTTTCCAGTCATTTTGAACAACAAACAGTAGCAGAAATAAAATAGCTGTCAGTTCTTATGCGGTTGTTAAACGGGGAAAAACAACCGGAGGTCACAAACTAAATATTTCAGTAATTCATATGCACTTAACACTAATTTTATATTTCAATTTTTTTATTTTTATGCCTCATACATCAAGTTTATTTTTTACATGTATGCAGAATCCTTGACGTGGATAAAGCTGACCTAATCAAGACCCACCAGATCACTGTCGACTGTTACACTTTTCAAGAACGTTTGTATCATATCTGATGGTTATTTTTTTTATTTCGCAACCACTTCTGAGTAATCATAAGCACTCAATATCTCTACGGTAAAAATAAATGTTACAGTTTCGAGCTATAAATACAGATCAGTCAAGGTTTCGTTAATTGATGCTATATACTAACAGAGCAGGACAAACTAGGATGTAACTCATAAATTAAACTACTTTAAAAATGTCTTATTATTTTCTAAAGGTTAAGGTTATCAAGGAGATTTAACTTTTTATCCCACATGTATAATTAAGTGGGATACCTATAAATAATTTGAAAGTTTTTGTTGCAGATTGACGAATTTCGAGAATGATTAACTAATATGACTTGAAAACGTCTATTATAATATTTGTCATTTCCTTCCGTCTGCAAGCACATTATAATGAATAAATACATCAATTACAATTTGTAGCTAAAAACTAAATGCATAGTAACCCAATCTGAATAAGACTGTTGTACAAAAATACACATAAATTAAATATAAAAAAATATATAAATATACTTTAACATGGTTATAGTATAAATAAATTAAAATTGTATCACAAAACTTTGAAGCAGTGCTGCCAATGACATATTGTAAAAATATCCTCTGAACACATGCAAATTACACGACATTACACGCACTTGAAGAATATTACACGATTAGGTACACTCCTGTTTTCAAAATTGAATTGTTTTAATTAATTTAAAAAATTAGAGAAAATTATTTTACATTATAACTTAAGGCTAATTTATTGAAGCTTTTCAATATTCTTTCAAATCGCAGCGGCCGTGCTTTGTCAAGGCGACGCGATGTAGCAGACGACGGTGTAGGCATAGGCCAAGAATTGTATAATACATTTTGGGCACAAGCAACCACACAGGTAGGCGTCCAGATATAACACAACTACTCTGCAAATAATTTTAGCATCCCCTAAGAAATTACAACCCTTTAAAAGCAAGTTCTGAAATCAAGTTTCCATGTTTTTTTTAGTGTCGAAACAACAGCTAAACTTATCATAAGAATGATAAAAAGTATTTCAGTAAACCTATTCAGACATTGTTTTTCAAAATTTTTGTGTGAAAGAGGTGTGTGAGGTGACAACAAGTGGAATAGGTCAGGAATCCATTGTTTTATTTACCGCAACTATTTTGGAATCACCCTGTATAAATCTTATGATCAAACCACAGTCAATAATGACAGAACACAGTATACATATGCAATCCTGATACAATCATAACATTCATAATTTTCTAAAATCCATTTATGCTTCAATTAAAGATAAACCAAGTCGCGCAAACTCCACATGGTGGTTACAGTTACAATCACCAAATACTCTCACCGGCACAAAATTACCATCTAAGAAGAATTTGTGTTAAAATACTTAAAATATCCGTAATTACACACTTTTTGAGTGTTAGAATTTTACACACCTACTCTTGAAATTACACGTATTTCGTGTAATTACACACTGATTGGCAGCACTGCTTTGAAGGTTGACCGTATTCAAAGTGTCCGCCATTAAATTGCAAACATAACTGTATCCTTTTTTTCAAATTAAACTTTTTCGTATTTTAAATTAATTCTAAATTTATTTGGACTTTCGTTAAACCTAAATCTTAAAAGTTTTTTCAAATTGATCTATGCTATAATAATGTTACATAAATTTACATATTTTTAGGTTCAGTTTATGATTGCTATTATTTTGGTATATCAATTTTGTTTCAATTTCATTATTTCTTGTGCTGACCTAATAACTAAAACTGTAATTTCTAATTCAACATTATGCAACAAAAAACTATCCACGAGGTTTAAGGAAATACAAAAGAAATACAACTTTCACAGATTTTGCGCACATGAATGTATAAATTACTGTATATCTTATGATACATAAAGTAAACTAGCATTATGTAGATATACATACACAATCCTTTGGTATTAACTCTTGGACACGCGGGACAGATGGTATAGATATAATTGAGCCTCGTGTATGATACGCCACACTGCTGCAATGCGCCGTAGACGCTCTGGACCTCCATCTCTTCCACGATTCGGTTGTAAATTTTCCGTGCCACGCCAGCGTTTGCATTACACTTGCACTCACTGAACACCATTGTAAAAGTAGCTGTATTTGGCACATGTTTACCAGGAAATCGTTCTGCTAAAGCATTTTCACTTCACCATAAATTAAAACGATGCCCATAAACTGCAAGTTGCTATACCCGTAAGGCTATACAGACTACGCGTGAATTCGCGATTCGTATTGTGCGATGCGTGGTTTCTGAGGAATTCGTGAATAGTGTGTAGGGTTTTTATGAATGAATTTTCAACGAACAAGACCCTACACACTATTCACGAATTCCTCACAAACCACGCACTATAAATAATACTGTAAAATATATCTATAGTACAATACTGAAGTACGTAATTCTTCAAAGGCTATATACGTTTATTTCAATTAAGAACAATTTTCTTTGTACTGTGTTAGTGCATACTTTGAATAAAAGAATTATAAATTAAATTTGTTTTACGCTAGACGCGGTTATTATGCAGGGTGATTCAAGTTTAATCTTGATAACTTTAGGAATCGATAGAACAGGTTAAAATATAATGTTCATTTTTGATATAAACTTATTTCCTAAAACGCATCGTTTCCGAGATAGAGGGTGTTGAAGTACCTAGGATTTTTTTTTCTCGTTTTCCCCTTATAACTTTTGAACCACTTATCCGATTTAAGTGAAATTCGGAACACAAACACTCCTTATGATCTTACATAAGCTTCTTAAGTTTGAACTACATACCCCTCTTAGAAGTGTATTTTGTATGCTACCCCCTCTTACTTTCTTTCAAAACTACAAAAAAAAAATAATTTCAATAAAACATCTACACATTACTTTGACCTGATTAATTTCGAAACTTTTTCGTCTCCTGTTTTTTTTTTCGACGTTTAGTTTTGTTTCTGAGATATTCAAAGAAATTGGTGACAGTGTAGCGCACCAGCCGCGCAAATTTCATTTAACGTTATAGCAACCCATGAAAACAAAACTCGGTGATTTGTGTAAACTGACGTTTGTGAAAATCATTGTCAAAAGTATTATTTAAAGAGCATTTTTAGTGCTAAGAAAAAATGCCAAGAACGTTTACAAATGCTGAATATGCCGATATACATTATGTTTATGGTTTCTGTGACGAAAATTCCAACGCATCAGTTCGAGTGTACCGAATACGCTTCTCTAATAGAAGAATTCCAAATGCACAAGTTTTTGTAGATGTACATCGTCGATTTTCGGAATATTGTTTGCGCCGCTACAATGATCATAATCGTAATGTACCGCCAAGAAATAATCATCGAATTCTTAATCTTTTTGATATCGATAGAATTTTAAGCACACGCCGAGCAGCTCGGCAACTCCATTTATCTCAATCAAAAGTATTGAGAGCACTCAAACAATATCATCGAAGGGCTTTCCATCTCCAACCAGTTCAAGGTTTGTTGCCAAGAGATGCTGAAATACGTTTAAATTTTTGTAAATGGGTTTTAGATTCAACAGAAATTAATTCACAATTTCCGCATAAGGTTTTATGGACCGACGAATCTAATTTCACAAAAGCTGATGACATAAAAAACAATCCTGTTCAAATAGCAGCTGCGATAAATACACTAGTTCGTCGATGCCAAAAACTTCTTGAGGCTGGAGGAATGCACTTTGAACAATTATTGTAATTTTTTTAGTAGTTGATAAGTTTGTTGTAAATCTTGTAATAAGTAGTTGTTACTAAATTTATGTTTGAGGTTATTGGCATTTTTTCTTAACACTAAGAACACTCTTTAAATAATACTTTTGACAATGATTTTCACAAACGTCAGTTTTTTGTTTTTTCTTTTTGAGAGTCGTTCGACAGTGTCCTCGGAAGCACCGCAGCTTATAGATATATTGTTCATCTCTCGACGAGCACAAACATCCATGGTACTACAGTGGGATTCGAACCCACACCGACATAGCCGATCCAGACTGGTTCCACGAGAAGTCGTCTCCCAGCCACCTCGGCTATCGCGGCGCCTAAAACGTCAGTTTACACAAATCATTGAGTTTTGTTTTCATGGGTTGCTATAACGTTAAATGAAATTTACGCGGCTGGTGCGCTACACTGTCACCAATTTCTTTGAATATCTCAGAAACAAGACCAAACGTCGAAAAAAAACAGGAGACGAATTAATCGAAATTAATCAGGTCAAAGTGGTGTGTAGATGTTTATTGAAATTAATTACTTTTTTTTTGTAGTTTTGAAATAAAGTAAGAGGAGGGTAGCATACAAAATACACTTCTAAGAGGGATAAGTAGTTCAAACTTGAGAAGCTTATGTAAGATCATAAGGAGTGTTTGTGTTCCGAATTTCACTTAAATCGGATAAGTGGTTCAAAAGTTATGATCGAAAAACGAGAAAAATATTCTTTTCAACGCCCTCTTTCTCGAAAACGATGCAATTTAGAAAATAAGTTTATATCACAAATAAACATTATTTTATTTATTATATCGATTCCTGAAGTTATCAAGATTAAACCTGAATCACCCTGTATATTTAGAACCATATAGTTTTGAATTTTAAGAATATTTTAAAAATTCTGTCTTAGACGAACATATTTGATAAAACTAATAATAATAATAATAAAAATAAATTCTCACACTTTATTTGAAACGTAAGCCATTTTCACATTATTATTTTATAAAATACATTAACTGCATAGTTAAACAAATAAACACAATATGCAGTGTGGCCCATTTAAGGTGGAAACACCTCTGTAAAAATTGCATTTATTATCCGATTTGGTTCGGGTTCTGTTATAAAAGACATAGAGAATTTAGTACTCTATTTTGGATCACAATATGAAATTCCATTGTCTATAACCACAAATTTGGGACATACCCATATTAGGGGATGCTGAATCCAGTGGTATGGTCAGATTTTATATAAAAAAAATCGCTAAAACAGTTTTTGCCAATTTTGACATCGAAAATAAAACAAAGTAGGTCTTGATTATAGACAATAAAAATTCATATTGTGAGCCAAAATAAAGTTTTAAATTATCTCTTTTAAAAACAATCCAAACCAAATCAGATAATAAATGCTTAATGGACTCAACCAAAAGGGTATATCTTAAATGTTCCTTTTTCTAATTGGAATTACAATTTATTTTAAAGTTTTACTATTGAAAAAAGCATCATTAAAAGAGAACAATAATTTTTATATCTAATATTACTTTTGTTTATTTATATTTTTATCCAGCCTATATCTTAATGATGCAAGATAAATCAGCAACATAAAAATAATTTACGATCTATTAAATCGATGGGTCATGATGTTTTTGTAAAACCATCGAGTAACCTTTCACCAGTTTATATTTACGTTTCTTATTTTCACCCACAATAAACCCATGACACGTCACGCGGTGCATTTTAATGCACGCAGAATACACAACTTGTTTTATTTTTCCGGAATCTGGGTGTGAATGCTCATTTGCAAATCCTGAGAGGCGTTGGTATCCTTTTATTATGGTCTTATGAAATATGTTGTATTATTACAAGCAAAATTGATGGTATTTTGCAGTTGGGGCACAACTATTCTAACGGTTAATAGTTAATTAAAAATGCGGTGCAGTATATAAATTTACATGTACTTTCATAACTACTCAATTAAAGGCTTTTTGAAATGTTTATTTAGCATTTTGTAAGACGATAGGTTTCTAAATTATGCTTAAAGGTGCATGGTGCATCTACAAAGATATAATGCAAAATAATTATTATACAGGGTGTTTATTAATTGAATGCCGATACTTAAAGGTGTGAATCCTTCGGCCATTTTAAGAAGAAAACTTAATATCAACATATGTCATAAACCTCTTAATTTTATGAGCTACAGGGTGTCAAAGTTTTAAGACAAAATTTACTTTTTTATTATAATTTTCTTATCACTCCAGATATTTTTATTAAATTTTGTACACACCTATTAATCATTAAGGAGCATTGTTTTATGTAAAAAATGTTTTAAAATCTTTGCCAATGACGTCCGTACGAGGTTTGAACTAAACATTTTTGAAGAAAAAAATGGTACGCCACTGCCTTTTCCAAAAACTAAAATTATTTTTAAAATCTCTATTTATTTTACAGAAAATTCGGTCCCTAGACTTACTCTCGTATGACGCATCATTTTCACGTGAAACAATTAGAACCAAAAAAGATTTTTCCCCAGTGGCAAAGATTTTAAAACATTTTTTACATCAAACAATGATCCTTAATGATTAATAGGTGTGTACAAAATTTCATAAAAATATCTGGAGTAATAAGAAAATTATAATAAAAAAGTAATTTTTTTCTTAAAACTTTAACACTCTGTAGCTCAAAAATTAAGAGGTTTAGGATATATGTTGATATTAAGTTTTCTTCTTAAAATGACCGAAGGAATCACACCCTTAAGTATCGGCATTCAATTAATAAACACCCTGTATAGTTGTTACCGCTACAATTACATCTCACGTAAGACAGAAAATTTATTTTCATATGCTTTATTGTCACTTTGTCATCTATAAACTACAGAAATACCAATCCATCAAATTAACGTAAAACTCCAACAACAAATTTAGTGGGTGGTAAAATAATACTTATGAATTTTTCTCATCTTTCTCATTTGAGCATCCCCTGTCATGATGCAACCCCTAAAAGAGGATGACAAAAGAGTAGTTTTTAACTCATTCTAGACAGAGCTTGACAGCAAATATGATACAGTATGCGCGAAAAGTATGGAATAAATTCAATAAAAACGAAATAATTATTTTTTGGGAAAAATCCTCGAACACGTCGATTTTTAATTTAAAAAATACATATTTTAGCGTAAAATACGATTTTCAAATGCCATTTGTTTTCGAGTAATGACGTCATCGATTTATTTTTTAAATGGCAACACCATATTTTTTTCCTTGATTCTGAAAGATCGTTTAATTCTCTATCAGACAGTACTAAAATTTTGCCCTCTTACATAGGAAAGTTTTCGAGTAAATGACGATTGAATGTTAGAAAACGTAAGTCAATTAAAATAAAGCAAAAACGTTATTAAGTTTAGTTTTTCGAATTCCATAGTTCTTTTTGGACAACTGTTTTCCTGGGAGGTGGATCGGCACACGCGGACCGATAGATTGGCCTGCAAGATCGCCAGATCTTACACCTCTTGACTATTTTTTATGGGGATACTTGAAGTCAAAAGTGTACATTAATAAACCACGTAATTTAGAAGAACTTCAAAATCGCATTCGGGACGAAATACGAGTTACCCCAGAAATTATTCATAATGTGCAAGAAGAATTTCTTCACAGACTTGCGCATTGTCAAGAAGTTGGTAGATGGCAATTCGAACATTTAATTTAAGTATAAAATTTAATCAATTGTATTTTATTTTACATACCTCAGAATTGTTACTTTTTTATGGATAAAATTTACGTTTTCTTACATTCAATCGTTATTTACTCGAAAACTTTCCTATGTAAGAGCGCAAAATTTTAGTACTGTCTGATAGAGAATTAAACGATCTTTCAGAATCAAGGAAAAAAATATGGTGTTGCCATTTAAAAAAAAATCGATGACGTCATTACTCGAAAACAAATGACATTTGAAAATCGCATTTTACGCTAAAATATGTATTTTTTAAATTAAAAATCGACCTGTTCGAGGATTTTTCCCAAAAAATAATTGTTTCGTTTTTATTGAATTTATTCCATACTTTTGGCGCATGCTGTATAGTTATGCTACAATATAATTCATATATATATATATATATATATATATATATATATATATATATATATATATATATATATATATATATATATATATATATATATATATATATATATATATAATTATAATTGGGTGCAACATCCACCTACGAATTTGATGATGTCAGTGTTATGTAACAATAACAAAGGAATGTCTAAAAAAGTCTGTCATATAAATTGTTATATGAAATTTGCGAAACGTGTTTTTTGCAGTTGATTCATTTGAATAATATAATATATCTAACTTTATCTACATCTTCAGCATAAATATTTTAAATTACAAAGACTTTACTTTGTTCAATGTTACAAAAGTAAGTAAGTGTAAAATATTATTAGTATTGGAAGTAAAATTTAATATGTATATTCAACGTTTCATCAAATAATAAGCTACCTTCGTGATGCAACGTTCAGGTCACCAGTGGTTTCAAGCAACAAAATCATAAATGTAAAACATGTTGAGGTATACCATCATAAATTGCTTTTACTTTGAGATGAAGCGATTGTAAAATAGCAGACATCAGATTCAGCTTTTTCTTAAAATACTTAGGTGCAACAAACGCTCATAGTATGACGCGACTTAAATTGAATAATCGATATATGACGTGCATGCCTCCGATACTTTGGTTTATATAGCTTAAGATTTACTTTGATAGTAGGTATGTCTGATCACTGTTTGGTGTATTATATCTGAAACTTCTTTTTTTTTCCAAAGAATTATAATTTTAAGTAATTTTATCTCTGTGATTTATGTACAGTATGTTTCGTTTTTTTACAATTAGTACCTTGATTGGAGTTTATATTCTACTAATCATTTTATTGATGTAACAAAAGCCTGACTTACTATAAGATTTTTTAAAAGGGTTGTTTTTTCCAGAAAGTGGTATTAGGAATTTTTGTTTAACAAAAAGATAATACCCAGACCAAAATATACCAAATTTGATAGACAGATGTCATTTTGTATGGGATGCCAAACTTCGAAAAATCATCAGACAGCTAAATATTCTATAAGCTAGTCTGGCTGGATATGAAAGTGGAAACAAGTACCAATCGGGCAAAAAAACACACAGACACTACAAGTTTAACACTTTTAATTGAAGAAAAAATGTAGGTAATAAATTATGAATACTAAGTTGTTTAATAAAAACTTAACAAAACGTTAATCTAAGTTAAATTTTAGTTTTCTCCACCAAATATTTTTCCAGTCGCACATGTTTGCAGTCGTCTTCTTAAATTTAAAAATACTTTATTTGCTTACATAATTTAACAACTTTCTTACTTCATTACATTTTAGTAGGTACGTTAACAATTTCTACTGTAGCCGCAGTTAAAAGTGTAAAATTTGTTTATTTTCACTTTCATGGCAATCCTTGACCTGCTTATTTAAATTTTTAGTTCTCATTTTTCTAAGTTTGGCACCTTTTAAAAACTTGGTATATAGGTATTTTCTCTAATACCACTTTCTGGTAAAACTAGATACCTTTTTTAAAAAGCATAGGCCAGGCTTTTGCCATATCAATAAAATGGTTAATAGCATATACCTCCCTTCAAAAAATCACTTGTAGAAATTCTACAGTCTTCTCACATTTCCAGAGGTCCTGAAAAAGCGGAACACACTGTAGAACATAAGTTTGTTGTTTTAATTTCTCAATTTAAATTAAATACTTAAAAAATACCTGTTTTAATTTTATCATTTTTCATGGATAGACAATATAATAGAGGTACATGGCAGATTTGAAAATTTATTTTCAATATGGCGAAGAGGATAGGTGGCCGGTTGTTATTACGTCATTAAACACGGAACTATAATTTTTTAAAAGGCAACCAATATTTTTTGCCTTTTTTTGGAAATATTTTTACTTCTGTTTGTATAAAATGTTATGTCGGTTGCATAACTAAATTTTTGAGAAAAATTCTTTCATCTTAGAAAACCTAAAAATATGTTTAAAACACCGTTGAACAATTAAAAGCTGCATGTATTGAAATTATTGATGATTGAATGAAATTTAAAAATTAATAAAACCAAGTAGAACAGCACATTTTTTCCCTATTTTATTTTATTACTTTTTATTTTTTTAACTACATAATGTGTTGAATGAAAGGAAACTTCGGTGGCGAAATTCAGAGGCAGAACTAATTTTGACACCCACATGATACCTATAGTTGTTGTTTTCTAATTTCATAAATTTTCTAAATTGCTGGATATTGGACAAAATATACCTAGTATATAACTATATATTTTTATACAGGATGACGCCATTTTTTTGTTCATAACTTAGGTAAATGATAAGTATAAGTAGTAAGTATATGAGAAAATAATAAGGGTCTTTTCTATAATATTTTTTTATATTAAGCACGTTTTCATAATCATGACGTCAAACATTTAAAAGATATTTTGGTAAAATACGTTAGGCGACTTTTCCAAATACTTTGACTTCTTCATCTTTATTATATTATGGAGTAGCATAGGTAGTAGGTAGATATGTATGTAAGTACTTATGTGGATACTATTTATAAGTAAATTAGTTAAAAATTAATCTTTAAAATAAAAGGTATCTAAGTGTTTACTCAATTATTACGAAGTATAAAGCTTACAAATTTAGTGTGTAGTGTAGTCACGGTATGGTCGTGCAGATCTAAGTACCTAAGAACTTAACTTGGACATATTACATGATTAGATGAATTACACTTAATATTTCTTTCAAGTATCTCTACACTAGGTTATGCCTCTGTATTCCCTTGACCAAGAAAGCTAGAGTAATTGATTTTGAAAGTAAGTAGAGTCATATCATGACAACATAAAATACCTAATCACCAGGACATTAATATCTATATATTTTTTAATACGTACGACAACGCATCTTCCATTAGAAACAAACCAAGTAAATTAGGTATCTATATCTATTACATTGACATTTGTCAGAGAAAAAAGCACCTATTTGTAAGTACGTACGGTTAACTGTTTTACATTGATACATTATGATAATAATACAATAAAATTGGGAAAATAAATATAAATTTCATATATCATGAAAGTTATACAGTGCAGTTAGTAAAACCCAGGGTAATAATTAAAAAAAATAGACAGTTACATATGAATTTTACACAGAACTGGGAACAGTATTTTACACTTCAAATAGTAATGCCATTAGAGTTACAAACTTTACATTCTGGTGTGTTATTTCACACTATTGACCTAAGCAATAAATAACCAACAATCCACTGTTTAATGTTGCAAATAATTGTTATCAGTGTACATAAAAAGCACTCATGAACTCAGATATAACTTCTATACAGGGTGTCCGGCAAGTCGTTAGAATAATTTTAGGAGGTGATGGAATACGTGATTTTGAGTCGATTTAAACAAATATACCTATATACTAAGTGTTACAATATTTGTGATAATTATTTTTTTAATTTGACCGTGCTTTTATACAATTACTAAAGTGTAGAAGAAAAACAAACCTATTTATAACAAATATTTGTGTACTATTTTTATTAGAAATGAATGGATTATTTAAATGATTTAATCAATAAAATCCAAAGTGGCTTCGTTACTTACCTAGAACTTCATAAACATGGTTTTTCTACTTTGTAAAAGTGAAGAGTCAAAGAGTAACCGCAAAAAAAAACATTTTTTTTGCCCGTTTTTGCGTAGTGTGTAGCAAGAATGGGGAAGGTCGTCCAGAGGGGTCCGTTGGCTTAAATTGATCGTCATGAAAAATCTAGGTGAGCATAATTCGATTTTTCCAATATTTGTCCGACTTACTCCTACTTAAGGGGTGGAAAATGGTCGATCAATTCTTGGTAAAAATTGGCGGAAACGCGAATGGCAAGGAAGAAATCAGGGATGTTCCAAAAATGCTCAAGGTGAAAAACACCCCCCGCGTGGGGGTAAAACCACCCCTATTTTCGAAAACCGGCGGCAAATTATGTTCCCTTCATGAATTGCCTTCTTTGTGCACTCTTCCTTATAACTCCAAATGATATGAAATACATGCCCACATGATTCGTTCTTCTGTCGGATTCTGATCAGTTACTCCTACTGAAGGGGTGGAAACCACCCCTAAAACAAGAAAACAGAAAAAATGGTCACCAAAATCTGGGTAAAAATTGGCGCAATTCCACATGGCAAGGGTAACATCAAGAATGCCCTCCTAAAAATGCTCAAGGTGAAAAACACCCCTCGCGTGGGGGTAAAACCACTCCTATTGCCGATAGCAGACGGGGAATGATATCCACGTCATGAAGTACTTTGTTTCCTCCACTACCCAACAAATGAAAGACAGGCCCCAGAATTCGATCTTTTGCGAAATTCTGACCAGTTTTCCCCGACTTCAAGGGAGCGTATTCGTCAAAACAGGACAGCCGTTCAGTATGTACACTAGTTTGACAGTTGATCTACATTTACGATTGCTATGGAAACTAAGGACAATTGTTTTCTCATGGCATACCAAGCTATTTAATAGAAACATTGTTTTTCCTTTTTAACTTTAAATTAGCTTTTAAGATTTGAACAATTGAAATAAATATTTAGCTTTTTTTCCGGTGTTTTAATAACTTCAATATTTTCTAGGTTACGTTCTTGTTAGCAAATGCCTTCGTTTCTTAAACCATTTTTATTACACACTAAATGGCTATCCTCTGTTTTGGTGAATGCGCTCCCTGCATACTTAAACGTGTTAAGATTAATTTCCCTAATTTTTAGAATGTTTATCAAGAAACTTTTCCTAAGGACTGAAAGAGCATTGCTTAGGTAAGTTTTGAATAATATCTGAATAAACACACAAAGGTTTAAACAAAATTCACATCTAAATTTGACTCTTCGCTTTAATAATATATTAACGAGCGGTAATGCAGGTCATAACTCACGCAGATGAAGTTTGCAGCACGAGTCGCAGGCGAGTGCTGTAATTCATCAAGTGAGTTATGACCATTACCGCAAGTTGAATACTATACTTTATCTACGACTATAACAATAAATACTAAGATACAAGTATCGAGAAAGAAAATTGATTTGAAAACGTCAAAATTATTTCGTTAAAACATCAAATGACATTAGTCCCCTCAATGATAATAATTGACAGTTCCGCCTACTGAGAGGCGTTGACAATTTAATAATTTTAAAATCTTTTAATTATTCATTCCTTTCCACTTGTTAAAAATTCTTTCCATTTTACACCAATGGAACGTATTTATCGGCATAAAAATTTCCAAGAATTTACTGCGTACACTATTTACATACCGAATTATCATTGTAAAAGCCCAGCGTGAGTTATAATAATTCACTATAAAAACTCACGCTATTTGTTTATTGATACTATTAATTGCTCAAAAGCAGTTGAATAATTAATATATAAATTAATAGGAGTAGATAAACAAAATAGAAAAACCATGTTTATGAAGTTCTAGGTAAGTAACTACGAAGCCACTCTGGATTTTATTGGTTAAATAATTTAAATAATCCATTCATTCCTAATAAAAAAAGTATAGAAATATTTGTTATAATAAGGTTAATTTTTCTTCTACGCTTCAATAATTGTAGAAAAGCACGGTTAAATTAAAAAATGTTAAAAAATTACTTATCGCAAATATTGTAACACTTGGTATATAGGTACGTTTGTTTCAATCGACTCAGAATCAAGTATTCTATCACCTCCTAAAATTATTGTATCGATTTGCAAGACACCCTGTATATTAACTTTTTTTTCTTAGTGCCAATAGATCTGGATTCATCTCCGAGCGTGTGGTAGGAACAATTGCTATTACCACACTGATGTTACGGTTTAATGCACATACATTCGCTAAATATTATAGTTATGGTGAAACCGATCGTAGATATTGGAAGACACGGTACCAATTACCTCAGAGATACAATTATTTTATAATAATATACTGCTTATTTTGTACTTGCAACAGGAACAATGTAAGATTATCTAAGAATATTTAAAACGAATGAAGGAAACACCGCTAAGACACTGATATACCTTACGTACACATTAAATTGAGTAAAGTATCTACATGTTTTGAAAAATATGTACCCCTTAAGTAGAGCAACAAAAAATTAGGTATATTTTTATTTTGTATATGAGTATAAGCTTAGATTTAATCTTAAAATTGTATCGACAAATTTACTATAAAAGTTCTTAAATATAAGCCAAACTTAAGACATGTGAAATAAAAAATCAATGGAAGAAAAAAGTAACACGTCATCTATATATATAGGGTAAAACTTTCCAGTTCGATAGCTTCAGAAATATATTTTTCAATTATAAAAGCCAGGTGTGATTCTCGATGACGACAAATAAAACTTCAATTAAATTTTTTTTTTTTTCAAAGCAAATTGTAGACAGTGCTGGTATCAACAAATAAATTTATTTCGCAGTAATTTTATTAAAAATTCGGAAATCGTGATGAAATTAAAAATACCTATATTTGTTCTCTATACAGGGTGTTAAAAAAAGAGTGTAAAATATTTAAGGAGGTAATAGTATGAACCAAAATAAGCAGAAAAGTCTTAATAAACATGGGTCCGCCCCTTTTTTTATTTTGCAAAAACTTTGTGTATTTTCTTATAATAGTTGGTTGATTAAACATTTGGATGGGTATTGTAGGTGACAGGTTCCTAGGTTCTGTTGTTTTACCAAACCCATTAACAGGCGCTGCTTACCTCAACTTTCTGCAGAATACACTGTATGAGTTTTTGGAAGACATTTCTTTCAGCAGCATGATGGTGCTCCAGCTCAGTTTTCCATGGCCGTTAGAGAGCATTTACACCAAACTTTTCCACATAGATGGGTAGGAAGGGCCGGATCTGTTTTATGGCCTCCAAGATCGCCTGATCTGAACCCTCTAGATTTCTTTGTTTGGGGATATTTGAAGACATTAGTGTGTGGTACTTCTGTAAATAGCATGGACGAGCTGCAGCTACGGATTAATCAAAAGTGTCAAGAAATCCAAACCGAGGAGGGTGTTTTCGAAAGAGTTCGAATATCGTTGAGACGGAGATGTCGTGCCTGTTTGGAAATGAACGGAGGGCACTTTGAACATCTTCTGTAACTTTGTTTTTTGTTTGTTATAAGCTTCCTTTGTCGGTTTATTCCTAATAAAATAAAATGTTTGGAAAACGAATAGTGGTTCATATCTCCGCAACCGCTACTTTGCGGACCCATGTTTATTAAGACTTTTCTGCTTATTTTGGTTCATACTATTACCTCCTGAAATATTTTACATCCTTTTTAACGCCTTGTATTTCTGTGTCTCTTCGAACAAAAAAATTGCAAAATGTATCTATAAATACAGAGTGCCCGGAAATAATTCAATCATTCGTTCGTATTTTGGAGGGTGATTCTGTATGAAACATTAATACCAGAAAATCCTATAATTTTGTTCGAAAACTCAAAATTAGCTGAGTTACAGGGTGTTTTAAATTTTGTACACTCCAACGCCAAAGGGCCTAAACTGTCCTTGATCTTCAAATAATGACTTACAACTTTTTTATTTGACCTTTTTTATAAATTTGGATAGAACGTAATTAAAGATAGTCAAAAGATTTTTAAAAAGGGGATTGTCTTGTTACATCACGTTTGAAATTAGCCATTTCACTAAAAACGACTTTAAACATTCACGTACGTTAAATGCACAGTTCACTCGAACTCATTTTTAAAATTAAGGAATGCCATATCGCCCAAACTTCCGTCAAGGAATTAATTTTTCTATGAAATGGAAGACAGTATTTCGAACATTTTTTATGATGGTATTACCTGACCTTAAATTATTACAAAAATAATGTGACTAACATAAATAGGTATTAGGTATCTAATATCGGTATACATTTTTGTGAATTTAAAATGGTTTTTCTTGGAAACGATTTATTTTAGCAGGATCTTTTTTTAAAAATTTTTGACGGTCTTTACTTACGTGTCATCCAAATTTATAAAAATATTCAGACAAGAACGTTCTAATTCATTATTTAATAAGGCCAAGGACAGTTTAGGCCTTTAAAGCCTTAGGCCCTTGATTGGAGGATATGCGACAAATTAAGAAAGTGGATACAGGCACGCTAATAATACTTGTGCAAAATAAAAAAAACGTTAGTCAATCAGTCTCACAAAAAAGTTATTAAAAGAAATTCATAAAAAAAAATTTGACACCCTGTAACTCCATTAATTTTTAGTTTTCGAAAAAGTTTTATAAGGCTTTCTGGCATTAATTTCTCATGTAGAATCATGCCATGAAATATTGACGCATTATTTTCGGACCCCCTGTATTTAGGGAATATTTTAATTATAGATACCTATATTAAAAAATACTTATTGGGTAGGCTGAGAAATATCTCAAAAAAATCAGTAGGTAAGCAGATCAAGTCACTGAAAGTCGTATAATAAAAGGTTAATAATTTAATACAAATATTAAAGATAAAATTACATCCTTTGGCAGAATGAACCGAAGTGAACGCTTTGACTAAACCGACGAAAGTTGAATGAAACCTGTTATTTAAACAAATGATCAAATAACAAATTCTTTTAGGAAAATATTAGCCCAGCGAGGTAACAACCGCAATTTATTTTTTTATTTAATAGAAAACGTCAAACTATTAGGTTCACATTAATTAGTGATTATTATAGTTGGTTAAGTGTATATAAAATAAGATATCCGCACATATGACCAAACAAGATTAAAATTAATTAAAAATTTACAATTTTTATAAACTGTTAACTAATTTTTAATAAAGATAAGCAATATAGATTATAAAAGACAGATATACTTCAAGTGAATTAAGAAAAACAAATATTTTATACAAGATGTTCAGTCATGAAGTCATTAATCATGAAAATTAAGTGAAAAGTCAAATCAAATGTCAAAATTGCTTCGTTTTAAAGATGTAGAATACGTTGGAAGTAAACAAATAATAACTATCATTTTTAGTCATACTTTGGAAAGTACTACCATATATCTACCTCTGTCATCAGACAGAATTACATGTAGAAACACAAAATCAGTGGTGTTATTGCCGTTTTTTTTATAAAAAATAAATGCTGCACCACTGTGCAAAGCAGAAATAATGACATTATTCAAATTTTCCACCTTATAGGTATATTGAAAATATTGCATTAGATATATGTACTTATATCTAACGGGTATTATTAAAATTTTACACACATACTCCATTTTTTATTCTGATCATTTTTTTAACATTTTGTTCTATCTTATAGAGAAAAGGTATTTCACTAGTAATTTTCAGAATTTCCAAGGTTTGCTTGATTTTACTAATTTGATATCATGATATCATTACTTTATTTCACAAATAAGAAAAGCTGAATTCCAGAAGGCCTTATTTCAAGTTCAAACTTTTTCTCACAAAAGTACTTTCATCTAACAGGAGACACCCTCCTCTGTATACTTAATTTAGAAGTATTAGTACTTATTATTATTATTTTAATTTATAAAAAAACAGGTAAATTTATTTTTCCTAAATTCAATCATCTTGAACTAATTTTTTACCATACAAATTTTAATTATATAAAATTGTACAAACTGCGAATTTGAAAATCATAATGATAATTTAAAAAACAGGTTTTTTAGATGAAAGATTTATTTTATAAAAATTTAAATTGAATATGGAATATTTTTTTGTTCTATAAATGCATCATCCGGTTGGACAATTTGTAAATTACTACAGAAAAGTGATATTTTTATTTGTAATGATTCTATGTTGAGTTTTCAGTAACTACATACTTGAGATGAATTTTAAAAAAATCTGAGGTTTCTTATTTACAAGAAATTATATGCACTACACGTCGTATATTTTTAAAAATCTCGAGGTTTAAAATAACCACTTTTGTTAAATATAATACATTAATCAAAAATACAATTACATCAGTAAAAATTTTAATATATTTTTTTAATTGAAAATAAAATAATAAAAATGGAGGTAGGTTCTATACCCTTACCATATTAATTCAGATCAAGAAGGTACTTCATTTGACGATGATGCCACAGTCACGGTTGTAACTAATTCACAAGTTTTTATGAGTAATCTGTTGCCGTACCAAGTGGAATAACGCATAAGCCTATTTCTTGTCAACTACACCATTTCTCCTCTTATCCCTCCACAAAGATTTGGTGCTAATTCACTTTCAGGAGCCTTGCATCAGAAGAGCACTATGAGCAATCCTTGAAGCTACAAAAACACGTATTTCTTTGAGCCCATTCTCAAAGAATTATATTTCATAATTTCATTCAATGATTTTCTGCTACAAATAACTGACAATTTAATTTTAGTTAGTACATACCTAATTATTGTTGCACTGTAGAGTTTGTATTGTTAATAACGTGGGAATAATTTACTTTTGTTGAATAAAATAACAAAATTATTCTCATCTAATAAAAGATGAGTATAGGTATAATAAAACTAGTGACCGTTTGATATATACAGTGCTTTCGAGTAGTAACGAATAAATTCATTATTTTTGAAATTGAGAAGTTTTCGAAAAAATCCCCTAGCCCGTCGATTTTATTTTTAAAAAAGGCACTTTTTGACATACGACCCACATTTGTGACGTCATCGTTGTTCGAGATTATGACCTTGCCATTTGAAAGACCGTGTCATTCTACATACATACATCATGAAAAATTATGGTTTTACATAACAAAAATTTCAAGAAAATAATATTTGAAGATTTTAAAATTTAATTTTCACAATACTGAAAATGATAATGATTATGTAAAAAATCGACTAAATGTTCAAATTGTGCACCGTTGGCTACCTGATAGTAGCCAAGACGATTAACAAATTCTTTTTGGACATTATCAATAACTTCAAGAGGTATACGATGTATCTCGTGACGAATTCTTGCTTTTAAATCTTTTAAATTAACCGGTCTAGTAACGTACACTTTGCTTTTTAAATATCCCCACAAAAAATAATCTAGGGGTGTGAAATCAGGCGGTTTGGCTGGCCACTCAATCGGCCCCCTTCTCCCTATCCAACGATTCGGGAACAGCTCATCTAAATAAGCACGGACAGGTGTTGTATAATGGGGAGGTGCACAATATTGTGAAAATTAAATTTTAAAATCTTGAAATATTATTTTCCTGAAATTTTTGTTATGTAACACTATAATTTTTTATGATGTATATATGTAGAATGGCACGCTCTTTCAAATAGCATGGTCAAAATTGAGAGTTGTTATTTAATAAAATTGTCGATGACGTCAAATCTCGAACAACGATGACGTCACAAATATGGATCGTATGTCAAAAAGTGCCTCTTTTAAAAACAAAATTGACGTCCCAGGGGATTTGTTCGAAAACTTCTCAATTTCAAAAATAATGAATTTATTCGTTACTTTTCGATAGAAGTAAGTGATTAGTAATGATATCGAATTAACTATAAATATGGAAAGAAATAATATTTGCAAACTGTAATTAGTTTTAAAAAGTAATATATTGAATTTGTTTAATTCGATTAAATGAACAAAAAAACACAGGCTTATATAGACACAGTTGTGCTCGATAAAATGTTTCTAGTTTTCGCTGCTTATGGTCTTTTATAAAATAGAGTTTTACTCGTCTCGTTTTTTAAACATTATACAACGTTTTACATAGAGAACTTTTTTGTATAGAAGTATTTATTTACGTTTTGTAAAAATAGATATAGTTCTATTTGCATTAAGTATTAAATAATACTACTATCATTCCTAAACCATATATTTTCAAATTTGTATTTTGTATTTTTCTCGTCCTGTGAATAAAGGTGTTGAAAAAAGTACTACTGTATATTTTTCATTAGATTTGTTTGGGTGGGGTTAACTTTTTCGATTGAAAACATTTTTTTTTTTTTTGTTTTGAATACCTGTTGAATTTAGAATGTGTTTTGTCTCTAGCAAATGTTTGATAAGTATTACAGGTTTTGAGAAAAAAAATAAAGTTCACATTCCTACGCGCGCATTGTTTCCTTCATTTTTCATTTGATAACTTTATGGTTCTTTGATGTCAAATATTGATGTGTATTAAACATTCTGAACTAAATAAAATTTATCTCAATCTTAAAAAATATAGTTTTCGATATATTTTTGTTCCTTTCAATTATGTTTTGTCTTATTTAGGTATTTAATTACTTATTTATCAAATAATATTGAAAAATTCGGCATTTGCTCTTTCATATGAATAATAACACATTTTTTCTACAATAATTATAAACACACCAAGAGACATATTACTAGATTTTCCATAAAAAATTGCAATTGTTCAAAAAATTTCATCTAAAACAAATCGCAGAAGGCTTAGGATTTGCAATTTTAAGCAAGTTCCTTTCCAAGTATGCGTTGAAATAATAATTAATTCATTTTATTTGTTACTTACTTAGTAGTAATAGAACGAAAATTTCTGATTTCTATATGTATATGTTCATAATTGTCAAAAAAAAATAATAAAAATAAAAAGGAATTATCCACTAAATAAGAGGGTATACTCGTAATACTATATTATTAAATTGATAGTAATTGACAATTTATTCATGAATTAATCCAAAAATTCATGTATATAGGATGTACTGGCATCGTTTGAACTTTGAAGAGATGATTATACAGTCAAAATAAATGAGATTTACCCAAATATATCTATATTTGTATGCTAGTAAGTTTAAATATTTCCATTACCACCAGTGGCGTAGAAACCTTGTGGCACTGTTCTATTATTTAGAATAAAAATAGTATACACACTACTCTATTAATAATGATAAAAAAAAAGTTAGATATTTTATAAGTTTCGATTATTTTGCACCAATAATTAGATAAATATATGAACAAATGTTAATAAAGCGTAGTAGGTCTCACTACGCATAAACTACGAAGTGCAGGTGTATATTAAATGAACAATTACTTAAATATGATGCATTTTAAAGAAAATTTCAAAGAATAATTGTGTTTAAAATAATCAAACCTTACGTTTTTTATAATTGAAGCTATTTTTATTGTAAATAAAAGAAGCAGAGTGCCACAGGATTTCTACGCCACTGGTGATAATGGGAATATTTAAACACACTAAATAATTAGACCTAAGATATCCCATTACAAAAAATAATTATTGTTATTTTACCATGAACGTTTTCTAATAGAAAATATAATAAAAATATCGACATTTTAGATATAGATATAGGTATTCTAGATATTATACAATTATCCCTTCCAAGGATGCCAGCAATATCTTAGACACCCTTTATAGTCTTCATGAAGAAGTTGGACAACTGTAATCTGAATGCATCGTCAAATAAATTCGTGAATCATGAAGTTAGTCGTTCAAAAGTACCCACAAATTAATAGTGAAGTTAAGTTATTAGTTCACGTTTTATATTAGCATGTTTTTATAAAGATGAAACTTTGAATTGGTAAAGTAGGGTTATAATTTATTTGATCTTATACAAAATAATTTTCAACTTATTTCAGAAAATATATTCATTTTTTAATTGGCTTTATATGCCATTACAGTTTTCTAAGTTGGTAGTACCACCTATTGACTTCTGTTTCAAAGAAATCCACAGATTTTGAAAAAAATACAAAACCAAACCTTTGATGAACAAACAATTACTAATTCATGAAGAACCTCATAAACATATTCATAAATAAAGTATCAATGTAAAATAGCTACATGAATCAGCCGACAGTAAATTCTTGTTGAAATAATACTAGAGCATAGGCAACCAATTTAACAAGATATTTTTATTTAAAAATTTGAATCATAAATACTTGACCTCAAAAAGTAAATATTATATCAATTGTGTATTGTTAATGTAGTAAATAAAATTTGATGTTTTAGAATGATAAGTAACATTAATTATTATTAATCATTTTCCATGTAGGTCCTCTTAATTATGAAAAAGTACCGTATACCTAATTTAAAATGAATACATGTATATAACATGTTGATAATAAGTATATGTACTTGAAATATAAAAATCATAAAACAAGGCATTGAGAAAAATAAAAATTATGTGAATTTAGAACAATTATATTAAAGAAATCGAATATGTATTAATTAACACTACCTAATAAAAATTTAATTAAAAATTATAAAGTATTTTTAAAATACATTTATAAGAACTTCATACTGCTGATCTTGAAAGATCATTAAATAAAGATTCCATTGTCCAAATTTCCGTGCATGGCTGAACATCCTTTTCCGGATATAATTTACTAGTAAGAAATGAAAGATCTATATCTCCCAAATTTCCAAAATTCACCTGTTCACTTTGTAAATTTCCAATCTGGTTGTCCAGCTCTTTATATGTCGATTTGTCAACTGAAATTCTGCAATTAAAAAATATTAATTTTAATAGAACAGTTATTAAAAAAAAAATAATATTCTGACGTACACTGGTTTCACGTCGGGTAAATTTAGTGGGTCATCTTGCAGATCATCGATATCTGGTATAACAGGAATATCGTCATCTGATTCATGTATCTTCTCATTCTGAAATCTTTCTCTAAAATCCAATATAATTAATGAGTAAAATTATATTCGATATATTAGTTCACTATAAAAAAATAAAAAACCAAAGCTCCCTCTATACGTAATTAGTGCATGTAAATATAATTCAGAAATATTCAAATATAGCTATAACAACTTACAGTTCAATGATGTTTGAACCGTTTTTTCCCCTAAAACAACACTGAGGTAAAACGCAACACTACAAAACACACGTAAATGGAGAACCATGAGTATATCACAAAAGTGCATCTGTTATATTTTATATTGTTTTGTAGGTAATTATAATTGTATCTAACTTTAGATAATTTACTAATCAAATTAATGCCATATTAAAACCTAGCTTAACTTTACGTTAGTGTAGAAAAAATATGTGAAAATCTGAAAAAATTATTCCTTTTTGAAAATACTCATGTTTCTCCCAGTACTACTATCAGTAATTTAAAAATACTTTGAAGATTTAGATGCTTCTTCACTCCATACGCCCATTTTTCTAGTTCTTACGGGTGCAGAGATATCAATGCCACCATTTGTGGACGGAGAATCATCTAAAATTTCTTCAGAGTCGCCTGAAACCAAAGTGCTGCTCGTTCTTCTACCTTCTTTGGGGGCAGACTGAAATATTTTACGTTTAGATGCTGAATAACTATTTAAACTGGTTTACCTTTTTTGTGCTCAAGGAGTCACCACCCCAATTCATATTTTTTATATTTATATATGAAATTTAGCACTAGTTAAAACTTGCACTTTTTGAATTCTAATTAGGGAATTGTTAGTAGGTACACAAAAACTTGAAGAATATATGAAAACCTGCTTGTTACTTGCATTGGTTTGTTTTTTTATTTATATATATTTAATCTGTGGTTTGTATATTTGTTGGTTGCCATGACAGCGTTTGACAGCTCCATAGACCTAAGTCTATGGACAGCTCTAACGCTAGTATTATTAGTACGTTCAGAAACAGGGAGCATTTGTAATCATTCTGAACTCAATGAATTAACCAATCAGAACGTGAAACAAATAAAATTTACTACTTAATTAATTGAATGTAAAAAATTCAGTAATGCAATAATTAGTTTTGATACCTGCGATATTAACAAATATAAAATAAAAAAATCAGATATTTTATAATGATATTAAGATAGTGGAATTAAAGACTTTATAAAACTCATAAAACTATTAAATTCATTTTAGTGTATAGATACAAACAATTGAAATATTTAATGATCGATAAGTTAGTTTTTTTTTGTTTCACATACTTTTACAGAGCAATTCAACAGTATTGCAAAGTTTATTTCCTGACGCTTCTTTAAAGTTAAAAGAAGTGTTTTTAAGAAATTTTCTAACTAAAAGTTATAACAAATATTTAAGATGATATACCTACATACACCTAATTTATTTTATTTTTCTATTTTATGTTCTAATTCAAAATTTGTAGAAATATATTAAAAATCCTTCATACTCACAAGAGGCAGTCTATTACATTATTAGATATCTTAAGTATTTAGTAATTTATTTATTTGTTTAGTTTTTCTGACTTTAAGGAAAAGTAATTTGATAAATGGTTTATGAATGTAACATCTTAACAGCAATACAGCTAAATGAAATCTTCATGGGGCTCTAAAACAAAATGTTGCCTTCTTATTATATAGAATACCGAATGATTTATAAATATTAAGAAAAAATAGGTACATACAGACAACTCGAGAAATTGTTTGACAAGTATCTTTTTGTTTTCATGAATTTTAAATGTTAGAAGCTGTAGAGGCTCTAAAAATAGCTTCTTAAAATAGGGCCTAAAATTTTATTTTTTGCAAATATCTCCTGAAACGGTAAACTGATTTTAACACAATTTCGTGTGTAGTTGTAAACAGTCTATTTGGCCGTATTTGCAAGTTCTTTCAAGCGACACGAGAAGGCACTAGTTACTCTAACAAAAATTGCTAAAATTATAGTACCCAATTGATGAGGACAAGATAAATATTTTCCAAAATGCAAGTGTTCTCTTCATTTCCAACTTGGTATTTTACAAAAATATCAAGATTTCTAGTAAATTAACCCTTCAATGAAAAAAGTAAAGATAAAAAACTGCCCATTCTGTAGATTTATATAATAATTATATATAATTTACCAGTTTTTTCTTAGTCTCTAGTAATTTAAATAAATTATCAATGGAATTTCAATTTTTAAATTGCATTTTATTAATGAAACAATATAAAAATAATAAATATTTCCTACAGCATCAAATTAGCGATCCGTTTCTGTAATTAGATTTTACTTATCTACCCAAAAATATATCGTTGTCGCTCTTAAAATTTTATAGCTTCCATTAGTGTCTACATTTAGTAATAACTATCAATAATTCTCCGAAGAACATATGGTGGATATCAGCCACAAGAGAAAAACACTAAAATTCGCCTTTCAAAGAAAAAAAAAGACATTAAAATTCCGCCCATTTAATTCATCAATTAATGACGCTGAGGGCAGCTTGTGAATTTCAACCAAAATTTAATGTAAACCGGTATATCTCCTTGACCTAATCGTTGTGGCGAAGAAAGTCGTGTAGCCAATGAGTGACCAATGAGGAAGGCAGTCGAAGAAGAGGAAAGTGCAGTACTCGAGAGATACTTGTGGTCAGTAAGTGCCGTAGACTGTGCAGCAGGAGGAATTATGGCAACCTTCCTGCAAAAAAACTGCTTCAAGTTAGTGATATTAAGTGCGCTCTATTTAAATGTATCCCTAGGTGAGTGACCCATTCCTGTTCAAAGCTCGAATATCTATCGCTAAGACTGGTTTAATTGCCAAATTGTATCGGAAGTTTTTGGCTGCAACCGTATAAATTCGTCAGTCGCAGATCATTACGAAAGTGAAAATAACGTAACAGTCTGTCAACCAGCAAATATAAAGACTGTTTTTCAAGCCGAAATTTTAAAATTTATATAGACTGCATATTATGTCATTAGAATTAGGTGCGCAACAATGATTTTTATTTACAAATATTAAACGAGTTCCCCTGTAAAAGTGTCTACTGTCGACGTATCACATCCTGAATATAAGAAATATTCCCACGTAGAAATACTTTGCTGCCATCTAAGCACAGCCTCAGATTTAAAAGAATTTTGCAGATTATGTAACAGCGTCATAACAATAAAAATTTAATCACAACTATTATTATTTAACATTATGAAATTTTAGCAAATATTAACATCTATTGGAAATCGCACATATAGATACGTATTTTTATTTTCATTTTTAAATTATCTTAATTGCTTTTATGATCCAGATATGTAATACGTACTGTAATCTAATAATTTGTATTCATATTATGTAAATAACTCATATTTATGTATATTTTGCATATGAGTTCAACATTTGCATCAATTTTCAGGAAATCTGACCTTACTTTGTAACTGAATTTGTGGATTTACATTATTTCACTTAAGTATCAAATTGTAATATTATTATTTAATTAAATCAACCCAATTTATTTAACAGAAACATATCCATTATAAATAATAATTATTATCGGTCATTAATTAATTAATATTTATCATGTAGTGTAACAAATCTAGATCAAGTTTTCGTTGAACCAACAAGTGAAGATACTAATCCATCAAACTTGCATTGAATCATTGAAACAACTGCAGTTAAATGAAATCATGATCTGATACAGATGAACAATGGTTATTATTGTTTAGTAATTCCGACAAGAGTTCAATACGAATTACATTGAACTTATACAATATAACATTATTTTAACGCCGATACTTCTTTGTGGTTCCTATAATGAAGAAGCCAAAACACAGGTGATAAGGTCATCGTCCCCTTGTACCGTTTTCTAATATAATTTCTAAATGAGTACTGATTTTGCAACAAAAACTTGTGTTGAACTCTGTATGTAATTAACCTTTCTGAATACTGCTCATAAATTAACAGTTTTTACACTCTTCTCTCACTGAATTTGTTCTAAAATTTGTAATGAAATTGATATCAATTTGCGACTACCATCATTAACTGTTAGCATAAGGCAATTAGAAAATGGATTTGAATTTTCGTTCAGAAAGTTTTTATGAAGAAGATTCTTAAATTTATCATTTTTGGTATGATAATACTGATTTATATTGTAAATATTGTAATTTTCCTACAGTTGTTATTAATAAAATCATAATATGTATGTTTCTTGATACCAAACATCTAGGTATGCTAATAAATATAATAATAAATATATACCTCGCTTAAAGAAATCATTTATGTGTATTAGTGACTTTACCAGTACCAAATCTAAATATTGTATAATTCAACGATGGTTGAGGCATTAGTCGGTAGAGTATTTAGTTCCACACAATATTATTAATATCAAATAAAAAATATATAAAAAATGATAATAATATTGTTTCTATGAACAATAGAGTGCTGAATTTTGGCGTAAGGCTTACATTTTTAGTAGCTTTTTTAATACCTTTTAGTTATTTGTTAACTTATTTGAAAAAAAAAATTATATCGTGTTATGTTGGAAAAGATTTAAGCAGTAAAAAGACATATGACAAATTCATCAATGTTTCACTAAGCAAATGATACGAAACATTTCCAAAAGATTTCAGCCACAATTAGTTCATGTAATTACTTGTGTCTCATATGTATATTTCTTGTAGTAAAGTAAAATAATGGTTGTTGAAATTACATTATATCTTCATGATAATGTACGAAATCGTAAAATAGCTAGATGTGTTTAAAATCCATCCAAGTGTCCATGAAATGAACCATCTCCTGATAAATCTTTTGTAACTCTTATATATAATTCAGTTCTACGAATCTAGAAGGTTCATTCTCCATTTCGTTCTATCTCTTGATGATTCTTCCCATTTTACAATTTGTAGTTGTTGAAAATCTTTATTCGCGTCTGTTTTCCATCTTGATTTCGGTCGTTATTTTCTCTTCTTACTGCCAATTGTTTGTGTCATTATCATTTTTTGGTATCCTTGTCTCTACCATCCTCCCAATATGTTCTAGTGACCTTAACCTTTTTGCTTTTATTGTCACCCTTCTTCTGTTCTCTTTTTTCAATATTTCACTGTCCCACACTTCCAATCTTATTTCTTCTGCTTTATTGAACGTCCATGTTTCACTTACGTATGTCACTACTAGTCTTACAATTGTTTTGTATAGTAGTATATTATTGTTTGCCTACAAATATTTTTATTTCTCAGTATTCTCTGCAATCCTCCTATACATTTGTTCGCTAACATTATTTTGGACTCAATTTCCTCTCCTACTTTCCGTTGTCTAGCAAATATTTAAACTGCTTTACTTCTTCAAACCTGTATATTTGTACCTATTTACAAAAACTTGCCTTTTTTATAAACTTCTTCCTTCAATTCCATGTACCTAGTTTTTTCCTCAGTAATATATAGTCCCCTGACTGTTCGTCTATTCTCTTTATTATGTCAGTTAGTTCTGTTCTATTTCTAGCTAGCACTACAAGACATCTGCGAATGACAAACACTGATACCTTTTATAGTATACAATGCCTGATCTATTGATTCCTGGATCTCTTACGACTTTTTCTAGTAAGTACTGTGCTAAACAACACCGATGATAATGGATTTCCTTGTCTCAACCTGTTTTTTAATTTAAACACTTCCGTGGTTCTATTCTCAGTTTTTTTCAATATTAGGCATATCATATTCCTTATCCTTACTGACTCCCATTTCTTTTAAAAACTTATTATAGTTCTTTTTTTATTTTGGCTTTCATAGGCTTGTTTCTACAAATAATACTAAGGTTAGTTTACCGTAGGTATTCAAAGTTTTCAGCCTGAATTTCGCTCATAGTGAAAACTTGATCTACTGTACTTCTTCCTTGTCTAAAGCCACACTGATATTCCCAAATTTTATCCTCCACTTCTGATACCAATCTGTTTTTTATATACGTGGTTTGTATTTTATATAGCCACATTCAGCAATGCTATTCCCCTGTAGCTCTGGCATTCCCGTCTGTCTTCTTTTTTATATACAGGGAAAATTACTGCTTCCGTCCATTTCTTTGTCAATTGTTCCTTTTCCTAAACCCTTTCTACTTGTTGCAACTAATCTATTAATTACTGTCCTCCATATTTAAATACTTCAGCTGTCACTTTGTCACTTCCTGGGTTCTTATTATTTGTCAGTTTTGAAATTATTTCTCTGTTTCTTCTTTTCTTGACTCTGGCACCATATTGCCTTCTTCTGTATTATTATTGCTTTCTTCCCTTTCCGTTTTATTGAATTCATCCTCGTTTAATAACTCTTCAAAATATTTCCATTTTTGTTTTTATAAAATACTGGTCTTGGTCTCTCATTTTTTTAGTCCCTAAAAATTGTTTAATACTAAATAACATTTTTGGCATTTAAAACCCTTTAAATTTCTGATTTCGATGCCACTTTTATACCTTATCTAGCTGCTATAAGAGAACTAAAGCGTAAAAAATTGTATGATCAAATTTTAAAAGATCACACTTTACCACTTTTTTCTTTAAATATCATGTTCATAAATAATTTTCTTCCTATTAAATAATAAAGTAATTTTGCACAACTAAGCAACGATGTCAGTTCTATTGTTTCTTGGCGCTATACCGTGACAAATTATCAAGAATTCAGGCACGTTTTACAAGCAGCATCATGAATAATGCAATAAAACAAATAAGACAGAAGCAGGCGGTTATAGACAATACAACTAACTAAAAATCTTGCTAATCTTGCTATAATCGCTAGTTCTTTCTTAACGCAGTGGTGAAGTTATAATTAAATGGTCACGATTTTTAGTTGCGTTGATCAATAGCTTGTTCATACTATGAGTAATGTAAAAAATGAAATGTTCAGTATAAATTGTTTCACTTAATTTGTTATGTTTTATATGTAAACTATCATATTATGTTGAGAATAATTTTTGATGCATTTTTACTGTATTATACTGTATTAGTATTTCTTCTACATATTGTGCTGCTGAAACAGATGTGTGTATTAACTACTGTGCATATAGTTCTATGAATAATTTGTGTATACGTTTCACAATTGCAACTAAAACCTTGGAACACCATCTATTGAAAACACAAATTTAGAAAATCTTACAAAATGTCCATATAAATATGGTAATGTATTATATTGTGAAGATATACAGCGTGACCCTCTTCAGCATCATTTAAAACGAATCAAATTTCATGAATTTATATCGAAGAACAATATTTTTACAGAGCCTTAATGTTTCAAGTTTACCTATTGCATTTCCCTTAAAAGTAGTATTAATCTAGAATATTGTTCTCAAGTAGCCCTTCGATTAACTGAATACATTTTTCGTATCGTCTCAAAATACTCTTCTGCATGTACTTTCCCAAATGCAATTTCAGCATATGCTTCACATATTCGGATATGGAGATCTTCTTCTATTTGGGACGGCACTTGTATACTAAATTTTTAACCGTACTCCACAAGAAAAAATCCGTTAGAGTCTAGTTCTAGGGTCCTAAATGGCTATTCCATAGACGGACTGTTGTACCCTATCCACAAATTTTGAATCTGGTTCTTAACCATTCTCTTAACCATGCAGATTTCCTAAGAAAAATATTATCTGGAACATCTGAAAATACATATAACATCAATTCTAAAGAACCGATATGTATTAAAAATTTCATTGAAAGAGAAAGATTCAATAATTGTTTCATTTAAGATGCCACACCGGACATGCACATTTGAGAATATTTTCTAATTGATAATCCATTCAGTATTGTCTTCCGACTTTGAAACAAAATTTCGACTTTAATTGTAAAAGTCGTTTCGTCGCTATAGGGCGACACTGCATTCTCCCATATTTAATTTAAAAATCACTAAACAAATTTTCGAAAAATTAGAGTGTGGATTACCAGCTATATCAGCAAGTACTTACATTTAGAAGACCAATATACAGTGTGCCCTGTTTCCCAGGTTAACATCTCTGCAAATATGAGAAGGCTGTGGAATTTCCACAAAACATTTTTTTTGTGGTTAGTACCCTGAAGGAAGGTTTATACTCTACTATTTTATTGATGTGACAAAAGTCTGGCCTAATATGATTTTTCAAAAAGGTCGTTTTTGCATAAAGTGATATTAGGCTAATAAGCTCAAAACCGGTATATGTCTAGTAGACCGCTGACGAGTGGTTTTAGCTGTTTGCTATAGGTTTCCCAGGTGTAATTCAATTCTGGACGGGACATTAGCGCATAGAGTTGTTGTTTTCTGGACTTTCGTGTTTGCAATATATCGTTATCACAGAATCGCGATATAGGTCGTTAATTTACGTAATATTGTAAAAATGTGTTACCCTGACAAAACAATGGTTTCTTGTCATGGTTAGCCAGTTTCTACTAAAAAATCATTCACATCACAGTAATGTCAATATCTTAAAAAATAGAAACGTTATTCCCTACAATGGTTATATGGGGAAAAATATAATTAAATCGTACACCGTTCTAAGTTAAATATATAGGGTGTTCTACTTAAATTAACGAAGTTATGGCTCTTTAAAGTTTTCTAAATTTAACATTTAAAAAGTTACTCTCTGTATAACGTTGTGTATAGTATGATATGTGAAAAAATTAGGACATGGTCTGACTAGGTGCCTAAATTCAAATCAGTAACTGTTATTACAATTTAAGTTTCTGTAAACCCTTGCATTATTTTATTATTATTATTATTATTATTATTATTATTATTATTATTATTATTATTATTATTATTATTATTATTATTATTATTATTATTATTATTATTATTATTATTATTATTATTATTATTATTATTATTATTATTATTATTATTATTATTATTATTATTATTATTATTATTATTATTATTATTATTATTATTATTATTATTATATTTTAGTTAGAATTCTCATTATAAATTCTGAATTCCTCTTCGTGGCCTGCTTTTTAATGGGCCACACTGTATAAAGTCGCAAAGTTTTTGATTTCCGTGGCTACAGTAAAGTGAAATCAGTTAATAGGCATACATTATGTTAATATTATTGTTGTTGGATGATCGTGTAAATCGTTAGCAGAAATAATTAAGTACAAAAAAAAAACAATATGTTTGGTATGGACTATTTTTCAATGGCACACTGCGATAATATTATTTTATGTATCTCGTAAAAAGTATTAAATTTGTCTAAAATAAATACAAAACATGAACTTTAAAAGTTATAGCCTACTTTATAAAAGGTAGTTAGTATAGTTAGTTATCAACTGAGTTTATATAATTCACTTAAATATAATATTTTATTAAACAATCAAAACTCAAAAAAATATTAATTATCTCGAAAATAAAGCATCCCACGGGCGACGGCTTAGGTTTTTCGAAACTCTCTGCAAATTACTTGTGCATAATGGAACCAGAACAGCCACTAATAGTTCTTGGTCTGGTTTGCGAATAGCAGAAGGTCGCGAAAGTAGCAAAACTAATTTATCTCTACACAGATAAACATCGATTTGAGAAATCTACGTTTTATGATATTTCTTTTCTAATAAGTGGTATTACACTGGTTTACTTCAATTACTTACCCAGTAGCAAATAGTTATACGTATAAATTCGAAATATAAATATATTGTCGTGTTATGGTACTGAAATGGTATGGTATTTTCTGAAAAATTTACAAAAATTTTAAATGGAAAGCGTGATTTAAATCCCTGGCCGGTTGTTAAAAGATAATTCGAATAAATTAAGTATATATTAAACACCAACGACAGTGAAGCGACGCTAAATAATAGCTGGGTAAAGATTTCCAAATTTGTCATTCCCGTGGTCAGCGGTAGGTGACTACACCGCAAATCGCCACCGCGTAAGCAATTCAGTGTTGTAGTGTCACGGATTTCTCAATCCGACTTTTTCTTTTACCAGAAAAACAATCCGTTAATTAATCAGTTATCTTTATTAACTATACTAATTACAACTCAACTAAGCACTATTTAATTAATCACTATCTAAATCGCTCTGAATCTCCAGGAATTTCCAACTAAACATTCCAATTCAAGACTGTAATTCAATACTGACTGACTCGGTTGTTTATTCTTATTTTATAGACCAAACGAATATTCCACGCATAGATTCAAATGTTTAAAAGCTATTAAGTTCTCATACTGAATCAACCTGCACAAGTCACGAAATCTGCATATTAAATAAATTATAGTTTAAAAAAACTAAAAAAACACGCTTTAATAGTAAACCGAACTAAAAAGTAGAAAATAATTTTGAAGTATCAAGAGTTTGTTACAGCAATAGAAAATTCCGACAATCAATTACGACTAATTAATTGGGAATAAGATTAAATTAGAAATTAAATTATTAATAAAATAATTCAATTATACTAAAAAAAAGCGTGGGGTGCAATTTACTATATTTTCATAATGACTTTATTTTTATAAATAGCTGCACTACTGAAATAATGGTAACATTTAATATCAAGCACCCCACGCTTTTTTTTACTATAATTGAATTATTTTATTAATAATTTAATTTCTAATTTAATCATATTCCCAATTAATTAGTCGTAATTGATTGTCGGAATTTTCTATTGCTGTAACAAACTCTTGATACTTCAAAATTATTTTCTACTTTTTAGTTCGGTTTACTATTAAAGCGTGTTTTTTTAGTTTTTTTAAACTATAATTTATTTTCTTAATTTTTAGTCTCAAAACAATAACAAAAGTAATTATAATTAAGAGCCTTAATTTTTAAAATATCTTATATTTGACAATAAATCTAAATTCATTTCATTCATGTTTACGTAACCTTTCCATTTCATATAGTTTTTCTATACATTTCTTTTTCTCTAGTCTCCTCTTTCTTTGTGTTATAGTTTCATTTTTGTTTGTTTCTATAAAATATGCAAATTAAAATTTTTGTCAACGTTCTCGTATCAAAATCTTTTTTTTTTCTTTCTAATTTTACAAAATTTTAGATTCAAAACTTTCTTCAAAATTCTTGCCAAAATTTTCAAATCAAAATTTCTTTGAATTTGAAAATTTACGCTCTTCAAAATTTTAAAATTCAATGTCTTTTTCGAAATTTTTTCTAAATTTTTGGATTTTAAAATTTTTCAATTGAAAATTTTTTCCAAAAATTTTTATTTGAATTTTTTTATAAATTATCAAATTTTTATTTATTTCTAAAATTTTTTAAATTTGATTTTATCATGTAATTCCACAATCCAAAATTATTTACAAAATTTTGTATTTCAAAACTTTTTTAAACTCCAAAATTTTATATTTAGAATTTTTTTTTAATTTTGAATGGGGAAATTGCATGATTTTTTCAAATACGTGGAGATGAAAGAATGTATTATTTTAATCGAAATGGCGTTTGTCCTAAACAATTTGATGGAAAAATAAGTTCAAAAACGGCATTTAAAGTTTTAGTCTGACCACGCCCCCAGAAAACGGAGGCCGCCATATTGAATACATGTGACGTCACCCGCCAGTTGCGGTTGACGTCGGACGTCACCTGTCAGTTGCGGTTGACGTCGGACGTCAACTGTATGCACAAAACGTGTAAGTTTAGGTTAGGTATTTAGTATCTCAACTGGGGGGTTAGGTAGAAGAGTTAGTTTGTCGTGTGTAATATTTATTAAGTGTTATTGTGTTAAACAGACACTGGTGTTGAAAAAATTTGCAAAATAGATTCGTAAAATGAGACCTCCAGAAAGTGTATTATCACCGGGAACAAATATTGCATTGTGCAATTACGAATACTTTCCATACAGCGCCTAATAAAAAATATTTCTCCATGCCAAAAAGTGAAAAAAACAAGTAAAATGTAGTGCATGGCAATGAATCGCGGCGGAGAAGAAAAAAGTATAAAGTTCTTCAACGTTTCAACGTTGAATGTTTGTGAAGACCATTTTAATGTAAAGTTAATTGAAAATAAATACATACGTACGAATAAATAATGGAAGAAGCCGTCTATCAAACAAATGTTTAGGTACAGAAATCTTTAGAAATATGCATTATCTTAAATTTAATTGTATATGTAAATATTGTTATAATATAAACTTAATACTACATACAAAATTGTTTCCTTTTATTTAGAAATATGTGAAAATAATTGTTAAAATATAGGGTTAGAAAAGCAAAGTAATGTGTCTTACAAATGCTTTTAAAAAGTTACTGTTTTATTTTACGAAAATTTGAATAGGAACAATGAATAAATATATCTAACATTACTTTTTCTTTACATGTTTACACCCTCCTATTAAAACAAATTATACACACCGTCTCGTGACTAAACCAACACAGTTACTAGAAACAGTAGAC
This sequence comes from Monochamus alternatus, assembly GCA_037114965.1. Taxonomy (NCBI): domain Eukaryota; kingdom Metazoa; phylum Arthropoda; class Insecta; order Coleoptera; family Cerambycidae; genus Monochamus; species Monochamus alternatus. The sequence goes on along the minus strand of CM073429.1, from coordinate 77,274,359 downwards.
TTAATGTATGATAAAAGCCAAATGTGGCTGCTTTAAGAGATAGAGGCTAAAAGTAAGTACTATTTTTTCCTTAGAAAATAAAGAATAATTTCAAAATAGCTGCAAAAATTAGTTTTGAAATGTGCGCACTAATTAATGCGTCAAAAATATTAGTAAGGAAAATTAATAGGTATTTTCTGTTTCCAGTTTTTGTCCTGCTAGTTACAGATAGGTGAATCAATAAATATTTTATATTTTTATCCAACATTTCCATAATAAATTATTGAAGAGGGATCTTTTTAAGTAAAAAAACATATAATTCTTAATATTTTCGCCCGTTGTCAAGATATTTGCATTTTAATATCATTATCCAATGTGTGTATAAGGCGAGGTAAAAGATCTTTACATTAGAATACTTACTCTACCATAGATTACTCCAAAAGACACCATTTAACTGACCTTATCTTAGACAAATTATGATGAAAAAATCATAACTTAGACACCCATATCTCAATGTAGGTATTAATTTTTGCTTTAAGATAAGGTAGTCATAAGATTTTAGCAAAACGAACCTACGGTAAAATGAATATTGTAGTATATAGGCCTTTTACAGACATCCTGTACAATACTAATGCATACAATATAAAGACTGACCTTTGTTTAGCTTAATACCTAATTGAATAATACATTATTTCATATATTAAACTGCAAATATCTTGAAAACGGGAGAAAATAGTAAGAGTAATAAAGTATACCTTTTTTTCTTAATAATGTATATTTGTAATGATAAAATGTTCGATAAAAAATACTAGATGAATTTATTTATCCACTTTTCTGTACGTAGCACCCTCTGTAATATTATTTTTATTAATTTTCTGATTCTAAGGTCTTTCACTAATTTAAATTTAATCGAATTAAATAACCAACTACATTCAAATATTTCTTTATTAAATTAATTATAATACAAAATGTATGGCATACATGGAGTTCAGGCTGAGATACTATTAAAACCTAGCGCGAAGCCCTAGGAAATTTCCCTGCAAACACATATTTACCATACCACAGTCCTATTATTGTCCACCCTAGTATAACTATCTTCAACGAATACAGAAGAATATATCGGTATAAGAATGCAGCATAAACATATCTAATTTCAATAATAACTTTTTACTCAAAACTCAATAAAAGTGTTCTTAAAATGGATTACGCTGTACAGTCTTTGCTGGAATAAAAAGTTTTGTAGCAACAAAAGAATCTGAGTTGTCGTTGGTATCGGAGGAATTTACCACTTGACTGGCCGCCTGACACCTTTCGGTAAACTAAGACTACACTTTTAATATATATTTTTACTTTATTTAAATATATGCCCACAATATTTAAAATTATAAATGATGCATTCTAACGACCTCCCTCTTATCGATGCACTCTGTCTTCTCTTTTGGGCCAGTTAACCACTAGTTTCAAAACTAATACGGACTAAAATTTGTACACCTAAGTACTTGCTGGAAGTTGATAATCTCCTGGATCACACCACAAGTACCTATAACACACACTTGATCAAATCCAGCAGCTACTTGTATTGATACCTACCTTTCCGAGGGAAGGATATTGGGGGATATGTTAGAGCTACTCGTAACATAGAAATTACAATTACCTTTCTTTGTCACTTTGCAATATAAATTCTTATTTATACTATTAGACAGTCTGTGGCTATTATATGTGTGACTTTAGGCTATGCTGCCGATTCTGCAGTCTAATGATATCTTAAACTTAAATTTCTTTATCTATACATATTAGTTTACTTTATCTAGCCATATAATTTTCAATAAATCAGTTATAGATGATTTGGGAGGTTTTACACCTGGAATAAAAATTAGCATTTAGTTTAATATCTTAGTTTTAAGGTTTAATAATTATTAATTGTTATATAGGTACTTACCTTTCTTTGAAAGTTCCGTGGTATACCAGGGGGAACTGCTAGTAGGTATTATAGGTAAAATAGGTATTTATGCATTACATTTTGCAATTTATTAAAACCATTTCTGTGCTAAGGCAGAACATAACCTTTTTTTGACAATTTGCAGTACCATAAATGCAGTTACACATTGAAGATGCGTTCCCCAATGAATTAGATGATCTACACTTATAGGGCTGTTCACCTTATTTATTTTATAGTTTTTTTTAAAGAGCCTCAGTCAGGTCACTACCTTACACAGTATTTACATTATCTATGGCTCAAAGAAATGTCAGTAATGTCACACAAAACTCAGAAAGAAATGTCTATTTACGTCACGATCGTCGTAACAAAAGCAAGATGGCGTACTGGCATTTGACGTCACACGCGTCACACCAATGACACTGCGTTTTCGATCACGTGGTTTTGTTTACATTTTATGGCAATTTATTAATGTTAATATTTTAATTATAAAGTGATTATTGCCGTCAGATACATGTTCTGACCTTTCAATATGTTTGAAAGATTACCCTGTAATACATTTCAAACCAATATATAATTCATGCAACTTCCCCATTCTGTATTTTTTCGAAATTTTTTAAATCAAAATGTTTATTTGAATTTTGTTATAAATTATCAAATTTTTATTTATTTATAAAAATTTTTAATTTAAAATTAGGCGAAAACCGAAAACTAATTCTGTCAGGTCGCCATCTATACGTGAAAAGCAAGAGCACGAATCTATTACAGTCCCCTGCCCGTGCCTTGCCTGCTTGTAAACAACACTGATGGACTGTATACACTTAACCTGCAAAGTAATCTAAATAGTTTTTATTCTGATGATCCTAGTCAGGACATTAGAATAAAGTTATTAAATAATTGTATTGTCATCAGTCCTTGACCCCTGTGCAAATTTTCAAGCTGATCAGACTTCTTGAAATTGGTGAAAATTACGCTGAAAGATTCCGTTACATACATACATACATACATACATACAGGTGAAGCTAATATAAGCGTGTTAATTATGAATAATTCTTCATTCAACCTTACTGGAAGAAATGGAAAAGTGTCAATTCATAATTCATTTAATTTAATTACATTGGCTATGAAAGATAATTTAAAATTTCCATAGAGAGAAAATATTGATTTATGTACACATACGAAATTTTATTATGCTTTTTTCTATAAAAAAGGAGTACCTAATTCAGATTTCAATTTATTTGTATAAGTATTTTAGACACAATTCGATTTACTTATGTAGTTGTTGCATACACCTTAAAAATGAGAACCTTGAATACAATCAAAAGCTGCTTATAAAATTTGCCAGCTACTACAGCAGTAACATTGTCAACCGTCTTACTACTTAGCCTTGATGACTATATCTGTATAATGTCACAGAAACATGCTATCGACTGTCACTTTAATTACATTTTAGAGCAAAAACTTTGATCAATATTTTACTATATATTAAAAATAATTACCTTGAGTAATTTTTTTTATATAATTTTAACTTCCTCATCTGAATATTTAATAATAAAATTACGGCTTAGGTATTTGTATAAGGATAATAATGATAATATCAACATATATATTTAAAAGATATTGGAAATAAATTTTTAAATCAAACTTCAAGTAATCATTGCCTTCACTAACGTGTATAAGCATGGTTTTTCGTATGTTATGAATAATCGAATTGGAATATTCGAAATATTTCTATTTTTTTTCTTCCCTTTTGTGTTTTGTTGGAAATACAATTACAATAATTTTAAATCTGCTATAATGTAATGATGATTTAAATTTGAATACTGTCATGTGTTAATCTTTTATATGTATGTAGTTCCCTACTTAGGTACTCTTTTTATATTATTATTTCTTTAAGTTGTGTCAGTAGAAAAATGTTCAGTATATGTATACATTTTCTATTCTATTGTGTATTGCTACTTTTTATTTCTTATGTAAAAATGTATTTTACCTGTTTGAGGATAAAATAAAACACCATGTGTTCAATTCCATTCAAGGACAGAAAATAAACTAACAGATTTGGCAAAAATTGCAAATAAGAAAAAACTATTAAATGAACTTATAAGTACCACAACGATATCATCGATAAATTTGCAGATTTAAGTAAATAGGTTTGTTGGATATATTTTTTTTAATATAAAATATAAACATTCAGCACCTATTATTGAGTTTACAAACCGCACTGCTTAGAGCATTGATATTTTGGATATTTCTTCATTTTCATTTTTCATTGCGACAAATTTTTCTTTAACAACATTTTATTTATCCTATAGAGAAAAAGTATTTTACTTGTGAAAAAATTATAGTTTTTTGTGAATTTCCAATACTCATTTGATTACATGGATTTGAATGCATATCATATTGTTACAAAAAAAAAAGAATGTTGAATCCTTGAAGGGGAACACTAACTTTTTTGTCTCTTTCAAGAGTCGTTTCACGTATTTGAGAACGCCCTGTATATATAATTTTTATTGTCAGCTTAATGTGGATACACTGTATTAATTAGAACTTTTTTATTGCAACCATTATTTTTGTCACATATAGAACGTTTTATATGGTACAGTGAAACTTATATCCGGTAGTTCCACCAAACTAGACGACTAACCAGCTATATAACGATTTCTCTTTGACGCACATTTTACAAAATAAAGTGTTGTTTCAATCTGTTACTACAGGGTGTTTAAAATAGAATGTAAAATATTTCAGGAGGTAATAGTATGAACCAAAATAAGCAGAAAAGTCTTAATAAACATGGGTCCGCAAAGTAACGGTTGCCGAGATATGAACCACTATTCGTTTTTCAAATATTTTATTTTATTAGGAATAAACCGACAAAGGAAGCTTTTAACAAACAAAAAACAAAGTTACAGAATATGTTCAAAGTGTCCTCCGTCCATTTCCAAGCAGGCACGACATCTTCGTCTCAACGATATTCGAACTCTTTCGAAAACATCCTTCTTGGTTTGGATTTCTTGACACTTTTGATTAATCCGTAGCTACAGCTCTTCCAGGCTATTTACAGGAGTACCGTACACTAATGTCTTCAAATATCCCCAAACAAATAAATCTAGAGGATTTAGATCAGGCGATCTTGGAGGCCATAAAACAGGTCCGGCCTTTCCTACACATCTATGTGGAAAAGTTTGGTGTAAATGCTCACTAACGGCCATGGAAAAATGAGCTGGAATACCATCATGCTGGAGCCACATTTGTTGCCTCTGATTCAAAGGAATGTCTTCCAAAAACTCATTCAGTGTGTTTGGTAAATCAACGGGACCTAGAAACCTGTCACCTACAATACATATCCAAATGTTTAATGAAAAACGTGCCTAATGTCCAGATTCTATTAGAGCATGAGGATTTTCGTCGACCCAAATATGCGTATTGTGAAAATTAAACACTCCATTTCTGGTGAACCCGGCCTCATCAGTAAAAAGAATGTTTGCAAGAAAACGAGGGTCTTCAGCATCATAACGTAGAAACCAGCGGCAAAAAACCAAACGTGCTTGATGATCATTTATTGGATTTAAGGCCTGTACTCGTTGCACATGGTATGGATAAAGCAGTTGCTCGTGAAGGATTCTCCAAACAAGAGGACTACTAATTCCTACCTCGGCTGATATTCTCCGCACACTCGTACCTGGATTCTGCTCTACCAGTGCTAGAATTTCTTCTTCTGCTCTAGGAGTGGATACCGACCTGGTATTCCGGATAAATGGCACTGTTTGCTCAAGGAACCGGTATCACCCAATCTTTGGTGAATTCTTCCAAACATGCGTTATGAAGGAATCTGGAGATTTGGATAAACGTCAATATAAAGACGTCGCGCTTCGGTGGCTCCATTCGCACGACCATACATGAAATGCATGTCTGTTAATTCTGCGTTAGAGTAACCAGCCATAGTGAAAAAAAACTTGTGCACTGAGAACAACTTTCAAATACGTACTGTTTATTTCACTAAACATCAACCAACTATTATAAGAAAATACACAACGTTTTAGCAAAATAAAAAAGGGGCTAAAAAACATAAAACATTCCATATCTCCGCAACCGTTACTTTGCGGACCCATGTTTATTGAGACTTTTCTGCTTATTTTGGTTCATACTATTACCTCCTTAAATATTTTACACTCTTTTTTTAACAACTATTATTATAGTATAGTATATATTGGAACATCATGTTCGGTGCTACCCAAAATACAAATTTATTGTTTAAGTAGTAGCCTGTAGCGTCTTCATACATTTTTTCATAGAAATCATAAAATATATAGAACGCCAGAAGTCTACAATAGGCACTCAAAAATGGTCAGACTATGGAAGAGTTTAGAAAGCAGCCATCGAACGGAAACTTAATGTAAGCTGTTGGTTATACTGAATTTTAATCATAGTATGCAACTGAAACCAAAACGGAATGTTTTAGTTTCAGTTGCTATTGGATCATATAAATTACAAGTATATGTTTCTACGAATTAGACTTAAAAATTTAAGTTAATTTGTGCAACCAACTCATAACAGCTAAGTTACTGCAATAGTACCAGATTCTATGACCTTTTTAAATATCTGAGCAGATATACAGTGTCAGCCCACTCGTCACTTACTCACCCTTCTAAAATTTTACTGAGCTGCGTAATTTCGATTAATATTTTTTTTATAACTGGGTACTCCATCGATGTACCTACTTAACCAAGCCAGTATAATGGTTTCCAGGGCCTGCTATGATTTTTTATTTCATTGCAATTTTTCGCGATTTGGAAATATGACAACGTATATTAACAGCGCCCTCTAAAATCTATATATCCAAAATTTGATAAAATCCTTGGAATATCCAAAACAGTTAGTAATCATTAAAAAAAACACATTTACGGTATCGTATCTAATAGATTTTCAGATCAACGAAAAGTTTGTGTCAATTTTAACTTTTCTCTCAACATAATTATTGTGCATATAGCACATAACAGTATTTTTTTGCGATAATAATACTGATTTATGATATCGTTGTTTTTATTAATTTCATTGTCAGCAGTCGTTTCTAACCTAAAATAGTGTTTATTTGTAACATATGCCTTCGTTTTGACTGACAAAAGACGTTATGTTTTAAAATTCAAAATCCGTTGCAGTTCTTCAGCCTTAATTACGATAGTTTGATATGACAATGGGGACGCATATAGGCGACCAAAATTAGAAGGTGTCGGTCGAGAGTTGCTTCACCTGTTTATGCAATTAGCGTAAGTTTTTATGGAGCCATCAATGTTGTTATTTCAGTAAATACAATTAAAATAATTTGCAAAAAAAAGGGTTTAAACTTATCTACGTAACTAAAGGACAGAAACCAAGTTTACAAATTTCACAAAAATTTCAAACGAGAAGTCCTTTCTCCTTCTATTAAAAGAACTTGCGCAGAACCATACTACAAGGAAATTATATCTAAACAGTAAATGAGTTTGTTAGATACTTTTTTTAATATAAAATAACAAATTTGCCCCGAATCATTCCGCTTTATCTATATTATTAAATCCTTTACACAACAGGAATATTTTCAAAAGTTTCTATTTCTTTTAACTGTATTACATACACCAATTTATTAGTAAATAAATTAATAAGTTAACCTTATTTGTTGACAATTTGTTTTAAGTAGTGAAGTGGAGAAGCGTAGAACAAAAATTGGACAACAATATATTTATTTTCATAAATTTATCAATAAATCGTGGATTTAAAACATATTCTAATTCATTGCTCAATTTTAGAGGTATTTAAATGCCAATTTAATTGTGTTGATGAATTTATAGCCATATCTTTCAAAAAATTGTTAAAATGACAAAGGTTTCCAAAGAAAAAAAATTATGAAGAAAGCAATAATTATGCCTTCATTATCTTTAATTACTTTAGTTGAAACTAATAAAAAATATGTAATTTGTAGATGGTGGGTTTGATTACAAAATATTTGAAATTTAGTTGGCAGAGTTTGAGGTTGGCAATAATAAAATTGGCAGCTAATTTCTTGAAAATATTCTAGTGTGTAAAGCAGTCCTCAATAAATTGTGAAATTGATAAGTTTTCTCACAAATAAATTGTATTGTTTACTTTTCAGAAACACCCTATATATTTTATAATATTTATTATGAAAAAAATTATGAACAGATAAATATTTAATACAACCTCTGAAATATGTCTTGCTCGAGGACATTTAGATGTCAATGAAACATTCGATAACTATCTCTATCACTTGTTACAAGATATTACATAAATTCAGTGAAATAAAATGTGCAACAAAGAGCTTCTAGACATCTTGTTTAATCTCCAAACCACTTTCGCTCTCTTTGATTATTCAGTTTAAAATAATAATGAAAACAAGATGTTATGCTATGATATTACTTGACGTGTATTTGCAGTAGCCATTCATTCAATAGTTTAAATAGAGCTTATATAGTAGTCTATTTTTAAAATGTCTTATTTAAGGTAATTTTAATAATTTCCACCTGATTAAGAGGCAGTTACTTGAAATGTCTACCTGTTATTTGATTGACTACATTTATCTGTGTCTTACTTTTACTTTCTAAGTACGCCTTCGCTATTATAGGTATATGGAGAAATTTCAGAAATAAATTATTTGAAGACATAATCTGTAATTAATGAATGCTTCACTATATGAAAAAAACATTTTATGCAACATGCTATTGCATTCGATTCGAAATTCTGATGTTACATATCGCTTTACATAATCCATACCGTCCTAATATGCCAGATTATTAATCCTATGCAATTATATCTACTTAGTATTATCGTCTCACACTTGATTTTTTAATAAAACTATAATTGACAACTTAAGTTCTTAGACTAAAGGAATATAAAATAAGATAAAGGAGAACCAAGTGAAATATAGTTTTAAAAATTTGTTTCATATACAGCGTGTTTAAAAGAAAATATTTTTAACCTTCAAGATACTTTTGGAAATACTGAAAGTAGCCGTTAACTTCCTTATTTCAAATGGACAAGATAAGCCAGTCCTGTACGCTCACAGTAAATGTCGAAAATTATATACGCCTTTCGCAAATTACGTGAAACACAAAATGATACTACGCACACACTAGAAAATATGTTCCTAAAATAATAAAAATACTACGATTCGCTTACGTACGTGTTACGTTGTTATTTAAGGTTAAGGTTATGTTATAAACGAAGTGCAACCACCAAAAACTGCGCGCGCAGTTTGTCACATGTCGGTTATCGATGACGTACTATGAAATAGTTAGTTGTCTTATTAGGGTTACACAGAGTCGGCTTCTAAATTTGCATTAACTTTAAACTAAGTTATATCGGTTATTAAAAAACATTTATTAGGGCAATATTTTGTAAAATGATGTATTTTATTGCTTGTAATCAGTTAAAATTAATACCTTACTCTCAAAATGACTGATTATTGTATTTTTGACATGAAATTTTGAAAATATGTAGCATACTTTACATCTAAACTCACAACTCAACACAACATTGTCAAAAATTTTAAAAATCACGCAATTTTAACCCTAAAGCTGTAATTTTCGATTGTAACTACACCATATGTTTTCAAAGTAGAGTAAATTTGCTACAATTTGAGCCCAGAACGTCTCCGTAAACTCAATAGTTTACAAAATACAGCTTTTCAAAATTTCTCATTTTTCCGAACTCGAAAATTTTTAGCAATGTTTTATTGTTCTGTAGGAATTTCGACCCTGTAGATATATTTTTTTCGGGAAATGCCCCGCCTCCCATATTCTAGTGGACGCTGGAATAGGTCTGAGTGAATCTACATATGAACCATCCCCTACATTTCCACATTACTAGCCCTGTTCTTTGTGTTACATTATCAAAGCCTTGTCTCAAAGTTTTATGATCATGAAATATTAGTTTTGTTCAATAAATAAATAAAATTTTTAATAATTATTTTAAACATATTTCTAGATAGACAAGATTAAATTAATATAACGATAAATCAGTTACATGAAATAGAACAAAAATACGACTTTTAACACACTTCTTATTATTTAGATTTACATTGTGGTCTTTTTGGTTGTGATATATCCTCTTCTTATCTCCTTCGTCTATTTTTATGATTGCTTTATTCCGTGATTTGAATAATGTAAACTTCTTCGTTCCTGTTGCTGTCTTCCACGTTGCCTTAGTTATCTCTTCGAATGATAGTATTTCTTATAATTCACTCCTGATGAATTTGGAAAGTCCAGAAGAATATTTCCACAATTTTTATGTGGAAGCAGTTTTTACGTTGCTTTCTTTTTTACCCAATTCATAATCTTCTTTTTCACTGCTTGTATGTGGTTTTTCAAGCATTTCATCAATTTTAATTTAGGAGCAAATTTCTACTTGTCTTTTCATTTTACTACATCTATCAACAACCTTCTTTTGTTTTTCCCGTATCCAGGATGTGTAAAGCGTACTTTATGTTTTCAATTTATTCTAAATTTTACAATGTTTTTTTACCAATCAGAGCGAATCGCTTACCATTATTAGTCGACTGACTTTTTTATATCAAGTTCATTATTTCAAAACTCTTAATTCACAAAATTTTTGCTAATATTACAATCGTTTTACCATTACTGTTCATATGTTTAACTTCAATCAATTCAAGGAAGTTAATAACTACGACCGATATTTCCAGGTAGTCAATATAGTTAAAAATATTTTCTTTAGAGCACCCATATCTAAACTGTTCTGTATAGAAATTTCCAGATCTATATTTAACTTGATAATTATTGGAGAATGACATAATAATTAATAATTCATGTATTGTGTATGTATATACCTATCAATGTATTATGTATTATTTTTTCTATATGTATTTATTTGTATTATTATTACCTAAGTATTAATGTACAGGGTGATTCTTTTATCATGGGAAATGAGTTTTTCTCGTAAACGGCTGCAGCAAATTGAGTTCTGTAAAAAGTATTTTATTTGGGCTGATTGATGCTTGAAATTGCGATGGATATGAAAGTTATAATTACGCGACGCTGGGCTTCAAAAATTTTGTTGTCAGAAGCATACCATTTTTATTTCAGAAATAGGAAGATCTATTGAATAGAAACACTTTTTCCAAATACCATTTTTTTTTCATCTAAAACCATTAAAAAATTACAGACCAGTTTTTATGTGTTAAATTGGTCGACTGCCATGCAAAGAATGCATGGTTTTTTAAATTTCACTAAAGCAGGTAGGTTTTGAAAAAACAAAATTGACTTATATTAATTGATGTCTGAAATTGTCAGTGTAATTTTTATTATTTCTATTAAAATAGTAAGTAATAAGAAATATGTTTACATATTCGTTTTAAAAATGGCTTCTGGCCAAAAAAATATTGAAGCGTCGCGACGCCCAGCGTCGCTTAATTATAACTTTCATATCCATCGCAATTTCAAGCATCAATCAGCCCAAATAAAATACTTTTTACAGAACTCAATTTGCTGCAGCCGTTTACGAGAAAAACTCATTTCCCATGATAAAAGAATCACATACATCTTATTCTTTTTTAATATTAACTTTTTATCATTTCTTCTTATTAAATTTAAACAATTAACTAATTTTTGCTATTTGTTGATGATTTCTACACCCTAAGGGTATATTGCAATTAATACAAAGTGAACTAAAAGATTTTACTTTACATGCTTTGTCAGTTTATTATATAAAAGACGAGACAATACCTTGAGTCTCTCGCAGACAAAATATTGGCTTTCGTGCATATTTTAAACAACGAATAGGTCAAAGATGTAGACTGCAGATAAAACGAAAGTATACCTACTGAAATTGGTAGCAGTATTAGATTCAATCTTAAATTTATTAAGCATTATTGTGTTGTTCAGTAATCTAAAGTTGTTAACCTTGAGGCAATATTATTAGCAGACAAATTAATTCTGGTTGCAGCTTAAAATCAACATTTATATAAAATAGACATCATTTCCAGAACAGTTTTTATAAAAAAAAAATACTACGACAAAGTCTTCTATGATAGAGATTCCTCATATGCCATCCATCATATAGGGACTTTCTACTTTAACCTCGATTGATTTAGGCCTAAATTAATATTTTTAAAGGTCGGTTGATTTCAAAAAATTTGCAGGAAGGAAATGCTACGGTCAACAATATAATATACAAGATACTTCTAAACTATATATAGTCATTTTAAAACAGGAGTTAGGAAATCTCAAATTATGCAGTCTTTCTGTTATTACAGAATAATAAAAATTTAGTGTCGAAAGGAGTTTTTCAAAATGATTCCAAAAAAATCCGAATAAAAAATATTTCAACCTTTAGATAATTTATTTCAATAAACTTATAAAGGAGATACATTTTTGCATATGCAACAACGAAGATGTGGGACGTAATTAGGAGTTTTCCTATAAAAAAAAAAATGTTATTGATGAAATAATTATTTTTTCTGAAAGAATTTAATTCAAATAATTTATTATCAAGGAAAACTGTTTATATTCAACATATTCAATTTCTTCAAATACTATATATCATTATAAATGAAAAAGTAATGCAATTGAAAAACTGTACGCTTGGTATTTTGAAAGAGAAATTTCAAGTACGCCACTGGATTCTACATAAAAAAGTGTAACAGAAGCAATTTTCACCATTCCGATATCTCAGCTATTCTCTGAGATACAAAAAATCATTTTTTTAATTTCGCCCTGTATCTAGAAAACGAAGAAAATTCTGATTGTGGCATCTGATTATGGCATTCTGATCGGGACACACTGTACACTTCTCGCATACAGATTTCATTAAATTACTACGGCTTATCTATATGAGTTGTCAATAGATTTCGGAAGAAAGTGGTAAGCCAAATACTTTTGCACATTCTGATAATTTCCCACTCCTCTCACCCACCAATCACAGACATCGATTTGAATAATGCCATATTACCACTATTTGATCGTTTACTAACATTGTCGGTTGGTTTAAGTTGAGATTTCATAACATACGTGTCCGTACCAGGGCCGTATTTAATATAATATTGCTGTTTACTACTACTTTTGGTAAAAATAGAAATGTATTTAATAATTATTAATTTCTGAGTAACAAAATAATGTAATTGGGAATAAAATAAAATGTGATATTATTTAAGTTTTATGTAAAATTATAATTTTTAATTTCCTAAATATGAAAAAATAAAGAACTTTTAGATAATTAATTAATTATAAACTTTTGTGGAAATACATGTGATCTACTTGTACCTCGATCTAGATTGGTCAAATTAATTTGTATAATAAACTACCCTGTCATATAACGGATATGAATGAAGGATGCTTCAAGGTTAATATTTAAAAAAGTCTTTTACTCTGAAGATGAGTATTATCAATCTAATATTTTCTAAATTGGGTTCTGCTAAGTTCATCTATCTTTGGTATTTTGTGTGTTTTTTATTATTTATTTTTTTAGTGTTCTAAATCATTTTACTGTTGACCGTGTGTGTTTGTGTATATAAACTATGCCTTCTGTTTTCTTGTATTTACTTGCTATAAACCATGTACTTGTGTAAAATAGTCAAATAAACTATCTACCTATCTATTTATGAACTTAAAATATACTACATATGAGAAAATATTTATATACTTTGCATTTCTCATGATGATAAAACGCTTAGCCTTGAGTAAAAACAAATCATATTCAACAAATAATTTAATATAAATTAACATAAATTAGTAATCACAATCGTTGAGATTTTGATTTGTTTTATTAATTCATAAAAATTTATGGCTTATACAATTTTCTATTTTTTTTTCTTCAGTATAACTTTATAAAAATTTACATATTTATAACTGATATTGAAAAAAACTATCGAGTTTTGTATAGGTAACAGATACAAAAAGTATTTTTTATTGATCTAAAAAAGTTTTATTAAATACGTACTTACGCCTGTTTATAATTATTAATTATTCATGAAATCGGGTAATCATTGGTCACTAAACATATCTGACATTTCCACCACTTAAGTCACCCAGTCTCAGGAAAACAGGCAGCCTTTCGTAAGTAAAATTTAGTCTTTCTGTCCCTTCCAGCTTTTTGGTTGTTACACAGTACATAGAAGTAGAATGGTTTTCAGGTTGCAAACCTTTCTTTTCCAGCTTGGCACCATATTTTAAAGGCCCTGTACAGTAGAACAATTTGAAATTATTCGTTGAAACTAAATAGCTTATACACGAATTTTCAATCTTCTTTAACTAGAAAGCGAATATGTTTTTACAAAAATAATTGCAGATATAATTCCACATGAATTCAACATTTATTTCATAAGAAATACCTGAAATGCAGCCATTCTGAATCGAGATTGTAAATGTAGAATATAATTGCTATTGCATTTAACATTTTTTGTATCTTGTATATGTTCTCACAATTGTAAGAAGTCAGCTACAATAAAAAGTCCGTTTTGAGTTCTCATGCTTTTCTGTTATTGTTTCACGAAGATAACTATGCCTACTATGAATTTGTATCATTGTTTCGTTCAATTGTCTAGAGAATTTTCGTAGAAGCACATTATAAAAAAAACAATTCATTTACGCAAATTATGGTTAGTGAGTCGATCACGAGCTCACCTGCGGCTACAACTGTTGTTAGTTATTGTAATAGTTACTGAAGTCTAGACCTATTATGTTCATATTAGCATATTTCAGTTTGAAAAAATTGTTGTTACCACCAGTGCCATATTTCAAGGCATACAGTTTTACTGATTCGAATTCTCAATTTCCATTTTGTGTATATACAATGACTGTATAACTTTTAAAGTAGGTACATATTACCAATTCCTTTCGAAAGCAAGTATGTCCTCATTCTTTATTGTCAAATTTAAGCCACAAATACGCAAACAAATGAAAAACACAGAGGCAAAGACATATTAAAATTAGCACTATAGTATGTGACACGTTTTTTTTAATATACGGGATATTCTAATTCAACATTTGCATGTATATGTTGTATTAACCAATGAAAAAAAAACGTTACATTTACAGACTGAAGAATTATGAGAAAATATTTTAGAGGATGAGCACACCTATATAAAATAAGAAAACTATTTTTTTAAAACAATATTGTAATAATAATAGAAACTTTAAATTTTCAGCTATATAAATTAACAATAAACTTCTAAACTTTATTTGACGACCAGTAATTTTTATTTATTACAGGGTCATAGTGAAAAAAAAAATTTTCCAGTTACAATTATACTAATTTATTTCAAATAAAAATAAAAGAACGTGCATTTCATAAAATTAAAAATGTCTTGTTCAGTGTTAACATACACCATAGTTTTTATGTGACCCCAAGAATAAAAGTCAAGCGGATTTAGGTCGGGTGATCGAGTAGGTCGTAATGTTGTCGCACTAGTGGAAGAAAAAAAATATGGTGTTGCCATTTAAAAAAAATCGATGACGTCATTACTCGAAAACAAATGACATTTGAAAATCGCTAAAATATGTATTTTTTAAATTAACAATTGACCTGTTCGAGGATTTTTCCCAAAAAATAATTGTTTCGTTTTTATTGAATTTATTCCATACTTTTGGCGCATACTGTATATGTACAAAACTAAAATAGTTCGCTAACTGACGGCTTCTGGTAGCTAATGAAACAATTTGGTATAGAGTAAGTCGCGTTAAGTTATTATAATTTTTATTTTTTACGTTTACGTGATATGTTTGGTGTGTGTTGGTTCTTATGCAGAACATCCTGTAAATTTAGATTTCCTGGCGCATTCGCCATATTTTGCAATATTTGCATATTAATTACATTTCTACATAATTAATGCAAATACGACATTACTATTTCGAAAAAAATATAGAAAATAAAAGCTGTTTTTGTAAAGTAAAATTCAAATTTATTCCACAATTTAGATACCTTGAGTCCGAACGGTGTTAAAAATTTGAACCAGTGAGAAATTCGAACCTCAACTTAATTTTTCCAATAATAGGATAAAGTATACAACTGTGTAGAAAAAAAAATTTAGCAGATGCGTAGAAAAAATATAAAACATAAGGTATCTATCTACATACCGATGTAACAAGATAATGAAAAAAAATACAGCTACTATTCTATAGCTTAAAAATTGTTTACATTATATGGGTTTTGAATAAATAATTCGATAGGGCCATTATTTTTTTTAATATAATTTGATAGGGTAGATCTCATCTTGTGAAACTCATCCTAATCAACATAAATAGTTATTTTTGTATCTAGAATGCAAAATCGTACTACGAGGACGCAAAAGTATTTAGCGTTCTAGATACAAACTATATTTTTTCGAAAACTGCAATAAAAAAAGACAATTGTGTTGTGTACAACAATCTGAAATCGTTTGAACCGTGTTAGAATCAAGACGGTTTAGGTGCGGTGACTATCATAACAACAGCAACCTAATAAACAATAAAAATTAGTTGTTTGAAAAAGTAGTTTTAGAATTATATATTGTAATTCATATTCTACGAGTGTTTAATTCAAAATAAGCCCGGAAAGTGAATACGAGCATTTAACAGAGGAGGTACTGGAAGCGGCAGAAAGTGCTGTTTTGGACATTTCAGGTAAGTTTAATAACTGGTTTTTGGGAACCTTGAAAAGAGGTTAGCTACTAAAGATAATGACCGATGATATAAAAAACAAAGATTCAATTATTATTATAAGAATTCCTGATTCCAAAACTCATATGTTTTGTGATTTCAAGTACAGACCGAATAAAGATATACCGCAAAAACTGTGCTTTACGTCCGGCAGTTACTACAAAGAGAAGATTTTTGATTAAAGTATGTCAGGGAAAAATGTGTTAATCAAGAAGTGGTTGCGTCAATAAAATAAGGAATGTGCCAAAAGAAATTGCAACTGCTTCGACATGGGAGTAGCGTTCTAGTACGGTAGCAGATACATATACAGGGTGGGCCAATAGTGTGTGGACGGAAGATTGTGGTTATACTGATATATATTTTTAAAATCTGCTGTTGGTGAGGGGTGCGGGGTAGTAAGAGCTACAAACTAAATATATTTTGACTGGAATTCCTAGACATATACAGGGTGATTCATATTAAAGTTACATTTTTTTAAATGGAACCCCCTGTATATTATTACTTATTTTGATTCCTCGGTGACTTTATGTACCATACTTGGTGCCTAAAACGTACTGTTTGGACGTTATTCTATATTTTGTAAAAAAATTGATGGCTAGAAACAGCTGAATATCAGAGGTGGGCGGCAACATAGGAGGCTGTGATTTTGGGAAATTATTGACCACTTTTCATACTACCAAGAGCTAGAAAGTCAATTATGAACTCTGTTTGTTATGGCTGATATCGTCGCTCTAATTTTGAAAACTACAATCATGGATAACTTGATTTTTTTAAATGGAACCCACATATTTTTTTCACGGCACCAGATAACACATTTCATTACCTTTCACCCGATATTGTCTGTATTTATCTCTAATACTTTTCTTCTAATCCACAATTACTTTTTACTATGATGGATTTATGCAAACCAATTAATTTAAACTAAATTGAAAAATAAATAAATATGATGGCAGCATGTATTTATTAATTGACTTTCTAACTCTTGGTAGTACGGAGGGTGGTCAATAATTTCCCCCAATCACAGCCTCCTATGTTGCCGCCCACCTCTGATATTCAACTGTTTCTAGACATCAACTTTTTGACAAAATATCGAATAACGTCCAAACGGTACGTTTTAGGCACCAAGTATGGTCACACTAGAATTGACCGAGGAATCCAAATATGCAATAATATACAGAGGGTTCCATTTAAAAAAATGTAACTTTAATATGAATCACCCTGTATATGTCTAGGAATTTCAGAAAAAATATTTTTAGTTTGTAGCTTTTTGGACAACTGAAAACAAACCACATTGTATTTTTGCTGTCATTAGCATCGACTGTACAAGAAAAAGCCTACTTAGCTTAGTGCCGATACTGTCGATATCAAATAAGTGTATTTTTTATTTAAATATAATAGGCCTGTATCAAATTATTTATTTAAAATCAAGATAGTGCTTTGCATAAAAATATTACGTTGAAACAAATATACCACAGTGTGTCCTCTAGCGCCCTCTAAAGATATTCAAAAATTAAGTTCCGATTCGGATATTTGAAATTTAAAATCAAACTTTAACGCCATGTGCATTACAAACTAGCATCATTTTATTAAATCCTATTATTTTGACATCTACAATTACTCTATGACCATGACTCATTCATTACGGACCACCTTGTATATACCGACCTTTTCAATCTGTTATGGATACTCCAAAGTAAACTATTAGTCTTAGTACCTACTTTCTATGCAGGTTCAAGTCAATATTGTCCACGACAGTTTTCACAGAAGAAAAATGAGGTCAAGCATATGGAATCGGTATGATTTTAATGAATTATCGATAATTATAATCGTCTTTACGCATATACCGAGCAAACTAACTTTCCTAAATTGTTTACGAGTTCAAGTTCACGATACAGGAAAGAAGGTGTGAATGTACAATATTAGATATAAAATTCAATTTTATTAGTCGAAAGTTTAGCCTCATGCGATATTAGACGAAGCCACTCTCACTAACTACAGGGTGGCCTACTTTTTTGTAGTTGCACTTTAACAGGCGATAGAGAATCATATTTTAAGAAGAAAAATTTATATCAATATCAGTCGCCAAAAGCTTCGATACGGACCTACAGGTTGTTCAAAAGTGAAGAATTTTTTAATTTTTTCTTTCTAGCGCCTACAGTTTTTGAGATATTTTGTTCAAATTTTGGAGTTTAGTTATTTATTGAGGTTTACTTGGATAGGTATGCCAAACCATTGTGAAAGTCTACCGCGTGATAATTTTTTCAAATGCCGCGGCCACTCTCCCACCCCCAATTTTATTTGTGGTACGTGCGCTACTGACCGTGTCCGTTAAAGAAAATCGTTTCCCAGTTCTGTTTAGAAACATTTTTATGCCTTGTATTTTTTTGGTATCTACACCCATTGTTAAGGAAAAAATTGAAAAACTAATATCTGTAATAGGTCAATTTAATGAGACTATTCTAAAATGCTACAGGCTAAAAGCGTTAAATACATCACAAATTTTAGCTAATAAACTAACTACGACTAATTCATAAAGGTAGGTAATAACTAAAAATGGATAATTTAAGAATTCTAAAAAAGAAGAGAAATAGAAATTTAGCAAATTGTGCAAATGATGAAACTCCTGACGTTTAATGGACAGATTTTCTAAATCATGTGAACCGTTTCGTTCGACACACAATTCGCCCCTTCGCATGATAGATTATTGTGGTGCGGCAATAAGATTACCGTTTCTCATTTAATCGCAGGCATTTTGAATCCGGTCTGTTGTATGTACAGGAATCATATAAACTTTATCTTTTACATAACCCCAGATGAAAAAATCCAATGGTGTTGGATCGGGGGCACATGGAGGCCAATAAATCGGCCCTGCACGTCCTATCCACCTTTGTGGGAAATTATAATCCAACCACCCCCTTACATTTCGATGAAAGTGTGCGGGACAACCGTCAAGTTGAAACCAAGTATTTAATCTCAAATTCAATGGAACTTCTTCCCACATATTTCCATGTTCAGTTATTAAAAACTCCAAAAAATTATCACTATTTACGCGTTGCGGCAAGAAATAAAGCCCAAACAGATAGTTAATCACTAAAAACTCCTGTCTAAACATTAACACTGAATTCTACTTGAAAGTTTCTCCGACGAATTACGTGCGGATTTTCGTGTGCCCACGCATGCTGGTTGCGGAAATTGACGACACCCTGGCGAGTAAAACACGACTCGGCGGTCCACAATATGTGACTTAAAAAATGTTCATTCTGTTCGATGGAATTCAGAACCCACCTGCAAAACACCAATCTTTTTTCTTCGTCGCCTTTATGAAAACCTTGCACAGGTTGCAAATGGAAAGGACGTCTGTGATCCTTTTTTAGAACTCGAACAACTTTGTTCTTTGATTTGCGAAGGACGCGAGAAGCTCTTCGACTACTTGTGGTTGGATCTCTATTGAACTCACGAAGAAGTTGGTTGTTGATTCTTTATTGCCGGATATTAATTCTGTTTTGCCTTTCGTCGGGTCTTGTACTTCTAAGACCGTAAGTACTAAATTGTCGATGAATGTTAATAAAAACTGAATAATGCGGTTGACGTCTATGCGGAAATCTTCTCCTGTACTCTCTAACTGCTTCTGCCGAGTTCCCGTCTGCAAATCCGTAACAGAAATGGATCTGCTTGTTCTTGGTTTGTGCATTGAAAAGGCATTTTAATATCAGGAATAACGAACGCTATTATCACCACTTTAACACCTCGATTTCAGTGCCCACCTAGGTAATTTTATTTACAACAAAGTTTCTAAGTTACAGACACAGCCTACTTACTGTAGCATTTTAGAATAGTCTCATTAAATTGACCTATTACAGATATTAGTTTTCCAATTTTTTCTTTAGCAATGGGTGCAGATACGAAAAAAATACAAGGGATAAAAAAGTTTATAAATAGAACTGGAAAACGATTTCCTTTAACAGACACGGTCAGTGGCGCACCACAAATAAAATTGGGGGTGCAAAAGGGCCGCGACCTTGAAATAATGATCACGCGGTAGACTTTCACAATGATTTGGCATCATTTGGCAACAAAACTCTGTCATGTTATTAGGATACAGATATTCTACACAAGTACTTGATTTTTTTTAATTTCTAACTTTGTAATACTTTTATATCTATCACTATTTGTTTATAATTACCTACTAACATAAAATGCAAATAAAAAGTATAAACAAATCTCGTAAGAAATGTAGTTTTACTCAACTCATATAGCTTTTAAGTTATACATATAGAGCTATATTCGTTTAGTAAAACTTTGTTTTTCTAAACTTATTGTTTAATATATTGTTATACTACACAGAAAAAAATTTTGGAATCAAGAATTTATTTGATATGACTGCTTAAGCATATATAATATGGAATTAAGTATTTTTACCCAATTTAAAATTATAATGTGCTTGTCTACACGCAAATAAGTCTTTTTTACGCCGATGCAAAGACAAGACTACTTTCGTTTCTATGCTATTCTCATTTATCTAATTTTCCCCGTATTAAATGTATCAGGCTTTTTTTATAGAGATGTGTCCATTTAATTTGTCATTTCAATTAATTTAGTAGAAATAAGCGAAAAATAGTGAATTATTAGTTTCTACATGATTTTTATCTATAGTTTTTTGCAGTGAGCAGCCAAAATGAGAGAAAGACGAAGACAGACGATAAAAAGAACGAAGATTTCGAATGTCCACACAGCACAGGAAACGGAAATTACGCAGATCCTGCCACCTGCAAACGATTTTACCAGGTAAATCTTTAGGTACATATCAAATTGATATAAAATCATACTCAAATTTATTATCTTTACCGATTTTTTTAAAAGAATTAAATAGTAGGTGATCACACGAAAATTGCCGCTGTTTTTCTCCGTTATTATTTGAGATACAAAAAAAGGTGAAAGAATAGCCGCTGTGTACACACAACAAAAATATCTTCTCAAAAATAATTTCTTCTTCATCTTATGCACTTTGTCTTTCACTTTAACAAAATATTTAAAATTTAATCTTTTTTCAGTGTGTAGATGGTTATCCATATGTAAACAGATGTCCTTCTGGGCTTTATTTTGATGATATATCAAAATTCTGTACTTTCAAGAACGAAGCTAGGTGTGGACCAATTGCAACGAGTAAGTGTTGCTGATTTTTTTCTTGCCACGACCTTAGCTAAAAGAAATATAGAGAACTAAGTGAGATATATGGTCCGGAAGTAATGGACACATGCTAAATTTTCTCTTCAAAATATTACAATATATATATATATATATATATATATATATATATATATATATATATATATATATATATATATATACAGGTATAAAAATGCTGAATAAGTATATATATATATATATATATATATATATATATATATATATATATATGTAACATACACCCTGTATATAGGTATTGTTGTATTTCTGGAAAGGGCATGAAATTTTGTATAAATTTTTCAAATTACGATACTGAGATTATAATTATATATTTTTATATATTAATATATCAAGCTACTCTAACGTATTGTCACAGTGTTAATATTTTCAATTTTATTAAGATAAAGTGTAATACCTACACATCAATATTTTAAATAATGTTCGTATATGTGATTTGTAGGGAAATATTTATTGATAAAAGTTGTTAGAATATTGCAATAGTTCACTTCTTAACTTTCCCCAAAATTATAAAAAATGTCAAATAGGTTATTGATTTTAGCACCAGCACCAGTTACTGAACCACCAACAGATCTGGCAGTAAGATGTGATACTGCAGAGTGTCAGCTTCCATATTGCTTTTGCTCTAAAGATGGTACATTGATACCAGGAGGTTTGGACCCCGAAGACGTAAGATATCTAAACAATATTTACTCAATTTAATTAACTCATACCTCTCCTTAGCTACGGTTAATTAATTCGGTGAACATTAACTCTGTGACTGGCAGCAAATAGTTACCTAGATCATGGCATAATAACCCGGAAAATCACAGTAGATTAAATAATATTGAATTGTTCACAGCACAGTGGTATATACCTACAATTTTGCAATGACAGTTAAAATTAAGACATTAATATTTACTTAATAATTAAATTAATGTGCACATCCCTATCCTTAGCTGCGGATCTTTGACCTCCCTTTATTGTTCTCGAGCTAGGATCTATGGGGACAAACATACTATTTGGTTCCCCTTTGATTGGCCTTATATTGACACTCGGGAAAACGTTAAGGGTTAATTCTGTGACTGGCAACAAACAGTTACCTAGACCATATGGCATAATAACTCGGAAAATCATAGTAGATTAAATAATATCGAATTTTTCATAACACGATGGCGTACCTAAAATTTTGCCATGCCAGTTAAAATTAAGACCAAATTTCTTGAAATATTTTTATTCGTGTTATGGGAGTCTAGGTACCGATATTTCTTTTCATATCAAGATAATGTTCGATTCAAAACAGTCTAGTAGCCTAAAAATATATTATTTTCAGACGCCACAAATGATCCTTCTTACATTCGACGGGGCCGTCAACTTAAATAATTACGATCACTACAGAAAAGTTTTCAACCACAAGCGGTTGAATCCCAATGGGTGTGAAATTAAAGGGACGTTTTTCATATCTCACGAGTACAGCAACTACCACATGATTCAAGAACTAGCCAGCGAAGGCCATGAAGTTGCTACTGAGACGATTTCGTAAGTAGTACCAAAAGTAAAATGGGAAACGTTATAATTCCTATCCGATGATATTATTCTCTGAAGCTATATATTTGTGGCATAATTCTAGTTTTTTCTTTAGTTTAATTGGGTATTTTACCCCACGTCTGAAAAAATAAAAATTAATTGAATAAACTCTGGCGCCAAAAAGATCAGCAAAGGGTTATTTTTGAAACTAAGTTTGCCTAACCAAAAAATCACACTGAAAAAGCAGATAAATAAAATAACAAAAATCATATCGCGCACTTCCGTATTTTTGACGTTTCGAAAAACTCCTTTTTCTCTCAAAAATTGCAAATATAAAAGTTTGACAGCTTAAAATTTGTTTATCTGTTTCCATAGGAATGTTAAATTATATTTATTTTATTGTTACTTATTTCTTCTCTAATCTTCTAAGATTATACGATAACTAGACTTTCAATAGGAATTTTTAAATTTCTTTCGACACTTGATTAAATTAGATTTTTTTAAAAGTTAAATTGTCAATTTTAATTTTTTTCCCACATCTAGCAGGCCTCCATACTGTGCTTTAATATTTTAGTTTGTTTTTATCCAAACAATTTACCTATTTTTAAAAAATCTACATTTAAGGGATTGTTCGTATCTTACAGAATAGCAGATATATCTAAATGGTGTAAATTACTTCAAATTTTTACGTTTTTAAAGTTATTTCCGTAGAATTCAGTGGCTTACTTGTAATTTCTTTACAGGGTGTCTCTTTTAAAATAGACATAAACATACATTATTTTTAAATCGAACATAATCTATGAATGAATGAATGAATGAATGTTATAACTATACTTTCATATAATTTTGAATCAGCAAAATGAGAACAATGGAATACCAATCAAAATACTTGTTTTCTAATATGTTATTTTATTTAAAGACTGCAAAGCGGATTAGAAGACAAAGGTTATGAAGAATGGGTTGGCGAAATGGTAGGCATGAGAGACATCTTGAAGCATCTTTCTAATATTTCCAAAAGTGAGGTAGTTGGGATGAGGGCGCCATTTTTAAAACCAGGACGCAATACACAATATAAGGTAATAAGAAATCATCCTCATCGGTAATTTATTCATATTAACCGTTTAATACGTGTATATTAGGTTCTAGAAGAATTCGGATACATATATGATAGTTCCATTGGAGTTCCAGCTCTGCCTATACCTGTTTGGCCATACACTTTGGACTACAAAATACCTCACGAATGCAAATCGGGAACCTGTCCAAGTAAATCATTCCCAGGTAAAATATTTTAAAAGTTGTATTTTAAATGACCAATATTAATTACAAAAACCTGTTATTACAGATTTGAATATAACAAAAGCTACTAGATACGAAAATAACAAATATTATTTATTTCAAATTATGCACAAGGTCAACTAACTTGAATTACCTGCTTCAGCTTTTCGTACAGGATTATTCATTACACTTAATATTAGTTTAGAATAAAAGCTGCAGGCCTGTAACTGAACCCTTTTAATACGTTAATGGAAGGGCAGTGGCGTGCAAAAGTTGAGGGGTGCAAGAAGCAATAATTTATTTTTTAATGGAACGCCCTATGAATTTTTTTTCTGATTTCAATAATATGACATTCTTACACTACAAAACATTTATTTCAATTGATTTACTTAAATAAATGTTATATAATAATACCTGCTATTTTCATAGATTTTCCGCTCGTATAATAAGCTTAAATACGATTTTCAATTTTCAGTAACTCGAAAACAGTACACAGGGCGTTCCATTTAAAATATATTAGATTATTCTTCTACTCCTCAAGTTCTGTACACCACTGTGCCTCTAGTAACTTATTATAGGGGTTCAGTTACCGCTCTAC
Organism: Monochamus alternatus; assembly: GCA_037114965.1. Lineage (NCBI taxonomy): Eukaryota > Metazoa > Arthropoda > Insecta > Coleoptera > Cerambycidae > Monochamus > Monochamus alternatus. Next base: position 77,249,221 of record CM073429.1, on the reverse strand, counting down.
AACTTTTATTTTTGTATCTCTAATAATGACAATAAAGAATTATCTAAATATAATAAATAACCCTAGATCAGAAATAGATCATTCTTTTAAACAGAGCATCCTGTACATGTGTACATTTTTTTTTGTCGAACCTGAATTTATTTTGTAATTAATTGTGATATATTGGATTGTCTAATATCGAAGAATATGGACATATCAATATAAAAAAAACTTATTAATTGACTTCTGTCTAGGTGTTTGGGAAGTACCACTAAATACTCATTATGTAGAAGGATTTGAAGGTGGGCATTGCCCCTACCTAGACCAATGTGTGTTACACAATCACGATGCGAAAGATGTATTTGAATGGTTACAAGAAGATTTTCTTAGATACTATGACCAAAATAGGGCACCATACATGATGCCCTTCCATACTAATTGGTTTTCCATAAAAGAACTGGAACAAGGACTTCACAAATTTTTGAACTGGGTTATCACATTGTAAGTATTATTTCAGCAGTGCAACAAAATTAGACTCCCAAAAACACATTCAAAATATAGTGAGCATTAGGTTTTAAATACCATGCCATCATAATAACTAAATTGTTTAATGCAAACACAAAATATCTATTGACGTTTATGTTGCATAAAATACGTCATGGCAACTTAATGGGATCGAGTTCTAAAAAGACTCATTTTAGAGACTCAAATGAGTCCGTAAAATAGACAAATAGATTTTGTCTGTATATAAAAACTGTTTTTATTGGAAACTGGAATTATAATAAACACAACTGGCAATTTTTAATATCTTACTTTTCAAATATTATTAATTATTAATAAAAATTATTAAAACACATTAATTAATTACATGTACAGGGTGACCCATAGTTGGTGTGCAATAGTTTTCAGTAGATTCTATGATCAAATGATTTTTTTCTATAAATAGGGGTTGAAAAATGCTTCTAAGGGGGCTGTACCCCCCTGAATGGGGCCTCAAGAAATCATGTTTTCCAAAATATTTCCAAAATTAGTTAACGTATAATTATGAATTTTGGTATGTAGGACAATCATTAAATGTTCTAGCAAACTACATAAAAACATTAAAAATTTTGGTCAGGGATGTCTCAGGCAGGTCAAATGCGCCTCCGATTTTTTACACTTCAAAATTTTCAAATTTAAACATCAAACTATGATAGATATGACTTTTTTATAAAAAAATACACTCTTAATTTACTTCAATAAAACGCTGCGTTTTCAAGAAATATCGATTTTAAGGTTCTTTTGCATAATTTAAGGAATGGAAAAAGATGGAATGAATAGGTAGGCAGGCCATGAAAACATACGTTTGTTTACTTAAATTAATTTGACAGTTAATAAACTATCAAATTAATTCAACTTATTCAACATGAATGTTGTCTAGCTCGCGATTAATATTTTGCATGTTTTCTTTAGATTTTACTTAATATCCAATACACCATAAAGTAAACGCAAAAATTTGAATTTCATAAACTGTCAAATTAATTCAAGTAAACAGATATTTGTTTTCATGGCCTGCCTACCTATTGTAATCTTATTCCATTCCTTAGATTATGCAACAAAACCTTAAAATCATTTTTTCTTGAAAACGCAGCGTTTTATTATGGTTTCATCGAAGGAAATCAAGAGTATATTTTTGTCGCTCTGTATGCATCGTGTCCATGGATTACTGCCCAAATATATAAAAATAATATTGATTTTTTGAGAAAAATCACTCTTCAGAGACATTTTTGCTTGTCAAAATAATTATTCTACACAAATCTAGACTTGTATTAGTGTTTTAGTATTAAAAAAATTTGAAATACCTAGTTAAGGAAAAACATTAATAATTATAATGAATTAAATATTCTTGAATAAAATTGAAATATCAAATGACATCCCATCAAGACTTTTTTTAAATTTTCTGAGCATTTTTTTAAATCATCTAGCAATACTGTCTAAATTTATTTTCTCTCTTGGTTACATCATATATTTGGCAATAAATTAATAGTAAGGAGATCTTAGCTTTGACGACCCCAGGATTTATGTCTTAAGGTTTTTTATTTATTGAAGTATTTTAAATGTGAAGTCTATGAAGTTGTTGAATTCGAAAATAATACTGAATTAATGGAAAAGTTTTCCCAAAACTTTGTTGGTACTCAGGTATAAATGTCTTAACATGTATAAAGGACGAAATTGAAATTTATTAGGCTACTATTTTTTAATTAGAAATAAAACTTTTTAATAAGAAATTTTATTGTAAAAATAAAAATGAAGCAATTTTTTTCTTCAACTATTTCAGATACTTTATGGTTTCTGAACACCCTGTATATTAAATTATAAATTGACAAACAAACAAATTTTACGAAGAATAACTATTGAAAATTTAAAATAAAAAAATTGTCCCCTCCATGCAGTTATCCATGGACACACTAAACATATTTGCTTAGGAAACTAATTTCTGTTATTTTACAGACCAGATGTTTGGTTTGTAACAACGACTCAAGCTCTGACCTGGATGACCGATCCTAAACCAGTCAAGCAACTCAACAATAATTACGAACCTTGGGACTGCAGGAAGAGAACCAACCTACCGCCTGCACCTTGCAAACTATCAAATAAATGTGCTCTAAGTTTTAAAAGACCAGAATTAAATATTACCGACACTAGATATTTAGAAACCTGCAATGAATGTCCGAAGCAATACCCTTGGTTAGGTGATGCCACTGGTTCAGGTATTCCGGGTAAAGACAATTACGTTCCTGATAATGTAAGGAAATAACATAAATATCGAATAGTTGCAAATAAATAAATAATGTAATTGATAGGTGTTATTTTAATCCACAACATTTTACTGCAGATTTTTTTCTGTAATAAACGGGCAGTTGTAATAGTCTACTTATCAATTACATTTTTAAACCAAATTTTTAAGTTAGAAACTTAAGTATTGTTAATTTTGTTATTTATAGGTTTTACTGTATAAGCTAATTGTTTTGTACGACATTATGAAATCAATAAATTATTGTTACAGTATTTTATGTGTAAATAAACCCACAGGTAAAATATCTATGAATAACTGAACCATAACATTGAATTTTAATACAATCTTTTTTATTATTTAATGAAGTGTAACACATGATGGAAAAATTGGTTGATAAATGTCAGCGTTCATTGTTCATATAAGACATATAAAATAAAAACTTTAAAATACAATTTTCTTCTGGATTATCAAATTAAATTTATTATTCATTCTTCGACTCACCTATCTAGTTATATTATTCACAATATATATTGTGATTGGGGGATCCCCCAATATTCGAAAGGGATATTTAGGGGGCAAAAATGAACAAAAAATCCTAATAAGCATATATACTCGCAGCAAGAATTTAGACGTCTTACATCACGGCTGACGTTACGCAATAATTATTTTTATTGTCAACATAATTTTCAATATTTGGTCGCGTTAAAACCAATCAATTTTTGCAACTTAGTGCAATATAGAATGCAAATATTTAGTGTAGTATATAGTTTTATTACTCTCTGCTGCAGTTTCTTAAATATTTTAGTGAAAATATAATTATTCATTTGTTCGTCTGAATTCTTGCCGCGACTATAGCTGAATATCAAGGGTTACTAAGATAGCAATGAAAATATCTTTATTACTATTTTTGCAAAAGCTGTTATTGTTTGATATTTTATTTTTAGTGGGTCATGCATTCTAAACTAAACTGACATTAGTGATTACTAATTCTCTTCATTTAATTTGACGTTTGTGATTGATTATTAATCTTACCACACCACATATTAATGCTGAACCAATGCTAAAAGTTACTATCCACCGTGACTTGCGGATTTTCATCTTACCAACGATGTTCTTTATGACAATTATTACTCCATCGCAAGTGAATTGAGCCTCATCAGTGAACAAAATGTATTTGTAAAGTGTATGGTTTGCGTTTATCCAATTGCAAAATTGCAACCGTAAATCATTATCACTGTCCTGAAGATTCTGGATGCGTTGAATACCAAAAGGTTTTAAACCATTTTTGTTAATAACTTCCTATGCCGTAGTATGATTAATTTGTAGATGGGTTGCAATTTGCCTTGTACTTACACCTGGGCTACGTTCTACCATATTTAGAATTTAATTTCTTCTTCCACTGCTAGACCAGGACCAGCTTGCCTCTCAGATATAATTCTCACACTGGGGAACATTCCAGTTTCACGTGCATTATTGAAGACAGCCTGGAATACATTTATATCTAGCACTCTTCTGTTACAGCAACTGCACAATTAGTGCTACCGTTGCAATACCCATAAATAAAAATAATATCAGCATATTCTTGATGACTAAATGTGGCAGGCATTACTGACTAAACAAACCACATGTAAAAATAAATGCAACAGTTATAAAATAAGCCTTTAAATCACAAACGTCAAAATAAATGTGACAATTAGTAATCACTTTAGAATGCATGACGTACCCATAATAAAATATCAAATAATAACAGTTTTCGCAAAAATACCAATAAAATATTTCACTACTATCTCAGTAACCGTTGATATTCGACCATACGTTTATAAGACTTTTTTGTTCACTTTTGCCCCCTAAATACCCCTCACGAGTCCATAAAAAAATATATGTATAATTATTAGATATTCCTGCCACTGAAATATAAAAATAAATATTAAAATAATATCTTGTCTAATGGATCAGTCAAAGAAGGAACTTTATATATTTTTATTTGCCTAAATTGCAAATATCTCGCAGATATTTCACTAGCACTAGGTTTAATATGAGGACAGTGCTTCAAACCATTAATACATTACAATTTTCTCAAAAACTATACCAATGAATGAAATACAAAATTTAGAGAAGGTAATATAAATAAATCTCTGGAACTAAATAATTTTAATTTAATTATTCAATAAGCACGTTTTTGATAAAAATTTCCTTACAATTCAAAATGGCTTGACAATTTTGGGCCCTTTTTTATTTGTTTCTTCTTTTTCTTTTTTAATTGTCTTTCATCTTCTCTTTTATTTGTTTCTTCCACCTTTCTATATGGATTTACATAATTAGGCTCTCGCTCAACATGATTCAGTTCCTGACTAACAAGATGAAAAAGTTTAACTGTATTTTTATCCAATAAATACTTTACTTGGTGACAAAACGCAATACCCCATTGAAGTATAACGTCCCAATTGTTGTTAATTTTTAAAATTGAAACGGTAATATCAGGAAACCTTAATATTATTTCAGAAAATAGAGCTGTGTTTTCCAATATATTTGATAAAGCTTCCTTAATTTCATCATCTAATGGAAAATCGGATACTCCAGGAATGTATGGTGAAGCTTCTATAGTAGCACGACTTTCCTGAATAACAGTAAATACTTTCTCTGCCATTAACATAATCATAGAATACTGCTTCTCATAATTGGAAATTCTTTGAAAATTTTTAATAGCCTCTAACTGTTCCCACCGCTGTCTCTTAAATAATTTTATATCTGTATTCTGTTAAGGTCTAATAAATAAGTTTACGAATTAATTATTAAATTTTGAAAAGGATACATAGTTGTTCCGCAGCTTCTGATTCACTTAACTGTTGACTTAGAACACTATGTACAAATATGCAAAAAGTGTAATGTAATAAAAACATGTTTTAACTAATAATTTTAAATATGTACACTTAGCTGATTATACAAAAAAAAATTATATTACATAATATATTTTCCAAAATCTACAAAGTAATTTCTTTCTTCGTGTCACACACGTAATAACTCCATGTTTTAAATTTACCATTTATAATGAAATTATAGAACTTTAGGATGTCTGTATAACGCAAATTACAAACCATGCAAACATGCAAGCATGCAAAGCAAACCAAAATATAAACATCACATAACCATAACCACAGAATGCCTCACTTTACCCACTCTAAGTGTTAATGGTCTGTGACTGTGTAATGGGCCGTGAATGGATCCAAGAATCAGGGTCTCTTAACTATACAGACGGGAACATCAGTGTCAGGTGACGGGTGACGTCATAAAATGCCCATAAATAAAGACAAAAAATAGTTTTTTCGAAAGTTGGACTGAGATACGTCGCAAAATTTCTCAGTTTGCATTGGTTACCTGCTGATAGTCCCGACCGTGTAGTTAATAGACCGTGTCCAAGAACTACTATAAACTTATAAAGAAGTATAAAGACAGTAGACAGCACGCTCGATCTCTAAAAATACTTAAACCATCGTCTGCTAAATCGCGTTGCTTGTAATACTTGTTTGTAAAATCACCTGAATTTCAATATAGAATTCTGTAATGAGCGTATTTGGAAATATATACATCAGGTCATAAAGGTCAGAATTTGACATTTTATATTGAACTGTAATAACTTGTTTTTTAATAGATCCTACTTATTTAATTTGTTTGGCAAAAATATACGTATTTTTCATCTACTATTTTAAAACTGAAATATGCGGCATTGAAATTATATCAATACTTCCCACAAAGCTTTTGTGTCTAAATATTTTACATTTTTTACAAAACTGAGTACATACTTTAATATATGAATTGCTACATCCTCACCACAGATTACAGCTAGAAAATCCCACACTTTCACCTTAAAAACACAATACTTATTATTTTACGTTGTATCAACTTATAAAATTAAAAATGATACATAAACAGAAATGTACAATAACTTAACAGATATTTGACATTTGTCATAATTTCTAAGAAAACAATTGACGATGTGTGCGGTAAAGTCACTGCAAACCGGCAAAGGAACATATACTCGCGTCAAGAATTCAGACGACTTACGTCATACGAACAAATGAATAATTCATTATATTTTTATCAAAATATTTAAGAAACTGCAACTGAGAGTAATACAATTATATACTACGCTAAATGTTTGCATTATATATTGCACTAAATTGCAAAAAATTGTTGTTTTTAACGCGACCAAATATCGAAAATTACGTTGACAATAAAAACAACTGCCTAATGTCAATCATGACGTAAGACGTCTGAATTCTTGACGCGAGTATACTAGAAAAAGCACGGTTGCCGTGATTTAGCCGACGATGTTTCGCTTCAACTATTGTCTGCTTATTCATAGTCAGCACTTCACTTTAAAGTATATTTGAATAAGATGCCCCTAGATATTTTGTTTTATAATCTAAACATAATGGAAATTTATTAAAGTGTAGTTCAAAACTATTATCAACCTTAAGTGTGATCTATATGAATTCCACTGTAATAAATCGCGTCGGCTGCTGCGATATAGCAGATGATACTTCATCAAACGTCGGCTCAATCGTTGCTTTGTAATACGACTACTGCGACTCAGCAGACAGTGGTAGAGGAAATGTCATAACAAAACACCACGCGAAAAGATATGCTTGATCTAGCAGTCCTATCCACAGACGATTAACACTAACTCCTATCTTATCTACTTTATCATTCTATTTATCATTTATCATTCTTTGAAGCAGGCTTTAAACTCGCCAGAGAAAAGTTAAGATAACTCTCTCACTGATCACGCTCCCTAGTAGCAACCAGTTAATTGAAAAGGAAAACAAGCAGCAATCAGCAACCCTGTTCGGTTAGTCTTTTATCAATCTGTTCTGTGCATTCGGAAGTTTTCGGCCACCTCTTCGACACTACACATCCGTATAACGTAAACGTGGAAAATTCTAATTTAAGGCATTTGAGCATGCGCGACAGTCAAATTCAGTATCGAACACAACTTAAAACTCTCCAATTTTTATACAGGCACATTCTCCTTATTTTGTAAATTCCGTGGTCCGTAACCTCCACTAATCATCTGTCAACTGCCAAGAGTGTTAAGTGTCAGAAATTAACAAAATAAAAATGGCGAGTGGCCCTAAAGTCGCAACAACTCCTTTGGAGTTGTTTGAAGAAGCAAGAGAGGTTCCATTGATATCTCAAATATGGGCTCCTTCTATGTGTGCTGCTGTAGCTTTTGTAGGTGTTATTTTTGCAAACTGGACCACCAGAAGACCATATTTTAGCGGTAAGCTGTAAGTACTTTCAGATTGTAACAAATTATATAATATTTTTTCTAAAATTTCAGGAATTCAGAAACACATTATAGCAGCCGTTGCAGGTGCTGGTGTAGGAAAAGTAATTGATGATTATAGAAATCAATATTTTGCTGATAAAGATGCTGTTTTGAGGCATTACATCCAGTTACACCCAGAGGATTTTCCACCTTACGGTAATTAATTTAAAAAAAAAAGTCAAACTATTCTACTGCATATCTTTAATAATGATTTACTTTTATATTTTTCTGAATTAAAATATTTACCTCGGTCACATTTGTTACAAAACTTTCTTACTAAAAGTTAAAACGTGCTTCGTTTCGGTTGCATTTAATTCGTATGTTAGATATTTAGCAGATTTTTTAAATATAATAATTATTTATTGGACTAATATTATTTTTCAGAACGAAAGAAGATTGCAGATCTCTTGGAACCTTGGGTACCTATTCGTTAAGCTATAACTATTGTAGAAGGGAAATATATTGTTAATAAATTATTTAGAGTTTTTAATTTTCAGTATTATTTGTAGCCTTCTATTTTTATTTAATACTTAAATTAATTCTCCCTACATAGTTTTAAGAAAACGTAAATATTTACATTAACTTGTCACTAGTATTTAGAGCTTTTTTGCTTTTATTTTTGTATAAGACCTAAATAGTTAGTTTTCTGTTTCTCTTGGACTCGAAAAGGACATGTCGTCGCAATACTATTGTTACCTTTACAATTTTTTCTTTAACCAGGTTTCCAACTTATTTTTATTAGTATTTACCTTCCCTAGCAACTGATCTTTATGTTTCAAGTTTTTCGACAGTTGTTCCTCTTTTTGACCTACTGAGCTTCTTTTTGTTTCTTCTTCTTTCTTTTGATCCTGAATCAATTTTGTCTAGTTGAAGAGTTCGGCATTGGTAACTTACATAGTCTTATTCTGGTTGTCCAGATCATATAGCTTTCTTCTCATTTTCCAGTTCCTTTTCAATTTTAGTAATTGATTCTTCTGTCTCGATATTGGAACAAGGATCTGGCTTTTATTGCTTGTTTTTCCATTGTTATACTTTTTCTGATCTTGACTGAACGTATTCCTGGATTTTGTCTAGGCTGTTTTTCAAATCTTCCACCATTTGGTCTTGACTATTCATTTCCTTTCTTAAATACGCCATTTGTCCTGGTTGCTTTTTATCATTTCCATTGATTATTTGAATGTTTCCTCCATTTCCGTTGCTTTTGATCTCAATTAACCTTCAAATAATTCACGTAAAAAAAAACAAACTTTATTGTCACGACTTGATGACACAACAAATAGACCAAGTAAATTAACAACTGTCAAATATGTCTACTTTGACATTTATATCTAACATAAATTAACTGTGGACTGTGCTCCGTTTATTTTTATATATATATATATATTTTTTTTTGAGTGCTCAAAGTTTCCACGACCGTCCATAATGCACCTCGAACCAAATCGAATACATCCTGAAACGATCTAGAAAACATTAAAATAAAGATATTTCATAGATTTTCATATAATTCAAGAACTTATTTAAGTAATAACTAGGTAGGTAAGCTTCTGTAACAATATTAAAGTTACGATTAAAAAAAAGTTTAAAATATTTATGCACTGTTTATTAATAGTGGGCGAAAATACATAGTTAATTCTAATTGTATACATAGTAAATAATTAGAATTACTCTAATTGTGTTGTACATTGTCATTTGTATCGAGAAAAACTTACAAAATATAACAATACTTATACAATTATTTCCAAACTTGAGAGTTAGACTTCATATAATTCAACATTAACAAATAAAATGGAAGATTCTCATTTTATTTTCGATTAGAAAAATACATGTTTCAATAATACTTCTATCCTACAAATACATTAATCAATAAATACATTAGTCACCCTTATTTCATCACAGACTACAATAATTTTTAAATTTTGCTTCTATTTTTTTCTTTCATAGGTATGCCTAATTCTAGTACACTTATATATAACTTGATATTAAAATAAAATCAAGAAAACAACTTAGTCAACATCCAAAAAAAACTCAGTAAACTTATTGCATTATGAATAAGAAAGTTGTGATGTTATTTTTTCTTGGAATTTAAGTCATGCTGTGCCACAAAATTTGGAAGAGTGGAAATATAATTTTCTATAAACAAATTTAAGCTCTGTTTTACATGAATCAACACATCACTTTTCTCCAAAATACAATCGTTTTATCCATAACATCACTGATCACACAAAGGGGCATAAATTTTAAAATAAAGAAAAATCGTATACAAATAAGAATTGTTTTTATAGTGTATACTGTAATATCTATTATGTATCAACTTAGGAAAATAATGCTAATATTTTAACAACGATAAGATCGTAATTCTAAAATTGTCGTAATGTGCAAAAATAAAGACTAGTTAAGGTGCAGCCTCTTATCTGATTTTGTTTTTTATTCTTTACGCCCACTTGCGAGATCAGTAAGGACATAAGTGTGCATTCACCAATTTACCGAAATAAAATTATAATCGATAACTATGGCAACCTTAATAATTATATTTACACTTCAACCCACAATATTTGTTAAATTGTAAATAAGCATATCTTATATATTTTTCCTTTTTGATTTTGGTAAATTATTGTAATACCTGATTAATTAATTCAGACAAATTATGTTCGCTATAGGAACGGAAGTAAAGATGTGTCAAATTGATAGATGTGATCAAAATGCTTACTTTTTTGTTAATACTGAAGGTAATTCTGTTAAATTATATTTAAAATTGTTTATTGTCATGGATTTTATTTTTTATTTTGAAATAAAACTTCTCAAATATTTAATACAAATAGGATTTTATTTACTAATAGAGGGGTTTCAAAAGAGGCATTGATAAATTGCCGGAGCTGACTACAGACAGTTTTTCTGTGAAACAAATTGTATCTTGTCCATTCCTGAGGAGTTATTAGAGAGTTTAAATTGTGTCCCATACGTGAACGTGTACTTAGAATTTGACCGTCACACATGCTCAAATTAGAGTTTTGCACGTTTACGTGATACGGATATACGAGGGCTCACGGGTCTTTGCATAACGTAAACAGAGACATATACGTGCCGAAAAGGTGACCGAAAACTTCCGAATGTACAGAACAGATTGATAAAAGACTAACGGAACAGAAGAAGCAATACTCATAGATTAAACTAATAATCATCGTTTCTGAATAATATGATTCCGTGATAACTTACCCGTTAAACTCATTTTTGAAACACATCTTACTATACGTAAACGTGAAAATTACACGTTCTACGTTTTACATATCATGATAATCGACAATCGACTTAAACTCTCTATTGTGTCTAAAGATGGAAGGAGTAAAAATACATTTTACGTGTAATTCCGTACAAACCAAATTTGTCAACACAAATAAAAAATTATCAATATATTTCATGTGTTTGAAAATACAATTTGTTAAATATTCGTAGGTACTGTATTTAATTTTTTACTAAAACGTTTCTCGAGGAACATAAATCTATCATCAAAGTTTCTAAATAAATTAAACATTCATAGAGGCTCCAATGTGAATCAGTAAAAAAATTATATTAGAACTCCAGTAATTCAAATACTAATTCCAAAATTGTGGAAATCCAAATTGATTTGATTTTGTTTATAGTGGAGTGGAAAATGACTAAAATGTCTTCCTGTTAGTATAAAATACAATAAAATATAGAGAATCCACAAGACCTCAAAATTTGCTCGTTATACGCGACTGTTATGCTAGTCATTATAAGTGAGTTCAAGCGTGTTCCTCAAATTTCATGTTCATAATTACTTTCCTACAATTTGAAAAAAAAATTAAATTATTACTCTTTCTTTTGTATGGGGGGGTAAACAAAATGCAATTTATTTATCAAAAAAAGTTTGTAGTTTGTAGATGTCATTTTTAAACATGGTGTATTAAATATATTCCTCAGTACCCTTACAATTTAGTAACTTCCAAAATAAAAAATATACTTAAAAGATACATTTTAGTTGAAACTTGTATAGAATGATTGAATAAAAATTTTAATTAATCAGGCAACACTTCTATATTAATTAACAATTGCACTGTTGAAACACCTAAGTGCTACTGGAAATTAACTATTTGCTTAACATCAATATGAACGAGGTAACAGCAAATAAATAATGTCAGTCACGTCATAAAAAATACTTGTGATGTAGCAACTGCAGCCAAATATTTCCAATAGAAACCGACTGATTTACGTATGAATCAATATATTGCAATGCAACGACAATATATAACATTAAAAACTGAATCCTATTAATAAAATCACCAGCATTCAAACGTCCTTAATATTTAAAATTAAATCTTAACATATGTAAATAAATAGCACAATTTAAGCAAGTTGTTTTATTCATTTCAACGAGGTACGAAAATAGGAACTTTATTACAAATTTAGCAGTCTATCGGTCCGTCATAGTTCCTTATATCTAAGAAAATAATTTCGCCAATTTATCACTATTAAGCTTAGCATACGTTTGGCACTAAAATATACAAGAGTAGATGATGACCACTTTTCAAAATTTTACTTTATACACTTCTAAAATCCTAATATCAAAAATAGATCCTTTACCAGCACCCAACATTAACGTTTTCACATTTAATTCGCAGTCCTATCAAGGGACCTCGCTGAAATCGAATAATATCCTAAACACCTTGCCATGCTGAATATAAAACATTTATATGCATTGATATGCATCAACAAAAATACTAATATACTGTGATCTAATCACACAAGGAATGTATAACAAATACTCTAACAACTAATTTGTGAATAACATTTTAAAACTGTGTGCACTTATTTTTTAATTAGATAAAAACAAAGAAGTGCTTGTCAGCAAGTGCATCTAAACTTACGGGACACATTTGCGAGAATCTATATTGAGGTGCATCACGTCTATTAAAAATGACTTACAACTTAAAATTAATCACTGTTTCAGCACAAAACCTAAAAGAATCATAGAAAATTTTAACTTTAATTAATATAAATAAGTGAAAATCATCAGTTCTTTTTAAAACGTAATACTGTTCATCTTAACGGTTTAAAATATAGCGGCTAAAAGCTAAAATGGCAAGGTTAAATATATGTGCAAATTACATCACAATTCAAAATTTGTGTTTAAAAGGGACGTATTCCTAATCATAATCAATATAATATATCATAATCTCTTTATATTATCATCTAATTAAAATAAATATTATTATTTTTTAATATGTATCTTATATTTCCTGGAAACAAAAGAAAAAGTAAGTATTTAGTGTTATTAAATAAAATTTATTTATCGTAAGAGTATTTTGTTTTATTCACGTAAGAATGCTTAATTTTTTAAGTGGATGAAATACGACTAAAAGACGAAGGCAATACAATGTTTCAGAATCAGAGTGCCATTACAAGAAGTGCTAGTTGGTATAGTTCGATTTTAGTAATAGTGAAATAAAATTTCTTATGTTAAAACAATAATTTCACCCTACGCATACCAAATATGTTTTTTTTAACATGTATTCCAAATTTTGACTAAAAAATTCAGATATTTCCAATTGGTTTTGAAAAATTATTTTATTAAAAATTTGTGGGAGAAAATGTTAACTAGATTTGTATATGTATTCTAATCTAAAAAATATATACAAGTTGAATTGGGAGGAACACACCAAACTCCAGGAATGGATTCTATACTCAAATGTTGTTTTATCATTTCAATAAATTTACGTTTTTTATTAATTATAGGGTTCTTTAATTAAATGTTCAAAACCACAATTGACATCTAAACATTTTCTACGAAGAGCAGCTGTAACTCTCCCAATTACTGCATGTTTTGATGATACGTCGAATTAGTGCCTTGAAAACAAATGACAATCGCATAACATTTGAGTTTTTTCTTATTATTTTGACATGTATGTTTTTATTTATAATCGGATAATAAATGCAATTTTTACGGGGTGTTTCAAGGTAAAATGATAAAAATCATGAATATCAATTTTATTGTTGATAATAAATATTCTTTTATGAAATTTGGTACATACATTTAGGGAGAGCTGAATCCATTGGTGTGGTTAGATTTTAGATAAAAAGTCGCTAAACAGTATTTGACATAGAAAAAAAAACAAAGTATGCCTTGATTATAGACAATGGAATTTCATATTGTGAATAAAAATAACGTTTCTCTATCCTTTAAAAAAAAAAACAACCAAATCGTATAATAAATGCAATTTTTGCAGAGGTATTTCCATCTTAAATGATCCACATTGTACATACATAGCGGTTAATAAAATTGCACCATTTACTATTTGACATTTACTAGCAGTTGTCAACTATTTCTAAAATAACTGCCGGGTTGCTACAAATTTATAAAGTTATTCAAAAAAGCTTCTTACAATAAAAATTGACAAGAAAAAAATTTTAGGAAATTAAAATTTTTTTCGCTTCAGAACAATTATCGAACGTACAAAATACCGTTCTGTATACAGAGTGTTGACAAATTTTTGACCGGAATTTCTAATATGATTATATTAAAACACTAATTAACGAAAAAAATTCAGGGTGTTTGAAAAAATAGGATCAATCACTAAAAACACAAAATTCATGAAATTTAAAATGTTTGTTGAAACTTTCAACATCAAATAAAGACAATCGATTTAACTTTGTAATGTTAACTAAACTCTGAAAAACCTCAAAATTTACGGAATTTGACATTCTTTAAAAATTAAATGAGGGCCAATCTTGAAAATTATAGTGTTGGACCTTCACCATAGTAGAAAGGTCAGCGAAGGATTCCTACGGCCTCATATTTATGAAACCCTACTTTAACTTATCTGATAGCAAAGCTTATAAACCCAATGATTAATTTACAAATAGTGCATTCACCAAATATCACATTTATCTCATTTATATTTGAATTTGAAGCATGCATGGGCCGTTTGGACGCAACTTTCGTGTACTTTGGCCATTTCTGTTGAGGTGAGCAGGATTTCCCATAAGAAATTCAAAACAATACAAACTTGAAATTATTAGAAAGAGAGAAATGTATGATTAAAATTCATTTTTCAATTATGTCGCGTTTCCGTAGTGTATATAGTAAATTACGCCACTAACATACACCCCGTAATTTTTATTTCTTATTTTCCAGGAATAGAAGAAACAAAATGAAGCACAGAGAATACTTAAAATTGTCTTGTCTTCTTGAATAATGTTATAGGTTTAAAAATCAATATGTTATTTTGAAATATACAAAGTGGAAAATTGTTATTACTATTATTAAATAAGGCAAAAAGGCTATGAAATTGAGAATGATCCAGCCATTCTTACATATATGTATGATTACATAACGTTAGACGAAACAAAATAAAAAACTGTTTTTAAAATATTTAAAGAAATATAGTAGCATCGAGTTAAAATGATTTAAAAACTGTTTCGTTTACGTACATACTAAAATTTACTTGTGAAAACATCCCTCTTAAAACACAAATACTTATAAATCTCTTTAATGCCCTGCATTACTAATCAGATTAAGTACTATATTTAGTGATATTAAAATTTGCTCTTGCATATAATATAAATATTTTAATCTCTACGAGCTCTTTTAGGTCTAACATTGTCTGTATCACCCCTACCTTTCTTCCCTATCTGTACCTGAGATTGTGCCGTCAGATGCAAAGATATCGCATGAGTATTCAATTTTTCCGCCAGTAACAGATCTTTCAGTTGCTTCATTTTCTGACTCCGAAGAATGATTGTCGGTCTATTGTCAACTTGTTCTTCTTTTTCTACGGGTTTCGTCTCTAATTCCTCTTTCGAAGTGCTTGGTTTCCCATTCTGTTGTTCCTTATTTTCATTTACATTGTTCTCATCATTTTTCCTTGGAGCGTTATCATCCCCGCCTACGATGTTAACATTATCAAAAGATAATAGATAAAGAGACCTAAATATAAGTTATGACCAAATTTATTTATCTGCTCTTTACTCCTATTATAATTATAGACAAATAATATTACAATAAATTCATAAAAAAAGTACTCGTACGCCCACTAACACAAAATTTAAAAAACTGTTGCTTGAGATCTGGGGTAAAATCTTACCGACAAAAGGTGAACCATCTCCTTGAAGGAGATACTCGGGGTTTAAAATTTTCTCGGAACATGCTGCTGTTAATGCCTCAAGACTTGGATGAAAATTAGACGCAGACAGATCAACATCATTAGACGATTTAGAACTTAAAGGAGCATCATTATTGTGTGGTCCATTCTCTTTGTCATAATTATTGTTATTGTTGAAGTAACTACCATTCTTCTTAGACAGTTTCTCTTCTTCCAATTTATCACATACAATATTCACTTGGGCTCTGACATCAGCATCAAATTTAGAGATAGTGTTCACAAGTGGTTTAGCCCAACCTATATGTAGAACGGGAGTAGCACTTCCTTCTTCCCACTGACAGATCCCATCATAAAATCGAAGAAGATTTGCAAAACACTCGGGTTTCTTTAAAATCGTATTGGCGCTAAAACCCGAGCTCTCCACTTTCATAATATGAGGTATCAGCTCATTTGCGATTTCAAGAAATTCCTTATAGATTTCTTCATCGTCTCTAGAATAATTATACCTAAAAACGTAACTTACTAATATTGCCATTTAAACTAAATGCGATTATTGACATTATCTCTACTACTAAATTTTTAATTTTTCATATGAGTCAATATTATCTAAAATCTTAAACCTTTTTTTTCAATTATCATAAAACCACATTTTACATATTTATAAATTAATATTTTTTATTTATAATATATTTATATATTTGATGTTGGAGTATTGTGCAATATATTGCAATATAATTGAAGTACTTACAAAAGTAAAAAAACTCGATAACACAACTAAGTATCACATAATAAAAATTTCATTTAACCTTTCTTTGCCTAAGTTTAAAAAATATGAGCTGAACAAGGAAATTTACACTAAAATTATTTATTAGATATCAAAAAATAAAGTGTAAAATATGTGTACATTACAACTTACAGTCTTATTACATCACTCGCATTGGCCCAGCTTTCAAAGGCCTCCTTGTACATTTTGTTGCGGTAAAAATAACCTCCCTGATAAGTATAAGGATATACATGTTGGTTGTTATAATAACTTCTGGCTGATGTAATTGCCTCTTCAAACAAAGTTTTACAAGGCACTCGTCCTTCTTTTGATGAAATTTCTTCCAAGTCACCCAAGTTTCCTATTGCCATTGGATATTTCTTTAAGTGGCCTAAGTCGTACAAAAGCCATAAAAGTTCCTGTTGTAACAGAGACACTTCAAAAGCGTCATGGGTAGAGTTAAGAGAGGGATTTATGGCCGAGACTAATGCTGCAACTTCCATTTGTCTCGTACATATAACAGGTTTATTATTTACATATAACCACGACCTGGAAGAAACACCTTTCCCAATCTCTTGACCACGTTTATCTTCATTACCTTTTCCATGCCATGTAACTTCGGCTGTTTCAATGCCATGTTCTCCAAAAACAACCCATGCATGATCCTCCGATAACGCTAGATGTACATCATTGTACCCCAAAGTTTGACACCCAGCTACAACTGCAAAAGCCACGCCAAAGCAATCTAATTTACTACCTGTTAGATAACTGTAAAGACTCTGCAAATGTGCCCGATCTTTATAATAACTTCTTGTTAGTGAATTCCAAATAACATCTGAAACTCTTTTTACTAAATCTCTAGTAGCAAAAGTTTTGGATTTATTGAAGTTTACAGCAGTTTTCATAACACTATGAAATTTGTTGTACAGCGTCTCCACCGTGTCTAGTTCCAAAAGAGGCAAACTATTCTGCTCAATTGGTTCATAAACTTGAAGCGCGGCATTAGACCGGCTTGTCAACGAATTTTCTATTACACCTACTACAATTGAAAGTAAGGCAAGATCCGGTTCGCAGGTACTTTCCAATTGTTGCTTGAATAACTGTAGCACTGTGTTTATACTTTTTATAGGAAATAAAGCTTTATCAATATTCCGAAAACCCGCCATGTCGTATTATTACATTCTGCATCTGTCAGTTGTCACCTGTCGTTCGTTAGTGCATTTTACATTATTAGGTGAAACAAGTTTTTTATTTTTAGTTCTGTTTTGTTAATGGTCTTTTAAAATGCACAAAACACCCAGTAAGCAGAAACCAGGAAGTACACCAACATGAAGATAATTCCAGATATGAAATATATCATAGACCTATGGAATATGTTCAAGTGTTAGTGGTCTGTGATATGAGATCCACACATAGAAATCATAAAATATACAGTGTGCTCCATAATGATATGCGCTCCTTTGGAGAGCGTGTTCCTTGGGTCATTGTAGGAGGGGTTCCTTCTATAAAATTTTTCGATTTGATTCCCCCCTGTCTAATTAAAAAAACAACAGAGATTGGTGGTTGCCACACGGTCTATTTAACTATACGGTTGGGGCCATCGGGGCCAGGTGACGTCACAAAATTCTCGTAAATAAAGACAAAACATAGTCTTTCTCGAAAGATGGACTGAAATAGACTGTATCAACGTCACAAAAATCCTCAGTTTTCTTTGGCTACCTGCTGATGATCCCAACCGTGTCGTTAGACAAAAGGCTTTATTCCTGCAAAGTTCGGCACCTTTTTCCATATGATAAATAACATTAAAACACAAACATGAACAAAACTCAAAACAAATATTACAATTAAAACACAAACTACTGAAATAATATTTTGTACCGCTACTGACTCGTTCTAAAATTGTAACAGAAATGAAGTAGACATCAATGGTCGCGTTCATCGCACTGATCGCTACTTGAGTGTTCACTGATCAATGTACTGAACGAAGCAATATGAAGGGAGCGCTCAGTTATCAGCGGCCATGTTATGTATCATAAAATTTTTCTGATACATGATAAGTGATCAGTGATCATAAACAAAAAACAACATAAATCCTAATGTTTAAAAAAGTATAGACCGAAATTTGTCTCACATTTTAAAATGTCAGAGTCACAAATGAAAGTGGCTTATGAAAATTCAGTCACAAAATGTACACAAACGTATAGAAATGCGTACAGCCGGTTTAGTGGTCATAACCAAAATGATAACAATTCGCTCAGTGATCGCTACTGCGTGATGAACGCGACCAATGAATCGACAGGTTGGATTCCAAAAAGATTTCTATGGTATTTCTAAAAGTAACACAGACACAACATTATTTGTACTCATTATTTTAAAGTATATGTTAGTTAGATATATTAAATATCTTTCTTTTTAACTATGCAGCCTTTTGAATTTGTTCGTAATAAAATACACATTTGATTGGACAAAAATAAATCAATAAAATTTAAGCACAATATGGCGGTCTCCATGTCCAAGAGAAGCTGGCGATCCAATTTACTTTTCAAACTACTTTTAGAAAACATTTTGGAAAAAATTGTTATTGTTGATTTTTATATTATTTTGACCAGAGTAATCAGTCCTGATGAAAGTTTGTCGCAAAGTCGCTGTTACTGCCTTAATTTAAGAGTTAACAACAAACCCAAAAAATTAGTTGACAAATATCAATTATTAAAATTTATGTTTCATGATGGTGAAATATGGTAATCAAGAGATGTTTATGTACATCCAAGAATTTAATGAACTAAACAGAATACTGCGCCCAATTCTAAAACCCGTATGACATGATCACATTTTTTTGCAAAATTCTATAATATTTATCTTTATAGAATTTCTATGCGCACTTTTGGCAAAAATTTAGAACACGTCTGAAGAAATATTAAAATATTTTACGAATAATTCTTTATAATATATTTTTGCTCAAAAAATTATGCTTCTGCGTATTTTCTTACAGAAATTTGTTGAAAAATGTGATCGTATTATATGGGCTTAAGAATTTTAGGCGTACCATTCTCATTCTTACCCCTACAATAGGTGTATTTTTTCCAATTACCGTGATTAGTAAATAAATTATTTTAACATTCCTCGTATAATTAAATAAATCCTTGTAGAAGCCCAAAAAAGTCATTAGGAATTGGCATTCTATTCTATATAAGACTTAAAATTTATTTTTGTTACGCCACTGACCAAAAACAAAAATATTAAAAAAACAGTATGCCTTGAATTTACATCTCGATTTATAAAAAACTTTAATAAATATTGACACAGAGATTTAATCTAATTGCATTTTGATTTTTCACTTAATTTTTAACAATAAAAAAACAATCTGTACTGTATGTATCTGTGTAGTAGTGTGTTTATAGGTAGATATGAAAAATAACTTATAAATTGTTCCTATCATAATAATTAATCAGTTTAGAATATGCAACTTTGTGTTAGGAAGTATACCTACTAATCCTACCTTCATTATTATTATAATATTAAACCAAGATATAATTATATTTCCGTTAAACTCTCCCCACTCTCTGTATAGATACAACCACTTTTGTTATAAAGCAAAATTCACACAATTCGTGATTCGGTTCGTAACTTGCTCCACGCTCCACCTCTAGTACATATTACATGGCAAGAGTCTAACTTCGAACGGTGCCGGTTACTAACGAACATATTATCAATAATAGTGAAAGAAATAAATAGTAATGCTTAATTTTTGAATTTTTATAACGGGTAATAAAGTCGTAGAAAAAATATATTAGAACAAAATATATAAACTATTGTGTGAAATAGGCTTTTAGGCGAGTAGGTTTATTGAATATTGAATTCTAGTTGTGAAATTTGTTTGCAGCGTGCGCCGCATTCAGAAATTGTTTCTCTCATACTCGTTCTCCAAAGTACCCGGCCAAGTAAATTGAGTCTGACTTTGTGATTACGAAAGTGTGTGTATTAGAATTTATTTTGAAAAATGTTTAACTGTCAGAATAAATTAAACGGAATGGAAATATCGAAAGAACTAAAGTGTGACATCGAATTAAGTCAAAACCAGTTAAAATGTGCCATTCGTAGTCATCAGGTAAGTTTTCGGACGTTATTAATTTTACTTCACGTAACATTTGTAATCTCTTTTCACCAACGAATAATTTTAAACAGATAGCAAAAGATGAATTATCAGGCCTTGTATTGTTTTAAAACGTGACACAAATATTTTCAAAAATGTTTTATTTCTCAACATTTAAAACTCCATCAATTATTTAAACAATTAAGTAGCTATAAATGATATTTTATTTTCAGACTTGCTTATCGAAACTAAAAGCAGATCCATATGTAAGTAAACTTTAAACTTTGATAATTTACACCGTGTCATTTTTTAATATTCTTACGAAATACACACTCGCTAAATAAATTTTAATAATAAATCCTTTTATAACAGAATGTGGATCTACAGAAAGAAGTGAATCAAGCTGAAGAACAAATTATCATAATAGGACTGGAACAGGTATACATTTTTTTTAGATTTTGCTTTAAATTATATTTAACTGTGTAATAATAGAGATATATAGGTACTTAAATAACTTTCATTATAGTTTATTACTGTTTTTCTTTTTATTGACGAAAGAAGTTACAAGTTACACCTTTATATTAAAGTTATTAAACTTCATTAAAAGTACATAGATGGGTAAATACAATTCTACAATAAATAAAGAAGCAGACAATACAGATCACTATCGGACATGTCAAAATTACTTGCTTCGTCTTTCTCTTATTCTAAAAAATTATATCCGCAAAACATAGTTTTAAATTTTGATTTATAAAAGATTGTCCTAAATTGAAGTAGATTCGTATTTATTATTTAACTATTCAATTTATTACATTATACCTATTATAGAAAATATAACAAGTTCTTCTGTCTCTTTCTCTCTCTACCGATCTATAAATAACTTTAGCATCTGTCTAGTAATTGAATGAAATATTTAACGAACTAAAACTTATAGTTATAATACACCTAGGATTGCAATTAGCCTCAATATAGGTAATCTTAAATATGTTTGGTGTTTATTAGTGTAGGCCATTTAGGCTTTTGTTTTCATACACCGTATCGCGATGGTAAAAAAAACACTCTTTCGTAGAGTAGTAAATACCTTATACAGGGTGCTATAAAATCAAAAAAATATTGTAAGAGGTCGGAAGCTTCAAATATATTCACATTTTAGGTCAAGTTTACACTGGTGCTAAATTACAGGGTGTCCAAAATTAATTTAAAATAAAAATTTTTAGATAAATAATATGCTTTTAAAATTGTGCATATAGGTACTTATATTTTTTTTAATCAATTTTCATTAATGACAATATTTTCGCCTCTTGTCCGAAGTTTTCAAGAAAAATCAAAAATAATGTCAAATCGTAATTTTTAAACATTATATTACTAAATTAAATAGTTCAAAAATTCAGACAATAAGATTATTTTTAATTAATTAAATGGAATTATATACAAAAATAAATAACTAAAATCATATTAAACAAACTAAATGTTTGACATGAAAACCATTTTGTTGATATATAATATAAGATGGTTTTCCACAATATATCTAATTATCGTTGTTTTGTTTACAACGATAACACTTGAAATGTCATTCTAATATTGAAATTTACGTTTATATTACAGTTTCTAATTGTGTGGTGTCTGTGTGTAGCCTGCTATTAAAAAAAAGAAGTATATTTGTAACTGATTTAAAATGCCGTTTAACGATACATAACATTTACTTTAATATGATTTTCGTTATTTATTTCGATTTAATTAATTAAAAACAATTTTTAGTGAATTTTTGAACTATTTAATTAAGTTATAACACAATTTTTAAAAATTATTAAACATTATTTTTGATCAGTTCTAGATAAAATTGAATGCTCTTTCATATTTTTCGAAAACATTTGCAAAATTTCAATGCGGCTATACTTTTTTTACAAAAAGTTTCACAGATAAACCCCTCTATCTCCCGCACTGGAATTGAATGATTTTCGGTGTCGAATTATTTGCTCTTCAATTTTAAGTCTTTCGACGCAGTATGACGATTTTTTTTGTTATTGCATTTGATGGTTAAAAAATAAATAAGTAATTAAAAAATAAAATTCAAAACAGTATTTCAAAACGAAGCGTTTTAGGACACATATTTACAGAAATCTTTAGTCTCTTGAAGTCCTGCTATTTAATAAAAGTGAGACACCCAATACATTTTTATGAAAGAGCTTTTTAAAATACACGAATACACGGTACTGCTGTTTAACATTGATTTTTGAAAAAATCGTATTAATGTGATTTCACTATTTTATATACAGGGATTACAGGGTGGACCAAATAATGGGTCATAGAGTAGGGGCTACATCTTTGAGACAAAATATGAAGATATAACTAAATATATCTTAGCAAAATGTTGCTCTGAAAAAAAAATGCAGGATGTCAGTTAAAATTATTTTTTCATTTTTTTTTCGCAATAACTCGGGTACCGCTCAACCGATTGTTGCCAGGGAAACATTTTTTAGAAATGGAATCATAATTTATGTATTATATCAGGTTCGATCAGAGGACACCGCATTATCAATGTCTTATGATGAATTTCTCACTTATTTTGTGTTGACGAAAGGTTCTGATTCGGTTGACTATAAAATCTTAAACGAGCATCATTTCTACGTAAAAAAGATATACTTGGTAGAACTTGGTAATTTCCACCGTTTTCGAGAAAACTGCCCTCAAAATTTTCTGATACGCACGATTTTAAAAATTATATTGTAATTTATTTTCAGAAAATCAGTATTTTCCGACAAATGAATCGATTATCTTATTTTATAAATTTTCTGAGTAATTATAAAGTGGTATTTACTTATTGGGAAAAATACATGAAACGAACGTAAAAATAGTAAAACATTTTTTTTTCATTTCAGTTGTTTTCCAAATTGGCTCGCGTTTATTGTAAAAAAAAACGAAAAAATAATAATTTTGATATCCTGTATCTTTTTCCACAGCAACATTGTATTAAAACCCTTGTTTTTGATAATACCTACACATCAAGTTTTCTAGAAAATGATGAAGTTTAAGGACACTTTTTTGTGTTACATAAGATGCTGTTAGATGTATTTTAATAAAAAATCCTTAATTGCATCTTACGTTGCCGCCATTGTATACGAGTAAAAAGATTATCGAAAACTCTATATTATATGTATATTAACTAGGTATTTAATTTTATTTCAAAGTACATTTGCTTAAAAATTGGAAGGATCTATAAGAAGGATTATTGTTACTCTGACTAAAAAATGTGCATATTCACAATTAGGTACACGCACCTCTTGATTTGAAAACGTAGAGTTCTAACTACTTGAACTACATTCTTTTTTGTTTTTCTCTATTTTAACAAAATTTTGGTTGCTGTTCTTTTTGACAAAACAGCTGCCATAAAAAAATATAAATAACTACAAAACATATATAATTGATAAACACGGAAAATATTTTTTGTGAGCAAACTCGATTGCATTTTATATCTTTTCAACTGTGTATCGATCATTTTAAAATTTCCGAGATATACAAATGGAACAAAAAAAAGTATCTACATTTTACTCCATGTTCTCATTTCACCTTGTAAGTGGCAAGAAAGCAGTAAAACATTGTACAAATAAAGCAAACATACAAACGTATTTTATTTCAATAATTAATATTCTATGAATTTAGTGTAGTCAAATAATATATAAATACTTTATCAATTTTATTTATCAAAGTTATACCGCCATGTACTTATATCAACAGATATGAGATTCCATGAATTTTATGAAAAAAAAATTAGTATAATTAATTTTCCTCGTATTAATCTTAAGAGCACCACAGTTTGACTATTTATTGTGGCAAATAATTTCAAATGTTTTTTTACACTATTGATTTGACGCAGAGGAATAAGAATACGCAGATGCACGCCAAAATTTCTATCAATAAGTTGCACTCGAAATATCCGTTATTATCTACGTTATAACGTAGATTTATCAATTTATGTTGTCAAATACTGGTTTCTTACTAATAATAACAACCTACACAGCAACATTGAAAAGTTGTAAAACTACAAAGTTCTATAAGTCGGTTTTGTTCAACTATAAAATCTTTTTTAAAATGTTAAAAAGTAAAATTGCTGACTACGAAATTCGATATAAAGTAAATAACCTACTGAGTATATTAGTTGGAAAAGTTCAGAAATCTTAGGAAATATATTTTTTATAAATTAAATAGCAGGTATATTAAAAAATTGACCCGATTGTCAGAATTGGCGTTGATCATTTTATATTCCTTAATTATTTATAGAAATCGAAATATTTAATAATAGAAAATATTTACAAAAATATATCACATAAAAATTATTAAATCGTTTGTGTCTTCATAAACAAATATAATAAATCCTTCATATTTATTTATAATCCGAAAAATTACGTTTAAATGGATATTTAAGGTTGTCGTAATTAGTGATTACCATTTGTTAAAGGATTAAAATAAAAACTATTACAGATTAGTTGGTTAGGTCATATACCTACCTTAATTATAGTGAATGCACAAATCTCTCATTATCTCTAGGTACAAGAGATTAGAAAGGAGTATAATTTGAGTATGAATTTTAATAAATATTAGATTGGATCATTTTATTACAAAAAGTATTTATAATAATCTAATTTAATAATTTGTCTTTCTCTTTCACCAGTGGCGGCTTAGAAAAGTATAATCAAGTTATATTTTGATAATAAAGCTTTTTTAAAGTATGATTTTATGCCTATATAGTACCTATATAATAAACAACATTTATGATGAAAAAATCGAACGAAATGTGTCAAATCAAAAATTAAAATAGGGATGACCTACTTTGAAATATTGAATTTATTTTATAAACATAAAAAAAAATAGTTCATATAGCGTATCCTGATTAATTTGTGTTGCATTTCCGAGATACAGGGTGTTAAATTAGTTATATATACTTTGAAGAGGGCTTTTTCTTAATTATCTTTAAAAATCAGATAAATGTCAAAATATTGTTCAAGAATAGCTATTAACTGATCAAGAAAAACGTGCAAAACATTTTATTCCTAGCAGTGGCGTGGATATGCAATCGGGCCCTCTTGAAATTGGACCTTTTTTTGCAAACATATATGATATGCGTGTATCTAAAGAACACCGAAAAAATATAAGGGGTGATTTTCTGATGAAAATTAATAGGGGTCTTTGGTATAAATTATTTCAAAAAAATTCCAAAAGAAATTGTTTGTCTTTTTTATCTTCCATGTATATCAAGCTTAAAAAACCAAACTTGGTGAACATTATCTATCAATAAAACTACACTTTTTGATATTTTTTCACCCTGTTCCTTTGCAGTGGAATCCATAGAAACAAATGTTAATGTCATTTATTGTTCTGTTTTTTATTACTCTTTCGTTTTGATTGTGTGTAGAAAATATTAGCTGTTTCCATTGCAAAGAACAGGAAAGATCTTTCGGCAAAATACACTCGCGTTAAACAGATCATCTTTTAAAAATAACATTGCAATACATTTATTTTTTTTCTCATAAATCCTTAACTTTTCGAAAAAACTGAAGAGATCAAAAAATTTGTAAACGAATGGGGTTTTTAAAAATATTTTTTAAAATAAAAAAATTTGATCGAAAAAAAAATTATAAGAAAAAATGTCATAGGGAGTTATTATTTCAACTCCTTGCAAAAATAGTTCAGGGTTGAAAAAATTTCAAAAAGTGCAGTTTTATTGACAGATCATGTTTACCAAGTTTGGTTTCTTTACCTTGATATACATGGAAGATAACAAAGAAAACAATTTTTTTTTTGAGGTAATTTTTCCAGGGAAGAGATTTTTCATAAAATTTTATATCAAAGACCCCTATTAATTTTGGTCATTTCCTCCTCCCTGCTAGGCTCAGAGCCATTCGGTCAAATGACAATATATAATGAAATTTGTAATTATTGTCATTTATTAACAAAGTAAGAAAACTGGATTTTATTATTAAGTAATTGTTTTTGTTTATGATAATATTTTATTTATTTTTCAATGAAGAATATATGTATTACCTACAACTGTTATTTTTCCTCTACGTAAGAGTTTATTATCAATTTTTTGTAATAAAAAGAGAAACTAATTATATTGTTAAAGATTTACGAAAATCATTCAATACAGAAACCTATATATATCTATTTGAAATTTGAGTCACAATTTATTACGAAAAAAGAAAAACGTAACTTCTTTCACTCATATTGCACATTTGTGCTAATTTAGTGCTTACTTGCTTACCTTTTTGTTGTAATTGTAGAAAAATGTAATAGAAAGGTTAAGGGAAGAATTTAAAGCATATCAGAAAACCTTGAAAAGCAATATAATAAAAAATGGAATTGAAGAAAGAAGATTCAATTTAACTAACGCTCTTAATCGTGCAAGGAAGCAAAACATGTAAGCATATTTTAGTTTTCAAAAAGATATACCCATTAATGCAGTTTTTTTTTTAGTGCCATAACACGTTCAGCTTCCGCAACTTCTTTCTCTGATGAGTCCCTCGAAAATGTCTCTCTTCATTCCTCACCAGAGCATCATCACAATCCAGTCGAGCCCCACGACATTAGCCAATCTGAGTTCCTTACTTATTTCAGTTTGGCCACTCACGAAGTCTATAAAGAAATGCAGAACAAAAGAGCTGAAAGAAAGAGACGTAGCACGGCAAACCCACATTTTTTGTATGGAAATAAAGGTTGGGATTTTTTGACGAACAATGTATGTATGGCTTATTATTTTTTTATTTTATAGAATCAATGTATAGTTCAGTTAGTAAATTCTTGCGTTTAGTTTGTTATATATAAAAATATTTCTTTTTTTTTCAATATAAATTAAAATGTCCTCTGCAGGATGTTGAGATTAACCTGTAACGTTTTACCTGCATAATACACGACCAAAAATGAGAAAATACAATTGTATAAGTAATTGAGGTCGGTCAGTGGTCGCGCGG
Source organism: Monochamus alternatus (assembly GCA_037114965.1). Lineage (NCBI taxonomy): Eukaryota > Metazoa > Arthropoda > Insecta > Coleoptera > Cerambycidae > Monochamus > Monochamus alternatus. Next base: position 77,221,199 of record CM073429.1, on the reverse strand, counting down.
TTTAAGGCGTCAGTACTTGAATCGAGATGACTAGATCGGTGTTGGTTCGAGCCCAGCTGCCGGTAGACCGTATATAAGCTATATTCGTGGAGAGGTTTGGCGCCATCTCGGCGGGTATGGTAGGGTGGAAGAATGTTGGCATGGGTCAATGTGAGAGATTGATGTCGGTTGATATTTGACTACCCCCCTAATTAATGAGGTTTTCCAGGTTTCCCTCATTCCTGCACTGAATAGTGGTTAGGGCCTATCAATGTAAGTCGTTCCTGGGCACAAATCCGGCCTGCTTAATAATAATATGCCGCCCCCTCTCCCGCACAAGTCTCCGACTTCTGGGCTAATCCCTGTGATTAGAATGAGGGGTAGAGATATTATTATTATTATTTATTGACAAAAATGTGTTTGAAATCAACTCCTGCCTCTTAAACGAAAAGTTGTTTAAGGTAGAACAATGAAATTTGCAAAAAATATACTGTTGCTTTCTGTAATGTAATATTTAAAAAATAGTTTAAAAATTTTAGGTAACGGTTTCAGGGGTTTTAGATATATTACTTACATTTCTTCTAAATAATACGGATCAATTTTTTGAACCAGAATTCAGAAATTTAAAATTAAAAGGATAAAAAGCACAATTCAGTAAATATTTATTTTTTGGAATTTAATCTTTTTTCTGTAATTTTATAATAGCATTAATGCTGTAGTTTGATTTATACAAAACTGTTAAATTCAGTAAATGTTCACAAAATTTCTAAAGAATCAAGAATGAAGAAAAATGCAGAATCTGCATAAGACAATTTGTATAATAAGTCGGGTGTGAACAACAATCCAAGAAATCGGTATTGTATGTGTAGGTGTAGTGGAAATTTTCTTAATTTTTTAGTAATTGAATTTACGAACTTTATTGAGATCATATAATAAATTGTGTACAAATATGCCAAACATACACAAGAATATTGGCGCAAAATCTCGGTGCTGTTCTCCGTGCTCCTCTTACTGTACCTACTTCTGATATTTCCCTGCATAAATTTCCTGTAAATCTGAAACTCTGTAAACGGTGGAAAATTAAATTGAGAATCGGAATACCGGTAACAAAACACATGAAAGTATATAGCAAACATTTTCCTATAGAGCATTTTATGCCATTTAATTATAACAAGGTTATGTTGTGAATTAATTAAGAATGTTTTTAAGTCTGTATTACACTGCCAATTTTCTCCATTTAATAAAATAGATATTTATGGAGTGGCTGAACTAAAACAGATGTTTGTAAACACAGGTTTTTGACAATTAGGGGCTTCTCAAGTTCTACCCCAGACAAAACTTGTGTTGTCTCGCCTCACCTTCTTTTAGAGATCACACACGATCCCTCCAGTAGTCCTAGATATCTGTTACAGATACCTGAAACCGAACTATTATATCTGAATCTGAAAAATTGAAATTACGAACATACAAGAAATTCACGATATATATGTACTCTAGGAATTTATCCTACATTAAAGTTTGATAACTCCTAAAATACACTTCACCTAAAAAATACAAAGGACATCTAGATAAAACATAACCTCCCTGGTAATTAAAAGCTATAACCTTTAGTGGTATTTGTAAAATTGTTGTTTACCCTTACAGCCGACATCTTCAATTTTACAGCGCCATCTAATGGTTCGTGAATTTTATGAAGACAAAAAAAAATAAATTAAAATTTAGCCACATTTCACCTTTAAATTACTTAATAGTAGGAATTCAAACTCACGTTTAAGAGCAGTTCTCTAAATATGAGTTCATATTATGTATATGCCAGGAAAATATTGCAGGTTAATTTTATACATCCTTATAATTATACAAGGTTTTTTAAAACTGTATAGCAGAGTTAAACAGTCAATCTCTTTTATTTTTCTAAAATTTAGGTAATGCCTAACAGAAATATATTATGCTTCTAACCCTCTTGAATTGTCTTTATTATATTTAGATTTGAAGGCAAAAAGTTACAACGGTATGAAAATGAATGTCCCACTTACTAGATTTTTTCTTTCTTACAGAAACGTAAACGTAACGCATTCCTAATATCACCTATTTCACCCCCACATACTCGTCAGTCTGTCAGGAGAAGACAAGAACGAATATCGCCTCCGCCTACAACAAATTCCGGTCATAAATCAGAAACAAATGTTATTAATAAGCCAATTTTCAATTCCTTTCCGACGATTCCTAATTTGCCTAGTGGCCTTATAATAGAAAGGGTTAGTCCTGGCAGTTCTTCTCCAGATTCCAGGGCGTGCATAATGTGCAAACAACCAGGTAGGTCAAAGTTTTTATGCATTACATTGTTACACCAGTTTGTACCACAAATACAGGGTGTTTCTGAAACTAGTGTGTTCCTTCAAAGGGGTTATAGAGAACGTGAAAATAAGCAATTTTTATTAAGTACAATCTAGTGTTATTTGTTGCAGAAAATTGCCTCACCTGGTTACTTCTAACTTGCTTAAGTTTTACATTGTTTTATTTCTAAATGCTTTATTAAAATCATGAATTAGCGGATATGGTATGAATGGCCAGATACATTTAGGCTGACCTTCAAGGCTTTCGACGAAATATTCAATTTGGTTTTATTTATATATCTAACTTATTTATTTCATATATTTTTTCATTTCTATCTTTGCAAAAGAATTCAATATGTTATACTTTCAATTAAAGACCTGGAAAGTTATATGGGGGATTCCAAGGGCTCAAATTTCTATCTGCTACTTTTTCTTATTCATTAATGAAACGATATACTAAATAGGTTTTGTACACTAAAATTTATGCTTGCTTTTCTTCAGTTAGAAGCTCACATACTCCAGCAAACATTTGATAAACTTATTGTGTTGCTATTAACAGCAAACTAAGTCTAACAGTGGTTTAATGTAATCACTTATACAAAAAAATCTAAACCTGTTTTAATACCATATCAATTCACATAAACTCGCTCAACACAGTCTGTTGAGGATTTGGAATCTTCAAAGGTATTAGGATTTATACATATTAAGAAACAGTAAATCTTTCAATTTCTCAATACTTTGCAAATGCTATATTATGCTTCTATTAGAACCAGACTCGGATATTTTTTTGGGATCCGTATTGTGCATCTTAGGTATACTCGCGTCAAGAATTCAGACGTCTTACGTCACGGCTGACGTTACACATTTGTTTTTATTGTCAAAGTATTTTCGATATTTGGTCGCGTTAAAAACAATCATATTTTGCAATTTAGTGCAATATATAATACTAACTTTTAGTGTAGTATATAGTTTTATTACTATCAGTTGCAGTTTCTTAAATATTTTGATGAAAATATAATGAATTATTCATTTGTTCGTATGACGTAAGTCGTCTGAATTCTTGTCGCGAGTATATACCTATACAACTTTCTGAAGTGTCTGCCATTTAGAACCGATAACAGTTTTTCCAGTATTCATGCTAACAGCAACTTCTCTAAAAAAGGATGATTTGTTCCTTCTCAAATTTCTGTACAACTTCTTACATAATCTGGTCGATTGCTTTTATATCTATCTTCATCTAATTTATTATGCTTTTAAAGTACATTTTCTTATTTGTATTTTACCTATTTGCACACATACTGGATTTATATTCTGTATATTATACAGGGTGTAAGGAATATAAGAGTCAACACTGTGGCATTTTATATCTGACCAAAAACAAAAAAAAAAAAACGTGATATTACCAAATAGTTTTTGTACAATTATGTTTAAAAATTAAAAATACAACTACAATAAGTGCATAACTGTGTTGTGAAATTGGAAACTAGAGTACAATCAAAACTAAGCAAAAATATAATTTATTTGTAATTTGTTCAAATTATAACATATGACAACATTGCAATGCATTAATTGTTGTTAACCTCAAATTAGATCAAATTAGTTGTGCATCATATATATTTACGTCACATTGTAACTATAGCACATTTATTTATTTTTTTACCTAGTGTTTGCTTGATGATTGTGAGCATACTTAAATAAAAATGGAACATTTTAATTACCATCAACATGTTAATTCTGTGGCTAAAAGATGTTTATGGATAGCAGCAGCAGTCATTTACAACACTTATTACAATATTTCAAACATTAGGTTTTAATTTCAAATAATTTTCAGCCGTCGAATCGACCCGAAGCATTCTTATTAGTTCGTAGAAATATTTTTTGCGTAATTACCTTATACTGATTTATGATAAATTTATTTTTGTTTTTTTAATTACATGTATTTAAAAGTAAATTTTGCAACTGGTAAAATCATTACGATGCAACATCCTTGACATGTTTTTTATATTTGACAATTTAACTTGAAAATATGACTACAGCGTGCATAATAAGAAGCGTATTTATTTCAGAAACGTCCTATATTTACACAGAGGTAAGTCATTTGTTTCTGTAATTGACGTTTTTCTAATTTGCAGGTGCTTTATCCATTTGTGAGGTATGTTCTAACGGTTTCCACATCAGTTGCCACAATCGCCCGTTAGCTCAAACGCCGAGGCAGTGCCCGAGATGTATTAGTAAAGAAACAAAAACCGTCGGTTCCCTAAATGTGCCTTCCGGGATGAGCGTTTCCTATGTGACTCCTTCCGAAGTTTCAGGTTAGAACCCATCCTCTAAGGTTGTCTCTGTGCTGTGAGTTGAAATATAATTTTATGCAGAAAGTTGCCAGCAAATGGACACTGGCTGCCGATAGACATCACTTTGAAGTTAGATGTCACGTCAGGGGTTAGGAGGGTTCTAACAGGGCATTTGTCAGTGACGATTTTTTTTTTAATTCAAATTTTATTTAATATGTTTCAAAAACAAAATATTGTTTTTAGTGTGCTAAATTTTTTATTTTATGAATTTTTTGAGGTTAGGTTTCCTACTTTGAATGTCATACTAACTGTCAACTTCACTTTACTTAAAAAAGATACATTAGTGAAAATATATTGTTTTCGAGAAAAATGCAATTAATTGTGCCACCGTCGACCGATTCTTAACTGTAAATATTGGGTGTTTTGAAAATCACCTAAAATTGAACAGGTGGTTTCTAACGTATAAGGCTTAAATAAATTTTATTATCAAATTTTTAACTTGAAAATTTTGGTAGGTGTTTTTTTTTTTGCGAAATTCCAGTGCCATTGGTTTCCACTGTTTTTTGGTAAGCTTCTTTTAGTATTGAAAAAATGTCTACTATTGTTTTTTATTTGAGGCTTAGTGTAAGGTAAAAATGATTTTATTAAATAACACAAGAAACGACTTTCACTTTCGCTACAGAGCCATCTATTGTAGTTTGTAAAAAATAATTATACGTATGTATGTATATTAAATGAATGAAAAGATAAATAAACCCTGTAGTTAATCAAAAAGCAGTATTTAGGGATAGCAGATAGGCGATTTAATACCAGTTAGTTGCTGTTTTCTCGAAAACACTGTAATTTTCCTTCTATTAATTAAATTGAAATTTGTGGACTGTAAATTGACACCTAAATAGTAAAAAAAAAATTGTATCAATGTGTAATATTGCGCCAAAAGTTTCCAATGGTCCTTACAAATTTTTGTACATCTTTTCGAAATGAAAATTTTCACTGGCAAATTTCAATGATAAATCAAACCTTTTCAAAACACAAAAAATGTATATATTTGCAGGTGTCTATTTTCTGGCAACAATTATTTATATTTTTAACCGATATTTTATAATTATATGGGAAATTTAGTATATGTAGTAATATAGAAACTATACCCGAGTTCCAAAATAGTAGAGAGCAATTCATTTACAGTACTTAAATAAGTACGTGAGGTGAGGGTTGAGGGGGAGAGATTCTCTAGGCAAGCCACTTGAGAATAAGAGTTCAAACACAAAATTACCAAAAATAAATTGACGTTGAATGAACCTGGCGTTTGAATAGTTTACTTTAGAGTTTAAACTCACCCCCGTCCTTTTAGATGGTGATGGCCTATCACCACCCACTTATACCTACCTGATGCACACTCTGCAGATATCACACTTTAGCACATAATACACTGCACTATATCCAACCTTAATCACGATATCATACCATAACTTAGTACTGATTTTATTTCAATGGTTTTAATTAAACAATTCACTTTAAAAAACGACAATGGTTTATTTACATTGAAAAGGTTGAATTATTTTAATTTGAAAGATTTAGAACACCTTATTTGAGAATCCAGTTAACATTACTTAACGTATGTAAACACTCTTATACTGTATGATAAGAGGATTTATGAATGTCAAATATTTTGTATAATGTAAAATTATTTGAGTGGTTCTAAAACTTCCTGTTAATGTTCCATTTAGGTGTGTAAGTGTTTTATATTTCCAGAACTTTAAGTGATCTCTGCGACATCATCTGATCAAATTTAAATTCAGCACTAGAAAATTATTCGTGCTGATACTAATTTATGCATTGATTTTTCTAGTGTTGGTTTTTATTTTGCAGATAAATTGAAAGAAAAACTACAGTTGGAAGAAAAAAAACAGACTTTAACCGCGGAATTAACGCAACTTCAAAACCGTCATTCGCAATTAACAATTTCTTTAAAAAATCAAAAGACACAACAGGACCAGTTATTAATGAATCAGCAGACGACAGAGGAAAAAATTAAGCAAATCTTAACTTTCATTGAAAATATGAAGAAACCGTTAATTAGTGACTCATGATCTAATGTTATCTTGTAGATGTAATTTGTACATAATCTTTGTTACGTTGTTAAGACTGATTGTTTTTGTATAGTTACATTTTATATCAATACAATAATTTATCTTAGAGGTGTTATTTTTTTATTTAAAATTACAATAAAGAAAAAAAACGTCTATCGTTCGTTACTCCTAGTACAAGTGTCACAGTAAAGATTAAATTGAAAAAGTACCCACGTTATTTATTAATAGTAATGGCTAAATCACCACTTAGTTTAGAACTAGTAACTTATCAGAGAATGTGGCCATTGAATGAGTTTTTTCTAATATTAAAGTGATACCATAATGTAGAAAATAAGTATATATATTTTCTTTCAATAAAATAATCTAATAATAATAAAATATTTAAAAAAATTTTTATTTTCATATATTTAATAAAATAAGATTTAAAAAAATTAAAACTAAAGTATAAATCTAATAAGGACTACACTAAAAATCTATGATTTATGTAATATTCTTGATAAAAGAATTTTTTTATAAGCGGCGGGTCATAATTGGATGTAAACTAAAACTTTTAAAATTATTCTTTACATCAAACTAAAAAAAAAAAAGTTTAAAAAAATATATATCGACATGTATAAGGCGAAACGACATAAGCGCTTAACTTAAGCTGCTTTTTTAGTGGTATATAAACCAATTATCAGAAGCAGAAGTTCACAATTGTTTAATTATATTGTCACGGAATTTGCCCCACTCACACCCAAACCGACGACTGTGGTATCGCGAAATGCTAAGATTGCCCCGATCGCCCCTACACAATTCTGTTAAACAAACAAAAAGCCGTGGATCAAGATGGGACTAGAAAATTGGGGAATCGACTAGAAGCATTCGAATCGTTCGGGAAGATGAATCTAGAGATACTATAATATACCTGGAATATTCGTTGGGTCTATAAAAGATAAATAAACGGCCGATTAAGTTAGTCTTGTATTAGTCTGAATTGAAGTGTTTAGTTGGAGATATCAAAGTGATTTAGATAGCGATTAATTAAATAAGTGTTTAGTTGAGTTCTAATAAGTGTTCAGTAGTGTACTGAGTAGCTAATAAAGAAAAGTAATTAATTAACGGATTGTTTTTGTGGAAGTAAGTAAAATTCGGGTAGGAAACCCGTGACAATATTTACTTGTAAATTTATTATACTCTAGTTTTGTACCTTATTTAACCTAAATTCATTAAAAATACCTTTAAAAAAAATGTCAGTTATGACAAAATGATGCTCATACTTTCTTCAGCCATAAGCGACATTTTTCATTAAAAATTTGTATCCCTATTAAAGTTCTCTTATTTTTTCTCACAAGCGCAATTTATTTATTAAATATTTTTTTCGATTTCTTACAATGGAGAACTTTGTATTTGTAATTATTTATGTCTCACTTTACTTTTAAAATGTTCTTTGCAAGAATATTGAAAATTTTAGCACTTATTAATGTTGAGAAGAAATCTATGTATTTTACTAACTTTTAATAAAAAATGAATTCTATTTTTATATACAAAATGTATACATAATTATTTTAAAGGTTCACTTAGTAACACAGCTGGCATATTGTTATTTTTGATATACGGTTAAGTATAAGTCCAATTAAACAAGATTACATTTTGTGATTTTCATAAGCACCTCAACAACTCGGATCTAATGACATAAAACAAAAATACCTGCAGTAAGCGACAAAAATAATCTTATTTACGCTATATTCTGGGCACAAAATGAATATTTATAAATGTTTCGTTAATATGAAGATATTATCAAGTGAAAACCCGCCTAAGAAGTTTTCTTTGATTCCTCAACTTTTTTCTCGATGGTGCTTAAGTCGTTTTGCCTTGTACACGTTTGTTTGTAAGATAGAGGTGCAGTTTCTGAAAAATATCAACGCAGATATCTCAAAAACTTATTTGACGTACGTCAATGACAAACTTGGACTGCTAAGCAACCACGTAATAACATAAATTCAGTGCAATTGCACATTTTGAGAGATAATGTTAGTACAAGACGCTTCTGAATAGTAAATTCAATCATCCATTTTGACGTTTTACTCATTTTTCCTTGGCCCAGTTATTTTAATATTTTATCTTCGTTATCCACTAACACTTCAGACTTTTTAGACTAATGAAACTAAGGAATTAGTAGATACCAGTCCAAAAAGAAAAACATGGAGATGGACGGTGTGCAGTATTTGTCTCTGTCACATCATTTCAGCGTTAGCCTCAAATGTTAAATTGTATTTCAGAATTTTGTGAAAAAAAAAACTAACAATAAAACACCTAGATTTTTGAATCCCATGCTTTTAAGACCTCGGACCGTTTTATTCAAAAGTTGAGTCAGCAATATTTCGAATATGTTATTAAAATTTTTCTGATCATTAAAAAAAATTATAGGAATTTTTATTGCAAATGCAATGTATTAATTATTATGAAAATTATGAAGCTACCTCCACATAATCAATATGAAAGTAAATTACTACAGGTTAAATCAACTGATGCAGATAATTTAAAATTATATTCCATAGCTGCCCTCAGATCCTTTCCCGGACGCTCTGATACTTACCAGATGCGTAATATATGTTGATGTATTTCAAAATATAACATTGGAACTTTGGATCAAATTCAGAGTTAGTGAAAATTGTGGATGAATCGAGGTATAGCATTTCGGTGTGTAAATAAATCTTACAATAGTAAAAGCATAGAAAAAGATTTAAATTCCATTTAGACTCGTAATACATGTTTTGTCTCAGGAATGATTTGACATGACTAGTTTTAATGATTAAAAGAATTGTATAGATCGGAAAGACATCTCATTAATTTCATAATTCTGAGCCGTCAAACTTTTTATTTTTGATGCAAACATTAGAGTAGTATACACTACTGATTTTTAAGTAACAGTTTAAAAAACCACCCTATACAGAATGTGTTGCTCAAATACTACAGAACTTTAGAAAAATTGTAATTCTGCCAAAAATATTCAAAACCTATATTATGCTTGTTCCTCAAACCTTCTTGTAATTATATCAAACGTACTATACAGTGTGAACCCAGGCTGTGAAATGTTCTAAATATTCAATTTCGTGTTTACCTAAATGCAAAACACTCGGACAGGTCGGTTTTGTTTTTTAAAATTTTATATCTGGCAATGCAAACTTTTTTACCACCCACCCCTTTCCATGGTGAAATCAAAATTTTTAAATAGTAACCAAAAATTTTTATTGTGAATTCCGACTCTTTGAAATTCTATGATATATGTATTCAGCCTGAATATTTTCCCAGAAATTATAAAGTTAAACAGACTACACTACACAAACTTTTGATTACACTCTCTGTACACAAATAACATATCCACAGGTCATTATTATGAATAGACTTGGGCCATTTTTATATCACTGTGTCACAAAATTACGTTTAACAAAAAATTATATAACACACATGTACTACAAAATACCAAAATTTTAACCATAACACGATTCTAACATGTATAATACGTTGATTCGGTTGGAATGGAAGTTTAAGGTTAATAAGGTTACCCAAAGGAATAAGATATTCAACAATGCTTGAATGCCATCATGACACATGTCCCTATCAGTGACATATATAATGAAATAGCCATTCAGTTAGGGTTTTCTTACAGAATTGGCTTCAAAATTTGCAATAACTTTAAACTCAGTTGTATGAGTTATTAAAATACATTTATTAGGGCAACATTTTGTAAAATGATTTATTTTAATGCCTATTGTCACCTGTTAAAGTTAATATCCCACTTTCAAAGTCACCCTATATATATATATATATAGTAAAATGTTATTTAAAATTAGAAGCAGCATGCGAAAACCGACGTATTTTTTATTAAATTAATTGTCTGGACATGATGTGTATCAATTTATTATAAATTTCTATATTAACTTGGCAAATATAAACATCTTTTTTTGAAACTTAATCAGGTACTTGGAAGAATTACTATTTTTGGAATAATAATCATTACCTAATTATTTTCAAACTACCTGCAAACTTTCAAGTCCAATGTTAAATCTGACTCACCCTGTATAATTAAAATTTGAGTTCAAAGAATTAATGATCTAATAAAACTTACCTTAATAAAAAAAATTGTGTCATAAATATACATTTATTTTCTATTTATTTATTAAAAAATTCACCCAATATCGACAATTTCTGTAAAAATGGTTGACTCTTACAACTCAAAAGTTTATAATTATTTTCCCAGGTGGAATTCCTTATAAACCTGCTATCATTGCGGAATCGTTCTAGCATTTCTTGAACGTCGAATTTCCTTTCGTTCAGAATGATTTGATTAACTTCTGTAGGTGCAGATACTTCTTCCAACTCCAAAGAAGTATTTTCTTGAAATTCATTATTGCCATTACTAATTTTTTGACTAATGTTATCATTATCTTCCAATTTCACATAACTGTTACTGGATTCTGTCGTTATTGGACCCAACTCTTCTTCTGATACTGTAGAAACTTCTTTTTCTTCGTTCGTATTTTTTAACTGACTCCGTCGATCTTTAATAGTCTCTCCCTTAAACTGTCCTTTTTTCTCCTGTAGTGCTTTGAAATCAAATACATTGTTGTTTAGACCGCTGTGACAACAGTGCAATGCTGCGGGATCCACTGGGTGGGCTTCTGTGTTGAAGATATAACCGCCAGCTTCTATCACACATTCTCCATATGGAGTATCTATTACTGTGCCATATTGCCCTTGATTGTGAATGAAATTGTCAGTGTCGAAAAGCAAATACAAGTATTTTGTAGTTTCAGACAGGAAAAACGACTCCATACGATCTTCCTTTTTATGATCTCGAACGTCCTTTATCTAAAACCAGGATTAATTAAATAGGACCTTTCTGAATTAAGTGCATTTTTTCATGTCGTCCTCTTTGAAGAAACCTCAGAGTAATAATAAAAATAGAGGGGAGAAACGTCATTTATTGTACAAAATTGTAGTCAACCAACATCTAATCAAAGTTTATTAAACCAAATAAGTAATATGTGACAGTTCACGTGAAATGAAAACAAATACCAGTGGTGTAACAGATTTTGTTGAAAATGTAAAGTATTATTAAAATAATATTTGGAATAGTGAAAGAATAAAAGAGATAATACAATTTAATAAGTAATTTGATGTGCAAGCAACAAAGAGTATTATTAAGAATGTAGTCTGAAAATAATTATTGCCACATACAAATTTAAATCTTTTAAAATTTAAAGTTATAGGAAATCGAATTAGGATCTGATTTCTAAAATTGAATGAAATATTAATTGATGTAAAGATTATGAGCGGAGGGAGGATTTTATTTGTCAGTTTTTGGTGTCTTTGGATGATAATCCTAATTTATTTTCTCATATATTATGGACAGACGAAAGTCATTTTGTTAGTCATGGATTACCAAACAAAAAAAATACCCATTATTGGTCGGACGAAAACCCGTATAAAATCAGGCAACATCAAAGGCAGGGCCACTTTGGCATAAATGTCTGGTGCGGAATAGTCGGGCGGCACTTAGTAGGGCCATACTTTTATGAAGGCGCCTTGACGGGCGCAAGATACTTAGATTTTCTCCAAAATCACCTTCCTCTTTTGCTGGAACATGTGCCACTGCAAATCAGAAGAAACTTATGGTTTCAACTAGATGGAGCTCCTTGCCACAATGCAGCCATTGTTCAAGATTATTTGAATGAATTCTACCACGGAAGATGGTTGGGGACACACGGGCCCTTGAAATTTCCGCCTAGGTCCCCGGACTTGACACCCTTAGATTTCTTTTTATGGGGAACAAAATCTAATAATTTAGATAATTTAAAACAAAACATTATTGATGCGTGCAATGGAATTTCTGGTGATGTTTTAAGAAAAGTTACATCTTGCGAAATAAGAAAGCGGTACAATTTATGTTTAGATAACGATGGCGCCTATATCGAGCAATTGTTAAAATAAGATTTGTGAATTAAGAGTTAATTTTTACTAAATACAGTTCATGTTATTCTTTAGTGTTTTATGTATTGGTTGTTGTTATTTCTTAAACAATTAAATTAGTGTTATTAAATGTAATAACATTTTGTAAATTGTTTTCTTTAAATCCTAAATTATATTTGTGTTCAATATCAGCATAAAAGTTAGCCTGCGTGCTTTAGTGAAATTTAAAAAACCATGCATTTTTTGCATGGCAGTCAACCAATTTAACACATAAAAACTGGTCTGTATTTTTGAATGGTTTTAGATGAAAAAAATGGTATTTGGAAAAAGTGTTTCTATTCAATAGATCTTCCAATTTCTGAAATAAAAATGGTATGCTTCTGACAAAAAAATTTTTGATTTAATTTATGGTCTTAGATAGATCTGCGCCTATGACTACCAACACTAACCTATTATAGGTTCAGTTGCCACTTTTCCACAAACTACATATCGTCAGTTTAGAACAAGACAGTCTTAACTAAAGAGTTACAAGGGTTACAAGTGAGCTTTACTTAATAACCGTCGAATGGCGCTGTGTTGAAATATCACATCTCCAACATTGGTTTTGTGCTTTAGACAAAACTGTCACATTTAGTCGTGCTGTGATGTTTAATGAGATGAGAGGAGCAAATTTTTGAAAAGAGTATCACAAGTTGAAATAATATCAAAAAGAAACTAGTTTCTTTATGTGTATTTATATGCAAAACTGTCACATCTTTAAATAGACCAGTCATTCTCATAAGCTAAGTACCCATTTGTTCCCATTTCATACAATAAACCGTAATATTTTGCGCAGTATTATAAATATTTTTATAATAATCTTTAAAATTATATTATTTTAGTCTACTTTAATAAAATAATTTAGTTTATTAGAAATGTATTTCATTTTATTACCTAAACTCATGTCGAAAAACTTGTAAAAAAATATGTGGAAGAGAGTCGGAATTATTTAACAAAAATAACAATAACAAAGTGCCAAAAACCAAAGGAAACAAAAAATTTTATTAAAAATACTAAGAACTATCCACAAAAACATTATATATTTATTTATTTTCCATTATTTATAGTAAGATTATTTATAAAACTTTACTGAGCTCTCCTGAAAATTTACATTTTTTCAGTTATGACAGTCTTGTTCCAAACTGACGATATATTTTGCGTTCCGTAGCAAACTATAATGCAATAAACAAAATAGAAGACTGAAAAATATAACAAAGGTATCAAATTCACTTCAAATAGTTATTTATGCAACAAGTACAAAAAGTAAGTGTTTATTGCACGCAACGTGAAATTGTCCAACGAGGCCTTCAGGCCGAGTAGGACAACACGTCGTGTGCAATAAGCACTTTTTGTACGAGTTGCATACAATATTTTTTCTACGTTTATGCAAAAACCAAAAAATGTTTTATTTAGGTGACACTAAGTGTAGGAAAATATGACGTCGATTTGAACGTTTATGTTTGTCATGATGACAAAACGCTGTAGCAGAACGACAGATGAATGCAATAAACATTTTATTGCACTAGTGCAATAAAGAACCACTTTTTCCACTAAATATAGTTCAATAAAGTTTTGTTTTTTGCATGAACGTAGAAAAAATAGTAAACGATATTTGATAACTGACGAGCTTCCAAACAAATAGCGTTTGCTGTGTTGCCATGTCCGTAGTTGTTTACTTTGAAATGTAGTCCATTAAGAAATTGCCACTCAATGGTGGATGTAATAATAATATGTTATTTTATTTCCAAAATTGATAAGTACAAATTTAATTTACTTTTAGTAATGTTAAATATTTGTGTGTAATGCATTAAATAAGCACTACTTTCTTACTTTATTATTAAATGATTCTTATTCTTAGGGGAGTATCTGTATACCTTAATAAATATGAACAATCTGTCAATGTTGGCTTTGTTTATTTTTGCTTAGGTTCGTTCTATTTTTTGTATTGCTCTGAGGAAGAAACGCACTTATTTCAAAAACGTCCTGTATATAATGACACTTTAAAGTTCACAAAAAATGTAACCATATAATTTAATGCATTTTCCACTTTTTAACTGCTTCTCAAGATCGAATTCGAATGTCATACTGACGGCTAAGCATCAAGACTTCTAATGTAATAGCTTTTCATGTAGTCAATGGCACCTTTAACATCTAATGTGATATTGTTCTAACCACAAAACTAATCATTTAAGATGTAGCATTCAAATTTGACCTTCAAATAATCAGCAATGGATGAACAGATAGCGAATTAATTTGAACAACAGAATTTAATGCTACTAGCACGATATAACATACTGTTGCGTATCCACATGGTGTCCTCGCACTGTGCTGAATACTCCGCAATATATCTTCCCCCGCTTGTAACAGATAAGGATCTTCTGTAGCTCTGTATAAATACATTATAGACTCAATTAGCTCGGGACGAAGAGGATAACTTTCTTTGTTGCTGCCCGCTTCCGTTTGAGGAATATAATAAAATTCGGGAGTAAAACCGTATTGCTGCCAAACTTGATGGTAGTTGTGTAAAGTCCGCATCGCATTAGATGTTTCTCCTGAAACGTACAATTGTAGGCAACATTTTGTAATATCTATGCTATCGAGAAACAATATTTTTACGTACCTATTAAACTTAATACACCAGGCCAATAAGCTTCCAACGACTGGAAAACGGGTAATGTTACTTGACCTTTCGTCATCGAAACCCACATGTACCAATCGTCCTTCTTTAAATGCTTATCTATTGCTTTCCTAGATTCATAAAACATTTCCATTAGTTCAGGCCTCTGCAGTAAAATCGAGCCTTTTACCAGATATTCAAAATATGAATCCACTCCTGACCCGATGCCAGCATCTTGGGCAGTCCATCTACCAGAGTCAATGTCAATATGATTACCGAATAAACCCAGTTGGGATCTATGATTGAAAAGGGAGTATAAAGCATTTAATGCCACCTAAAATTTATTTGTATTTTATTATTATTTTTTAAACAGCTTACACTAATTATAAACTGAGGTGAACAATGAAAATGTACCAGATTACTGCAATAAACAATAATAGTTAAGAGAAAAACTAATCTCACTTTTTTAATACAGGCAATAGTTGTGTTAAATACAAGGCGATTCTAAAAGTAGTAGCATAAATTTAACTGCGTTTTCTAGATCACAATATAAGATAAAAAGCTTATATAAACCTTCTAAAGCGATATCTATTTTTTTTTTTTAAATTAAAAAGGTACAGCAAGGTTGCTCTATATACTTCATTTTAAAAATGAGATATTCCGTCAATTTTAAGGTTTTTTTCAAGTGTAGTTACATGTATTCAACACCTCATATTTTAAAAGTTAAATCGCGATTCTTCTTTATTTGATTTTGAAAGTTGCATTTTTTTAATGCCATTCCAATTTTAACACTTTTTAGAGAATGATTCAGTTTTTTAAAACATCTTGTTTTCGTTAATTAATGTTTTAATAGATCCTTGTTAGGAGTTTTATAAATCAAAAATTTTTGAACCTCTGTAGACATAACACTCTTTCCCACGTTTGATAACAGTTCCGAAGCAACAAAAAAACAAAATTAACTTGAATTTGGAATTTGTATTTTAATAGAATATATTTTAATAGAATTTGATAGATATAGGGTATCTATCAAGTTTTTTTGAATGACTATAAATTTGAAGCAACATGACAGTAATTCAGGAAATAGTTGTCTGCCATTAATAAATATAAAATTTTGCATTAAAAAACTGCAGTAAATAGCGTAATAAAATAAAAAAAAAGTTTGGTCAGCGCGGGATTCTATTTCACGACATCCACGTGAATTTTGCTTTGTAGGCAACGCTTGAACGCTGCTGAATGAAAAGGCACCTAAAAGCAAAATTCGGTTGGAAGCTTCCACTACCACTTCAATTCATACTTCGGGGTATCTTTCGTGGAGAAAATTTTTGATTCTCGGCAAGGAGCTATTTGAAAGGGAAAAATTGTCTCAGAAAGACGGAAAAATCAACATAAAAATACGCCTTGGCAAATATAAAAAGACATAGCAAAACATAGCACTTCTAAAAAGTTATTGTGGCAGACAAATTTCAGAGTCGAGTGTGGGGTTAACTATGACTAAGTACAAAAATTTTAACGTACTC
This sequence comes from Monochamus alternatus, assembly GCA_037114965.1. Classification (NCBI taxonomy): domain Eukaryota; kingdom Metazoa; phylum Arthropoda; class Insecta; order Coleoptera; family Cerambycidae; genus Monochamus; species Monochamus alternatus. The sequence goes on along the minus strand of CM073429.1, from coordinate 77,204,378 downwards.
AGGACTAAGAGACTAAAAGACAATAAAAAAAATCATTTCGAATTCTAGCTCGATGTTTAAAAAATGGGGCAAAACCCTCTTTTTCCACGAAAAACCAGCGCCTATGACAATCAATCATCGTCCGAGATGGCTAGACATGTCAACTACCGTGCGGTAGTTTTTTGCAGCATTGTCAAGTGTACAAACAACAAAAATAAGCATTTTTTTATTAATAATAATGCCTAAGTACCTGATAGATAACAGTTAATCCAGTTAGCTGTCATATTTTGTATTCCTTCTGCGTGCTTTCGTTGCACACTGCCAAAACTACATTTTCACTCCTCGCAGATTCATCATAATTATCCACTAACATATCCGACATAAAATACTTTATTTAATTACTATAAAACGTTTAAAATTAGTCATTATTGTTCTAAAATAATATAACCTAGAATATTGTATTGCTAGTTGCATACTCTTCAAACCTCAAAGATCATGGCAAAGCTGTTATATGTAAGGGTCTAAGAAACATTTTTACAGAACACTGTAAACATCTTGGGAAGTTATAGTTTAAAACAATACTAATTATTTTATACAAACTTTGTCGATTACTGTTAATATTGTTGCTCTTATGATTAGCAGAATTTAATTCCCGAAAAACACAAGAAGTTTAAAAAAGTATCGGCAAGAAGTGCACCTTACACTAGTGGCTTACAGATGGCGTCTGCATCAGATCAGATGTTAAAAAATATTACATACGGTACTCTGATTAGTTTCAAATAATTTTTCAGTACTTGTTCTTTGCAAATTTTAGGTTTCGTGTATTTTTTGTATATTTACAAATATGTCATATTCAAATGCCTAGATGGCGAATAAGGTGCTGATTTATGGGAGTGTGATAAGTGCATATTATCATGTGGCAGCTTAATACCAAAGACGTTTTCCGAATACACAAAATATTATGCTGAATACTTTTTGAACCACGTTGAACAACTGTTGTAATGCCTCGGCGGTAAGCGTGTGGCAGTATTTTTATGTATTTGTATACATTTGCATGTATTTTTTGTTATCCTTTGTGGTTTTTCCCAACGTAGGTAATGCACTTGGTCATGTCCGCCAGTCCACAGATTACCCGCTGAATCAAGTAGGTACCTCACTTTAAACAAAAAAAAAACATTTAAGGGAAGGAAAGGTCCCCAGCAAGTACAAAAATCTACAATGACAGGTTTTAATTTAAACAAGTAAGAAAACAAAAAATTATACATTCGTAAAATCTCTTCAAATATCAATTCTGGAAATAAATATATTAGTAAAGTAAGTGCTGCCTCCCTGTGCTACCATATCGTGTTTCTCATTAAATCGTTAAAGAATAATCTACATTTTGTGAATATTTTTTTTCTTTCAAAGCGGCATAAACTGATACACGTGTCAACGCGGTGACCCGTCCCTATCTTTGACTTTCGTGGAATATACCTAACCTCGCGGCTGACACAAGGCCAGTGACGGCGATAAATACGGATTTAATATAGTTCTGGAAAAAATTTGTTTTCACTTTATAAATAAGTTTGGACATTTTTTGATAGATCATTCCGTTAATTCTTATTTTTTCCCATCCCCTCTTAAAATATTTGTACTAAGTCAGAGTTAAGCCTGCATAAGAATTATGTAGCAATTTAAACTGGACGACACGTAAAAATTAATTTACCTCTTCATATAAAGGATCTCCAGTAAGTCTAGTCAGTGTTCCAAATTCAACAATAAAAGTTCCAACGCCAGCTGTACAGGTAACAGTTGTTTCCCCTTTGGGTACCCCACTATGTAAATTCACTGTACCATATGGCATTCGAGTTTTTGTATCAAATGCTACAATTAATCTTTTTGCTACATCTTCCGCCAGTCGTAAGAGAGGGCCATTACAAGGCCAACCAGGCTCTAACTTAACACCAGCTCTATAAATGAAAGTTTATAATAACTGCAATTGAGAAAAATATGTTATTACTTATTTGATAAGAGATGCGCACTAAGCAGTCCTCCTATAATTCTGATATTAGTTTCAAATACAGACACATTAATATTGGCATCAAAGTCAGTTTTGGTAGAGAGGATATCCACTACCCTTTGGAACTCTGAATAATTTCCCATTATTGCTAATGTATCCAGTGCATCTATCAATGTTAACGAATAACTAAAACAAGTATCATTATGAAAAATTACTTTTATTATTCAACATTTATAAATATATTATGCATTAATATATAAATATATCACCATAAATCCATTATACCTACTTACCTTCCATATGTATCAATACCATCACAACTAATAGGTCTTAATTCATCATAGGGATATGCATATTTTAAATAACTATCGTAAGCATGATAAAACATTTCCCGAACTTCTTCCCTGAAAGAAGGTATGTTTCATATTGTGATACAACAAATTGGTGTTACAAACCTCAATTTAATTAAATCCGTTTTCGTATATGTCCTTAGAGCATATGAAATATTGATAAAAATTAATAGTGGTAAAATCCATTTCAACATAATAACCATAATTTAGTATAGAATTCTTTCTAAAAATAAGAACCGTTCTTACTTTTACTAATCATATATGAAAATTAAACCCTCTAAACTATTTAAATCGATTTCAAAAAGTTACTTACTATTCCCATAATACTAAACGACTAGAAAAACATATTTTTCTTATACCACGTAATAAAAACAAATTAACCTAACTTATAAAAATGACATAATTTTGTAAATAAATAGCGCATCTTTTACCTACTCCATTATTATACATTTGATCTACTCCCATACTTCTTCAGCCAGATATCTAGATAATCTACTACTTGCAGTATTTATGGATAATCTATCTAGCGAGCAGTTAGTTGCTATTGAGTATTTAACAAATAAATTTTACCACACACAACGTAAGTTGCAGCCAATGATCTGTGGTTAGCTGTATTGCACTGAAATCAGAGAAATGGACTACTCCATTTCTCTGACTGAAATGTACGATATGGAATGCGTTTAGTCCACTTGCGCATCCAAATAAAGGTACCAACCCTAGGAGCAGACAAAAGGAGGCACATGAAACTCATCAAAGACATACTTCATTGGTTATGTATGTGGGTGCGAGAGAGACAACCATCTGCACGTACGATATGAATTGTGTTCTTAATTTCCCATTATTTTGTTTGTAAACACGTCATTGGCGTACAGTGTGGTTTCTTCTTTTATCTTGTATCTCGTTAGTGTTATTCTTTGTGTATTTTTGTGGGTGTTATTGTTGGAACATGTCATGTTTTATAAGGGACTGTAAAATTAACCAGCATATAGCACGAAATAATTCTCCATATCCAGAATTCAATTTCATTTTAATTCACAAGCTAAGCCCCTACTGCTCCGCCATTGCTAGAGGCACAAAACAAAATATGGCGCTGATCATGAATAATCCATTCACGCAGCTTTTAGCGCATTCCAGTCATCATAATATAAAACTACATTTCAGTGTTGTATAGACTCACCTCTTTTATACGTTTTGTGAACTCACTATTGATGAAGTTTATTACAGTGAATTGAAGCTACCGTGGCAGCTTATTGCCAGAGGTATTGAGTAGGAAAGTCACAGTCCATAAATTACTAATGCTTAGTAGTACTCCATTTTTCTGTTTATTACCTGTGTCATTGCTCTGTATATTCTATGCTAATTGATGGTGTTTCAAGCTACGGGAAGTTTATGCAGGGAAATATTAGAAGTAGATAAGTAAGATGAGCACTGGAACACAGTACAGATTTTTCGAGTTTTGTGGAAATATTCTTGTGTATGTTTTGCATTTTTGTACACTTTTTGTAACTAAATATCGTACAACTCAATAAAGTGCAAAATTACTAAAATAATACAGAAAATTTCCACTACAGTTACACATACAAAACAGACGCAGATTCTGTACTTTTCTTCATTCAAGATAAAATTATACTATTTTCAAACTGTTCTGGTACTATTTATACAGAAAATATCATAGAAAAGTATGAGAAAACACACACCTATTATGCAAATAGTTTATTGTTCACCGTATTAACCCCTACAGCAGTTACAAAATCTATCAACAGATGTCAGTCAATCTGTGCAAGTATCTCAATTATATAGATAGTCTGTGGTTAATTATTGATATGTTTTTTCCTGTGTTCTATTTCTGTATGGTTTCTATATATTTTGTGGTTTCTAACACAGAACATATGTTTCTAAGTTATATGTTCTGTGGTGTCTGTCAAGTCTGTTCCATTTGCAAATGGCGCAAAAATAATCGCGGTTATTAAAAAATTTTCTGTTCAGAGAAAATATAAAATATAACTAATTATGGAACTGCAAAGAGGAACATGTTTTATTTGTCGTAATAACAGCGTTTTAAAATCGTCCCAGTCACAAAAGGCGTATAAAATAATTTCTTTTTTATTTGCCAAAGCAATAAACACTACTGAAGTAAGTTTGTGTTACGATATTTATCATATTACCAATAATAATTTTATTTTAATTGTAGTTTGCTAATGTTCAGACAGCTTTAAGAGTTTGCCCTATTTGTTACCATAAACTGATTATTATGAAACGTACCAGAAAATATATAGAAAAAAATATTTCAAATGAAGTTTCTAGGGATCACTGTCGTTTATGTAAAAGTGAGAAAAACCTTTTTCAAATTAACAATTGGCCAAGTTTTAGTGCAATATCCGAGGAAATGAATTTGGCGCAGAAGAAAAATTGCGTTACATGTTCAGATTGCCTATTTTACTTGGAAACCAAAAATGAGCTAAAAAAGAAGCTATTTTCAAAATATGTAAGTTAAAACATTATATTTTCTGTCTATTAAGCAAAGTGACAACTTAACTCATTGTAGATATACTATTAGCACAGCTTATAGAAGATAGCTAAAATACTGTTGGCACTTTTGCTTGCAATACGTATGTGATAACTGTTTGCTCTGGAATATTAATCAGAATTGTACTGTAACAAATTTTTAGTTCTATTAATAAGTGTGAAATAATAAATGATATCAGTACATAGGTATTTCAGCAATGATTACCAATATCTAATTCATTTTAAATACCTCTCTGTAGATGCACTGTTAACTGCACAGTATCTAAAATTCCTTTCTTGCGAATGTCCTATAGTCTTTGGTAATATGATTTTGACTCAAGTGTTACAGCTGATCTAGTTAAGTTGTGTTGTTAGTTCTCACTATCAAATACTAGGAACACTATTCTTATTTATTTTTTCTCTTTGAGAAGTTGAAATATAAGTCCAAATTAATAGCTTTTTCGAAGAACGAATTTGCAATGGTTTGAGTTTGAAACCCGTCTCATTATCTCTAGAGCGAAACAGTGTGTCTAAGTTATCTGAATCACTGGACTCGCAGTCAAGCATCTATAATATTAAAAAGGTATTTTTAAAATATATTGTGTTAAAGTAATAAATGGATAAGTTTTAGTTGTTTATATGAATTAAGTAAAATTCACTATAAAATTTAACTGCTTATGCCTGTAATATAAACATTTCTTACATTAAATTAAAATTCTGTTCAAAATAATAGAGAACATATCTGAGGAACAAAAAATTTCTGGAATTGTTGGGAATTATTCAAATCATTTGCATTTGATTGGAAGCTGGTTTTTTGCTTTCTATGATCAAATATATTGTCAGCATTGGTGATTTTGTGTCTACAAATGTCTTTTTCTGATATCCAATCATTCTTCGAACAAAGCTAATTTGTTTCTTTTTTATTTTAAAAAATTTTCTGAAGCTCTTGTTAAATTTTTTTTGAAGCTTACAATAGAGGCGGTACTATGCAGATAATGTAGAGTTCAAGAATTCATAATATTCAGAAAAAAAACGATGTTTCTCTTAATTTGAAAAAAAAAATTCTTACGGACTTGAATGGAGTTTCTAATACTATGCAAATAATATACTTAAAAAATTATTGTTCAATTTCTTTGATTACATAGAATCTACATAGAACAATGTTATATTTATTTTGAAACTGAAATAAAGAGTTAACCCTTTTACTGAATGAAAGGTTGTCAACAAATGTTATTACAATCTTGTTTTATATATATATATATATTTTTAATTACAAAACGGAAATATAAATACAGTCAAACTCGGGTTTAACGAACTCGGCATATAAGAACACTCTGGTATAACGAACCATAATTCAGCCTGAATGTACGTCTTATGATCGGATATAACGAACTAGCGAGAGGTTTTTTCCCCACTCGAGGTTCACATTTGCGCATAACATATTCTATTCGTTGCCAAAACAGGTTTCCTTTTCACGTGTTAGTGTGATAAATATTTACATACAGCACGGACACATTTTTAAGTCTAAATTACGATGACCGGACCAGATTTGGTAGTTCAAAACAAACGCAAAGCAATAAGTTTACATAAAAAAAATAGAAATAATTAATAAAATAGAAAGAGGTGCTGCAAATGCCGCAATTTGCAGGGAGTATAAGTTGTCAAAGTCGACTGTATCAACAATATGGGCCAACAGAGAAAAGTATGTCAGTGTCCAGACTAAATTCACCTACAACAAAAAAACTACGAAAATCATCGAAGCTAGATGTGGATAAATCTTTGTTAAAGTGGTTTTCTATAAAAAGGAGTCAAATTGTTCCCATTTCCGGACCTATTCTTCAAGCAAAAACTTCAGAATTTGAGAAGATGTACAAAACTCGAACATTAGATGAAGAGGATCTAGGACCTTCTACTGAATCAGCCGAATGTTCTAGAGATTGGATAGACCGTTTTAAATGCAGATATGATATTAAATGTGGCAAAATGCATGGTGAATCGGCTAGTGTATCTTTGGAGGTTACTAATCAGTGGCTTACTACAGTTTGGCCAGAATTAAAACAAAAATATCGTGAGTCTAACATTTTCAACAGCGATGAAACTGGGCTATTTTATAAAATGACACCAGACAAAACTTTAAAGTTTAAGGGAGATAAATGTTCAGGGGGCAAATTGTCTAAGGAGCGTATTACAGTGTTTGTATGTGCAAATATGGACGGCTCTGAGAAAAGAAAACTCATTGTTATTGGCAAGGCAGCTTCACCAAGATGTTTTAAAAACATCAATAATATACCCGTTACATATTTTTCAAATAATCGCTCATGGGTTACCTCCGAAATTTTTACAAAAATTTTAACAGACTGGGACAAAGAATTAGCTGGACAAAAAAGAAAAATTTTACTCTTGGTTGATAACTGTCCCGCTCATCCAAGACTAACATATCTTAATTGTATCGAGTTAGTCTTTTTGCCGCCTAATGTTACAGCAGTACTTCAACCAATGGACCAGGGAGTGATTCGTTGTTTAAAACCCCATTACAGACAACAGCTCCTTTTAAAATTAATCACAGCTTTAGACAGCAATGTAAAAGTGAAAATAACAATATTAGATGCAATTGTAATGATAGTAACTGCTTGGGAACATGTAAGCTCCACTACAATCTCTCACTGTTTCCGCCATTCAGGATTAATTGTTCAACCAGAATTTGAAGAACAAGATGATCTTCCACTGGCTTTGTTGATAGATAAGGAAAAAAATAAAGAAAAAGATGATAATACAGATCTACAAGTATGGGCCGAACGGAACTCGATTACAGAATTCGAAAGTTTAAATTTAAATGAATTTGTCTCTGCTGACGATGACCTAGTTGTAGCTGAAGTTCTTACCGACATGGACATAATTTCCTCTGTGACTAATAATGAAACCAACATTGAAGACGACAAAATGGAGACTGAAGAAGGTGGATGTGAAAACAATTTACCAACAGTCAGGGAAACCTTAGACTCACTGGAGACTTTAAACAGATTCGTCTGCTTTAACAGCTTTAATAATGATTGTGTTGAAGCATTACATCTTGTTAACAATAGTATTCAGAAATTTGTCTTACTAAAACGGAAAAACCAAAGCAAAATTACTGATTTTTTATTGTCACATTAAAATTAATACACATATTTATTTTGTATATAGGTTTATTATGTACATACTTAAATGTAAACAAAAAAAATAGGTTACTTATATACTTTGTTTTGTGAAAATATTCTTAATCAGTTTTTTTTTTACTTTTTTATTATACATACGTATGTTACATGTATTAACTTTATATGAAATAAACGTTTAAAATAAGTATATTCATATTAAAGAGAAAAAGACATATCATACCCACTTTTCGGCTATAACGACCGATTTTCTTTCCCCCTTAGTGGTTCGTTATATCCGAGTTTGACTGTATACCTAATTTCTGAATGAAATGTGTTATGTTACTTTTATCAAAACAGTATACAGCCAAAATGGCACAAATATTTTAATTTATAACAACTTTTTTTATTTCTAGCCACAATTAGAAAATAAACCTCTAAATAATAACCGAAATAAGAAAAAATGGAAATTGAAATTTACTCCAGATGCTAAATTGCAATCAACGCCATTATCAGAGAGAAGTAAAAGAACCAGAAATAAAAGGAAACTTGTAGAAATTATAAGTATTTCTGATGACGATTCAGAATCAGAGAAAACAGTTAACTCAAATCCACTTAAAAATCTAAAGCCCTTAAAGGACCATAAATTATATAAGAACAACAGAACAGTTAAAATGGATTCTAAATTCTTGAATCAAATTCCTTATGTGCTAATTAATAGTTCCGATTTATCTATCAAATGTAATGACACTATTAATGAACATGCTGTAATAAAATGTACTGAAGATGGAAAAAATGAAAATTGTAAGGAACCAGATGAAAATACAATATTGGATAAACTAAGAAACGAATTAGTCAAACATGGTATTGAGAAGTATCTTGTTGTAAACGTATCAAGAATGAAGATAGACAAATATCAGGGAAGACATGAATCAGATCCAGAAATACAAAATTTGATCGATAAATTTAGTATCTTGCACAGCTCAAACCAAACCAAGGAAAATGGAAGTTCTAATATATTCAAAGTCAGTTTAACAGAAACACAGGACAGCTTTGTAGAGGAAACAGAGACTAGTTTTGAAATTAAAAATAAGAGGAAAAGTGTATCATTTGCTGAAGAAAAAAATATAGAGATAGAATATTTTGAAAATGAATCAAATATAAGGTTTAAAAATCATATTTTAGATGAAGACTCTGAAGTAATAAGAAAGAAACAAAGTAAAGGAATATTGAAGCGTGAAGAGAGCATGGAAGAACCTCGGGAGGAACAAAGCATTACATTGGACGAACAAAATAAACAAACCGAGATAAAGGAGAAAGCACATGATAAATCATCTAATAAAGAAGGATCTGAGGATAATGCACAAAATCAAGAAGATATAGATGAGACATCAAAAATTAAAATAATGGAGAGAAGAAATAGTTATTTGGTTGATGAACATATTCTTGCTGAAACTTCTGATTCCGATTCTGACATGGAAGTCTTATCTCAAATATTAAATAAATCGATTCACGAAAAATCTAAATTAACAGATATGTCAGAGAATAATGAGAATGATAGGATTGAAGAAGAAAGCACCAGTCACAAAGAGAAAGAAGAAACTAGAACAGATAAGCCAAAACCCCTGTCGAGAAAGAAAAGACGAAACACAGTTACAGACGATACTAATGTTGATCATTCTGATGAAACAAAAGCGGACAAAAGTATTAAAAGTACCACTGAAGACAATATTGTATCTGTTTCTGCAGATGAGAAAGTAGAAAATAAGGTCCTTAAAAGAGAAAAACCTAAACCTCTCTCAAAAAAAAAAAAGTTAAATATAGATAAACCTGATGGTGAATATGTAATTAGTGAAGATATACTGGAAAAAAGCATTGGCCATGATGCAACTGCAACTGAGCAACCCTTGCAGAATGAAAATAAATCAGAGGAGATGACTATTACTGAAGACAATATTGGATCAGTATCTGTAGATGAGAGAGTAGAAAACAAGACCACTAAAAAGGAAAAACCTAAACCTCTATCAAAAAAGAAAAAATTAAATGTCGATAAACCTAAGGATGTGGAGAATGAAATCAGTTCTGGAAATAATATAGATATTAATAAAGATGATGAAATGGGAAATGAATCTGCAAGTGAAGAAAATACAGTCAAAAGAGATAGACCAAAACCACTTTCACAAAAGAAGAAATTCGCTGATAAATCTGAAAATATAAAAGACATTAACTCTGGAATCAATTTAACTAACAGTAAAAATGAAGATTTCAATGACTCGGATAAAGAGGAATCTGATACTAAAAATATTTCTCCAGAAAGAGATGACCAAGATAACTTAGAAGAGGAAGTTCTATTAAGAAACGATAATCAAATAGAGGAGGGTCAGGGTACAGATGAAGTTAATGAAATAGATAAAGATGAGTCTGCAGAAAAGAATGAAAGTTCAAATTCAGATAATATTTGTGCTGAAAAGGATTCTAGTTTAGAAGATAAATCTTCTGCAAATAATTCATTGGATATATCAGAATATTGTAAAGAAGTACTTGAGAAAGATGAAGAAAACATTATCGGCAAAGATAGTGAAGGAAACGGCAGTAAACCTGACACGATATCTGATAATGAGGTTTCCATGTTGGTCAATAAATACTTAATTGATGAACATGGTGACCCTGTTTTAAATACACAAAAAGATGATATTCCAGAGGAATCAACCAATCACAATTGTGATCAGATACAGACAGAGGACAACAAAGTCGATAGTGAACAAAAACTTGCTTGCAGTCCTATAGAAACGTTTAATGAATTTAAGAGTGATGACCTGGGTATATCAGAAGTTGATAATGACAACATTAATTCTATATTGTCAAATATGTTTCCTTCAGATTTACCTGATGATAAACTATTTGAAATCAAAAATGTCGAAAAATCTGAAAGTGAATCAACCGAAAACACAAATCAGGATCTTAAGAGAAAAATAAGTGACGACGAATTAAATACCAGTAAAGAAAGGAAAAAGAAAAAAGTTACTTTTTGCGAAAATGTTACATAAATTTAAAAGGTTGTGTTTTACCCTTTCAGACTATTCCACTCGAGAAGTGTAATTGTAAGTGTAATCTGTTTTTTCACTTGACAATGAACAGAAGTTAAGTTTACTTTCTAAGGCTATATTTTTATAATTTTTGTAAAATTATTTGATTATCTTAAATAGTTCCATGTATCTCTACTGTTTTTGTTAATAAATATATCTCTGATTTTTGCTATAAACGGTTATTTCTTTTTTTATAAACTGATGGAATTTCTTAGGTCACACAATCAGGGAATTTTATAAATTGAGAACCAGAGTGTTACTATTCTAGCTTTTTAACTACTTTCATAGTAGTAATAATGGATGTTATGTATTTATTAGTAGATTTAATACTTAATAAAATACCAGAATTTAAAACATTGTGAAAAACATTTTAAATGAAAATGATGTTTTAAATTGATAATCCTAGTGTTTCACAAAAATGTGGCAAATTACAATTTTGTTATATAGACGTTCTATTTATTAAAAGAAGTTTATACTTTTAATTAGATCTCTTAGCAGCATCCAAACAAATGTGTCTTATTTTAGACACTTGTGTTAAATTAAATTGTACTCAAACTGTATTTGATAATCTGTCACCTTCGTAATCTTCAGTTAGTGCCATTCTGAAATTACTAGAGACTGTCTTAAAGTGAAGAAACAGACTACAGATAATTTATGAAAACGAATAGATCTGATTCACTTAATATAAATTGAAATGTGATTTTTTTATTATGTTTTTGTTTCTAGATTATCAGATTATTTTCATAGTCTGTAGGTTATATGAATAGATAATTTTTCAGTTTGTAATCATTTCATCGTTTATACATTATTCTAAGTTCCAAGTAATTGCCACTAGAAAGAAAATTGAGAAGAGTGAATTTAATATAAAGATCCTATAAGGTTCTGTAAATGATTTAATTTGTACCTAGTAGTTACTTATGTCGTACTTGTTTAAATACTATTGTAATTTTATAATAAATAAATGACTGTACTGGATTGGATAGTCATTTTAATGTAAATATCCTATACAAGATGATGAACAGAAAAGTTAATTGTTTTGAAGATTGTGCATAATATAAAATTGAGAAAAATTAAGAGTCTATAATCAATAAATTATTATTGAAGACAGCCTACACTATAAAGAATATCACATAGTAATAGTTATATTTTGTAAATTATATTTTTTAATGTAGATTACGAACTTAACATTTTGATAACAAAATTGAATGCCACATTTAATTAATAAACAGTAATTAAATTTAGTTGCAAATACCTTATTAACTAGTTATTTTAATTTAACAAAAGTTTAGAAATTATTAAATCTTGTTCTTTTCATTATATGTTGTACATTATAAAGAATAATAGTAAGTAATAACACAGAATATAAAAATAGGTGTATGTTTTAAAGTATAAAGTATTGTATGAATTCGTTTTCATATTTTGTGGAACAAGTTGATATTTTGGTAGTTGACAGCGAATTAATTTATGTTTGAAATTCACCGCCAAAATATGTGACCTAATAGCTGCTTTCCAGTCTCCAAATTTGAGGGTGCAGATCACTGAAATGTCGATATGGAATACGTTTAGTCCATTTGTGCATCCTAATCACGGATTTCTTATTAGGAAATCCGTGATCCAAATAAATGTATCACACCTAGGAGCAGACAAAAGGAGGCACATGAAACTTAGCAAGACATACTTCATTGATTATGTATGTGAGTGCGAGAGAGACAACCATCTGCACGTACGATATGAATTGTGTTCTTAATTTCCTATTATTTTGTTTGTAAACACGTCATTGGCGTACAGTGTGGTTTCTTCTTTTATCTTGTTTCTCGTTAGTGTTATTCTTTGTGTATTTTTGTGGGTGTTATTGTTGGAATGTTTTATAAGGAACTGTAAAATTAACCAGCATATAGCACCAAGTAATTCTTCATATCCATAATTCAATTCACATAATCCCTAAATCTTTATTGCTTCGCCATTGCTAGGAGACACAAAACAAATATGGCGCTGATCATAAGGTTATAGTTAATCTGTGGTCATGAGTAATCCATTCACGCAGCTTCACGAGCATTCCAGTCATCATAATCATAAAAGAGAGTTTATGTTGTGTTCGATACGTATACGTAGAATTTGACCGTCGCGCATGCTCAAATTAGAATTTTCCCCGTTTACGTGATACGGATGTACATGAGCTCACGGGTCTTTGCGTAACGTAAACAGAGACGTATACGTGCCAAAGAGGTGGCCGAAAACTTCCGAATGCACAGAACATATTGATATAAAAGACTAACCGAACAGAAGGAGCAATATTAAAGTAATAATCATCGTTTCTGAATAATTTGATTCCGTGATAACTTACCCAGTGGTCTAGCTTCGTGAATGCAGCATAACCAACAGCTTATATTAAGATTTCCCTAGATGGCTGCTTTCTAACACTGAAATCTACGATATGGAATGCGTTTAGTTCCATTGCACATCCAAATAAAGGTACCACACCTATGAGCAAACAAAAGGAGGCACATGAAACTCAGCAAAGACATACTTCATTGGTTATGTATTACATGATGTTACATGTGGTTCTTTTTGTCTGCTTCTGGGTGTGGTATCTTTATTTGGATGCGCAATGGAACTAAGAGCATTCCACATCGTACATTTCAGTGTATGACTGGCTGTTTTGTGACTACTACGTGTTTCATGTTTTATTTGTTTTATTGTTTTGTGCAGAGTTAATTATTCAAGTCAAGTACGGAGATAGTCATAAATTGTGGTTAATTTATCGAAATTACTTAAAAATCTATTTATTGTGAGTATTGCAAATAGATTTTTTTGTATATGAAGCTGGACCTTTTGAGATACTCATCAAAATATTGAAATTAGGTTATCATTTAATTCCTGCTAGTTTTATTTAAAATGAGTGATGCAGCAGGAAATTCAAGTTCGACTAGTTCGAGAAGTTTGAATTATGAGGCTCTTAAGAATCACATAGTGGCACATAAAATTGACTGTAGTTTATGGGCCATAAGAATAATATCTATATTATTTGCAATAGGATATATTATTCCAATATTTGGGTAAGTTAAACTACATTTGAATGTTCGGTTATATTGTAGTAATTCATCTGCAATAGTCTTTATCCTACATGATTAATTGCTAGGTATAAAAGATAGTTATATCTGAAAGTAAACAGAATAAGTTTCAGTTCCACTTGGAACATTTTTCGAGAACATTAACAAATTTCATGATAACAAATAAAATTTGGATCAATAAGTGCTTAATGTAATTTTAGTTTATATTAATATAAACAATGAAGAACCAAATGAGAAAGTTCACTTCAGAAAATGCTTATTTTTGTTTTTTTATTTTATAGTGACAATAATACTATCATAATAGAAATGCAGATTTATTGGATTTTAATAACGTTTATTCAAGTCAGCACAGGTTGTATTGAAAAAATACATACTTAATTTGGTGGGTATGTGAATAAATAAATAATAATTGTTGTTTATGCATAAGATCATTTATTCTTAAATGCATATTGTTGAAAGTTATAAAGTTTGTCACTTTTCTAATTATTACGATTTTATAAATACTTAATAATTTTCACCAAATTAGGACATTTCTAGTAAAAGTAAGAAAGGATTAAGGAGTAACGATTATACTTCCGAAATGAGGACATGGTAATCCTAATTTATAGATTGGCCATATCCACACGGTATTGTGATAAGTACCGTCAGATGTGACAACTTAAGCATTTTTCATTATTAGCTGTGTTTGGTATTGCAATAGAGTGCAGCAAATGTAGTGTCGTTGGTGCACACCAGTGTATAGGAAGATGCTTAAGCTATTTTGGGCAAAAGTGTAAGATGAATGTGTCGTAAGCAGTACTAATTTCATCTTCACTTTTATTAATACAGATCTCAGCAAATAGTTTCATATGTTTAATTTAGACATTTTAAAAACAGATTAGTGTGATGTTAAAATACAGAAATATATACATGAAGAAATAATAAAATACATTATTTGAGGTTAGGTTATTTACATTTGCTGCACTACTTCGGAAGTCACTGAATCCAGTGGTGGTACACTGGGAACACTACACTGAAATATCAAACACCACTTAGAAATTGCACCAAGTATAACAAACACCATAGTGTAAGGAAAATAGAAAAGCCTAGTGTGCACTAGTTCAGGATACCAAAGACAACTATTATTTAGTACATTTACTGCTCTTTTTTAATTTCCTCTCTCTGGCAGAGGTTATTAGATATCTGATAGTGTTGAACGCCCTGTCCATATCCTGACGGCCTGCAAACGTCGAAAATAGTGGGCAATATCAGTCTCTCTTGTTCTCGTATATCTAATGATGTTATTATTTAAAGCCATTTCTTAAAATACTATATATTATTTTAAAGCAGAAATTGTGACATACCTTTTTTAAATAAAATTGGTATAGTTGGTTTTTTGAATATTTCAAAATTCATAGTAATCTGTTAGAATATTTTTTTTATAGGTATATATAAAATTGATGAGTTATTTCAAATTTTATTTTTAATTCTCCAAATTTCTCAAAAGTAATAAATAATTACTTAAAATTTAAAAAACTGTCACCTACTGCGTCATAATTATTTATATACTAATGGATTTAAAAATATAAATTATATTATAAAACTTTATTTTTCAGAAGTGCTCAGAATGCTTACTATAAAGTTCTCATTGCAAACGCAGCCATTAGTGCTTTACGGTTGCACCAGAGATTAGGAAGAGTAAGGTTAAGTCGAGAATTCCTTGCGGAATTATTAGTTGAAGACAGTTGCCACTACTTGTTTTACTCATTAATATTTCTATATGTAACTCCAGTAACATGTATCCTTTCAATGCTTTTAAATGAGAAATATTTACACCTGAATAAAATATTGTGAATTATTTCCAAAAGTAGTTGATATCTAACATTGGTATATTTCAGTTAATTATACCTATAAAATACTAATTACAGTTGATAAATATGTAAATACAAATAATTGATGTAAGAAAACATTTATATAAGAACAGAGTCCAAATTCATGGTCATACATTAATTTAAAACATATCTATTTATTATTGAAATAGCAAGCAAATTCAGTGTTATTATTGACAATATAGGGTATATTTAGATTTCTTTATAGATATCAATTTTGACACAGATGTAAAAAGAAAATTTATAAATGTTATAGAAAACTTATACATGGTGTCTGGAAATGATTTGTTAATATTCCAGGGGTTGATTCTACACAAAAAATTAATGCCACACAGCCCTATAAATTTTTTTTTGAAAATTCAAAATTTTGGGGGGTTATAGGGTGTCGACAAAAATTATATGAATTTCTTCTAATAACTTCTTTGTGAGTCTACCGATTTTTTTCTAATTTTGTACACATATATCTATTGTTCCTTTGTATCCACAAGGACAGTTTAAGCCCTATGGCGTTGGAAGACACGAGTCAAATTAAGAATGTGAATACACCGAAACCCTAGTGTATATGTAGAAAATTAGAAAAAAATTGGTAGACTTACAAAATAGTTATTAGGATACATAAAACTATTTTTTTGATGCCCTGTAACCCCGCTAAAATTTTTCGTGTAGAATCGTCTTTATGAATCAGTTTATTATTCTTAGTTCATAAATTCCTTAATAATTTCCAGTGGTAATTTTACCAATTGTACTCTTTGCTATACTTCATGCTGCAAGCTATTCTTTAACTTTGTTGGATGTAAGTACATACTCGTATAAAATAGATATCTCCGTCACTATTTACCGAATAAAAATTTTAGACGCTTGGTCAGAACTCTTGGTGGGGCGCCAGATTGCTCATATCCTTGGTGGAATTCCAGTCTTTAAATATTTTAAGGCTCATTGCCTTTACAGAAATTATCCTGATGCCATGCACGGTGCTTTTAATTTTGATGTAAGTATGCTTCGTTGTTAACATACAAAAAGTTATTTAGAACAAATTTAAAAAATATTCTTCATATTTGAAATTTTTCAAAATACATATTATTTTAAATTTAACTATAGATGTAAATAATGTTACAACATAAACTTACATAGTTCTGCATATGAGATTGTTCACTTGTTTATAAGTATGTAAAAATAACTTAAAATGTAGGAAATAACAAAATAATGTGTATCTTACAAACGCTTTTCAAAAGTTTTATTTTATTTGACAAGAATGTGAATAGTAAAAGTGGATAAACACAACATCAAGAATTTTATATTTAATATTACTTTTGTTCTACGTGTTTTACTTTTCAAGATTTCTGTATCTAAAAACACAAATTTGATCATTTTACGGCAAGAAATACGGCGACCTTAATACTTCTGTAATGAATATATTATTAAATAGAACTATTCGATTTTAGGGGAAAAGCAAGCTTACTAATACCTTTCATCTACTACCATTTTTTGACACAAAGGTACACTTCAAGAAGAAATCCTTACACGAGAAACATGTTCCATGAATTGAGAATTCTGTTCGAGACAACGGCTGCAAAACCAAGTATGCCAGGCTTTATACGTCAAGTGCTTCTTGCTATCGTAAACTTCACATGTAAACTTGCACCTCCTCAAATTCAAGTTCCACCACAGCAATAAACATAGTTATCGGTTTTTATTACATTATTTGATATATTAGTAGTTTTAATACGATTAGTGTATATCTAACAATTTAAAGTGGAAAAGGTGAGAGACTTTTATTTCATTCCTCCTTCGGTGCGTAAGATCTTTATTGTTATTTTTTGTTAAATAAATTTTCCATCAAAAATCACAAATCTTGTTATACTTATTCACCTTACCTTGTAAAATATATTTATCTGACAGTAAAATATTGATCTATATCTTTCTTATACTATGCAGGGTGATTCAGAACATCTAAAAACAATTTTTTTAGAAGGGAACTGTTATAAATACAGTTGTAAAAAAGAACCAAAAAGGGCAGTTTGAAAAGATTTAAAAATACACTTCTGCACTACATTGGAAACTGGTTCAGTATAAAACCAGATAAGGCGGCAATCTGTTACCAGACAGAAATAAATAACATTTCATAACGTTGATTTTATTCTGCAAATTTAACTGCTTTTGCCGCTATTGTTATTAATCATTAATAGATTTAATTTGTGGTTTTAATTAATACAATAGTTTGACATACCTTATGTTACAACAACATTTTGGGCCTGTCTTACCCAGTTTCTTCAAACTAACAAACGTTTCTGCTTCTTGTCCGTTTTGAATTCGTAAGTTATTGCCAGCAAATATGATACGTTTCCGTAAATCATCAATAGTATGTATCCACTTTGGTGCAATACACTTCATTTTTTAAATATCTCCACAAAATGAAGTCAAATGATTGAATCGTGGCGGCCATGGTACTGGTCCTCCTCCTCTAATCCCTTGGTATTAATGCTTGGACACTCTGTACATAGTACGGATATAATTTCGGTTTCAAATTTCCTTCTTGTTACACTATACTTGCACTCACTGCAGACTGGGGTAAAAGTAACTGTATTTGGCACATGTTTACCGGGAAATCGTTCTGCTAAAGCATTTTCACAACGTCATAAATTGAAACGATATTCATCAACTCCGAGTTGCTACTATACACGTAAGCCATTCTTGACACTTGAAAAACTAATGTACGAACTGGTGTCACAAAGACTTTAGTGCCTACAAAAAGTAATCGGATTTCAATATTCGGAATCACCTGTCTAGAAATTACAGTAGCTCAGCGATGTTGAAAATACTACAACTTCAATCTATCTCAAATTCTTTTAGATAATATCTGAATCGCCCTGTATATATATAAGCATTGTGGGCAAAAATGTATATTGATACAACTTGTACTTAAATCCATGAAAATTATAGGTGATACACAAATTTTATTTTGTTTAAAATAAACTACAACTGTGTGCACTATACATGACCTCCAGGAAATGACAGACAACTCTCAAATTTGAGTAAATCTCATGGAACCAACGTTTATTTACATTGTTACAGGTTCCGTTCACTATTCTACTTACACAAAATCAAGAACTAAATAATTTTTACAGGTTTTTAAATGTCTCAAATTTTTAGATAATTCCAGGGTGTAGACTTGATTTATCCTGTCCTCTCCAAGACACCTTTAAGTTAACCAATCGTGCCGTAAGGTAGGACAAAGTTTGTGGGAATGATAAACGATTATGTTTCAATAAATACAGGGTTCCCGCATGGTCACTTATAACACTTTTTGTCAATCTTGAAAAAAAAAAAAACAACTAAGATACAGCCCTTTAATGGAGTTGTTACCAAAAGAGTTTTTGAGTTTGCCCTCAACGAGTAACAATTCATAAACATTTTCTAACATCGAAAGACGTGTGAGTGAAAATGGAAGTGTCAAAACTTTGATATATATCAGTCTGTTCGTTAAAACTATACTCATTTAGCATTTTTAAAAAATAAATGTCACAATTACACAATAGAAGTAACTTAGGTAATGTAACTTCATATTTATTAGTACGCACCAGAACTTAACAATTAAGCTTTTCAAGAACAGTTATTTACTGGTAAACTATGAAAAACATTGAAAATTTGTAAGTGGAAAAATATCTTCCGACTGAAATGTTCTGAAAAAGTGTACAATACATGTGTGGTGTATCTACAAATTTTTTCTGAGTAAAAAAACTAGCACTATCATTTAAAAGGAACACCCTGTTTGTCAACCTTCTTTAGGGATGATATACTTGTTTTAATATTGGATAGTACCAGCACATGTACTAAATTTTAAACTTTTTGGTTAATGCAAACTTTAGTTAACTTATCATACTTTTGGGTCTAGTGTTGTCCATACATTTTACAGACATCCTATGTAGAATGTATAAAGCCGCTACTTATGACCGTTTATTTTTATCATATCACTTCTCAATTTTTTTGTTATTTTAAAAAAAAATTAAAAACACATTAATTTCTGATTTATTTTTGTGAGTTTATTACATGGTTATTCTTTGGTTTACATAATCAATATCACTTAAAAAACATTACATATTAAACCTACACCTCTTAAGTACAAAAACCAATTTATGGTGCATTACAACAGCAAGCTAAGAAAAAATGTATAAAAAAAGTGAAATATTTCTGCTATGTACAACAAATAGAGATTAATTACTAAGTGCCGGGTTTTTCCATGTCCCATTAAATTTTATTTGCCAAAAAAGTTCTCGTTTTTGTCAAATAACTTAGTGGAAGTTGCTAATTTTTATTTTACGAATAAAACATTATTTTGTCTGCATGATATGAATTTTGCAGTAGCTATAGACATTGGTGTCCACATTGGGGGAGCTTGTCATCCCCCTGGCATATACTCCGTTACCAAATAAAAAATTTAATAATTATTAGTATTTAGAGGGTGTCAACTATTTCAAAGATTTTTTCTCTACAGATACATTAACAATAATTATTTCAGGTGTTATTCACCAGTGGCGTAGCCAGAAATTTGTCATGGGGGAAATTTGTCAGTGAACAAAGTAAAGTATTTTACATTAGATTAATTAAAAATTAGTATTTTTAAATAAACAAATAAAGTTTACTAATTATACCAATCTATTTTTGCTTGTTAGATTTAGTTTACTGACCGTCTTGCCAAATCTTGGTGAATAGAGTGTTTGTAGTGAGACATATTTCTTATATTTATATTACCTATATGACCCAATCAACCTAACACCTAACCCATGGGGGTTCAGCCCCCACACCCCTCTTCCTTGTGACTACACTGCTCATTACCATTCTTACATTTTTCATATATAATTTTAAATCCTTTATCTCTTTAAAATATTTTAAATGCAACATTAACATTTTTATTAGTTCTGCAGTGTATTTTTCAACACCTACAAAAATCAATAATCAATCATGTACAACATTATGAATAAGATTACATTACTTCCTGTCAATATTTAACAATTATGAACTAATTTCATAAACTTCATCATCGAAAAAACCTACTTTTCAATCAGATATATTAACCCACTAAATTTACTTGACAAATAACTATTAGATACTTTATTCATATGTGAAAAAACAGCCTTAAAATATATAATACAATATTTAAGCAACATATTTATTTCGAATACATTAAAAATAATTCTAAATAAAAATCACACAGTACAGTCAGTGCTTATCTATAAATGCATAAATAAAATGAAATGAATAGTTCACTTCTTTATATATAAGTATTGTAAAGATTCATATTACAACACAAGATGTTAAAGTAAAACATCGAGTGTAGTAATATGAATTTACAAGAATATTGTACAAAATTTTATCTACTTTCATTTAATAACACGAAAAAAAAAATATTTTGCAAAAAGTGTCAAATGGCAAGACAAAAGAAGTTGGTGTATTTTCTATGAACAGAAAAATGTACCTGCTATTAAGTTTTCTTGTTACCTTCCGCATAGACTGTCAAACAAACCTATAAATATAAAAAACGCTTTTCAAAATGAGTGATTCTGATTGGAAGTTTACGCTACGATATAGAAGCAGCTGCAAATGGAGCAGCAATATCAGGTCTAGTTTTGACAAAATCCAAGGCGTCACAAAGAATTAACTAAGTTAATATTGGATCATATTCAATACATTGACCTCTATATAAAAATTGTGATTCCACACATGAAAACAAAAACTGTCCAAGAATCTATTATAACAGAAGGAAATTTGGCAGGTTTCAATTGTTTAAATATTTTTCAAAAATATGCTGAACTTCAACATCCTACTAATGCAACTCACAGGTGGTTTTTTGTATTCTACAGACAATACCTTTGGAAGCAGCATTCTAAAAATGATTGCAAAAAAATGGATTGAAAATCCTGAATTCTAACTGACTCTGGACATTGTTTTAGAAGGTCCTCAGCCACCATTCTGATTGATGATAGTGCAGATGTTAAAGCGTCGTGGGGAGCTGAAAACCTTCTACGGCAGAAGGCTATGTTGAGCATTCTTTACAGAATAAAAAGCAGATAGCAAAGAAAATCGTGGAGTCTCTGAAAATCTTTCTGATGTACAAATTTCTAATTGTAAAAAGTGTATTATTAATGTTTATAATAAATTATAGGTTTCATAATAATTTTTTTAATATGTAAATCATTCTTCTAAAAAGCAGGGTTTTATTTAACAGAAAAATGTTAATAAAAACAGATTTCTTTTTTTTCATTACAGCACTATTGCTGTAATAGATGTTTACGAAACTATTTAAATAATAATTGTAAAATTCATATTACTAAATGTAAGTAGATAAACAATACATCATTAATTTTTACAGCGGTACACTATTTGTAACATAAAATTATCGATTCGTTAACTGTAGCAAAGTAAAAACTCTTTTGATCCCTAATGATATGATGTATGTATTATTTTTGAAACTTACTAAATTCATCCTACATACTTGTTTACTATGACAAGATAGATAAGTGATGTTTTATAAATAAATTCTTGTCCAAAAGTGAATATTCTCATTCTTATGAATATCTCATTCCTTATTAAAAAATTATCGCACTTGAAAAGGTAGTAAAATAGAAAATTTTCCAAAAAAGTAGTTTATAAAAGTCTAACAAATTAATGAAAATCAGATTATATTAAATAAAAGCAATAGTAAATTCATTTAATGGATAAAAAAATGTCTACATTAAATTGTTACATATTCTTTAATTAGAAATTTTGGATCTCAGCTTTTAAACACTTTTCAATACATAAAATTTTGAAACGCCACATTTTTTAAGTATGACATTCTTTTATTAGACGATAATTTGTTTAATATGGCATAATAAATAAAACAACAAAAAATTATTTACAAATATTTTAAAACATTACTTTGTTTTAATAATTTATAAATAGCACAAATGCAATATGCTATCTCTAGATCTACAAAATAAAATGTAGCATGTAACATTCACAAGCAGTGTACATATTATTCTAATTTATATAATTATGTTGATTTAATTAAATTGCACAATTTTTTTTATATTTAAAATATAAACATGATTAAAAATATCACGAGCGTATAAAATCATTTTTTTTTTTTTTCATTTAAATTACATCATGGGTGTACCCGCATTAATATCATTTTTTTACTTAATATTTGTTTTCATTTTTAATATTAAGAATTTATTGGCCTCTTATATTACAGTGCACTTACAGAAATTTTGGAAGATAATATAAACTTAACATTAACATTTTTACAACAAAAATTGCATAAACAACTTGTACAATTAAAAAAAAACACAAAGTTTTAAAGTCCTCAAGTTTCCAACAACTTTTAGAAATTTACAAAATGTAAACAATTCACTTCCACTCATTATATTTTCTGTAGCATACCAAACAGTTTTTTCACAAATTAAATCATTGACTTACTGATACACTAACATACACTTTTCTCCAAAAAAGAACTGTATAAAAAATGTTATAAGAAGAATTTCGAATTATGCATTACGCACAGATTGAAATAAAAATTTTGCTTATTTTCAAATAAACTTACTTATTCTTGCAAGCACTTACTGAAATTCAATAATTTCATCTATTATATTTTTTTGACATTTTAAACAAAAGTGTACAATAATCATCTTGTTTGTTAAACTACTAGAATACAACGAAATAATGTGACTAGGGTCAATGTAGAAAGACTGATGATATTTACAATATACAATAGGTATATTTTACTCTTAAGTTCTATAAGTTGAATATAACATTTAAAAATGAAATTAACAATAAAAAGAATAAACATCCTTTTCCAAAATATATAGTCACACTAAATTAAGTAATTTGCATTAAAGATAATATATCTTTTTTAATAAAACAAAATAGCATAAATAAGCGTATAATGTTTAAAGTAAAAGTTAAGTTGCATAGGACGCCTCCCAAAATATAGTGTGAATGTACGTATTATTCTAAATATAACCAGAAATCCTGTACATAATATGGAAATTGGATATAAATTGGCAAAACTAATTTCAGGCACCAGAAATGCAGAGAAAGTGAATAAAGGTGAAACAACTTTTCAGACAAAAAGTTGACAATGAATATCTGTTATTTCAAGTTTCTACAAACAGGTTCTGTATAAATCTTATATCATAAAAATAAATATTCCATATGACGAAATTAAAACGTTACATAAACTTTCACTCCATTACAACCACAGCTAAATATAATTACTAAACAAAAGTAAACTTAAATATTAATCGACAAATATGGAATGTAATAAATACAGATGATTAATTAGTAGTAATTGAATAAAATTCAATGCAACATTGAAAGAAGAATTATTTCTTTAATAACAATTTAAAACATTTATAAAAACTTTAAATTTCATATTGCAGCATAATCACAAACATGCACCTGTAGTTTTACTATCAGGTATATGTAAAGAAAAGTACAATTTTGAAAACTTGTATGCAATAAAGATGAAGCAATTTTTCAAATACACTTGTTTTAAACTTAATTTTTATATAAAATTTATAAAAAAAAGTACCTGAATCAAAATGCATTATTGTAGTTTACTGCAACAACTAGAATCATTAATAACCGATGTCCTTCCATTAATATTTTGTGTATTTGAATCATACCTCGGAAGATCTCTATTTCGTGCTTGCTGAAAAAATAACATACTTTTTTAACTTTTTCGAATTTATCATCTAATGATGATTCTATATATGCCTATTCAAAATAAAATTTACCTTCATTAAATCCTCAGCTATTTGCATAAATAGTTTTTCAACATTATCCGACTCTTTAGCAGAAGTCTCCAAATAATACATATTATGTCTTTCAGCAAATTCTTCACCTACATGTGTAGGTATTTCTCTATCTTCTCTATCAATTTTATTACCTAATAGTAATGAAAATAGCGTCTAGGTATTTATATTTACTGGCAATAATAATTTATCTAATTTATGACTTACCGACTAATACTCTTAATACTTTACTACTAGCATATTCTTCAATTTCACGCAACCAATCTGGCAAACAATCAAATGTAGGCTGGCAAGAAATATCATAAACTAATATAAGGGCATGAGCAGATCTATAGTAACTCTGAGTAATGGATCTAAAACGTTCCTGTCCTGCCGTATCCCATATCTGTAACTAGAAAAAATTGTTATTAATATGCTGTAATTAGAAACTAGACTTACTTTTATTTTTTCATTTCCGACTTCCACTGTTTTTATCATAAAATCGACACCAATCGTTGCTCCTTGACCGGGTGGAAATAAACCTTGTGTAAAACGTCTTACAAGACACGTTTTCCCTACACCTGCATTACCAACTAAAACTACTTTAAAAAGGAATTTGTAATCATCCATTATTTTTTAAATCAATATATTTTTTTGAAGATGAACTACATTAAGCTGTAATTATCAAATGCAAACTTGGTTAAATGAATTTTTTCGACTTCCATGTCTTGTTTACAGCTTTTACTTAGTGAAAATAAATTATTTCATACAACTTTTACATCATTCTTATAAAATTACGTCACTCAGGTGTGT
This sequence comes from Monochamus alternatus, assembly GCA_037114965.1. Lineage (NCBI taxonomy): Eukaryota > Metazoa > Arthropoda > Insecta > Coleoptera > Cerambycidae > Monochamus > Monochamus alternatus. The sequence continues at coordinate 77,178,805 of CM073429.1, read as the reverse complement.
ACATATGGGCATTGAGGATTCCCAATTAAAATTGTTATAGTTGAGTCACTCTTATTTGCATAACTACTTTAATTTGTACACCATATATTATTCAAAATTAGTGACATGCAAATGGTGACGCATATTTTCTAAATGCAAAAAAGTGTTAAATACTTTTCTCTCGATTAAATTTTTCACTTGCCACCTTTGCGTTTCAAATAATTTCTGATCATTTCTGTTTCTGATAATCCGTCAAGTCAACAGCAACTGTCAACAATCTGTCATCTTTCAATTGTTGACGAGATGACATTGTGCCACAGTCTATTACAGTCCGTCGGCTCCTTTGATGCCGAGGTCCCTGATTTCGTTTTTTTTTTTAGACGACTGCGCATTTAGCCGCGCACATTCGCGCGCTCAAGAGCACGGTGATTTGTCAAGAAATAGATGTTCTCCCACTTCGTCGTGTGTAAATGAATTTCATTGGTGTTCATTGCGCATTTAGCCGCAACCTCTGGAATCTTCACTCGACGAACTGTATAAACTGTGGTTGTACTGACCACAAAACACAGATGTATCGGCGTTATTTTGCAGTAAGTTCCAGTTTGATTCAAATAGGAAGAAGAAGAACAAAGCCGATTTTTCGCCTACGGTCCATAAAAAAATAAGGACGATGACGGACACAGCGGTTTATATCGACTCGGCAACCGAATCTGCATAATGTATGGTTGACACAAACAGTGGTGCTTAGGCACGTGGTTCATATCATTTTAGCTAAACTTTAGCTAGCCACGCCAATTTTTTGAGTCTTTAGCCGCTAAAGACTCAAATAATGATGCGACGAAAACCGCCGCATATATTTTTTGGTCTTGGTTTGTTTATCAGTCGCCTCGGCTGCCATCGGCCAAGAGGACTTTACAGATTGTGTTTTTAGTTTCATTTATCGCACAGATCATTGGACGAAAGAAAAATTTTTAACTCTTTTTTTCCTGTTATTGATGTGAAGTACAACAAATGAAAAATAGTACGCACCTATGATTGACTAACTGCTACCAGTGTTTAATATGTGTTTAAATTAATGTTATCTTAAGGTTGTTTTAGGTAAATGAAGCCAATTTTTTATATATTGAATGTTTTGTATAACAAAATAAAACTAACAAATGTATATAAGTAAATTACAATTACATTAAAAAAATGTTATATTATAGATAATACTCAGTTCAGCCACATAATTATAAAAAACAATTTAACTAAACTTAATGAAAAGTCCAGGTCAAGTAATAAACACAGTTTACTAAATACAAAAATTGTTATTTTATTTTTTTTAATTATACAAACAATGAAAAATTCAGGACAAGTAGGTGATGAATTCATTGATTAATTTTATAATAGCAATAGCGTGCTATGCATATGAGATACCAATGGTAAACTGAAAACAGACATGAAAACGTTTGTAACAAAAAATCATAGCATTATCTTCTATCATATATAGACTATGAATTTTTAAATTCTCTCCCTATGTAGATGCATATTGTTCTGCTTTGTATAACGATAATCAGGGTAAACATTATGTGAGTACGAAAATATTGATGATGAAGATCTATTTTGTACCTTTTCTATACTATGCATAAGTGGCTGCGCAAAACATATTATAGTAATCTAGTTTAGGTCTCACTAACGTAGTAGAATTTCTTTATGCCTAACATATTTACTAAAATATTTGCTTGTATTTTGAACAATTTTATCAAATATGTGTGATTTATAGTTCAATTTCGTATGATAGGCATTCCATGATCATTTACTTGTATATTAGTTTTTAAAACTTTATCTCCATAAATATAATAATCAAAATTGATTCTATACGTATATTTCTCGTTAAGATCATCATAACACAACATTTTTTTTATATTTAAAGGTAAATTGTTACAAGTCGAACTATAAATACCTATAGCAGCTCATCAATATCATTTTGCAATAGTTATATCACAGTCGGCTTGTCTTATGATTGGTTTATTATTATCTGGTAAATCATTAAATAAGGAGTATAAATAACAAGGGTCCTAAATTTAAACAATATACCTCTACTACTCCAGTTAATAGAATTTTCTAAATTACAATATCAAATACTAAAATGCACCCCTATGTGTATTTCAGTTCAAATATATGAAATAAAATTTGCAATATAATTTCTGTTAATTTTATTTGGCAGCCGTAAAGTCGGACGCACATGTACGTATATCTTTAGCGAATTTATATCTAGAATCATATCTATACCTACTTTGTGTTTATAATAGTGTAAAAATATTATTTTATTTTTGGACGATCGATGCTTTTATTATATAAAATTTACCTACGTGTAGATAATTAAGTATACCTATATATAAGTACATATCCCTGTCTCATTTTTCTACAATAAGTTGAGGATGTACAATCGTTTGCAATAATAATGACACTCTCTTAAAACAGTTGTTGAACTTCTGGAAGTTCTGAATAGAAATTTCATTAATCTCTGTTGGTAAGTGAAACAACTAATAACTAATGTTAAAATTTAGAGCAGATTTCAATATGAATACGTCAGAAGTTCAAAAGAAATCGCAAAATTCATTTTAGTGAGTGTCATTAATATTGCGAACGATAGTACCTATAAACAGGTACTTATTTAAGATTTCATAGGAGGTAGAATTATAAGAAAGTTCCCTCTTACCATCCCTATTTCGTAGAAGATACCTACCTGTCACATTTTCTTATAGATTGCAGGTAAAATTAGGATACTTTTGTAATCCCTGTTTCTAAGAATTATTGCTAGGTATTTGAACAATAATCTCATTATCTACGGTGGATAATTAGGGTTATTGAATTGAATTTTTATTAGATTAGTATTATAATAATAAATTATAAGCAATTAGATTTAATTAGTTTTATAACCATAAATTGTAATCCGAATACATTTAAATATCGCACATCGCAATCGTGTCCACAAAGTATAAATTTGCGTCAAACACGAACAACGTTCGAAGTGCGTCGGTTGTCGACGTGATCGACCGAAGGTGTGCGCATGTTTGTGGTGTGCGCGTGCTCAGTGTCAGAAAACAAACGATAATCGCCATCACGCCATATTGTGTGAAGTTTAGTGAGTGTTGTGTGTAGAAAATTATCATAAACAAGAAAGTGGTGCAATAACTTGAAATATCATATCCTGATTTATATATTCCAAGAATGAACGTATCTATTTTAATTTAGGGTGAGTTTAATATACATTTTCTATATTATGCGATGAAAATAGAAGATATTAAATATCACATACGCTGTCGTCATGTAACAGTGGCCTCGTTGATCTAATTCTACGTGTTTAATTATACGACATATTTGTGACTATTTTAGAAAAGAATATGTGATATTTGTTTTAGGGGAAGAACTTTCTAACAATGACAACGGAAGAGGAAATTAAAGCCGAATATGCTTCAAGTTTGGCGGACTTGACATTTAATAGCAAGCCTCTTATAAACGTTCTTACCATGTTAGCAGATGAAAATTCTCCAAATGCGAAAGTTATTGTAGAAGCTATTGAAACACATCTGTCAAAGGTTATTTTTTAATTGTTATTATTGATAAAATGTGGGCTTAAAATGTATTTTTTGCATTCTGAGCCATACATTGTACCTTGAGTTAAGGTTTTGTGATATTTAAATCTAATTAAATAGCTAAATAAAAAATTTTGAAGTAGGTAATTAATTTATTTTTGCATTGCTGGATGATTGTCTTTTCTGTTTTATCATCTGGAAGATATCATGACAGTAATCCCCAAAGTAACTAAAAAAAACAAATAAGTTTTTAAAATGTTGATATACCAAATTCATTACTAAAATACACAAATTTAATCAATTTTACATGATTTATGTAATCAATCATATAACATTAGTGTAGACTTCATATTGCAGTTTTCATATATCCAACTGCCATAATAGAATATTAATAATTTTTTGGTTAACTTTGCATCGGGTCTTGTACAATATGTGTATGGACTGAAATAATAATATCTAGCCTGGATTATATGATTTCACGCATACACTCCAATATAAATAAAACTTCAAAAGGTTTTTTTATACCTTTACTGTTTTATAAGAAATTCTAAGTGAATCACCTCATTTGTTAATTTAACGAAAGAAGTAATAGTAAATAAAAATGTACCGAAGATTAGGATTGCTAGAATTCTAATACATAATTTAAAATGAATTTGAAACTTTGAAACATTTTCCTGTACATCAAATGTGAATACGATTATATTAGCACATGTTTTGATTATAGTAATTCGGTTTAGAAGTATTGCCAAATAATTTAATTAATCTGTATGTATTTGGTTTCCATATATTTGAAATGGATTGCTTATCACCATTTTTCATTAGATTGTGTTCACTGTATGACATTCGAAACCGACCAGTTTTTGCATGTGCCAATATGATCTCAAAACAAAAGCAAAATAATTTATTTCATTAGAAAGATACAGTTTTTAAGAGATATCACATGATCGTTAAATTTTATTAAAAGGGCGGGGAAGATATTTTGCTGTGGGTATTAAAAAGATTATTTTGGAACATTTTTTATTGGGCCAGAGTACAAATACACAAATTAAAAAATTGTTTTGTGTGTGGATGAGATTTGGGAAAAGAAAGTTTTTTAATTATGATCACGTGGTGTCGATATAATGTGCTTAAACTAGTGTCAGATTAAAACAAAGTGCATCATTCTTGGACTCTTCTTATGGCAACAGAAGATTATCATAGGTAATAGTGTATTATAGCATATTCTAATCTTCCAAGTTAAAAATTTTGTATATAGTGTGAGTATATTTATGTGTAGGTTGCAACTGACATCAAGCTCACTATTCTGTACCTTATCGACTGTATCGTGAAGAACGTCGGTGGAACATATACAACTCTCTTCAGCCAAAATATTGTTTCTACATTTTGCGGCGTATTTAAAGCAGTAAGTATTGGATATTTTCTTGCAATTTCTTCAGTAAACTATCTTAAAAAGAGGTACCTATTCAGTGTAGATATGAAATTGATTTTTTTTTTTATCATAAAATATGTCGCATTTGTAACAGAACTTTGTCGCATAACTTCATCACGACTATATAGATACAACCTTGTATCCTCGTTATGCCACATCACAGCAAATATGGGTGCAACTTTTTTAACTGCACACAACATGTAAACATAAAAATGTTCAGGACCTACTTTAACCCTATTTGAGACGCAATTATGCATCAAAGTTCTGCGACTTTTTTGTAAACAGATTTTCCACTGTTAAAAATACTTTTTTTATACTTTATTAAGATCTCTTAGAACACTTTCAGATAGGAAGTCTGTGAGGAGACTCGTTTATGGATTAGCTATAGACATCGGCAATTACGTCATCTGAACGGTACCATAAGAGCTAGTACGAGTTTCCTCGCAGACAGTAGTTTTCCTGTCTGAACTGGGGTTAAAAATATTTTGTATAGTTATGTGATTAGAAGCTTATATCATATATACCTAAAAAAAAAAATTAGTGATACTTCATTAGATGAAAAATATGTCATTTATCAAATATTTTTATAGTGGTAAATATTAATTTAACAAGATATGCATTATGATAGATAGGTAGAGTTTGTTCATACTTTTCACATTACCCAGTTTTTTTAGATTATCGTGAATCGTGATTAACGTGAATTCACTAGATATTTTTTTGTTGCATTAACAATGTTTATGTCTAACTAAAATCTGTTATAAGGTGGACGAGAGGACACGTGCAGAGATGTTCAAGCTACGCCAAACTTGGAATGACGTCTTTCCCCAGAAGAAATTATACGCCATCGATGTACAAATCAATCTTCTAGATCCAGCATGGCCTGTAACTGCTAAACCGCCGTCCAATAGTATACATTTCAATCCAAAATTCCTTAAAACAACAGTGAGTCATATTAATATCTTTTCCAGTTGCATTCTAAATATTTTATTTATTGTAGACATCTACGTCAAAACCGAAAGTAAACGCCACCGAATCTCCACCAATTATAACATCTACTACAGTACCAGGAAATGTTGATAAAGAAACTCTTTTGATGCAGGAGAAATTAATACAAAAACAAAAGGAATTACTTGAGCTGCAGCAGAAAAAACTGGAATTGGAAGTTCTTCAGACGCAAGTAAAATTGCAGGAACAGATAAAAAACAAAGGGTCTACCATTTCCCTGCCTACAAGGTCACAGGTAAGATATTTTTTTCTGAGGATTCTTAAAAAGTCAAAAATATAACTCTGTCAGTGTGCGGTTAATTTACTAATTTTATTCTTGTTTTTAGAATATCCTTTTGAAGCCAGAAGTAGCGGAACAATTGGTGCCCTCAGCTGTTAAAAGTAAACCTGCGGGAATTGTAAGTAGTAAATGTGACTTTGCTTAATTATTGTATTCTAACAAAATTTTATTTGCAGAGCGCCACTTCTCTAATGCAACAGAAAATTCAAGCTAACAATGGTCCGAGGATCAATCCAGTCAGCACTGCTCTAGTGTCAGCAGTCAGGCCGATTAGAGATCCGAGGCTTCTTAGGCAGCAGCAAAAAGCAGATAACAGTAATTCTAATAATCCACTAGAGCAAAAGACTACAGTGTTAGAAAATAATAAAATTGTTACAAATAAAATGGGCATTCGTAAAATTCGCAACGATCCCCGATTAATTAATAAAGATGATAACTTTCCCCAAAAAATTGATACCACTAAATCCAATAACCTCAGTAAATCCCGTAATTCCGACTTAGTGCAAAAATCACACAAGACGTCCCGTTCTACCTCTAAAAGTAGCTCAGAATCTAATTCCAGCAAATCTAGTTCTAGTAGTAGCTTAGATTCTCCCACCAAAACTAAAAGTGAAAAAAAGTCGCCAGTAAAAAACAAAAAGAGAGATAAAGCTGACGACAAAAAAATTTTCATTAAAGATGACAAACGTGATAAAGTGCAAAAAAGTGATAGTCCTACAACTACTTTTAAAGGTGTTAAAGGTTCTACGAAAAACAGAAATTACATCCGACGCAACTTGGGAATCGCAAGTCCAGATCCACCACACGATGAGGACCTACGATCTTTGGGGCCACCTGAAAAGCAACCCCGATTACAAGGTGACTCGTTGGATGATCAAAGTAAGTAACATTTTCATAATTTTGAAATATGCCGTATTCACTGGAAAAGTAATAATTTTTAGAATGAATAATTTATCAAATTAAATGTTGAAATGTTTAATCGTCATTTTATTAGCTTTTCCAGTTGCGTATTATTTTGCACATATCTCTTTCATAGTATTTGAGCATTGTTTTTATAAACTTTGCTATTAGATAAGTCAAAGTAGGGATCCACTTTTGGGGACAAGTTTTACGCCGTCCACAGTTACGAGGCACCGCGATTGATGCCCTCAGGTCTAATAAAATTGCTTTATTTATTACATTTATTTTACCTTTACTACTTTATGAAAATAGTATAAGTAATAAATTACTCCATTTTGTAACACTGGTCCTCAGATCTGATGATGTCAATCGCAATGCTTGACGTTTCTGACAGTTTACAAACGTCAAAATCCTATAATCTTGCAAATTTAATGGTTTGAGCATGTACAGGGTAATCCAGGTTTTAATAGGAGAATTTTATAAGGAACAAATGATTTTGATCAAAAAAAGATAGTGAAAAGACTTCTGAGAATCTTTTATCTAGACTTATCAAACATGAATCAGTGGGTCAGTCGCTTTAGGAACTTAATGATTGTAGTTTGAGAATTGTATTATTGCGTTTAAATGTTCAACTTTTTTTTGTTGTAAAACTTGGAAAATAATACTAGAATTATTTTTTTGACAAAATATGGGATAAGGTAGGAATATAATTTTAAGTTGAATATGATGAGAATGAGGGTTTTCTTTACATTTTGGTTAATTTTTTTTTAACGGGCAAAGTAAAAGATTTGCATAAGCTGGAAGCAACTACTCTGCAAGCTAATGCTTCGATTAGCATTGAAATACACCTATAGCAAACAGCTAAAGTTAGTCGTGGTGCCACCTGACATATACTGGTTTCAAGCTGGTTAATTTTCAGTATGCTTGGTTGAAGCAACTGACAACTGGCTTTTTGTTATAGGTTTTTCAAGAGCAATGCAATGCTGGTTGGGGCATTAGCCCGCAAAGTAATTGTTCCTGGAATTCTGCTTTTAGTAACAAGTTTTAACGTTTATTTGATGTCATGCATGATATAAAAAGTAATTCGCCGATCACTTGTTACGGCCAAGTTTAATGCTATACAGAACTGCAGCAGAGTAAAAATATTTGTTCCATAAAGAATTTTTCTGGACTCCAATTTGGTGTTATAGTTTTTGAATTTTCTTAATGATTTTATGTAATAAACATTGAATTTAATTTATTTCTAACGAAAAAGAAAATACCATGGACTGTTTTTGTGCTAAAAGTGATTTGCAAGTTTAATTATTTTATTTTCAGTTTATTCAGTGGTATAATCATAGCTCTAATATACCCCATACTCCGAATAAAATGGAAGTTACTTCTTTTTCTCTTATAAATATCGTAGGTAATAGGTCTGTTCAAGCAAAGGAATCCGGGTTGATTTCAAACTGTCAGAAATATTCAACCAGTAAAGTTATGAATTTGTTTTCAGTAAACATCATCGATAAGGAGTTGGACGAGTGTTTTTGACATTTTGTAATAAGTCTGGAATCGTTGTTTGAACAGACCTATTATTGAATTTTTAAAATACTCAGTTACATTAAAATTCCAACATATTAATAGTATTTTGTATCTGCATCTGTATTTAAGCCAATTCAGCAATCTTTAATTTTTTTTTAGTTTGAACAGTTTGAAATTTTTTTTACTTAAAATCATTTGTTCTGTCACCTAATTAAAACTTGAACACTGCACATGTAAGAATATATATTTGATAGTTTTACTCCAGCTTAATGAATTGCATAAAAATTGCTATTTATAATACACATTTAGGAGCATATGAAAAAATTTGTTATACTAGTCAAAAAAACTACAAGTTTTTCAACTCTAACGGCCTTTAATATTTTTTTAATTTACTACTGCTTATGATTAAAACTAAACATCAGCGAAATATTTTTGTCTTATTCATAATATGGATCTGTTGTAAAGCCTGATTTCTATAAATTCCGCAATTTTTTTTCTCTGCAAATTAGACGATATTTAAAAATTGAAATGTACCAAAACACTTTATATTTAAATATACTCGCGTCAACCAGACGTCTTATGTCACGGCTGACGTTACACATTTGTTTTTATTGTCAACGTAATTTTCGATATTTGGTCGCGTTAAAAAAAATCATTTTTTGCAATTTAGTGCAATATATAATGCAAACTTTTAGTATAGTATATAGTTTTATTACTATCGGTTGCAGTTTCTTAAATATTTTGATGAAAATATAATGAATTATTCATTTCTTCGTATGACGTAAGTCGTCTGAATTCTTGTCTCGAGTATATATATAAATTTTAATTGTAGTCTATAAAAATTTCCTCCATATTGATTGCACGTGGTATTAGTAGGTAATGTCGTTTCTACGACCAAAGGCATGGACACCGACTTGCGTCTATTGCCGGCAGTTATCGGAAAGAAACGGTCATCCATCGACGCGGATGAGCAGAGTCCTGTGAAAAGGAGCAAAATAGAAGTGTTTGACAAGTAAGTTTTATTCGAACATATTGGTTATGAGCAGTTTGTCATTTTATATAATTTACAGATTATTTGGAGACGAAGATACAGATCTACGTCAGCTGCCGATTAATAACGACAGGCCTCCAACTCCCCCACCTCCAATTATTTCTTCCAGTGATTCCGGTAAAGAAAAGAGCGAATCTCCTAAAAGTAACTTAGATGCCGTCCGGGCGAAATTGGCGAACGCTACAAACAGGGATAAAATAATGGCAAAATCATGTAAGTAATAATATTTAAGTAGAAGTAATATAATTTTATTTATATACTAACCATTTACTTTACTTGCAGTTAATAAGAAAAGGATGGCTGCCCTAAAAGATCAAGATTTACGAGTTGCAAAGGTATCGTCAACTACCGACATACCCAACAAAATAATAATTTCACCCGAAGATGAGAGTTCCATTAAGTCGGGTACTTTAACGAAGGAACAGGAGACCCATCTCCTCAACAAAATTATTATGCAAATAGAGAAGAACAAGCTTAAAGAGGCCCAAAAGAAAGACCACGAGGAGTCCTTTAATATATCTCTTCAGCCAATAAGCGATGATGAGCTGGTAGATAGCGACGAGGAGAAAAACGTTAACAAGGAAGTCGTAAACGAAACCACCGAAGTGAACGATAACAGCGTGACTCCATTTAATGATAAAGACGAAAGGGTTCGTCCACAACTGCAACAACAGCCCGACTTCATCCACTCGTCGTTCCATCCGAGGGACATAAGGAGGCCCCTGCCTCCTCCCAGCTGGCGGGGCGGAAATCGAGGTGGTAGAAGATACTGGGACAACCACCCCGGTGGTTACCCAAGGATGGCGGGCCGCCCGTGGAACCACTCCAATTCATGGAGGAATATACAGCCCGCTTTCCCCGGACCGAGAGAATTCCCCATCCACGATCAAGAGGAAGAAATACCCGGAAGTCCCGACATATCTGAAGACCAACTAACCAACGGTGCCGTCAATCAGGATGAAATCAAAACGATCAATATTGACGGCGTGCCGAAGGACATCAGGTTCTATGACGAGACGGCCATCGCCTTCATAAACTGGGACGATCCGAGGGAAATCTCGTTCCAAGACGGCGTCAGCCGGGTCACCTTCAACAACACCGAGTCGTACGTGCTGAGTTTCAATAAGCCCTACCAAGAGGTGCTCATAAACGGTTCTCCTCATCTCGTTAGGTTGGGCGCTCCTAGTCGAGAGATATATATCGATCACGTGCCGTACGAGTGTTATTTTGGTAGTGTGGGTATACGTATAGTGCTGGATGGTGTGAGTACGACGGTTAAGTTGGACGGACCGCCCCCTCAAGTAAAAATAGGTGAAAAAAAGAGGACTGACCTTGTTGCTGGTAAAATTAATCTTTTCATTAATGCTCAGATTGTTGTTCCTGTGTTTCTTGATGCTAAGGTTCAAAAATTTATTATTGAAGGTGAAACCAGTACATTAAAATTTGTAAATGCATTAGAAACTGTTTTAATAAATGATGTACCCCTTTCTGTTGAATATGGTGGTCTCCCTAAACCTATATTTATCCATGGCAAAAAACAATATATCAGATTTTCAGTATTACCCAAAGGTATTAAGCCCGGCCACGTCGTCATTAAAGATATGGAAGGCCAGGGCAGCGACGATAGCCTTAAATTCGACGAAAACAGCCAGGATAGTTCGTCCGCGGTGGACCCCAACGAACCCGCCTTGCCCATGGTTGCCAGGCCGAAGCAGCTCGCGAGTAGTGACTCGCCCGAGAGGAATTCTAATTCTCCAAATTTCCTACAAAACTTATTACAGCAGCAGAGTCTAAGTAAGTACAAATTGTTTTATTTTTATTTTTTTTCTTTCGGAACAATCTTAAAACCACTTAATTATTACACAATTACACATTAGTAGTGCGGCGGTGCAAGAACAAATTATACAGGGTGTCTCTAAATGGTATGTACAAAACACTAGCGCAATTTCCTGAGGCTAAAATATGAGGATCTAACTCAATTTATCTTAGTTCAAATGTAGATTGTTTCCGAAATACAAAATGTCAGTTATTATTTTTAAAAACTTTTTTGTAAATATTTGTCTTAATAATTATGATCTGCATGTAATTTGGTACTTAGGGGATTTTTTAGGATAAGAAATCGAGATCTGATCATAGTTTTGGTGTATATTGCACCACCAGCAGTACTTTGCCTTCATACCTTTTTTGTTTTGCCTCATATTAAATTCCTAATTAAAAATTCTTGTTCCTCAGCATTTTTTGTCCAAAAAAGGTATACCTAGTAGGTGTGGCTTTGAGCAGCCGTTTTTGAGATAATCAAATTTACATGCTTTATTGCATACTGAAACTCATAGCAACAAGTTAACAATGATAAGTAGCTTTTTTTTATATATTTTTAAGTATTAACAATTTTGTGTGAAACTAACTAACTACTCAGTGAACTGAAGCCACGACCAGCTTTGAATTACACCAACAATATTTATCCATATATTCCTTATTATTAGCTTTTGTAATATTTTTTACTATATTTAAAACATTTTTTAAGCTAATATAAATCAAATCTCTTACAATTCCTACCATTGAAGTCATGTATGCTCTCTGATACCAAACATGTAGGTATGCTAATGAAAAATTCCACAGACAAAGCTCTAAATTTAGCAAGATAAACTTTATTTTCGATAAATATTGAATAGAGCTTTGTCTGTGGAATTGTTCATTAACATACCTAGATGTTTGGTATCAGAGAGCATACATATGACTTCATTGATAGGATTTGTAGATTTGATTTATATTAGCTTAAAAAACCTTTTTAATACAGTAAAAAATGATTGCATTGGCATTAGCTACAAAAAAATATTCTCAAACAAGACAATCTGACAAAGTTCCATACATAGGTGTCTGGTGCTCAGACACGAGTTTTCTTTAATTCGTTCTACATACAATTCCATCCATAATCAACTTTTGCAGGAGCAAAATTACCGGTTGCTTGAAGGTATCTTTCAACAGCAGAAAATGTTTGGTGGTTTGGTATGCGTCTATTTCTCTGTACCTTCTCACCTACTCTCGATCATGTCCTTGGCAATGGTCGTAAACTAATATAATTTCTGTGTTAGTGTAAGGTACGGCAATAGTAAAAATGTATCAATTAAATGGTAAATTATTACTACTAGGAGTTTCAGTATGCAACAAAATATTTAAATTTGATTATCTCAGGAACAGCTTGGGCTCAGGTATACCTTTTTTGGACAAAAGATGCCAAGGAAGAAGAATTTTGAACTAGAAATTACACCGAGGCACAAAGGCTGGTAAGCTGGTAACTGTGATTACATTTTAGTTCATCCTAAAATATTCCTAAATACCAAATTTCGTGTGAATCATTCTATTATTAAGATAAATATTTACAAAAAAGGTTTAAAAAATAACAAATTTGACAGACACCCTCTATTTTGGTAAATTGGACTAGATCCTCGTATTTGAACCTCAGGAATTTGTGTTAGTGTTATGTACAGACCTTTAAGTGACACCCTGTAGATAGTTGAATGACATATCTATAGGCAGAAGTGACCCAGCTCTTATCTGCCAAATATAGAACTTGTAGAACACACTGTATATAAGAAACTTTTATTTTATATTCCTGAATTAGATGTGGCAATTTTATTTACGGATTCAGCTGTATAATTTTTGGATGGAATTTACATAATTATATTTCGAATAAAGGATTTTTTTTTTTTTTTATTTTCCATGAAAATTGGGCTTTAAAGGCGTAATATTTTATTCATTTTATTGGAATCAACTTGGAAATAGTTATCCAAAAAACACCTTTTTTGCACAAGTAACAATTATATTTTCAAACAAACATATTTAATAGTTACAATAATTAAATTAAAATATTCTATTGTCTACAGATTATTGAATGGAGAGGAAAAACTTTTTTAATTTGTCGAAATATTACATTTTAGATTTTGATATACAGCATATTCAGAAAATAAGAAACTGTGACATGCGTATTTGGATTGTAAAGGGCTTTATTTTTGATTTTACAGTAGAAAGTTTTTGGTAATTTTAGTAGTTTGACCGTTGGGATCTCAAAAACACTGAAATTGTGGCGAAGTCGCACAATTTGCCATTTACAAATTGCAAAAATTCCAGAACCGTCTGAAGATATGCAGAAAAACATTTAATTTTAAAAACTCATTCATACTTTTTCTTTATTTTACTAAAAATTTTTAAACTAATTGTGCTCTCCTATTACTTTCTACTTTTTCTTATCTACAAGAATGGCACTAACAATTTTTAAGTTTGATATTTCAATTCTTTAGGTTTATCATCAAACTATTTTTTTTTAAATACAGAGCAGGTGTATTGCAGATTTTGAAAATATTGTCTTTTAAAATAATTGGAATTTTGTCAATTTTTAACACGTCACTTGATTGACCATCAAATTGCGTACAATTTAAGCATTTTTTTACCTTTTATAATTTGTAGGACCCAATGGTTACCCTCTAATATGTTATATCCTTAAACATCAATAATTTTCGATTTTTTGTTAATTTAAGATTATTTTTGAAATCAGCACCTTAAACTTTTTATTTCCGATACTCTCATAAATAAAAATCCATAATGGTTAAATTAGGACGAGAAGTGGATAAAGTCCATATCTATTCATCCATTCATTACCAAAAATATAATGTAACTGATTGTGAAAGAGAGGCGATCGAATGGAAAGGACAACATCATATAAACTTACCTTTCATCGCCTAATTGCACTTTTGGAAAATATTCTTTAGAAATGATATTGCCCTTCTAATTTAACTATTTCCATTCATAATTCATTATATTGTACTCTTGGCAATACATTATGGAATACGATCACCACAAAGCCCCAGTTTGACTATTAAGGATTTTTGTTTATAAGAGGAACATAATATTAGAGGCGAATTTTCAAATCTAATCTTTACTTTGTACTTGCAAAAGATTTAAAAATATTCTTCATTTGATGGCAGAAAAGACTTAAAAGATTTGGACATTATATAGGAAGTTTATAGTGAAAAGAAAAAGTAAAATAGGTAAGATGAAACAGAAGGATGAAAAGAATAATTATGTTATAATAAATCGAAAAATGTTAATATACAGGATTTAGAGGTTTGACTACCATAATTTTAACAGGCTGTAGTATATATCAAAATAAACAAAAGGTCTTTTATGGCATGGGTCATAATCTCGACTGTTTTCAAGAAAAACATGAAAATACCCAGTATCATGTGCAAAAGTTCAGTTAATTTAGGAATCTCCATAATTTTTTGCATGGAATATCATAAAATGCAGTGTTTACTACCTCCGTTATTTACTATTAGTTAGAATAATTTATTTCGATGAAGTTGATGCCACCCAATATGACAACAGCGAGATTGAATCAAACTTGTATACTTGATTAAAAAAATATATTCTATTACTAAAAGTAAAGAACATTGCATTTTATGATATTCTATGTAGAAAATTACGAAGCGATTCCTAAATTAACTAGACTTTTGCACATCAAATCTGACATTTTGATCATTTTTTTTCTTGAAAATGGTTGGGATTGAGACCCATGTTGTATAAAACTTCTTTGTTTATCTTGATATATACTTTCATCTATTAAAATTATAACAGTCAAATCTCTCACCCTGTATATTCCAGAATAATATGGTAAGGTTAATGGAATGTATGGAATACTACCAAATACTGTTTGCACACTGGTATTGTGTCTGTAGTTACCATTATTATTTGTTATACAAAGTGTTAATAGTGTTTTATTAATATGTGCTCAAAAACGCTTGGTAAAAAAGTGTGACAAAAGTGCACTATTATTAATAAAATGAAACTCAATCAATAGTTTCCTTATGGAATGGTTTTGTCTTATTACAGTGGCTGAAATGAAGGATCATTAATAATAATTCATTTTTCTATAACAACATATTAAAAGATACAAAGAAGTTATTTAAAAAAAAAATACTTTTAGGTTCAAATGTCTTCAAAACTAGCACATTTTTCAGAAATTGTATCACAAAGGTCTTCAAGATTTAATGATATTTATCATCACTGAGAAAATTTCTTTGGATCACAATGCTATCTATCCCAGTGTGAAGAGTAATATTTGTACGATTTACAATCCCTTAATATACATTAATTATAAAGCATCATAATACTTCATATTTATATTTAATAAACTAATTCAAAGTTGATAAATCTAAAAAATATATATATGTGGTTTTTATTTTTGATATTACTTGCAAGTTGCAAGATTGTCCATTTCCCAATCTACATTATTGCTTTTTTTAATATTGTTTTTTACGAAAAACCCTTATGTTTTTTCAAATACATATTTTGTCATTATTATTTTTTAGATAACCTAGATGTGTTGTCCAACGTAATGACACCATCATTGGGACCTATATCTACAGGAGGATATCAAATTGAAAACATTCCACAAGAAAACACTCAGTCTACAAATATACCACAAGTCCCCGCTCCCGCACTTCCACCCATGCTGAACATCAATGATTTATTCCAAAAATTAGTAGCATCCGGTTTTGTAACGTCTGGAAACGAACAGAAATCCCTAGTACCCCCTACTGTTATCCAGAAAGCGAATGAATCTGATAAGAAGGAAACAAACAAAACTTCGGTAGAAGCTTCCAGCTCCAACCAAGTAGTACCAGCCAAACCTTTGAGGAGAAATCTGCATGATAACCTTAAATTAATCAGTTTTTCAAAACCAGAATCTCTGAAAATGCGGCAGGGTAATTTGTATACTATGCTATATGCAGGCATGCAGTGTAGCAGCTGCGGGATGAGATTTTCTCCAGAGGCAAGCATGCAATATAGCCAACATCTCGACTGGCACTTCAGGCAGAACCGCAAAGGAAAGAGGAATACCCGCGTCGCTGCCAGTAGAAAATGGTACTATTCCTTGTCCGACTGGAAAAACTACGAGGAATTCGAGGATTTGGAAGAAAGAGGTTAGTAGACTGCATCCGTCTCACGTGAAATCATAACTAATTGTATATTATTTATTACAGAAAAGAACTACTTTGATCAACAGCAACAAGCTGAAAATGGTGGCGAAGAAGGCGAGGAGGAAGTCGAAATACCGAGCGTTCCCGCTGACCCGGAAAGCACTGATGAATGTTGCCAAGTTTGCCATGAGAAGTTTGATCAGTTCTTCAACGAAGAAAAAGAAGAGTGGCATCTAAGGAATGCGATAAGAGTCGACGATAAAACTTATCATCCTATTTGTTACGAAGACTACCAAGTAAGTAGAGTTAACCTAAAATATTCAATTCCGTTCTTATAAATAATATAGTTAGTCAAACTTCCAATGTCATCCTTATTTATACTATGGGCAAGGCTAATTCAGGTTTTAAAAGAGTATAGTTTATTTCATCAATATAAGGCAATAAAATAGGCATAAGAAGAGCCATAAAAACATTAAAGGCTTCCGTGTGTTCCTTTGTGATCCGTTGAATAATATCAAGTTAGATGACATAAATAGGCATCATCTATAGAATTCTGTAATATACTAAAAAACACATATTCTAATGATTTTTATGTCGCTTGAAATTATATTGCTCCACTCTGTTCCATGATTTTGTCGTCTGCATTCTTTTTATATTCCCTTACATTGACGAAATAAACTATACCACATCTATTATTTTCACTTCTAAGTTTGATTGATCGGCATATTATACACTAATACGGATTTCCTTCGTGATGAAAGATTAATATTAACACACTTTATTTTGCAGCAATCCTTCCTTGAACAAACCGCGGATGAAAGCAAATTGGAAGAATCCAGAGAGGAAAAATCAGAAGAATTGGCTATTCCCGGACTAGAAATTGTTATAGACGACGATGAAGAAGAATCTCAGAATAATTCGGAAGAACCGACCGAAGTTGTTTCACTGGAGAGTGACGAGTCTAAACTTCAGCCGGAGGAAGCTAAAGAGGACAGTCAGGACGTGCCTGACGAGGACGATGATGATGTCATTCTAAATGAAGTTGCTCCCATAAAGATTGTAGTAGACGATGACGACGATGATGTCAAAGACGAAGGAGGTACCGGTGAAAACGTTAAGGTCAAGGAGGAGAAGTTGGATGATGGCTTTGTCGAAGTCGCCGGACTTGTTAGTTTACAGAATGGTGGACAAATTAAAATCAAAGCAGAGCCAGTTGATCCAGGTAATATTTTTTTGGTTCTTGTATTATTTACAATATTCGCCGTCTCACACTCGACCTCAAAATTCATTATTTTTCCGCCACAAAGGCTTTTTTCGGAGTGCATATGTTTTATATTAACTAATGAGACACATTTATTAAAAATTTTTAATGAAAAATTGTATATTTCACTAACTGCTAGCTTGGAGTGCAGTGTGGCCCGAGTGCCGTAGGCATGAGCAAAATGCCAAATGCTTAATCCTATATCGATACATCATAGGAGATAGGAGATTATTGGCCATCCTTTAATTTTCTCAGAATTGAGATTATATTGCAGCTATGGTATGTGCCACTCAGCACACTTTAAGCCGATTATTGAATTCGTCTTTATAGAAACCTTTATAATTCTTTTGTAAACATCCGGTAATTTCCTTGATGTAGGTCTTTATAACCTTCAACATCACCTATTTTAAGTAATTCCTGTTTATTTCTTTTCTCTTTCACCAGAGTGATCTGAGTTCCACATATCTAACTTCACTTAAATAATCTCGAGATCTAAGTGAACAAAATCCAGTCAACAAGTTGGATGTTTAAAAAAAAATTATAATTTAATAACCTAATTAACTTGCTGTTGAAACGAGATTTTTCCTACTTGAACTCGGAACTTCAGACTTGTAAGTTAGATTTTACTCACTAGAAATCTGGATTATATTCTTTCCAATTTTAATTTTACTTTTTTTTATTTGTGTTTCATTCTGATATTAAACATGTGTAGGCAGTAATTTTACTTGAATTCGGGGAACTTGTAAGTTATAGTCTGTTTAGAAATGAAAGAGAGTAATAAAAGCTTATTATGTATGCAAATCGTAAATAAATGTAGTACTGGTGCTAATATTCAATATTTTTATATTATGTATTATCGGTATACATGAGGTGTACTTTTAAAAAAACTTTGTGTGATCGAACCGTACTAAATTGTAGCAGGTAGCTAAAATTTAATCCACGACAATCCGTCTTTGTCTATGCCGCTTCAATTTCTCGGTCCATTTCTCTTATAAGTAAACAATATAAAAACAGCATTTCAAAACTATAGGCTACTTTAAGCATCATAACCGGGTTAAGAGGGTTTTTAGTAACTCAAATAAAATTATTCAATATTATCAAAATATTTATTTAAATTTAATGAATAGACTTTTATTCCACACAAAAATATATGTATTTTGAAAATTCAAATTATGTTGAGTAAATATAGTGTTGTATAAATGTACAATAAAGAAAATAAAAAAGTAGATACATTAAAATTCATCCTCTGAATATTCTGATGAATTATCTTCGTCTCCTAGATTGATAACGATAGGTTCCACAGTAACGTCAATTAAATTATCGAGTTCCCACATTTTCTCCTCTTCTTTTTGTACATGATGTATTCATCTTTTATCTGCAGTTACTCGTTCCAAGGAATTTTTTAACAAAATTTTCACGTCACTAAATTTAAACGTCGTATTATTTCGCGCTACATCTCCTTTTACCTGCGCCCAGACTAATTCGATTGGGTTAAGTTCACAGTGATAAAGTGGTAGCCGTAGTACGGTTATTTGGCAATTTGTTGCCATTTTATCGATAACATTTTTTTTCTGATCTTTATTAAGATTGACACGTGTCAAAAATTCCTTTTCCACCATATTTGTTTCAAAAGAAATGTTTTTTCCGGATAACCATTGAATTATATCGGCTTTCCTCCAATCAGTTGTAGGCGATCGCTCGGTCTGCCGTGAATGGTAACTGGCATTATCCATGACAATTATAGACCCCGGAGGAATAAGATCCAACATCTGTGTAAAATACTCTTCGAAAACATCTGCGTTCATGTCTTCGTGATAGTCACCTGTATTTTTAGATTCAAATAAAAGTAAACCACCATCTACAAAACCACTGACACTACCTATATGTGTCACTATTAATCTTCGCCCTTTACCTGAAGGTGCCTTGAACCCTGTTGAAAGTCCATCCAAAAATGCTTGTCGAAAACTTTTTACATTTTTATCTTGCCATACTTTTGTTACAGTATATCCCTCGTTGACCCAAGTTTCGTCTATATGTATAATAAATATTCCTCCCTTCGTCACGGAATTTTCTAATTGATCTTAAGTAGGATCTTCGCCAACAAATAATTTCATTTTTATTGATAAGAACTGACTTCCTGTTCTGCTTTTCCCAGCAAAAATTCAACTCTCGTAAGATTGCCCATAATTTGCTTCTACTGATTTTTGGCAAATCGTTGTCCTCTAAAAGTTTACTTAAAATTTTGTTTAGCGTTGGTATTTCTTTTTTAAAATAAAATGAGCGTACTTTTCTGCAAATGACATTTTTGAAGAAATCATCTATAACAACTTTTGACCTCCTTGTAGATGATTTTGGGGGATTTACAGTATCTTCTTCATTTTTTGTTTCCTTTAAAAGTCTGTAGATAGTCGATTTTCCAATCCCTGTCATTTTGGAACACTTTTCCACAATGTCGTCAACACTGTTGGTAGGATTTTGGTGTTTCAATGCATTAAATACATGTAATAGAATAATCTTCTCATTCTGAGACAGCGCACATCTTTTCACACGTTTAGCAGGTACGTAATCTGATAAGCTCGACATTTTTCCCAAACAATATTATATCCACTGGCACAATAGTCACTAAACACAAGTCGAATTTTACTCTACTGCACTAGTACGTCTTTGTATATTCAGCTCTAAGACTGGATTGATCTGTCACAATACACTGGCTCCTGCCCTATGATGTATCCAGTAAAATATACTAATGTACACCCATTACCTGTTAACATTAGTGTTACCCGATAATTACCTGAAACGAAATATTACCACGCCCATGGCCGGTTCTTTCTCGGGGTTTTGTTACTCTCTTTCATTTCCAAACAGACTATAGATTTTACTCACTAGAAATCTGGATTATATTCATTCCAATTTTAATTTTATTTTTTTTTATTCTTATTTCATTTCAATATTAAAACATGTGTAGGCAATAATTTTGCAATGATATACATTTCTTTTTTTTTTCTAAATTTAGATGAATTATCAATCAAAAATTCATCGGCCATAGAGGTAGAAGAAAAACAACCAGAGAAGCAGCCAGGAGATGAGCAACCCCCAGAATTTGTGTCGACCCATCCAGAGGTAATTACTTCTATAGACGGAAATATGGAACTCGTGAGTAGTGCTCCTTCTGCGGTACCTACCAGCGGAATAAGTGGTAATAAAATAAAAATAAACATTAGTAAACCGTTGCCTGTGATAACCGCTAAGGAAAAGGACAATAAAAATGAAAGTGAATTCCCTACCGCGACATATATCGACCCCTCTGAACCTTTCCCACCGGGCGAAGAGCCCGAACCAGTTTCCATAAAGCCAGCTCTCCAAGGTGTGAAACTTAGAAAATTGCCCCCCATAAAAAGAGGTACGGAATTATCAGGTTTATGTTCGATAATGTGATTTATTGGTGTCACTTTGTAAATAGTAGTGTTAAAAATGTACATATTATCAAAGACAGAATAATGTATATATTTTCCATGAAATATATTGTGTAATTTAATTGTTGCGTTCACCAACGCAAACTTTTTACTATATTATTTTTTGTTTCAACTGGTTTTCTTTATTCTATAAAGAACATTGTTAATGATTTTGTTGGAAATAAATATTTTTTTAAAATCTGTGTGTATATATTTTGTGAAATTCCAGCGGTTGGTTTTGATTTAGTGCTGCACATTATATATTTATGTAGCTATGGCGTAAATTGTTATTCAAGTTTTTAATTGTACATACATATATGGCACAAAGGAAAATAAATTAATTTTAATGGTATCTTGTGTTTTGTTTTAATCCTGTCTGTTATAGAAAATTTAGATAAGTTGTTACATATTCTGTACGCTAGTGATTCGGATAAAAATAATAGTGACAAAAAGACTGATCTCTCAGAACCAGAACGTTCATTCCAAGTTTATAAACAGTACTACAACAGAAATTAATAACACTGATTATATGGTTTTGTTTATATCATCATTGCCGTCTCATGTAAATGAGTCACTGATGAGAAATAACCATAAATTTTTTATGCTGATAAGTCTATGAAAATACCAGAAAATAATTAGTATTTTTTCTTGTCTGCGGCAAATAATAAATTTTTTCGCAGTATATCGGAAACAATTTCCAACCCTTAGGCACATCCACAATGCATTTGCACTAATTATAAATGCAATGTACGTGCATCTGATACACAAAATAAATCTGATGATTGAAAATTATTTCCAACTGTTCTATGAATAAAACTAATATACATACATAGAATATACACTTTTAATTGCAATTTTAGTTCCAAAGTAAATTCACTTAAACTCCTTTAGTATGTGCAATATTATACTTTTCTTTAGATTGGTACTTAGGATTCTATCTAAAATTGTAAATAAATAAGACAGTTTTATAATTTTATTAAACACGGTACTATTAATTCTATACATATACATACACACATTATACATTACAAGTTTAAATTTCGAAATTCTTCGTAAAAATATTACAGAAGAATGCGCGTGCGCAATAAACTGATTGTAAGTGCCGAGTTCAGAAAAGAGAAAGAACAATAGTGGCGTTCGGAAACAGCGGTCCGATCCGATTCAAGATACCTCTGATCAACTTCCGATTAATCGAACCGAAGAAGATAAACTAGATAGGATTGCTCGATCACTGTGCTTCAACGTTCGCTTGCTCGCGCACGGTTGTAACGTCACAAAGATAGCTCGAAGAAATGTTGCCATTTGCTATAATGTACACTATGTACACGCACATTTTCGTGAATTCTTTGTTACTTGTTATTTATTTGTGGACTTGTGGAGTTCTTTTTGTAAATGTGTGTCCGCGTTTTCTGCGGACTTAAGGTCCAGAAAATGGATACTTTACTTGCTCTATGTTGGTGCTATTGCAAAATGAAATTAGTAAATTTTTTTATAGAGAATATAGACGCAAAATGTAAAACACTAATTCACTATATAACCATGAAACTTGAGGCCAATACAAATTACAAAGGGAGATCATTATTATTTGTAAACCATTTATAAACAATTGCAATAACCTATAAAAACATAATCAGCTTCATGTTACATTGCCACCAACGTAAATTGGCGTAAAAAGCAAGTGATTCTGGACCTTCGAAGGCGCCCATAAATTAGCGGTTGTGGGCAATATGCCACTGGCACCATCTATATATTTTCTAAGTTTGTGACTAAAATGATGAACCAAATTTACGCATTGCGTCCGAATACTATGGTTTGTGCTATGATTTAGCGCACAGATTTTTGTTCGTGATTTAGCGCTTTGTCTGTCGTGACTGGACCACGGACCACTAACGTTTCATTAAACAATCACATGGAACGCGATCGCGCATGAAACGGTACCATAAGAAAAGATGTACAATCCACTGAAATGTAATTTTATAATATGATATCTGGAATGCGCTAAAAGCTGCGCGAATGGATTATTTATGATCAGCGCCATATTTTGTTTTGTGCTTCTAGCAATGGCGGAGCAGTAGGGGCTTAGCTGATTCTGAATTGAAATGAAATTGAATTCTGGATATGAAGAGTTATTTCGTGCTATATGCTGGTTAATTTTACAGTCCCTTATAAAACATGACATGTTCCAACAATAACAGCCACAAAAATACACAAAAAAAAACACTAACGAGATACATGATAAAATAAGAAACCACACTGTACGCTAATGACGTGTTTACAAACAAAATAATGGGAAATTAAGAATATAATTCATATCGTACGTGCAGATGGTTGTCTCTCTCGCACCCACATACATAACCAATGAAGTATGTCTTTGCTAAGTTTCATGTGCCTCCTTTTGTCTGCTCCTAGGTTTGGTACCTTTATTTGGATGCGCAATGGACTTTACGCATTCCATAACGTACATTTCTGTGGTACAATCACAGACCACTAACCAAACTAACGGTTGTCACAGCCACAACACAGGGACCAGAAAATCAAAACAGAAAAACAGCTGTTTGCGAGTAGGAAATTTGACACTTGAACATTTTCTTTTTCATTAAATTATGGAAACCTCAGATAGTGAATATTTTGAGAGTGCCGATGAGGATTTTGAATCTGAAGACGAATTTAATAAAAATACGATAGCAGTGAAGGATAATCCAGTACGTACATCTAATTTTTCAAACGACAGTAATAAGACTCAGACTTTGTCAGATTTAAATGAAAATAAAAAAGAAATTACGGATTCTCAAAGTGTTAATAAGGAAAATAAAATAAATTTTCAAGGGTCAATAATTGGAAACAGCCCTACAACCGATGAACATAAAATAAAGACTCCCGATCTACTACCAAGGCATGACAAAAGTACTTTAAAAGTAGATGATAAACAAATTAACCAAGCTGAGCTCTGCAATGATACAAGCAGGGACTTACAGGACGATATGGATGATAGTTTATGGAATGAAGGGGACGGTTGGGGTATAAGTGATGAAAGCGACACAGAAGGTGCTGATACGAGTCAACAAAAAGTAGATTCTACCAGTACCCCAAATAATGATAACAATTCCAATAATAAGACTGAAGTGTTGTCGGGAGAAACATCTGTAAAAGAAAGTAATATGTGGGATAATGAAGAATGGGAAAACTGGGAATCTGTTAAAGAAGAAAGCATAGAGAAGAATATTAAGTCTAATGGAGATGACAGTTCCAGTTCTAATCAAATATGGAAAGGTTGGGGTAATTGGGGTGTTACTTCAATTCTTTCTACTGCAAGTCAAGGTGTTTCTTCATTAACTAATTCTGTATCTCAGGGTTTGAGTAGTGTGTTAGAAACGGGTATAGGTGCTCCTGATCCAGAGAAATTAGCTGTATTAAATAAACAATTTGAAAAAAAATTGTCACTGCCTACAGAAGATCCGTGTAACTCTGCTGAAGAAAGTGAAAACAAAAATGTTCTTGGGTTTCATTTAAGTAACATTGGTAATTTGGTATCTGGAGTATCAAAATTAGTAGAATCGACTGGAACAAAAGTAATATCGGGAGGGTTAGACACATTAGAGACAATTGGCAAAAAAACTATGGAAGTAATACAAGACGGAGACCCAGGTTTAAAGAGAAAAAGAGCTTTTCTTAATTTGGAAGGAGAAAAACCCGTCTTGTCACAAGTTTTAAGAGAAGCAAAAGAAAAAGCAGAAGAGGAGAATAAAGCTCTTCAAGAAAAACATTTCGCGAGGAAAGTAAATTACGAAAGTATATTTGATGATCATCAAGGGCTTGTTCACTTAGAAGCTTTAGAAATGCTATCTAAACAGTGTGATATGAAATTACAGTTGTTAATTGAATCTAGTAGTGGAAACACATTAACGGATATACAGGAAACCTTGGATCAAGTTAAAGAATTGTGTGAGTTGCCAGACGAAGAAGAAGAGGAACAAATTTCAAAAAACGAATTAAAAGAGAAACTCAGATCAGCTGTAGAAGAAATTGGTGTAAATATAACATATGACAAATTAATATCTATGTGGGAAGAAACTGACGACTGGTTAAGTAATTTAAATTTAAACATTTGCAATGAAAATGAAATTCATCAACAAGCAGTCGAGACTCTAGCACAGTTAACGGCTATCGCTGTTGAACAGTTTCATAAAGCTGGAGAATTATTACTTATCAAGGACCACCACAGTACAGCAGATGAAGCAGATAGTTTAGTTCAGTAAGTACCAGAGAAGCTGCGCTTATATGCTTACCAGAGAAAAATGATCATCACAGTAACTTTTTTTTTTTTTTTTGAATTGAAGAATTTTCTGTAAAACCAACCTAGAACTGCACCCTTTCATTTCATAATTATAAAAATTAAAGCAAAACATAATAAGAGGAAACTGATAACAATAAAATTCCTATATATTAAAAAAAAAAATTGGTTTATGGATAGGTATTCCATTTCATACTGTAACAAAAATGGTAAATGAAACTTTTGTCATAAGTGGAATCTGATTTGGTCCATCGGTTGAAAATAATTATATCGACAATAATGTAAAGAATTATAAATGTTATAGTCTTTAGTCAAACATCTTGAATATATAATTGTTTTTTAATATAATATTATAATTTAATAATAGATAGATAGATAGCTTTATTTGACCATTTGATATACAATAATACATTTATGGCAAGTCAAAATACACAAAAAATAAAATAAAAGGATAAAAACTGTTACGTATATATAAAAAAGTTATTAAAAAATAATACAATATAAATAATCAAACATTAATCTATTGCAATAGATGTTATTCGTAATATGGCGTCGCTAATAATATATTATAAATAATAAAAATGCCGTTGTGGACTGAAATATCCAGTGTTGATAGAATGTTTTTTCTAAAAATTAATTTTCAAGGTTTTGAAAGAATTTTACAACTTTTAAAGGATAGGAAGTCGAAGATGAACAAGTTATCGAGGTGATCATTTTTGGTGAGAAAATTAACCCAATTATATTATTTAAATATATTACAATAATTTTTTTCCAAGAAAACCAACTTTAAACATTTACATGTGTTAAATAAATAAATGTATAACATTTATTTCTTGTGCCATTAACTTTTTGTGTTAGAATTTGCTCTTCTAAAATTTACAAAATCGTCTTGTTAACAACTTCACACGTTACTTATAAAATCTATGTTTTAGGTTAACAACTACACTAACTTCTCTAATAGGTATAGTCGCAGCAAAATTTTCTGATAAAATGAACGCTAAAAATCCAGAAAATTCAAATAAAGAAAATATTAATAGCCTTATCACCAACATATTTTTTGAGGTGAGTTCTCCTGATTTAGTTAAGGGATTCAATAAAAAACATGAGGAGGCATCCAAAAAAAAAATCAAAACGAGAAATATTTATAAATGTATGTTTTACATCTTGAACATATCAGTTCTCCTTGAAAGTACTGTGCGTTAGATGATACCCAACTGTGTTTCCACTGTTCAAAACATTTTTATATAATTATTCTTCTAAGTTTATGCTGTGTAGTTTCTCCAGTAATTCTGTCTAAACTTTTCCTATGTCTTGAAAATGCTTTCCCTTCGAGTTTTTCTCCATTCTTGGGAATAAAAAGAAGTAACAGGGGGCTACTCGGGTGAGTAAGAGGTGAACCGTTGTCATGCCATAGCCATAGATTCTACCTTTGGTTGTGGAACAAATTTTGCTGCAACAGGTTTTATGTTCAAATCTTAGTTAGGATTTTTTGTCACCTGGCTTAGTCCCTCTCATAAGTTTCACAAAGCATTCAAAGCTGCTGCTTTCTTTTGCAGGAAGCAGAATTTGAAAAAATGTTGAGTGGTTAAAGGAGGTTGGGAAAACAATCGCTCTGTCTGCTGCAACGATTTCTGTCAAACACAGCTTGACCAACTGGTCAAGGAGAGGGTCATGTAAATGTACTTAGAGGAAGAGGGCAGCGCTGCCAACCCACTTGCATACAGAAAATAATTCTCGTTATTTTTGCGTACCTCCTCATATATATCATTCAAATTTTCCATTATTTCTTCTTCTATTGAGCATTCAATTAAATATCTCGGTGAGTAATTGGTTGGGAAAGAGTTCAACTTTTTTCTACACCGTTTTGACTTTTAAGTCATCATCAGGATGCGAAAAACATGTCTCTTAAGTCAGTAATATGTAATATACCATATATGTGGAAATAAAACAGCTAACAGATAATCATTAAAACACCAATGGCAATTATTTGAAATATAATTTTGTTGTAAAGCATCGGAGACGACAGAAGGATCGCAAAAAAAAGGGAAAATTCTCTATAAAGTTGACTTCTTTCT
Organism: Monochamus alternatus; assembly: GCA_037114965.1. Taxonomy (NCBI): domain Eukaryota; kingdom Metazoa; phylum Arthropoda; class Insecta; order Coleoptera; family Cerambycidae; genus Monochamus; species Monochamus alternatus. The sequence goes on along the minus strand of CM073429.1, from coordinate 77,151,006 downwards.
CAACTAATTACTTATTGAGAAAGTTGCCATTGAAGAAATTTATAAAACATTTCGTTTAGATGTTTACAACTTTAGCGAGAATTTGTAAAAGAATTCTCTGAAGCTATTTATTTGACATAATTCTAGTTTTTCTTTTGTTTAAGTGGGTATTTTGCCACACTTCTGAAAAAAAATAAAGGTTAATAATTGAATAAACCCTTGTACCAAAAGGATCAGTCAAGGGCTATTTTTGAAACTAAGTTTGCCTAACCAAAAAATCACACTAAAAAAGCAAATAAATAAAAAATAACAAACAGACATCACTATTGTGCAGTTTCGTATTTTTTGACATTTCGACATACTCTGTTTTCTTTCTTAAAAATTGCAAATTCATTAAGAGTTAATCAAGTTTGACAGTTTATTCAATTAATCTTTATTTTTTTTCAGAAGTGTAACAAAATTGAATTAAACTAAAGAAAAATTGTAAAAGCATCATCATGTTTTTGCCTAGACGGTTTTTTTGAAAATATATATTTCCTTGATTTAGTTTTTATGAAATGTTATTTTTCAGGCCGCTAACAGTAGTTCATACATTCAGGACGCTTTCCAGTTATTAGTGCCTGTTCTTCAAATGGGAGCGGTGTAGTGCACATACATTTAATTCACAGGCTTAGATTTGTAGTCATTTACTACTGTTTTATAACTTAGGTAGGTCGAAAATCACTTTGTTTTAATTTTATATATTTTATTTGTCAATAATTTTATAAAAATTGAATCATAAAAATGAAATAAACTTATTACTAGCACTTATTGTTTGCCACGTTTATATCCGGTGGGTGGCTTTTGTAACTGAAAATTTGTGGATGTATTCCCGAATGATGTTTGGCCAAACTGTGTTCCAAACAATGAAGTATTAGATGGCTGGGTTCCAAATGTTAAAGTGGTTCCAAAACCTGAAAAAAAAGTAGAAAACACATAAATTTGGAAAAATAAATTTCGATTTCTGCTTGCAAGAATTCCTGTTACTACACAATACACATCAGAGGGTCAAAGTATTTAGTGCGAAGAAAAATGTCTTAATTCATTGCAAATAATAAAAAAGTTATTGGTGTCTGTAGTTTGATGCCACATATTTATTATTATTAGTATTATTTTATTTATTTATTAAACAATGTATCTATATCAAAAAATAACTTGTTATACAAGATGTTTCTTAAATATGAATAATTATTATAAAACATACGCTGATCCTGAATTTTTCAATACTTTCTTAAAGCCCCTAAAAAATTTTTGAAAGAACATTGTGACTGGTAAGAAAGTTTTTTAACATTGATACATGTTTTTCTATACAACAAGCCTGGTTTAACAATTTTTTATTTGACAATTCTTTTGTTTAATAGTCCTTTGAAGAAATGCACTTATCACAGAAACATTCTGTTTATACTTTATGGAAAAACAATGTTTAGTTTTTGAGAAAATAAAATATTTATTGAAAAAATACTATTTTTGACATATTTTTTAAACATTTTGTGTTGTTTGAGTGGTGCATTTTCCCAATACATTTATGGTTTTGAGTATTATAGAAAATGTAGATAATAATAATATCTCTACCCCTCATTCTAATCACAATGATTAGCGCAGAAGTTGGAGGCTTGTGCAGTAGAGGAGGCAGCATATTATTATGCAGGCCGAATTTGCGCCCAGGAACTACTTACGTTGGTAGGCCCTAACCACCATTTAGTGCAGGAATGAGGGAAACTTGAAAAACCTCATTTTAAGGAAGTGGTCAAATGTCGACCGGTATCAATCGTTTACATTGACCCAAGCCAACATTCTTGCACCCTACCATACCCATAGAGGGGTTGCCAATCCCCTCAGCAAATATAGCTGATCTATGGTATACCTGCCGCAGGACAGGCTTTTATTGAAAAAAAGTCCAGCTAAATTAAAAAATGACTATTTTTTTTAATTTCTCAAAATAAAGGCAAAATTTCACTCAATTTGTGTACTTATGTCAACTAATCGATGAGATACAGATAGTCGCTAACACTCTAGAAATTCGCACACTACCATATTTTAGACCAGCGGTTCTTACATACCCCTCATGTATTATTACTGAGTTGCGTACCTACCTGTAACAGTCTCTAAACGTTAATGTTTAGCGTTTAATAATATAACCCTAGCGGCTTGATGTCACAAACTATTAATCATTTTATAAGGACAGCCACGTTTCAGAATGGCAAAGAGTAAAAAATGTATCATTTTTAATAGTGCCTTTTATATATTTATATAAAAAAACACTCAGTGGAAAGATGGTGTCTTATCAATGTACCACTTTAAGAAGCTCTGATATATGATTTATTACATATATTGTTTTGTCATTCCATACTAACAAAATGTAGAGGAAGTAAGCTTACTGCCCTAAGCACTGATATATCTGTCCCGCCATTACACAGTAAGTTTCAGAGTCCAGTGTTACAGTTAGCCTGAATTTGTTTTTTTTTGTGGTTTCTTGGTGTTGTTTAATAAAACTTTTATTTAAGTGTCATTTTCTGTGTGTCAATGTCAAGTGCGTGGAAAATTGAGTTCTTTCTATCCTGAGTTGTCTTTTCATGGGCGTTTAATCGTCGTCTGCTAAATCACTTTTCCTTTATAAATACTTGTCATTTGATCAGCCGAACTTCAATATAGTATAGAATATTCTGTAATGTACTGTAGTGTGGCGACGGTGTTACTATTTGGAATCACAAATGTTATTGGCCGGAAATGTCAGAATTTGACATTTGATATTGACGTTGCAATAACTCGCCTCTTGGTAAAGAGTACTTGCCTAACAGTTGTATATATTTTATCTACTATTTTAAGACTAAAATTACGCTACTGATATCATTCCTGCTGCATACGAAGTGGTTCTATCTAAATATTTTACATTTTTAAGAAAACAGGGTGCATACGCATATGATTAACATGAGCACTTTCACTATGGAAAACACAATACATTATTTTAAGTTACATTAATACATCAAAATTGATAATGTAAACAGAAACACCTTAACATATATTTCACATTTGTCATAATTATTGAGAAACGTCAAATTACTGTTACAAGCAATTGATAAATATATCATTTGTACTGTAGAGTGCTGCTACGTGCGGTGAGTTAGTGCAAACGGGCAATGGAACAGATTAGATAAAGCACGGTTGCTACAATTTAGCAGACGATAGTTTAATCAACACATACTCAGAAATTCTATGCAGCAAATATGAGTCGGAAAAATTTGAAAAAAAAACACCCTGTACAATATTTCACATTACTTATTTTTTCATGTGTAACTGTTCAAAATCCCGACTTAAAAGTCAAAATTTTCAGCACTGCATCCATAACTTCATAAAAAATTAACCTGAACTTAGAAATACAAAATCTGTTGTAACAATTTTATTTTATGTTTGAAATAATTATAAAATGTTTAGTCAATTTTATGTATATTAGTTTTTTCCAATGATTTTCATTACATACCTGAAGGCGCAACACTAGTTGCCGCTGCCGAATACGTCGATTGGTTAGGCTGTTGTACTAGTGGATTTCCATTAAGAAACGGCATATGATTAAAAGGTGTCGGTCCTGTCGCCACTTTCGGTGGAGAATAAATTAGGACACTATTTATATTACCTACGTTTACTTCTGTTGGTTTACTTATTTTATCAAAGGGATTCGAGAGATCATTGTATAAGTGGCGGCGGATGTTTAGATAGCTGTCTTTCTGGGATTCTACTTGAGTGTGAACTGACTGTAAACGTCCTGCTAGAGCGACAAATGTTTCGTGGAGTCTTCGCATTCCCAAAGATAAGTCTGAAAACAAAATTTTATACATTATATAAATAATAATAGCAGAGTTCATACTCTTTACATATTTGCATATACACAATATTTATTTGCGTTGCCATCTCATTGCAAAATATCGAATAGGGCAAAATTAATTTAAATAAAATCTCACTTCTTGTCTACGTAAATTCTGTTTGTGTTTTTTATGCTTTTAATTTTATAATTTAGATTGCAAGATCTCAGATGATAACTATCTGATATTTACATTGTGCTTAATAAATAGCTGTTCTAATTGGTGGAATCCCACCTCATTAAAACAAAATTGTTATGAAATTTTTATTTTTCATAACTTCAATTCTCAATTAAAATTGGGTAGGGTAGTAGCTTGAAGTAAAAATAATTTTTGCGTTAAATACATTAACATTGCACTTACTAGAATCTTATTTTGTTCCAAGTAAGAAAAGATATTAGGATATATCTATGTTATTAAAATAGTGTATGTATTATCTCCTTCAAAGGTATGTTTCTCAGTGCAAAAAATGCTACATATTAAGCTTTATTTTTTCAGTTAAGTTGAGAATGACATACCAATAAATTTAACGCAAAAAGTAGTTGGACGGACATTTCTGATAGTTTCAAACTAATGTCTGACTACGACTGGAACAAACCTAATAAGGGAGCTGTAAAGACTCTTTTACTTTGACTACAATATGATTTTTTCAGTGGCAATAACTCCAGTTTGAGAAAATTGTTTTACAAATATGGCATATACAGAAAATGATTATAGATAGGCGAATGTAGTAGGTATGGATTTTCTATATTTATAGATTTACTGTTGCTGCATCTACTAGCCAATTCTTCAATAATATATATGTTTATTGATGTGTTATCAAAATGACTGATCTAAAAAATTAATTTTTTTAAGCAAAAAAGTTAAAATTCTAGCTCTGCTCGACTGGAATTACATAAAGTGAACATCCCATTACAAAGTGACGTAAGGCCCAAGGGTCTAAAACCATTTTCAATTTTCATCGGCACCAGTTTTGCACTTGTCCAGATATGTGAAATTTACCTATACCTGTTTCACCTGCTTCTACAGTAGTATTCTAGTAATTAGTAATTTGTAGCATAATTACTACACACTCAAGATTTTAATTGCATAATTTAACATTTAATTTTTAAAAGTACGGAGCCTAATGATAATAATTTAAGACAATTTATTTCCTAACATACCTTGTGGTGTTAATGTGTCAGGATTTCTGTGGTTTTTGACGAATTTGTCAGCAGCCTCAATCTGACTCTTCAGAGCTTGCATTTCTCTTTCAAACTGATCTGCTAATTCCAGGAAGAATTTTAGTGGAGCAGAATTTTCATACTGCAAACCTGGAGGTGTGTCTTGTGTCCTTTGAGCCATTTCGACATTCTGTAAACTTTTCGCCGTATCATATTTCAACTTCTCAGCTAGGTACCTATTTTTCTGTAACTGACACTCCACTTCGTTCAAAATGTTATTAAGCAAATCAATTTCCTGTTCGACCTTTTTAAAGTCTCTTATAGAGCACCTAGATATGTCCGAACTGTAAATTTTCTGTTTTTTGACCATTTCTTTGAATTGTTCAACAGTCTGTAGAATTTCGTTTGGCAGTGGTTGTTCTTTTGGAGCAACTTCTTTTTGAGTAGTTACTACTGTTCCTGTTTTTATTTGAGATGAAGCCTGACCACCTAATCCTACCGAAGGAGGTGTAGCTGCTACTACATTGGGGTTTGTTGTAGCTGTAGATGTAATTGCTGTTCCACCCAATCCTGAAAATTGATATATTTTAATACTCAGTGACAGTTTTCGAAAGTTAAAATAGTTTTTCAAGAATGATTTCTTTAGTTATATTAAAATTATCTTACCAAAATTTAAACCTGCTGATTGAGGGGCACTAACACCAAAAGTTAAACCACCTGCGGCAGTTGTTGCGGGCTTCCCTAAACTCTGTGCTGTATTTGATGAGATTCCAAAACCAAACCCTAGAGGTGTAGCAGTACTAGCAGGAGCTGGTAGAAGATTACTTCCTACACCAGATGTTGTAGGTGCAAATAACGTAGACGTGGTGGTTGGTGTTCCGAATGAAAGAGAAGTACCTGTCGAAGTTACAGAAGTCCCAAAAAGTCCTACGGAAGGAGTAGCTATCGAAGACACACCTCCAAGAGGAAGTCCAACATTTATGACAGATGTTGTTATTGGCGTACCTACAATAAAACAAGTAAACATAAATAGTTACGTTTATTTCACTTTTACATATATATATATATATATATATATCTATAAGAAAAAGCTACCAAAAGTTAATCCTGAAGCAGGGGCAGTCGGTGCCGAAGTAGTATTAAATAACCCAACATTCTGAGTTGGTGTTCCAAAGCCACTTGGTTTAAAGTTGTTCATAGAGTTACTAAATAAATTTGGAGTAGAGGCAGATGTTGCTGGCGTTCCAAACTGGATGCCACCAGTAGACTGAGGATTTGTCGTTGCAACACCAAAGGTTGGTTGATTTTGGGTAATACTAGTGGCAGGAGTACCAAAAGTTATGCTTCCTGTGCCAAAAGTGGGAACGGCAGTTGTTCTAAAATATAATACATTATAATATTTAACAGCGATAATTTTATAGTACACTTACTTAGAACCAAAACTGAATCCAGAAGACATTTCTAATTAAAATAGTCACAAATGATATAAACTGACTGTAAAGGTTAGGCAGTTTTTAAAATGATATATAGCAATGTTTTTCATGAGAACAATAGAACATGCATACGAAATAAATATATATGTATATAATATATTAAAATTTTAAATGTTATATGACAACTTAACTTAACCCCAATCATAGAACAAATTGCAGAGAGAAAAACTGTAACGGATCAAGGACATGTACACAAACCTAGAAAAAGTATAGACAACGCTGTTCATGATATAAGCCACGTGACAGGTCCCGCGTTGCCTAGGGTCTTACGGTTCAGAAAATGGAGATTTTATTTGCTTTATGTTGGCGGTTGTACAAATATGATGGCTACATTGCAATATGAAATTAATTAACATGCTGTCATTTAAAATGCCATTCAAGAATGTCACCAATCACAGTAAACAAATGAGCTTCATGTTACAATACAACCAACGTAAATTGGCATAAAACCAAGTTTTAGCGATTCTGGGCCTTTTAGGGCAGCCATAAATTAGCGGTCGCCGGCAATAGAGAGTTTAAGTTATATCTGATACGTGAACGTGTACGTAGAATTTGACCGTCGCGCATGCTCAAATTAGAATTTTCCACGTTTACGTGATACGGATGGTAGCAACGGTATTTATTGCGATTTTATTTAGCTCAGTAATAAACCTTTCCAGGAGAAATGCATTAGTTTCGTTCAGTGCCAACGATAGCGCCATATTACAGAGACCACGTGTTGTGGGCGAGGGGACGGAGACGTGCCGCGGGGTAGACATAACAATATTTGCTGCTTTCCATTTGCCACAATACTCAGTTATTCTTACCTCAGCTTAGATGAGTGCCATTTCTTTTGCAATAACGAAGTAAGCCAAACTGAGAATTTTTACCTCCCCCCTTTCCGATGCAGCACAACCTCTTGAGCTTGGCATGTAGTTGAGAAATTTGGCTAAAACTTATGCCGCATTCACAAGTTATTTTTATTAGTTCTGTCTGTTCTGTGATTTTTTAAGTCAGGTTATTGTTGTTAAACCAATTTATGTTAAAAAAAGTAATTTTTTTTTTCGAAAACTACATGCGAGAGCCGAAATATGACTTCAGATTCGTGATCAGCACCCTCGAAAATAGGGGGTAGATTTTTTTTGTAAAGATTTTTACGCTGTTGTAAATAATTACCAAAATTTTTTTAGACATTCTGAACTTTGAAAATTTTCCGATTTATGTTCCTTTTACATGATGAGCTAAACTGAGTGGCTTAGATAATCTTATCTCACTTCAGACTCACCTCACAAGTAAAAGGAAAGTACTAATTATATATACGATTAGTTATCTTATAGGATACCTCAATCAACAGTATCACGAATTGTTGGACGAAAAATCCGTCTTCCCAATAAACTGTACTATTCGTTTCATAAGATTGACAGAAAAAAAATTGTATGTGGTTATCATTTACATATTTTTTCCATTTAATTTTGTTTATGAACAAAATTATTTATTTATTATATTTATATACAATACTATTAAAGTATAAATACTTTGTGAGAGAAACAAAAAATATTGTAGTAACAGTTCTCATGTCTGAGAACAGAAAATGAAGTTGATAGCTAATAAAATGTGAACAGTTTATTTCCCCCGAGTTAAAAATAGCTAATGATATTTATTTTAGGAAATTTATATTATATGTATACTAAGTATTTACAGAAATAACAGAATGAGCAACGCCAACGTGTAAACAGCACTGAAATGTACGATATGGAATGCGTTTAGTCTATTTGCGCATCCAAATGAAGGTACCAACCCTAGGACCAGACAAAAGGAGGCACATGAAACTCATCAAAGACATACTTCATTGGTTATGTATGTGGGTGCGAGAGAGACATCCATCTGCACGTACGATATGAATTGTATTCTTAATTTCCCATTATTTTGTTTGTAAACACGTCATTGGGGTACAGTGTGGTTTCTTCTTTTATCTTGTATCTCGTTAGTGTTATTCTTTGTGTATTTTTGTGGGTGTTATTATTGGAACATGTCATGTTTTATAAGGACTGTAAAATTAACCAGCATATAGCACGAAATAATTCTACATATCCAGAATTCAATTTCATTTCACTTCACAACCAGCTAAGCCCCTACTGCTCCGCCATTGCTAGAGGCACAAAACAAAATATGGCGCTGATCATAAATAATCCCATTCGCACAGCTTTTAGCGCATTCCAGTCATCATAATATAAAATTACATTTCAGTGGTAAACAGTGTCCTCATTTTTTACCCAAATCATTGGCCCAACCACAATTTATTATACAGTTCGTCAAGTGAAGGTTCCAGAGGGTGTGGCTAAATGCGCAATGAACACCAATGAAATTCATATGTACTCGACAAAGTGGGAGAAATTCAATTTCTTGACAAATCACCGTGTCCCTTGAGCGCGTGAATGTGCGCGGCTAAATGCGCAGTCGTCTAAAAAAACGAAATCTGGGACCTCGACATCAAAGGAACCGACGTGAAGACGCCGGACTGTATAATAGACTGTGGCCCAACTAGTTGGCCAAACCCTAGATAAAATATACTTAAGATAGATGGGACACTCCCTAGCAAATCTTGTTTTCATGTTTAGCGCCCTCTATTGACATGTGGTAAAACTAATTTGTTATAAATCTGGGATAGCCCCTTGTTTTTTTTATTTAAAATTTTAATTGTAGTGCAGTATCGATAACATTACTTATATTTTAAGAAATGCTAAATTTGATATATAATATTCGCACATGTTTTACATATAACTTTGAGGTCTCAGAAAATAAAATATATAGAAAAATTCGCTAAAGACGTTCTTAGATTTCAAAGTACCTATAGTGTTTAAAATACTTACAGAGAGTATATAGAAAGAAATATATTTACTTTTCAATTTAAATTATATATTTCTATATACTTATCACAGGTATTTTAAATACTATAGGTACTTTGAAATCTAAGTGTCTTTAGTAAATTTTCCTGTAAATTGTATTTTTTGAGCCCTCAAAGTTATATGTAAAACATCTGTAATATTATTTTTCAAATTTAGCACGCCAAAAAATTTAAGTAATCTTGATACAATCGACATATGTGATTTTATGTAACATATATTTCTAAAACGTCTCCAATATTTAATGAAATCATTTATAAAATAAATATTGTAAAACAGTTAATAGATTTATTTTTAAGTAAATAATTTAATTTCTTAGTAATGTTAAAATAAATTATTTAATGTATTATCGAAATGTTTTGAAATCTTTTTACTGATACTTACATAAACAAAATGGTCAAAATGAATTTGCAATTTTGAAAAATGAATGATAATAAGTATTTTCAGGTTTGTGGACTGCAAGTTATTGAGAATAAAAAAAAAGAATTTACGAACAACACCCGTTACAATGCAACTTACCGCTGCAGCTTTGTTGGTGTATTAGATGTTGTAATTGACTCTCGTTGCATTCAGTCTTCTTTCTTGGGTTTGTGTAAAACATATTTACTCAATATCATGTGTCCATATATTTGAGTCAGTTTTTTAAGTGTCATATACAATCTTTCTGACAAAAAAACGTTTTGCACCAAAATTACAAATACCAGCACAAAATTGAAATAATTCATAAATTTTTTTAAACAAGTAATTCAATAATAACTGACAATACAGATTAAATTAAAATTACATAATCGTAATTATATTTTTAAGTTAAGTGTGTGAACCCAACAATAGTAATTTTTTAAAATTCTTCATCAAAGAATAAGAACAAATTATGAGCATGTTAAGTTCTTTTTTTCTATAAACTTTAAATTCTTAGATAAAGATTTTTTTGTCATTTTAGTATAATATTAAATTATATTGAAGTACATACAAGTTTCTAACCAATAGTTCATAAATTAAATTTATTTAAACATTCTAATACTACACTAGATACATATATTTTCTAATTATTATGTGTACAATGAATAGTTCTGATTTTGTCAAATTTTTTTAAAATATTATAAGTTGATTTTATTTATAGATGCAATAAAAAACATTTGTATATTATACCTATTTAAGATTTTTACTAATCACATAGTTCTTTAGTTTAGTTTAGTCATAGTTTCAAATAATGAAAATAATGAATAAAGCCTCTTCAACAAGTGGTAAAAATGTTTTAAAGCCTAGATTTTTACTAATCACATAGTTCTTACTGTTGCTGTGAATCGACCTTATCAGCTTCGGTTCAACATCTCTCTTTTCTAAGCTTCCTCATATTTTTCCTGTCGGTGCTATGTTTAAAAGCTTATTCAGTGTCCATAAATGCCAAAAAAGTATAGTTTTCTTTCTTGGTTTATTAAATTCTTCTACTATTTGTTTAACGGTAATTATATGATCCTACGTACTCTTACCCTTCTAAAAATGACTGAGACAATTATAGATGTCGGACCATCTGTAACAAAATAATTGTATTGGTTATTAAGAAACTCAACATTTGTTAAAATATTAATAATTTGCATTGTAAGTCCTAAGAAGTTATACTCATTTCTCTATGGTAGACAAAAGAACTTTATGAATAGAATATGTATAAATCTGGACCATATTATATAATGTTGTACTTCAATTTAAGAATATATTCAATACATACCTGTAGTTTAGTAAATTCTTTGAAGGAAGTGTTGTTGGTTTCAATAATTTATTATTAGCAATGTCAGATTGAGAAATGCTTATGGCATAAGCGATAGTTTGCATACTCATTTAGGATCCATGTCTCTCAATTTCAATTTGAAGTCATAAAGAGGCCCAAGTAGTATTATATCGATCCTTATCCTTATCAGGATTAGGATATCGATGAATTGGTGAGTTCTTATCCTCTCAAATAACCTAGTTAAAATTATTTATTAATATACATTAAAAATGGTAACTTTTAGTATACTTACCTTTAAATAAAAAACATATTAATGTCTATCGAAGAAAACACTAAAATTGCACAGAAAACTTAAAAAATACTCAATCGTATAACTTTCGTACAAGAAAATCAAACGGAACACAAAAACATTTCAAATTTTGAATGCGTTAGACAATAGAACAAAAATAAAAGGAATAATAAAAAAGGACAAACAGTAATCAGCACCCCTGGTGGTATGTGGTAAAACTAAAACTCGTTAACAAAATTTTATATAGAGTGTCCACCCCATGGGCCAAACGTGTACAGGAGCCGTAAAGAGTATGTGTTTCCAACATGTGAAAGTGAAAAATACATTACAGTAAAATAAATTTGTATTTGTTTCTTGTATACACTAAAGAAAAATTATCGAGATTATTATTGAGAGTTTCTCAGTCTCAAATATAAGTACGATCTATTACAAATTGCAATAATATTTTCTCGGACATTTTCATACAGTCCACCTTCAACTTTTAACATTAGTCCTTAATTGTCCACTCAACAATAGACATTTAACTCAGAATTTCCAGTAGATCAAAAACTATTTTGAAGTGTCTATTATTGCAATATACTTGTATCTAATAGCAGAAAAGGTAAACAAGGAAAACTGCTTGTTTACTCTGAAAGTGTAAAATAAAAATTAAAACCTTGAAAGAAGAATATAAAAGAAATAATTGGTGACAGTAATTAATTGCTTTCACCTATCGGAAAGTGTACCTACTGATAATAGTTATTTAGCTACAACAAAGTTTTCAATATTTAACAACAAGTTCGAGAACTCAAATAATTTTTTTTGCAGCAAAAATGAATCGGCTAATATATTTGTAGGTGAAACTTGACAGTTAACAATGTAGGTCCCCCCATTTCCTTCTAATTCGTTGGAGAGGCAAGCGTAGACTATTGAAGTAGATCCATTTTCAGCACTCTAAAAATCATAATTTTGAATTTATTTTTATTGAATTATTAAGTTTGTTGATTGTTTACCTTGAAAAATAGTGCAGGCACCCATGGAGCAAGATTTTTTAGCGTTGTACCATTAAATAATTCAGTATTAACAATTCCAGGATGAACTGCATGAACTTGTACATACATTTTCTCATCTTTAAGACATTTATTTAAATATTTTGTAAAAAGAATCTGTGCTAGTTTAGATTGTGCGTATGCCTCACTGTCAATATATAGTTTCCTAAAAAAGAAAGATAGCTAAACATTAAATTATTTATAGATCTTTGCTTTAATAAGATTGAAAGAAATAAGTAGTGAAATTTATCATTGAAATATGTATTAGAAATTAATGGGTGCAACAAGAATATCTAAAATTAAAATTTAAACATTAACATACAGGGTATAACTTTAAGTGGGGTCAATTTTTTAGGTGTAACAGTATACTAATCTGATCCCTAGAACACTAATCTGATTTTTTTTTATAATCAAATAGTTATAGTAAATTTTTTAAACAGCACTTAAATTGTTGTGTTGTATTGTGCCATCCCTAGGCAGTATGCAAAGTGACACGACATATTGCACTGGCTTACCATCAGTGGTTGCCGTTCTAAATCAATTTTAATAGCAATTGCATTGTATGTTAAGTGCAATGGGAAATATTCTAAAAACAATTTGATTTTCTTTAACTTTACGACAGTTTAAAGTTAGTGTCAATACCTTTTACCATTTATTACGCACTTATTTTAGTTTTCAATTTATCGGTTTATGAGTAGGTAAGTGGTATTTAGTGGAGTGCTTTATATAGCGTAAATGAATAAGCCCTATTAAGTAATTTAATTTAATGTCTGGTGACCGTACGGTGAGTATATTCCCCTAACTATTCTCTTAAATTATGAGATTTATTTGAATAACAGTTCCAAATAAAACAGCATATATTTTAATATACCTTTGACTGATATCCTCAATTTTGAAGTCTCCTAAAACTCTATATGCACAAGACGTAACATTTACAATTCTAGACATTGATTTCTCTTCTCCTGCTGCCTTCAATTCTGGTAAAAGAAGATGCGAGAGAAGAAAATGTCCCAAATAATTAGTTGCAAATTGAGATTCAAATCCATCTTTTGTTTCGATATATGGCCCAAACATTATACCAGCTGAAAATAATGATGTGTTTCTAGATGCATACAGAAAAATAAATATTTTAAAATATAAAAAAAAAAACAAATTTATCAACTTTGGTCAAAATTAACGTATTAAATGTGGATACGGTGTTTGTACTGAATAAATATTACATTCTTGGTATTCTCTGCTTACCATTGTTGATTAAGTAATGTATTTTAGGATACTTTTCTTTAATAACCATGGCAAACTTTTTTACTGAATCCATTACACTAATATCCAAATTATAAACATCAAGTTTACCGGTGGTAATACCATTTTCTTTAAAAACGTTAACCAGTGCTTCTCCTTGCGCAGTGTTTCTACAACCTGAGATATATTTAAAAAAAAAAGATAATTAAAAAAATGCAGGGGATAATTTACCTAAAACAACTGTCATCTCACACTTTAAAAGCTTTTTTATAACTTCTAAACCTATTCCTCTTGTTCCACCAGTAATGACGGCTATTTTTTCAGGTTTGGGGGATAACTCTGAAAAATATTGAATTTACAGTTAATTTTATTAGGTAGTTACTTTTTTATTTAAAATAATATTTGATTTTATTGCATGCATTACTTTATCTATATTGAATTTTTAAAGATTTCTATAATTTTTCTTGTAATTGGTGAATATATATATATATATATATATATATATATATATTCAATAAAAAGTTGATATGCTTAAACATTTAATAGAATAACAACCTTCAATTTATTAAGATATATGTGGTTAAATGAATTCTCTATGTAATTTCAACAAAAGAATATGAATACGTATAATAATCATTATTATATACTATTAAAATTCTGATCACGTAATTTTTTTTTGTAAACTTGTACTTTAACTATTTACCTGTAAAGGGGAGGGCAACAAAAATATATTCATATATTTTTTTATTATATAGTTTAAAATAAAACTATTAATAAACTGACCTAGTCGCTCACTGAATAGGCCAGTTCGGCTATATAAAAAATATAATTTTATCACCCTGTGCCTCTCCAAAAAAATTCTGGATTCATATGTATTTTTTTATCATTTTTAATTTGAGATTACTTACACACATATAATTCAGTGTTGCTTTTTAAATAAGACCAAAAAATGATATAAACCAGGTTATAAAAAATTTATATTCTTTAAATATCTTAAATCAATTGAAATATACAAGGTGTTAACGATAACTCACCAAATCTCACCGACATACTGTTATCAATGACAATATTTGGGGTTTGTTATATAACAATATATTTTATTCAAAGCTTAACAAGGGAGTATCAGGGTGTTGCAATTTTTATATACTTCCAGTAAAAATGTAAAACATTTCTAAAATTTCAAGATATTTAAAAAAAATCGAATCAATTTTTGACAAAAAAGTATTCTTGTGAAACCTCCTAAAAATTGACTGACCGTGAATTAAAAGTAAAATTATAAGTAAAGCCAGGTTACTATATTTACCTCTATAATTGTTCATGACAATAAATATATAGTTACTTTTACTTAAAAAAGACAAAATTTATAAAATTGTAACACCTTTATTAAACTTTTAATAAAAAATTGTTATATAAACAAACCCCAATTATTTTCACCATTAGAATATGTACTTCGCTAACACCCTGTATAAATTCATTGTAAATTTATATTAATATAATACTGACATATATAATTAATTATTATTTAACTTACCCATTTTATTGTGATTCTTCATTATAAAGTCTTGACACATAGATCTGGTGCCCTCAATGTGGTAAAGAAATTCAAACTTCGCTTCTGTCAATATTAAATTCAAGGGTTTTTTCGATCTAACCACGGCAATAACGGTTACTACTAAAATTGCTAAAAGCCCTATTATAATCAGCATTTTGTTATATTACGGTAAGAACAAAAGGAAATTAGTTCAATCTTTTAAGTAGATGCCTACTTTTACTTCGACGATAAGTATAAGAATGTAAATAAATAATAGTGTAGTGTAACTGTATTCTACAGCTTTCTCTTGACCGTCTATACCTGGCCCCGGTATTTTACAGAATTATATATGTGCATATAAATAATAAACTAAGATCTTATAAGTTCAAGCTTAACGACTGTTTTGCACTGTTTTGTTATTCATATGCCCTTTCTGTAATACATATTTATGTTCAATTAGTCATGTTAATAATTAACATTAATTAGGTACTAAAAAAAATTCTTATTATGATGTAAATTAAAATAGCAGTTAATACGGCCTACTTTTAATTGCTCAATATCTAGGACTTTTCATCAAAATTACTTTTTTTATTATAACTATAAATAATAATACGGCGTGGCCATAAAATTATAAATCTTCATGTTATGGGGGACATAGCTGGTGCAAATTAGCTAATGGTTAATTTGCTGTGAAGTTGTGACCAATGACCATGCGACATAAATATGCAGTAAATCCAATAAATGTAACACGTAACAAGAACAACATAGTCGAACGCGGAAGCCAGAATCACATAACCAAAACCACTGAAATGTACGATACGGAATGCGTTTAGTTCCATTGCGCATCCAAATAAATGTATAACACCTAGGAGCAGACAAAAGAGGCACGTGAAACTCAGCAAAGAAATACTTCATTGGTTATGTATGTGGGTGCGAGAGAGACAATCATCTGCACGTATGATATGAATTGTGTTCTTAATTTCCCATTATTTTGTTTGTAAACACGTCATTGGTGTACAGTGCGGTTAACCAGTACATTCTTGTATCTTGTATCTCGTTAGTGTTATTCTTTGTGTATTTTTGGAACATGTCATGTTTTATAAGAGACTGTAAAATTAACCAGCATGAAATAATTCTTCATATCCAGAATTCAATTTCATTTCAATTCACAATCAGCTAAGCCCCTACTGCTCCGCCATTACTAGAGGCACAAAACAAATATGGCGCTGATCATGATTAATCCCATTCGCGCAGCTTTTAGCGCATTCCAGTCATCATAATTTAAAATTACATTGCAATGCACATAACACAGATAGCACAGATCAGTGACAGATAGAACCACAAACTTAGAAAAAACATAGACTGTGCCAGTGTCATATTGCTGGCAACCGCTAACTCATGGCTACCTTAAAAGGTCCACAATCGCTAAAACTTGGTTTTTATGCCAATAATTAGAGCTCTAATCTAACAGTGAGGAATATCGTATTGACCACTGAAATGAAATTTTATATGATGATTGCAATGCTCGTCAAGCTGCGCGAATAAATTACTCGTGGTCAGCGCCATATTTGTTTTGTGTCTCTTAGAAATGGCAGAGCGATAAAAATTTAGCTGATTGTGAATTGAAATGAAATTGAATTCTGGATATGAAGAATTATTTGGTGCTATATGCTGGTTAATTGTACAGTCCCTTATAAAACATGACATGTTCCAACAATAACATCCACAAAAATACACAAAGAATAACACTAACGAGATACAAGATAAAAGAATGTACTGGTGAACCCATAGACCTTATCCCTCTTGTACACATCAGGACAGTAGACCTCTCTTTCTAGGGCCGGTCCATGATTTATAAGGTCTATGGGTGAACCACACTGTACGCCAAAGACGTGTTTACAAACAAAATAATGGGAAATTAAGAACACAATTCATATCGTACGTGAAAATGATTGTCTCTCTCGCACCCACATACATAACCAATGAAGTATTTCTTTGCTGAGTTTCATGTGTCTCATTTTGTCTGTTCCTAGGTTGTCACTCTATATGGATGCGCAGTGGAACTAAGAGCATTCCACATGGCACATTTCAGTGAGCGTGATGAGCATTCCAGTTATCATAATAAAAATTTCATTTCAGTGATGGCAAACTACTAATTTATGCAACCAGTATTACAAACGATTGTTATTCAGATGAAATTAATTTCAAATTTTTAAACGAGCCTAAATAATTCATCTGTGCTAATTATTAAATAGTTTAGTTTTATTTTAATTGTATGTCTTAGACAATTAGATTGCTTTATAAATGAGAGTAACTATTTGTTTTAAATGCTAAAAATTGCCTGACATGTTTTCAACTTTCCCATTTTTGAGGGTACTGAATAAAAATTTGATGTTATGTTTGTGGTGAAATATATTTTTTGATAAAATAGTAATTAGCGTATTGTATTGAACGCATATCTTAGTTTTGATTTTTTTTTCAAAAATGATAAATATACCACACCACATATTACATTTTGAGTAAATAATTGCTAAAATAACACTATTTTGAGAAATCAGTTATATTAACAGAAAATTAAATAAAAACAAAATATTTATTTATAGATTACAATTATGTGGCCACCTTGGAAAAGGTATGGTGTCTTTAATGTTATTTATTCCTAAAAGAAACAACAAATATCTTTCAAAACCCAATCCAAATCCCCCTGTAGGGACACCTCCAAATTTCCGCAAGTCTAAATACCAATCCAATTTTGCTCCAGATTCAGGTACTTTTCCTTTCAATTTATTATAGTCATTTTCACGTAAGCTTCCTCCAACTATTTCACCAACTCCCGGAGCCAGTAAATCCAGTGCAGCCACCTGAAATTTCAAGTTTATATTTTTATATCTCTTGTGATGTACAACTTCAATATGTAGCCTTTAAAAAATTGATAATTTTTAAGCTAAATCGTTATATACCTTTGTGCTATCACCTTCACATTCTCTCATATAGAAAGGTTTAACAGCTTTAGGCCAGTTAATTATAAAAGTGGGAATACCACCACAGTGATTAACTAAAAATATTTCTTGCTCTTTTGTTATGCCATCTTTTTCGCAAATTTCTTGAAATTCTTTTCTATTTTTTCTCAATATATCTGCAGCTTCATCATAATCCAGAACAGCAAAATTTTTATTTAGCCACGATATATCTAAGGTGTCTTCTCGACAAGCCTGAATATCACTTTCACATGTTTCCAATAGGGTATTTGTTAAACTTTTCACGAATGCTTCTATTATTGCCATAACGTCTTCTATTTTATCAAGAAATGCAACTTCTGCTTCAAGCATATAGAATTCAGATAAATGCAGTCTGGTTCTAGAGTTTTCTGCTCTAAACGTAGGTCCTAATGTATAAACTTTGCTTAATCCATGAGCTGCAGCTTCTAAATGTAGCTGACCGGATACCGATAAAAAAACTTTTCTATCAAAAAATGATTCTTCTAATGGAACTTTTTCCCTTGCCATCTGTTTTAACAAACCTGCATTGTCAGGTACTGCCTTAAATACTTCACCCGCACCCTCACAGTCATTGGAGGTTAAAACTGGTGTATGTATATATATGTAGCCTTTAGAATTGAAGTAACTATGTATAGCTAACACTGCGGCACTTCTAACTCTCAGCAAGGACGAAAATATTTTAGTCCTTGGTCTGAGGTGAGGATACTGTCGAATGTATTCAAGGGGATAATATTTTTTGGGGGCAATAGGATAACCATTGGCAACTGAGCAAGGTCCTATAATTTTAATATTTTCAGTGAATAATTCAATTTGTCCTTTGGGAGAAACATTGAGTACCCCATCGGCAGATATAGATGCTCCCGCACTTAAACCTTGGGGAACACATTTTTGAGGTGCTAATATTTGTAATTTTTTATCAGTTGAGCCATCATTTAAATCGATAAAAACATTCTGTTTTTGTTTTCGTATTGACTTGACCCATCCCTGAAAATAATTTTTGTTTCAAATGTAATGTGGAAACAGAAATACTGGTAATTATAGTGCCGAGCAATTTAACTTGTTACTATACATACCCATTTTCGTAATTACGAATTAAAAATACCATTAACATTTCATTTTTTATTCCCTTTTTAATATACTCCTTTTATTTAACCAAGGCTGATATTCCCTTGTGTTCATTTGATTTCTTTGTAACATCTGAAAAATAATTTTATTTTAAAAATTTCTGTTGCAACTCAAAAACGGTATAGAATTAAGAAAATGTGAGCATACTCGACATATTTTACAGTGGAACTAATATATTTCTACATTTAATGCCTAAACTGTCCAAATAACAAAAATAGTTTAGATTGTATTTATTTGGGAGGAAAAGTGAATAAAAAATGAAACAATATACATTTTTGAGCTAAGATTCTACTTTAAATTTATGTATCTATTATTGTAGTTATGATATCTCCACATAAGTATCTGGCAAATTTTCAATTCATACTTTGGTTTTAAAGATACTTGATGCATTTTAATATTATACATGCAGGGTGTCTGAAAATGATGCGTCAATATTCCGGGGGGTTGATGCTATATGAAAAATCATTGCCACCAAGCTCAGTAACATTTTTTTTACAGGGCGTTAAATAATTTTTTTTTAACGAATTTTTTCTATTCTTTTGTGAGTCTACCGACACTTTTTAATTTTGTAGACGTATCACTAGTGTTTCTTTGTATCCACGATTTGATGCATATCCTCCAATGCCAAAAGGCCTAAATTGTTCTTGGCCTTCAAATAAGGACATTTTTGTTTGAATATTTTTATAAATTTGGAATTAAAGATCGTCCAAAAATCTTTACAAAAGGTTCTGTTGTTATATCATGTTGAAATTAGCAGTTTTGGAGAAAAATTACTTAAACATTGATGTGCATTAAATGAACAACCGCTACTCAAACTCATTTTTAAAATTAAAGAATGGCATATTCGGTAAGGTTCATCGGAACTTCCGGAGAAGAAATAATTTATGTACTGAAGTGGCAAGACAGCATTGCAAATATTGTTTGTGATGTGAATATTACCTGAACTTAAATTATTACAATAACAAAAACAATATGGCTAACTTAGGTATTAAATACATTTTTGTTAATTTAAAATAGTTTTTGTCAGAAACGGACTATCTTTAATTACGCTATACCCAAATTTATAAAAATGTTCAAACAAAAAAGTCATTATTTGAAGGCCAAGAACAGATTAGGCCCTTTGGCGTTAGAGGACATGTGTCAAATTAAGAAAATGGATACAAAGGAATATGTATACGAAATTAGAAAAAAATCGACTCATAAAAGTTTTTAGAAGAAATTCATAAAATATTTTTTTTGACGTCCTGTAACAAAACTAATTTTGAGTTTTCAAAAAAATGTTATAGAGCTTTTTGGCATTAATTTTTCGTGTAGAATCACCCTCCAGAATATTAAAGCATGATGCTAAAATATATAAAAAATATATTTTTATCAACTAACCTTAACTAGAACGTTTTCTCCAGTGTTATGAAATTGCAGAACATTTATAATATTTGTAATTTTACCGCTATAGTTTCTTTTACAATCGTATTTTATATAGTTAAAATAATTCTTAATAATATTTCTCATCATTTTTAAAAAATTACAAATACACCACCACAAAAAAATTACATTTAAAACTAAACATAACCTTACTTTGAACTCACAAAACAATAAAAAAGCTGTACCATAGAACACTAAGGTTTGATCTGATCCCGAGCTCTTGACCTGACCACTCTGATTCCATCGAGCCATCGATTAAGACAACTCCACAAACCTAGAAAACCTATTTTCTAGGTTTGTGGAGCTATACCGTCTCCCCAGATAACCTGTTAAATATAAAATATGTTATTTTTAATATTTTCCATTATGTTCAGGCCTTAAATTTCTATACCACAAAATCTACTTACATTTATTTTACCGTAAATTTACGTAAAAGAAAACATGTATAGACCAGTGCTGAAGCCTTTGAAAATGGTAAAAAGTGAAACAAAATAATAGTAGGATGAAACCCATAGGAAAAGGAAGAGAATACAACAAAAATGAGAGGAAAAATAATTTACGGGCGATCTGAGGTCGGGAAGTGGAAGGGGGTGAGTTTTTAAGGGTAAAAAACGGTTTATCTTGATTTCCGGCAAAACTACAAGTCCTATGGAAAAAAGTTAAATAGCAAAGTTAAATTACAGTGTATTTGGGACATAAAAGGAAAGTTTTCACCAAATAACGTGAAAAAAAATTATTTTTCGTAAAAGATAAACATAAAAAACCAAAAATTTGGATATTTGAATTTTTCACATAAATTTTGAGGTGATGTGATAAAAGTGTAAATATAAAAGTTGTAGATCTTTTTATTACCTACAACTTTGCTATTTAACTTTTTTCCATAGGACTTGTAGTTTTGCCAGAAATCGAGGTAAACCGTTTTTCACCCTTAAAACTCACCCCCTTCCACTTCCCGACCTCAGATCGCCCGTAAATTATTTTCCTTTCATTTTTATTGTATTCTCTTCCTTTTCCAATGGGTTTCATCCTACTATTATTTTTTTTGGTCTCAAAAATTATCGACCCTGGTCTAATACTATTTCGTAAATCGTAGTATAATGTGACATAAAATAATTAACAATTACAGTTTATATTTAAAATGTTTTAAAAAGAGATAAGCTTTGTTCTCATGAACGCGAAATTCGCGAAAAATCAAGCGAATTATTTAATAGCGGGAAAAGTCTCAACTTTTAAGGCATTTTGAAAACTGTGATAATTTTTTATAATTTTCATCATTAAACTGTAGACTATCATGGTAGATTGTCAAAAGCTCAAGCTAAACTTGCTAACCCCACATAAATGATGAAAATAGCGATAATATTCCGGTTTTTCGCAATTCGCGAAAAGTTGTCACTTTTTTGCCTTAATAATTTAAAGCATAATCTGTAAAATTCGCGAGAATTTTCTCGTCCATGAGGACAAGGCTTAATATGAAAGCATAGTTATCAAATTCTCTATTTTATATTTATATGATGCCATTGTGTCTCTTGTGGCTTTTACTCACAAAACATTGCCCCCTTATTTAGAACATGCAAAAATGTTGTGCGCTATATCTGGTGATCATAATTTACCAGCTGGTTGTATTGACAATATTTTCATAGCTGATAAGAATTTAATTTTTTTTCGTATCATTCATAAGGTGACACTTACATAGTATGCCGCAATACATAAGCACAAATTTTCAAATGGAATGATGCTTTTCTAAAGTACTTAACGATTATGAAAAGTGAGTTTTATTTTAGATCACATATTTTTATTTTAGCAATTTTTCGAAAATTGTTTATATCATAAAAGTCGCTTACAATTTAGATATTTTTCATGTGCGCCATTTTTTAAAGTAAAACATATTTTCGGTTTACAGCGGCATCTATACCTGCATTGAGAGGAACTTCATTTGTATTCACAAGTAAAGCCATTTATTGTTGGACCAATACAATGGTTTTTTCAGAAATCATTTATCTCTTTCCGATTCCGAGATATTCGGCTGGAGAGTTTTAAATGGGACACCCTATATATTATTAACACTTGTAATCATGGTTGTGGATTTTTGGTCTGTGGTGTGCATTTGGCGGTAAACCTTTTAATTCGAAAATGAAACAAATAGGTATATCAAACATATTTATTAATTAGTAACGAGTATATATAAGACTATATGACAAATATGTCTCATATAGTCTTATATATAATATTGTATGTAAATACATATATAAGTATTATTTTATATAAGAAATGTAATTTTAATTTATATATACTTATTTAAAAGCTGCAATAAAAAGGAAGCAAAAGAGATGAAAGTATAGGTGGTTGGGAAGAAAATCTGTATTTCTGAAGAGAAAAAAATAAGGAAGTGTTAAAACATATTCTATAAAAATACCTACCTATCTGTGTTGAAGCTAGAAACTTTTTTATTTAAAGTAGTTAAATAAATCTGCTAGCAGTGTAACTAAAAATTTTTTATGAACTTGAATAAGGCTTTAAATATGAGAAATATAGGTAAATATTTAAAATATAATAATTTTAAATTGTAATTTAGGTCCACACAAAATTACATAGATTACCTATTATAGTTATAAAAAATATATTTTAAAAATTTGTGGTCGTTTTTCTGCTATAGGTAGAGGTATTACACCCAGTTAGATATGCAAGGCTCAAATAATTGTTAAATTCTTCTACGCAAAGTGAAATCTTCTGTTCCGGCTGTATACAAGAAATACCTATCCGCAAAATTAATTTTGCATACCTGCCTAGTAGATTGTGACATGACTGATAGTTTGATATAAGCAAGCAGTATTTTTTAGTGGTCACACGTCTTGGGGATACCTACTTGGCCAAGCATTCGTAAGATGCCATCCAATTGAAGCATTTGCACTTAGTTCGTGGTCGATGATGTTATAATTTATATGTTTAGTACGCCAAGTTAGTACGCTAGTCGCATTCCTCTTTCGAGGTTAAACGCAGCGGATTGGTGGAACTTAGTGACGTCATGCTTGAGACCGCTCTTGATAATGTGGTATTCAACATGGCCGTGTAGTGTTGTGTGTGTCAGTTACTGTGCATTCATGGATTAAATAGTGAAATAATGCCTCGAAAACGGAATGGTGAAATACCCTTGCCTGAAGGATGGGATTTCGGACGGGATAAAGATGGGAAAATATATTTTATCGATCACATCTCTAAAAAAACTACGTGGATAGATCCGAGAGACAGGTATGTTTAAGCACATACCTTCTTTTAACTATGCGTGTTTGCTACAAAAAGTAAAAAAATGTGTATTTCTAAGTAAATCCTAATGTACCTTCTTATTACAGACAATATATTTTTAATACAATAGATTTTATGACTTAAACAACCCCCTTTAACAGTTTTAATTATACCAGAGATATAAAACTGGATAGTTAGTAGGTACACATTCCTTTTCTAGTACATATATTTACAATTACAAATACCTGAAGGAATTTAATAGCATAGCTTTAGTCTTGGTTGTTATTTTTTTCGGTAAGCTGTCAAATTTTCTGTGGAGAGAGTAAGGTACGCACCCTTAACACGTGATTCCACTAGCGACCAAAAAATAACAGTGAATTGAACGTCGATTTAAATATGCTCGCTAGGAATTTCACATTTAAAAAACATATTTATGTGAATGTGCTGCCCTCGTTAGGAAAATATGCGTAAATGTAGAATAAATAGTAGATTGTTGTGTCTAAAAATATTTACAATCTTTCCGCGAATACGTTTTGCGTCAGTGAATTAAATGCAATACTATCTTACTGGAGTTTTCTTAAAACTTGACTTGAATTTTCTGTCACAATTATTATTTTTGTAGCTTAGGTACAATTGCAGTTAGAATTATCTCTAATCATAACTACATAGAGGTAACTGTTAAAAGTTACTGATATCTACCTAATGAAGTAGGTAGACAAGAGAGGTGATTAAACTGTAATTGAATAAATCGTAAGCTGACTTATTACATAATTAAAAATATATTTTATATTTATATATATGTGCCAGATATGAATACTTAGAAATTATTATAATGGATGTGCATTATAATAAATCGTTTTCATATACAGGGCGGCCAACTGAAAACTAAACAGACTTTTTCAGGAATTGCCTCAAGATTGTAGAACAACGCTCAGACCCGTCGATTTTAGATTAAAGGGGAACATTCTTTGCTGGTATTTTTGACTACGCCACTTTCACCCCAAGCAAGGCTAAGCATCACCCCAAAATATTTAAATGGCATTGGGGGTTGAGTAACATTTATCTTGAAAGCTGTTACAATTCGCTTTACAACAGACTTTAAATTTTATAATTCCGTCCAATAATTTGAAAAAAATTACATTTTAAAATTTAAATTATGTTTAGTTGCTTACTTACTACTTGCTGATTAAATGTTGAAACTGATGACCGCCCGCTACCATACAAGAATAAAGATTCTGTTCGAAGCGTTCGCGCACATTCTGAAGCATTTCCGGGGTGATTCGACGGCATTCGTCGACGATTCTTTTACGCAAATCTTGCAGCGACGCTGGCTGTGTTTTATAGATTTTACTTTTTAGGTATCCCCTCAAAAAAAAAAAAAAAAAATCAAGGGGCAATAAATCCGGTGATCGAAGAGGCCACTCAATGCTGCCTCTTCTCCCAATCCAATTCCGGGGAAATCATTATCTTCATCATACTCTGGAACATTTTCAATAATATCAGTCAAGGCAGAGTCAATAGCGTCTTCCACTCGGTCTTCCAGTAATTGGAAATACATTTGGCCAGTTAAATTATCAGGTAGAAAAAAGTACCCACCAGCCGGTCACCGAAAATTCCAACCCATACATTTAATTTTTTCGGTTGCTGGGTATGCACCTCGTGAAAAACTCTTGGGTTTGAAAGCAAGAAAAAACTGCATTAATCAGAAAAACATGTTAAACAGAAACTGTGGGTCGTTCTCTGCTCGCTCACTCATTATTTCGCAAAATTGCAAACGGTGGTCATAATCATCATTATGAAGTTCCCGGACTAAATGTATTTTGTATGGATGGAATTTATTCCTCTTCAAAATGGTTTGTATGCTAGTTCGATTGATCCCAGACACAGATGCCAGCTGCCTCGTACTTAATGTAGGATCAAGATGAACTTATCCCAAAACTGCAACTTCGCTAGCTTCATTAACTAAAGGTTTTTCAATTTCTCGTTTTTTATTGGCTACGTTCCCTGTCTCTTGAAATTTTTTTACTAACTCTAGAACATACTTCCTCCTGACTTGTCGATCTTGATGTTGTTCATTAAATAGCTGAGCTGTTCGCACATTTATTGTTCATAAAGTAAAGTGAAATGATATCTACCCTTTCCGCAATGGAATAAACCATAGTGTTTAATTTTCAAAAACACAATTAAATAAACTACCAACCAACGCTTCCAAATAATACTAGAAAATACATTTGGAATCCACTAATTTTACGTTCGTTCTGTGTGTATAGTATTCATTTGTTTTTTACAGTTGTGTTTTTTTACGAAAGTGATAAAAAATCGCCAAAAGCCGATGTAACGCAAAAAATACTAAATTTGGACCATTGGCGTACTTAACTCGAATGAGTGATATTTTTATCGTTATTAATTGTTTGTACATAAGTTTCAACTATAAAATCAAAATTCTTATTAAGTATTGGGCAGAATTATAAAATTTAAAGTCTGTTGTAAAGATAATTGTAAGAGCTTTCAAAATAAATATTACTCAACCCCCAATGCCATTTAAATATTTTGGGGTGATACTTACCCTTGCTTGGGGATGAAAGTGGCGGAGTCAAAAATACCAGTAAAAAATGTCCTCCTTTAATCTAAAATCGACGGGTCTGAGCGGCGTTTTTCTACAATCTTGACGCAGTTCCTGAAAATGGCTCTGTTTCGTTTTCATCTGGCCACCCTGTATTTTTAAAACCTGACAAAATGTTCTGACACTTTTCTCTACGCTCGCTCTTACTGTGCAAACTGTGAGTGGACATATTTAAATACAACTTGGGTATGTTAACCTTGGTTAAGATTGTGACATTTAAAAGGTATAAGGTGCCTATATAATTAGAATTTAAATATAAATAGATCTATTACTTTTATTTAAAAAAACATGTTATTCAATGGGTATTAAAATGCATCCTCAATAGTTTGTTAACCTTTCTTTCATTCGGTTTTTTATTTTAGGATAAATTGATCTTTAAAATTTGTCGTAATCACTATTACGATTTATCGAAGTACCACTTCATTTTCAAGATCATATTATTTTACAACAAATAATATATAAATTCTTGTTGAGTAGACGTTAGTTTGGACCAATAATTTTCAATTTATTTAATTTTTATACATTGCTACATAATTAGATAAATTATATAAGTTCTACACACTAGTATAGTATCCCTTTTATTAAAATTAGGACACGACATAAAAAGATGTATTTGGTGGAATTTCTCGAATATATTTTTTTATTGTTTCAATGTATTTGTTTAATTGCATTACTTATATAAGTATAAGAGTTTATCGGTTTACATAAATCTTTTAAATTTTGTTACGAAGGACAGATGTATGTATTTATTACAAATATACAAAAATATTCTTTAGGAATTTCTGTCTGTTTCTTTTTACCAGCAACATTTTCTGAATTGTGCAATAACGTACAGCGTACAGTTCCACAACAAATTTAAATATTTCCGATTATTTCTGGCCAATTGGCATCCAGATAATGTTTTTGTCGGTATTCGAAGTTTCGATTAGTGACATTGTAAATAACTTAAATAGTTGGCGACGGCGCTAATTGTGTAATTTGTATTTTTAAATTTGCCAGTGAATATTTCAGATATTTGCCGCTTAAAAAATATGAATGAAAATATTCCATATTTTAGTCATTTAGGAAAATTAGTCAGTAAATTAAACTTTCATAATAATATATTCTATAGCAGGGTGTTTCTTAAGTAGAGGTAAAAAATCCAGGGGCGTATTTTTTGGCAAAAAAAAGGGTTTTTGGTTATATAAATCGGACGCCCATTTTCCAGCTACAGAGTGTCAAAAATTAAAAAGAAAATAAGTTTCTAATTTCTAAATAGTTTGAGATAATTTAGGATGTGTCTATTTAGTGTGACAGTAGCTATGAAACGAAAAATTGCTAGCTTTAGAAACGTACCAGTGGCGGAGGTGTGGGTATAATCGATTATTATTTGCCAAAAAAAATATATCACCCTGTGTATTATTACAAATAGAATAGGTCATCATATTTTTTGTAATCCAAACCGATTAACAAAATTGATTTATTTTATCAAGTGCATATTCAAATGCTGAAATGGCCAATATGGTTTACATTTATGGACTTGTAGATGGAAATGGTACTGAGGTTAGGCGAATTTATATAGAAAGACTTCCAAATCATGCAACTCCAAATCCCAGAATGTTCAGAAATTTATTTCAACGTCTTTCGGAGTCAGGCTCATTTCAGAAAGTTCCAAAACGTCTTAGAACGTCTGAGTTGGAAGAAGCTATTCTACACGAAATTCAAGATCCAAATATTTGTACTCTAGGAAGATCAATTTTAATGTGAATCATGTGTCATGTGTCAAATTAGTTTGGTTCAGTCTGAAGTATCAGCAGTTATAACAGTATCACATACAAATGGTTCAAGCTTTACTGCCGCAAGTCTATCCTGCTAACCTACAATTTTACCACTGGATTTAGCAGAAAAATGAACAAAATGTTGACTTACCGCTGGCATATTGTTTACCGACGAAGCTAATTTTTCTAGAGATGCTATAATGAACTGCCACAATAAACACGTTTGGTCTGATGAAAACACTAATGCCATAATGGAATCTCGATTTCAACATCAGTTTTCTTTGAATGTATGTGTGGGTGTTATTAGTAATTTTCTTATTGGGGTTTACTTTTTACCAGTGTCTCCTACAGACATTTTCTCCAAAACGTTTCACCTGCTCTACTTGACGATGTTCCCTATACGCTAAGATGGTTTATGCACGACGGGCTCACATTTTAGTTTGACTGCTCGTGAATTTTTAAATGAAATATTCGGTGATAACGTGATTGTACGAGGCATTCAAGAACCAGGTCAACCTTGGCCACCCAGATCACCCGATATGAACCCTTTTGATTTTTTTGTTGGGAGACATTTCAAGACATTGGTTTACAAGGTTTACATCGAATCTGAGAAGCACTTACTTCAACAAATTATAGCTGGTTGTGATGTGATACGAGCTACTCCTGGAATTTTTGCACATGTTTGAGCTGCAATTTCGAGAGGCATGTATTCTGGCTGAAGGTAGCCATTTACAACATTTATTATAACATACCATAGTAAGATGATTCCATTGTTAATTAATTAATTTGTTATTATTTTATGTAATGTACAATAAGTATTGTAAAAATGCACTTAATCAAATAAATCAGTTTTGTTGCTAATCGGTTTGGAATACAAAAAAATGTAAAGAAACAAATAGTGAACATAATTTAATGGCGCATGTGATGACCTATTTTATTTGAAGCCCAGTTTGAAATATTATACAGGGTGATATATATTTTTTTGGCAAATAATGATTGTTGAAGTTTGTAATGCTGGTAATTTTTTGTTTCATACCTACTATCATACTAAATACGCACACCGAACTGGGTTACATTATCTCTAGCTACAGTGAAGAAAAAAATCTGACGAAATCGCGATCAACTGAATTCAAGAAACTTTTTGATCTGTACCGAAAACTTCGACAATTTTCCCGCCAACCAAAATAAAAATACCGAGGCAGATTTGTTTGATATTTTCAGTGTTATACCGTGTTTAGCTATTTAAATTACTTTTTTTTTAATCAATCAAACAAACGCTTTTTGGAAATGAACATTACGAATTGATGCAAAATTAACGTTTGAAGTTTACTTGACACATTTTTGATCCTAGAGGACTTTCAATTTCAAACGTTGACTGTTTTGCACTAAATGCGAGACAATTATGAACTATAAGACGATTTGATAAGAAAATTGATAGAAGAAAAACTTTTGGACTGTAAAACGTGTTTAAACGTACTTTACGATCTAGAGGTTAGTGCCAACAGCGGCCAATGACAGTGTAAATCTACCTCGAAATCTACATTATATCTCACGTCAATGCAAATGTCTTACATTTACTATAGAAATGTAATACTTAAACTTTAACAATTTACGTAACGTTACATGCTTAAAATAAAAAAATCATCTATTAGGTATGTTAAAATTTTATAGAAATATTTTATAAATATATTTTTGTTAATCAGATATCGAACTTCAAAAAAATTGCAACCCGCATGTTACGTTCTTACGAAAATATATAGTGAATAGCAAAAGTATGGGATAAATTTATTTAAAAATCAGGTACCTATTCGTTTTTTGAAAAATCGCTGGAACCCGTCAATTTTTATTTTTAGTTATGCATACAGGGCGGAGCAAAAAATATATCATGTTAAAAATTTGTTAAATGGAAACTATCCTTTTTTTATTCAATTTGCTATGAAATTCTAATTATTTTTTATGTGACAATACCCTGTATCTATCTTTAACCTCTATCTCTCTGAAAAAATGGCGTCTGAAAATCGGCCATCTATATATTGCCAATAGGCTATTCATTTTGTTCGGCGAGGCCGAGATTATTTAAATGAATGTTGATAGCCGTTGGAGTAGAAGACGCGTACCAATAGAGAGGCCTCCAAGATCACCCGATTTTACACCCATGGATTACTTTTTATGGGGTTATTTAAAATCCAAGATTTATGTAGACAGGCTTCAAAACACCAATACGGCAAGAGATGAGGAAAATTGACGGGAACGAATGTTTAAGATGATTTTATACATAGGCTTGGGTATTATCAAGACGCCAATGGATGACATTTGGACGTTTAATTTAACTCTTTTTGTTTTTAGTGGTTTATAATCTTTTACGATCTGGATACATTGAATTATATCCGAGATTATATCACACACTTCATTTTCATTCGCTGCTTTTTCTAAGTACCTTCATTACACACCTGCTTTTTTATTAACATAAATTAAATCACTGCTTCTTAACGATTAAAAGCCGTCACCGTGCCACGCACTTATGGTGCGCTGACTTCTTCGGATTTGACGTGAACTTTTAGTGAGTTTTTTCCAAAAAATGGCGTCTAAAAATTGACCATGATATCATAATTGTCTTTTGCTTCACCCTGTATACATCGAAACTGGTTTTAGAAATGTGCAATTATAAATAAAAAATTACAGGTCTGAGCGATTTTCCAAAATACACCTGCTTGTTAAATAAATTTATATCATACTTTTGCCGCACACTGTATTGTCTTACTTTGATCTCAGGTGTCCGTGGTCAACCAATGTCTGAAACTTTTCTTTGACATCCTGTATATTATCTATCGGGTGTCCCATTAAGGTTGGCTTTATCTCGGAAACTACTACAGCTTTCGGGAAAAATGCCGATGACATAAGCGATATTGATAAGTTTTTTATAATTATTTTCCACTTTTACATTTTACCGCTAGATGACGAACTTTTAAATCCAAATCGAAAAGTGAGATTTTTTCCATAAAATCAATAGTGAAGGTCGCTGGTTTAAGAAATATGGGGAACTCAAGGTTTAAATTTTATTCTGAAATTTCTCAATAATTGAGAAAGTTTTGATAGCATGACTCTGAAAATTGGTAGTGTTGGGTGTTTTGGCGTGAGAATTACGAATTTGAAGCTTATTTTGACGTTGCTCCTAGAGGGCACTAGTTTCACCTTATTATTTAGCTAAATCAAAACATATTTTTTATCTATTGAGCTATCCTTACAAAATCTAAATGAACGTTCAATTTTACATAAAAAAGTACTCTTGACTAACGCCTAACTGTATGACTTTTTGAGTTAAAAGTTTCAATGTATTTTGTGGTGGTTTTCTTTCAGGCGCTAATATTATTATTTCTTTCCTTAGTAGGTTTGTGTTAAATTTTCATGTCAATAAATATTAGCGTATTTTGCGTGCGTATAATTTATTATTTGGGTAATTATTGAGAAATTTCAGAATAAAATTTAAACATTGAACACCCTGTATTACTTAAATCAGCGACATTCGTATAATGCATGATGAGCTCAAACATAATATTTTGGTGTCTAGTATCTCCAACTTAGTGTTGACCCATTCGTTTTGATTCACTCTGTATAAATGATTTTGTTATTTTGCAATCTGCAGTTGCCGAGACAACCGCAATCATGTTCAATATTATTTTAATTCGTGTTACCATGTTTAAAATTAATATTAAAATTTTTGTAGTTTCCCTTTTCCTGAGTCGATTGATTTTCTTATATTTTTATTGCTTCTTTTTCCTTTTATAAGTGATTTAAATGGTGATAAACGGGGGAATGTGGAAAAGCTGTAGTTACGATATTATGATCTTTTATCTTTATTTGTGGAATGTGGCGATATTATGATGAAATATGTACATACTTGGAATGAATGAATCATTTAGGGAGGTTACAAATGTTGTTGACATTAACAAATCATCGATCAAGCTGTCGGTATGCTGTCGCCACTGAATTTCAAAAATTACCGATTAAATTTTCAAATTTTGGAGTTTCTTAAAAAACATGTAAGTTATAAGGTAACTTTTTTTTACAGATGTCTGTCTTAACATGTGTAATTCGAATGTTGTTGTATGTTTGTGTTGATTGTTTTATAATTTCCTCCACGGTTAATGAAATTTTTGCATCAAGAAAAGCCTTTTACCGATGTTAAATTTCAATGTTGCAACATTGGGATATTGTCCAAAAAGGGTTTTTGTTTGAGGTACTTTATCAGTTTACGCACTGTACAAGTAACTAAAATACGTAACCGAGACCATAACTACTGTTGCCGTTTTTGTTGGTTTTACAGATGTGATTTTCTATTCCAAAAGTATATTCCAATAAATCGTTACAAGCTGCAATGATATTAGAGGTTTTTCATATTTTCATTAATTTGCGTTATGTACATATTATTTTGTGCACCGTGTACAAAAATATGTTATACATTAAACTAAATGATGTCAATGTTGGCAATAGGGATTTTGCCTAAAATAACTGTTGATGGAGGTACTTTGACATTCTAGAAACGTTACAAGTAACGTTGTTGTACACCTTCAAAAGTCAAAACTACTTTCTGTTGTCATAATTATTATTTCAATATATTATCCTCTCAACCAGTGACAACAGAGCAACAGAGAAACAGTGTCAGTTTTGACAATTGTACCAAAAATTATAATTGAACGGCATATTACAAATTTCTAGAGTGCTAGAATGGCACGTTCAACTATTTTGTATTCCTCCATATAATTTTTATAATACTGTATTATTTTTTAGTAAATTTGGAATATTCGTCTTCTGAAAATTAATGTTTTTTTTCTCGATTTTTTCATGAAATGTACTATATCGAATATATTTTGCCTTTAGTTTTTTTTTTGGAAGAAATTCATGGGTAGAAAGAATTGAAGATTTTTTTCAGTACCTTAAATTCCATTTTACTCCATTCGTCTCCGACGTGGTAAAAGGTTGCATAATTTTGTACTACAAAATTATTTACATTCCTTACCACTTTGCCAATAATTTACGTTTCTTCTTCCCCCACCCTTTCGAACACTGTGTTATTTGGTATTCGACTAATTTGTGGTCACTTGTTGAATAAAACCAACCAAATTTTTGAATTGGTCATTGGCATGGATGTTTTAATCGTTTTACCTGATCAGGGATCCCGTAAGTGAGGTTATAAATATAATAAACTATAAAAATTAAATTATATAGTAATGGCACCAGTATTTTAATTTCTCTATTATGTAGAAATTCCTCAAAATAATGTGATATGTATATAGAACTGGGAGCTTCAGTATTAGGTTTGTTGCCTATACATACATATACATAAAATGCCTATACATAAAATAATAAAATAGGTTTAAGCATACCTGTTTGAAATTTTGAAAAAAAAAACAATTCATGCAAGTTAGGTAGACTAGGTATTGTTTATGTAGTACCCATCCACGTTTTTTCAAAAGTATGATTTTAAATTATCAGCTCACGAGAAAATATGTTGCTTGTGTTCAGTCGGTTAATATAAATCTTAAATTTATAATACGCTGAAACAAATGTATAGACGGAAATAGCAAGAATATTTAAGCGACAAATTTATTGTCATACATAACTTATTGACCATTACACAAAATATTTGTAGAAAGCGGTTCAACCATTCTGAATCTCTGTGTACGTATAGCGTGCTCCGGGAATTTAAATTGTATTTGTTTGAACGATAAAATCATCGGGGTGTTTGTCAGTTTGATATATTCTCATAAACAGTTTTGTAAAATTATTATTAGAGGCCTCTGAAAGTTCTGATTACAGCATCTCTAAACAGTAACCAGTGTTGCGAATATCGCAATCCTATCTTTTGTAATTTCCGAGATATTCTACAATTACTACGAATTTGGAACACTCGTTCGCGTTGATTTGCATTGTAGAATAATATTTGGGAACAAAACAGTATATCCGTATTTTTATATACCAACATCCCATTATGTATTTGTTGTTCTAAAATAGTTTTTATGCGCAAACCCACCCAAGTAATTTAAAATTAAATGTTTTGAATTTGTACAGGGTTTATTTTATATATATTTTTAGGTATTAAGTAATAATATTGTGTGAAACTAACTACTCTGTGGACTAAAGCCACAGCTTTCTGGCTTACGGTGAGCCCTCTTTCAAACGATATATAGTTTTCGCTCAGTAACTCCTTAACGGATAATGATAAAAATATGCGGTTTTTTTTAATAGACTATAAATATTGTTTTACGTCGACGCTGTGTTTTGAAATTTTGAAAAAGTGTAAAATACATTTTTTTAATTGAATTTTGCATATTTTCAAAATTTCAAAACACAGCGTCGATGTAAAATAATATTTGTAATATTATAAAAAAACGCATATTCTTATCATTTTCCGTTGAGGAGTTACTGAGCGAAAACTGAAAAAATATTTCGTAGCAATAAAATGCTGCCCATACGGTGGATTTCAAAAAGAGACAAGTGGATGGGAAATGTCCAACACTGAGAGAAGTGATTAAGGCTTACGGTGAGCGCTCGATCTAAAGAGATAGTTTTAGCTCAGTAACTTCTCAACGAAAAATAATAAAAATATGCGGTTTTTTTAATAGACTACAAATATTATTTTACGTCGACGCTGTTTTTTGAAATTTTGAAAAAGTGTAAAATTAATTTTCTCTACCATATATTATTTATTATTAGCTTTTGTAACATTTTTTACTGTTAGATTAATTTCTTTAGATAATTATTGAATAGAGCTTTGTCTGTGGAATTGTTCATTAGCATACCTAGATGTTTGGTATCAGAGAGCATACATATGACTTCATTGATAGGAATTGTAGGAGATTTGGGACACGTGGTGTTCAATTGGAATGAGCAAAGTACCTCATTCCATGCACTTTAAACAATGAACATTCACATATTTTCCAACGACTACTTCACTAATAAAAGTTAGAATAAAGAGTTTTTAACATGACAAAATTTGGGTATGTTTCTGGAAAAAAAATAATCGATGACGTCATTAGTCGTTTCTGTCAAATCCCAAAGACAATACTTTCGATTGAAAATGGAGCCGCCTCATCCCATTTAACATCACGTGTCTCAAATGTTATTTAAATTTTTTGTATCCTCACAGTAGGCCATACTATCGAGTTTGAGACACCCAGTACAAACCGATTAAATGAAATCAAAAGCAAGTAAACTGGTTATGTAGTTTAGAGAAATTAAGAGAAAATGAATACCTAGGTAGTAAAAAGAATTATTTTTTTCCTCTGCGTCTACATATATTGCGGTGTTTGATTTTATTTAATTTTGTTTCAGATATACCAAACCGCAAACATTTGCCGATTGTATAGGAGATGAGCTACCCTTAGGGTGGGAAGAGGCATTTGATGCTCAAATAGGCCCGTATTATATTAATCACGTAAACCGTAAGTATCATGTCCATTGATTGAAATTATTCCTTTATGGGATTCGACGATTCACAAAATTGTTAGAAATGCGCTTGTAGTTGCATGCAAATTTTTCTCCCGTCTACCACCACCACTTTGGTCCAATATCCCCTTCGCGCCTGAAGTTTCTATTCTGCTGATGCATTTCCTCTTGGCTCTCATCGCATTGCCCGTCTACCGATTATATACTGCGGAAGATGGAACTGATGCTCCGTTACAAAGGGGCTGTATTATTTAGATCGTGAAACATTGCGAATATATATAACCGTTGTTGTCATCCTCTATATTGTCTGATTGCTCTATTTACATATATGGAGATTTTGTAGTTTTAGGGCTAAAGTTCCAAGTGGTAAATAGTTTACTAGCGTAATAGTCGAATAATACTCGTAATGTACAATAAAGCGTTAAACTGGAAGCAGATATTATTGTCTGTATACTACTGTATTTCAAAAAAATTAAAAATACGGATATACGGGGTATTTCTTAAGTGGAGATAATTTAACTAAATTCGATGTGCATATTTGGTATGACAGTAGATATGAAACAAAAAATTATCAGCTTTAGAAATTTATTAGTGGCGGAGGTGTGGGTATCATCGGTCATTATTTGCCAAAAAAAGAAATCCCCTGTATAATATTACAAATAAAATAGGTCATCATATGCGCCATAGTATTATCTTCACTTTTTGTTTCTTTACACTTTTTAGTATTCAAAATCGATTAACAAAAAAATTGATTTAACAGTTACTTAAACATATCTTAGAGAGGCCATGCAAAACAATAATAATTAGAATCCGTCATCTTTTTTTATATTGTGTATGTCAACTTAAGCTTGTTTTCAAAAAAGATTAAGTTTTAATATTGGCTTATGTAGCGGTCAAATACTGATAAGGTCAATATGGTTTACATTTAAGGCCTTGCAGATGGAAATGGTACTGAGGCTAGGCGAATTTATACGGAAAGATTTCCAAATCATCCAACTCCAAATTCAAGAATGTTTTTCAACATCTTTCGGAGTCAGGTTGAGAAAGGTTCACTTCCTGGAAGACGAAATTGAAGAAGACCCAAATACTAGGATGATTGCTGCAAATCTTAATGTGAATCATATATTAGTTTGGTCCATTCTGAAACATCAACAGTTATAACCGTATCACATACAAATGGTTCAAGCCTTACTGCCGCAAGACTATCCTGCTCGTGAATTTTAAATAAAGATTCGGTAATAACGCGAGACACTAACGAACTAGGTCAACTTTGACCAACTAGATCTCCCGATATGAACCCTATTGATTTTTTGTTTGGGGACATTAGTTTACAAGGTTCGCACTGAATCTGAGGAGCACTTACGTTAACAAATTATAGCTGGTGATCTGAGAGAGCTACTTTTGGAATTTATGCACGTGTTCGAGGTGCAGTTTCAAGATCTGAAGCATGTATTTTGGCTGAAGGTGGTCATTTCCAACATTTATTATAATAAATCATAGTAAAGTAGTTCTATTGTTAATTAATTATTTTGTTATTATCTTAAGTAATGTAGTTAGTATCGTAAAAATGCACTTGATCATATCAATCAATTTTGCTGTGAATCGGTTTGGACTACAAAAAAGTGTAAATAAACAAAAGGTGAAGATAATATGTGCAATATATATATAGACTGATATATTTTTTTGGCAAATAGTGATTGATGATACCCACATCTCCGCCAATGGTAAGTTTCTAAAGCTGGTAATTTTTCTATTTCATATCTACTGTCGTACTAATTATGCACACCAAATTTGGTTAAATTATCTCGAGCGATTTATAAATTAAAAACTGATTCTTTTAAATTTAATTTTACGCCCCTGACCTCTATCTCTACCTCTACTTAAGAAACACCCTGTATGGCAAGAACAATGTAACCGACTTAGTTTCGAATCATATTATTATTCATGATGTCTACTATTATTAACAATGAGGAATATTTCAGTTGCTTAAAGATTATACAGAAAATCGCTGTGACGCAGTTACAATGATTTTCCGTGTTGTAATTCTTGAAACACGTAATAATATTGGAATTCTTTATGAATACAAATATTCTGTTGGTTGTACCAGTATCAGTTTATACACATTTATTTGCGTAGGTATATCTACACTAAACTACTGTTGTTATTTCAGTATTATTTACCTATTATGAAAAATAAAATGCGTCTCCGGGAAAAGCAGTTGCTGGTCAAAACCTTATTCCAGGGAGGTCTTCAATTATTCAATTGAGTGACTAATTAAATTAATTAAACGTAATGTACCAGAATGGACATTTGAAAGCAATGTAAGAAAATGCATGCATGTAAGAAAATTTAAATTAATGTTTTGTAAATAAATTATAAATATCTCCTTGCTTTTCCATTTTCTCTTTTACCTGCTGAATTACGGGACAGGCACCGAATAATTTTTATTTTTCTGGAAAAAGTTTTTAATTAGAAGAGATAATTTTAACCACGCCTTCGGAAACGAGCACCGTTACACCTGCGTTGCCACATCACGGCTAAATGTTTGTGCTCTTTCTTAGATTATTATTCGCTAATACGTATATGTACAAATACCGATAAAATCCAAGAAAATAAACAAACATGCTGAATTTTCGTATAACTGATTTTAACAGTAGTATTAACTTAGCCACGTTAAATATTTTGGTTAAGTACAAGTTTCACAATTCCCGAAGTCAACTTTCATTAAAAGGAAATAAATAAAGGCGGCGTATTTACCTGTTCGAATAATTCCAAAATTTATAATCAAAACTGCACACTGAATTTTATCAAATAAAAAGATCAGAACACAAGTAACGCCCGAATATATAAAATATGACCTCAAATAC
The DNA here is from genome assembly GCA_037114965.1 of Monochamus alternatus. Classification (NCBI taxonomy): domain Eukaryota; kingdom Metazoa; phylum Arthropoda; class Insecta; order Coleoptera; family Cerambycidae; genus Monochamus; species Monochamus alternatus. The sequence continues at coordinate 77,112,304 of CM073429.1, read as the reverse complement.
TCACACACACAATGTTAGAAAGCCACTTCTTTGACAAGAACAATAATTTCAAGGCCATTGCAGAATGCAGATATCCCAAAGCAAGGTTTAGAGCACGTCTGGGCGCAAAAATTTACTATTACGATTTATTCTTACTTTGGGATTGTACTGCTGGTTGCATATTTATACTTCCCTCGACTTCTTTGAGATACAGACGTGCAAGTTATTGCAGTAATAATGGCTCTCAAAACAATTTTTGTTCAACTTTTCCTTAGATCGCTATTGATGAGTGGAACAATTAAGAGTTTATGCCACAAATTGAAAGTAGATGTAATTACAAATACGTCTGTAGTTTAAAACAAGTCACCAAAATCGTTTTAAAGAGTGTCATTATTATGGCAATGAATAGTATGTAGTTAACCGTATTTATAATGTCTAATACTAGAGATTTTTTTTTAATTTGGCAACGTTGCATCAAGGCGATCAACCAGTTGGTTTTGGAGCTCTATGAATTGATCAGTGACAACCTGGGCGCATACTGTTTTATTCTCAATTTTCCCTATCTCGTCTTAAAATTAATGACATTAAGACTGAATCACCCTGTATATTATCACTTTTACAAACATTCTGATGTAATTGAAATATGTAACTTGTTTTACGGCGAAAAATACCATTTACTCTCAAATAATATCCCTTTTAATTAGTTATTCACTTTCTCTATTTTCTTCACTCTTCTTGAAGCTGTCTATCCTCTTTGATTATGTTATTCTTTGCCAAGTTTCAAAATGTTTGTAATCATTTCACAATTAAATACCACACTGAAAATATTTAAATTTAAATTCCTACATGTATGTTCAATGAAGGTCGAAAACATGAATTTGTACATTCTAACCGACGCGTATGCATCGCTTTTGCCGTTGTAGCTTATTTAGTAACGGTTGTGTTCGGTAGTTCAGCAGTGGATAATAAAACGTACTCGAAAGTATTTTTTCTTGTTTTAATCCCATTCTTCCTAGGATTACGCCTCCTTCTCGTAACATTTCTGTCGTGAGCTGAATGCAAAATAACGAATCAAAATGGGAGCTACTGTTACAGCAGTCAGATTATATACAGGATATCCCAAATTCATGGAACAAAATTCATATTTTTTCTAGTTTATTAAATGATTATTAAAATTTTCTGAAATATGTCGCTATAGAAATTGCCACTTTTCTATTTTCTGAGTCATGTTTGACAGAGCTATAACATCGATATATTCTTTTGAAATAGGGCGCTGTATATTTCATAATATAACTAGATAAGTTATACTTATTTAATTTGCCATATTAATTGTTAAAAATTTAGACATTCATTGAAAATATTTTTTGTACTACTTATTTTATTATAGCAATATATAGTGGCCCCCATTAACCGTTGTACAGGGTGTCTCAAACTTGATACTATGAGCCTACTGTGAGGACACAACATTTGGGACACGTGGTGTTAAATAAATTTTTAATCGAAAGTATTATCTTTGGGATATGGCAGGAACGACCAATGACGTCATCAATTATATTTTTTTCAGAAACATACCCAATTTTTTTTATAATAAACTTTTATTAGAAAAATTTTTCTATATTACAGCAAAAATTTAATTATTTTCCAACGAGTAGATCCTTCCACCGCTAACGTGATTTTTAGGTGGTATTTCTTTTGAGCGGGAAGTAATACTGAAAACATTCTCTAATAAAAGCTTATTAGAAAAAAGAGAGCTTGTTAACAGCAAAAAATTTGGGTATGTTTCTGGAAAAAATATAATTGGTGACGTTATTAGTCGTTTCTGTCAAATCCCAAAGATGATACTTTCTTCCTTTAACACCACAAATTTTATTTAAATTTTTTATATCCTCACAGTAGACCCATATTATCGAGTTTGAGACACCCTGTACAATGCCCAATTCAATCTTCAAATACATAAATTACATTTTGAATATTTAGTGCCACATTTCGAATTCTGATACGACTTTTCAATCCTTCGGTAGTGTCTGGTCTGTTCACATACATACTTTGTTTTTGATAACCCCACAACAAAATCCAGCGTCCACGGATTTGGGAAAAGTTCATTAAGGTAATTTCTTACATCGAAGCGAATGTCAGTTCCTGAAATACAAATAAATGTTGTCAAATTATTGTGCTGAAAGACAAAAGATTCCAGTATGGGATTTCTTGCATCTAGCGCCAATTTTCTGGTCTATAAAATCTAGTGGTTGCCTGCTCACGGTTTCAGCAAAAGGTTTTCTCGTCAGTGAAAATTATGTAATTTTTTTGAGTTGGGTTGTTTTTAAATAAAGTTGTAATAAAGCTCGCAAAACTAATCTTCTGCCTGTGTTATCTGCCCATAGTTTTCGTTAGACGTTAATTCTGTGAAGATGCCATTTTTGAGATATCAGAAAGTTGAAGTTAGTCGAGATAGATCTAATGGATGCGTGAGGATTTTGATATTATTTTCTCTCACCGTTCTTCGCCTTCCTGATCCAGGTAATACATCCGATTTCTTCAAGTTTTTTTAATATTTGTTGTAACTGTATGTCTGGTCTCGATACTTTAAGTCACATACGTTCTGTTGTCACTAGATCTTATCTCGAGATTCAATCATAATTAAAATTTAAAAAATGGGTGTATAATCTTGTGTTTATATTATGAAATCCGGTTTCAAAGATTAAAAAAAAAATAATTAGAAGAAAAATACCAATTTTGTTCCATCATTTTGGGATGCACTGTGTAATGCGGTCAAATGAGGTTGTACAACTGGATCCAGCGGTTTAGAAAAACCAACTCCTGTATTCCACGCGGCTAAGGATTTTATTAAATTCAGCAGAGGAAAGTTAAGCATATATCCATGTACAAAGGAAGGGAGTGCCCATGTGCCGTCGACAGCGACTTTGTAATTTGCATATTGTCGAGATGCAGAATGTCATCAATATTTTTTTCATGTCTAGTTCAAATAACGCGATGCCAAGTTAACTGCTTTCTGCATACTTAAAAATTCCAACCAAATGGAGGAATACAAAAAAATTAAACGAGTTTTAGTTTTAAGCGCACTAAATATAGCAGTTTAGCAGCTGGATTTTAGAACACTTATGAAACGAAACAAAGCAATACTGAATGTTGGAGAAACTCGTTTTATGATTTTAAATATTTGGTTTGTTAGTAACAAAATTATATAAAAAATAATATGCAATAACTGCCCATGTACATGGCGGGCAAATTTCGATGTTTGTAAAGATTATCCATAGAAATCATCAAATATGTAGAACGTCAGACAACGCCTTTACATGAGGCACTCAAAAATAGTTGTGGAGGAGTTTAGAAAGCAGCCATTTAGGGAAACTTAATGTAAGCTGTTGGTTATACTGCATTTTAAACCCAGCATACAATTGACACCAAAGTGGAATGTTTGCAATTGGACCATAGAAATCATATGTTTCTACGAATTGGACGTAAAATTTTCATATTTTGAAATTCCCACCTATTAGTGTGAAACTACCCCATTAGTGCAACCAACTCATAAAAACTAAGTAACTGCAATATTACCAGACTCGCCTTTCCTCCGTAAGTTGACTATTTTCGGTACCTCTTTTGGAGTTTGGTTATCTCGTTAACATAGGAGATGACCGCCCCCCCCCACTCTCCATCTCTTTTTTTAAGAGAAAATTAATGGTCAACACCAAATTGATCTATCGCCTTTTATTTTTGAGTAATAAACAAAATTTCAAATTTTTCACTTTTCAATACATGTCTGTAATTTGGTTGTTTGTAAAGTTAAAAAAAAAATTAATACGTTATTCAGACACTTTTTTTTAGTAGGGTCCAGTGGCGTGCATATTTTTTTACGATTTTATAAATTTTTGAGTTATAACCTAAAGTTGTGTCTTTTAAATACTGTCACAGATTTCCTAACCCGTCTTTCTCTTTTACCAGAAAAACAAGCAGTTAATTATTACTGATATTTTTTATTAAACACTCTGAACACTAATCAATACTAATTACAACTTAACTAAACACTATTTCACTTTGAAACTCCAGGAAATTTCCAACTAAACGCTCCAATTCAAGATTGACTGATTCGCCCGTTTATTCTTCTTTTATAGACCAAACGAATATTCCAGGTATTTCTAGCAGCTCTAGATCCATTTCTCGAACGATTCTCATCGATTCTCAATGTTCCAGTCGCTCCTCGATACACGGCATTATTTTGTTTGTTTACCAGATCATGTAGGGGCGATCGGGACAATCTAGCGTTTTGCAGTACCACAGTCGTCGAATTGGGTGCGAGCGGGGCAAATTCTGTGCCAGCTGAAATTGTTATTTTTTTTCTCTTTCCATTAATATATGCAGGGTTAAATATGATTATTTGCCATTAGGGGTATAATCTAGAACACAAATGGTGTCGATTTAACTAAACTTGCATAAACGAAAATTGTCGCAAAAAATTTCTTTTTTATTTCTTGTTTTCTTCTTAACTCAGAACCTATTTAACCGATTTGAACAAAATTTGCTGTTGCTTAGTTTCTCTCCATGAAGTATGCAGTGATTATGTTCCTATTAGGTTAAATCGTACAGGGTGTTCATTTTACTACAACCTTTGGGAATATTATTCTGTGATTTTTTTGTACATTTAAATGTTTACACGCCACTATCAGAAATAGGTAGATAATTTTTTTCTACACAAAAATATATACCCATTAAAAGTCGAAATTGCTCAGTTATGAAGACATTACAGAAAATATTTATTAACACATAGGTACCCCGTATTTTTTTATTAAATAACTACGTAATTTAATTTCCGCCGAATATCAACAATTTAAATCGTCTGTTTCTCGAAAACGGTTGAGTTTATCTATTTTTAACAGGTATACCTTTTCTATATAGAATTGAAGGTAGTTCAATAGTTTCTTATTAAAAAATTCAAAAGTGTAAAATACAAAAAGTTGGACATATTCGTAATTGCCACCTCAAAAAACATAAGACTACAAATTTTCAAAACAATCGGTTTATACGTTTTTAAAATATAGCAAAAAATCGAAAAGATTTTTTCAATTTTAACACCCTGTAGAATGAAAAGGAGCTATAAGGCATGTTGGGCTCAATCGCTTTATTCTGACGTTAATAATTTGCCCTTAAGCTGTGTACCATTATTAATGACTCACCCTGTATATGTATAATTAAGGGTATTAGTTACCAACCTGGAAGTTTTCATCTTATTCTTGAATAGTTGAATAAAAATTGTATTTCGCATTCATGTTTTTATAATCACTAAGAAATATTTTTGTATTTGCATTTTTTAAATATTTATCTGAAAGCATTTATTTGCGAGGTATTTAAACAGTTTTTCTTCTTTTTTTTAGACATCGAAAGCTGCTGCACAACAACTTAAAATTACGTATTTTAGTTATATGACGGAATGATATATGTATATATTTAAAATTTTAATTTAGGCAAATTTGTTTTTTTGTAACTGATTATAAATAAGTAAATTACTATTCCAATATCTGAAACACCATTATTTACGATTCTTCAAAACCACGACTGGTTCCTACTCAAAATATTTCTTCATTAAAATCCGATAGAATCCATCTGACAGTCTTATTTCCAGCTGCCAATATGAGGCCCCTTTTTACGACTCCTTTGGTATTTTAATTTCCTTGAAATACAAAATAATGTATTCCTAAAACAAATAAAATATTTTCCAAACCTGTTAATTTATTATTTTCTATTAATATTCAGTTTAGTTGGTCGTTGGTTGATCGTATCTTTTTAATTCTTACAGAAACAACACAACTAGAGGATCCAAGGCAAGAATGGCGCACAATACAGGAAGCCATGTTACGAGAATATCTGCTAACTGCTCAAGACGTTCTAGAGGTAAGGCTTGCTATAATAAGATAGAAACGAAAAGTAGATAAATAGTTTGGTTTATTTTTTTGTATCTGAAGAGGTTATAGATATAGCAAAATAAATTTTCAGACAAAGAGGCACTAAGTATCAAGTATGGAGTAATGTTTATTTATAACTTTTTAAAAACATTCTGTATACAAAATTGTTCAGTCAAAAGTATTTTTAATTAAGTTTTTCTACGTTCATCCAAAAAACAAAACTTTATTGAACTATATTTACTGGAAAAAGTGGTTCTTTATTGCATTAGTGCAATAAAATGTATATTGCATTCATCTGTCATTCTACTACAGCGTTTTGTCATCATGACAAACATAAACGTTCAACGTCATATTTTCCTACACTTAGTGTCATCTAAATAAAACATTTTTTGGTTTTGCAAAGTTTTTGCAATTTACAATTTCCCGTCGCGTGCAATAAACACTTACTTTTTGTACTTGTTGCATAAATAACTATTTATGCACCCTTTGGTAACCTTGAATTTATTTCGTTACCACGGCAAAGAAATTTTCGATATAAAAATGATTGGCTAACTATGCACCTCGCGACATCAGTTTTTTATCAATTTGTTTCTTTATGACAATTTTCAAAATATAAAATAGCAGCTGTTATATAGTGTCAGAAAAAATGGGTCAACACTGAACTGGAAATACTAGACACCAAAATATTATATTTGGGCTCATCATGCCTTATACGAATGTCGCTGGTTTAAGAAATACAGGGTGTTCAAGGTTTAAATTTTATTCTGAAACTCAACAATTGAGAAAATTCTGATAGTATGACTGAAAATTGGTAGTATTGGGTTTTTTGGTGTGAGAAATACGAATTTGAAGCTTATTTTGACGTTGCTCCTGGAGGGCGCTAGTTTCGGTGTATTATTTGGGTAAATCAAAACATATTTTTTTATCTGTTGAACTATATGGTTAAAAAAAGTCAAAAAATGTAAAAGATCGTTCAATCCTACATAAAAAATATGCTCTTGTTTAGGTCGCCTAACTTTATCGGTTTCTGTTATTTGCATTAAAAGTTTCAATGTATTTTGTGATTTCCCTTCAGGCGCTGATATTGCTATTATTTTTTTTAGTAGGTTTGTGCCAAATTTTCATGTCAATAAATATTAGCGTATTTTGCGTGTTTTCTTTTATTAGAATTGAATGATAACCTACCTTCCCTATTAAGTATAAATTTATATCAATGATATGGCAGTTTTTAAATATTTTTATAATAATGTTTCTTATTATGGACATTTCAATATTGTTATTTAATAGTTATTGACTCTTTTCCCCACCACCACCAAAAATTTTGATTGTATTTCTTTAATATCTTTGTTATTTTTGATTTTACAACAAAAAGTTACTAGACTATAATTGTAGGGGATTCAATTTGCAATAAAAAATGTTTTTAAACATTTTTTGTATGACCAATAGTTTACCTGATAAATGCTAAAAACAATTAACCCCCTTTTTCCAAGATGACGGCTGAAGTTGGAGGGTTGCGACCCCAGAAACTTCAAGTTAAGCTTTTTTTTACCCCCCTCTCCTCACATCTAAACAATAAAATTGCGTCCTCTAAAAAATGCAACCCCAAATGTAACTATTCAATGGACTATAGGGAAAATTAGTGTTCACTTCACAGCGCTGTAAAACCCAAACTAATGAATATAATAAAAAAAGTATATAATAAAAATTCTTCGTTGAAAACCACTCTACAAAAATGCTCTGATGTCATTTTTTTTAAATAAAAAAATAAATAAATTGTGGCGTCCAAAAGAAAATTTGTCCAAAGTTTTTGATTGATTTTCTTTAATATCTTTGTTAATTTTGATTTTACAACAAAAAGTTACTGGACGAAAATTGTAGAGGATTCAATTTGCAATAAAAAATGTTTTTTTAAAAAAAAATTGTATGATCAATAGTTTACCGGATAAATGCTAAAGTTAAGCTTTTTTTCCCCCTCACATGTAAACAATAAAATTGCGTCCTCTAAAAAATGCACGCTAAGGCCGAAATAATGTAACATTTCAATGGACTAGTTGTGAAAGTTTGGCTAAGTATTTTGTTAACACAAAGTATTTATTAGATTATAAACTTTATGTTACCGGAAATTCACAGTGTAACCAACTGATTTGTTTTACTTTTATGTACAAGGATATCCCGATGCAGTGCAAAATATTGTTTTATTAAAAATGCGTATAATAGCATAAGTCCTAGATTTGCTTTTTGTAGGTGCCAAAATTTAAGAACAATTTTTAATAGGAAATCTAATTGATGATTTACATAAACCATAAAAAGTAATAAATGAATAAAAAATAAAATCGTAATAAAATAAATAAAATAAAAAAATTTAAAATTATTGAAATACCTAAATGGAAAATGTGTTTTATGCACTGTTAAGCATAAATAAAAATATATGCAATTTTTTAGAGGTTGACATTTAATAAAATCATAGTGCTCTCGCTTAAGATTTGCATATTTTATTTGATAATAGTTGCAATTTCCAAATATGCGTATTCTTGGAGCTTACTCAACGGCGTCGTATTCTCGAAATAGTGTTTTCTACAAATACAACTAATTTTAGACATTTAAAAACTGAATAATATAGAATTTAGCCGAGAGTTTAGCAAATAATAAGAATGTTATCTTATGACACCTGCGAATAGTCAAAGGTACCGAAATAAAATTAATATACATATAACGACAGAAAGTAGTCTAACCAACAAATTTTTAGGTGCAGATTGTTAAACTTAATAGTTCTGCATATAAGGTTGATTTCTTATGTTTATAAGTATTTGTAATTTATATTCTCTTTGATGATTTTTTTAGTTACATTTTTATTTACTGCTGTGTTGTTATACGTATTTTAGTTATTGTATTTTAACATATTTATTTGACTATATTCCTCTTAAGCAATTGTTATTTTGCTATTTGACTTGTGTAAATAGTTTGTCTAGGTGACGCCAATAAATTAAACAAAAAATGTATAAATAATTGTTAAAATGTGGGTTAGAACAGTATAATATTGTGTGTTTTGCAAATGCTTTTTAAAAGTTATTATTTTATTTGAGGAGAATTTAAATAGCAATTGTGGATAAACAAATGATCAATATTTTATTTCTGTTATTAGTTCTGTGCTACGTGTTTTATTTTTGGAGATTTCTGTACCTAAATAACACCACAAATTTGATCATGTTACGGCGACCTTAATAAAAACTATTCAATTTTTGGTTTTAGTTTTACTTAATTTACTTTCTGAGTTAATGGCCTGTACACTAATAAATCGCAACGCTCTGTATTATTAATTATTTTTTATTACAAGTGCAAAGGGCGTATAAAAATCTTTTATGACTTTTAAAGGGTCATGTTACAAAAATTTAACTAAATTGTTGATTGTGTTTCATATATTTTTAATTCAACAATTTTAGTATTTAAACTGATATTGTTGGATACGATTACAGACGGCTTTGTTCTTAGAACAATAGACTTGAATTCATCCTGTATTACTCATTCCAAAACAATTTGTCAGCATCGCCGAGACGACTCGAAATGTATATTAAAAAAATATTTATAGATTTTATACAGTCTGGGCGGCTTGAATCGTCAATAAACTGTTCAATCGTAATTGGGAATTTTCGGTTTTGACATTTTTTCCGATATTCTAAAAATATTTGTAGAAAAAACGATGTATACCCAGTAGAACGTGGCAGCGCTGACCATAATTCACCAAATTAAAATTCTTTACATTCCGTTCCACACCGTGCCTCCGACGGATCTGTACAATATCTATTTACTTTTGAGAGGAAGGCAGTTTTTAAAGGCGAAGTAAAATACATTGTATGCAGAACCGTGAACATATGCATCTGCGATTAGTATATTCGGATTAAATGTAATTATCGTATTTTTCTATCCTCTTGTTACAAGTTTATGATGTGAATTCTTTGTTTTTAAATACCAAATTCGATCGTAACTTTTATTTATGTTTGGACTTGGTTAGTGTTCTATTTAGACTAAGAGGTCGAGGCATAGGCGTCGGTGAAAATGTTTGTGCGGTAAAATTGTTTTTGTTATGGTCACATTTTAGTGTTTCCTTGTTTTAACTGTGTTAATCGTCTAACAGTTTCGACCGATTTCAAAAGTTTATTTAAACTTTACGCCTAGTTGAGTTTAAGTCTATCATTTTTAATAACACTAATTTACCAATATGAAATGGACAAGTATTACAAATTGTACAAATTAATAATTTAATTAATTTTTATTACAAATAAATGTTGTTTTTATTATACATATAGTCTTTCAATGCGGGGTATTACCTAGGTGTATTGCTTAAAGGCGCTATATTCTTGAAATAGTGTTTTCTACAAATACAACTAATATTAGACATTTAAGAACTGAATAACATATAGCAAATAACAGGAATGCCACCTGCGAATATTCAAAGGTATGTAAGTAAAATGAATATATAACGACAGAAAGCGGTCAAACCTACACATTTTCAGGTACAGAAATCTTCCAAAATACGTATTTTTTAAATTTAACAGCACATGTAAATATTGTCATACATAGTTCTGCATATACAATTGTTCACTTTTGTTTAAGTATGTGAAAATAATTGTTAAAATGTGGGGTTACAATAGTAAAATAATGTGCGTCTTACAAACACGTTTTAAAAGTTATATTATTTGAGGAGAATTTAATAGTAAAAGTGGCTAAACAAAACAATAATTTTATTTTTGATATTACTTTTGTTCTATTTGTCTTATTTTCCGAGTTTTCTGTACCTAAAACACATCACAAATTTGATCATTTTATGGCGAAACATACGGCGACCTTAAACTGAATCTAGTAAAGGGATTGGATATTAATCCACCGTGGGATATTGTAGCATATTATGAATTATTACAACGGATTAACAATTTTCCAAGTCTCAAGAAAAGAAAAACAAGTAATATAACGATACTGTGACTTTTCAAGTACATAGCAAATCTCTTTTTAAAACTAGTTACGTTCAACCCTTTTAAAAAATCAAAGTAGGTATGGTGAATATTTGTTAATTACAAATGAAAAACATTGCTAATGTGTACCTACATTCAATTGAAGCCATTTGCTATGACGCAGTTGAAAACCAGTCTCATTGGTTGTTGACATTCCTCCTATGTATTGAAACAATCACTGTGAAAATCTGTAATGGTTAAATCAGGACTCCGAGACGGCCAAAATTTTTGGCGATTATTAATATGTATTCTTGTGGCTAACCAAATCCCTCGCCAAATCCTCAAAAGTATTAAATTTTCATTTAAAAAATGAAAAAAAAGCAAGTGTGAACCACTAGAAGTAGTTCTATAAATCTCATTTGATACGTGCAAAATTGATAAAGCAATTGTCTGTTGCGTTTAAATGGTCATATTTTGTCACCTAAAAAGTCACAGTTAATGGAATAGCGTCGTTTTTTGTTCCACCCTATATAAAATATAACTTACTGGTGTCGGTAACCTTAAAGCAGTATGACACTGTAAAAAATCTCTAGAAACTTTTTGGAATAATTCTATTTCACGGTATTTTTGTAGATGCATACAGAAAACAAATCAAATAATTTTGAAAAGAATTTTGTTCATAAAAATTTAGAATATGTTCTAAATTTTTACGAGAATCTGCGCGAGAAAGTACGCAGTGTACAAATTGGACTAATTACTATAATGGTAGTCATTCTGTGCTGTGTAAACATATATTTGTTATAATAACGATATTTTGATATAATTGTCATTGACATTTTGTGATAATTGGCATTTGACAATAATTATTATAGATCCCTTTCCTTCAACATTTCACAAAATATAATCACTTTCACCACATCATCACATAAACCCCCAGTTACGCACACGCATGAAGATAATTTTACTGTGAATTCAATTACCAATACAATTTTATAAGTAATTTTGCTGAAAATTTGTTGTAGCTGTATTTTTTGTATGGCTTTTAAATCAAGTTTTCCATCATCTATCATCACCGTGTAAAAGCTCTCTCTAAAAATTCTTCGCCGAACGGCAGCCCCCCTGCGACTTCCCGGGCGGACGTCCGTGGGACGAAACAATGCGGGCTCCAGACTGTGATGCTGTGAACTCGCTACTGTTGGGGCCAGGGGCCGCACGGCTGCATGACCTGTGGAATGCACGCCACGCGGAAATTATAGTGGCCCTGGCAGGGTGCGAAGGACAATCCAAGGCCGATTTCGGACCGGTCGGAATACTTTGTCAGTCACGATGTGGCCCTTGTGCTACGTGCCCGTTCCCGCTCGCCATGTGCACACCTTTCCTGCGTCGTTTTTTTCCCAGCACCAAGACGTCTATTCGCTGCACATACGGCCGACGTTTCGAACGATGCCGGCATCGTATTTCATCGGCTGGTCTTTAAATAGAGCCTTGAACGAATCGTCGAAGGGGTACCCTCTGGAATGCCGCGGTGGTTACATACCTGTAAGTGAAAATTGTATTTTAATTAAAAATGTAGTGAAATGGCCGGTCACTTACCGCACAACATAAACGGCCGCTTTTGGTAGATGTTGGGTCATTGTTAAATTATGTTACCTACCATTAATTAAGTATGCTGTAGTTATATGCAATTTTCAATAAATTCATAGCTGTCTTTGGAGGCCGTCTAAAAAGAATAAACAATACAACTTTTCTTCAGGGTGTATTGGCGAATATCATAAAGTGGCGACATCTGTCGATAGATTTCAAAACTGCTGTAGCGACAAAGAACAAATTACTTGCATAACAGGAGTGTTAAGTTTTCTGTATTTTTAATTATTTTTTCTGTATAAATAATACCAGAATATTTGTATAATTGTATCTTGAATGAAGAAAAGTACAGACTCTGCGTAAGCCAATTTGTAATAAATCGAGTATAGAGGTGAACAATAATCCAACAAATAACAAATAACAAATGTTTTGTATGTGTAGGTGTAGGAGAAATCGTTTTTTTTTAGTAATTTTACAAACTTTGATGAGGTACCATATTTAGTTATAAAAAGTATACAAAAATGTAAAACATACGCAAGAATATTTCCACAAAATCTCGGAAAATCTGTACTGTTCCACAGTAATCCTTTTATTGTACCTACTTCTGATGCCGTGGATAATTAAATTGAGAATCTGAAAACCGATAACTATATGAAAATATGTAGCTAACTTTTTCTTATAGACGATTTTATGCCACGTAATTATAATGTTATGTTGTGAATCATTTAAGTTATGTTTTTAAATCTGTATTACCCTGCCAATTTTCTCCATTTAATAAAATATGGATATTTCATGGGATGGCTGAACAAAGCAGATGCTGTAAATACAGGCTTTTGACAATATGGGGCTTTTCGCGTTCTACCCCTGATAAAATTATGTACCTCACCTTATTTTAGAGGTCGCACACGATCCCTTAAGTAGTTCGAGATATCTCGAACTGAACCATTATACCTGAATCTGAAAGGTTACGAGCATACTAGGGATTCACGATACAGATGCATATGGAATTTATCTTACAATAAATTTAAAATAATCCTTTTGATAAGTCCTAAAATACACTTTCTCCTAAAAAATTACATAAATACAAAGAATTGCACCATAAAACATAACATTCCTGGCAATTAAAAGCTTTGTAATCTTAGCGACAAGTATAAACAACTTGTTGATCACCCCCTACATCCGACATTTTGAACTTTACAGCGCCATCTAGTGCTTCGTGAGTTTCGCGAATAACAGCTTACAGGCTCACAAGTCATTTATAATAAGAAAAAAAAGCATATTTTCACCTGTTTTGTTCCATCATAAAGTTTCCTCAAGTTGGTAAAATCTGAAAATTGTAAAATTCGAAAATTCTGTAAATAACATTTTCGAAAATGATACTCTTTATAGACATAAAAAAGAGTACGCATTTTTGTATTTTCTTCATTTCTTCTAGAACATATTACGATATTTTTTTAAGTGTGTCCAAAATTGAAGTACCACCATTGAAGTATTTTAAAAAATTGCACACTTAATTATGAAAACTGTCATTTTATATACCACATCAATTTCCGTACCCCCTTGTATATATACGCCTCTGGCGCTGTGATCGTCGTAGGGTTAGTGTTAAAACATGAAAATCAGAACCGTACTACGCATAAACACTCGTTTTAAGACAATCAAATTTTTCTAGTAGCAATTATAGCAATTATAAGTTGTATTAGAATGAAAATATACAGTAATTATCCGTCAGCCTGTGATTAGGCAACCCACCACGCAAATTCCGTGCGATTCTACATAGAGAATTTTTTTAATGGAATACTCCGTCATTAGTATTAAAATGCAGCTTTAATTGATTTGATAAATTAAACAAATATTCCTTGGTATTTTTGATTTAAAAGTAGATGATAAAAGAATAATGTGAAAGTATACGATAAACTCTCTGTTTGTTAAAAATATTTTATAGCTTATAATCAATTTAATTTTATTTGATTTATGTACTATTTGATTTCATTAAGTATGTAGTTTTACATATGAATTTCCTTATATTTGGATTGTATCTAGTAGTGTTGTTTTTCGTTTATCAAGGCAGAAAATTGTTGTAAATATAGCACAGAATAAGTCTGTGGTTATTGGTAGATGTGAACAAATAGTTGTAGTTGCCAGCTGATGTCGTATCTGAAAATGTTTTAATGTCATAAAGCTCTTACATCAATTAATGCAATATAATATTTGTTTTTACATATAATAAAATTTTGCAAATATTATTCTTTTCACCATTCACCTGAAGGCAGTAATGTCTTTCTTTTTGTATTTATGCTTACTAAAATTTAAGAGTTAACCTGTAAACCTAAGTACAGCCCTGACTTTCAGGGGCTTGTACCAAATTGTGCTAGTACAATGGTACTGACCCTTGTCTTGATAATATGAACATAGATAACGAATACGGGCTTGGGCTTATAATCGAATCATTGTCTGATGATAAAGGACATGCGTCATAGATATGAACCAAGAAATTTTTAAATTTATTGATTGATCTTAAATTATTCAAATCAAATGTTTGAAAATGTGAATTATGGTCAGATATTAAGATAATTTTTTTCATATTGGAAACTAGTTACTTTTTTTGGTAAAATACACTATTTATTATTCAACCCCACAACAGTATTGTTTTATATTTTTTACATAAAATTATAAGAAATAAGAATAAGAATTTATAAAGAATTAGTAAAATTTGGGTCAGATTTGGGTTTTGTATAAAGATAACATTTTTATCGTATTTTTATCTCAAGTCCAGTCATCCTGTAAATATAGTATAACATTTTTCACTTTTCTTTACACAGAAAATTCTATACATTTTTCATTGTTCTTGATATTATTTGTTGGTTCAAATTATCCTAATAATCAGAATCTCTGTTTTATAATTTTTGCGGACGCTCATGTCTTTTTAGGATTTCTGCTTGTTGTAAAACAAATACATGGAATTTTTTGAAAGAAGGAAGGAAGATTCAATGTTATAAATTTTTAGGGTAGCACGACATGTAGTTTGAAATTGTAGCTAAATTAAAATTAAATTATTAAAGATTATAGAAGTCCAAACATTTGGTATAACAATTAATTACTTAGATATTCCTTTGAATTTGTACAAGAAAAGTTCAGATTAAATTTATCACGAAACTATGTTAAACACGCGTTGTTTTGTTAACCCGAGTTATGACGTTATATTGGTATGCAACCAATTTTTTTATTTGCTATTTGCGAATATATTTATAAACTTGCTTCCCGTGTATTAAAAAACCCATTAAAATATGAGGAGATAATATTTATGCATTGACGAGATGCGAAGTGTCTAGAATTGCCAATAAAATGTGATCATACCAATTCCAGAACAGTGTTTTGCTATTTTATCATATCAAATTGCAAGTTAATAACATTTATAATAAGTGCATTCTAAGGTTTCATCTTTCCATTCTAGATTTAATTAATAATTATGATTATCACAATTTTTACCATTAAGAAAGATTCATTGATGATTACTGATCGAGTTATTGTTGCTGTTTATACCTTCATATTTGGTCAAATGAAAACTTTTACGTACATATATTTTATAATTAGGTAATTTAAAATGTCTAAAAAAATGTCACAACAACAACATGCCTTAAATTATTAACTATGTACTATCAAAATAAATAATAATAGGACCGTTTATACGCCAAATTACAATTTTGATGTTTTTTTATTTTTTATTATCATAATTAGTTAGAAATGCCCTTTGTTTATGTTGAAATTGCTTTTCATGTCAAAAGACTCATAATTGTATAAAGTAGCTCTTATCTTATTATTTTTGTTAACCGCTTGTAGTCTTTTTTTAACTTTAGGGTTTTGTAAAATTTCATTGTTGATATTTTTGTTACAGGCAAAGAAAGATATTTATCATATAAAATCTCAGAGATTATTACTTGCCCAAGACGAGTATAACCACTTGAATAATGCCTTAGCATCTCTCACGACATCCAGAACCAGCTGTAAGTGTGTGATTATTTGTTGTATTAAGTCTGAAAGTAATTATAAACTTTATTTACAGTGTGTTCTTCAAGTAGTAGTATTAGTACGAAGTATGACCCAGACCTTCTCAAGTCTGATGTGGCTTTAGCAAAGAATAGAGTTTCCAGACTAAAATCGGAACTGGAGCAGATACGAAACGAAATGACTTACACTGAGAGAGGCGTCGAAACATTAACAAAGTAAGTTAGTGTTACTACAGGAGTTAAGTGTCCTATGATTATTCTTTAATTTATTTTAGTGTCGAGCAGAAACTAAGTATGCAAGAGGAAACATATTATAATATATCGGAAGCTCAAGCGATCATGTCAGAATTGAGAAATATCCAGAAGTCGTTGTCATCTGGAGAGAAGGAAAAGGCAGAACTTATGCAGTCTTTGGCGAAACTGAAAGATGATTTGACGAGGTTACAACTGTCTGAAAGCTCCCCAGATGTTTCAACATTGAATTTGCCCCAAGAAAAGTTAAGCACTGCATCTCAGACAGATCTCTCATGTGACTTGGTACCCATAGGTACTAAGCTAGCGGAAATGGCTAAAATGAGGTTGGAATATGATGAAGCAAGGAAGAAAGTCCAACACATACAGCAAAAATTAGCCGACTTGGAAGAAAAAGTGCAACCCGGGCAAGTAGAATCTGATAAAGACAGACTTCTGTTGTTCCAAGAGAAAGAACAACTTCTGAGGGAACTGAGAAGTATTACTCCTCGCATGAGGTCAAAGGAGGAGATGAGCGGCATACAGATGGAATGTATGAGGTTAGAACAAGACTTAAACAAAGCTCTTGAAATGTCGAATAGAGCTATCGCTGACAGACTGAAGTTGCACGAAGAAAAACAGCTGCTACTTCAGCAGTTAAAAGATGCTTTGTGGCAAATGACTCAGTTAGAATCGCAATTAAAGACATTATCTGCTAGTACACTTTCTGTTAGCAGCAGCTCAAGCCTTGGTTCTTTGTCCACGACTAGTAGCAAAGGATCGTTGAGTTCAGGATTAAGTTTTACGGACATTTACGGTGGACCACAATGCAGTGGAGTACCTACTGCAGAAAAAACAATAGATATGGCTGATCTGCATAGAAGAGTTGAAAGATTATTAAAGAGTAACGATAGTACTCCACATATTCCATCGCCCGGAAGGTCACAACCATCTTTATCACCAAGAAGTTCTCTGTCATCGGTGTCACCACCAGTTTCGCCCATGTATGAAAACCTTCCCTGTATGGTGCCGCCTCCAACGTATGAACAAGTAGAGAGAGATAGAATGTTACAGTCTGATCAAAAGCAAATAGAAGATAGGTTGGCAGAAGTGAGGATTTCTAACCTTTCTGTTTACAGCGGAAGCACCGAATCTGTTCATAATATTATCTCGCAGAGAACCTCCATTCCAAGTTTGTCGCCTTTAACGGACCTGTTCGAAGCACAAGCCAGTAATATGTCGCAAGGATCTGGCCTGGGCAGGCCGAGTAGATATTCATACGAGAGTGCCAGCGATCCCCCGTTATCTCCTATATCGGAAACACCTCCTCCCATCGACCACGACGAGATGCTGCAAGGAACGGCATTGTCAAGAACTTCTTCTTCCGGTACGAACACGAGGTCAATTTCAGCAGCCGTCAGCGACGAATCCGTTGCTGGAGACTCTGGTGTTTTCGAGGCTTCGAACAGAAAGAGGCTGTCTAATATTTTCTCTCCAGATTCGGACTCGGAAACGGCACAAGTACAAATTAAACTGAAATATGTTCTGACTGAAAATGTGCTCAATGTAACTATAGAGAAAGCAAGGAATTTAAGTGCATTACTTGTTGCAGAAAATTCTTATGTGTAAGTATTACGTAATTCATATTTTTTATATATATGCCAAAAAATTATGGGGTCATACATAAAAAATCAAAAAATATATCAATATTTTCCCATGGCGGTTATCGTCTTCTAGTTTTGAAATACTGGCTGTTAAAAAAAAAATTAAATTGATTTTTACGTAATTGTTTTCACAAAACAATGTATTGCTTTGAAAATTGGTACAGTGAAGTTTTTGAGGGTGCTCAATATGTCCGTTTTCAGTATTTGATCATCTACTAGATGTCCCTAGCTGCTATTTCTCTCAGTGACATTTTATAAACATTTTGAGGTTAGGTTTTTTATAGCTTATGTCACAATATAAAATTTCATTTTATATAAAAATAATTGTTTTAAAATTGTTCAGAATGCACGAATGCAAGAAAAACGCAATTGATTGTCCCAAAATAAGTTAGCTTTTCTACTCCGTTGCCTTATTACACTACAAATTGATGAAATTTCTAGTAACAAGTATTTAAATTTAAAAAAAATGTATTTTTGTAGATTTTGGATATCCAAAATTTTGTGGGTTGGACTGTTATTACTCTATTACTACTAGTGTTACTATTAATATTTGAGATTCTTCGGTATCCTTGAAAATATCCAGGTGGCATCAGATAATTTCTTCGTTATTTATTGTGTAGTTATTAATCGATGTAGAAAACATCATTTTAAGAATTTGTAATTTTTAAGGGCCTTATAACCCTTAATGTACAGGTTGTTAGAAAATAAATCGGTCATATTTCAAGAGTAGCTTACTTTGGTACCATTTTGTGCACTTAAAATATTCTCCGTAATTTTTTTTTCCAAGTTAGAACATTTTAACAAAACAAAATTATACTGCGGTAACTTGGATTTAAATTACTTCGTCTCCATTCAATGAAAAGTTAATTTTATTTTGGACACTGTATTTTAAAAAATAGAAGTTACTGGCCATGTCAGTTGTGTTATTTTGATAAAAAATAGTGAGGTTTTAGCAATTTTACTATGAGTACCATTTCTGTCTAACATGAAATTTTCCATGTAACACCATAAAAAACCCTAACCTTAAAAAAATTACATTATAAAATTCAGTGGTGGTATCCAGCAAACTCTTATCAGACAGTCAAATTTCAATGCAATATACTTTTTTTTTGGAAAAACTAAAATTCGATTATAAAAAATCAATTCAAAGCTCCCATGGTTCATAGGAGAGAATGTTTTGGTGTCCTAACCTTTTATAATTTTTATGTTAATTTCTAGAACACCCTGTATATAAATTATTGAAACTGAATTATTTATTTTCAGATATATAAAAACTGCATTATTGCCAGCAAATCCTGCATTTCCTTCTGTGTTCTGTACAAAATTGGTGAAAGATTTTAAAAAGGCAACTTTTGGTGATATTTTTAATATTCCTGTACCTGCAAATAAAATCTTTACGAAAACTTTACAAGTCAATGTCTGGAGTAAATCTGAAGATCAGCGAGAAAAGTGTGTGGTAAGTTTAGATAAAATTTGAGGTGTTGTTGGGATTGCAGATATTTTCATGCAATATTTTATTTTAGGGCTGTACACAAGTTAGTTTGGCCGACTTTAATATTCACAGTCTCTCACAGAAATGGTACAACATTCTGTGCCTGCAAGAAGAAGTCCAATTGAATATGGTGCATTCGAAACAGGAATCTGATTTATCTCTTAGGGAGAAGTGTGAAAGCGACACCTTGTATAAACAGATGGGAAAAGAAGAGAGTTCTGACGATTCCACTATTATATCTTCTCAAACTTCGACGTTAACGAGGAACCAGGAAACTGTGTTTTCACCACCTGCAAACCTCAATTTCGAGGAACTGTATAATTGTTTAAAAAATACAGAGGAATATAGCAGCGAGGATTCCGAGGAGGAGGCGGAAGAATGCGAAGAACAGGGAATTACCGTCGTCTACAGCTCAAACGATAAATTAGACATCATTTCAGAACACTGCAGCAAAGAGCTCTCCCTATCCGACAAACAAACAAACACCGAATGCGCGTTTTACCCGGAACACGCCAAGCAGATGAAACTGCAAGCGCCAAGTCCTCTGGACGATCACCAAGGCATCATCAAACGGTCCCAGACTTTCTCGCCTACCGCACACGTCTCGAAAACAAAGTACATATGCAAATTGAACAGAAGCGACAGCGACAGCGCGATGCCTTTATACAGACGAGGTGGCAAACCGTTCGAACGGCACGCGGTCGAGAGGAGATCGCTGCGCTTCAGACGCCAGTCGGGCTCGGTGGTGAACCTAGCGAGCAAATCCCAGACGCATTTATTCCCGACCGCCAGGACATCGATAGACTTGGAGTTAGATCTGCAAGCTCAACACACGAGATTGGAGTTATTAAATTCGGAATTACAAAGATTGAGAGAGTTGAAACTAAGACTGGAGACTGCCAAAGAACAGGGGGATACGGAACTCGCGGCATACTTACTGGACGACCAGCAATTCCAAAATCTGATAGCTCAAGCTGAGAACTGTAAGACGGTCAAAACGCCAGAGGAAAGGAAAGTGGAAAAGATGCTTAGGAAGGTTTCCAAAGAGATCTACAAATTAAGGAAATCCAAGGCAGGAAATGGAAAACCCGACATTATTTCGTTCAAGTAAGTATAATTTTTCAATATATAGAAAATCGAAAATGTTGGGAATAAGGACATTTTTTAGAATTTTCTTTTGGTATGCTATAAATATCCTTTCCGTAAAAGTGGCCATTATCCTATATGTTGCCAATTGTGTTACCATATCTATGAAAAAAGACTAAAATGTCTGATAAAACATAATATGTTGTGTTTTTTATTGATACAACATACGTATTTGAGGAGACCGCTACAGAAGTCATTTTAATGGTTCTTATACAGGGTGATCTATAAGTAATGGCCCATGAAGACATACTAGATTTTTCACTTAAACATATTACAAATTAAGGCAATGCCTTAATAAAATGTTGATGATAAAAAAGATACAGGGTGTTAGTACTAATTTACAAACTGATTCTCTGTAATAATTACACTGTGTTTGATTTTATCAACTTAAAAATTTGGGAATAGATGTTTTTGATTATATTTCGACGTATTCTCTAGAGGGCGCCACATCCGCCATATTTTTGACGTAAATGTGAGCGTCACTTTTTTCACTTATCACTTCTTTATAAAAAAGTCTTCAAAATCGAAAAATTCTGATTGAGAATAATTTTTCACATTCAAATATGGAAGATGTAACTGTTATTCGTTGGCAATTAAATTTCAATGGAAGTGCGAGGCAATGAGAATATTTGGGAGGATTTTCAGTATGACTTCCATTTGAAAAATACTATCCGTAGCATTTTACATCAGTGTTTGTCCATCTACCTTCAACATGTCCAATTTGCAAGAGAATTTTTGCGCTTACTAAGTTAAAATATTATGCAATGAACTATGCAGGTATTTGTTGAAAAGCTATTTTGTCAATAATGGTCAATTTCTGAGACTAATAACAAGTATACCTTTTTTTCTCAAAAATAATGTAAGTGTAAGATTTTTTAATAAAGTCACGTTACTTTAAAGTTAGGGCAAAAAAAAGTTATGGTTACATTTACGTCACAAATATGGCGCCCTCTAGGGAATACGTCGAAATAGACAACAGATTATGATTTCTAAAATCTAAAAACATCTATTCCCAAATTTTTAAGTTGGTACATTAAAAAATAATGACACCATGTATCTTTTTTATTATCAACATTTTATTTAGGCAAGTTGGATTAAATAGTAATATTTTGAACTAAAAAATCTAGTATGTGTCCATGCGCCATTACTTATAGACCATCCTGTATAAATTAACGAAGTGTTTCACAATTTATACGCCAATTTTTAATGATGTGTTTGAAATAAAGACAATTTGTTACAAAAAAAAAAAAAAAATGTAAGCACAACAGAAAACTAGACAAAAATTATTAAAGTTACAATAACTGAAAATAATAAATTTATATTCTGCTGCCTCATGTATTGTAGTACACTGCATGAAAAAGGGACAAAAAGAAGGCCTGAGGTTATTTTTAAATTGAAGGGGTGTTCTAAGAAGTACGGTTTCTACACGATGGAGTACTCACATATTTTTGTTTAGTAGGCTGATACAGTGGACCAGTACATTGGCCTGCACGATAAATTGCGCGAACGGATCGACATAGCTGCTGTCTTGAGGACGAGTAGAATGTATCATTTTAGAATTTTATCAGTATCTCTTTAAAAACCAAAAACCTACTAAAATTGATTATAAAAAGTTGAAGAAAATATAGATTTTTAGACTGGAAAACAGAAAACGATCTGGATATTTCGAAAATTTATTCCTGTAGAAACGATTTTTGTTTGAAATAGTGCTTTGATATGTGCTTCATAATATCATAAAGCTTCATGCGTTAAACAGTTATTGTGTGTGAACTTTTTCTTCAGAAGCATGAAATGATTACCATATTGCCGAATATTCTTAATTTTCCCAATTTTTCTGTATATTTTATGGTTTCCGAGGTGCCAATGGTGAGCCGTGAAATACGGACCACCCTGTATAAAGGGCCAGTTTAGATTGTGAACCTTTTATTGTCACAATTGCAAGTAAAAAAATAAAAGAATTTTTATAAAAAATGTTGATGTAGAATATGTTATTTGCATTAAATTCAAATTATTGTTTAAAATTTAACAAAGGTCTAAGGCAACAGTGTTTTTTAATTTTGAGTACCAATTTAGTGAAATATATACATTTGCGTTTTTTTATGATTAAATTTAGTGTACTGTAGTTGTACACTTCAGTAAGTAGCTGCTACTATTGGCCATTGTTGCCTTCTAGATCATATTATAAGGACACTGTTAATACAGTATGTAATAATTCCTCCACTTATATTATTTTAAAATTTTCAAATGAAACATGATAAGCATAAAAAGTAGTTATGCTATTTATTAACTTACAGTATTTTCCATAAAATATTTCGAGATTGCTTGGCATCATTTTGTATAAAAAGCACCTTTTAGTAATTTTATTTCTAACATATTATTTTAGAAATACAGATGAAACACATCTATCATTTTCATAAATGTGTTCGAGAATTATAATTTTTAAAACATTTTTGCGTTTAAAAATATATGTGTTATGGAGAACACTACCTTTTTACACTATCTTTTATGTCGTTTCATGTGTACCAAATTGAATAATTTTGGTATTTCTTTTCAGGGAAAAGATGGCTTTCTTTACTAGAGTCAATACTAACGTGCCTTTCTTGCCGAACAACGAGTGCCATTCGGAAAACGACACACAGCAACACATAAACGAGGAAAAAAATCAGTGTACAAATAGTGATAATAGGAAGAGAGACGTCGGCAAGAACGGTGAGAGTGGAGATAGTAAAAACGATCCTTCGAGTCGTTATGGCTACGTTAAAGATAGAGTGCTAGGAGTTGAAGTATAATATTTATTGAATTTCATATACACATACATACACGTGCTTTAGAAAATTAGAAGATAATCTTCAAGATAATAGGGCATAACTCTGATAACTAATATAAGGTGTTATAATGCAACTCAAAAGCGTGGTGCAATTCAACATTTGGCAATTAGAAGGCGGTAGGCAGTTAAAAAAATTAAAAGAAAACGGCCGTTTTTCAAGAATCGAATGAAAATGTTTGAAAATATATATTTTTAAATGGTCTTTTTAAATTGGAACAATTAACTTTTGGTCGTAACTAATAGTTGGGGAATTGTTGAATATTAATTACTCTCAGGAATAGTTTCCTGATTTTCTGTTTATTTCTCTTATATGTTTTTAACATATTTTTTATTATTCATAGTTACATATTTGATTCATAAGATCGATCATATGAATTTTTTTAGTTATTTTTTTTTGGCAAAATTTTTAAACGACAAAAATTTGAACGTGAAGAAAAGAAATCCAGAAAATTAAGGGACAGAATTTTTTTAATGACGCTCTGTATTTTTTCAATTCTAACCTCAATAATTAGAAGCTTACACAAAAAGGTAGATTTATAGAATTAAACACTTTGGAATGTAAGTCATATACAATAGACATACTATAAAAAAATGTGGATTTAGAATTGAATAAGTACAGTATATGGAATTTTTCCATTCAGTAAAAAATATAGTAATTACAGTTACAGAGTATGATCAGCGATTAAGGCAGATTTGAAATTTTTTTTATCTAAATTCCGACTGTGACAGCCTTATATGTATAGAGTCTCGAGGGTGACCATTAAGATATCTTCGCAAGTATTTAGAACTTTGTAAATGTCAACCATTTGATTGTGTACCAAATGATGGAACTTTACAACAATTTAAGTAAGCATTTTCTGTTATGTCTGATATTGTCTGTTAATAGTTTCTGAGACTCTAGTTGTCACCTTTGAATTTAAGACACCCTGTACAAGACGTGCTGATATATAGTTCTACTATAGTAAGACAAATGAAGTTCAGACATTTACTTCATTAAATACATTTTTAAAATGTACATATTTGGAAAGTACAATTTCCTCAAAATGCATTATGATTTTTTTGCGTGAATTTTTTAAAAATTTATGACGTCATCCTCTAGCCAAAACTACTGCATTTTTTTTGTTGATTAAATGTGTGTGTATATATATATATATATATATATATATATATATATATATATAAAACAAAATGGTCATGGATGCAACATTTTGTTAATTTTTATTACCACTTTAATTCAGCAACAATCAAATGAATAAAAAACAAAATTTAACATATTGAGAATTTTAAAATTGATTTATTAAATTAAAAAATTTATAAATCTTATAGAAATCGGATGATAATTTGCTATTCATTTTCTGTAAAACAATTAATACATATTTTTTAAATTAGCACTTAATAATCATAATAGGTCAAGCATTTGCAATTTTGAAAACAAAACATTTTCAAATATGCTCATTTTTAAGGCCAGCTTAATAAAAAAATATTTGATCTTCATTTGTTTCTTTACTTAATAATTTCTTACTTTACATTCTATTATTCAAGTATACAGAGTGTCTGGAAACTAACTCTCAAATGAAAATGGCAAATTCTAGGGATGATTTCATATCGACATTGACATAAATAGTCTTATCCAAAAATGCTTCCTAATGGAGGTTGAAGATGGCCATTTGACATGTTTTTTTTTTTTAATAGCTCAGGTGGCTGTTTATCTAGAAGAATCAAATTTAGGTTGTGTTAATTGTTATATGGACAGCCTTTTGAGATAATGATCCTTTAATTATAACCATAGGCATCCATCTGGGAGGGTAAACCGATATTTTTAATTATATTGTTTTATTTTCGACTTTGGTATTCTTAATATCAAAATTGTAGATTTCAGAGTCTTCTAGATCAAAGATCTACCTTTTCTCTTCACGTCTATTTGAAATGTCTGTTTTTTTCCATTATAATTACAAATTCTTTGCTAATATTTGGTAGTTGGCTTTGGAAAACAGATAAAGTAAAATTCTTTAAACAAAATGGGAATTTTGTATTAAATATCACAAACTGGCAATAATAATAACAAAACAACGATCAACAAAAACAAAAGTTAATAAAAGATGCTCTACATGATGGCCATTACTTAATACATAAAGTGATTCGTTCTCTAATGTTCTAATCTAATCTTCTCTAAATTACGAATCATTTCTGGGATCATTTATTTTATTTGGGTCAAGATAATTTTTGTCAAATCGCTACGAAATTATCCCCATCATTTTCCTGTATATTTTAAATTTTTCATACTTAGATAAGGAATATTTCAAAATTTATATACACGTTGAATTAGATTTAATGGCGGACCCAGGAGTTAGTAGTCCATTTTTTCCAAAAGGCTGATCAAGTTTCTATAAAAAATCTACTAGATCTATTTTATATTTTCCAAATTAACAGATATAATTAAATTTGGTAAACGTCTTACCTGGATAAGTTGTGTTAATATGGGGTAGCATCATGCCCTGTAAATCAACTGTGGAGTTAAACATAAATTTTACAAAAAATTATTATGGTTTTGTATGCTTGAAAATATTGTCATAAAGTCAAGTTTATTTACAAAATTCGGTTAGTTGGGGAAGTATAAAGATTTTTTTTATTGGATTTGTATGTCGAAGAGGAAAAAATGGCCATATAAAAAAGTTTATTTATTTTTAAATATCCTCTTGGGTGTGATGTTAAATCTGTATAAAAATATTTTTGATAATGACGGTGATTAAATTTAGTGATAATAAATATGAGAAAGTGCTATAAAATCTTGTGGATTGATTACAGAAAGGACTAAAATGTAACCTAATATATTTTAATACTGTGTGTTGAAATTGAAAGTCAAGTACAATGAAGAGTTTGTTCTATATATTTTTATATGAAAAAAAAAGGATACACGAAAATATCACCAAAGAACAATTATGGTCTAGAAGGTAAAAATATAAATTTTAAAGAAATTTAAAGGATGAAATTCTTACTCTAATTAACGAAACAGAATGGGCACCGGGCAGGGGTAATTCGTACAGTGCTTTTAATTAATAGATTTTTATATTATAAAAAAAATTCTCAGCAATTTTTTTGTTTGTCTATTTTTATATTATGCAGGGTGTTCAGAAATTAGTTGTTAAAAATGATGGGCATATCGGGGGAGTCGAAATAATATCAGTGCTTGATATACATTTTTATCCTATATTCTAAACCGTTACCTTGGAACCTCAAAATTTGGATGATAGTAGTAGCTTATAATATTACAATTTTCTGTTTAAATTGGAATTAGACATTCTTCATTATACAGATACTGTCAAAATTAAGTTTTAGAATTTACACTATTTTGACGGTGTTGCCAAATTTGACAGTTTGCGATTCGATTCTTTATCAATTTTGTTATAAAAATGCTTTACTTCGTTGTATCCGATATCTTTTACCATTTTAGAGATAAACTTAGCTTTCAGGCAAAATAAGGGATAATATTAAGGAATGAAGCATGCCTAATTTCAATTTAAATAGTGAAAGTTGTGTTATTATGAGACCCAAATCACCCAAATTTCTAAGTTGCCAATATAACGGTTTAGAAGTTATGACTGAAATTCATTAAACAACTTTATACTTGGAAGCCGTGTCCTTAAGGATAAGATAAAAATGTATATGAAATACTGACTCCCTATCATTTTTGACCACTAATTTCTGGACGCCCTGTATATCAAATAACCAAATTTTCTGTTTCATATTTAATGAAATTTAGTGATATCTAGGAGATTTGATTTTAAAATATATACTATGTCACTTCAAATTTAAAGCACTGTCTGTCCTAGAAATAATTTTGCCTTATATAATGCATAAAAAAACATTACAATGAAGGCATTGCTCCTTTGGTAAATTTTATAGTTCATCTTAGCGGTTCTGTACACAGTGAATTTTTAATGAATAATGCAATGGAGACTATAATTAACTTTAAACTGAATTAAAAAAAATGCGAAAAATACAAGTTTTAAATTTATTACAATTTACACATTTATTCTTTGTAACTACATAGTTTGACGGAATTATTTTTTATGGCAATTTATACATATATTTTATTACTTATTTACTGGATTAACAATTACATATTAAATACTAGCGTCCAAAGTAAGGTTGTGGATGGCTATTATTATTCGCAAGGAAAATTTTATTGTAACTTGAAACAGCTAAAATCAGTTAGGGATATTAAAGTTATCAGATATTTAATACTGTTGTTTACATATTTTTTTATACAGTGTTATTATAGTGACCGAAATTATAATAAATTGTTCTCTATATGTAAAGATATATATTTTGGTTTGGTAACTTGAAAATCAAATATATCTTGTCAGTTGCAGTTAAGTAGCACAATAACGTAAAGGGATAGTAGAATAGAGGAAACAAGTGAGTACCCTTATTGTGTCTATATTATATAAAAATACTGTTGTTTCGGTTAGTTTCATAAAAATTGAGATACTTAATTTGCGTTTGTTGTTATTCATTTTCATCAAGTGTTAAATTTTTCGTTACCAGCAAATATTTTAATGGTTTTAAACGTAATGATGTGATGTTGCACCATAAGATCTGATTGAATAGAAATACTCAAACAATGTATTCAAATGTTTCACTTGACTGTTCTTTATTTATGTTTCTACTCTTTATTATATTGATAGATAGGTATGTATAATTTTGGTATTGATACATTAAAATTAGTACAATCCTTTTTAACTTTGTTACCAAACTAAATGTTATGGTTATTTATATTTAACAAACATTGTTCATAAGAAATTGGGATTTTTTTATGAATAATAAAAAAATTATTACTATATTACTATCGGATATAGTCTTTTGCCTCCTACAAAAATATAATATTCAGGTATTTGGGAGAGGGTAGTAAAATGTAAATGCTAAAAAAATATATGAACACTTGACGATTTAGATACCTGGGTTTTATATTTGAAACTTTCAGAAGATTATACCCTTTATTATCTCAACTATATTAGTTGAATTTTTGTTATTAAAATAGCTTTCATATAGTTTACGTGATTTTTTACTTGTATTATATGTAAATAGTAATTACATTAGTATTAGATTTGTATAATAAACTAGCGTGTTTTTAAAAAATATTGGTACATTCTAAACAGATAAATATATATATGGTTCTAATAAATAATAAAAAAATTGTTTTTTAAGAAAATAATTTTATTTCCTTCCTTTAAATCTACTCTTATGGGAATTTAAAAACCAATACGGAAAGAAATGTGGAATCAATTTGATATTCTGATGGTCCTGTGAGATATACAGGGTAATAAAAAAATTGAGAATGTACAGGGGGACTGTTACAAATACAATTTTGTAAAGAAAAAATAAAAAAGAGCGGTTTAAAAATGATTTAAAGATACACTTCTGCGTGGCACTGGAAAACTGATCCACTGTAAAACTTGACAAGATTAAGCGTGCAATGGGCAACCGGACAAAAAAATTGATAGGTATTTGCAAGGAAAGAAATAAATTACTTTTTATAATACCTTTTTTATACATCAAATTCAACTGATTTTGCTGCTATTGTTATTAACTTTTAATAGATAAATTTGTGGTTGTAATTAATAAAATAATTTGACATGTCTTCTTGTCTGTTTTGAATTTGTAAATTACTGGCAGCAGCTATCATACGTTTGAATAAATCATCAATAGTGTCCACCTCGGTGCAATATATTTCATATATTTAAATATCTTCACAAAAATAAGTCAAAATCATTTAGTCTGGAGATCATGGTGGCCATGGTATCGGTTTTGCTTGTCCAATCCTTTGGTATTAATGATTGGACACGCTGTACATGATATGGATATAACTGAGCCTCGTTTATGATACGCCATATTGCTGCAATATGCCGTAGACACCCTAGACCTCCATCTGTTAAAAGATTTGGTTGCAAATATCCCGTGGCACGCCTGCGTTTGTACTACACTTGCACTCACTGCACACCATTGTAAAAGTAGTGTTTACCGGGAAATCGTTCTGTTACAGCATTTTCACTGTACTATAAATTAAAATGATATCCAACAACTGCGAGTTGCTATACACGTAATCTATTTTTTTCATTTGAAAAACTAATGTAAATATCCGCGTCACAAAAACGTTAATACCTACTATAAGTAATCAGATTTTAATATTTGGAATCGCTTGGCGTATCCCAGCAATGTAAAGGTTTTCTCAGAAACTATAAGGATTTGACATTTTTCTTGACACATCTATTCCCAAATTTTTTAAGATAAGTTCTGAATCACCCTGTATGTAAGCACCTATAAAAATATCCTTCTAGTCTCAAGCGATGTGTGGGTATTACTTAATACAGGATATTTAAATTGCTAAAATAGTAAAAGAAATAGAATTGCTATTTAAGGCGAATAATCTTTGTAGAACAATATTTGCCACGAATTCAAATTTGGCTTGTTATAAACAAAAAATAGTCTAAACATTTACAAGGAAATATTTTGGTATTTTCGGAGGGAGGGGGGTGATCAAGAGGTTGCCTCATTTTAGGTGTGGTGTCAGTTATTGTCAGCAAAAATTTCACCACAGAACATTTAGTAGAGTACATCACTTATAGAACTTATACCGTTTTGTGGCTGATATTTTAATAAATAATTAATTCTGTTCCGTACACCTGCTATTGAATTGAAATATCTGTTACTATGCAAACGATATAATTTAGTGTTTGAAATTTGTTTTAATAAAATGCACTCATTTCATTGGTTTATAACCAATAGAATATAAGCACAGTATGACAGCTTCGGTAAACAAAATTGGATTCCAGGTTAACCGCATTTTTGTTAAAAAAAAATACACAAAAATCTGGATAAGACGTTCCAATGTTGGAAATGCTGACAGTTATTATGGAAAGGTTGAGTTAAGTCTCTGTAAAATTTCATATAAAAAATCACGTTTTATTTAGTAATAATAATAGTGCATATTTTGATTGGACTAATGCCTCGACCAGCCCACCAGACATATACTGGTTTCGAGCTTATTTTAGCTCTCATCAATGTATCATAGGTGAGCTAACCAATGAATTATCTTGTTGTTTAAATCTGTCTAACCCAACAGTAGAGACCATGAAAATCCGGAAGTGATAAAACTGCATTTAGCGACCATTCGCTACTCCATGCTGGACTGACCAACCACAGAATTCCAGAAAATAACTACTCTGCGAGCTAATGCCCCGACCAGTATTGAATTACACCTGGAAAACCTGTAGCAAACAGCTAAAGTCATTTGTCAGCAGCCCACCAGACATATACCGGTTTCGAGCTTATTAGCTCACATCAGTATGCCATAGGTACGTAGCTTAACCTCTAGAAGGAGCTTTGTGAATATAATATATTATTACTTTCAGCTGTAACCAACATTTAGATAAAGAACTATCAATAATTATAAATTAAATAAGAACAAAGTATATTTCCATATACTTAAAGAGACACTATGGCAGTAGCGACAACGGGACATATTTTGACATGCATAAAAATGACATATTTTACTCTGTACATAAAAGCAATACTTTAATTTACTCAGTATTTGATGTCTAAAACCTCATCTTTTTCAACATTTATGTAGTTATAAATATTATAGAATATTACCCAATGAATTTATTCCTTTCAATGCAAATTTTAGATATTGATATACCACTTATTACATTGTTCTGAAACGCGCGTTAATGATCGCCGCATCCAACCAGCATCTGAACCAGAGAAATAGAGGAGAGGGAGAACGCGCTTCGACGAGTGCGCATCCACATTTCACTAGGACGCTACGGGCGCAGCCATTTTGAATTCATGTACGTCACACTTTTAAGACAAAATATTTACAGACAACGCTCGGACGGGAGACTGAACGCTTCGTATTTCGAGCAGAGAAATAGAGGAGGGGAGATATTTATACGAGGGGGATTGATAATGTTATTTTACCTGGTCGTTCAAAAATTTCTATTTAGAAACATATTAAATTTGTAATCAAATATGAACAAATATGTACTTTTGAAATTTTCAGATACATATTAATTTTCATAATGGCGTTATTATGGGTGATTAGAGGGGAGAACGAGCTTCGACGAGTGCCCATCCACATTTTACTAGGACGCTACGGGCGCTGCTATTTTGAAAGCCATGTACGTCACACTTTTACCACAGCTTAAATTACGTCAAGTTCCGGTTCCATGTTGTTGGAGTTGGCGACTAGCGAGTAGTGTGAATTTGTTATAGTTTTATATTTTGTGGATTTTAGAGCGGCAGCAGGTGTTTTTTTATTCAGTTATACTTATATATTTTTAATAATAGTGTTAGTTTAGTTAATTATTAGTTTTTTAATAATAATAGTAGTTAGTGTTAGTATCGTTTTTATTGAACTGTAAATATGTCTTGTGCTGTGAAAGGTTGTACAAATCTTGTGTAATATAACTTTTCATGCATATATATTATGAAAATTAATCTGTAACTGAAAATTTCAAAAGTAGATATTTGTTCATATTTCATTTCAAATTTAACGTGTTTCTAAATAGAAATTTTTGAACAACCTGGTAAAATAACATTATCTATCCCCCTCGTATATATGAATTCAAAATGGCAGCCTCCTGTATTACTAAGTTCGCGCATCTTGACGCTCATTCTCCCCTCCTCTATTTCTCTGATCTGAACTCTCGTCGGTGACGCACGATCGTTCCGCAAATGTGTGTCTGAGCGTTGTTTATGTTAATTCGCAAACAAAACCTTAAAAACCTCCTTCTAGAGGTTAGAATTTGTTGGTTGCATATAATATATACCTACTGATTCGAAAAGAACTAATCTATAAGAAACAAATAAACTCTCCTGTAAACAGTGTTAAGGCAGATAGACAGAAAATAACGTTTTCAACGTTGCCATACTGTGGAAATGTCTGTTTGCTTAATATTATTCACATAAATAAAAATAAGGGCGAGAATGCAAGCATTCAGTGTCCAATGATTCTAATAAGTCGGTCCACTCGCCCTCTATATCAGGCCTAAAGTTTTCCTCCTTCTTCTTAGCAATCAACCCAATATCGAATTGCACTACTTCGGACACAATTTTATTGGAAAATAAATGTATTGTGCATAAGAACATATTTAAATATCTCATTTATGTTGAAATTGTTGAATAAATATAAATATTTGAAACACTGAGTGGGTTAGTAATTAATAAAAAATAACACATGCATGAAACTGTAACAACAGAGATTATTAACATAAAGGAAAGAGAATGTTTATATATAAATAAGCTTATTCAGAATAAAGATATGTATGATATTTACATATAAGAAAAAAATAAAGAAAACACATTTTACAAAAATTATTAACAAATAGTATGTATAATCATTAACAGATGAGTAGGTAAATGAATATGAATATAGATATACAATCAAATACATATTTTATTGTACAAACTATATAAATATTTAAGCAGTGATCAGTTCAATGAGTAAACGTACTCAAAAGAAAGTGCCGAATTCAGAAAAAGTTATAAACTATATTTTAAATGTTGTAACTGCAAATAAAGACACGAGAGAAATCGCTGAATACCTACCTTTTTGTTTACCTCATTAAATAATATTTTTACGTAACCTATTTATGGAAGTTGTAAGTATAGAAATTTCAATTTTCAACGTAGGTATTAATTACCTAGATCAAATTTAAATTAGTCTACTCAGAGAAATAAGATGTTACTTTAAACAGTGTTACGTACAGGAGTTAAAAATGCGTGTAAAAATATTTTGTTTTTATGAAATTCAATATTTTTAGAAAAATATATCGTGGTTTCAAAGGAAGATACATTAAATTAAACCGTTACTATTTATGCGCATAGTTGTACTTATTGGATTTGCTGCAAAATATTTTATATTGAGATTTCAATGAAGTCTAAAATAATTTTGGGGACTAGCATACGATTGCCTTATGCATTTTTAAATTTTCCACAAAAAAAAAATATTCTACAAATTGCTACGTCTCGTTTTCAAAAAATATAAAAATGATTTCCTGCAACTCCAACGTCCTTTATAAGGACATACTATTATGACACCCTGTATAATTTTAAAAGTATAGTACATATTGATATTTTCGATTAAAGACAAAATAAAATAATTTGAAAGCGCATAAATGATAGTATTTTTATAAATTATCAGAAAAATAAATTATAGTTTAAAAAAACTAAAAAAACACGCTTTAATAGTAAACCGAACTAAAAAGTAGAAAATAATTTTGAAGTATCAAGAGTTTGTTACAGCAATAGAAAATTCCGACAATCAATTACGACTAATTAATTGGGAATAAGATTAAATTAGAAATTAAATTATTAATAAAATAATTCAATTATAGTAAAAAAAAGCGTGGGGTGCAATTTACTATATTTTCATAATGACTTTATTTTTATAAATAGCTGCACTACTGAAATAATGGTAACATTTAATATCAAGCACCCCACGCTTTTTTTTACTATAATTGAATTATTTTATTAATAATTTAATTTCTAATTTAATCTTATTCCCAATTAATTAGTCGTAATTGATTGTCGGAATTTTCTATTGCTGTAACAAACTCTTGATACTTCAAAATTATTTTCTACTTTTTAGTTCGGTTTACTATTAAAGCGTGTTTTTTTAGTTTTTTTAAACTATAATTTATTTTCTTAATTTTTAGTCTCAAAACAATAACAAAAGTAATTATAATTAAGAGCCTCAATTTTTAAAATATCTTATATTTGACAATAAATCTAAATTCATTTCATTCATGTTTACGTAACCTTTCCATTTCATATAGTTTTTCTATACATTTTTTTTCTCTCCAGTCTCCTCTTTCTTTGTGTTATAGTTTCATTTTTCATTTTTGTTTGTTTCTATAAAATATGCAAATTAAAATTTTTGTCAACGTTCTCGTATCAAAATCTTTTTTTTTTCTTTCTAATTTTACAAAATTTTAGATTCTAAACTTTCTTCAAAATTCTTGCCAAAATTTTCAAATCAAAATTTCTTTGAATTTGAAAATTTACGCTCTTCAAAATTTTAAAATTCAATGTCTTTTTCGAAATTTTTTCTAAATTTTTGGATTTTAAAATTTTTCAATTAAAAATTTTTTCCAAAAATTTTTATTTGAATTTTTTTATAAATTATCAAATTTTTATTTATTTCTAAAATTTTTTAAATTTGATTTTATCATGTAATTCCACAATCCAAAATTATTTACAAAATTTTGTATTTCAAAACTTTTTTAAACTCCAAAATTTTATATTTAGAATTTTTTTTTTAATTTTGAATTCTGTATTTTTTCGAAATTTTTTAAATCAAAATGTTTATTTGAATTTTGTTATAAATTATCAAATTTTTATTTATTTATAAAAATTTTTAATTTAAAATTAGGCGAAAACCGAAAACTAATTCTGTCAGGTCGCCATCTATACGTGAAAAGCAAGAGCACGAATCTATTACAGTCCCCTGCCCCTGCCTTGCCTGCTTGGAAACAACACTGATGGATTGTATACACTTAACCTGCAAAGTAATCTAAATAGTTTTTATTCTGATGATCCTAGTCAGGACATTAGAACAAAGTTATTAAATAATTGTATTGTCATCAGTCCTTGACCCCTGTGCAAATTTTCAAGCTGATCAGACTTCTTGAAATTGGTGAAAATTACGCTGAAAGATTCCGTTACATACATACATACATACATACATACATACATACAGGTGAAGCTAATATAAGCGTGTTAATTAAAAAATCAACTGAATTCTATAAACGAAAGTAAGGTCTTGGGGGCCTTTTTCAGCATCCCTATAAATCCGCTTCCATTTTACCACTGTCTTATTTTAATTTATATATAAATATGTATCTTTAATCTCAATCCGAGAAACCTTTTTCCGTTGAATTATAGAAAAATTACATTTACAGTACAAATAAATCTTTCTGGCGGAAATAATCGGTATCGCAATTATATGCATGATTTAGCAATACATGTTTATTTCGATAAATCCACATGCCAAGTTATATTAATATTTTAGAAAGTCGTAAAGTGGTATTCAATCGTTCGATAAATAACGGTACCAGGCGACCATTAAAATTGAGTTGGTACATATGTTTTGCGTGTTCTCGACAAAATTTTGCCTCATTTTAGCTTCCTAGCAAGGATAATTTGTTGGAAATTGATACAAAACGATCCTCGTCCTTTTTTTGGAATCCCAAGGTTTATAAATCGAGATAAAAATCTCGATAGGTACCTGGATACCTGAAACTAAAATGAGGCTGGACGCGGACACCTGAGCAGGTAGTCGTTCTACCACACCACACCGGTTTACAGGCACAAGTGACTGGATTATGCTAAGGTGGTTTACCTTGCCGTGGGCGATGGTTCTTGTCTTGGTGTTTTATTGTAGGTACCGCTTTCGTGCAGGATTTTTACATACCGAGTGTTTATAATATTAATAATGATGACGACGTATTACAGAATTCCTATCGCTTTGAAGTAGCAATTAAAGGAAGCTGCACATGTTTAAGGCAGCTGCTTGTACAGTTATTCATGATAGCAGTGGATATTAGTAAATAGGTCTGTTCTTTTCTGTTACCATGGAAGTAGATGTGAACAATGAATGATCAAAATTTCATTTGTATCTACATTGGTTGTATATAAGCTAAACTCAACGGTATCTAGCAGTTATAGATTACAAAAATCACTGATTTCTAGATCGAGATCCGGAGTTTAAGTAATAAAAGCAGTGGCTCGCACTATTCAGAATAGATGTTGTGCCTCGTGATATTACTTATTGCATTAATACCGTTAGAATTGCAGCAGAATCTGAAATAGTTATATGTACATATAGAGTGATTAAGAACTTATCTAAAAAAAAAATGTTTCAATGTACAGAGGACTGTTACAAATATAATTTTGTTTAGTTCGAAAATGATTTAAAAATACACTTCTGCAAGGCACTAGAAATTGGTCTACTGTGAAAATTGAAAAGGCAAAGCATGCAATCGGCGACTCGATAAAAAATTGAAAGAAATTCCCAAGGAAAGAAATAAATAACATTTTATAACACCTATTTTATAGAGCAAATTCAGCTGCCTTTGCCGCTATTGTGATTAATTATTAATATAATTAATTTGTGATTTTAATTAATAAAATAGTTTACATACCTGATGTTACAACAACAAAATTTTAGGCTAACACAAATCTCTCTGTTTGCGTAAATAATCAATACTATCTACTTCGGTGCACTTTATTTTTTAAATATACTCACAAAAAGAAGTTCAATGGATTTAAAGTCATGAGATCGTGGCGGCTATGGTACCGGTCCTCCTCGTCCAGTCCCTTGGTATTAATGGATACGCTGTACATGGTACGGATATAATTGAGCTTCGCGTATGATACGCTACACTGCTGCAATACGCCGTGGACGCCCTGAACCTCCATTTCTTCCACAATTCGGTTCTGCAAATTTTTCGTGTCACGCCCGCGTTGCAGTACACTTGCACTCACTGCACACCGCGGTGAAAGTAGCTGCATTTGGCACATGTTTACGGGGAACTCGTCCTTCTAAAGCGTCTTCACATCACCATAAATTAAAACGATATCCATCAACTCCGAGGTGCTATAAACCTAAACCATTTTTGATACTTATCACTACACATTACTAATGTAAACACTCGCATCTCAAAAACGTTAATACCATAAGTAATATTCGGAGTCGTCTGCTTAAATTAATTTTCTTCTCGGAAACTATAAGGATTTTACAAACAATTTTTTTACGATGTTGACTTCATTTTTCATGGCGCATCCATTTCCAATTTTTTTTTTTTAGATAAGTTGTGAATCACCCTGTATATAGGCTGCCTTACGATGACGACCCATTAAAATATTTCAAAGACTATTTCGATTTCAGTTTTGAAAATTTAGGCTTTGGGGTTTTCGGGGGTACTCTTTTGAAATGAAATAATGCCTTTCCGGTTATACCGAAAGTCGCCATTTACTTGGTTATTAAATGAAACATCATGTTCTTTATTGCATATTTGGATTCTACGCGTAATTTTAGCTGACTTTTATTAAGCTTCCTTATATCTATCTCTAATAGTATTTGAGATGTCAATCCCATCAAAAAAGTTGCTTTTTGATAGCCTACATCGAAATAGCCTATTTTTACATCGTGCAAGAAGAAAAATTGATTCTTAAAAGAGAGACGACTATCATTTATTGCATATATTTTAAAAACTGTCTAATTTTATATAAGGTGGTGAAAATTTTCTGTTAAATTTGCTTAATTTCGAACCGCCAAAACTTGGTTCTTCTAAATAGGACACCCTGTATATTTAATCAGAAATTGTTTCAGTTTTATCCTCTATCTATATCTCCATATTACGCTTCCCTATACCCAATTTCGCAGCCATCCTTGGAATAAATTGGATCATTTTAATTATTTACCACAAAAACCGCCAATAACAGAAAAATTAAAAGAGCTAGGTATTAACATTTTTCAAATCTTTAGATTCAACGACTTTACACAAAAAATAATATTAGACTTACTCGTCCTGCAGGAATAACGGGAAAAAGGAGCTGAAGGTCACTGTGCTGAGGTAACCAAAGGAAAGACCTATTACGATATGGACGAACGAAAAGTCTTTCAGTAGGTTGAGGCCTAAAGATTTGACAAATTTTCCGAAACAGGTTGCTCCGGGTTCTTCTTTGGTATTGTTTGCAAATTCCGAACCTGAAACAAATGACCGTATTAGCTGAAAGAAAATATGACAGTTCCGATCAAACGCTGGCTGTATTAAAAATTGAAAGTAGCCAGCTGAAGAAGTAATCTTTGAAATATTGAAACAGGTCAGTTTCAATCTTTTGTGGCTGAGCGCATGCTAATATAGTAACAAAGAAGCAGATCATGGTGCTCGGAAACCACTCAATATTGATAAATGTAATGTTTTGTCATTTCATAGAAAAAAAAGAGTATATTGTTTTTGATTATTATGTATGTTGTTTTTGATTTGATTTCTTGTATTGTTTTTATTTTAAATTTCGTTAACGTTACTTCTGTATATCAAAGTTTATATTTTCATTTTAACTTTTATCGCTTGATTACTTTTTTATGATCAGTTTATATATATAAAAGGATCATAAGCCATAACTTATCCTGTTAATGGGTGCTTATAACCGTTGGATATTTATTGCAAATAAATAAATTTGATTAATTTGCTACTGTTATCTTAAAGTTGTTTTGAAATCCAAGTAATAATAATGTCTTATGACTCAATGAAAAAATCACAGTCATCCAAACCTTTGAGATATCGACACAAGACTAATAGGTTCAAACAAAACGGAACAAATCAAAATACAAAATATAAGAAAAAGCTTCAAATTGATATTATTTTATGAATAAGTGTACTCCGTCCATGAAACGCTCCATTTTTTATTTTTTGGTTTGGGCCAACTAGAATTATCTTTATACATTCTACATACAAACTACGCTACTTCTCCAATCCGATACCGTCAAAATTCGCATTTTTTAATTTGCACCTTTATTCGAAATTTCTAATATTACCTATTCTAAAAGTTTCTTCTTCAGGAATTTCTATTTTTATAAGCTACATATTTAACATCATACATCAATTTAATATGTATGTAACCTTATGACCAGTGCTATAATTACAAAATTTCCACTCTAATCATGCATTATTTTACAGAATGCTTCAAATTCCAAAGAGCATCCGCACATTAATTATTTGTATTACAAAATCTTGTTTTCACTTCTTAAATGACTGCAAAATATGCTTTGTAAGTAGTTAGAAGATTTATTAGATAATTTTCTATGGTTATTGTTCCTTTCAAAATATTTTCTTCTACTCTATTCAACTATTGTCCAAGAGTCGATGCCTTGTAGAACGTTACCGTAAAATTTTACATAAACAACATTGTACGCCTCGCTATACTGCAATATGTATTTATATTTTTCACGCTAGGTATTTTATTTATTTCGTAGCTGATTTCCTAACATTTGAAAGAGGTTATTAAACAAACAAGTGTAGATTTTATTTATATTTATAGGAAGTTGTAAGGTACACATTTTCTTTAAGCCACTTTGATGTCATCTGTATGATTCAGGTCCATTTTTGACAAACTACATTTTGCTTAGATAATGGTTGGTAGATATGTAGCGTACTATATATTTTTAAATTGAAGTGGGGTACTGGTTGAGTTTTAATTTTACTAGTTACTATTTTATAAACTCTTTAAGGATATAAAAATGATAGTCTTGGTATTTAGCGATTCCTACTACTGAGTCATCATCTTAAACAAGGACATTATAAGCTCATTCTGAATGTCAGGTAAAAGTCTGAAGAGTATGAAAAATTAGTAAATATTAAATCTATTATTAACACTTATGTAAACAAATAGGTTTTTATTGAGAACTAAATTTGAAATTTTAAATAATAGAAAATAATAGAATACAGTTAGAAATTAAAAAACAATTTATCTTTAATGTTATTATTTAAAAAAATATATGAATGCAATTGCCACTAAATATTAAGATATTTCTATACAATAACGAACTCGTATTATTTTGCAAATTGATGCGATGCAAAATATGCACTGTTGGCAATCAAAAATAGAAATAACGACATGACAAGACGTAGTGTTTAGTAGAAATTATATTTTTTTATATAAATTGGCTAATTAAAATCAATAAATTGAACTAATAAGCATTCATTAGAACTAATGACTATAAGAAAATTGAAAATACGAATACTGTGAATCTCAAATAATATATAATAAGAGAAATGAAAAGTCATAGAAAGTCGTAATTATGTAAGTAGCTGGAGAAAAGTAATAATTTCAATATTATATACTTAGAAAATATGGATTTTATTGTTCACTGCACGAAACACTGTACTTAAAAGTTACTGTAACATATATCTAACGTAACACTATGCGTTTTGTGATTTATACAGGGTGTTACAAATTAGTAGGTCAAGCCGTTAACCATATAATTTTTGGATTAAAATAATGGAACTTTTCTTATGCCACATTTCATATCGTAGGTCAATTTTGCAAAATACAGGATGTCAAAATAAAAATGTTTAAATCGATTTTTATTGATAGCGTGATTTTAGAGATATTTATTTCAAATTTGATACATATTTTTATTTTATGTCGGCACACTTTCTGTGTTATTTTGGTCTAAAACATCAAAGCCCGAAGGGAGGAAAGGTAGGTTGTAGTACCCACGGTTTCAGAATATTTTTTTTTAGATAGAGCGCGTTTTTTTCTATTTTTTACTCTCATAAGATTTTGATTTGAGGTTCAGCTTACAAGATATTGCTAGTTTTTAGGATATTAGGTTTGGCACAAATTAAATATCGCGAAGTATTAAGTGATCATTTCGATTTTATTCAGTAAATCGAAATAAACAAAACGGCCAATATATGCCGTTGCAGTACTATAACACCTCTATGCCACTTAATATCCACAGTGTTGTCATATTTTAGTGTGATAATATCAATTATTTCAATCTTATAATAAAGCTAATAAAATTCTTTAACTTCAACATCTAGAAATGTAAATGAATAAGGTTTGGAATGGTTTAAATTAAATATGTTACTAAATTTCTATAAGGAAATCAGTTTCTATTAGTAATCAAATAAATCTTATCTATCGTAATGAAATTTTCCTTCTGCAATCAGATACTAATTTCTACAAGTCACGAGTATGTTATACAAATTTCCCCATTATACTTTAATCAAAATATTTCGTGCTTTTATAGGCAGGTCTCGTCAGATGAGGGTATGGGAGACCTGCATATGTATATAAATGGCAGTTCTATAGCGTTTTTTATGGAACATAAAAGCCTTTTGTTACTTATTTACTCTATAATGATTTTATAACAACTGTATTATTTTCTATAACTGCTTTAAAGAGCTTTTTCTCTTAAGTTCGATAGCAGCAGCCATATTTGTAATTTGTTTTCCGCAGCAGAATTGTAACTTAACAACACCTTACACAATAGTTCTATAAGCGACATTACAGAATAATTTTATGAGTGTCACAGGAGATGGTATAATTCTATAACGCACTATTTTGCATCGGTTTTACAGCAATTTGATTCTATAAGCACCGTTGGTGTAAAATTGTGTTATTGCACACTACATTAGCAGTTATCTTATAAATGTTCTGTAAATTATGCTCTAAGACGCACCTATTCCAAAATTTTTTTAGATAAGCTTTGAATCACCCTGTATAACGTTCATTACTTATCAACGTTAAATAAAGTTATTGTTTTCTATTCGCAAAGTTAAAAGTAAAAAGATTGAAATTGCAGCAATAAATCAAAAGTTAAAAAAAACTTCTAGAAGAT
Organism: Monochamus alternatus; assembly: GCA_037114965.1. Classification (NCBI taxonomy): domain Eukaryota; kingdom Metazoa; phylum Arthropoda; class Insecta; order Coleoptera; family Cerambycidae; genus Monochamus; species Monochamus alternatus. The sequence continues at coordinate 77,070,098 of CM073429.1, read as the reverse complement.
TCCTTTAGCAAAATTGTTTTTATTATGACAGCAATATGTAGGTATATTTCCACATACATTTCAGTAAACTTCGATTCTTGATAAAGAAAATGTTTGTTCATTGAAAATTTCTGTAAAGCCATTTCTATCATTGAATATTACTAGGTCCCTTGTCTTAGTAATGTCACTAAATCCATTGTCATCAAATATCTAATCTGTTATCTTTTATAACGCTTGGTACAGAAACGTAATTCCGGAATTAACGGATTAATGCATTTTGAAATAATCCGTTACAAATAAGATACCAATTTCTAACAGAAAGCTAACAGTCGGATTTTGGAGCAATTTTAATTAACATTACGAAACTGATTAAAAAATGTCGCACCACCTGCTTGTTTATCGAAAAAAATCTGGGTAAACAATTTCTCGTCCTCATACATAACGGCTTCGATTTGGGTTAGAGTTTGTGAATATAGAAAAGACCTTATTACGATTAGAGAGAGTGTAAGACACTTCAATGTCATTGAGAAAGCCAGAGACAGTCTGAAGACCCACCTCTTGGAGATTACAACGCTCACAAAGGCTGCAAGTGGAACACGCTGCTGGTGCCGATAGTTTTAAATCCAACCTCTATGTGTGCTGTGTCAACGGTTTACCTGACTGTAAATTCTTTCAGTCATTAGCTGTATACACCGTTAAAACTGGAATCCAGAACTTTTCTATTCAGTAATTAATGTATTATCCCAACCTTAGTGGACTGAAATAGTGACTTGTACCTAAATGGACTGTGTAAATTTGAACCCTACAAGTAATTGAACGCGCCGTTTTACAGATGTTATGAATTTAATTTTTTACCTCGTTTGATATCAACTCTTAGTGGACATGATTATTTTGGAATAATACATATTTTATGGTAAGTAATACAATAACAATTTCTTTATACTTCCGTAAATTCCGAGGTAACTGAAGTTAAAATATTCCGTAATTTATTCTGGTTCCTAAATTAAGTCACGTCGTAGCTTTCACCAGCGTTTTGGATAAAATCGGCAACCAAATTTCTTTTGCTTGCACCTGTCATCGGAAGCCAGATAATACATAGATTGATGTTATATAAAATCGTCTCAAATTGTTTACAATCAGAAGTGCCTATAGCTGTAAAATAGGTGACGAGAGTCCAAACTAAGCTATACGTAACATTTATCACAGACTAGGACACCGTTTTTTTGATTGACATTATAAAATATGTGGCCCACCTTAAGACTTTCAACTGATATAACCTTGTTCGGAGATATTTTAACCAATTTCGATGAGGATGTGTATAATCACTACAATTATAATGTTTTTTAGAACAATTTTACACAAGTTTAATATTTAAATACAGGGTGTTTTTTAAGTAGATGTCAGAGATCCAGGAGCATGTTCTATGGCCGAAATAAGTTTTTTTTGCTATAACTGTGGGGGTCTTAGGAAAACCATTATCCAGCTACAGCGTGTCAAAAACTAAAAAAAAAATCAGTTTTTAATTTCTAAACCGCTTGAGATAATTTAACCAAATCCGGTGTGCATATTTAGCATGGCAATAGGTATGAAAGAAAAAATTACCAGCTTTAGATCATGTATAATATTACAAATAAAATAGGTCATCATATTCTATTCCAAGCGGATTAACAGCAGAATTGATTTATTCGATCAAGCGCATTTTTACACAGTTACTTAAATTACTTAAACATAATAATATCTTAGGGATGCCATGTAAAACAATAATAAGAAGCCGTCATCTTATTTAATGTTGTATATTGTCAAATTAAGCTTATTTTTAAAAATAAGTTTTAATGCTTATGCATATTCAAATGCTGAAATGGCCAATATGGTTTATATTTATGGACGTGCAGATGGAAATGGTACTGAAGCTAGGAAAAATCTCCAAATCCAAGAATGTTCAGAAATGAAAGGAAGATTGCTGCAAACTTGAATAATAAATTAGTTTGGTCCATTCTGAAGCATCAACAGTATCCGTATCGCCTACAATTTTGCCACTGGATTTTGAAAAAATTGAACAAAATGTTGACGTTACCATTTGCACATTGTTTGACACTGGAACTGATGAAGCTAATTTTTCCGGAGATGCTATAATGAATTTCCACAATAAACACGCTTGGTCTGACGAAAACCCTAATGGCATAATAGAATCTCGATTTCAACATCAGTTTTCAAGAACCAGGTCAAACTTGGCCACCCAGATCACCCGATATGAACCCTATTGATTTTTTGGTGACATTTCAAGACATTGGTTTACAGGGTTCGCATCGAATCTGAGGAGTACTTACGTCAACAAATTATAGCTGGCTGTGATGTGATAAGAGCTACTCCTGGAATTTTTGCACGTGTTCCAACTGTAATTTCAAGAAGATTTGAAGCATGTATTTTGACTGAAGGTGGTCACTTCCACCATTTGTTATAATAAAAATCATAGAATGTAATTGCACTGCTGATTATTTATTTTGTTATTATTTATGTAACTTACTTGATCAAATAAATTAATTTTGTTTTTAATAGGTTTGGAATACAAAAAAGTGTAAAGAAACAGAAAGTGAAGATAATACAATGGCGCATTCGATGACCTATTTTATTTGTAATATTATACAGGGTGATACATGTTTTTTGCAAATAATGATCAATGATACCCACATCTCCGCCACTGGGATTTTTTTGTGTCGTACCTACTGTCATATTAAATATGCACACCGAATTTGGTTAAATTATTTCAAGCGGTTTAGAAATTAAAAATTATTATTATTTTTTAATTTTGATACGCTATAGCTGGACAAGGGCTGTCCTAACTAGAAATAATTTAAAAATTATGTGCTGCCAAAGGTGTATACTTTATTGCAATTATAAGAAACTTAATGTGTGTAACATATTGTTTTCTCGTGTTTTACAATAAACCTCCATTACCCTTGTAATGTGACACGTTCTGAAGTTAAATTCTTGATTATTCCAGTTTAAGTGTTCAACATAAAAACCTTAAAAAATTATTACAGTAAGTATATGAATTCTCTGCACTGTGATATGATTTACAGTTGCGATTTGATCGAAAGAAAACAAGAGTTTTAAGACAAGTATTTGCCGCATGTAAAATCAAGCAACCGTCGATTTTCGCTCTCCAATTCAGTGTTATATTTGAATTTTCAGTAGTATTAATATTTTTTGTGTGAATTATGTTGCTAAATAGTATTATTGCAATATTATTAACAATTTAGAACACATAACAAAGAAAGAAGAAGACAGTTTATTCTGTAACCTAAAAAGTAAAGTAGTTTTCGATGCTGTTCAAGATTTCGGTTCAGATGCTTTCACCTTACAAATCATAACTTTATGATTTACTTCCAGCATGGGCAAGTTATTCTTAATAGGGGAGAACCATGTAGGTACGAGAAGCAACATATTTTATACCTCTAAAACAAGTTCATCGAGTGCATATGTAATAGCACAATTAGCATTACTTATACATACATATGTGAAATATGGTTCATAACACACCACATATAGAAAAATACCATACATTTTTACTTTCTAAGTGATAAAACAACATCAAAAATAAAAATTCTTAACCTTAAAAATGTTGCTAGCACGCCTTTGCCAATTTTATTTTTATCTAGATCGAAATTTTGATCACGTAAAATATATTAAAAAATCTTTCTACTAACAAATGTATACATCTATGCTCCATTTTGAAAATTAAAGGTTGAATCATTGATGTCTCCCAAATTTCATATTAATAGTCTACTGACTCACCCTTTAAAAAGTAGTATACGTGTCAGGTTGGACACTTTTATGATGCGACCACTGTATATGTAAAAAATAACAAGTGTTCTGTTTTAATGATTCTATAAGTTTGTATGATTATTTAGGTAATACACTGCTATTGAATTTGAGATTCCCATAGAGTATCGAATTTATTGCATTCTTTATGTTTCCATTACCTACTTATCCTACTTTTAAATATTAAGAGGAATATCTACTTGCTCATTGTCTTTGAAATTTGGATGAATTATTATTCTTATTCATTAACTGATGTAAATTAAAGGAAAGGTTATTTTCTCACAGTTCTGTTAGTTTTACGTGAGAACACTTTTTCTTTCCTTTTCATAACGGCATACTATCTCACGTTGGCATGACTGCTATTAAACAAGCAATAATTATTGAAATCAGATCATACAAGATAATTTTTATTATATTCTCTAGGACCAACAAAAATACAACAGATCATGGAACACGTTTTAAGAAATTTTTGTTTTTTCTTCTTAAGATTTCAAATGAGCAAAGCCGCAAGCAGTTTCAATCAAAAAGCAATCATAGTGTATCTTCAATTATAAAATGTATTAATCATATCTGCCGCGAGAATATTTTAATTTAAAATGACGTAATTATTATCTTAATATGTAATTACGTCTTACCTACACAAACATGTGCAAAATTGAATAGATAAATTCTTTGTTAGGAAAAGCACAAACAAAAAAATTGATATATTAGAACTATTTCCGGATCTGATCTAAGTGTATGTATATTTAGCCTTATAGTAATACTCTGCTTTGTAAAGAAGAATGACAGTCTTGTGAAATATATAGGAAGTTTTTAAAACTTCTCAGCTGGGAAAATTGAAAATCAAAAGATATATCCTATAAATGCAGAAATAGACCAGGTATCATCTATTGTGGTTGAATTTTTGATGTTCCATAGTTTCAAAAGTTAACTTAAGTACATGATTTTGCAATAATAATGACACTTCCTCAAAACAGTTTTTAAATTTCTGGAAATTCTGAGTAGAAATTTAGTTAAATTTGTTGAATTTTGCAGGTATTTCCACCATATTTCGTTAAATAAAAAATTATCAACTTTAGTTACATCAAATGCTAAAACTCAGATGGGTAGTAGTTCAATCTATTGTTCTTTGGCAATTTTAAGTCACTAAAGGTGGTAGAAATATATTTTTTACAAGTAACACGACGCAATTTCATATGTAGGTATATCCACCATATTTCGTATTTATATAAGATGCCAATGTGTAAATCATATACGTTTACCCCCTCAACTGTCAAAAAATTCCATTTAATTATCACACCGCCACGAAAAAATTTCCGGAAATTTTTCTGGTTGCCATGGTAACGAGTCAAAATAAAGACATCTTATTGGTTTTAAAGCAGAGATGTGAAATTTTCTGAATAAATTTATTTATAAACATGAGAAATATTAGTATAATGTTTAGTAGAAAATGCATTCATATCGGAATTCCATTTACATTTATAAAATTCTATTCCATATATTCATAAAAAAATTCAATATAAATTAGGAACTTCTTAACTAAAATATTTTACATGAAAAATGTACTCCTATTTCAATCCGATAAACTGCTCTGTTTTCGAATAATCTTTGTTTAAAAATTTTGTGACATACCACAATTAAGATGGAAACTATAAATAGGCAAAATATCCCTCTGAGAAAATACTGTCGACTTATTTAACACATATTAAAGGTGTTATTCAAGCGTTTTAACATATTAAAATACTTTTAAAATGCATATCAGTAATGTAATTATTTGTAAATTTTTGAATTTTAATATAGCCCATTCATACTTGAAATTTTTTTAAAAACATATGTAATATGAGTCAAATAAACTGACAAATAATTTTTCAAAGCCTACTAGACACAATTTGACCGCTTGCATATCATATCTAATATTTTCGTGGTAATTATTAAATTAATATTACTCGTAAACAGAATAATTGATTGAAGTAAAACAAGAGTCCTTTATTTTGTAAAATTGTTCAACATTTTTAAATTTTTGATCTGATCGCAAAAACCTCGAGACCTGAAAAAGTTGAGCAATATTTATCCAATAACCCCCCCCAGTTTGGTACGCCTATGACTAATTATGATATTGTTTTTAGAACATTATATTCGCAATCTAATTGCGATTCACGATTTTAAATTTGATTACTTTATCTCTATCCGTTTTGAAAATATTTGGAGAAAATCAAATTTTAGGGTCTCCCTAAAGAGAGAGTTTATATAACTTTTTTCTTATTTTTGATTGTAAAATCCAGAGTTAATTTTTGGCAGACTAATTTTGGGACACCCTGTATAAATTTTAAAATAAATATCTAATACTTTTTTTAACAGCCCAGATAATGACAAATTCAATTAAGACAACCAGGAGTTCTGCTTCACCTAAAAAGTTAATCTTTTTGAGATGCAACGCTTTTTTTCCGGATAAGCGGTAGATATACATATAAATTCGCTTAAAAATGTAAAACATTTAAAAAGTAACTTAAAGAATATTTTTTTTTGCAAGTTAATTCAAATCAAACATGATTTTTTTTTTAAATTTGCTTCTTTTATAAAGCAGCTGTGTTTATTCCTTTATAGAAAAGGTTCTGTACACAAATCTTAGGTCAGATCTTTTTGTTCCTTTTTTATGTATCAATTTGTTATTTCTCAAAACAGTAGGTATTTAATGAGTAAATGAGTGTCTTAAGCAAAAATGAAATATGAGCTACTAATGTAAAAATTCGATTTGATTAGATTCACTATTAGTAATAAAACATACACGCAAACTACAAGATATAAGCACGAAACCAAACATAATTCCAGGCGCCTTCGCCATTTTGATGGTACGTGGCAGACATCTATCTCTAACCGCCGACTCGTGCCAAACTCTCTTGTGTGCGGCAGACCTAAACGTATAATCTATAGTCCGTCGTGAAAAACCAGGGGATGTAATTAATAATCATTATAAATTAAAGATCATGTTACTGAAGCAAACAATTTCATGTGTTAAATCTGTTTGAAATTCCTTATTATTAAGAAGCTCACAGAGCACAACAAATCTTTTAATTGTCTATATTTTGAGCATTGTTTTAAGTAGAAATCCATAGACTCTTTTTTAAATTAAATTCGATAGCTTTCTATGATATAATTTTGAAGATATACAGGATGTCTTTAAAATACGTGGACAATGCAAGATCACAGATCTTGAATCAACGTATCAATTTAACTCAATTTACTTATTATATCAAAATATAAGCCCCTTCAACACAGTACTATAAGAATATACAGTCTGTTTGATTATAAAGGCCCTAAGCTATAACTCAGTTACCCATTTTTAGACACCCTGTGAAGTATAAATATTTTTAAAAGGGATTTTATATTCGTTATACTCACGCATAATAATTTTTTTATCGTCAAACTCTAGATGAGTCGTGACGTCGTCGATATTTTATTGAAATGGCATTGTATATATATGTTGCACGTTTTCATAGATTTTTTTATTATCTTTCCAGCCATACAAATTTTGTATAAAGAATTTTTGAGATAAATTTAAAAAACTTTTAGCCTATGACTTTAATTTTGCTTGAAGTACTACCGTAATACCTACTAATAATAGTAATGACAACACAAAAAACATATATAGAAGTACATGTCTATAATATAAACAGCACCACACGCTTTCTTTTATAAGTAGAGGGTACTACCAAGAAAAGAGAGAGAGGGAGAAACAGAGAATATACTAAAATTTCCACTACCAATAATAATTACTGACTATTTAACAAATGATTTTTAAATTCGATTTAAAAGATTGAAAACTTAATGAGATATCCAAAAGACCAAGTTTAAACAACGACACTGTAAGAAAATGATATCTCAAACATTGTTTTTGAGCATATGTTTATTAGAACACACTGTATAACAACATTCTAAATTTTCATTTATTAGTTTATGAACAAGCTGTGCTTCTGCATGATCAAACGAAAAATAAATTTGTGTATCATCAACATAGTAATAATAATACAAAAGTTAATTGTGTATATACACAACAAAGGCCCTAAAATACGACCCTGTGGAACGCCATCAACGACTTTGACTAAATTAGAAGTATTATTCTACAAACTGTTGATGTCTGTCAGTAAAAAACGATTATATACACTAAAAATGAAAGAGATAAATTTTATAAAGTGCAAAATGGCAAAATACTTAATTTTGTGATTAATCACATCAAATGCCTTTTTATGAATGCAAAGAATTTTTATTAAAAAATATATTTTATTGGTCTTAACATTTCGTTAGCGAAAATACATGTAGATATGTCTACTATTTTTATACATTAAAACAATTGCTCCTAGTGCATCTGAATCACAATTAGAGGAAACTCGTACGCCATAAAACCCGTAGTCCGCTTTGGCAGACTTATCTAGGTTAAGACCTAAATTTTCAGCGGCAGGAAATCGTTGTTTTACTCATCCATTTCCAAGTTAAAAATAGAAAATCAGCGACCTTTATCTAAGCTTTGTAAAAAAATACCCATTCGGGCAAACTATTTATTTGGGCTACGGACTCCTTAACAGGAAATGTCAATGAACACTCTTCCCTCTCTTTCTTTTACATTTTACCGATTGATGAAGCAAGAAAGTGAGTAAGCATTACAAATTCCTCGTACTTTTCACTGCAAACGGCGCCGGAATCGCATGCAAATAAAGAGAAAAGGTGTAATTAAATTCCTTTTGTGATTTGCGCGTATCACTAAACAAAACAATTTACAATATACAGGGTGATCCACAACTTATCCAAAAAAATTTGGGAGTAGATGCCTCATAAAAAATGGAGTCAATATCGTAAAATACAATTGTAAAATCCTTATAGTTTCCGAGAAAAAAATTACTGAACTTGTAGTATTTTCAACCTTTACATCGCTGGGCTGTAGGCTGTATCGTAGTATGCAGTCGGAATGCAGACGATTTTGAATACTGAAATCCGATTGTAGTCTTAATGTTTTTACGATAGTCTTTACATTAGTTTTCCAAGTGTCAAAAATCGCTACGTGTATATTAACTCGAAGTTGATGGATATTGCTTTAATTTATGGTGAAGTAAGACAAAATGCTTTAGCAGGTTATCGTCTGCACGCAGAATGATTTCAAATAGAAAAATAGACAAATTGCTGCTTTTGACATGGGAAATTTTCAACCGAAGTTGACGAATAGAAAAGATTTTGTGAAATGTTGCTGCAACAAAATGTGCAAAATCCCAGATTTGCAGCTAACGTGTTAGTTATACGGAATGGGATGTATAACTAACGTTTAGGATTTAGAAAATCCTTAGGCGGTTCAATGGAATTATTTCCAACAACATTGGACTGCTTTTTGTAAGAATATTTACAAAAGTTTGACTTGGCTGAAGAAACTGAGTGCAGTTATGCATTTGGAGAGTGAGGGATCGGCAGAACATATAGGTACTATGTCAGTGTTCAACAGGCGAATGAACCAGATTTTCTATATTTGCCAAAACATCTGGACAAAATCTCACTCAATAAGGTTATTAGCTTTATAAAGTTGACTAATCCTGTTGGATCAAGTATAATATGGGTGTGAGCCACCATAGACTATAAGGTGGCAATGGAGGACTAGTTCTTGATCCACCCATTTGGAACTCAACATATTCGTGGTTAATTTTTCCAAGCATTGCGTTGTAAAGCCTTTTGCATAACCGGCATTGGAAATAACACAATTGTTAGTACGTATAAAATTCTGATGCCAAAACGGTACAATTTGGGACAGGATAATTTCTATAATATACGAGACGATTCACGTCGATTATCATTAGAAATTTTCATGGTTGCAGCGATTATTTCTTTATGAAAATAAACATTTTTTATCGCATCCATCTGAAATTATCTAAGCCGAATGGTATGGAAGTTAAAGAAATAATTTTTATACAAGGAATAGTTGAATCTTTAACCTTTCTAAAAATAACTTACAAATGAATTAATTTCATACAAGATGTTGAAAAATCAAGTGCCGAATTTTGTTAAATTCAAATCACCAAAACATTTTTTTATAATGGAATGTATTTTTTTTACATTTTCTAGTGTCGATTTTTTTGTTTTCTGTCGATCCATACTATCCTTCTATCTATCTATGTTACTTTTTATGTAAATGAGGATTTTTGTTAAAATTATGTGAGTACATCATTTTTTTGCCGTGATACCTATGAAAACGACAGTAGTTAGAACGATTATCTGTCTGCATATTAAAATTGTTTTGATGGTTTGATGTTAACAAAATTGACTTGATTTTTCAACACCTTTTATGAAATTAAGCCACTCGTAAGACATTAGAAACGTCAAAGATTCAACTATTCCTTGTATAAAAATTAATTCTTTAACTTCCATAGCATTCGACTTCGATAATTTCACATAAAGCGATCAAAAATGATTATTTTCCGAAATATTTCGAAAACGACAAGGATTAGGCATAGGAAAATCTTATAAAAGTAGTAAGGAAGTAGTAATGTGCCTGGCAATTAGGCCACACGTGGGCCCTTTTTGCTTACCCTAGCATCCCATCACCTCTCCACTAACCGCTCTCGACCTTCCTCGAACCTACCCGACGCCCTGGTGAATGTCAGGATCTTAGTCTATGGTAGGCCCCTCATCTCTTCCCTTTGCAGCTCCTCGGTGCCAAAGATCTTAGTCTTCCAAGGGCCGCACAATATCCTAGAAAATAGATGGGGTTCTCCTCCTCCTCTCTACATTCCGGACATAAGAGACTCTCTATGCCTATCAAGTTCAAATGTCTTCTGAGTCTGCAGTGGCCTGTCAGGACCCCCACCATTTGGTTCAGGGACCTTCGACTAAGGCTCAGCAGCCACATCGTCCTAGATTTATTGGGTTCATTGAAGAAGTCGTGGGCCTGTCTACATCCTTCATTTCTTCTCCAATTGCATCCTAGTATTTGATAGGCCCATATTAAGGGCACTATTCATACTATCTCGCGTAATTCCAAGAATGGATCCCTGGCAAGGTGCCCCAGATCCGAGACGAGCTAACAAGTCAACCCAGACCAACTCCACCTCCCTTTGTCTGGCCAAGGACTCTAGGGCATCTCCACACTTCTGATCTTATAAAAGTTTGAATCAAATAACGTGAGGAGCTCAAAAATTGAATAAAAATTATATAATTCTATTTAAAATCACAAAGTTGGTGACGACTTCCGGTATAACCGGAAGTGACAGTTTCTTAAAAATATTTTCATTGAAAAGGTTATACTGGATTATACAGGGAGTCAAATTTTCAGAAAGAAATAATCACTACAACTATGAAAACTTCTAACGGTCCAGCCGGTATTTTCGTCTTGATATTATCTACGTTACAAAGTTTCCAACCATTGTTTTAAACATTGTATTGCTGTAACACTACCATACATTCCTGAGTAACAAAAAAATCTATTTATGTGAAATATAAAAATGCTGCTTATATGAATGGCGTCTTAAATTGAACGTCAACGTTAACAATTGTTGTCTATTTATTGTTCGATTTCATAATATTCTACTATTTGACAGAACATGATTTGATTTGATTTAATGGACAGGTATGTGCAGATACTACAAAGCGTAGAAATACCATAATATATCTGAAAAACTCATAAAGACTCATAATAAAAACCTGTAGATGCACGTGACTTTTACCGTCCTACCATATCGACCGCCGCAATGATGACGAAATATGTTAAACATCTTGAATCATCCAGCAAGAGTTACTCCTTAGCGACATGATGAGAACTTATTATCTGGATTATATTTAAAAAGCCTTCGTGGCGCTACGCTGTTGCGGAGATGGCTTTGTCATGTTAAGTTTTAAAATTGTGACAATAGAATTTCTATTGTCCGTGTAGAGAAAACAAGAACAACGTGTATAAACTTGCTTTGGAATTTAAATTTATAATTATAATTTACAGTTAGATATGCGGAGGAAAACGGTGTCGATAATAATACGCTATAAATCGATTGAAATATGACGCATTTTCATAACGATATTGTTTTTATAACTTAGTGGAATCAAATTTATAGTTGGTTTATCTTGTTATAAAATGTCAGAGGATTATTCCTTCAGTCAGTTTCATACAGAGTGTTTGACAGAGGATATGATAGGTTAACGGTTGATTCAATAGATCAAATTAGGCCAGCTTCAGCTATAATTCCTTTGTTGAGTGTCGCTCTTCAATAGGGCCACTATTATTACCTTTTATGCAGTATTTGTCATGTATGATCAACTCAGAAAATTTGGAATCAATCTGATGAGTAGTTTTTGAAATATACAAGGACAAGTTGCAAACCCTTGATCGCGAAGCGTGACGTCATTGTCTCCCACACCTTCTCATTACTCGTCAATTTTGAACACGGGCAAGGGTCTTTCTGTGTTAAATTTAAAACAGATTAGCAAAAGCTAACTACTTTTAAAACTCACAATACGTTATTTAAAGCATATTCGTTTAATCTATAAATGGTAGATTTAATTCTGGTGATGGACTATAATTAGTGATGGACATAATCGGCAAATTTCATAATCGGAATCTACCTATTTTAATAATCGTATCAAATAATCGAACCAGAACGCTCATTATATATATTATGAGTATTGTAAATTGTGAAATGACAACAAACAAAAGCCAGGTTAGGAAAGTCAAAGGTAATTAAGAATTATTTACTTTACTAAAGAGTACGATACGAATAGGTTACATATGCGATTAAATTAATACTATTTACTTTCAAAAATTAGTCCATCTTTCAAAAGAAAATCTGTGATATGGAATTAAAAAGATACAAAGGTTTTTGGGAGCATCGCAAACCTAAGATTCTACCTAGTAATGAATTTGTGTGTGACTTTAGGGATGCACTGTATATACAAGGTAACATAACATTCTTATTTGTAAAAATCACATGGCAGTTGGTAAATTTATAAAGCTGACAATTTTAAGTTTTGGAAACATTTACATAAGTAGATCGTGTACCAAATTTGGAAATATATTCCAGTTATTTAGAAATTATTAAAATGAAATTGATTTTTATAGAACCTATAAACTATTATATAACTTAATTTTTACCACAGAATAAACTCCTGAATCTTCTATTCATCTTTGGAAAACACATTATACCGGAAATTCCGGAAATTATGCGTCAAGACTTCAGGAGGTGATTCCTCACAAGAAATTAGGGTCACGAAGTCCTATAACAATATTTCGAAAACTCAATATTAACGGAGATACAGGGTGATAAAATTAAAATTTTATTTTCGATATTTATAAATAACTTCTTAAGAAATCTAAATATTTACATAAAATTTGTAAATCGGGGGTTTTTGCGGATGAGAAATTCAAATATGTTTCTAATTTTGACGTCACTAGTAGAGGGCACCACTTATGGCACATCATCATTCTTTCAAATGACAGAACTTTTTTGCTGCTTAGTGTATCCATCTGACTATTGAAACAATCGATTCTCCTACTTGTTATATCTGAAAAAGGTATACCTTATTGAAGTCGTTAGGACTAACAGTTTTCGAAAAAGTAGGAGTACTTCAAGGGTTACAAGGGTTCAAAATGACTTTTGTTGCTTGCGAAAAGCGTTTACCGTAAAAATGTCTCATAGCCAAAAAGTTTACTTTAAATCGTTCCATTTTTGTTCGCGTACATTCACAAATAGCAAGCAAGCACTAGGTACAGAAACACGAAACGCACTAGCCACAATCTACTATAACATAATAATTCTAGGTTAACATCCGCAGGTAATAGATGCAATGTTGTCATACGCTACAGAGTTTTATTTGTTTTATGGGAAACTTCAATTGTTTCCTTCATTAATACTGACATAAAAAAAGAACAAATTGCTTTATAGGAACATTTACTTAATCTTAGTTTGTAATTTCGTAACACAGTTCTTGTATTTTTAATTTTTGAAATATATTTGCAGAAAAACTATTGATCTTTTTCATAAGAGTTTTTGTTGTTTTCTTTTGTCAGATATACACACCCTTTTAGTAGAAATCGCTAATTATATTTCGAACACCCTGTATACTCTAGCTATTATTACAACAGATTTCGACTGTGCGTCAATTCGCTCTATTCGTCTTTTTAAAAAAACAAACGGAACAATTATTAAGTACGAAGTTTGCTACACATGGTTAGAGAACAGCAGAGCCTACAGTCTAAGAATGTTCATGACATGCGACTTATGATTTTGTATCATCTGAATTAGCTGGATTAAGGTGTGAAGAAACTTTTACGTGACAAAATATATTTGTCTTGACTTACATTCCTGAGAATGAAATATCTCAGTAAAAGCAGAAGCAGTTCGTCTAAAGCATAAAATGACCTTTAGGTCAGTTAACTGGAAGCCTCTTGCTGAAGTAAACAGCTGTTCGATTAGTCTTTCGATCTATCTATGCCGTTGGCAGCAATGTCTTTACCTTCTGTCGCAAAGAACCATTTAATATATTAAACATGAAATGGATACAAAGAATTATAATATAATCGCTAAGAATTAATTGTAAACTTTATCAGTGCTTTATTGTGAATTGTTACTGTGAAATTTTTTGTTATACGATGGCATAGCATATGGCAGTTTATAGCTTTTAGCTGCAAAATGATGTTAAAATAAATAAGAAAAAAAGTTTATAAGCATGTGTCCGGAAATATATCGTTTCCGAGGTTGTTTAAAATTTTCTGTCTTAAATACTATACCTAGTCTTCATTTATCGAAAACCGATCGAGATATTAAGATGAGATTAGGTACACAACAGTGTATAGTGAACGGCTACTTTTACGTGTATAAATGTAATATACTAGCATCAGTGGCGTTAGTGCCGTTAAATACTAATTTTTAGCAAACAAATTGCACGCCACTGATTTTTGTAGAGGTTGGTATCGCTCTCTTAAAACCAAGTTAATTCTGCTTGAAAAGTGTCTCTAAAGAATAAAAAATAATTTATTACAATATACCAACTTTGGAATGCTAATTAAAAATAAATGGAACTTCTTTCGTATTTAGATCAAACTGACTTTTATATCTAGACACTCTGTATATATGTTACACACAATACTCGAATTCGGACAATGTCCGAAAAAAGTATGCAAAACTAGTTCTGAGCTCCGAAAAATTCCCAAACCCGAAATTATACATTTAAACGGTTACTGCATATTACAAAATATAAAGGACTAGTTCTGGGCATTATAAGGTGTTCAAAACTAGTTTTGTGCATTTTGAAATGATCAAAACTAGTTCTATTCATTTTCTGAAAGTTATGTTACACACGATACTCGAATTCGGAATGTCCGAAAAAAGTATGCAAAACTAGTTCTGAGCTTCGAAATATTCCTAAACCCGAAATTTTACGTTTATACGGTTTTTGACTATTGCAAAATATGAAGGACTACAATTAGACACTTTATTAAGGGGCCACGCTAGTTGCAGCCATACAAATTCGTACAGCTCGCGTACGAATGACTTTCCTTACACCTTCCATCTTTGCGTGCCGCCTCGTATCTCACATCGCCTGATACTATTTGAACGTATACCATTGCATTTTCTTAGTTCCAAATTAACAAAGTTATTATCTAGACAATTTAAATTAATAAAATAATGCATCGCTTCTAGGATGCTCATTTATTTTGTTCTCTTTACGTTTTAAACCCTAGTTTATTCGTATAAAAAAATATGATTTAAGCATCTTAGGAACTAGATTTTTTTCTAAGAAAAGTGGTGCAAGCCGCATCAAAATCGAGAGTTATTTTGCAACTAGTTTTAAGACACCTAAAGAGGCCCCTTAAGATTTATGCTCAATATGCATGTACATATATCGGAACGAGATGGTAATTGAATAGTTACAACATAAGAATGCAGATGTATTATTTTAGATATTGTATTTCAAATATTGCCAACTGTAACAAAAAATAAAACTTTGTTTTTATATAGCTATAAAAAATATACATATTAAAAAATGTATTATTTATTTGAGCACGAACTGGAATGATGACATTTCGAGTTGCACAATATATTCTTCGACAAGAACACGCTCGATTCATACATTTACGAGTTAATTCTTATCACTGTGTGATAACTGATGACAATACAGACATAACCCTACTTTTAATTTGTTCATTGGTATAACTTTCAGAAAATGAAAGAACTAGTTCTGGTCATTTCAAAATGCACAAAACTAGTTTTGAACACCTTATAATGCCCAGAACTAGTTCTTCATATTTTGTAATATACAATAACCGTTTAAATGTATAATTTCGGGTTTGGGAATTTTTCGGAGCTCAGAACTAGTTTTGCACACTTTTTTCGGGCATTGTCCGAATTCGAGTATTGTGTGTAACATATATATATATATCTGTTCGAAATTTGAGACGGAAATTCCTATATTTGAATGTTATATTTAAAATCTAAACTACAACAGCATTAAATCGATTCTGGTCAGGAACACAATAAAAAACCAAGATCATTCAGTTTTTGGGACTAGTTTGTGGTTTTCTTGTTCGATAAACAAAAAGGAACAAAAATCTGCATCTGTGGATAAAAATAAGCTGCTAAAACGTGTAACATAAGCGAATAGACGGCCAAAGGCTTAAAACCTGATTGATAATATTTCAATAGAAGACGGTGTCCTTGAGAACTTAAAAAAAGACTTGGGATTACCTGAAGACTCATGCAAATATAATCCGAAAAAAGTTATAAAGGATGATGACTTTTCCATTTTAATAGAAACCATAGTACTGTAAGTAACATCCAAAGAAATTAATTTCGAAGCAGTTAAGTTGCATTATATAATTAAAAATTATTCTACCCTGAATGGTTTTATGCGGTTGGTTTACTGTTCCTGCAAGCGTAAATAAAATGGCTTTGTTAATTTGATTATATCAAATTTATTATAAAATTAAATACCGGCAATATTTAACATTAAAAAATGTCAGTATATTGAATCAGATAGTTAATTAAAGCCACACCTGATAATTTTATTTAATTCAGTTACGATAAATACGCAGAAAAATTGAAAGGTCTATCATACCATTAGCATGTAATAACTCTGTTGTGACATATGGTTTACTCTTTTGTTTTTGCCGAAATACCAAATTATCCTGCAAACCAAACCAAATTATTTACAATAATTATTATACATAGCCATTCACATAGAAAAGTGATGAATTAAGTATAAGAATGCTTGGATGTTAAGAATATGTAAATGTTTACATCCACTATACTTTATTACTGAATTAATACATGCTCGTATACTTAAAATACACTTGAATGAAGTTTAAAATTTTAAGTATATTATTCTAGCAGTTCTGAAATACCACGTATTCCATTTTTCTGGTTGTATTTCACCAGTTTCAATACACGAAAACCTTCTCATTTAAAATAGAGCACTTATACGACTTTTATTATTGAAACATGACATGTCAACTAAAACTACTGACGTAGATGCAGGGCATGTATCTGATCTAAGGCAAAAAAAATGTGACGCCAATTATTGTAAAATTTTTTATTTGGTTTTTAATGAAAATGGTATCATTTTCTATATCTCCCCAGTTCGCGAACACTCTGTACATACAAACAATTCGAATTAAAAACAATTTCGATTGGATTTATAATATCTTTAATACTATAATTAAGAAATAAATAACAAAGATATCATACGATAATCCATCGCCAGCTATTGTTTTTTTTAATCACTTACAAAATTCATTTTTGATTTATCTTACTTATTGACGTTATGACTCAGTGATACCCAGTTATCAGTTGTAAATACCTAGTATAGTTATTGAATTCAGTGTATCCGAAAAATTGTTTCTAAAAAGTAGTTTTCCCAGTAATCTAATAATTGTGAAGAAAAAGTGAAAATGTTTACCTTATGTACGACGATAACTACTGCTTTCTTTCTGTAGAAATGTATCACACCAGTAAAATTGAGGTGGAGACACGGTTGATCTTGTGAATATACTCGAAAGTGATGTTTTGGTAATTCTTTAAGTTATATAATTTTTTACAGTGTTGTGTTAAATTTATATTATAATTACTTGCAAAAAAGGATAAAGATTCCATTAAAAGCCAAGTATTTTTTGATAAATTGTTACAGTCATAATTCCCCTTGTTAAATTTAATTAATTATATATTTTTTAATAATGGAAAATTACTTTATATCTAAATTATAATGTTTATACATAGGGTGTTTTAGGTATTACTGACATCCTTGGAAGGAGTGACTGTACAGTAAAAATAGAGATTTACTCAAATATATCTACATCTAAAAGTTCACCGTTTCCGAGGTACAGGGTGTTAAAAAATTTTTATTATATTTTATACTTGGAAACACTTTTTGATAACACAGCAATAATTCTAGGTTATAGTGGTATATATTTGTTCTAATTATTTAGTATGTCTAAATATTTCCATTCTGTGGCACTGTTCATTTATTTACAATAAAAAAAGTACGCCACTGTCTCAATTATAAAAAAACGTTGATACTTTAAGTTTTGATTGTTTTGAAACTCTAATGTAAGTGAAGCTGTTGATATATGTAGCTCGTTGACACAAATGTAAGCTTTAGTGTATAACATGCTATAAAAAAGTGCAGAAATAAATCCAAAGAGAAAAAAAGTGAAAATAGAAGGAATGAAAAAAATAGAAGTCGATGATGACACAAAATACACCATGTGTAGGACAAGTCATTGATTCTTCTTGAGAAATAAATACCGACGGTAAAGAAACAGAGACAGTACAGGTAATTCTACATATTTTGCGAGCATTTACTTTAAATATCTATCTAATTTAGCAGGGCGTAGCAAAAATGCATTGTTGAATATCGACATAAATTTTTTTGTTTGACAGGTTTGATATACACACACACACTCACTCAACCCATATCTGCTAATTTTTGTTCGGGTAAGGTATTTTAAAATAAAACAACGTAAATCATTCTGTACTCGTCGAAATTTTCGCACTGTATTGTTAAACATGAAACAATGGAATAAAATAGTGACCTAAGTTAGTGCATTATAAATGGCTGAACGAGTCGACTTAAATTTGAAGAAAAAAATTTCGATTTATTTTCTGGAGTACTTGACATTTTAAATGGAAAGCTTAACAAAGAATTTTTATTTTCGCGTCCTCAATAACCAGTTTAAAGGGACGCACTTAAGTCAGAAACACCCTGTACATGACTAATATTTACAGCTTTTCATAGTTCATGAAAAGAAAGTGTCAAAATTGTATTTTGGAAAATGTAAATTTTAAGTTTTCAGGTCATTGAAAAAATTATTCGCCTACTTGAAAACGTTCTAAGGAACACGGTTTTCGAGGAAAATTAGGATATATGCAATCAAATTAGGACATTACAAGGTTGTGTATTCGTTTTCTGATATCTACAAATGTTCCTTTAAACAGACGGTATTATTTAAAACTTTATTGTTGCGGATTTCACATAAAAATAAGATAATTTATATTATTATTGTATTATATCTAGTGTATCTTACCGAAATTGATTACTCCAATAACTTTTTCAATTTTCGCTTTAGAGGAAAAAGATTGATATAGAAGTTATATTGCCCTCTCAGTTTTTTCGTTATCAGTTTACTTTTATTTCAATTCAATGCAAATTTAAGCTGTGACTATACGAGTTTAATACCATAACTAATTTTCTTTCATTTTGATTTAAATGATGCAACTTAAAGTAATATATCTGATAAAATCAAATGCAATGAGTTGAGTGATGGAAGGGCGACTATTGTGTCATGTTCTGAGGAAGATTTTAATAGTGCCTTAAAAACACTTTTAACACAAATGACATACAATACTTTGTCTACAAACAGCATTAAAAAGAATTAACCCGGGTAGAAATAAGTTAAGTTTTAAATAGCATCGTAGGCACTATATCAAATTTTCGAAGTGGGCACTTGCCAATGATATATAGTAACCATGGTGGCAACCATTGTTTTATTCATCATTTACGAAAAATTTGAAAGCTTTAGATTCGTCACTTTAAAACATTGTGTCTTTTTGCCCTTAAAAAAGTATAAAGAAAATATGGAAAAGAACAATTCATTTAAAGAAATCGATGAAGCGGCCAACTGAGATACTTTGGATTTATTACCAAGGAAATCCCGGATTCAATATGAAATTGTATACAATAAATTTGCGAAGTGGTGTGAAGAAAAAGGCGTTCCTGGAAAATATACTGATGATGTATTCTTGGCCTATCTTGAGGAGAAATCTTCATCTCTATGGTCTAATTATTCTATGATTAAAACTATGTTACGAATAAATAGCGACGTAGATATCAGCATTTTAAACTCATTGCGTATCTGAAGCGTCAAGAAGAAGATTATCAACCCAAAAAAAACAAAGATCTTGACCAGAGACCAAATTGAACAGTTTTTGAAATGCGCACCGCATGACGAGTGTCTTATGATGAAAACTATTTTGGGAATATTTCTGCCTATACAAATCGTTGATCCTCATATGTGAGTGACAGAGATAGAGCTAGTCCGGGCAAAAATCCACAGATCATTGGCCGAAAAAACAAAAACCGTAAATGACAGACGTGTGACAGACCGAATTATATTGGATATTTACTCATTTATTCAGAATTTTAATTTGTAATTACATTTTGATAATAACAATTTGTAAGGAAGGTTTTAATTATTTAGGAAAGGTTTTGTCAGGTTATGTTTATATATTTTTCTATCATAGAACATCTGTTTTTGCCCGGACTAGCTTCATTCCTCTTGTACACATCAGGGCAGCGGACCTCTTTTTCTAGAGCCGGTCCATGATTTATAAGGTCTATGGGATAAACACGTTTGGAAAATTTCCTGCTGTTATTGCTAAATTTCTGCATCTTCCAAATCCTAACCTCTATACTGGACATTGTTTTCGGCGTTCGTCGGCAAGCTTACTAGCGGATAGTGAAGCAAATTTAACCACAATTAAGCGGCATGGAGGATGGAAATCTTCAACAGTCGCCGAGGGATACATTGAAGATTCGTTGGAAAGTAAAAATTCGATTGTCGGAAAACTGTTTTCAATGCCATCAATATCAACGGATTTTGCTCAAACGTCAACTAGGAATGCGGTCGTTTCAGTTGATAGTGGTAGAATTGTAGAAGGATTTAATTTTTCAAATTGTGTGAATTGTAATATAAGTATTCATCTGTAAATGATACTGCAGGAAACAACTAGCCCCGACCGGTATTGAATTATTCCTGCAGTATCTGTGTGAACAGCCAAGAACCCTTGTCGGACACACCATCAGACATAGACCGGTTTCGGGCTTGTTAGCCCTCATCAGTATGCCATAGGTGAGATGACCGACAATTGCCGCTTAGGCCGAGCAGGAAGTTAGCAGACCACTTATATCTCACCTGCATTCAGTTTGTATGTGAACATACATATGAAGGAACAGCCACTTCAATAGTCGGTCATCTCACCTATGGTATACTGATGAGGGCTAACAAGCCCAAAACCGGTCTATGTCTGGTGGTATGTCCGACAAGGGTTCTTGGCTGTTCACACAGATACTGCAGGAGTAATTCAATACCACTCAGGGCATTAGTCCGCGGAGTAGTTGTTTCCTGTAGTATCATTTACAGATTTAATGGCTCGTCGCCCAGGGCGAGAGGTCTGCGTTAAGTACCTGCTGCAATGTAGGTCGCTTCCTCTCTTTACTTACCGTTCTTACATCCCCTTGCTTACTCTAGACCACAAAATATTGAACTCGCACTTAATCTATAATATACTAAATACCTTTCAGCATCATATAATCCTATATCTTCTATTTTTGACAAGCGAAAACGTCAATTTTAAAATGTTTAGTTATAGCAAACTGATTTGATTTAAATCATTGAAGAAAATTTATGTACCTACTCGAGGGATGCGGGGAATTTACTCGATTACTTAAGTTGGTGGAGGAACTGATTGTAAATGAAAAAACAACCTATAAATTACTTTACATTACTAAATTCAGTTAAATTAGAACGGAAGGAAATTAGTTTTAGTGTTTTTCGAAAAAATATACCATAAATTCAATGGTTAGAAAACAAAAAATTAAAAATTTTTTTAAATAAAATACATGTATATTGTGTTTTGTTTCAGAGGTACAGAGCGTAAAAGATAAATTTTATGTATATCAAAATTTGGCCACACCTTCAGAAAATAAATTGCATTGAAATTTTTAATAAAGAATATTCTGTAAAATGTAGCAGTCAAATTCAAATATATTATTGTGAAACAAAGAACAATGCATCACCATCCTTTGTTTCACATTTGTACATAGTCGAAAACTGATGACTTTTTTGCTAATTCAGTTAGTCAATTCAGTTTGAATTGGTTACTTAATATAATCACGGGTTAAAAAAAATCAAAATACTTTATTATAATTAGATAAAATACATGATATTTGGTCTTACGTACGACTATTCCATAGGGAAATATATTTGTCCTTCTTAGTAACCAATATTAAAATCGAAAAATAAAATTCTTTGTAGATGTAAAATACCTAAGTTCAACTTTTCTTCAGTTCCCTTTTAACATTAGAACATATTGTTCACTGTTCTTAAGTAAAATTTCCAATTTTAAAGATTTACGTACTTACGAATGGCGAATTTCGCATGGTTTATATGACTTTTCAGTTACATTTACATTTACTTTCACTAAACCCAGTATTGTTTTAATTGCGCTTTAATATTTACTTTTTGTATTTTTATAATTATGGAGTATTATTTGTTACAGACAGCTCGAAACTATGGTTTTCGAATAATCGGCAGTGAAAGTTTCCAGAAAAATAAATACGAACACCGTCATTTCCTGAACCGAAGCAGCAGTAGTTTTAAAGCAGGTTTTTTATATTCATACTGGCTTCGATGCCATACGTTCCACTGAGACTAGATTTTTGTCAAAATAAGTTTGTGACATTTACCGAGAAGAAATATACAGTATGCGCCAAAAGTATGGAATAAATTCAATAAAAACGAAACAATCATTTTAGCGTAAAATCCGATTTGCAAATGTCATTTGTTTTCGAGTAATGACGTCATCGATTTATTTTTAAATGGCAACACCATATTTTTTTCCTTGATTCTGAAAGATCGTTTAATTCTCTATCAGACAGTACTAAAATTTTGCCCTCTTACATAGGAAAGTTTTCGAGTAAATGACGATTGAATGTTAGAAAACGTAAATCAATTAAAATAAAGCAAAAACGTTATCAAGTTTAGTTTTTCGAATTCCATAGTTCTTTTATGGATCACGTAGGTGAAAATCTTTGCAAAGTGTCATTGTCACACCGACTTTCTCATAAGTATTGTAAGCGACACAGAAATTATTATTCAATTTAAAGTATTATGGCACATTTAACTGTTACTCAAAGAATTGAAATTTTAATTCTTATCGGATGCGTGAATATGACTAGAACTCAGCAGGAAGTTTGCGATTTATTTAATGAAAAATATCCAGATCGCCCTATCAGCCAATCAACAGTCAGTAAGCTAGAGTCTAAATTTAGAGAAACTGGCAATGTTGTAAATATTCCAATACCTGGACGTCCAAGTATTAATGAAAATCAGAAATAGAACATTTTGATAAGTATGGTGGATAATTCTCATAATTCTTCACGGTTGCATTAAACAATGACACTAGTCAGAGCACAGTGCTACGTATCTTGAGGAAGCAAAAATATCATTCCACCAAAATTCAACTTGTGCAGAACTCAATGAAGATGATCCCGATCGCCGCTTACACTTTTGCGAAATTCTAATGGATTTATGTCAAGGAAAATGGAAATTTACACCGGCAAATACTTTTTTCAGATGAGGCCACATTTTGTCTGAATGGTACAGTAAACCGTCAAACTTGCAGATATTGGAGTCGGGAAAATCCTCATTGGATGGCAGAGACACATTACCCAGCACCCTCAGAAATTAAATGTGTGGGCTGGAATAGTTGACGACAGAATAGTATGGTCTTTCTTCTTTGAAGGAACCCTTACAGGACAAAGATATTTAGAGTTTCTAGAAAATGACCTTGTTCCAGCCCTTGCAGTAATTTTTCCTAACGATAATGACCCTGACATTCCTGACGATACCATATGGTTTCAGCAAGACGGTGCACCTCCGCACTATGCGCGCCCTGTACGAGATTTTTTGGACAACTGTTTTCCTGGGAGGTGGATCGGCAGACGCGGACCGTTAGAATGGCCTGCAAGATCGTCAGATCTTACACCTCTTGACTATTTTTTATGGGGATACTTGAAGTCAAAAGTGTACATTAATAAACCACGTAATTTAGAAGAACTTCAAACTCGCATTCGGGACGAAATACGCAGAGTTACCCCAGAAATCATTCATAATGTGCAAGAAGAATTTCTTCACAGACTTGCGCATTGTCAAGAAGTTGGTGGATGGCAATTGGAACATTTAATTTAAGTATAAAATTTAATCAATTGTATTTTATTTTACATACCTCAGAATTGTTACTTTTTTATGGATAAAATTTACGTTTTCTAACATTCAATCGTCATTTACTCGAAAACTTTCCTATGTAAGAGGGCACAATTTTTGTACTGTCTGATAGAGAATTAAACGATCTTTCAGAATCAAGGAAAAATCGATGACGTCATTACTCGAAAACAAATGACACTGGAAAATCGCATTTTACGTTAAAATATGTATTTTGTAAATTAAAAATCGACCTGTTCGAGGATTTTTCCCAAAAAATAATTGTTTCGTTTTTAGTGAATTTATTCCATATTTTTGGCGGATACTGTAGAGCTTTCTTTAATGTGATCCAACTGCTTTGTCGGTGTAAAATGTTCATTATTCACTCTAATACATATTCTCCGAAATCGAGTGATGTGATGACAATGATAGGAATGATGTTGAAAGTTTCACACCGACGTTTTCTAACCAATTAGAATCTTGTATTTTGTTCCGTTACCATGACAATTCAAGAAATTTTCATCCTCCTTCAAATAAGCTGCATGTGATTACAATGTAATTTTTTTATGTTTATGTATAGATTGACATTTTGTTTGACAAGCACATTATCATTTTTTCTCTTGAGTTTTTAGCTAGGCTGTGTGCTACACTTTTTCAGCTATAATAATTATTCAAAATGCCAACAAATAAAAGTCTAAAGGATTCATATCTGGTGAGCAGGTCAATGATGTGGTCCATTTCTTTCAAACTCTCTCAAATGCATTATTTAAATATTGAAAAAGACTTGGTAAAACATATGTTTAGGAAAATTTCATATTATTTGTGTAAATAATTCCTTTACTAAAAACACATTTAACGAGAAACCAGTTGGGGAATATAAAAACATCTACACGATTCAATTTGCGATTCAAATTTTTTTGCTTGAGTCATTTTTTTTTAAGTTAGAGAGCTGGATGAACCGTTATCCAACACTGTCTGCAGTGTCGAGTGCATTTAAGCGCATTTAGTGATTTTGTAGCTTTTTAAATATATTTTTTCGAAATGTCAACATTTTTGTTAAATTTTCAGTTGACAAAGTGAGTGTTTTTTGTCACCTAGCTGCGATATACTTTTATGTTCTAGAACATCAAAGTGTTTTCATTATTAGAATATGAAACAAATGTCAAAAAAATTTGTCATTTTTTTAAAACTTATTTATGATTTCATTAATTAAACAATATACATTTTAAGTAATAAACATAACAATACGAAACAGTAACTATTATAAACAGGGCGCTTACAATTTATTTTGCACTGCATGTAAATAGAAAATGCTGATATTGCAGTAAGTTAAATTTAAGCCAGATCCAGTGCTGTCAGTTATCGCAGCTTTTGGTCCTGGGTGTTCAGTGAGGCTGCTGTTGTAATTGTTTCGTAGGGTCTGCTGAAGATGGTAACAATTTATTTTGTATGAGTTTTGCAAGTTTTCCCAGCTCATTTTGAATGAAACACTCTAGAATATGAATTACAATATATAATTCTGACACTACTTATTCAAACAACTAATTTTTAATGTTTATTAGATTACTATCGTTATGATAATTACAGCGCTTCAACCGTCTTGATTCAAACACAGTTTAAACGATTTAACACACAAACATTAATTTATATTTCCAAAGGATTTTAGTACGCTGAATCCAAATTTGACCTTAGATTTGTTCCATAATGTTAGGTTTTTAAGATATTAAAACCTAAAAGAGAAAAAAAACGCTCTTTTTCGCTGTATTTGAGCTTATTATATGTTAAAAGATAAAATTCCGCCACAAATGTAAAAATTGCATCTTAACATATCAATTTTCCCCTCTAGCATTAAATTGAGTGCTCGAATATCTTTTTTCCGCTTCGAGATATTTTACATTGGCATTTATTAATTCAAACCCATAAATTATAACGATTCCTAAGTGCTGCGAATACTGAATGTAATAACCCGTCAACTATACTAAAAAGGAGTGTTGATAAGCGATCTCGGATTCAAAACAAGCGCTATCGATAGCAATAATATACATGATATCTGATAACCTTATTTACGGAAAACAACCAATATTTTACAATGTATCAGTAAAATACAATAATGCACTAATAAATTTCAATGAACGATATTTTAACGAGAACTAAACTGAAACCCAATTTTATTTTGAAAGAAAAGACTAGTACTCCAAGATGCAATTCTTACTTTACAGACGAAATTATACCTTCTGTTGTAAAATAACATCAAATGTAGTAAAACAGCATTTTCGCACTCTTTGGTTAGAATATCTCGAAAACCTGATGTGATGAAGCAATTCTGTGGTCAGATGCGGATTGAGCGCACCAAAATTCTTTAGAAATATGATTTAGTGCTCCAAACGATTTTGCGCTAAATCAGAATTCCCCATCTCGGTCCAGGCTATTCTAACCTAAAAGAGCAAAAAACAGTATTTTTTGCTGTATTTAAGTTTATTTTATTCTATAAGATAAAATTCCGTTCTAAAAGTAAAAATTACATCTTAAAGTACCAACCATTAACATTAAATTGAGTTTGCTAAAACATCTTTTTTCCTCTTCAAGATATCGTACATTGACATTTATTAGTTCAAACCCATAAATTACAATGATCTCAAAGTGCTGCGAATACTGAATGTAATAACCCGTCAATCATACTCTAAAGGAGTGTTGATGAGTTAGCTCGGATTCCAAATAAGCGCTATTGATAACAATAAGATATCTGATATGCCTTATCAATGTAAAACAGTTATTTTCCGATATATCAATGAAATGCGAAACTATTAAATTTCAATGAACGATATCTTGAAAAGGAAAAAATATTCGAGCAAAGATAAAGATGGATCGGTCAATTTGAAGGGGAAGACTAGTACTCTAAGATGTGATTCTTACTTTCCAGACGAAATTCTACTTTCTGTCGTAAAATAACCTCTAATATAGCAAAGAAACAGTGTTTTCTGCACTTTTAGGTTAGAATATCTCGAAAACTTGATGTGATGGAGCAATTATGTGGCTGGATCGGGATTGAGCGCAGCAAAATCCTTTAGAAATATGATTTATTGCTCGTACGATAAAATTATGTAAATTTGTGTTGTGGATAGAAACTGCTCAATATTTTTATTTATTTTGATCTACAGAGTGTTTACTAAAGAATGGGCCATACTTTAAGGCTAGCTTCTTTGGACGAAAATAAGGTGATTTCTGTCCACTTACCTTAGTACAACTTTGCTTAATTAAGATGTTATAAACCTAAGAAATACTTTCTCAAGTCGAACGGTAAGGTTCTCGTGTGTATCATACAAAGAAAACCTTATTGTACAAAATTTGAATACATTTACCTAAGAAATAAATAAATTACTTTGTTGTAGTTGACTTAAATCACCTTATTATCGGCCAAGAAAATTAGCCTTAAAGTATGGCCCATTCTTTAGTAAACATCCTGTATACCATCATTTATCGAAATTACGGCATTTATTTATAAAAAAAAACTGTGTCGGAACATATGCTTTTGTGAAATGTGTACCATTCTGTTTCTTCATTAAGGAAAAGTTAAGAAATTACATGTGAGAAAGGCACCACCTATTGTAATGAATGTTGTTTACTGTGTGAAGATGTGCGTTTGTTCAATACAAATGATTTTTGCATGTTTCCAGTACAACAGCATGAGAACTTTGTTATTATTTCTAAAGCGTCGTTGAATACTTGCATCGAACTGCTATATAACTCGATATGAATAATGTAAGTAGGTTGATAACAACTACATTTATAAATATCACGGAAACTTTAAAGGAGATGAAGATTAGCGCAATCGCTTAAGCGTCCGTAGAGCAGATGGTTTGGGTTCGATTCCCGATAGGACGTAAGAAATATTCGGATACTGCTGACCCACACTCCCACACTATAAATTAATTAGTTTTATGGCAAATGCTATTAAAAGAGAGCGCTGTTTCTCGTTTTCGTGTAATTAAATCCAACTATACATATTCAATAGTTTACAATCTAAGCGATTTTACTTAAAAACAATTTTTCCCGTTATAATTAAGTTTATATGTATTAACTGCCTTCCTTTCACTTTATTGAGAAAACTGTCTAGAGAAACAAAATAAAATTATTATTTTATACATAGTGTTTCATTGGGAAATGTACATACGTTAAATGTAAATACAGAACATCTAGGAAGCCTCAAAAAACCTATTTCTGGCGAATTTAACCATTGTCATTACCGAGATACAGGGTTTTTGACCATTTTAGTTATTTTTTTAACTTGCCATAAATGCGAACCACTGTATAATCAAGTGAAATTCGGTAGAAGTATTCTACTTACTTTGTAGTTGCGCATGTAAGTCTTCACGTTTGACTGTTCAATAAAATATCTGTCTGTGACAGATTTCTTCAAGTAAAAACTAGTAAACCTAATTTTATCATCAAATTCACAAATAATTCCTATTTTATACGTACGACTATCTTTCCATTTGGGGGAAAAACATTGTCAATGACAATTTTCCAAACATGTGCGTAGGTCACGGCGGGCCTGTGAGTGGCCTTCAAGGTCACCAGACATTACTCCTGTTGATTATTACCCTTGTTTATATATAATATAGTTAATCAACCAGTTAAATCTTTGTCATCCTTATTTACATTATAAACAAGGGTGACTTGGATTTTAAAAGAGTATCGCCATCTATTATTTTTACTCCTAAGTTTAACTGGTTGACTAACTACAGGGTGTCCGGAATATGAGTGCCTTAATTTTGCCATATGATAAGTTGTACTAAACAAATATATTTGACCTAACATTTTTTTTCTTATCCAATGGTAACAGAATTATGACAGTAAACAGTTCTTGAATATGTGACAACGTCGCTCACATACTATCTTAGTGTATACATAATAATTACAAATAGGTACACCTAAACATAGGTACAGACACAGAATAATGTTATAAGTGTTTAAACTGACTTCTGTTCCTTGCATGAAACGTTTAGCTTATCAGCAGCAGCCTGAAACTGCAACGTTGTCGAACGTTACATTATGTTACACTTTTAACGGAAACTTCAATTGTTTACTTCATTAATACCAATCCAAAAATCAAATTATGTTGCAGGTGCTTTTACTTAACCTTAATTGTACCTTAGTTTGTAATTTCGTAATATAATTTTGCATATTATTGCACTTGTAATTTTACTTTTGAAATGTATTTGTAGACAAACTATTCCTTCTAGACATTTTTTTAAAAAGAGTTTTTTTATTGCTTTTGGTCAGATATATAAGCCCTTAAAATTACGGTACTAATATTGCGGACACCCTATATATTATATATAAACAAGATTATTACCCACGGAGCCATTTAATAGCGTAACTACTCAATAATTTTTTGTTCTCTATTCTGAAGACCGCTATCAATAAAAAACAAAAGAGTGGAGATATCTTTTTAAATAAAACACTCTGTATTATAATTTATAATTTTAAATTATATCAGATTCTGAACACATTATTCCAATTTCCTTAATTAATGCATTTAACTCTTAATTCCTATTTCTAAAAAAATGTGTAGCTTTATTCGAAAGATACGTAATTTTCGAGTTTAAAATTTAAACTTCGCTGCATATATGTATATACAGATGTGCTTCTAACAAAGAAACTG
Organism: Monochamus alternatus; assembly: GCA_037114965.1. Classification (NCBI taxonomy): domain Eukaryota; kingdom Metazoa; phylum Arthropoda; class Insecta; order Coleoptera; family Cerambycidae; genus Monochamus; species Monochamus alternatus. The sequence goes on along the minus strand of CM073429.1, from coordinate 77,040,138 downwards.
TTTTATGAAAGGAATATGTAGTTTTAGAGATATTTAAAAGTTTTTCTTTACTGCAAAAGTATGAATCTAATTTAAATCAGTTTTCCTACAATTCTTATTATTGATGTCATATAATAAAGTAAAAACTGCTAGCTAAGATAATAATAAAAATACACATTAGTTTTCAGAGTAATTGCATCACACAATATCATTAACACGCAATAAAAAATACATATTTTACGTTTGTCAAACGTAATAAGCCTAATTTTAAATAAAGAAACGGCGACTCAAGAAGACATTTTATAATTTCGTGTCGTAAGTGTGATAATCAAAAAAATATTTCATACCAAGGTCTATATGATAAAAATCAAATATAAAATTGAACTATCAGATTTCTCTCATTTTCTCTTCGCCAAAAAATAAAGTGAAGTCTTACCTATCTGCTATTTATACCTGGCATTGTATACTAAAATATCAAGAAACAGGATGTCAATAAAATAAAATAGTAATCTGTCATCTTCTTCGATTTCAAATTTTGGAAAGTTGATCGATTCATATGCACATTTAAAGTGACTCTATGACTTTCATTTCCAATTTAATTTGAAATACTATTAACCTTGATAGTTTTACTAAAACATTTTAAATATTTTCCCAGATATCCATTCAAATAAATTTAAATATTATTTAATTTTAGTTAGGCATATTATATTTGACGGAAATATTAACTGAGAAGACTAAGAGAAGAATAAAAATGATATAAAAACCATATTTTACGTTAACATATGTCTTTGACAAAATTATCTAGTGTTAAATATTATTTTTAAGACCCACATTATGCTATAATATGCAAATGTCTTTACCTATGAATCCATCTTTCCACTTTACGTGTTCTAATAGAAAATTAAATATATAATATTATTATAATAGTTTTTTAATTATTTCTATCACAGCTATTAAACCAAGTCAAAAATATGACTTTGTTCTCTGAAACATCACAAACAAAAATATTGTAAAAAAACATAAACTATATTTTTTGAGGAAAATAAACAAATTTATGTTTCACTGTAGAGCTTCCAAATAAATATTTTTGAACATTTGGCTCATTAGCAGCTGGAATTTTGGTCTAATCTCTACATGTTGAATCTGAATAACTCCCGGTCATATGGTCGAATGGAATTGTCTCGAAATACAAGTTGCTCGAGATAAATTAAAGAAAATAATAGTCGCTTTTTGTCATAGTCGATTGATATTCAGGAAGATTATTTTGTGAACACTACAAAATCATTCGGATTCCTGGCATAAGACATAAATTCCCTTCAGACAGGCTCTCTACTGATTTTGGTATTTTTTGGGATTGATTTACTTATGTGTTCACAAATTTCCGTAATGGAATATGAACCAAAACGAGACATTTTTAAATTTGACTGAATCTTACGTCAAATTTTGACACTCATCATAGCACTCTTATACAATCGAATTAAATAACCGCTGATATTTACCTAAATAGTTGATCATATTGGACATCATGGGACTAAATTTATGATTTTTTATAGGTGGAACCATGTGTGAATGAAATAATCGAATATAAATATCTCCATATTTGCTGTTTTATGTTCTACACAGTGTCAAAGCCATAAATTGCTACTGGACACAAATGGAAAGATCAAAAGCCATGGCAATTGAAACCTTTGATGTCAGTGCTCGTAATACTAAAACAAATTTAATAAACACATTCCCTGATGTTATAGTTTTTTGACAGTTACAATCTTTCAAATCCCTCCCAATTACGACGTCATTGGCTGTGTTTTGCATTTCATTTCTGAAGAATTATAGTCTATATCTATAGTCTTTAGAACAAATGTTATCTACTCGTGTTTATTTTGACGATTATTTTAATGAAGGGAAACATGAGTTTATCGCCACTCCCTACATTCTGTGTCCAAAATTTATTATTTATGGCGACTTGATATAATTTCAATCTAATATTATCGAATATTCGCTATTTTATGTACACAGTGTCAAAGCCATAAATTAAATTTGGGGCAGGTGTACCATAAATGAGTAATTGCAGCGATAAGAGCAAACATTCTCGTATCCGACTGATAATCCGCGGCAATATCAATAAGTTTGCATGTGTTTTATTCGGACATAACAACATTCACGCCGATTAACATTAGAAAGGAGTTATAAAGTAACGTAATTTCTAGGTAACTTGGTAGAATGGAAACGACTACCGTAGCTGCATCAACGCTGCCTTCGAGAGCAAAATTCCTAGCTTGTGCCCCACCTCCGAGTTCGCCTCCAACGGTACCTGCGAGATCCGTTGCATCGGGATCTCTTGTGGTGCGCCACCATTCCGACAGTTTCTCGGAAGAGCCCGGCCGCCAGCAGAAGAATCACGTGGTGAAGATCCTGATCAACCCCAAGAGCTCCACGGATCGCCCCGACGTAGTGTCCCGGAATGGCGACGCCGCCCCCAGAGACAGACAGACAGACAGTGTTGTTTGTGATGTGGCGCCGTGCGTTCGTATAAGCGTGAACTCTGAGTCGGAGATGATCGAGAACCACACCATGACGGAAACGACCGGTTCTTTCTTCTGTTACGGGACTTACAATTGCGGGGTGAAGTCCAGCGGGCAGATCTCACCCTTTAGCGATACCCCCGATTCGGGCACCTGCAGCGACCTGGACGGAGCGCCTCCGCCACTGCCCAAGAAGAAAGGCGACGGGATCTCCATCACCCTCATAGGTGCGTTCATTCAAACTTTTATCATTCTAGGCACCCCGAAACATAATGTAAAAAATTCTAAAGTGAGTATAGTCCATCTAAAAATGACTGAGAATATCATACAGGGTGAGTCAACACTAAGCTGGAAATAGTAGACACCAAAATATTTTGTTTGAGCTGAGCATGTCTTATATGAATGTCGCTGGTTTAAGAAACAGCGTGTCCAAGGTTTAAATTTTATTTTGTAATTTCATTAATTGCACGAAGAATAAATCGCGCCTGAAAGAAAATCACCAAAAAATACATTGAAACTTTTAAATGCAAATAACCGATAAAGTTAGGCGACCTAAACAAGAGTACATTTTTTATGTTTGTTTTGATTTACCTAAATAATACGGTGAAACCTAGGAGCAACGGCAAAATAAGCTTCAAATTCGTATTTCTTACACCAAAAAACCCAATACTACCAATTTTCAGTATCATGCTATCAAAACTTTCTCAATTAATGAGAAATTTCAGAACAAAATTTAAACCTTGAACACCCTGTATTTCATAAACCAGCAACATTCGTATAAGGCATGATGAGCTCAATCATAATATTTTGGCGTCTAGTATCTCCAGCTTCGTGTTGACCCATTCTTTCTAACTCACCCTGTATAGAGTTATTCATTAATAATTGTATATGTTACCTGGATAATCTTGACAATATAACGCTTAGATAAAATATGGCTCCTTACGGAGTTACAGGGTGTTTTATTTAAAAAAAAAATAAATAGTTTTTGCCCATTACTTTAACCCTGTTTGATATTTCCCTATCATATTTAACATAAAGTTTAGATATTTTAGAGCATAATAAAAAATGCTATAAAATCGTTCATGGGTACTACCAGAGACGTATGGTAGGGGTTGAGGGGCAGTTTCCTATTCCTAGCTTCTATGCCACTGTCGGAATTTTCATTTTGGTACAATTTTTCAATACTTTCTACGCAATTAACTTACTATTCCTTCATAGTGGTAAAGTCATTATTTTTCGAGATTTTTAAAGTCCTTATGAATTGTAGGGAATAGTAATTTTTATTTGTAATGTTTACAAACACCATTTTTCAACGAGCTACATCAATTTCCACTTAATCGGAGAAGAGATATGTGGTTCATGTAGAATGGAGCACCAGCTCACTATCCTGCTATAGTACGGAACTATCTAGACGATCAATTCCCTCAACGTTGGACTGGCAGAGGTAGTGAATTCCCATGGCCATCTCGAAGTCATGACTGTAATTCAGTAGATTTTTACTTTTGGGGACATATGATTCTCAGGAAATTAATTGTCGTCAAGGATTATTGGAACAAATTGCCAACTACTGATTTCTCACTATGTAGTTTATTGTTAAGCAATTTATTTATTATTGATTGTTAATTATTACTAACAAACTCAACTATAAAACCTAATCCAACTAATGCAATGCAATCCCATGACAGAAAACTTGAATAATAATACCTAATATGAGAAATAAATTACATAATAAAAATGCAGCCCTGTGTTCAACTTTAAAAATCTCGAGAAATAATAACTCTACGGCTTTGAGGGAATATTAGTTAATTGCATAGAAAATATTGAAAAATTGTACCAAAAGAAATATTCTGCCAGTGGCATAAAAGTTAGGAATGGGAAACTGCCCCTCTACCCCTGTCGTACGTCTCTGATAGTAACAATAAACGGTTCTGTAGCATTTTTAATATGATCTAAAGCATCTAAACTTTATGCCAAGTATGATAGGCAAATATCAAACAGGTTTAAAGTAATGAGTATATTATTTTTTTTGAAATAGAACACCTGTAATTCCGTAAGGAGCCATTTATATAAGCGTTACGTGTCAATTCTTCATATTTTCAGCCCAGGATTATCGAGTTAGCGTATGTACAATTATTAATGCGTCACCCACATTGTAGGTATCCCAAAATATAATGTAAAAAATTCTAAGTTAAGTATACTCCATCTAAAAATGACTTGAGAGTTGAATGCCCTTTGAGGGTCACAGATTCATCCTTAGGCTGAAACGTAAATATTATTTTTTGGAAAAGGTTAGAAATAATCAGTGTATGATATACATATGGATGAATGAAACACATTTCATTTGAATAATTTCAATAGCATTAGTTCATTCATTCAGATTTGATAACCATAGATGTTTCATGTAAATTATACACTACCAAACGCGTCTGGAACAAAAAGTTCTCGTAAATAACCTATATTGACGATAGTGTATCCAAATGTTAAATGTGGTTCGCCAGAATACAATAACACGGGAGAAAGATAGGCGTATACGTTAGCATTTGTAAAATAAGGATAAACAGTAATTTGATTACACGGTAGTTAATTAAATAACAAAACTACATACAACGCAAAAATCATGAAATTATAAAACTCAATTAATAAGAAATTTTGAAACTAGACGTGACAACTCTCAACTATTTTTATATGGACAATACAAGAAGTTAAAATAATCAATCAATCAAAGGCGGAGCTCAGCTAAAATAATGTTAGTACTTCATGTAGATTTTTGACATATATGCATATATAAGTTATGAACCGCAAAAGTTAAAAATTTAAAACTATGCATTTCGGTACAATATTAATAATATTGTATTGAAAGAATATGCGTGTGCATAGTTTACAATAAGAAATAAACTCTTTGGTTAAAGCAGTAGGACAAAGAAATTGACATATCCATGGTTGCCAGACTTTCGAAATGTATCTTTGCTTATTTTATTGCAGGCTGAAATGTTCCTACCACAAATGGGCACAATCATTTCGATGATGATGAGATCGTGAACCATTGTTCGTTTTACGCAAAAACGTAAACTTTCGGATACTGTATATTTTCCATATTAAGTTATATAAATTTAGAATAGAAGGGATAAATTAGGCCCAATGGTTAATAATTCAGAATTTTCACATTTTTACCTTGTCAAAAATTATTTGTTGAATTATTAAAAAGAAAATTATGAAGGAAAAAACAATGCAATTGAACGGCATAAAAATATACAGTGTTCCTTTTAAAAAAATGTGTGTTTGGATTATAATTTAAGAGATACCCTGTAGAGAAATTGCAAGTACGCCACTGAATTTTACGTGAAAAACTTTCAGAAGCAGTTTTCACCATTCCGATTTCTCAGTTATTCTCTAAGATACAAACGATCCCTTAAAAGTACTTTTTTAAATTTTGCCCTATATTTAAAAAATAAAGAGGTCTATGAAAGTTGTAATTACGGCATCTTAAGGTTCTCGAAAAAATAGTCCTGTGTTGTGAAAACCGCATCTTTCTATCTCCTGTAGTTTCCGAGATACCCTGCAATTCCAACGAAATTGAGACACCCTGTATATCACATGATAATAACTAACGTCTATTATTAGTTCACTTTTACATGTTTTGTAAATCCACACATAACCACCCTATTCTAATTTCACGTTGTTATTGACATTTTACAAATATTGAAACTTTTTGCATTGTCATAGATATTTAAAAAATGAATGTACCTATTAATTACAACAAATTTACAAATAAGTAGTAAAAAACACAAAAAATGCATTTATAATTAATTTTTGTATTTGTACAGTAATGTTCCTGCGATGATATAGCATTTTCTTTGGCAAACTTACAAATATAATCACATATAATTTTTTCAGTGTATAGTTTGTTTTGTCCATTGTTAGTTGAATAGAAAATGTAACACGATATATTATGTAATAATTACATTTTACATTAAAATGTCAAAGACTAATATTAATATTGACACAATTAGTACAATATATCTTCAGAATAACAATAACTGTAGAGGGCCCATAGTTTTAAAACAAAATTCACAATACCATTACTAATTAAGGTTCATCGAGATTGTGGTCTCTGAATAAAATGGTTAAGCTGTGGTTATTGTCAATAATTCGCTTTAAACTTGATATTTTTTTCCAAAGACATCAGTTTAATGTAGAGGTACTTTAAAAGACTTTAATATTAACACATTGTACTAAATTTAAATTTTACAGCGTAATATAATTCAATATTACAGAATAAATGAAATAGTACATTAAACTCACTTTTTACATTTAGAAAATAAGTTACTTGTACTTACTTATGTATCGAAATTTTGGACAAACGTAAATTTGTAACTATTAATATTCGTTATAATTTAACACACAGCTTATTCGCGAAATTCACGAACCACTAGATGGCGCTGTAAAATTCAAGACGTCGGATGTAATGATGATGAACAATTTGTTTACAATTACCGTTAATATTATAAAGCTTTTAACTGCCAGGAATGTTGTGTTTTATGGTATAATTCTTTGTATTTATGTAATTTTTCAGGTGAAAGTGTGTTTTAGAATACTTATCAAAAGGATTATTTTATATCGTGAATTCCTAGTATGCTCGTAACCTTTCATATTTAGATATAATGGTTCAATTCGAGATATTTTAAACTACTTAGGGGATCGTATGCGACTTCGAAAAGAAGGTGAGGCACATAATTTTGTCTGGCGTAGAACTTGAGAAGCTCCATGTTATCAAAAGACTGTGTTTATAGCGCTTACTTTAGTCCAACCATCCCATGAAATATCCATCTCTCATTAAATTGAGAAAATTGGCAGTGTAATGTGTAATACAGATATAAAAACATTCTCAAATAATTCACAACATAACCCTGTTATAATTACCTGGTATAAAATCCTCTATAGGAAAAGGTTTGCTACATACCTTCATGTAGCAAAAGCATTCTTAGGACTCAATATAGACAAAAATTTGAATTGGAAAATGCACTGTACGTTACTAACTAATAAAATTTCCTCTCTTACTTATTTGTTCCGCAATTTAAGGTCGATATTAAATATTGAGCAACTTCTCTGCCTTTACCACGCATAAGTCTCATCTCGTCTCAGGTATGGTATCTGTTTCTGGGGAAATTCTACTTTTTCTATCCAAGTTTTTATTGCACAAAAGAGACTGTTAAGATATATGGTAGGAGTGTCTAGTCATTACTCTTGTAAGGATATTTTTAAAAATTTAAACCTACTACCTTTACCATGTTTATTTATATTTGAGATCTGTTTATATGTTTTTCAAAATAAAAGTAAATTTGTTTTAAATGATGCACTTCACGGGTACAATACAAGACAAAATATGAATTTACATATTCCATTTGCTAGAATAAGAATAACGTCTAACACTCCGAACTGTTTAGGTCCTAGGCTATTTAATAACTTACCTAAGCAACTGAAATTGTTGGAAAGTGAATATTTATTTAAGAAAGCTTTAAAGCAGTTTTTATTGGAAAAATGTTTTTATTCCATATTGGAATTTTTACCTACTTTTTCTTAGCTTGTAAGTTTTATGTGACTATTCCTATACATGTTATGTCTCTAAGGAAAATAAATTATTATTATTATTATTATTATTATTATTATATGTATTTTGAAAATTCAAATTATGGTGAGTAAATGTAGTGTTGTATAAATGTACAATAAAGAAAATAAAAAAGTAGGTATATTAAAATTCATCCTCTGAATATTCTGATGAATTATCTTCGTCTCCTAGATTGATAACGATAGGCTCCACAGTAACACCAATTAAATTATCGAGTTCCCACATTTTCTCCGCTTCTTTTTGTACATGATGTATACATCTTTGCCTGTTATCTGCAGTTACTCGTTCCAAGGAATTTTTTAACAAAATTTTCACGTCACTTAATTTAAACGTAGTATTATTTCGCGCTATATCTCCTTTTACCTGCGCCCTGACTAATTCGATTGGGTTAAGTTCACAGTTGGCGATTTGTTGCCATTTCATCGATAACATATTTTTTCTGATCTTTATTAAGATTGACAAGTGTCAAAAGTTCCTTTTTCACCATATTTGTTTCAAAAGAAATGTTTTTTCCGGACAACCATTGAATTATATCGGCTTTCCTCCAAGCAGTCGTAGGCGTCCGCTCGGTCTACCGTGAATGGTAACTGACATTATCCATGACAATTACAGACCCCGGAGGAATAAGATCCAATATTTGTGTAGAATACTCTTCGAAAACATCTGCGTTCATGTCTTCGTGATAGTCACCTGTATTTTTAAATTCAAATAAAAGTAAACCGCCATCTACAAAACCACTGGCACTACCTATATGTGTCACTATTAATCTTCGCCCTTTACCTGAAGGAGCCTTGAACCCTGTTGAAAGTCCATCCAAAAATGCTTGTCGAAAACTTTTTACATTTTTATTTTGCCATACTTTTGTTACAGTATGTCCCTCGTTGACCCAAGTTTCGTCTAGATAATAAATATTCCTCTCTTCGTCACGGAATTTTCTAATTGATCTTAAGTAGGATCTTCGCCAACAAATAATTTCATCTTTATGGATAAAAACTGACTTCCTGTTCTCCCTTTCCCAGCAAAAATTCAACTTTGCTTCTACTGATTTTTGGCAAATCGTTGTCCTCTGAGAGTTCATTTAAAATTTTGTTTAGCGTTATAGTTGTTTGACTCACCAATAGAGATTTGATGAAATTTCTACTCAGAGCTTCCAGAAGTTTAAAAACTGTTTTGAGAGAGTGCCATTATTATTGCAAAAGCATGTATATACAGACTGTTATTATTTAGAACTAATTAGAACTTTAGAGCTAATTTCGTAATGCTTCTGCATTTTTATACAGAGTGTTTCAGGGGGAGATGTACGTTCAGTATGTTATTCTACGTTCAATTTTAAGCAAAAAATTTCCTAAGTCTGGAAACGCTTCGTTTAGGATATACAGGATGTCAAATTTAAAAAAATTAATTACATTTTCTTTAATAACTCTCGACTACTTTGAGTTAAATTTATGAAATTTTGTGGAGGTTTCTTGGAACGGGAAATTCAAATTTTATTCACAATTGTCTATATCTCCAAGAGGGCGCCACAAGCGGACATTAAGATCCTTTTAAATCGTTTCAAATTTTTGTGCCACATTAATAACGAAAAATGTAAAAAAGTTCCCCCCGCTATTCGACAAGGCAAACAATGTTCTTACTTGGGAATTTGAAAAGAGAAGAATTTCCTTGCTTGCATATATAAAGAGGTGGCAATCCTATAGTGAACAGTGAAAAAAAAAAATCAAATAAATAATTCGTTACTCATATAACTAATAACCGAGTGATTTCATCTATTACAATAACCGAATAATCATTTATTTTTCACTCGAGTGGTCCCAACACTAATTTTAATCTTGTTTTAATTAATGCATTTTTTATTGAAAAGTTTTGTAAAATTTAACAAGACTAAAACAGTGATGTAAATTCTCATTATTTTTAAATTCGATCAATGGAAAAAACTTTGGTATAATTTTAGCCTAAATCATGTACCAAAGGACAATGTTAAAAATAGCCGATTTTTGGCTTATCCGGGGGAACGCATAAATCATAAAAAAATCAATTGATTATTGAACATTAGAAATGGCCCAGAAATACGTCAGAAAGCTGGGGAAATGTCGCTACTACCCCTAAACATATATAAACTACCCTTAAATAGCTTTAAATGGATAATCATTAATTATTGTTATAAAATTCGTGTAAAATGAAAAAAATGCTTGAAAATGTTTTGAACAGACAGTATGTCAATATAAAAAGTGATAAATGACTGTAAAAGTGCCCATTCAATGGCGAAATAGCGTCAATTGTTCTCACTTTGCGAGCGCGTACTGATAAAATGGCAATTTATCCTTGCGCCCATTTTTCAGGTCGCAATAGTATAAATGAACCTTAAAAGTGATTTAAGCATTTTTTTCATTCTAAACGAATTTTACAACAACAAATAATGATTATCCATTTAAAGCTATTTAAGGGTAGTTTATATAGGTTTAGGGGTAGTAGCGACATTTCCCCAGCTATCTGACGTATTTCTGGGCCATTTCTAATGTTAATTAACAATAATCAATTGATATTCTTATGATTTATGCGTTCCCCCGGATAAGCTAAAAATCGGCTATTTTTAACATTGTCCTTTGGTTATTCCAAGTTAAAATAATTCAGAGATATTAATTTCTTTCGAAATATTTGCCCCCACTTTGAAAACCTGAAACTCCGCCTGTGTGCAACTTTGTATCTGGGTATGTTTGATTAAATTGCAATATGTCGAGACCTCCTACATGCACCTGCTCTGTGTCAGTTACTATGCGGAACACCCTATATATTATTGATGATCGATGAATTGATAATTGATGTTCCTTCATGAAATTGATAAGAAAAGGATTGTAAAAGTAAAATTTCTGATGAGAACATGATGACGCTAAAACCAGGTAATAACAAAAAAGGCACATATTCTGCAAAAGTCAATGACCACTTTCGCCATTCGCAGATTTGAAATATTAATATAAGAATGCACTGAGTCAGTCACTGAACAGTTGGTTAAGAAAAGGAGCTAATTTCGTAACGCTTCTGCATTTATCATACCTAGATCTTTATGCTGCAGATTACACAGTACAGAATTAGGCAACAGTCAAATTAACTAGTTATTTATGATCAGATTAAAATATTTTTGGAAGGAAGTAACTTTCTTTCACACTCTTGGTTCGTCTACAAACATTTAGATACATTAAATATTATGATAAATATGATTGTAATGGATTATTTTGATACAAAGTAAAGAAATTACACTTTTTTCGATAATATTAATAATACCTAAATATGATATTATTAATAAGTATACCTATTACTAATAGGTTTTGCTAAGGAAAAAAGCTTGATTATTACGTACTTACGTATTTCCAAAGGAAAGAAATATATAAAGGTACGTGGAGGTATTCGGATGGAAGAATGGTTAACCAAATGGATTATATATTAATTGAAAAACCAGAAAAGAAAGCAGTGCAAAAAGTAAGAACGTAGGAGTCCTGACGCAGACGCGAATCACTTTTTAGTAGGGGCAAAGATGACATCGATAATATCATATATTAGAAATCAATCAAGCAAGAGAAAAAGAGCAAAGAAACCGATTAGATTAAATAAAGAGGAAGGGCAAATGAAATATGAAGAATGTATGAAAAGGGAATTAGAAAACGCTATAGAAGGAGATAGTATAGAGGAAAAATGACGGGGGTTGAAAATAAGAATTGATCGAGCAGTAAGTAGTTGTAACAAAGAAGATAAGCAAAGGGAGAGAGGAAAGTGGTTTGATGAAGTTTGCAAACAAGAACTAGAAAATAGAAGAAAATTAAAACTAAAAATACTAAAAGATAAAACAGAAGCAGCCAAAATTAGATATGAAGAACAAAGGAAAATGACAACAAAATATTAAGAGAAAAAAAAAGAAAATATAATGAAAATATGGTTAGAGAAGAAAATTATAAAAATAACCACATTAGAAATTTATACCAAGGATAAGGAATGAAAAAAGAGGATGTCAAGTAAAAGTATCGGTGTTCAAGGATAAAGAGGGAGTAGTAGTTGCCGAAGAGGAGGAAATATTGAACAGAAGGGGGTAATATTTTAACGAGTTATTAAATGGAGACGAGGAGACAGAAAGCGAAGAAGATTATGATAAAATTGTGAACCAGAACGAATAGGAATACCCTCCCCTAAGCAAACAACAGATTAGAAAAATAATAGGAGAATTAAAGAACAACAAGAGCGCAGGTAATGATGGAATAGCATCAGAATTATTTAAATATGGAGGAGAAAAGTTAACGGAACACAAGCAAAAACTGACAGAAGAAATGTGGCAAAAAGAAGAGATTCCTAGCGAACGGAAACAAGCAGTAATATGCCCAATATATAAAAAAGGAAACAAGAGCGAATGTAAAAATTACAGGGATATTTCTCTGTTGAACGTGGCGTACAAAATATTGGCAATGTACTTAACACATATTGAACATATTGAAGAAGATGGCAGAGCAGGTGATAGGTGAATATCAATGCAGTTTTAGATAGGGGAGAAGTACAGTGAACCAAATCTTTGTATTAAGGGAGAGCATGGAAAACAGACAACGGTGCTTTTTATTGACTTTAGGCAAGCGTACGATAAAGTTAAAAGGAAGGAAATATACAAAGCATTGAACGAAATGGGTATTAATAGTAAATTAGTCAGAATGATAAGAATAATGTTACAAGGTACAGAAAGTATGGTTACGATAAATGGTGGACTATCGGAAAAAAATTGAAATTAAGCAGGGAGTTAGGCAAGGGGACCCACTGTCGTCAATCCTGTTTAGCATAGTACTAGAGAAGGCAACAAGGGAAGCAAAACTTAACAGAAGTGGACTTATATAATTAATAAAAGGCACAAATGTCTAGCGTTCGCAGATAATATTGCGATTGTGGCGAGAAGTAAAGAAGAGCTAAAGAATGTAACTAGGAGGTTGGAAGAAGACGCCAGAAAAATGGGACTATATGTCAATTAGCAAAAAACAAAATTTATGGAATGGAGTGATAAAGAATTTAGAGTTTGAAGAAATGAATAGATTTACATACTTAGGAAATGAATTTACAAGGGTACCAGCTGTAAGCATAGAAATCCAGGCGAGAATATTGGTGCCTAGGAGCATTAAATAGAATACTAAAGAATAAAAATATATCTAGAAAAGCAAAGGTAAAAATTTACACAACAGTAGTAAGTGCGTGTGAAATGTGGACACTTAGCAAAGCGGATCAGGCAAGGCTACAAGTATGGGAGAGAAAAGTATTAAGGAAAATATATGGAGGAAAGAAAGTAGGATAGGATAATTGGGTAAGAAGAGCAAAGAACGAACTGAAGGATCTGTACAAAGAAGTAAACATAATATAAATTATTAAAGCACAAACGTTGCGATGGTTGGGGCACCCAGAAAGAATGAACGAAGTAAGAACGCCTAAATTAGTAATGGAAAAAGCATTAATGTATTAAGATTATCCCAACTATATACATATATGAATTTAAAAAAATACCATGTTAAATTTTAAAATTAAAATTAAATTTGTTTCAGTTTTGCCATAGCTTCATAAATGCAGTTTACGCAATAATTTATTTGCAAATTTCACAACTATAATGTTTTAAATGTAAGCAATTTTCTACTGCATGGACATTACTGCACTGAATATCAAATGTTAACTCAAGTAAAATTAATTGGGAATACAGTCAAACCTAGTTGAATATATTAAACCGAATTATTTATATTTATTGATCAGGAAATAGAGGAGATTTGACATTACCTACGATAGATATAGTTATTTATGATATATGTGCTAAAAGTGACATTTTATTTTGTGAGAATGGAAGTCTTACCAAATGTGTTGTAGTCCAGGGCATTTAGATCAAAATCGACTGGAATAGCGGAAATTTTTAGGCACAGCAGATATCGAGATGCGGTTTTTTGCATTGTATTTAGGAAGGTCCCAGGAAAAAAGTCTATATCGTCTGGTTTAGCTATTTTTTGAAAAATGCCTTCTGGGCCGGAAAATGCATTTTCCAATTGCATCATTACTTGCACCATTATAGAAACGACTGGAAACTCGGAAAAATCGCTCAGAAATCGTTATTTGGGGGTTTTCGGGGCTGCCGAACTCGATTCTGGCATTGGAATTACCCGGGGGCGGCTCTGCGGGGGTATCCGGGGGGTCATTTGGGGGGGGAGGTGGAAATTGCATTTTCGGGAATGCCGAATTCGATTCTATCATTAAATTTCCCCGGGGAGCTCGGGGGTCCCTCTGTGGGGTTGTCTGGGGGTGATGGGGGGGGGGGGAATAATTCAACATTAATAAAAACTCCTATTTGTTATTTGAATAAAGTATTATTTTCATAATTTGTGATTTTTCACTTTCTCCTTTACCATTTCCCACAGAGCCACCCCCGAGCGCCCCCGGGGAAGTCTAATGCCAGAATTGAATTCGGCATCCACGAAAACCTCCGAGTATCGATTTTGGAGTGGTTTTCGTGGACGCTGCCATTTCTCCCCCAATTCACCCTCAGACAACCCCACAGAGCCACCCCCGTGCATCCCCGGGTAATTCTAATGCCAGAATCGAGTTCGGCAGCCCCGAAAACCTCCGAGTAATGATTTCCGAGCGATTTTTTCATACTGCAACGCTTATTGGATAAAAGATTGTAGGCAACCTCCTCTTTTTACGGATTTTGATAACCATCAATTTTTGAACTAAGGTAAATTTGACTAGATTGCGTTATTATGGCATCACACATTACCTATGCACTACACTATGTACAATTAACTATGGAACAGTCGGTATAATTTAGCTACTCAATTTTAATAGTAAGTTTTGAATTATATATTCTGTTCTGAAACAAAGTAGGACACAACTTACTGTGTATGACCTTTTTTGTTTGGAATGAATCAAGTTACCTGAAATGAATTTTTAAATGATAAGGTAGCAATATGGAAAATCAACAAATTGTTTACTGAATGCTTTCTCGATAGCAGAAAATGTTTGCTTACTTTAATTTCACTATTTTGGTATTTCAGAAAAAAAATTTAAAACTACTTTTTTGACACCCTGTTTAAGAAGTTGTATCTTCACAGGGGATGTTCAAGATTTTTTTATGTGGAAAACCACTTTATTTTGTCCACAGGGAATCATCGCCTTTTTCGCACTTATTTATTTACATCTAGTATACAGTATGCGCCAAAAGTATGGAATAAATTCAATAAAAACGAAACAATTATTTTTTGGGAAAAATCCTCGAACAGGTCGATTTTTAATTTAAAAAATACATATTTTAGCGCAAAATGCGATTTTCGAATGTCATTTGTTTTCGAGTAATGACGTCATCGATTTTTTTTAATTGGCAACACCATATTTTTTTCCTTGATTCTGAAAGATCGTTTAATTCTCTATCAGACAGTACTAAAATTTTGACCTCTTACATAGGAAAGTTTTCGAGTAAATGACGATTGAATGTTAGAAAACGTAAATTTTATCCATAAAAAAGTAACAATTCTGAGGTATGTAAAATAAAATACAATTGATTAAATTTTATACTTAAATTAAATGTTCGAATTGCCATCCACCAACTTCTTGACAATGCGCAAGTCTGTGAAGAAATTCTTCTTGCACATTATGAATGATTTCTGGGGTAACTCTGCGTATTTCGTCCCGAATGCGATTTTGAAGTTTCCAGTCGTTCCTAAAATGGTGCAAGTAATGATGCAATTGGAGAATGCATTTTCCGGCCCAGAAGACATTTTTCAAAAAATGGCTAAACCAGACGATATAGATTTTTTTCCTGGGACCTTCCTGAACACAATGCAGAAAACCGCATCTCGATATCTACTGTGCCTAAAAATGTCCACTATTTTTCCTAACTTCCCTGGACTATTGATTCTAATTGAAGTTATGGCACATATATTCTTAATGTACTTTATGAAAATTTTTAAATGATTACTGTTCGTTGGAAGAAGGGCTATGCACTTTTTATAATGTACCGGTAGTAACGAAAGTTCGTTGCACATTAGTTTTTGTGTCTGGTATATGTAAAGTACCCAATCTTCGATATTATTCAATGTCAAGTTGCACAGTTCATTGCGACAACAGGCTCCAAATACACCCAAAATTATGGCAACCTTCCGTGTGAGATATACGGAAAAAATCTAATATCTCAATGAATCATTATCAAAACTATACAGACACAATTTGGTATTATTGTATTAAAGTTGTGTGTGAAGGTGGACCGCCAGGTTCAACAAGATGGTTCCCTTCTGTTGGATAAGTCGTCGGTTGCCTCACCTTCTATGTCATATTGAGGAGAGAGGAGATCTAACAAGTTTAAAAGCGGTATATGGTGTGCCGTTAATGAAACACTTTGACAGTTTACTATAAGTCTTTCTACTATAAGTGGATAGAGTAGACTACAACTACTCTAGAAAGGAATACAATATAGCAAAATACTGAAATACTAATTATGTACATCAGTTTTATTTTTTCTTAATGCAATTATTTACTTTATTTAAAATTTTTCAAATACTTACATTCATTCTTTCGAGTCACTTAATAACTTCAAACGAAGAAAACATAAATTTATTTTGAAACTAAACTAGCGTTGAAATAAGTGATCTTGAATTTTAATATTAGTATAACTGTCTTTCCATGTTTATTTCACACTGCGCTTCTGCGAGAAATTTGATGATTTGCTCCCTGATCAATACTTCGACTTTTTCAGTCCACATTCTTCGCCTTTTCGCTTCAAAAAAGCAACAAACTTGTAATACTTGCTTATGTTCCAATTCTTCATGTTTATCATCGCCTTCAATATATAATAATTTGACCAAAGTGCCAAACGACTTTCCTTCAAAGTGAGCTAAAAGCTGAACTGAACTTGCCACTTGAACATTTTTCAGATCACACCATCTCAAGAAATGATTGTAAGAAAATTCGTACTATTGCTTTGACTTAACCAGGCACTAACTCGAAACTGGTTTTATTAGCACATTCTTGGGATTTAAACCGGGAGAAATTCATTTTCTTGCCTAGTGTTTGTCAACAAACAATCGAATCAGATTTATTAGTATATGCTTATATATAAATATCTATGAATTGAACTTTCATTACCTTAGCAACAATAAACTTCATGGACAACTGGATTTCAAAATGATATTTTATAAATTTTATAACATAAAAAATGCGGTGATTTGTACTTTTAATGTTTGTTGAAAAAATAGTGTATAATATATGTGCTAAAAGTCCTTCTCACAAAATAAAATGTCACTTTTAGCACTTATAAATAATTATTTAATTTAATTTCTTAAAACAGACATTTGCACCAAGTTAAGATTTTTACACACGTTTCAAAGAACTCATTTATAAAGTGCATACCTTGTACGGTGCAAAAATTGCATTTGCCTTAGTACTTCTGTTACTGTGATGTATTGTGTGTCTTAATAGCTATAATTACTGAAGAACGTAGATTACTATAAAGTTTCTAAATTACATTTCAATGTACCCTGATAATTATATGACATACCTATTTAACACCATTAACACTAAAATGCCGTACCAATCAGTATTCAGTTAGCATTAATGGGATTTTGGAAACGTTAAAAATTTCAGTAATTGATAGAGAGTTAGTACTATTAACAGGTAAATAGAAGAAAATTGTAAATATGTAAACCATTAAACAAATTCATTGGATTAAAACTGCCGCCATCGACGATTATATTGATTTAAACACCTTTCTATATGACCTCATATTCAATATGACAAGAGAGAGAGGTTCCAATGTGTCTTTCTCTTACATATGAGGCAAGCATACGAAGTGATTTACCAGACGCTTAACATTTATTAGTCGTCCTTCGGCATTGTCTGAGAGTTCATATTGAAAGGCTATATTATTTATTGAAAGAAAACACACTGCTTTCTACAATAACGTTTTACATCAATTTGCATATTTGCTTTAAAATATTTAGAATTGTGTTCAAATTACATCTTTAACCGCAATAGCAACTGCAATTTTATACGGAAATATTTGAAAATTGGTGTGACGTTGCATGTGACTATTATGTGTTACAATATTCAGTTCATTCAGCTTCCAGTATCGAAGTTATAGGAATATTCTATCTTTAAACAAAATAACAAACATTGTTTAATCCTGTAAAAAAATGTTCTCCTATTTTTTGAAAGGCAATTTAATTTTGTACAAAAATTACTTTTGAGTTTTAGTCGTATTCCTTACGGATTTTTTGAAAAAACATTTCCTGCCTGCTTGACTTGAGAAGGTAGTTTGAAGTACTTGGATCTGTTAGAATATTAGCATATTTTTAATGTGTTGAAAAAAGCTTTTTTAAAATGTATTTCTCTTCAGTATCTCAACAGAAAAAATTGCAACTTGATCGACATGATCTTAAAAAATAATAACGGCATCTTTCAAATATGCCCGGATTATTACGGAATCTTTTAGCAGAAAAATACTAAGAATATTGCTTCAGAAACAGTCTTAATGGCATATTTTAGTGACATGGCAAAGCAAAAAAAAGCCCTCTACTCTTTGGGCTATCTACAGCATGTTACGGGCCATGCTAGATTTACGAAAGAAGATTGATATATCTAAATATAACAAGCTCCTTGCTTTTTTGAAACGCCGGAATATAGGCTTTAGGCCCAAGAAATCTACTACCTTTACCAGACAAAATATAGAGGATTTTCTAAGCAAAGCACCCCAAGAATTCCTTCCTATCAAGGCGAAATTTTCTTTTTAATTTTTTCTATTTGGTTTTAATTATTTTTTATAATTATTTTAGGTTGCGCTTATAATAGGTGTATCTGGAGTCTGCCGCACTGATGAATTATTAAAAATGAAAACTACGCATATTGATATATTAGAAAAGAAAATTTCTATTTTCTATTGAAATTCCGGATACAAAAACTTATAAAAGTAGATCATTCATGATCACTGAAATAAACTGGATAAAAATTGTGAAAGAATTTATCCAGGTACGGAAAGATATAAAAAATGAGATTTTTTGTTCAATATCGATCGGGAAGAGCTCGAAATCAGCCTTTTGGATACAATTCTATCTCTAAATTTCCTTATAAAATAGCCTGCTTTTTAAAACTTCCTAAGGCAGAAACGTACACAGGTCATGCTTTTTGAAGAACGGCAGCTAAGTTGCTGGTTAATAGCGGAGCAGATATTCTTCAGTTGAAGCGCTTAGGGGGCTGGCGGTCTAGTACAGTTGCAGAAAGTTATGTGGATGAATCTGTAGCTAACCAAACTGAAACCGCAAATATGATATCCTCAACAACTTTGCCATCGTCCTCCTGTACCAGTTCAAACGCTCTACCTCCTGCTGTTAACTTCACGGGATCTGACAGTGGACATGAAATAACATTTTCTAGTAATGAAATTTCAAATCATCAGGAAGGTCTCTTAAATATTTCGGTTAAATCCTATAATAAGTCAAATATTACCATTAATTTTAATAAATAATATATGATAAATTATTTAAATGTTATTGTTGTTAATTAATTGCCCTGTTGTTTCTATATAAGAATTTTTTCAATAAATATATTACTTAAATAAATATTTTGCTTTATTGAACGAGTGAGGGAAATGAGTGAGGGAAATGGGTGAGGGAAATGGAAGAGGGAAGTAGACGTAGGTAATGTGACACTTTCATACCTTCAATGACATTAGTAATGTCAAAATTCGATGTTTTATCAAACAATGTGTCAGCTGAACTTTAATATCTCATGTTGTAATATGAATCTTTACAATACTTGTAAATCATTATTACTTAGAAAAATGTAGCTTCTTTATTTGTTAACTTTCTTAAAGTGTCTGATTTATATATATTTATGTTAATTAAAATTGAAAATATGCTGATACACAAACCAATCGAAAATTGAACATTCCTGAGTATGTATTTTATCGACCGTATTTCCAACAAAGTTTGGCTGAGATTTAACACAATTTGGTTTGGTTGCTATGGTATGAAATATTTGATTATCTACTGATTATATTCAGTTTAAAGTTGATCTGATTATTTTAATTTTCTCTTATTGATGGGTATTTACAAAGTTTTGCTTTAATTTATATTAATTGATTATAAAAACGTATGTTGGTAATTGGCTTTGAGTATAAATGTTACCAGCATTTACATTGCTAATCCACCTGCTTTAAGCGTCTTTTTTTTGCATATGCAACTGTATAAATTCCTTGCAATTTAATTAATCCCTTTCGGAACTAACTGATTGAAGAACTCAATATTTTATTAATTATTAAAAAAAGAAGAGAAGAGAAAGATTATATTACCCGATGTATCAAAGATTAGATTATTCTAATGTTCTATATACAAATGATATGAGCATTAAAATAATTTAGCATAATGTAAACGTTAATTAAATTATTTTTGTTACGCTTTTTTTGAAGGTAATGAACAAATAAAGTTTTTACGGCAAAAGCTATACTTACGGTTATATGGAAATGTTACCTACTTTAATTATTTCTATGCATAGTAATAAGGAAAAGGACAGTTTTTATTATTAAATAGTGCTATTATATTACTTAAAACGAATTAATTATTTAAGACGAGTTTATGTTATTTTGTTAGAAACCGCAAGGAAACGGTATTATTATTAAAAAACCAATATTTTATCACTTACTTATGTTAATATGCATATCAGCTTTTACGTTTTAGGATGCACTAGTGCTTAGAGTCGTTCAATTTAACAATATTTCGGCATATCAGTTATATGCCGAAAAGAAGTTCGACCTATATATATCTTTAAAATTGAAAATTATAATTTCGTTTTTATTTTTAAACAGATATCTACGTAGCCAAGAATATATCAAAGAGTCTCTGACTCTATTTTTATTATTACCATTTCAAAAATGTATGCCCTTTTTCTAATAAAATATGCATTTCCAACTTAAACAGTAGCTTTTTTTATATTTTTAGGTATTAATAATATTGTGTGAAACTAACTACTCAGTGGACAAAAGCCCCAACCTGCGTTGAATTACACCCACAATATCTACCCATATATTCCTTATTATTAGCTTTTGTAACATTTTTTTACTGTTTTAGAAAGGTATTTTAAGCTAATATAAACCAAATCTCCTACAATTCCTATCAATGAAGTCATATGTATGTTCTCTGATACCAAACATCTAGGTATGCTAATGAACAATTCCACAGACAAAGCTCTATTCAATAATTATCTAAAGAAAATAATCTAATTTACTCACTCTATAAAAATCTAACTTCACTTTTTTGGCAGTGGGAACACGACAAATTCAACCACAATAGATGAGATCTGACCTATTTCTGCATTTTTAGTAAAAAAATTAAACAGTAGCTGTTTAACAGGTTTAATACAACTGGGATATTTTCGCTTTATGTTGACTTCAAAAAATCTAGAGAGTGACTCATATTATAAACCTGCTCACAATTTATAGCAGTCAACACAAAGAAACATACATGCAGCCCGTATATTTTCCTATAAAATCGTATGCCGCATATATCTGAGAGCATACCCGAGTACACAGCTTCTGCTGCAATAAGTACGCATGCCGTGCAGCTTTTGATTGGATGCGACGAATTGTCGGATCCAACTGTTCCATTTCCAGCGCTATCATGGGCGGGTATATGGTTCGTGCAGGCAAAATTTCGGGTATATCTTTTCGCTAATTTAATTATGAATGTAATTAATTTTATTAGTGATTTTGTGTTCTTAAGAATGGAGAATAATTCGAGCTCTACAACGTATTCTGAAAATCGTTCTAATTTAAGAACTGAGGAATATTGGATGATGACATGTATGAAAAGTTTAAAGAGCGAGGTCAAAATATCAGTGTAAGTGATGTTGAAATATGTATTTCATTAACAAAATTGTACGTGAATAGCATATGTGTGCAAATAAAAAAGTGGTAAAGATGTACAACTGTGAAATGGAAAGTGATGAAAACTTGCGGAAGAAAGATTGTATTTTTAAAATGAGTTTTCGACAAAAAAATTCAATTGCTATATCTATCTATCTTACATGATGAAACTTAGTCCGTATAAATGAAATCGAGTATACTGATAGAAAGGACAACATAGTGATATGGCAAAGAAACTATTTAAAATAAATATTAAAAAATAAGAATCTGGATCGAAGAATATATTAAATTTTGACGAAACATGGACTAATGAAGATCATACGGAAAGCGGTACGATATGATATAATAAGTGTCAATGTGTGACCGTTATAGTGACAGTGCTAGTAACCAACAGTAAATAATGTGTATGTATTCTAAAGCCTTTTATCCTTTTGAATGCGGAATTCACAAATATTTGCGCGATTTATTTAATGGTGGAAAAATCTCTATTTGTAGCAAATTTGGTCAACTACCTATAACATTTCATATCATTCTGATCATGAAACTGCCATGGTAAATTATCAGAAGCTCGAAACAAATTTATTAACATCACATAATAATGAAAGAGGCAATAATATTTGTAGTGTTTGACAGTTTCGCAAATTGTAATTGTCAAAAGTTGAGATTTTCCCGCCATTAATAATTAAAACAGAAGTTGCAAAATTTGTGCAAAAATCCGTGAATTTCGCGTCCATGAGGACAAGGCTTAAGTGTGATATCCGCGCAGTGCGCATCAGGTAGGTGTGAGTGGGTGGTGGTGGGCAATCGCCGCCCAAAAGGACGCCATTCTAATTTGTAGAGAGGATGACACAGGTGGCACATTTAAAGTAGATTGTTAATGTGCTAGGTTCAGCCGACGTCAACTTATACTACATACATATCGCAATCTATATTTCTTTTGACACTCATTAGGACAATATTGCATTCTCTAATAAAAGCTTATTAGAAAAAAAGATAGCTTTTTAACAGGAAACAAATTTGGGTATGTTTCTGGAAAAGACATAATTGATGACGTCATTAGCAGTTTCTGTCAAATCCCAAAAATAATACCTTCGACTGAAAATGGAGTTCACCTCATCCCACGTGTCCAAATTTTATTTAATTTTTTTGAATCCTTACAGTAGGCCCATAGTATTGAGTTTGAGACACCCTGTACATCATAAATGCTACTTCTGGACATTTTGTTTAAAGGAACACACCTCTTTACCCTCATTTTATTATGAATTTATAGAAGGTAAATAAATATGAATAACTGGCTGTGGATATTGTGGACATGGACAATGGAATGCTTATAAAGAATTGATGGTACCTATTCAAGTTCTATGTTTGGTCAAGCATTACCCAACTAATAAAATAGGCATAACAGTAGATAATAATAGCAACATGCCCTTATATAAGTACTAATTCAAATCGAGTGCAGTAACAATTCCACGACACCGTTACATATCTAACCTCTTTACCTACAAGAATGGTAACGACCAGCGACCACAAATTTAATTCGTGCGGCAAATGTGCCCTGGAAAAATAAATATTTGGGGTACGAGTACTCCAGCGAGGCAATTAAAATTAGTTTATTTTACAAATTACCGAGCTAGTACAAATTGCTGCATTGTAGTTGTTTATTCGGCGGAATAAGAGGCGTGATCAAAGAGTGCATTGCTTATTCTTTTGTTTTTGTGTTTGTCTAGAAAGGGGACCGTCATTTCATCTCTTAAAAAAGAAATTAGGAAAAAAATACAAAGTGATTCGAAATACTATGGAAAAATAGCGTTTATAGGGTGCTAACAAGAAATTTTCATCAACATATTCTGTCGATGAAAATAATTGGGGTTTATTTAAATTTTGGTTCAATGCTTAATAAAGGAGTTAGAGAGCGTTATAATTTTGGGCGGTGATATTTCTCCCACATGATCTATACAGGGTGTACTAAACAAAATATATTTGGCTTAACAATTTTTTAGCAGGTTTTGAATACGTGACAGCGTCGCTCATATACTATCTTAGGATTATGTATTTATACATAATAATTACAAATAGGCACACCTAAACATAGGTACTTACTGGCAATGGTTTTCTTAGAGCTCTTTTCACAACACATAATAATATGTAGTTACAATTTTGTCTAGATTCTCCGTTAATTAACATGCAACTGGTTATGGTTACTATAAATTGTTTCATTTTTGTTTATGTACACTCACAAACATGAAATAAAAACTAGAGAAAAATGAAACGCACTAGCTATATGCTGCAAACAGCTTGACACATTTCAACGTTGTCCAACGCTACAGTTTTAATGAGAATCTCGGAAACTTTCAATGGTTTACTTCATTAATACTGATCCAAAAAATAAATTACATTACAGGCCTTTTACTTAACCTTAATTGTACCTTAGTTTGTAATTTTGTAACATAGTTTTGCATATTATTGCAGTTGTATTTTTATTTTTGAAACTATTCGTTTTAGACTTTTTTTCACAAGAATACCTATTTTGTTGCCTTCAGTCAAATATATAAGCCCTTAAAATGATGGCACTCATATTTCGGACACCCTGTATATATCTGTGCACTCATGAATTTAAAATATACTAGTGATATACTAGTATCTATTTTTAAGAATATAACTACGCTACTATCATTTCTAAAATCTCAAGATATTTTAAGGATTTCCAATCAATTTTCGACAAAGAAGTATTCCAGTAAAGTGGTCTTCACAAGCCCTGAGATAATTAGGGCTGCTTAAGATTATTAGTAATTTAAAACAATAAACACACTAATTACAACTACAAATCAAGTAAGTGACACTTTTAACTATTTTTATTGTCATCAACTATTACAGCTCTCTAGCAACGTAAGTTGTGAAACAAAAAATTGTACCATCATGTAATTCCGTTATTAAGCTTTGAATAAAAAATTGTTATATAACAAATTTCAATTATTTTCATCAATAGAATATGTCGGTGAAGTTTGGCCAAACTTATCGTTAACACCCTGTATAATCAACTTGAGAAAATATTTGACACAAAAACAGTTGTTAAAATCTTTCATTTCTCAGATATCTGTGAATTTGATATCTTAAACTTATATTTTTTGCGGCACAGTAAATTAAATCTGTTCCTTTTCTCGACAAAATTTTAAGAGAAATTAACTATTTTATATGCTGTTCATAGGTATTAATCGAAAACAGTTTCGAAAGTAAGACTAACATCCTTTAACTTTTAAATTTTGGAACAGGGTAACTAAGATTTTCATTCAACTTTTCCTTTCCTTTCTTGGGAGTCAAACATAAAATGACGGAAATATAAACATTTCTTACATCTTGTACAAACATAAAAAAATCGAAAAATAATAATCTTCTTTAATTTTTGTACACATTGTAAGACTATTGTGGTAATATTGATGGCTTTCGAATGTGATAGTCTTTCAAATTAGTGAATACTGTTTATTTATTCAAAAACAGTTTGTAGTTTAATTACATACATGACGTTAATATACCTAGTGTTTTATAAGTAAACAAAATATCTCTGGAAATACGTCAGTGAGTATTTTTGTAATGCACAATTTAATGTTTTTAAATTTCTATAGCCACTACTTTAGAATCTACAATGTCGTCTGCTGTCAAAATTCTTGTTAATCTTATGAATATTTGAAATAATGCAGGAACAGTAACTATTATTGTATTTTGGGAATTTTGTTGACATCTATTTTGAGCGAAATTAAAAAATATATCTACTATTTTTCTTTTAATTCAACAAAGCGAATTTTTTTAGAGAAGATTTGTTTTTTTGCCTTGACCTCTGGGGACTACGTTACAATGAGATTAACACGATTGCAACAAATTTCATAATATATTCTAAATACTATCCCCAACGTTCATGTTGAGATTATATGTAAATAATTTTATTTACATAGATTATATCACATTATGTTATGTAAAGATGAATGACATGCATAAACATTGATATATTTAATTGAATTTATTCAGAATCCTTAACCATGAATTTCAAAGTAACATTCCAAAGATTATAGATAGACCAATCAAATAGATTTAAATTAAATTTTAAAAACGTAATTAATATCTGTATCATCTTCAAGTCATTAATAAACTAGAGATACTTATTTAAATAAATATAAAATTCCTACTGAAAAGAAACTTCACTTGCAGCGTAGTGCAGTAGCGAAGCGTAACATTTTTTCATGGGTAGATATTGTGGAACTAAAAAAATTTAATTATTTATAATAAAAAAATATCTATAGTATGTTCAGTTCAGAAAATTAAGTGTTATTTATAAATAATAAAAATGTTTTTTTACGTTCATGCAAAAAACAAAACTGGTTCTTTACTGTACTCATCTGTCATTCTACTACAGCGTTTTGTGATCATAACAAACATAAACGTTCAAATCGACGCTATATGTAGTCAATTTTCTGTGAAATTGTATTACCTTTTAAGCAATTGCATATTTTATATTCTCATATTTATTCTATAACGGATAACTAAATTACTAGGAAATGCAATTTATTAAAAATAAAATTAGTTTCCTTTGAATATCAACCGAATTACATAAATATTTTTGTATTACTTTTAGCAGCTAGAGAATTGTTACTAAGATATTAGTTAATACTTTGCTATTAAATTACACTTTTTCACCCGTATTTCTAGGGATATAATCTACAACACTTCGTTTCTTCGCGGTGCAGTCGCCTGCCGCTGGACACAATCTATTTGTTTTCATAGTGGCAATAATAAGATTTCTTACCGATTTTAAACCATCATGTAGTCTCCCTGACTTTTTCTCATATTTAAATACTAATAATCCCATGTTGTCATTTTTACTGTTTTGATGAGGATGTCTGTCTCCAAGACGTACTGAATCATCATTGCATCGGTAACGGTCCTGTTAGACATTTCTTGGATTTCTACATAAAATGAAAGCGGAACAAATTATGAGTCACGGTGTTTGACAGAATTGAAAAATCGTATCAGATCTTCACTAATTGCCATGCAGAATATCATTAGATGAATCTTCTTTTGCGGTGTATAATTTCACGTTTGTTTTTTTCTACATTACTTATATAAATTTGCTTTCTTTCATTATTAAGATAGAACGTGATCGTGATTTCTGATTTCTCAAGCACAATATAAGGATGAACGTTGTCATCTTTATATACAAGGGTAGCTTATGCGCGGTGTGCATATTTATTTGCAATAGAAAGCGTCATAGGACTGAATGCATTTTGCAGTTTGGAGTATTTAATTCTCAAATATATTGTATGTCAATTAATTTCAATCTTAACCGCTTTTTTCTTAACAAAAATAAGAATATCTCCGATTGGCCTGAAACTATGTACAATAACATTTGTTCCAATAATCCACAAGGCATTTTTAATTCGTTTGTAAATGTTTTGAAACAGCATATATATATAGTCATCAGAATTTGATATTAGTTCCTTTTATGGAAATCTTGTCACGTTGCTCTTTGCACCGAGGATAAAATTTTGAAAACGTTAAAAAAATTTAGACTCAAATGTACCACTGGTCCAGATGGAGTTACAGGATTTCTGTTAAAAAATTGTGCAATATTATTTGAGTATCCACTTAGTACACTATTTAATTTGGCATCGCAAACGGCTATTCTTCTTAGTGCATGGAAAATTACCAAATGTGTTCCTATTATTAAAAAGGGTGACAAGCATCTTGTTGAAAACTATATATTGATAATAAATAATTTTTCAAAATTGTCTGAGAAAGTGCGTTATGATAATTTATATAGTCATGTGAAACATCTTTTGTCATGGATTTGTTTCAGGATGATCAACAGTGAGTAACTTAGTGTGTACTACGCAATATGTACGTTGATGTCATCTGATGGTATTTAAAAAAAAATGATCTAGTTTGGGCCTTGCTGAAAATTTCATTGACTTTTTATCTAAACATAAGAAGTTAGTATGTGCAATATCTTGGATTTCAGTCTGTCAGGATCTCTGCTACATCAGGTGTCCCGCAGGGCTCTGTTCTGGAACCATTATTCCTTCTCATTTTTATTAATGACATTACTTTTGAGTTACAGTGCAAAACTCTCCTATGTGCCTATAATCTAAAGTTATAATATTGATAATACAAGGTTATCTAGATGTAGTACCATTCAAAATTTAGGATATACCTTTGATTCAAAACTTGCTTTCGTACCTCACGTAAATGATATGGTAGCCAGTGTTTCAAAAAGTTTAGGTTTTAACACTAATTCTCTTGTATAATGCTTATGTAAGAAGAGAGAAGACTCAAATATGCACCAGTAGTGCGGAATCCCGGATAAGAGACACACAGGACTACAATTGAATCTGTTCACTTTTCGTCAACTTTTTATGGTTGAAAAGCAATTGTATTTACACAGAACTCATTTTTTTCATAATGTATTACTATCCAGATTTAATTTTATCAAACTCAGCTGCAGAAGAACGGTATTGATTGCTCCTCACCACCTGCTGCTCGTAGCTACTCAATCCTTATTATATTTGCCTACTGTGAAAACCAATATTCTCAAGTTTTCCCTGTTGTATGTAATGATTGACAATTACAACTTCCTTGCAAGTGAAATAGATATTTTTAATTGTACTAGAAGTGATCTAAAAAAAGTATTTTTAACATTAGATAGGTAATTATGTAATATTCTGTTAATAATTATTAACACTAATTATTACGAAATCTATTTTATTTGTTTGTTGTTTAGTGTTTCTGTTTTAGTTACTTTATTACTTTTTGATATCTTTGTCTTGTCAAAGTTAATGTATAGTGTCACCAGTATTGACTACTTTTACCTTGTAATTGGAGTCTTTTCTCTGTTTGTATAGTCGCACCGTTAATAAAATAAATAAATAAATAAATAAAAATAAATAAATAAACAAATAATTAAATAAATATGGTTTCTTGAAAAGTATTTTATATAACCTCTGCTGTTTCGAAAAATGACATAAGCCTGCAAATGACAGTAAACATTTGATTCGTAAGACCAAAATTGTTATTATCTCATGTTATCGGTATATTGATTGTCTCAATAAGAAAAAAATAAGTTTATAATACATTCGTCATAATTTCGTTAGTATGCTTGAGCAGGAATGTTACCACACGAGATAAAAGAAATCAATACTATTTTGTTGTTTAGCTGGGCTACATGTTTATGTTAAAACTAGTCTTACAAGAACACAGCAATTAGTAGATTGTTGAATACAAACCAATCATTATCTACACTTTCATGGGCATACCTGTGAAAACAGTTTAAACGAGATATGAGTTTTAATTATTTACACTCAAAAACTAGCAACAAACTAGTACGCACGAATGTAAAACTATATGAAATAATGTTGAAAAGTTTTGGTTATATTCGTATTGTCTGAAGAATTTTAAGAAAATAACATTTTATTATTCATAATTCCACATCAATCCTTGGGTCACAAAAGGTTCGATGTACAGATACAGACTGGAGAGACCTGGGTTACTTGCCTCAACAACTTTTAGTCTTCGACCTTGACATGATCACTTAAAAAAGTTGATATAAAATTTATATTCACGTTGACTACAGCACTGAACATCGATGTTATACCACCCAAGATAATCATTTCTAATTGTTAGTTAGTTAGTTGTTAAAGCTTTATTGATTTTTATAGATGTAGTAAACACGAACAATACAAATTCTGATAATTTATTAACATTATAAATACAACAATACAAATTAGCTACCGTCACAAATACATGTTCTAAATACGCTTTAGTCAGTTAGTCCACTCTGTACAAGATTAAGTAATTAAAAAATTGACCAACAAATTAGAATTCAAGTAATTTTCTTCAAATGAAAAAATAAATATAAGTTTTGTATACAGGGCGATTCAGAAATACTAGGGAAAAAAGAAGTACAGAAGTGAAAAACTGTTTGACCGGTATTTTTTGTTTTACTGATGTCTCATTTTTGGGGATTTTTGAAATTATGTCTAAAATTTTGTTTTTTGCAAATATTTTTAGAACCCTTAAGCTGATTTTAATGGAATTTGGTATGAAGTTGTAAATAGTCTATGTGAATATTGTTGCGAAAGTAAGTCTTTCCAAAACTTTTGTTTCCATTTTTTTCTGGATTCATCACCACTGTATTCGAAACAGTTTCGTTCTACACAAAAAAGTACTATTTACTTTTTTCATTTGAAGTATAATTTTCCAGAAAAAGTTGTTATTGACCAATGCAAATAAAAAATCCATAAACCAGATGTAGAGCCTATAATTAATAAGGATATCACAAGACGAATACTTTTCTTTTCAAAAAAAATCTGTTTTATGGTACTATATACACACAACGTCAAAAGTCGTGGACCCCCTATATATAAAATGATTCGATTAAATCTAGTGGTTTTTCTTAATATGGTAAAAAAGCATATGTACTTAACACATAACACACAAACAAAAAAGACAAAAAAAATGCAGACCATGAACCTTTACTTTATTAACAATGTTTTTACAAATCTGGTCAGTTTGGCAGTGTATTCAGCCAAGCGTTCCTTTGAAATTTTGTACATTATAATGTTAAGACGTGAAATTTCTGCGTTTACCCGAGCAAGAATGACTGTTTTACATGATGCAGGTCATTCTAATCATCAGATATCGAACAAGTTGGGCATTCCTAGATCATCTGTTGTACGATTAGTACACAGATATGAAGAATTTGATACAGTGGAAAACAGACCACGTAGTGGATGTCCTTGAGTATCTGATGAAAGGGAGGGTCGGTATTTGGTTCAATATGCCCGTAGACACCGCACATCTTCAGCTTCAGCTCTCAGGGCCCACTTTCAAGGTACGTTGTACGTTGTTATATCGACACCTACTATTCGAAGACGACTCCACAACGTAAATTTACGTGCTAGAAGACCATTACGGGTCCCCACTCAAGTAGGAAGTCCAAGGCATCGTGCGGCCCGTCTCCAGTGGGCGTGAGAGCATAGGGGTTGGTTTTTACGCCAGTGGCGAAGTGGTTACTGATGACAATCGACAATGAGTCTGGAGAGAACCAGGTCGTCAACAGTAACTTCATTTTCTCAGTGAAGTTGCTCCGTATGAAGGGGGTACCGTAATGTTTTGGGGTGGAATAATGTTCAACCGCCACACCCCATTAATTCACACACACAATAAATTTTTTTTAAAAAAACTGAGTAGCATTACGATAACTAACGCTATCTGTGATACTTGACAAAACTACTTTCTTAATAATGTTCAGATAGACTATCTACAAACCCATCCCAAATTCCATTAAAACCGGCTTAGAAGTTTCGGAGATATTTACTAAAAACAAATTTTTAGATCTAATTTCAAGAGGCCCCAGAGCCCTCAGAATTAATATTCGAAAACAAAAAAAAAAAAACAGGTCAAATAACTTCTCATGTATATTATATAGTCAATTTCTTTCCTAGTGTTTCTGAATCATCTTGTATATGCCAACATAATTAATTTAAATAAAAAATGATAAAAGACTTGATATTGCAGAATTCTAAATTCTAGATTTTTGGGTAGTATAACCGAAATAGAAGAAAAACATATGATAGGAAGAATTTTCCCCAATCATTCTTACTATAAAATGTGGTTGGCTACATTCACTACCGTGACATTCGTTCACACAAAAAATATATTTACCTACAAAGTTTAGTTTAATTTTTATTAGTATCTACTATTTAAAAGCTATTATTGCGGATGCCATCATACCGCATCTTATACGATGCGGGTCTTCAGTGTCGTAAACTTGGTCTTTCAGCAATAATTAGTCATCTAGTTTGTCTTCCTATGTGTTGAAACAGTTGTACATTCCTTGTTCAGAATGTAACAATGAATTTAAATAGAAGGTAACTTAAAAGTTAACAACGGTGAAGGTCGCCTTCAAAGCGTTTGAATTGATTTAGACAACCCCAATTAGTTATGTACTTCTTGTGTTTTTCAGAAACAGTGCACAAATTCCAACGTTGAAGTCATATGTTAATTTTGACGGTGTAATAACAGTGGCGTTAATATTTTAGTGATCAGTTAGAGTACAGTTTATAAAACACCTATTCGTTGCATGCATTTGGAAATAAGAAATCAAACTATAATTTATACAGAAGAAAGTAATGAAATCTGTGCAATTTCATTCCAATCCTAGATGGATGAAGAATGTCTACTAATTCTTGTAAATTTTATGCCCGTACGTATATTACATGATAATTTGTTAATAATTATTTATAATAATAATTATTTATTATTCGAAAAACTTTCTGGCTTTCAATAATTCGTTCTCATTTTTAAGAGGTTAAGAATTATCAGGTTACAATGCTTAAACATCTTGAGATTTGCGAATTTACAGTTACTTTTTAGTAACATGAATGTTCTCATATTGGCTTGAGAAATTCAGTTTTTGTTTAGTTCTCATACGTGTTGAAATATTAACTTTAAAAGGCAACTATCTAATAAAACAGTTTTAATGAATTATTTATTAATTAAAGGTGGCCTTAATTCCACCATTACAGAATCCTATTTAAAATGCATCCAGCCTGTTAAGTGTATTTTGTCCATGACAATATCCGTTAAAGTTAATGTTTGTTAGAAAAATGAAAATCCACCCAGAATTCATATTAGCGCAAAGTCAAACTTTAATAAGTTTAGATTTGCTGAAACTGAATTATAACCTTTTAAGTTTTGCAGGAAAACATGGCTATTCATTTAACGAAAGTAAATTGTACTGTGTGAAACATAAAAAAATATATTTTTCCTTATTCTAAATAACTTGGAAGCCTGTAAAATGTTTTATACTCCGGCAAAAATTTAAAATCCGTGTCAGAAAACTACTACTAATTTGTTGAAAATTACATTAAAAAGCGGCTCCCTTAAAGGTAGGGCTAGGTTATCTATTTGTCACAAATATTTGTGCACCAAATTATTTTACAAAAATAATAAATTGAAACATGTTTAAAACTATGTACCTATCAGGTTTCGCCAAACATCAGTGAAGTATTCTACACGGAAAGAAAACTATATGTACTAATATCAAGATTAATACTTATTCCAACGCTAGCTTAGTTTCACTATTCCTCAAGTATAGTAATATTTTTTTGAAAGATTAACTTATTCTGTAATAAGAATATACATTCTTCATTTAAGAATAAACATTGCATGAAATCAAGAAAACTACTGTACCTAATATGTGATAAAGTTATGTTATGTTTAAAGAATTGTTTTGTTTTATTTAGATAATGAAGATATGAATTACTTGAATCAGCAATTGTTATTCTCAAAATAAAGTTATGTTTTCTTTATTTAAGGTTTTAAGTGACTTGAAGGAATTGCTGCAAACATTTGAAATAATATCGAATATAAATAACACTACATTAAGAAAAAATAAAAATAAAACTGAAGTACATAATTAGTATTAGTATTCTTGCTATAATGTATTCACTTCTAGATTAGTTACTACTCTATCCACCTTATATAAATAATTAAATACTATAAATATTACTCACTCAGTAGTATACATTTATTTATATAAGGAAAAATCACTTATAACAAACTGTCAAAGTCATTCATTAGCGGTACACCAGACATGTACCGCTATTGAGCTTGTTAGCTCTTCTCAGTATGCTATAGGGGCCGAGCCAACCGACGACTGCAACGTATAACTACATCTTGTGGCCACAACATTAATATAATTTGTAGTCAATAATACTATAATTGTGTGTCTATAGTTTTGGTAATGATACTTGACAGATCAAATTGCAAGACAAGACAAGAAATATTGCTATCACAAAAAGTCTTGAAAATATAAGAAGGGATAATATACAGGGTGTTTCAAAACAAAGGAGAAACATTTCAGGGGGTGATTTCTTGTTGAAAATAAAAGGTAGTTTGTCATATAAACGTTGGGTCACAAGTCAACCATTAGGGAGATATCGCGTTGCAAAGACGGCGGAAAAAGAGTGTTTTTATTGTTTTTCTCGGAAATGAAAAGCGTGGGATTGGTAAAATTTTGTGGAAGTGTTACCATCATCAAAAGACACTTTTTCACTTTTTGAAAATAATTGGAAAGGGTTGAAATAAACTACGCCTTTCAGTTTTTTTAATTATATTTTCAAAAAACTTCCTTTACGACGTAGAAAAAAATAAATTAGGTTAAGCCGATTCATTTAGCAACTTTTTTCTCTCTTATATTTTTTTGATAAAATTAACTGTTTCTACGTTAAAAAATAAAATGTAAAGTATTGCACGTCGGGAAGAGGCAGTTTTACTACACCTATTATTAGGAAAAACTCTAGTTGGCTGCTGTCAATTTCCCGATGTTTCCATTGTTGCTTTGACAGATAGCGAATGGTTTGTACTATTTTAACGTTTTGAGAGTGGTTTACGGGATAATTTGCCTTTCGTTGTGTGATGTGTTTGATTGCGGAGTACGTTGGTATTCAATACAACAAGAACCTACACACTATTTACGAATTCCTCACAAACCACGCATCGCGCATTAGGAATCGCGAATACACCCATAGTCTGTAGCAAGCCTTACAAATCACGCATCGCGCATCACAAATCGTTAATTCACGCATAGCAAGCATAAGATAACATTAGCTGAAAAACTTAATATTGCATTACTATTGAAGGTATATACTATAGTTTAAGGACATCCATCATAACTTGGTTAGTAAGCTTCCGTGACGTCAGTCAATGGCTTGGCTGCTTCCCTATACCTATATAAATACGACTAGACATCATATTCTTCAGTTTCAGATTTTCTGAAGAAGAGAGCGACATGTCTCTCGAAACGTCATGTTGGCTATTTATTGCCTAGCTCAATAGTGTGAAATAACATATCACAATGTAACGTTACAATTGCAATTACGACTTATGAATATGCTTTTTTTCATATTAAAACCGTGTTTTTTTGTACACATAAAATGTAATTTTACATCGTTATTATGTATTTTTATAAAAAATCATGTAATTTTATATGAAAGATTTAATATGTAGTATTCACATATATGGATATTCTTATAATAAAGTATGGATTTGGTATTTTTTACATTAATGTATGTATTTACAATAATTTTTATCAGTGTATAAAATTATTTTTAAAATCAAAGTTTAATGCGGAACTGAACTAATTATAAATTCACTGCCACTTGACTGCAACATCTCCGATTCTGTTTCGTCTATTTCGCCCATTATTTATAACTTATTACGTAAAACTGGTCGTTTCTATACTTAATAGATTTTTTTATTTCTTACCAAGAATAATCACCACTGTTACCAAATTCTCAAAAAAATCGCAAGAATCCTGCAAAGACAAGATATGATCTTGTAAGTTTAAAGAACAAGACTTTAAAGTAATTCTTCTCTTGTTTTTTAATACAAGACTTTCAAATTTTACAAGATTTCTTATCTTAGCCAACATTAGGCATTACGTTATTTCAAATTAATTCTAAAAATGTAATTTAATATCTAGCTAAGCTTAAGAAACATACATACATAGGTTAGTTATTAGTTAAATAAATCTATCTATCCAAATAGTAATAATGAATAAAGCAGATACCTACCTAACTTATTGAAATAATGTTGAAAACCTTCAAAGCAATTGCCTAATCTTGTTTCTAATAGTTATAACTTTAATTTGGACAAAGACCGATTCTACATGTTAGATAGATTAATTAAAATTCAGATATACATATGTATCGTGACTCAATTTTGTATTGATATTTGTCTAAAATGACATCATCTGAAGGCTTGTAACACTGTTAACGATTTCAATATGTCAAATAGGGGTGTGTTTCTGTTTTTGTTACTACTATCTAGACCATTCTGTATTTAAATATTAGCGACTTATTCGCCCATAGAGTTATATTTTAGCAGACCTAGATATTTGTTGAATTTATGAAAAAAAAAAAAAATAATAAATTTATTTTAATAGAATAATCCTTTCAGAGTTTCTTAGTATTGTAAGACGAATAATTTTATACATTTTTAGGTGTTTTTAAAATATTTTACCAGATATTTAGAAATTTAATATTTTAATACTTATTTTGTGTTTTTAGTTGTATCAATAGTATTATTATTTTTCTTTATATATTTTTATGCACGTGTTATTCATTTCATGAAATAGTTTTCTGTGGTAGCATAAAATAAATAAATACAACTGTTAAGTTAATGTATTGTTCTTATACAGGGTGTTTGTAATATATAGTGTCAAACTGAAACAGGATACATGTGCCTTACGTAAAACACATTATTTTTAATAAGTAGCAAAATGGATTGTTAGATTAAAATGAACTTTTCTTTATGCAATGGTGGCGATGTAGGAAGCAAGTTTTTTCTGAATAATATGTTATTTAACATTTTGATAATGAGTGATTATGAACTTTGATGTGACGGGTCAGATTAAGAAAATTAAAAATGTCACGAATTGCTTCCAAATAGTAAGTAGTAAGAACATTGGTGGTGGAGCCCTTTAACTTCATGTTTAAAGTGTTTATTTGTAAACGAATAAAAAAATTATTATTGAGAATTAATAACTTTTAGAATAATTACTTTTTTATAAACAATTTTCTTATTATCTTTGGATACTAACGTTGTCAATTATGCTTTTACATTCTGAACTGATTGACAATTGATTGATGATGATTAATGAGCAATATATATAATATGTCAAGTACTTTCAATTAAATTAAATATGATAAAATTGGAATTGGTATGTATTTAATAAATTACTTTCATGCTTTGATAAATAACAATATTAAATATTGCTGGTTTTTAGACTCGGCCGTTGCTATTATTTGATAGTGATTTTCCGGGTCCGCGACCTCGGTAACTGGTAGCTGCCAGTAACAGAACTAAAAATTAAAAAATATATGTATAAAGTGCACACCCCTAGCGTTAGCTGGGATTTTTGTTCTCGGGCCCTGGTTGTTCTCGGGCTAGGCTCTGTGGAGTTAGACCCGCTATCGGTATCTCTGAGCTCGCCCATATATTGGTTTTGACTCCTGTTGTTGATATTGCGACTGCTACGGTCGGAACCGTTCCTCGGATAATGGTAGACCCACTCGCAGCGTACGTGGAATACGTATTTCCTTCTGGAGTAGTTACTAATGTTACTACTTTATCCCCCTTAATACCTTCAGTGCCAGTGACGGAAAAATCCGTCAGGCTCGCTATCACTCCGGTGCCGCTGACGGAATATTCCGTCGCTTCTCTGGTTCATTTATAGCTGAGTTATTTACGTCGGCACTGCATTTGATTAACGGCGTTAACGGTGATTTACATGGGCACTATGAAAAGGTTTTTTGCGTACGATTTATGATTTTTGCTCTTTGTCTTGTCTTTTTTTAATTTATTCATTTTTTTTAACCATACTATCAAATTTAAGACACTCCGTACTGTTGTCGGAATCAGTAAAATTTGTAGCATTACAAAATAAATATTTTTTGAAAAACTGTGTTTACAATCATAAGTGTCCACAGAAAATTCGAAAGTAATAAAAGAGAACTGTTTATAACAACCATTTATGAAAAAATATTTTTTTAAATTTTATGGGATTATTTATAGAAAATAACGAACGCATGAGATTAACGAATTATTTTCTTTTCAGAGTCGCACAAGAGGGCACCAAGTTCCAGTAGCGGTGCGGAAGTCGACACTGATGACGATGAGAGCAACATCAGCTGCGATTCCCTCAACAGCGGGAAAATCTCTCCAGTGAACATCCACACCGTCGTGTCTTCTGAATCAGACAAGTCCTCATATTTACCTCAAATGTTGCTCCAGGACATCAGACAGAGGAATAAGAAACTCTCTCCAGCGGACCCTCCTCCAGTCATCATCGAGAAATCCTACGAGGAACGAAAGAAAGAGGAGAGGGAGGAGAAAATTGAAAAGAAGTTTACAGCCGATATGTTTTATAATTTTCACATAAACGAACACGTTAATAATGTTAAGCCTCAGATGGTGGTGGAAGATGAAACGTTCGCCGGATTCAAAGACATGCTCAATGGGGGAGCTGCTACCATACGCAGTGCCAAAGGGACGGTGCGGGGTGTGAAGAATAGGGTTCGTGCTGGGATTGCTACCTTCCTGCAAATCCACAGTACTGGGAAGGTAAATACAATAGATAAATTCTCTTATTTATGATTTATTAAATAAGCAATATACATTTTAAGTAATATAACATGTATTTTGTACTACATGTAAATTGGAAGTATTGATATTGTAGTGAGTTAAATTTATGACAGTTCCAGTCCTATCAGTTATCGTAGCTTCTAGTTCTGGGTGTTCAATGAGACTGCTGCTTTACTACGCATGTTGTATTATCGGTAAGATCAGTAGGCTCTGCCGAAGATGGTAACAATTTATTTGCGATTGAAATTTTATTTTGTGTAGAATCATCTATAAATTTTATTTTGCATAGAATCATCTGTATATGTCTCCGCTACCATACTAGAACACCACCTCCCCCATGTCGTTTAATGGTGGTAATACAGCCCCTACATCGACTAACAGAAGAACGTATAAAGCAGTGCTCTGTATAAGTTTTCGGATAAGACACATCGAGATAAGCTGCTATTTCTTTTGGCATATTCCTTATTTTGTTGACGCCAACCACTTGGTTAACATATCTTTCTCTGATATACTTCACAAATAGTCTTCGACTTGTAGTAACTGTCGGACGTAAAGCACAGTATTTGCGGATTTGTACATTGCCGTACATGACAAAAATCAGGGGCGGAATTAGAAAGTCCCGCGATTATATTTGTAACTAATAAATATTTTATCTAGTTCTGGACATATGGCTATGGCGACAAGACCATCTACACTTAATATAAAGAAATGCTGAATCATAATATTACCTTTCTATTGGCTTATATCAAATAACAAGAGCAATACTGCACTGAATAATAAGCATTCTACACTAGTAATTTCAAATTCATATTTTCACCATGTGATTCTGTTTTTATATACAGAGGGTCCGGAATATGAGTGTCGTGATTTTAAGGGCTTATATATCTGAACAAAAGCAACAAAAAAACTCCTACGAAGAAGTGTCCACAATGAATAGTTTATCCATAAACGCATTTTACAAAAATGCATACACAAATAAATACAAATTCAATATAAAAATACAAAATTATGTTATAAAATTCCAAACTGAACAACAATTAAAACCAAACATAAGTATTTTTCAAAGTGAACCTATGGCAACATTGCATTAGTCACCTGTTAAACTGACGTAACAGTAGTGCTCAGTATTATCGATCGTAATGTCATTTGGTGCATGCCATGTACTTGGTACTATGATTAGTGATTTCGTTGTCATACTGGACATTATTTTTGTGACTGTCTAGTGTTTGTTTGATGTGGTGTGCGTAAACAAAAACGGAATATTTTAATAACCGTACATAACATGTTGATAATTTATTGCGAAGCTTTGTAAAATTATGTGGCTGTGAGTAGTTAAGGCAATTATGTGGATTATTTCGTTGTACAAGCATTTTTCTTGTGCTTGTGTAGATTTTTTCTTATTGCCTTAATATCAATATTGCATTTTTGCAAAAAATACGTATTTTCATAATGTTGCATAATAAAACTAAAGTACGGCCCTGGAACGTACAATTGATATACGTATTCTAATTGTGTACTAACATTTTCAGTGCTGATTCTGTTCTTAAAAAAAAACAAAAAATTTAAAATAATTACCAATTACCATTAGACACTCAGTCTTACTTCCAACTTTATAATCTTCATCCTTTTTAACACGCTTATATTAGCTTCACCTGTATGTATG
Organism: Monochamus alternatus; assembly: GCA_037114965.1. Taxonomy (NCBI): domain Eukaryota; kingdom Metazoa; phylum Arthropoda; class Insecta; order Coleoptera; family Cerambycidae; genus Monochamus; species Monochamus alternatus. Next base: position 77,000,254 of record CM073429.1, on the reverse strand, counting down.
TATGTATGTATGTATGTAACGGAATCTTTCAGCGTAATTTTCACCAATTTCAAGAAGTCTGATCAGCTTGAAAATTTGCACAGGGGTCAAGGACTGATGACAATACAATTATTTAATAACTTTGTTCTAATGTCCTGACTAGGATCATCAGAATAAAAACTATTTAGATTACTTTGCAGGTTAAGTGTATACAATCCATCAGTGTTGTTTCCAAGCAGGCAAGGCAGGGGCAGGGGACTGTAATAGATTCGTGCTCTTGCTTTTCACGTATAGATGGCGACCTGACAGAATTAGTTTTCGGTTTTCGCCTAATTTTAAATTAAAAATTTTTATAAATAAATAAAAATTTGATAATTTATAAAAAAATTCAAATAAACATTTTGATTTAAAAAATTTCGAAAAAATACAGAATTCAAAATAAAAAAAAAATTCTAAATATAAAATTTTGGAGTTTAAAAAAGTTTTGAAATACAAAATTTTGTAAATAATTTTGGATTGTGGAATTACATGATAAAATCAAATTTAAAAAATTTTAGAAATAAATAAAAATTTGATAATTTATAAAAAAATTCAAATAAAAATTTTTGGAAAAAATTTTCAATTGAAAAATTTTAAAATCCAAAAATTTAGAAAAAATTTCGAAAAAGACATTGAATTTTAAAATTTTGAAGAGCGTAAATTTTCAAATTCAAAGAAATTTTGATTTGAAAATTTTGGCAAGAATTTTGAAGAAAGTTTTGAATCTAAAATTTTGTAAAATTAGAAAGAAAAAAAAAAGATTTTGATACGAGAACGTTGACAAAAATTTTAATTTGCATATTTTATAGAAACAAACAAAAATGAAAAATGAAACTATAACACAAAGAAAGAGGAGACTGGAGAAAAAAAAATGTATAGAAAAACTATATGAAATGGAGAGGTTACGTAAACATGAATGAAATGAATTTAGATTTATTGTCAAATATAAGATATTTTAAAAATTAAGGCTCTTAATTATAATTACTTTTGTTATTATTTTGAGACTAAAAATTAAGAAAATAAATTATAGTTTAAAAAAACTAAAAAAACACGCTTTAATAGTAAACCGAACTAAAAAGTAGAAAATAATTTTGAAGTATCAAGAGTTTGTTACAGCAATAGAAAATTCCGACAATCAATTACGACTAATTAATTGGGAATAAGATTAAATTAGAAATTAAATTCTTAATAAAATAATTCAATTATAGTAAAAAAAAGCGTGGGGTGCTTGATATTAAATGTTACCATTATTTCAGTAGTGCAGCTATTTATAAAAATAAAGTCATTATGAAAATATAGTAAATTGCACCCCACTCTTTTTTTTACTATAATTGAATTATTTTATTAATAATTTAATTTCTAATTTAATCTTATTCCCAATGAATTAGTAGTAATTGATTGTCGGAATTTTCTATTGCTGTAACAAACTCTTGATAGTTCAAAATTATTTTCTACTTTTTAGTTCGGTTTACTATTAAAGCGTGTTTTTTTAGTTTTTTTAAACTATAATTTTTCTTGTTTTTCATTTCATTTTGATGAAATCAGACATGCCATTGTTATACCTTGTAGATTTAATTTTCCTGCTCTTTTGAAATTTAGTGAAATTACCCTTTAAGTGAATATAATATGCATCGCTTCACGATTCACTGCATGTATTAATAATATACCAAAGTTGTTTGTTGATTTAACAAGTTGTAGATATATAATATTCAACTTTATTGAAAAAAAATGACAAGTAAAAGTTACCTTGTTATCTACAATATGTGTGTGGTACAATTATAATTTATTATACAAATTAATGGTTGATATACTATTATTATAATAGAGTTTCGTACGTAGTTGCGATTTGATTGTTACTATAATCGTCTTTTTAGCACATGCTAGTTCAGGTAACTTGATTATTTGGCGAAAAATAAAATCATTCAAGCGGCGGTCAACTTAACATTATTAATTTCTCAATTAGTTTCAAATTACTTGTGTGTATAAAAACAGCTGTAGTACATCCGGCAAACGGTGTTATTTTACCCACAGACTTCTAGCACGAGCGCATACGAACTTACTTGACCATTCTATACAAAACACGGTTATAACTTTCCGGATTTGATGCATAGAAATAATATTAGATCCTTCAATATTTGTTTGTGATAAAAGGTAGTAAATCAATTATTAAAGAATGTTGTACATGTTTGAAAATATTATTCTAATACCCTATAATAGTAACTTAGTTTCAAAAATAGAATAGAGGGAAATGAAACAGTGGATTCGTCAGCCAATTTTAGAGGGAGTGTTTTATATAGGGCGATTTAGAAATACTAGGAAAAAAATTGGGTATGTAATCTGCATCGAAAATTATTTGCCCCGTATTTTTTTATTTTCCCGAATTCTAATTTTTGGGGGCCCTGGGGCCCCTTACAATTAAACCTAAATCGATTTTAATGGAAATTGATATGGGGTTGTAAATAGTCTATCTGAACATTATTAAGAAAGTAGTTTTGTGAAACATCGCAGAGGGCGCTACTTTTATTTGCATTTGTTTTTCTAAATTCTTTACCTGCGCATTAGAAGCAGCATATCTACACAAAATAATACTCTTTACTTTCTTTCATTTGAAGTTTAATTTTCCAGGAAAAGTTGCTTTAGAGTGGTACTACCATTGACAAACTTGAAAAATTATGAATGTTGATTCATGATCATTTTATTTTTTTTCAAAAGATTTAAAAAATTACGTAATATATTCGTTTATTCGCTAAAGATAGTAACATAAACCTGAGATTTTGTAGCCTTAAATGAAAACAAATTTGTTCTAGCATCTCTACATCTTGTTTGTGGATTTTTCAGTTGCATTTAGCAATGGTCGCACTACAGCTTTAGTTTTAAATTACATTTCAAATGAAAAAAGTACTCTTTTGTGTAGAATGAAACGCTGCTTTGAATGCAATGGCAAATAATTTAGAAAAAAAAGTGGCATTAGCTAGCGCTTTCTGTGGAACTTGACAAAACTTTCTTAATAATGTTCAGTTAGACTATCTACACCCTCATACCAAATTCCATCAAAATTGGCTAACGGGTTCGGAAGACATTTGCAAAAAACAAAATTCTAGGCCCAAATTCAATGGGACGTAAGGCCCCCAAAAATAAAGAATCGGAAAAACAAAAAAATACGGGTCAAATAATTTCTCACGTAGATTCTGTATTTAGTTTTTTCCTAGTAGGCTCAAATTAAAAATTAAAAATTCCAATTTTTACATGAATGCAGTTAAGATGTGACTCTCCTGATTTATTTCACTCGTTGTCACCTCACAATAAAACATTCGCTAAGCTTTCTGCTAGATAGATTCAATAAAATATTGAACAGTATCAAAATTACGAGTAGATTTAAAATAAAGTACCTGTATCTCAGTAAGGCATGTTTTGTTGTGGTTAAAATTCGTGATATTTGTAATTTTTTATTAGTGTTGGCTGAGACAAGAAATGTTGCAGAATTTGAAAAAGTCTTGTCTTGACTTGTAGACAAGACAATAGTTTCTTTAAAGTCGTATTCTTGTTTGACCTTGCGTCAAGATTATGTCTCGCAAACTTTTTGTCTTGCAATATTGCACGATTCTTGCATGATTCTTGCGAAACTCTTGCATACAAATGAGAAATTTATTACCAATTTGGTAATACATGATTATCGACATAGTCAATCGTCAACAGTGGTCGATTGGTAGACATTATAACGTATAGAAACGGTCAGTTTTACGTAATAAGTTATACATAATGGATGAAATAGACGAAATTTGAGCGCTTTCAGTCAAGTGGTAGAGAATTTATAATTAATTCAGTCAGCAGAGCTGGACTTAGACTCAATGTCTTTTAAATATTGTCTTGTCTTGCAATTCGATCTGTCAAATCTTGTTTTGCGAGACCAAGAAAAAGCAAGACAATATTACCAATACTATTTTTTACGATTCTTCTTTAAATAAATTAATTCAAAAGTATAGTGAATATCCTTATTTCTCGATAAGGCAAGCCAAATGTTTTCTAAATTGTTCGAAATTGGGAATATTCAGTTTGTTCAACCACCTATCAGACCGTAGTCTGAAATTATCAGAAATGTTCGCCCAACTACTTCTTTTATTACGTTTCCTAAAAATACTTTCATAACGCAAATAGTCGCAGGTAATATGCCAAGACTGTGACAAATAGGCGACTATTATTTTCGTTATAATTCTATCGAGAGCGCCTTGTATTTCGAGACAATTTGATGAGACCATATGAACATTAATAATCTAGGAGTTATTCTTTGATTATTAATGTTCATATGCTCGAATAGAATTGTCTCGAAACACAAGTTGCTCGAGATAAATTAAAGAAAATAATAGTCGCTTTTTGTCATAGTCGACTGATATTCAGGAAGATTATTTTGTGAACACCACAAATTTGTCTCTTGTCGCTAAATTGATATATGTGATATTTGCACCAGCACCAGAGATAACTCCTGTTGCTATCGCCTTTCCTATCTTTTCTTGTATGACCTGTGGCGCTGAAGATGATGTCTCTGTTTCTACTAACTGTCGCATCCTATTCATGGTTCGGTTCTGGTGCTCCCCATCGAGCTGGAGGTAAGGTTTGATAGATGATGCATTGCCGTGCCCCGTTATTTTCATCAGTTCCTGTTCCTGCACGTCAGGTTTTGCTAGTTGTGAAACGCCTGTAGAGCGATTTGAATGATTCGTGATGTTTCTTTTCTTTACGTCCAAACCAATACGATCTGCATCTGTTTTCATCCATTTCGAATATTCATTTTTTCCGATAGGACAATTTTTGTACCATGCAGATCCCTGTTTTTACGGATTTGGAGTCGAGAAAAAATGGTCCGTGATTATGTGTGTAGGTCGATGACTAAGAAGTTTCAAGAAAATACGTACAGGGCAAAAAAAATATATTAGCCGTGAGCCATTTACTATCCGCGCACTTTCAATTTCCACCTTGACAAGTTTTTGTGAATACAGGATTATATTCGATCCCGCTAGAGTATGTTCCATCGTTCTTCATTTCTCTCTTTAAATAATCGATTTTACAATAGATACCTCCTCTCTCTCTCCACCTCGCCAAGCCTCTACAAATATTATTTGAAAAAATTTCATCTGAAGGCAGATTTTTCGCTGTTGAATTCCACATCAACTTAATTGTATACGCTTTATATTCCTCGCCATTTTCTTTATGCATATTCCATGCCCAAATCTTTGAGTATTTCGCATCAAATTCATAAATTGTCTCCAGACAGACTTTACTCTTTTCGGTATTTTTTGGGATTGGTTTACTTATGTCTTCACTAATTTCCGTAATGAAACATGAACCAAAACGAGACATTTTTAAATTTGAATCTTACGTCGAATTTTGACACTTATCATATCACTCTTATACAATCGAATTAAATAACCGCTGATATTTTCTATTTATCTAAATAGTCGATCATGTTGCATATCATGTGACTAAATTTATGACTTTTTATAGGTGGAACCATGTGTGAATGAAGTAATCGACGATATTTAACAGTTTGTAACCCTTGCTTGAACATCTATTATTACTTTATGAAACTTTAGACAAAATATGGTGTGACATATCTCAAGAATACAAATTGTAAAAATATTTTTCTTGTTTTAGAATTACAAAGAAAAGGAGGCCGGCAAGGTGGTAGTGTACACGACGACAATGGGCATAGTGCGAGAGACGTACCAGGCCTGCATGAAAGTGAAGCAAATCCTGCGGACACTTCTGGTGAAATACGAGGAGAGAGATGTGTTCATGAGCTCCGAGTACCAGGCAGAGATCCAGGAGCGAATGCAATGCAAAGATATTTTGGTGCCACAGATGTTCGTCGACGGTCAACACATCGGGGTAAGACAATGCTACTTAGACAGGTGTTTAATGAAGGAAAGGATGCACTATGAAGATGAACGAGACATGCATTTTAATTTAGCCTTTATTAATACTAAGAATATATGAAAAACTTACACAAAAAGTCTCGATTGATTTCAATTAATAGTTGGTATTTATTTATTTATTTAGTTTTCCAACAAGCCTAATACAGGGAAATAATTATTATAATAAATTACATTGCATAACATGTCACTACCTAATGTAAACACTAGAATAAAAAGGTAACAAACTAGAATACAAAGTACTATTCAAGAAGGGCGAACAACACCCATACAGTTGCTTCAACAACAAGTCACGCACAAAAAACTAATATTAATTTATTGCAAATTATCTATAGAAAAAATTTGCTTGATGTCTTTTAGAAATATTTTTTGGGGAGAAAACAGGTCAATGGAGCTACATGATGAGATTTTATTAATTAACTGGTACATAATTGTAAGAGGAGAACAAGATGTTTTACGTATCGGAATATGTAGTAACTGGTATTGACGGGTATCTCTAGAAGGAACATTAATATACACACGGGAGAGCAGATTTGGCGCATTAATAAAACAATTTAAAACTTTATAACCAAATAGCAACATGGAAATAATACGACGGTGATAAAGAGAGTTAATTTTGAATTCTCGACATAGTTGGTTAGCTTTTATGGTCGTAAAATCTGGTGGCCTATTGTATTTCTTAAAGTATAAATACCTTAAAATTTTTTTTTGTATTTTTCAACTTGCTCAGTATATTTTTTGGGTTGCCCGTGCCATAACAATGAGCCATATTCAAGTTTTGGTCTAACAAGTGTACAGTACAATTTAATTAGGGTCTGAATATTCTGTAGATTATAGCCGACGAAATACATATTTTTTTGTTGTACCTGAATGTAATATCCTTCATGACAGTGGTCCAAAATAGGTGTATCCCAGACTAGGATAAAAAGGACGTCTCCAACAACAAGCTTCTCCAACCTAGAACCTCTAGTTTGTTTTGAATTTGAATCATTTACGGAAAGATAAATGCTGTAGATGTAATAAACATTTTTATCAACAATTTACGATTCTGAAGTAGATTTTCTTGTGTAAGCACAACGTGTCTTCAACTACATAGTAGAAGGTACATGAATTTTTAGTAAAATGCAAAATGTCTGCAACCACTTGCTTTTGGTAGTTACTATTTGTGTAATGGTCAAATAGTTACAAAATAGAACCAAAGAGTTAATATACAAAATGATTAAGAAATTTAGGAAAAATGATTAAGAAATATTACGTGAAAAATTGGATATAAAATTTGGTTTTTTGAATATATCTTCTGAGCTTCTAAGCCAATTTTAATGAAATTTGGAAAGGGATTATAGATAGTCTGTCATTATTAATAAAGTGGTTTTATCAACTGTCACAATTATGAGTAATTCTCTTTAGGTATTCGAAGCACCGTTTCATTTTGCAAATACCTAAGTTTACTTAATAAGGGCATAGCAAAATAATATTAAACAAAATATAGGTATTTATTTTTCATAGTTTTTAATTACAATCATTTGATAAACAATTTTTTAATTTCTCTTATCTAAATGGAAATAATTGAAATCAATTAATTTTATTTTTAATATACCTAAATCAAGAATACATTTTTATTATTTCAGTAGTTGCTTGGCCAATTTAGGAACAATTTTATAGTAACTTTAAACTATGTCGAATCATTTGAAATTTCTCATTGTCAATTATATAACTAAAACGAAAATTAAAAGTCAACAAACATTAATTAATCATTCAAGCAGTGTCTTTCACTTATTTTTACGATGAAGTGTACATATTATGTAATTACATATTCTTGTTGTTTACAGGATGCTGAAACAATAGAGAGATTGAATGAAACTGGAGAATTACGAAGAATACTAAAACCTTTTAAGGTGAGTGACTCGTTGTCTATTTTTTAAAAAATAATAGAAACTGAATACTTGATCATAAGAGTATAGATCAACCATTACCTCTTGATAATAGGATGAGCAGTGGATTCCATTCTAGCTCATTCTTAGAAAGTGAGTCTGTTTGATTTTTTTTTTCAAGTAAGTATTTAAAAATTGTTAACAAAACTGATATCTTTTATATAAGTAATTTAAATTTTGTAACATATCTTCACAATACAGACAAACAAAAAAATATATTTCTATACAAGGTGTCCGTAACTGTATATCCCAAATTTTTCTTAGTGATAAGATTCTTCAAAAATAAGCATATCTATAAACATTAGTCTATTGGGTACGTCCAGATAGATGGTTTTATTCGAAAATTATGCCATCCGATTTCACATTAAACTACTTGTGGAATTGCCCCAAAAACAGACACCATACTTTAAGCGTGAGTCAATTGGTGCATAATATAACGCTCTAATCTGTACGTTACTTAGATATGGTTTAATATTTCGAAATAAATATGTTAATGAAGAAATTTTGGATATCAATGCGTCACAATAGTATTTCCAGTTTAGATATTCCGCATTCTGAGAAATTTAACAGTTTCCTCACATTAAAATTTAGCATTACTAAGATTGATATCCAAATTGTCACATTTTCTTTGCCTATTGCGAAATCGAATTACTTGAGTTTTCGTAGGATTCATATAGAACTGATGTTGACTGAAATAATTATCTAACAAGGGTAGGATATACTTGTGTTGGATTAATTCATTAGATGTGCCAGAAACAATAACAGATATATCATCCGCATACATAGTGAAATAGACAAAAGATGTTATGTGCTCAATATAATTTATATATAAGAGAAATATAATGGGGCCCAAAACGGATCCTTGAGGAACTTTTATACTTACATCTAAACATTTTACTGTTACACATTTCACTATATGCTGCTCAGAATGGTTTAAATTCACATACTGCTGCAAGAAATGAGGCTACCCAATTTAAAAACGTTCCTCGAATAGACATCAATAACTTGTGATCAACGCAGTCGAATGCCCTGCTGAGATCACAAAATATTCCCACAGGCAGTGGCGTAACCAGGGGGGGGGATGGGGGTCAGAACATCCCCCCATGGGTAATGTCTAACTACAAACCTGCAATCACTCTATTCGCCAAGATTTAGCAACGCGGTCAGTGAACTAGATCTCCTATGGCAACGTTACAATAGGGTTCACCTGCAACTAAGTTCTAATTTTATTTTTGTCATTATTGTAACAAATATTGTTCGTACCTGTTTATTATTTACATGTTTATGATGAGATTGTTTTTTTATTTACTTTTAATAGTTTTAATTTATTAATTTTTTTTTTTTATTAAAAAATCTAGTTTGAAATACTTTGTTCACTGATGTCAAATTTCTGGCTACGCCACTGCCCACAGGGCACTCTCCCGTATCAATATAGTCTAAAATCCTACTGAAAAAGGAGTGTCAATGATGAGATGCCAATGATAAACCATGAAAAGCGGACCACCCTGTATATGGGTCAAAATTTTACTTCGATGTCCAGGTTTATCCATTCCTGAATAATGTTGGTTCATAGATACCTATGCAGGATAAAAAGTGAAACGCGTGTAAATTTTTATTTGTTTATACCGTAGTAAATTTTTGCTCCTGTTAAATCCACAAGCTGTAAAAGTTAAAAAAAATCGAATTTTGGCAATATTTTGAAAATAACTTCAACCAATGGATTTGTGCTAGATAGAGGGCATCAGTTAACTTTCGCTTAATTTGCACACCGAAGTGTGACATAATCTGTTCATGTACGAAACACCTAAACAATAATTTACCGCATGTATGTTTTGAATTATCTAAAAAATTTGTTTCAGAGTATGGACGTTTGTACGACCTGCAAAGTCTGCGGAGGATTCAGGCTTCTGCCGTGCCAGATTTGTAACGGAAGCAAGAAATCAGTGCATAGAAACCACTTCACAGCGGAATTCGTTGCCTTAAAATGTATGAACTGTGATGAAGTCGGACTAGTGCGCTGCACCTCCTGTTCATAAATTAGGACAATTGTTTTAACTGTATTTCGTTTTTGGCAACACATTTACTTACTGCAACCTAGTATCTTAACTGCAGATGCTACGTCGTTCTACTTGGGTTGGTATTCTATGGGAAAAACAGCTTTTTAAGTTAATTTAGCCTGAAATAAATTTGGGTTTAAAAAAACGAAATATCACGACATAGTTAATACCTAGTTAACTAGTCATAACATAGAAAAGGAAGAATGTAAGAAAACGAAATACTGTACTACTTTCTACTGCTCAAAATGCAAAAATATTACTCATAACAATGTCTGCAGTATGTTTATGGATTACTGCTTGGAGAAAAGTCATTCGTCACAAAATACTTTGTCAAAGTAATCATATTAACACAGAAAAAACACAGTGTTTCATAAATTATGTGAAATTGGTGAATACCTAGTAAGTGAATAGTAAAAATTTTATAGAAAAATGTTATATTAAAAAGTTGTTTGCAATTAAAAAATAGGAACAATGTTTTAGCTTTGTAGCCTGTACATTGAAAATTTTAATTTTTAAGTACATTTTTGAAACAAACCTAAAAAGTATACAAGAATCACTCTACCTACATACCTATATTTCCAACGTTTTTTCTAATACTATGTGACACTTTTGAATGGTATCTAGTAAAAAGTGCCCCTGTCTATCTCGTATTTTGTTTCTCATTAATTTAATATTATTAACAAAATTCGTAAACTTTTTGTTTCAATATCCTGATAAATAAAAATCTCTAATGGTCAAATAGGGCCTTTCAAGTGGCTACTGGTCCATATCACTCTATTTCATTTATTAAAATCTATGATGAATGAGAGGAATTAAATAGACAGTGCAACACCCAGATGAAAATAAATTTATATCATTTCACCTAATGCCGTTTCCTTAAAAAATTTGATGTTACCCATTTCATTCAATTCTTTTTATACGTAATTGGTTACAACATACTTTTGGCAATAAATGGACCATCTCGCGGTCCCAATTTAACCATTATAAACTTTCGTTGAGAATATTTGACAAAAAAATTTATGAATATGCTGATTTTGGGATATTCTGAATTATAACAAAATTTGTATTGACAGCATATCGTTAGATACGATAAAGAAGTGTCGAAAAAATTGAAGAAACAAGGTTGGAATTGAATATAGGTTTCCATGGGATGATGTTAAAATAGCTCTTTAGTTTTGTTACTAATGTTTGTTATATATCTACAACTATTCCAGATTTTATGAAATATTCAGTGTATGTGATATCTTAATCATTGGTCTTGTAAGCTATTCTTATAAATCTAATGTCTAAATATATCTATGGTAATGCTATTATTTAGACAAAAACAAATTTTTATAGAGAACGACATTTTCTAAAATCAGAAATACAAAATTTCCCTCTCCGTTCAGCAATCCGCAAACACTATGTATTAATCAAAAAAGCGAAAAAAAATCAACTTTGTAGCTAAATTGTTTGTCAAAATTAGTAAATACTGGTCCAAATATCGACTGTAATTCGAGATTGAATAATTTTTTCGATATTTATTACTTATATACTCGCAATGTAGGTTTAGGTATCTTATTTTAATAATTTTAAAATATAAAAATGTAAAATAATGTCTTTTACCACATATTTGGACCCCAAGTACTATTTACTGTTTAAATCTTGTTTGTAAGATTTAGTTGTATTCTTTTTAGCAGGCCATACGATTTTTTACATAATATGTAAGTATCCTATTCAAGATTGTAAATAATTTTAATCGATGCCCATAGCTAGGAATGGTTAATAAAAAGTACATATGTATTACATTTGAAAATTTCTTTAAAATCAATAAAATTATGTCTCATATAAACATAGTTTCTATCCTCCCAAATATCTAAATTCCATTGGGCAAGTATAAGTCGAAAATGCGTCCTAAGGAGATCACGCTTCTCTAAATGTTACCATCTCCAAGTGCATAAAAAAATTGACAATTTTGATAATAAAAGCATTGAATGGAACAGAGAAAGTTCAAAAATTTTAGTCAAGACATCTGGGATATATGGGGTGCAAGATAAAAAAGTTTATCAATATTTTTTCTTGTCAATATTTCTCAATTATGAGTGAAAGTTTTTACTGTATTCGAAAGGTATTTTAAGCTAATATATATATATCAAATATCCTACAATTCCTATCAATGAAGCCATATGTATGCTCTCTGATACCAAACATCTAGGTATACTAATGAACAATTCCACAGGCAAAGCTCTATTCAATAATTATCTAGGTAAATTTACTAACCTGGTTTAATGAAAACATTCTAGAAATAAAAGTTCACTTTTGAAACTGTGGGAACTCGAAAATTCAACGACAATAGAAGGGGTCTGACCTATTTCTGCATTTTTAGGATTGCTTCTTCAGGTAACCTCCTTTAAGTTGAGTCAACTATAAAAATTATTATATCAATAAACTAAAATTATTTGAAATAAATTATCGACAATGTCAAAAGTGACTTTAACCTGTCAATGAATTTAAATTAAACATGACAATTACCTACTCAATTAATACAAAATTGTTTTACCCTTTTTATGTAATCGTTTTTTATATATTTTTAGGTATTAACAATATTGTGCGAAACTAACTACTCTGCGGACTAAAGCTCCGACCAGCGTTGAATTACACCCATCATATCTCATATATTCTTTATTATTAGCTTTTGTAACATTTTTAACTGTATTATAAAGTTATTTTAAGCTAATATATATCAAATCTCCTACAATTTCTATCAATAAAGTCATATGTATGCTCTCTGATCCAAACATTTAGGTAAGCTAATGAACAATTCCATAGGCTCTATTCAATAATTATCTAAAAAAATTTATCTAGCTAAATTTACTAACCTGGTTTAATGAAAACATTCTATAAATATCTAAATTCACTTTTGAAACTGTGGGAAAAAATTATGAAAGATGACAGATGTATATGTAAGAATAGTGCCCTTTTTAAATTTAAACTAACAATTCCTTTGTCTAGAAAAAAAAAATTGCCAAGAATAAGGTTTTGTGAATTAATTTTAAACTTCGACAATGTTCAGCCTCTGTGTCCTTACGTTATTACTTTTACAAAAATGTCTTTACTTGGCGGAAATTATTAAATTGATATTAAAATAAGAATTATCTGGACAGAAAAAGACAAAACATGTAAAAAATTGTAAATTGATGTACACAAGAATGTCCTTACTTGAAAAGGTAAAAATGTCCTTACTTCATATCAAAAGATGGCAACTCTAGTAATGAGTCTGTGTTTGCAACATTTCGCAGAAGAAAACTCTTTTATTTATTTTTAGTCTTGGGTTACAATTTTACAAGCTAATTTTGGGACACCATGTATAAAATATTTACCATTTAAATCAACTTATTTAAAAAATTATTATATAAATATGACAAAAGAGATAAAAATTCTTACTCTTATTTAAAAATAAAGGAACTTAGTTTTGTCAAATGAGTATATTTACAGTTATATCTACAGGGAGTAATTCAAATGCTTGATTAATTATTAAAAAATCGGATTCGTATACGAAAACAATTCAATTTCGAGATACAGGATGTTCAAAATTACTGAAAATGTATTGTTTAAACACAAGGAGCAAAAAACATCTAGACTGAGTGCTGTTGTATAAAGTCCGCAACCTGAAATTTATGGTCTACTATTAGTAGGAAGGTCCAAACTTCAAATCTAGATTGCTGATTCTGAATTATACACAGAATATTACTATAAAAAATTGATCTGTATTTCATTTAAGGAGAATGGCCCACAAATTACTGCATTTCCCAATTATTGATTCAATAAATTGATGGATGAAAAAATTGGTTAAGATACTTATAAATTGGCCAATAAATTAAAGGTAACCAAATCGATTTCCATATTATTGCCGGATTTTGGCAATTTTTAGTAACCTTATAAACAGATCACTATATCTGATATACGAGTATAAGTGATTTTCCAGGTTGCTATGCTGTGACCTCTGTAACTGATCGTTGCCAGTAATAGAATTAAATTGCACATCTCCAGCATTAGCTGTGATTTTTTGGCCTGCCTTTGTCGTTGGCTCTGTTGGGGCATACCTGCTATCGGTATCGCTGTTCCGACTCCTACGGTCGGAACTGTTCCTCAGATAATGATGGTCTACCAAGACGTCCCGCAGCCACTTCTGTAACTGGTCGGATCCCATGCTTCCAAACGTTTCACCGCTCTTTACTGTCAGCATCTTCAGTGGTGATTTCGCAAAAACTTGGCTGCAGCTACGCAGTCGAAAATAACAGAGGCAGGTCAAAGAATTCCAGCTAAGGCTATGAATGTGCACTTTATTTCTGTTACTGATAGCGAATAGTTACCGAATGCACTGCTGCATAACAACTCAATATACCGGGTGTTCCAGCTTTTAGTGAGCACGCCATATACATTTTTTCAAAAATATTTAATTCAAGGTTTGATATTACTTTTAGTATCATACGCGCCATATAGAAAAAAATGGACACTTCCTCGTTGCATCGGAAATTCCCCTCAACTTTTTTATTTCAAGCGGAACACCCTGTATATTTTTCAATTTTTGGTGTAATCATGTAACATATTTCGTATAACCTATCTCTTACCGTTTTTACAGTATTCGCCATTAGATTATTAGCTTTTCAACATAAGCGACATTAAAACTGTCACATTCCTAATATTCAATTTAACTGGCAAAAGTATTGAAACTGAAATTGAAAATTATTAACAATACGCCGTTTTCAACGGTTAACGCATGCCTAGATTATTGTCGCTTATGTTGAAGAGCCAAGAATCTTGTGGCAACTATTGCAAAAAAGCTAAAAAACAGGCATTGGAGAGGTTACATAAAATATCTTTAAAATTACACGGAGAATTCATAAATTTTAAAATATACACGTGTTCCATATGAAATAAGGAAGTTAATCTACATTTCCGGTGTAGCCGGAAGTTGCCAAGTCTCTAAGAATCTTTTCACACGGGCCACTGTGCAGCGCTGCTGAGTGGAGCCACTAATTTATGGTTGACGTTTCGGTGCGAGTCGGCGGCTACGCGCCACCGTGGCGCTGCTAATTCTGTGGCGCGTCCGTGTAAATAAGTCTATATAAAATAATGTTTCGTCAAAACGGACCACTCAACTGCGCTTCCGAGAAGCGCTGCAGGGTGGCCCGTGTTAAAAGGCTCTAAAATATGTTCTCTGGCGCAAACACCGTATATGCGACGTGTTATAAAAGTTGGGACACCCGGTACCTATATCAAATATCAGAACCGGCCGTGAAAGCCTAATGCATAATATAATTACTTTAACGCTTTACTTGAAGCTAAAACAATTTTTCCTCGGTGCATTGAATATTTCAAATATTATTTTGAAAATGGATACTTCTAACGACTTCACCAAGGCATACCTTTTTCACATAAAGAAGGTAGAAGAATCGATTGTTTTAATAGTCAGAGCTATACATTAAGCCGCAAAAAAGTTATGCCATTTCAAAGAAGCGTGATGTGCCATATGTGGCGCCCCTGTACTTGTAGCGTCAAAATCCTCTCCAAAATATAACCAAACATTTAGATTTTTTTTTTAAATATTTACAAATATCGAAAATAAAATTTTTATTTTGACACTCTGTATCTTTTTAACCATCAAGTTGACTTGACTAAAGTAAGTTTAGCTATATTGCGTTATTTTATCGTCAGGAATCTACTTTTGCCCTGTGGTGCATTAATTTCGATAGCCTGTATTTTTGAAGCATAAATGTAAATGCAGAGATATGTTTAAAGAACAATTACCGAAATACGATGCATTTTAAAGAAAATTTTCAAGAGTAATTATTTGTTCAAAATAATCAAAATTAATAAGTATCTTACGGTTTTTTTATAATTAAGACAGTGGCGTACCATTTTTATTTTAAATAAGGGAAGAGTGCCACAGGGTTTCTACGCCACTGGTGATAATGGGAATATTTAAATAATAATAATAATAATAATAATAATAATAATAATAATAATAATAATAATAATAATATCTCTACCCCTCATTCTAATCACAGGGATTAGCCCAGAAGTCGGAGACTTGTGCGGGAGAGGGGGCGGCATATTATTATTAAGCAGGCCGCATTTGCGCCCAGGAACGACTTACGTTGGTAGGCCCTAACCACTATTCAGTGCAGGAATGAGGAAAACCTGGAAAACCTCATTAATTAGGGGGGTAGTCAAATATCAACCGGTATCAATCTCTCACATTGACCCAAGCCAACATTCTTTCACCCTACCATACCCGCAGAGAGGGCGCCAAACCTCTCCACGAATATAGCTTATATACGGTCTACCGGCAGTTGGGCTCGAACCAACACCGATCTAGTCACCTCGATTCAAGTACTAACGCCTTAAACCGCGCGACCACTGACCGACCCGATACTGAATAATTAGACCTAAGGTACCTATCCCATCACAACCTAGAACTATTGTTGTTTTATAACGAAGAGTTTTCAAGTAAATAAAAAGTAAATAAACATTTAGAAATCTTTGACACCCTGTATCTTGGAAACGGTGAACTTTCAGATAGGTATATTTGGCTAAATCTCATTTATTTTGACAGCACAATCATCCCTTCCCAGGACGCCAGTAATACCCGAGACACCCGGTATAGAGTTGCTTGATGAGATGAATAAATTAAATGAAATCGGCGAAAAATTGATGCAGTTCTAAATGAAACATTTCCTATTTGATTTAAAAATAATGTTACTAGACACAAAAATTATACAATTATGAACTAGCAACATAAATTTTTTTAACAACACTTAGTAGTTCCAATTTGAATTTTGTTTGACATGTCATTGCAATTGGAACGGTATGTGCAACCTTCTGTTGGCGTAATTAATGTTTACTTTTTCAGTAAATTTTTTGAACTCAATACAAGTTCAACGTAAATAAAATTTGCCTAATCAACACACAACAGGAAACAAGCGTACTATTTCAAAATTTGCAATATTTTTTTGTACTGGTTCGTAAGCTGATAAGGTTAACGACCACTGCACCGACGTAATTTAATATTTTCCTGTTGACTATGCAGCTCCGGCATTTGGCGTTGCAATGAAACTTGCGACAAAGCCAACACATATTAAGTAAAAGAATGTTCGAAATCAAGAAAATATGTGTTTTCAAAACACAGAGATTTATATGACTACCTCGAAATTTGGATATGTTGTAAGATTTCAGTATAAATGTATTAAAAGTTTCCTGTAATTTTCTAAGTAGATATACAGGCATGGGCACCGGCAGAAAAACATTCAGGGGGGCAGAAAAAATAACGCATAGGTAGTTTTTTCTAAATTTTAATGAAAAATAACTTGGTAAAATCTATGGTGCTATAGCAGATAGCTTACACTCCTAAATAAAATATATAATATTACACCTGCACCTCTAAAAAATAGAAACCAACAAAAAAACAAGAAATAACTATAAAGAATTTAAAATGTTTACCATTTTACCGATATTTTTAATATCCCAGGAGTCAACTGCCCCCCTTGCCCCTCCCTGCCGGCGCCATTGTATACAGGGTGTCTCTGAAATGCATGTATCAGATTCTCAACGCCAAAATATTTATGCTAATTTACCTATATGCAAAAATGTACCAAGGCGCCAAAGTTTATGAAAAAATATCAATAATCGGGTTTAAAACGAAAAAAACATTGAATAATTAAAATAAAATTTGGTATATGAAAATATATTGGTAAAACGTTTTTGTTGCTACAATTAATGTTAATTACCGGTTTTCACAAATGTCTTAAACTGAATATGTCGGTTAAAAAAAATATTTCAATTTTTTTGTGAATTATCTGATTTTAAATTTTTTTTCTGGTAAAAAAATTCTGTTCATGTAGATGCGCCCTAACATTTATTGTAAAGTTCCGGGGAGCAGCATCATCCATGAACCATATTTTGCTTCTTATAAGTACGTTTTTTAGTTCAACAAGTAAAATTTTTTGTCCGCCATATTGAATTAGTTATCTCAAATTTTGGAAATCCGATTTCAGATCTTCGGAGCCTTTTGAACTACAAACTTTTTATTTCTAGAATTGCTCGAAATCAAATGGGTTGTGGTGTTTCAAAATGTTATTTGAAGGGCAAGAATTATATTTTACGGTACTTTCATTAGTTTTTGGATAAAATTATTTCGAAGCTGTAGCGAATTCCAAAAATATCCTAAAACAAACATTTTTGTACTTTTAGAATAGAATATCTCAAAATAACGGCGTTATGCTGAGATCAATTTTAGATTCAGCGCATCAAATTTCTATGTGTTAAGTATTTAGGTACTTAGTTTGAGGTAAAAACCTTGTAGTCCTGTATTATTGAAAAGTCAAGGGGATAAAGAAGGGAAATTTCAAAAAATTATAGTTTTTGTACGAATGTTGGTTACAACTCAAACACTTCATGTGCCACGAATTACTGAAATCATTCCAGTCTAAAACAACGGCCAATGGAACTGATTTAACTCGCGAAATTTTTAGTATTTGTACTAAAGTCCTGTAATTGTATTGTTTCTGGACAAACATTATTATTATTTTGATTGGTTTTAATTATACAGGGTGTAACTTTAAGTGGGAGTACCTGCCCCTAGAATGCAAATCTGAAATTAGTTTTTTTTAATCAAATAGTCGAGTTATAATTAATTTTTTAAACTGCACCCAAATTACTATCCACGCCACCCCTGAAAACAGCGTCCGAGTTTCACTGCAAAACTGCAATAAATAATCTTGTAAATACACTGCTTTTTATGGCATTGTCACTAATTATTATATATTTTATGTCACTCCTGACGAAGGATGCATCGTAAAAACAATTTTCAAGCGCTGTAAAAACGTATTGTATTAGTGCGTACAAAATACAAATTTTTGATCGATGTATTAACTAATTATTATTATTAAATAATAATATTACCCTACTTACCTTCTAAGTATTGCCAGTAAAGCTTAATGGTTTAAAATAATTTTTGTTGTTTTATAAAATGTGCATAATTAAAAATAAGTACCTAAATTATTAATCTGGTATTGCGTATTTATCTTTATTTATTTATTTATTATTTAGTTTCTTGTCAGTTTTCCCTGCTATGTGAACATTTGCCTTCTAATAGAACTTCTTTCCTCATCTTCCAATTCAATAATGAAATATGACAACAATGCAGGGGACGCTGCGACTAGATATGCTCAACTCTGTCCAGTGCTGTACTATGAAAATTTCGAAAAAATTATATGATATGTGTTTTTAACAGGTCCACTCCTCCAAACCAGACCCCCATTTAAGTTACACCCTGTATAATTCATTGGTAAAAACACATAGTTTGGAACCTTTTGCAGAAAAGCTTCAATTATGTTAACTGGAAATATTTGCAGTTTTAAATATTTTGGAAAGTAATTCCATTAACAGGTACCTCATCTGAAGAGGCTTATAAATTAAACAAATTGAACTATTCGCCTATTTCTTCAGATGTAGAAGAGATTCCAAGTAGTTTTCAGCTAAAGAGGTTCTCTTCCAGCCGCCATACTTTTTTCTAGTTATAATATCTGCTCTATTGGCGACGAGCAGTCACTGACATCCTCCTGACAATATGTCCTGTCTTTTTCGCAGGAAAGGCAATTTAAAATATTTGGCAATGGTTTTCGTAATAACCCCAAAAGTGTTTTCCCTACAGATTTTGAAAATATTGTACAGGGTGTCCTGGTGTCCAGAACTTTTATTGGTCTCTTCGTATTTTAGATACAGGGCAAAATTAAAGAAAAAACTTTTAAGAGATTGTTTGTATCTCAGGGAGTAGGTGAGTTATCGGAATGGTGAAAATTGCTTCTGATAAGAGGTTTTTATATAAAGTTCAGTGGTGCTCTTGAAATTTCACTACAGGATGTCTCTTTTAAAATATGATCCAAAGATACATTTTTAAATGGAGCACCCTGTATATTTTAATGGTATTGAATTCCAATATTTTTTCCTTGATAGTAATATATAATATTGCTACTTTATATTCTGAAAAATACCAAAAAACGTTAAATTGATAAAACTGACGTTGCGTAGTATACAGGATGATTTTAAATGAACTAGCAAAAATGAGACCACAGATTGCTTAAGTGAAAATAGATCGATTTAACCTAACATATCTATATCCCAAGTCGCTTAATAAAAAAGATACAGGGTGTCAAAGTTAAAATTTTATTCTCGATATTTATACATAACTTCTTAAAAAATCCAAATATTTACTTAAAATTTGTAAAGCAGGGGTTTTTGCGGGTGAGAAATTCAAATTTGTTTCTAATTTTGATGTCACTAGTAGAGGGCGCCATCTATGCCACATAATGTTTCTTTTAAATAGCAGAACTTTTTCGCTGCTTAGTGTATCCATCTGACTATTGAAGCAATAGATTCTCCTATCTGTTATATTTGAAAAATGTATACCTTGCTAAAGTCGGTAGGAGTAACCATTTTTGAAATAATCCTATTTGAAATGCTCAGTGCACCGAGTAAAAACTATTTTAGTTTGAGATAAAGTGCCTTTTCTGCTGAAGATATAGCAAAATATTACTTGAAAAAGTTGTTCAGAATGGTAAATTATGGAGACGTGCAAAATTTCAAGAAGATCGGCGAGGTTTGATGAAACCATTTTTCAACAAAGCACAAAGATTTTATCAAAGCAGGCCGATCTTCTTGAAATTTTGCACATTTCCATAATTTACCGTTCTGAAGTAACATTTTGCTATATTTTCAGTAGAAAAGTCAATTTACCTGAAACGATAACAGTTTTCAATCGGTGCACTGAATATTTCAAATAGGAATATTTCGAAAACTTCAACAAGGTATACCTTTTTCAGATATAACAGTTAGGAGAATCGATTGTTTCAATAGTCAGATGGATACACTAAGCAGCAAAAAAGTTCTGCTATTTAAAATAAACATGATGTGCCATAGATGGCATAGATGGCAGTGACGTCAAAATTAGAAACAAATTTGAATTTCTCACCCGAAAAAAACCCTTGTTTTACTAATTTTAAGTAAATATTTGGATTTTTTGAAGAAGTTATCTACAAATATCGAAAATAAAATTTTAACTTTGACACCCTGTATCTTTTTTATTAAACGACTTGTGATAGAGATATGTTAGGTTAAACTGATTTATTTTAATTTAAGGAATCTGAGGTCTCATTTTGCTACTTCATTTAAAATCACCCTGTATAGTTGGCCGTGCATTTTTTATAATTAGACAAAATTGGTTGTGTGAAAATATCAGAATCGTATCTACGATAAATATCTTCAAGACACAGTTAATCAATATGGATACTCACTAAACATTACACCGCATAAGTTTTAGGAGGGTTTTAGTCAAGTCTTGCAAATTTATGCAAATACCCGTTTCTACAATATGGAGACTTTAAACCTATAAATCTATTTCTTATAAATGAAGGTCAACAACTATTATGCTAAGTATTATATTGTGTATATTGAATAAGACGAAATATACCAAAAAAAAAAGATAAAAGTAACAGAATACAAACCAATTACTGTTGGAGAAATTATCAAATTTAAGTAGCGGTTTTCTGGCCAAAAGATGAGCTAATTTCTGGCGTCTTTAGGTAACGAAAACTCAAAAAGTAAAACATGTAGAACAAAAATAAGCACAAAAATTAATTTTATTTTGATTATTTAAATATTTCTCAAATAATTGTAAAAGCTGTTTGTAAAATACGCCTTATTGTGATTTAGTTTCACACAGTATTGTTAATACCTAAAAAAAATGTATACAGGGTGATTCATTAATAATTGTACATACGCTAACTGGATAATCTTGGGCTGAAAATATGCAGAATTAACATATAACGCTTAGATAAAATAATTTTTAAATGATTTTTTCCCCATCACTTTAATCCTGTTTGATACTTCCCTATCATATTGGGCATAAAGTTTAGAACATATTAAAAAATCCTACAAGTCGTTTATGGCTACTACTAGAGGCGTACGAGAGGGGTAGAGGGCAGTTTCCCATTCCTAGTTTCTACCCCACTGGCGAAATTTTTATTTTGGTATATTTTTTCAGTTCTTCAATAATTTCTATGCTATTTGCACAGGCAAATAAATTACATAATAAAATAAAAATGGTTGTGCAACTTTAAAAATCTCGAGAAATAATGACTCTACCTCTATGAAGAAATAGCCGGTTAACATAGAAGGATTGAAAAATTGTACTAAAATAAAAATTCCGCCAGTGGCGTAGAAGCTAAGAATGAGAAACTATGCCAAGTATGATGAAATATTAAACAGAGTTAAAGTAATCATTTATAATTTTTTAAATAAAACACCCTGTAACTCCGTAAGGAGCCATATTTTATATAAGCGTGACGTGTCAATTATTCATATTTTCAGTCCAGGATTATCAGTTAGCGAATGTACAATTATTAATTAATAACCCTGTATATATAAAAAATAGAAGTGTTCTATTATTCATGTCAATATTTTAAATGTGTTTTAAGCTGTATGTTGTAGTGGTTTGTTTGTTATTGTAGTATTGGAATTGTATTTTTGTTTTCCTTTCCTGCCCCATAATTGGAGTTACTCTGTCTGGAGAGTTGTACCAAAATAAATAAATAATCGATCGTTTTAATCTCAAAATAAACAAAATTTTAAGCTGAACAAATTAAGCTTTACACACCACATGTAAACTCTATGGATTGTATATTTGTTCTATTATATTTTGAAATAAGAATGTAATGCTAGATTAAGGACAACACAATCTTTTGTTTAACGTACATAATATACGACAAAGTAAAGGTTCATACAGGCGGTAAACTGCATTTTCTACAATAAGCAAAAATTTTGCTTGTTCGCAGAAAACTTACTAGAACTCTGTACCTTCAACGGAACTGCCTCAGTCAAACTGCGTCTATTACGGCGGTAATATGATTTTTTTTTAAATATATACCCTGTGATTTTGTTTTACGGTTTTACCTGCATCTACTCTTGTATTAGTGGATACTTATGAAGGTGAGATTAATTTGATTTACATACTATAATTTTCTAACATTTTAATTTTTTAAATTCGAATGTGTTTTTATTTATTTCATAAATTCGAATAAGCTAGTATAAATACAAATTATATGGACTGTACTTCAGGAGGAGTTTTTTGTGAAAGTAAACCAATTTCTTTATGAAGTCGTTATGGTACAATTTTGATCCCTTTAAAACATTGGATTTGGCTTACCAAAAGGGTTTTATTTAATTTTTTAACTCTCCGTTATACGAAGTCTTCTTGTCACTTAATTTAAATATACAGTCTTAATATTTTTTTATGTTATCAAAGTTCCAAAAACAAAACAAAAAATTTGAAATGAAATAAAAATATATTCAAAATAATCAAAAATTTGTATATAAAAATTATTTAAAATGTAGCAGATTTATGTCGGTTTTCATCAGATAAGTAAAATTATTGAATATCTGTATTAATTTTAGATGTAAAGTAAACATTTTTTAAATTTGACATCCTATTTCGTTTTGAAGTTATCGACAAAGAATTGCACATTTGCAAACGGAAAAAATGACCTTTTAATTGTCCCAGATGTTGTGACACTGCATTTTTCTATTTACACTATACAGGGTGTCCGGGAAAATGTGGGAAATCTCTCGGATGCAGATAGAACATGAAAAAATAAGATGACAAGTTCCTATTTTTTTTTTCTTACAGGCCCTCCTACGGAAATATGTGTCTTGAATACTTTTTAAAGTATTTGATATAATTTAATACAAATTTAATATGATGGACACTAGTAAGGACCTCTTAAAATAGTGTTCTTGAACATATTTAGCTATTTTAGTTTATCAGAGGTGGACTAAGCTTTACAACTTAATGCCTAGTGTCTATCACATTAAATTTGCATTAAATTATTTGAGTACTTTAAAAGTTATTCCTTCAAGGATACATATCTCCGTAAGGCCTATAGGAAAAAAATTACAGGAACTTGTCATCTTAATTTGTCATGTTTTATTTGCACCCGAGCGATTTCTCACATTTGACCCGGACACTCTGTATTTTCCAGCAATGTTATGAAGAATATGGATGCTAGGATTGCTATCTCCCAGGTCCCGCCACTGCCTTACAGAACACGCAAATTCTGAAACGTGTGATGTGACGTAGTGGTATGTCTAAGGGAGACACCAACTACAAATATACGGTTCATGTTTTTTGTCAGGTTGCCATAACAACGATGTTATCTGTTTCTGGTTTGGATGCTGGATTATTTTACGATTTACCTATATCAATAAATTCTCTTTCAATTGTGGGACACACTCTACTACCAGGTATTCTACCGTTTGCAGAATTGCGGAAGTTATTTTTGAAATACCGTAAAACATTTTAAATTTAGGAGCAATTTACCTAACTGGTATTCTGAAATGAAATGAGTGCAAATTCCACAGCTTTTAAGTGCTTAGAGCATAGTTTTACAGGGAAAATAAAAAACTGCATACAATAATAGTTTTTTTACTTTATCGTAAATGTATTAAAGCTAATATAGTAAAAAATACAAAAGCTAATAATAAAGAGTATATAAGGGCTTTTAGTCCGCTGTTAGTTTCACATAATATTGTTAATACCTAAAAATATAATAAAAACCATTACATAGAGTTTTTTTTTTTAAATTTCTTGACAGGTCAACATCACTTTTGACATTGTCGATATTTAAATATAAAAATAATTGTAAGTATAATAATTTTTAGTAAGATATTTCACTCAACTTAAAGAAGGCCACCTGAAGAAGCAATCCTAAAAATGCAAAAATAAATCAGATATTTTCTATTGTGGTTCAATTTTCGCCTTCCCACGGTTTCAAAAGTAAACTTAAGTACTGAATATTTTAAAATATTTTCATTAAACCAGGTTAGCGAATTTTTATTTTATATAGATCATTACTGAATACAGCTTTGTCTATAGAATTGTTCTAATACGTAGATGTTCGGTATCGAGCATACATATGACTTCACTGATAGAAATTGTAAGATAATTGATATATATGAGCTTAAATATCTTTACAATACAGTAAAAAAATTACGAAAGCTAATAATAAAGGGTATATGGGTGGATAATGTGGGTGCAATTCAACACTGGTCGGGAATTTAGTCCACGCAGTACTTAGTTTCGTACAATATTGTTAATACCTAAAAATATATAAAGTACGAGATTGCCTACAATCAATTGAAAGGGTGGTTTAGTTCAAAGAAAATTCAAAAAATGTCCGAATAAGTATTACTGGCATATATCGAACATAAAATTAAACCTTCGACGTTATGGTAAGTATATTCCATGTTAAAAAGTAGACATTGAAAGCCAAACAAAATAATTTAACTCACTGTAGTATCGACGCTTTCAATTTACATGCAGTATAAAATAAATTGTAATCGTCCTGTTTATAATAGTTACTGTTTTGTATTGAAATGTTATAGGTATTACTTAAAAGGTATATTGTTCAATTAATACAATTATAAATAAATTTAAAAAATTACAAATTATTTTGTTTTATATTCTAGAACGAAAAAGACTTTGGCGTTCTAGAATATAAAAGTATTTCGCAGTTAGACGACAAAAAAGACTCACTTTCTCAACTGAAAATTTAACGAAAATATCGACTTTTGATGATAGTTATCGAAAAAAGTAGATTTTGGAAAAAAGGATATTGATGCTCGTAAATTATTATTTTTTATTTCCTGTGTTGTGACCATTTCAGTATACAGAAACTGGCACTTATTCACAATGCTATTGCAGCGAATAGTTTTTAAAGAGGTACATTGACGAAAGCACATATAGAACATTTAAAAACGAAAAAAAAATGTACAAACTTGACTTAGAATCTTTGGGATAATTTTTTTAAGATGTTTATCTAATTAAAATTTTAATCACATGTCAGAAAACAATGTACCTATGTATTTTGTAATGTTAAGAATAAAAAATTAAGCACTATGATATGTTATTTTTGAACGTCACCATCGCTTTCGCAATATGCCACTATGGGCCACAAATAATCGGTTATCATTGTACGATACCTTTCATGAATCGTATGAATAAATACATCGAAGTGAATGGTTTACCATGAAATAATATTTCTTTTTTCTCTTACGCATTCAGTTTTTCACTTGTTAAACTCTTGACTAAATAGTTTTATGTAATCAGAATTTCCTTTTAGCTTTTTTTAAACATATTAAAACACTTATTATCAAGTTCATACATACTAATTGTTAAAATTTGTCCTGGAATTGGCTCGAACTACTTTAAAATCTCCGGTAATGATTTGGATGCAAAATTTTCTAAAATTCTAAAATACAAATCGAGGTATGTATGTAATCCATGGACCATTACTTATGGACTATCATGGTACAATCATTTATTTCATGGGCAAATAGTTAATAATAATAAATCTTCAAATATAATACAGAGTGGACCATTAATAATTGGTCACAGAGCAGCATAAATATGTCTTAGTAAATTGCTAGTGTGGAAAAAAATAGAGTGTACAAAGATGAAATTATTTTTTTGTTTTTTTTGTAATACCTCGAGTACCTACCGCCCAACCCATTATTGGCACCAAATTTGGTAAGGAAACTTTTTTTAAGGAAACATAATTTATGTGTTAATTACAAATTCAGCCTTAGAGGGCGCCACATTAGCAATGCCTGGTGATAAATGTATCTATTATTTTTGTTGATGAAACATTCTGATTCGGTTGACAAAATCTTATCCGGACGCCATTTCTACGTAAAAAATATACATTTTGGTAGAACTTGATAATTCCTATAATTTTCGAGAAAACTGCCCTAAAAGATTTCTGCTTACGCGCGATTTCAAAAATGCTATTGAAATTTATTTTCAGTTCAGTTTTAACAACTTGAACAAAAAACAACATAATATGGTTTGTAAATAACAGATCAGAAGAGTAATAAAAATAACTTGATTTTTGAATATTTATTAGGAGACAACCAAAAGTATTTTTTCTATGTGAAGAAATCTCTTATCAAGATAATTAGAAAATGCATAGAAATGGAGTTTTACCAAAGTTACTCTAAATATTTATAATATAATCGATTCAATACTGATTGTCTGAAAATAAATTTCAATAGCATATTTACAGTTGTGCTTAAGAAGAAATTTTTAAAGCATAGTTTCCTCGAAAACGGTAGGAATTATCATGTTCTACCAAGTGTATATTTTTTTACGTAGAAATGACGCTCGAATAAGATTCTGTAGTCAACCGAATTAGAACGTTTTGTCAACAAACAATAAAAGAGAAATTCATCATCAGGCATTGCTAAAATAGACCAACTAGATTAAATACATAAATTATGATTCCTTTTGCTTAAAAAATGTTTTCCTACCAAATTTGGTGTCAATCGGTTGACCAGTCGATATTTGAGTTCTTACAAAAAAATACGAAAAAATAATTTCAACTTTGACACCCTGTATCTTCTCCACATTAACATTTTACTATCTTCATATTTTACCTCAAAGATGTTGCCCTTGCTCTATGGCCCATCGTTAATGGTCCACCCTGTAGATGTTTTCAAACCACACATATTGTAAGTTTAACTGTAAAATTCCTGCATGAATATGTCATCAACCTGGATATCTCTGCATTGGTGTCAGTTACCAAGCAAATAATAAACAGCGAAACAACTTTAATGAAATTACAAAAATTTTAAACACGCTAATAATTTTTATAATAGAAAATAAATTCGTTATCTATGACTGAAGTGTTCATTTGAAAATGTAAATGTAATTAGTTATTTGCTTGCACTTATTTTTTGTTTTAGAAATGCAGATAACTTGGATGAGAAATTTAATTATATTAGGTATCTACCAAGATAAAACAGTCATAACAATCTTCACAAGTTTGCAATCTGTTGTAGGTAGGTACGTATTAGGGTTAGTATAACTTCGTGAAAGCAGGGTCGAACTACATAAAGGCCTGTTTTATACACGAATTATGTTTTTTTTTAATTTCGGTAGTGGGACAAATAACTACTTAGATAAGTACAAATTAATCTTTACTACGTATATACATATATTTATGCATTGTTTTTAGTTTAATATATAAATTAAAACATATTTTTTGGACTTTCATGATTTGAAGTAGATGATGGAAGAACATATGACGTATTATTTGTGAAAAAAAAATTGAATGCTTCTAATGATTTTAATATTAATATTATTAATAGATTAATTCTTATAGTTGGTATCCGACAGATTGCTATACTTAGTTAACAGCTGAAAGTTCTTACCAATAGAGTAATATTTGTTTACATATAATATAGCAATAACAATAACAACAGAAAATGTTTTTAAGTAAACTCTTTCTTAATTTTATTCTGTTCAGTTTTCTAATTTCGCTTAATGAAACCTAAGCACGGCCCTGTCTTTCTAAATTTATACCATTTTACACTAACCTTGGGTATATATATTTTCAAACTCGTGTTCCTCTATTTTACTTTACCCAAAATTTAGTTTCCTAAGTAATTAATGAAACCTAAGCACGGCCCTGTCTTTCTAAATTTATACCATTTTACACTAACCTTGGGTATATATATTTTCAAACTCGTGTTCCTCTATTTTACTTTACCCAAAATTTAGTTTCCTAAGTAAATTTTAAGTATATAGCATAGAATTAACATTTAATAATAAATAAAATAACTGATATTCTCATGCAAACTAGCTAACTAAAGAGTTTTAATAATGATATATTTATTAAGTTTTGTGATAAATAAAATGAGAAATTTCTATTTATGTTAAAACCGGCGTACATACATATATAAACTTCTTGCAAGAGAATAAAGAATACCTAAGTACAAACCATGTTATGAAAATTAAAAAACCTACATTCAATAAAAAATAGCAAATAAATCAAAACGGTTAAATTTAGTAACATAAAACTAGTAGAAAACAGTTAGGATCAATTTGTATCCATGAAGAGTACATTTTGTAGCGTTTAGAACAAAGTTAATTACAGATTCGTTATTCTTATCCCAGATATTCCCTGAATCCAAATTTTCAAAGCATTGAGAACTTTTTAAAAAATTTGAATTCAATATTTTTTCTGTATTAAATTTTAGACAGGTAAATTTGGTTACACCGCATTATTTTGTTGTCAGAAATCTACTCTTGCTCTTTATTCCACTAATTTCAGGACAATCTGTATACATCTGAATGTCTGAAATTGGAGATATATTCTGAGTTATACAACAATTACAATAGAAGCATCTGATTTTGAAAAGATGGTCGTAAACGTAAATATCTTACAGTAACTTAAAATTAGTTAGGTATTCACTACTCATAATTCCGACCCATGTTGCTGCTCAACAAATATTTAATTCCTGAACTGTACAAAATTTTCGTCATACGGTTATCTGTAATAAGCGCAAATATGTCTGACTATCGACCGGTAGATGGCGTATTTCTGACGTTAACAAATTTCCTCCTACCAAAATGTCAAAAATGAACTTCACCGGTAGTGTTTACGTGTTTAGTTGACATCATTTATGTTTTAACAGGTTTTTGAACATTTTTATGAATGAATTAACATATGATATATATTCTCAGCACAAGGATTTGTAAAATAACCACCAATTAGGTTAGTTACTTTACCATACAATTTTTTTTACTAACATCTAAATATTTGTCTTTTTTAGTGTTACTTTCACCAATATTCATTACCATGTCCTTCCACTTGTATTTAGGAAGAAAGTCAAAGACTATTAGAATGGGCATATATGTGCTCATCATATTAGGTTTATTTTATTTATTACTCACATATGACAAAGACTCAAAAGACCGTTTACATAATTCGGTAGCCTCACGACTGTCACACAAAGAAACTCCTAAATTAGTAAAGGGACTAGGAAATTTCGAACCCCGCGAATTAGAGGATAGAGACGGGCCCGGAGAGAAAGGACAGCCACATTATTTACGCCAGGATCAGCAAAACGATGCCGATCAATCCGAATCAGAGTATGGCATGAACGTAGCATGTTCGGATGAAATTTCTTTAGATCGCTCAATTCTCGACACGAGGTTACCAGAATGTAAACACTGGGATTATCCAGAGAACTTGCCGACGACTAGTGTTATCATAGTATTTCACAATGAAGGTTGGTCGGTACTTTTACGAACAGTCCATTCTGTGCTAAATAGGTCTCCTAAACACGTTTTAAAAGAAGTTCTATTAGTCGATGACTTTAGTGACAAGCAGAATCTTAAATCTGATTTGGAAAATTATATAGAACAATTCCATGGAAAGGTTAGGTTGATTAGAAATAACCAGCGGGAAGGTTTAATTCGTACTCGGTCTAGAGGAGCTCAAGAGGCTCTTGGAGAAGTCATTGTTTTCCTTGGTGAGTTTTAAAGAAAATAATCTTATTTTCTGTTTTTTTTTTTTAATTTTAATTAGGTACCTACATTCTATTTCAGATGCGCATTGTGAGGTGAACACAAATTGGTTACCTCCGTTACTAGCTCCAATCTATCGAGACAAAACAGTGATGACTGTCCCTGTCATCGACGGAATTGATCACAAAACATTTGAATATCGCCCTGTCTATGGAGATGACAGGCATTTTAGGGGAATATTTGAATGGGGCATGCTTTATAAAGAGAACGAAGTGCCACAGAGAGAATTGAGCAAGAGGAAATATAATAGCGAACCCTACAAAAGTCCCACACACGCTGGTGGTCTGTTTGCCATCAATAGAGAATATTTCTTGGAATTAGGAGCATATGATCCAGGTAAGATAATCCATTTATGAATTATTCTGTTCCATGCTGGAACTAAATAAATTTTATCATTGTCATTTTTAATCAGTTGAATAATTTTGTAATAAATCATCTTGTCCTAAATATGAGTTCACAAGTAGTTCTTTATAAATATTTTATTGGGGAACTGGTTTATAATGTTAAAAATTATTACACATAAATGTTTATGATGTATTTAAAACTGTATATATTTGGAATATTTTAATGTCAAGGCCATTTCAATTTTAGGCTTTGTTTAAAGCTTAAGTGAATATTTTTCTATAAAAAAAATGATCTTCCTTGTTTGACCTTCAATTTAATACATAATTTTTTCCGGTAGGTAGTTCCCTTATAAATTTTTTATTATTACATAAAAATCGGTAAGTTGCCTGAGAACTGACCAGTTACTTTTGGTCCGTCAAATTTCAAAAATTTTGTTATCCAATTATTGGCAAATAATAAAATGCTATCAAATATACTCGCGACAAGAATTCAGACGACTTACGTCATACTAACAAATGAATAATTCATTATATTTTCATCAAAATATTTAAGAAACTGCAACTGACAGTAATAAAACTATATGCTACACTAAAAGTTTACATTATATATTGCACTAAATTGCAAAAAATTATTGTTTTCAACGCGACCAAATATCGAAAATTACGTTGACAATAAAAACAAATGTGTAACGTCAGCCGTGACGTAAGACGTCTGAATTCTTGACGCGAGTATATATTGTTTTTAAGTGCAAATATTAGGTAGAAAATAATTACATTTTTTGATGTTTTAAATTCAAATAATTTCAATATTATAACTTTTATGTACAGGGTGTTTTAAAAGTAATGGGTTACACACCACCTGTAAAGTTAAGTCAAAATATTAGTGGGAGGGTTAATGTTAATATTAACAGAAATATAGGGTGTTGAAGTAAAATATATTTTTAGAAAAACTTCTAACGTTTGCAGTTATTGACGTATTGATTTAAAACTTGGTGTCAATGAACTTTTGAGCTATATTTATAGGTGCATCACATGATATATCCTTGTTGTAAAAAAAATCCTATAACTTTTTTTTACCTAAGTAATACTAAAACAAAAATTCATTAAAAATATAATTTGGACATTTTTAGTGAAAAATGGCATTCCATATGGAACCTTACCTTTAACCATTTTCAAGATATTTACATTAAAAAAAATTAATAGGCACATAAATTACTTTTTATTTTATTAAACTGTGAAAGGGATGAACTAAGTACAAGTTATCTTATTTTATTTCATACTGTCTGCTAAATTACTATTTTCAGGAGTCATTTGCGGCAGGCAATTTGAACATTACATTATCTGATACCGTAATGTGTTGCTTAGCAATATTACTATTTTATTATATCAAATATTTACAGGTATATACTTCTACTTGTAAGATAATTTTTTCTGGATTAATTTTCCCATTGCTTCCGCAAATTTATTTAAAGTAAACCAAACAATACAAGTCTATAAAACAACTTGCACTACAAGTCATCTACCGAGCTTATAACATAAATTACTATTGTGTGTCTTAAGGGTCACTAAAAACCTTAGAATTTTTACTCTATTGAGAAATTTTGTTATGTATATGATTCTTAATTGAATTAGAAATCAGCCACTATCTTCAAAAACCAAGTCATTTTCGTATTATTATTTTTTGTTTAAAATTCGCATACCACACAGTTCAAAACAATGAAAACAACTCTAAAACTGTTACCTAGTTAAAACAAAACATGTAATAATACAAATGCTAAATTGTTGAACTTAACTGAACTTGAAGTATATCAACATGAAAATAAATTATTGAGAACTATAAATATTGAGTTTAAATTCAAGGAATTGTTGAAGTGGTGGGATAAATTGGGCACCAAATATACATGGTGTAAATAAGTAAATGCCGAAAAATTAAGGAGGTGGATTCCCTGTGGCAAAATGTTGTGGGTTGTTCATATAAAAAAATCCTATTTGAACTCTCCCTGTGAAGATACCATCCTTTCCTTTTTTCTCAAATACCAGAAAAGTCACAGAAATTAAATTAAGTAGACATTTTCTGCTATGGGGAAGGCACTCGGTAAACAATTTGTTGGTTTTCCCCTTTGTAAGGGGTAGAAAAAGTCACATCTAAGGCTTGTTTTATACATAACCTTTTTCCTTATTGCTACCTTACTGTTTAAAAATTCATTTCATATAGCTTGAATCATTCTAAGCAAGAAAGGGCTCTTGTATTTTTTCCTAAAATTAACGATTTCTGAGCAAAAAAATTATTTAAAATCAATTATATGGCATATGATTGGCACTCGAATTTTAATTTATCTAGTAAGCGGCTGTCATGTTGACATTTTATAATGAGAACTTAATTGTTATAATTCATGCACTTTTTTTTGAGAAAAAATGAACTACTTTTTTGGCACCACCTTTAAGGGGTTGTATCTTCACACATGTTCAATTAAATTTTTTTATATGAAAGACCGACCTCATTTTTAAACCAGCCCTGAATTTTTTTACACTTATTTATTTACATCCTGTATTGCATATATCTGTATTATATATTTTTTTGGTGACTAAGACATTTTTTAAAACTTAAAACTGCAATAATATGCAGAACATTATCCTGATCAATATATTTTCAAAAATGTTTCATTTTATTAGGTCTACTGGTATGGGGAGGCGAAAACTTTGAGTTAAGTTTCAAAATATGGCAGTGTGGTGGCAGCATCGAATGGGTTCCATGTTCGAGAGTCGGTCATGTATATCGCAGTTTCATGCCCTATAATTTCGGAAAGTTAGCGCAGAAAAAGAAAGGGCCGCTCATCACCATCAATTACAAACGGGTTATTGAAACCTGGTTTGACACCAAATATAAGGAATTTTTCTATACCCGCGAGCCGCTTGCTAGATATTTGGATATGGGAGATATTAGCGACCAGCTGGCACTAAAAGATCGTCTGAAGTGCAAAAATTTCGAATGGTTTATGGAAAATGTGGCATATGACGTTTTGGATAAATACCCTGAGCTACCGCCAAACGTACATTTTGGAGAATTAAGGTAGGTTTTCTACATATACGTATTAAATAAATTTTTTATCTATAATGTATTTATTTTTAATTTCAATTAAAAATATGTACAAATAATTAGTACATGTATCAGCTAATGTCTCACTGAAAATGATAAATAAACGAATTTTATTAATTTCATCATTGCTGGGGTAAGTTTTTGCTATGTAATAAATGGCAATCTGATAATGCAGGCATAATTGATGACACAGAGGTAATGTAATGTTATGAATGAATATTATAAACGAATAAAAATTTATGATCTATTTATTAAAATATAGCAATTAAAATTATATGGTTTCACTACTTTACGTTACATTTATTAGTCTAGACAGTTATATGTATGATTTGATAAAAATGTCATTATATATGTTATGCAGTTTACACTAGTATATCTAAAATTAATAGTATAGTAATCTGAATCAATATAAATTGTGTTTTTCTCCAAAAATTAAAGGAAATAATTTAGTTTCAGCAAATTTAATCTTGTTTTAAGTTTAGGTTTTACACTATTATGAGTTATGGGTGGATTTAATTTTTTCTATTAAACGGCATCCTTAAGAATTGGTAAATATAAAACAGTTGGAAAAGTAAAGAATAAATCTATTTTTTCTCACAAAAATTTTTTGGTATTTAAAAAAATTATGCAAAATGTTTATAAATTTAAATTAGTTAAAATTGTTTTAATAATGTTTACTAGGGACTTGTTAAGAGGCTTTTGTATGTATTTAATAACTTCTGTTGCAACAAATTATTCAAGAAAATGTGGTACGACTTTTATGTTACAATAAATTGGCCAATTTACTAGTAAAAGTTAAGGTCAACAACTTTTTAAATAAAAAAAACAGACATCATTAAATCTTGAAGAAATTCTGCAAAATTATTTAATAAAATAGAACCTGTTTTATATCTCTTATGAAATTTACCAAATTTATCAATATAATTTGGTCAGTTTTTTAATCAATTTGTTGGATAAAAATTGGTAGAGTTTAATTTGTTTTATATAGGTCGGTGGCAGTCAGCAAGTGTTTGGACACTTTGGGGCACGGTCCACCATCCCTAATGGCAATCCAGCACTGTCACGGCTTTGGCAACAATCAACTGATGAGACTGAACCTGAAGGGCCAGCTCGGTGTCGGAGAAAGGTGTATAGAGGCCGATGCCCAGGGTATAAAGCTGGCATTTTGTCGATTAGGTACCGCTGACGGCCCGTGGATCTACGATGAGAGTACCCACACATTATTCCACAAGACGTATAAGAAATGCATGGCGTTGCATCCGCAGACCTCTCACCTCTCTTTGATGCCTTGCGACACTAATAACGCGTATCAGCAGTGGTTATTTAAGGAAACACGTCCCAAAGTATAGACATGTAAGTGTGAGTCCTATAACTGTTCTTCCGATTGTCAACGAAGTTAACGTTACTTGTATTGTTTACGGTTGTGATTGTCTTGGTGACCTTATTTTATTTCTCTGTACTTTTTCTTATGTGGCCCCACATTTGGAATGATACTGTTCTGTTTAAAATGTATCACCTCTTCATTAAATACTGTGTTATTTTTGAGAACATTTTTATTTGAGCAGATAAATTCTGCGTTCATACAAAAATCCACCAAATTTAGAAATGTGGTTGGAATAATTGCACATCATTTCAGCTTACGAGTTTTTTCTTTTTGTTTTAATAATCGTAATAACCTCTAAGACATATTTATGTAGCGTATTACTAGCCATTACAGTAAAAATATTAGGAAATAAATTAGATGGTAAGATGTGTAAATAACATGCAGGGTATATGAAATCAATCAAATATAGTTAATACAATTTGGTATTACTTTGGTTATTATAAATTTTATGTTATAAAAACAGTTTCTTTAAGATCTTAATTTTCTTAATACAAAGTTAAATTATAAGAAAATAATACTAGGGTGTTAGAAATTATTTATAACGGTATTGTCATATAGTACCGTTCACGTCTAGAGATAGTTTGAGTCAGTTCCCTTCGCTCAATAAATTTCACTTCTGCCAATGCATTTCCCATTGTCAGCCACCCTTCGCTATCGATTTCAGGCTAAACTGGTGATTTGCATTTAGAATTTGATAAGGAATGTTCCATGCAAATATACAGGGTGAATCTTAAATAAGTACAAATATTTTAACTGCTGGTGTAGTTCGTCATTTAAATCAGTCTAGTGAAAGCCATTTTTAAAAATTTCTAATATTTACGGAGATATTAATTTTTTAAAAAAATACCCACATTTTAAGGACCGCTGGCTGATTTTTCATCCAACAACGTAATGAAACATATGATTTGTTGCGAGGTTGCCATATCTCCAATATAAATATTACGTTTCCTTTAACGTAATAGTTCTATTTTAAAAATACTAGTTTTAAGCACAAGTACAGTAAAATTGGGTATGTAGTATGATACGCAGCAATATTAACATAAATTTTAACATCTGAACTAACCTTACTATACTTCAACGATTAAAAATGAATTTCCGCAAGTTCAATACTACCGTAAAATATTTAGGAAGATATTACGTGATATTACTATGTCCAATGTACAAAAATTATACATAAACGTGCACACAAGCTTACCTGTTTGTTAAAAAATTAACTATTTAATCAGTAATCCACATTTCACAAGTTAAATGTCATTGTACACTGTTAGAAAGGGACACAAAACACAATTTCCTTAAGTTATTTTATGAAGAATAACGAAAAACTATGCACGCGTTTTTTATTTAAAATGGAAAAAATGTCAACTTTTAGCAAATTTTATTACTATTTTCATGCATTATGTGGGGTTAACAAGTTTGACTTGGGCTTCCGATAATCTGTCATGACAGTCAATGACAGTTTGATAATAAAAAATAATATAAAATGTTACACTTGACAAAATTCGCTAAAAGTTGAGATTTTTTCTTCCTTGAAGCAAAGACATTTGTGTAATACTGGCAACACTGTGAACCACACGTTCAGTCTGCAGCACTATGACTCATAAAAATATGAAGGGTCGGTCTAGGCCAGCGGTCCTCAACAAGTTTTCTACTGAAAAATTACGAAATTTATTTAAAATTTCACTTTTTTATTTCTGATTTTTTTGTAAAAAAACTATTAATTATGTGTTCTACACACAAAACTATACTGCTGGTTAAAATATTTGTACTTATTTAAGATTCACCCTGTATACTAGGTGCCCTCGATAAATTTAGTCAGAAGATCACAATGACAATGCCTTCTCATGGATTTTATCATTGTGTTGATGGTTGCAAAGCTAATATTAAAAAAATGTGTGACATTTTGTTTGTCATAATTAGTTGTCGGAACTTGTCCCGTTATTTCAGGGTCGTATTTCAGGCAATGCAGCGCGACTGAAGCAAATCAGTACATAAGTAGCTTCGATCGGGTGCACTACGTGTTATTTATTTACATTACATTTGTGAGCACAAGTTAACTATTTTAATTCACACACTGCCACGACGGATACTGTGCAGAAAAACCATAGAAAAATGGATTCACGATTTGCCAGAGTTAGTATTTAACTGAATTGCAATATTTTACTTGATTGCAAACGAAACAAAACGTATTGAAACATATTGCCACAGAAAAACATAACTCCTTATAAAGTGTGGTGAAGTGAGTGCCAGGGACAAACAGAAAGACTTTAATGTAGCCTTAATGAAAGTAATGATTACGTGGAATATTCCATGGAGCCAATTAAATAATCCTATGTTGATAGATTTTGTAGAAAACTGTGTGAGTGGTAAATATGCCAGTGTGAATGTGCCCGACAAATCAACATTGCGTAAATTATATTTGGCAAACTTAAATACAACGGTAAAAGCCAGTATTCCCTCCGATTGAAAAAACAAATATTTATAGTTAAGTGTCGACAAAACTACTGCTGGTGGATGGAAAATAGCACATGTTATAGAAGACGCATAGGAAGCAAATTATGCCACAAGATCTAATCTGATCGCATCAAGAATACTACAACACGCAAATGCAGATGTTGTGACTGATAGTTTGACATAATGGTGGGGCCGTGAAATGTGAAAGTGACGATTTTTTTAGTGAGGTAATGTGAATGCGGAAGACAATAGTCTGGATTTGCAAAACTATAGTTTCGAACGTATTGTGATGATGTATTATCATACACGATAAGATTCCGGAGATGCAAATCACTAGAAATGACATAACACCAATCCAATGTAAGCATCTGTGTTTAACATATTTTTGCATGTATGCACCTCAGTCCGGTCCTGATAAGCCGCCAATGACACGATAGGTTCCGACTTCCAGTCATAATTGTTAAAAAAGTGAATTATTTAAAGAAAATAAAAAAAAATTACGCTAATTTTAACAATACAAACTTCTGAATACTAAAATTTTACTTTTCAAGGAAACTAGGAAGTGTACTGATATACAGTGAGCGGCAAAAGTATGGAATAAATTTATTTAAAAATCAGGTGTTTCGTTTTTAGAAAATCGCTTGGACCTCTCAATTTTTATTTTTAGATGCGCAATTTTGGTGCAAATACATGGTGAAGCATTATATCATGGTCAACTTTTTTAAATGGAAACTCCTTTTCTAAGTATTTTTTTATGTAACATACCCTAAACCTATCTTTAACCATTTTCAAAAAAATAATTCAATAGTATCCAGATCGTTCAATCAATCATACCGTTGGAAGCAAAATTGCCAAGAAATTTTTAAATTACCACCACTTAAAACAAAAAAATTTTAAAAATTCCCTTGATTGGTTTCTTGACAATAGGCAAACGTATGTACCAAATCATCTTAAACATTATTTAATACGTTCACGTCAACTTCCTCATCTTTTGCCTTATTCGGTTTTTGATTTTTGAGGATTGTGCGTAAACCTTGGATTTTAAATAATCTCATAAAAAAATGGGTATAAGATTGGGTAATCTTGGAGGCCACTCATATGTCCGTGTGTTCCAATTCAATGGCCATTAAAACATTCATTTCAATAAATTTGGGACTCGTTGAGCAAAATGAAATGGCTCAAAATGTGAATGTCGATTTTCAGACATCATTTTTTTTAAATGATCAAAGAATTTCATTGCAAATTCAATAAAAATACAAAAAATGGGGGTTTCCATTTAAAAAAGTTAACCATGATATAATTTTTTTTTGCTTCACCTTGTGTACATGAAAACTGGTTTAAAAAATGTTCTACTAAAAATAAGAATCGACGGGTCCAAGCAATTTTCTAAAAAATGAACGCCTGATTTTTAAATAAATTTATTCTATACTTTTGCCGCTCACTGTATGTATATCGTGAATATGTTTTTGCATAAATGTCTTCTAAAACATTGATATGATATATTTTTAAAGTACTGTAAATTCAATTGTATACAGTTTTTGTATATTAAAAACTGATAAAGGCAGTGATTGGACATTTGTTTGATCCGAAAAATTTTACAGATTATTAAGTAATATACTTAAATTTAATTCTGCTAATTTTTGCATTCGCAATCGCAGTACAGCATACTAAAAGAATTATACCCTTAATTTTGCTAATAGGAAAAGAAAGTCTAAAATTTCTGAAAAAAAGAAAATCGTAAGATAAAAATTTTACAAAATTTATAATTAAAGAATGCCAACAAAACTGCTTATGTTTCTGGTTATGTTACTATAAAGCCTTATTTCCAGAAATACAAATTTTTGTATTTTTTTAAATTAATATAATAAGTTGTTTATACACAGTATGAGCAATATTCATAAATAAAACTTTCATATAAGCGCTAATCAGTGCTTAGTGCACAGCTTGTTACTAACTCTTGGAAAGTATAATTCGATGCTTTTTAATATGATTTACATTTCTGCAAAAAAAGCAGATATATCCAACCACATCAAGGAAGTGACTTAGAACGAGTTGAATATCTCTAGACGGTGGTATTGATGCAATTTTTAACAAAATTTTGATTATTCACTATTCTCAAATTTCATAAAATAAATTAAGTGCTTAATATAAAGAAAACCATTTCTACGTTAAAAATAATATCATGATGTTTGCAAAATATGCCAGGAATCTCCCGAAGATGATTATATGGGTTAATATAGAGAAAGAAGTTACTCAGAAAAAATTGATACGCCAATACGATACGAGTTGTAACGATATCGGGCAAATTTTGGGTACACCGGATTTTCTCATGATAAATTTTAATTAGTTCGTTGCTGCTAGAGAGGATTTACATATACCTCATGTTGGTCATAACCTCTTTCTTTTGACATACCTATATTACAAAATTTGAAGTTTACAAATATATTCAATATGCGAAAAATTAGAGGTTATTTTCAACATGTATAAATTATCAATTTGATTTTGATTTTTAAAGAGTACATAAGTTTTTCTGATGTTGAACTGTTACAATAATGCTTTAAATGTTGTAAGTAAGAGAAAAAAAAAGTTATGGCCAAAACAAATTTAAAGTTCTGTAATGGCATGCCAGTGAATGTAAACTGTATGTAAACTGTTTCAAAAAGAAAAAATAAGAACTTTGAGTAGCTGTGTTACTTCTACTATTGAAATATTCATTTTATTTGAGGATTTTTTTGTAGAAACATCTATGAGAGTTCCTGACATATTTTTCCTAACATCCTGTATATCCCTTTACTTATAAGTTTTAAATAAAATTAGTCAAATGTCCGCATATTTAACAAAAAATAATAATGTAAATTAGAAGGATATACCCACACCACAATGACAATTTTTATTAACCAAATTAATATAAATTTATAACAGAAACAATTTTTTTTAAAATTTACTGTTAAGAAATTATTTCGGTACCAAGAAACATAACTATTTTATTTTCCTGCAAATCTTCTGTACCATTTTAATGATATATTTCCTGAATTTTACCATATATACATATATTGTTAGGTGTATAAATATGAATGTATATTAAGTTATTGGTTTAGGTGATTTAGTAATTTATTTATTTAATTTAGGTGTTTTAACATTTTATTAATCTAAAACTTACAATAAAAGACAATTTTTGTAAAATATTTTTCCATTTATTACATTAAAAATAATAGCCTTAGAGAATCTCTAACAGTGAACTGACTAGAAGTACTTAAATTACGTAACAGATGGCTGTCACCACTTTGCGTTAAAAGAACATGTTTCAATTTCCAATTAAAATTTGTCTTTATAAAAATAATTTCTTTTTAAAATAACCTATTTAAATTAACTCGTGTATTATTTTCGTAATAATATTTCCCATACTGTGATGATGGTCATCTAAATGTAATGACGATACTAACTTTTGTGACCCCCGAATAATGTGTGTTTAGAAAATGTTATAAATGTGCCTTACGATAATAAAACTTGTTTTGTACATAGATTTTTATATGTGGAAGGGTTAATTGTCGTATAATATTTAATATATTAATTTGTATGATATGTAATAATCTTTAGCTATATACTGACGAATAAATGTCTCCTGATCCAAAGAGTGTTTTGTTTTAAATTGAGTGTTTTTTTAATGGTACCTACTCAACATTTTATATCTATTTTCGATACAAGTTGCGAAATAATGGTGTTTTAGGTGCCTAAAACGCCTATTTCGCAATATGTTGCGAACATGATTTTTCTTAAAATCGTCAAATAAGTATTCAAAATAGTTTCGACATAATGTTCGATTGCATTTGCTCTTCTTCATATCTTTGAAAGTTTGTGAATATTAAACCCCAATATAATTAAATTCTATATTAATTCTTCATAAAACTTCAGTATGTTATTTCAAAAAGTTGTCTTGACTTTTGGTATAGTTAGAGCGTGTAGGAGAGAAGAATTAATTTAATTACATAGAGAGAACATTGGAGATGCTAAATCGTTCATTAGAGTGACTGTTCCCAATACCGAAACTAATGTTCCTAGATTATTTGACAATACCAGAGAGAGATATAGAAGAAGTCAATTTTTTGGAAATTTTCCACAAATATGCAAGTCTACGTCCATCCACCATTGATCACAACCATTTTTTTTATCACGTACAGGAATTCAAAATGTACTACAAAAGCAATGGGTATAAGTAACGGGTTCAGTTCCTAAAAAGATTGCCGAATTAGATTACCCTATGTTACTGAGTATACTGGGCACTGCTTTACATGTTCTGCAACCTTCCTTGAAGATGCAGCAGCCAACTTATCGATGCTCCAGAGACACGAAGGTTGGCGTTCAACTTCAGTGGCAGAGGGGTACAAAGAAAATTCCATACAAAATAAGAGCAAGGAAAATTCTCGGGGAGAAAGGAAATATCTCTTTTATTCCAAAAACTCAATACTTCAATACCGAAATAACAATCGAAATGTCATTATTATGCAACGATTTTACGAAAAAATTATTTTCATATTCAACATTTTAGATACACAGGACATATTAATATCTTAAATATCATTAGTATACTTTCCAGATAAACATTTAATTTTCAAAATTAATGATATAATTTTGTTAGTACTCACCAATATTTCAGCTAGTGAATTCCAAACTATGAGAATTTATTAATGGTGTTATGAAAACATCCGTTTCTAACCAGTTGACTGCATCTAGATCCTTTAAAAAGAAGAAAAGAAATGTTAGGTTTAATCGATTATGTCTGAATTTAAAATATGCATCTGTTAAACACAAGATATTTTACATTTTTTTACAACAATTGACACGATATTCACTATATGATTTACCTGGAATCATTAATATACCTACTTCTCTAAGGAGAAGGAATTTTTGTACGGGTCACAGGTAGTTTCCTGTTTTTGAGAACAAAAATCAGCACAGAACACATTTTTAAATGAATGTATACTTTATATACATATCCCTATTGAAGTGGTTTCTTAACTCTTTTGCAAATGAAAACAAAGGCCAGAAATAGATTGGATGTTAAAGATGATATGAGATTGGCTTTGACACCAAGAATTTCCAAATTTGTTACGCCGATGCAATCTCATTTGTTTTATTGAATATATATCAATATTTTTGTTCAATATTTCTAAAATAAAATTTTGTATACCCTTTGTTTCTTTTTGATGTGAGTATTTATATTAGTTTTTCAAGTGTCAAAAATGGCTTACTTGTATAACAACTCGGAGCTGATGGGTATCGTTTTAATTTATGGTGAAGTAAAAATGCTTTAGTGGAACGGTTTTCCGGTAAACATGTGCCAAACGCAGCTACTTTTACCATGATGTGCAGTGAGTGCAAGTGTAGTGTAACGCGGGCATGACACGGGAAATTTGTAACTGAATCGTTTGTAGAAATTGGGTCTATTTTAAAAATTAGAACTGCAAATAATTCTATTACTAATTAATAACAATAGCGGCAAACGCAGTTGAATAAAATTAGTGTTATCAAATATTACTTATTTATTTCTTTGCTTGGGAATTTCTTTCAATTTTTTGTTCGGTCGCCGATTGTATGCTTTGCTTTGACAGCCCTTTTTGATTTTTTTTTTACAAAATCGTATTTGTAAGTCCTCTGTATATGAAAAAAGTTATTTTTTTTAGATAAGTTCTGAATCACCCTGTATATTTATATTCAGTAGTGCTAATATAAGTATATTTATATTATGTATATGATCCAATTAACTCAACCTATGGCGGAGGGGGTGGGTTTGACTCAAAAATCCCCTGTGACTGTCACTGGTAGTAATTGATAAAAGTATTTACTTTGTTATATATTTTCTCTGATGCAGTATATTTTGTGATTCTTTGAAAATAAATATGAAGTAAAAGAAAAAAACAATACTTACCAACAACAGTCACTGTTTATAGTTTATTTTATAGTTTGTGATACAATAATATTAGGTAATTTATCACTGAATTCGTTTAATGTTTGTTTAATAAGTACCTGTGATGTGATTTAGTTGTCAAATTGGTCAAGACATGCAAAACATGGTGATAAATAATATTTTTTAATCATTTTTTTTCTAACGTTTATCCTCTTAACAGGTTGAAGAATTTCTAATAGCGTCAAATCTCAAAACTGCCCTCTAGTAGACTAAAAGTGAACAAAATCAAAAAGACAAGTAGAATTGAAGTGTGCGGTTATGTTAAGTATGAAAATTTTAAAAACAGTGTTATTAATATTTATAATAGTATCACATTTGTCTACTTTTGAGGAAATTCCTACGTAAGTACTTATATAATATAAAATTAATTACTCTCAGTTACCTTTTAAGGTTGATGTGGGCATTTAATTTCTAGAAATACAATTGCGGCTTTCTTTTTATAATTTTCTGCTAAAGGTGGCCAAACTAGCTATTTTTTCGGCTACGCAGGATACCTATATCGTACCAATTGCTAAAGAAATGTAGAGGTATTCAACATCATATTAATCTGAAAATAATGATCGATGATAGTTAAAAGACATTATTTGTGGACCATGAAAATATAATTTGCCTTTTTTATGACCGGCCAAATAAGCAGTTGCCCGAGGAGTGTATAATTTTAGGGACCATTTTTTGTTATAGAACTTGAATGATATTAAAACTTTCTGTAACGATGAATGTGAATGAAATTATAAATTTTTGGTAGCCAGATTGAGCAAAGTATAGGTTGAGTTTTTATAAAAGGTTGCGGAGTTGATGTGTTCTTTAAAGTTTGTCATTTTTTATTACATATAATCTCCAACAGGTCCTGCATAAAAATCGTATAATTCGCCAAGCCTATCATTAGCCTACCACAAATTTAAT
Organism: Monochamus alternatus; assembly: GCA_037114965.1. Lineage (NCBI taxonomy): Eukaryota > Metazoa > Arthropoda > Insecta > Coleoptera > Cerambycidae > Monochamus > Monochamus alternatus. The sequence continues at coordinate 76,955,713 of CM073429.1, read as the reverse complement.
TTTTAATATATTAATGCCAGTTTGCGTTAAGCTGAGGATACACTGATTACTGAAATTTACATAGGTAGAAAATCAATCTTCTTTTTCTGCATGAACAAGTAATCATTAGCATATTTAGACCCTATGAGAGTTGTCTGTTTTGTTTGTGAAAATTTAAGGCATTTTAAGTGCTAAAATTGTCGTCAATTTTGCGAACTTAATTTTTCAAAATTGTAAGAGTTCAAGTGTCTATTCCATAGATTTTCAAAAAACTTAAAAAATACAGTTTTATGACTTAAAAAATAAAGCACTCAGGAAAAAATATATACATATTTTCCTCATGAAATCATTTGAGGATTTATCCCCGAAGTACCTTTATTTACAATAATTTTTTATTTAAATTCCAATTGGCTGCTATACAAAGACTTCAAGCATACCTATACAGGGTGTTTCCTAACCCCAAAATGAAGGTGAATCCTTACCTAATTTTAAGATGAAAATGTGATATACAATTATTCGAATATTGCTTCGTTTTCGAAAAATACAGGGTGTTAAAAACTTTTTTTTGTATCTTTTATATAGTAATATTTTATTTTTTATGTATTTTATCTAGTGATATCTGTTAGACATTTTCATGAAACCTACATTTGTCTTCATAAAAAAAATACAAAAAAGTTTAAAAAACTATACCACATTTTTGTCTTAAAATTAGGTGAGGATTCACCTCCTTCATTGTGTCAGAAAGCTTAGGAAACACCCTGTATACAAAACAAGACCATGAAAATAATTACAGAACAAATATATTTTCTGAAGAATTGCTATTTTCCTAGCAAGTGCGGAAAGTGACATTTTCCGCATGAGGATCAAAATTTTTTCTATATGCTCATGGAAATAAATGGAAAGTACAAACGGAAACAAAAGTAACACAACAAGAGTGAATACAAATACATTGGAATAAGAGAAGTATTATTTTCTTACTTATTATTAGTGATATTAATTGTAAACGTACAGTTCGACGTGTTATGTAAGTTAATTGCGGAGGTCAGTATGTGGATTAAAGTTAGGTGCTTCTTGGAAAAAGATTGATCTAATACGGGGAACAAATATTGGGAAGAAATTACTTCAGAAACAGGCGCAAATCGTGGCTGTTGATTATTGATGGTACATCTGTGCAATACGTTAATGGCTGTAAATTGCAGTTTGAAGATGGTGGAGTATTGAAATGAAGAATTTTGTTTGGACATTTCTTTTTTCCGATTTGTAGAGTCTTTTAAGTACCCTTCGGCAACAGAAGTTGATTTCCACCCTCGTCTAATATTTGTGATACCTGCTCCACAATTGGCAAGATAAGTGGCCGAGGAACTATAACCCGTGTATAGTTCCAGATTTTGAAGGTGCAATTAGGCTGCGATTTCGGAGATAATTGATGTCTACAGGTTGGACAGTGCATTTTCCACGTTTGTACTGCATAAATAATCGGCGATGTAGCTTCTTTTGGACGCAAGCTTGTATATTTTCTGTATACATTAAAAATATATCCATTATTTGTTTTTTTACATATCACGAAGCATCTGGCAGAATGATTTTTGGAGTCCTTGATATTGACAATTTATCAGGTTTTCTTTATCTTCTATATCGTCGATGGTGATTTTCGTTATTTCCTTTCGTCTGCAGGCACCAGCTAATCCAAAAATCGTTACCAACTTAATCATCAGGTAAGTTTCATCGGCTGCCTCACTTATACATTTTTTACGTCTTCTTAACTAAAAATTTTTGCTTTTTCGGACAAGTCCAACATTCTGTTTTTTTACAAAGGCAGTTATTTTATGACCAATATCCAAATTTTGTTCAACTTTACAAATACCTTTTATCATTGAATATCTGGACCATAACGTGTTTGCTTCTAGAATTTGGACATTTCCCAATAATATGCTAAAAAACTTCCTTTTTTATTGATTTTACCTTTTTTTGGTATTACATTAATCAATAAAATAGGAGCACTGCTTCTCATATTTCTTTGGACTTTGCTGGTAACACATTCAAACTTGCTTCATTAACTGCTGCTAAAATTTCTTCAGGAAGTTCATCATCTGATGAATTCATTGTCGATTTCATAAAAATGAAAACACAAATCGAAATTTACTGTCAAGTAACGTCTATCACATAAACAATCAGAACCAAATGCAAATTAATATTAAACAAATTTTCTGAAGAAACAACCTGAGCCTCTCATACTTTGTCACCACCTACCTAAATTTTTCTTCAAAATTATACTCAAGAATGCGTTTGTGATACTGACATTTTCCGAACTAAAATGCGTGTCATAAAGACGTTAAATACGCACGCTTGTAGAAAAAATATATTCCTGCATATTGCCTGCCTGTCCCATGTTTTATAAAAGTGATAGCGTACAATCGTTTGCAATAATAATGGCACTCTTTAAAATGAATTTTACGATCTCTTTTGAACTACTGATAGTGCTGATGTATTCGTAGGAAATCTACTTTCAACTTTTAAAATTAGTTCTTAGTTGTTTCATTCACCAATAGAGATTTAATGAAATTTCTACACAGAACTTAAAAAATACAAATATTGTTTAGAGGGAGTGTCATTATTATTACAAAAGCAAGTACATATTATAGTGTTTAAGTATTTTTTAATTTCTAACTGTATAAGTAGGTACAAGAATAATTTTATAAGTATTCATTCACAAATTCGCACATAAGTGCCGAAGGTCTTTATTATTGAGAATTGTGTTCCCCATAGAATATGCTCTCAGCGATAATATTTTGTTTAATAGAGTTCCAATAAAATGTATTTATTAATGCTTTGTTAAACGTTTATAGAATAGTTTTATGGGTGTTCGCAAATTCATAAAAATACATCGAGGATTGTTATAAAGTTGTTATAAGTCAGTTTTGGTCGGCATTTTATAATTGTTGTATAACTGTTTAAACAATATCGAGAATAAAATTTTACGAAATGCTCTAGCATTTATATAACAATTTAATTGCGAATAACAAAGAAACGCATTAGCATTTTTAGTCAAACAAAATCGCTTCTCTAATACAGTGCGATTATACCATAATTTTCAAATTATAAAGCAACTTTGCCTTGGCTGTAACACTCAGTAGGTTTATCACGGGCACGCACTAATTCCCTAATGCCATCCAATAAAAATGCCACAGTATTTCGACAAAAAGACGATTTCAGTGGTTCGGGCACTAGGCAAAGACGAAACCGTGCATTTCAAATAGTCCTGCACCGATTAGCCGAATAGTTCGCAGGCCCAGGCACCGACTCCGAATTCGGGAATGCGGCGAGCTGGTGGACCCCTGATTGATTTGTGGAGGAGCTATTAGAGGCGGCCGCCCACCGCGGCCGAGTGGCAAAGCGGCCGCGGCCACCCCGGAGCCCGATAACCGCCGCAGAGAGAGGAATGCGCGCTGCTCCCTTCACTTATCATCTCTCCTCGGAACAAAGGCCGACCAACACACTCATCACGGCGTCATTAACAAACACACACACAGGAAAAACAAACCCGAGTCATGGCACACCTGGGTGGCTCATTTCGGCCCGGCCGGACCGGCATGCAAGAAAAAATGTAGATTTAGCTTGGGTCCACCTATCCAAGTCATAAACGGAGTCGTACCGGGTGCCGGGTTAAGATTTTTGTTACCCTTAATTGTTACAATGAGAATATCTCAGTTCCTAGTAACTAAGGTTACCGTTTCAGTATCGAAATGACAGTCTTTTAGGCACATGTACTTAAAACAATCTTTTTTACGCACATGTGCGTAAAAATGATATAAAATAACTGAAATTTAAATTATTTAATTATTATAAATATTGTTACAGAACCTCACCTACCTTTTAGTTTGTTAATTATGTTCCTGTTTGCTTTAGAATTTATAATTTTTGTGATGCCTTTGTTTTGACGTTTTCTGGAACATTCTCGGCCACATTCTATTTGATTTTCGAAACTGTGGAAAAGTTCTAGAACCCAAAAAACCTATATAAGCGGATCAGTTTCGCTGATACAGTCACTTTATATTGAGCAGCCAAACGACGAGATCAAGACCGACGATGGAGGAAACATTCAAACAGTTAATGGAGATGATGATATATATGAAAAGGAGCCAATAATATGTGAAGGAAGAAATAAAGAAGAGTCAAGACGAAATGGAAGAAAATTTAAAAAATAAATAAAAAACAGCCAGTATGAAATGAAGACTAACCAAGCAAAATAATGAAAGAAATGAGAAACAGTCAAGAGGAAATGAAGAACAGTCAAGAAGAAATGAAAAATAATCAAGGAGTAAATAACAAAAAGTTGAAGTAGAAATTAACCTTTTGAGAAACGAGATGCAAGATAAGGTTCAGGTCGTAGAAGAAAGTGTTAATAAGTTGCAGAGTGAAGTTGCCAACGTCCAAGTGGTCGAAGAAAGTATAATTAAGTTAGAATATGAGATTACAAATTTAAAGTCACAGTTGTCTGCGGAGGAAGCCGTTAAACTGAAAATGGTTTTATTTCGTCTTCAAGAATTAAGCCACCAACGTTTGACGGAAAAGTGTCATGGGGCACTTACCTTAAACAGTTCGAGGTAGCCGCCTTGTCGAACTGGTCAGAAGAAGAAAAAGCCATATCACTTATAGTTGCCCTACGGGGTGAAGTTATGAAAATATTAAGAACACTAGCTGAGGATAAACAAGAGGACTATCAAGCGCTGAAGAGTGCTTTAGAAATGAGGCATGGTGAGCTTCAATTATAAATTCAAACGTAAACAGGAACATAATTGACAAACTAAAAAGGTAGGTGAGCATCCGTAACAATATTAATAACACAATCTTTCAAATCGGATAATTGGACATTAAGTGAACATATATTTTTTTTTCACTTCGTATAACTTCAATATTGGAAGAAGATATTTGCATCCCGGTGCTGCTGGTACACTGAGTTTTTGGAATGAAAGTGGTATTTCTTTTCTCCCCGAGAATTTTCCTTGCTATCGCCTGCTTATTTTGTATAGAATTTTCTATGTACCTCTCTGCCACTGACTTCTTCTCTTCTCTTGAACATCGATATGTTGACTCCTGCATCTGCAAGGAAGGTTTCAGAACATCATCTAAAGCAGTGCCCAGAATACTCAGTAACATTGGGTAATTTAAGAAATTCGGCAATCTTTTTAGGAATTGAGCCTATGTTATTTATACCCACTGCTTGTGTAGTACATTTTGAATTCCAGTACGTGATAAAAAAATCGGTTGTGATCAATGGTGGATGGACGTAGCCTTGCATATTTGTGGAAAATTTCCATAAAATTGACTCCTATATCTCCCTCTGGTATTGTATATAATCTAGGAACATTAGTTTTGGTATTGGGAACAGTCACTTTAATGAACGACTTCAATGTTCTCTGTACGTAAATAAGTTAATTCCTTTTTCCTACAGGCTATGTACTTTTCATCATCTGCCTCTTTGATAAACCTTTCAACCTGTTTTTTTCTGGGTCTATAACTACCTGATTTCGTTTTGAAGAAAGGAATGACGTTGGTATATTTACTAATATCTTTATTTTCATTCAAATAAATTGTAGTTTGCAGCATGGAATAATACCCCATAATGTAGAGGGTATACATTTTAAGGATAACTGGGACAAGTACGCTAGAATAACTTTCTCCGAAATATTACGAACCTTTTTTCGGCACACCAAATATCAAATTTTGCATGTTTTTTGGTGCAATTTCTTCGATTGCTGAGGAATCAATGTACATAAGGCAGCTTCCGCCTCATTTTCTATTTCAGAATTTTCAGTATCACTAGAATCTGCGTCAAACATACTGAAGTTTTACGAGGAATTAATACGGAGTTTAATTATTTGAGTTTAATGTTCACAAACGTTCAACGATTTGAGAATTTTTAAAAATGTTTGTATAGTTTGTAAACATCGTAACAATCTTATAGGCAACTTAGTTAAAGTTTTTTAAATTAAATGGTATGCGTGCGTATTTAACGTCTTTATCACACGCATTTTAGTTCGGTGAGTGTCATTTTTCTGCACCGTGTGGGAAGCGCATATTTGAGTATAATTTTAAAGAAATATTTAGATAGGATATGAAAGTCTTAGGTTGTTTCTTCATAAAATTAGAAAATTTGTTTGATATTATCCAGTAATTTGCATTAAAAAATAGAAAAAGATTAAACAGAAATATTTTATTATGGAGAACCCTGGTATATATACATTAATAATTATTGTTGCTGTAGCAATTAAAAATAACATTTGGTCCTGATTGTTTAAGAGACAGACGTTGCATGACATACAGTAAATTTCAAGCTGTGGCAACATTTTTAGTCAAAAAGATGTAAACAGTTTATGAGTGAGGTGTCCGATGAAAATTACCTGATGATTAAGTTGGTAATGATTTTGCAGACGAGAGAAAATAACGATAATCACCATTGACGATATTGAAGATATAGAAGATCTGATAATTGTCAACATCAAGGACAAAAATCATTCCGCCAGATCCTTCGTGATATGTAAAAAAATAAGGAATATTTTTTGAATGTCTACAGAAAATATACAGGATTACGTCCAAGAGAAACTCCACATCGCCGATTATTTATACAGTACAAACATGGAAAATTTATTGTCCAATCTGTAGGCATCAATTCAATAGGAAAAATACCCTCCGAAATAGCAGCCTATTTACACCTTCAACATCCAGGTCACAGTTTTAGGCGGTCCTCTGCCACTTTTCTTGCCGATGGTGGAGAAGATATCACAATTAAACGTTTAGGAGGGTGGAAATCAACTTCTGTTGCTGAGAGGTACTTACGTAAAAAAGAAATGTCCAACAAAATTCTTCATTGGAACGCTCCATCATCTTCAAACTGGAATTAACTTACATAATGCGTTTAACTGTACGTTTACAATTAATATCACTAATAAGTAATAAGATTTATACTCTTCTCATCCCAATGTATTTCTATTCTCTCTTATTATGCTATTTTTGTTTCCGTTTGTATTAATATAGATTTAAGAACATTAAACTTTCCATTTTTGGTCAGTTGTCGTCATAAGAATGGAATCAAATATTTTCAAAACTAAACTGAATAGTTCTTTGAAAAAAGAATTCAGGTAAAATATATTATCTATCTGCTTAGCTTAGTTTACAAAATAACTTCTTGCCTCCGGTAATAATAAATTAACTTACCATCTGGCACTACATTACAACATATAACATTACCACAAAGGGTATTTGAAGTTTTTCAAGTTCAAAGTTATTAAAATTTGAGATGGTTAAACATTATATTATTTATGTGTTCCACCGTTTAGAAAGAAACAATTTTACGGATAATTATTTTATTTAAATACATAAAATATATGTTCCATTCATAGTAGCTATATGACTTTAAAAAGTTCGTCATAAAATTCAATGGCGTATCATGGTTAAGACAAAACGTTTGATCTAGAAAATTTAATCTACACTTATTATTGGTTTTATTCATCATGAAATTAATTATTTAAATTTTTTATTACTCAAAAATTGACGTAGTATTGAACCCTACAATAAATTTTAAACTGAATTTTGGAAAAAGTATAATGTTTTATGATTAGAATCTTTGTTTATATTGTATAATACAGGTTAGGCAACCAGTTAAGTTTAGAAATGAAAATACTAGATGACTGTCCCATACAATTCCTATGACCCTCCTTTGCATTTTATCATCTAGTATTTTCATTCCTGACGTTGATTCGTATGTTATACAGTGTGTCTAAGTTTAGCAAAGTAATTTTACATCAAAGTTTTTGCTTGTGAAAATATTCACATTGCTATACATAGATGTGAGTGAAGTTTTTGTCTTTAATCTTTATGTTACCTATATTAAACAAATAAACCTCAATAAACCTCAAGTTCCATCTTCATAGGAATAATTTTACTTTTAAATAATTAATATTGAAATTAAAAATTAAACCACCTCCTAAACTTTTATTATATTTCCGAATGCTCTATACAGGGTCTTAAATAGAGATCAAAAATTTAGAGGCGTATTCTGGGGCCAAAAATGAAGGTAATTTGTTATGTAGATGTGGAATCTTAGGACAGCCATTGTCCAGCTACAGCGTGTCAAAAATAAAACAAAATCAGTTTTTAATTTCTAACACTGCTTATTTAATATATATATATATATCACCCTGTATATATTACAAATAAAATAGGTTATTATATGCGATATTGTATTATCTTCACATTTTGTTTCCAAAGCGATTAACAACAAAATTAATTTATTTCATCAAGTGCATTTCTACTATAGTCATTGCATTACTTAAAATGATACCAACATAAATAATTAACAATGGAATTATTTTGCTCTAATTTATTATAACAAATGTTGGAAATCGCTGCCTTCAGCCAAAATACAATATATAATTTTGTTGACTTAAGTGCTCCTCAGATTCAATGTGAACCTTGTAAACTAATGTTTTGAGATGTGACCAAACAAAAAATTCAATAGGGTTTATATCGGGTGATCAGGACGGCCCAGGTATCACGTTATTACCGAATCTTTCATTTAAAAATTAATGAGCAATCAAGCTAAAATGTGGGGGAGCCCAGTCGTGATTAAATCACATTCTTTGTTTTAACGCATAGGGAACATCGTTAAGTAGTTCCAGTAAAACGTTTGGAAGAAAATGACTGGCACCGGTTAAAGTTCTTGGTAAAAAATAAGACCCAATAAGAAAATTTCCAATAATACTCATCCAGACATTAAAAGAAAACTGATGTTGAAATCGAGATTCCATTATGGCATTAGGGTTTTCATCAGATCAAATATGTTTATTGTGGAATTTCATTATATCATCTTAGGAAAAATGAGTTTCGTCGATAAACAATATGCCAGCGGTGAAGTCAACATTTTGTTGATTTTTTTGTAAAATCCAGTGGTAAAATTGTAGGCAAGCAGGATAGTCTTGCAGCAGTAAGACTTAATTCTTTTGTATGCGGTAGGAATATAACTGTTGATGCTTCAGAGTGGACCGAACTAATTAATGATTCATATTAGGATTTGTAGCGATCTTGCTAATACTAATATTTGGGTTTTCTTCAATTTCGTGTAGAATAGTTTCTTCCAACTCAATCATTCTAACACTCGGAGTTGGAAATGTTTTCATATAAATTCGTCTAGCCTGAGAACCATTTTCATTTGCAAGGCCATAAATGTAAACCATATTTTGGCCATTTCAGCATTTGAATATGCATAAGTCATTATTACAACTTAATCTTTTTAAAAAATAATGTAATTTGACAATACACAATATTAAATAAGATGACGGTTTCTTACAATTATTATTAAATCAATTTTGCTGTTAAACGGTTTGGAATAGAAAAAAATTATAAAGCAACAAAAAGGGAGGATAAAACAATGGTGCATTTCGTGACCTCTTTTATTTGTAGTATTATACAGGGTTATTTTTTTGGCAAATAATGATCTCTATACATCTTCATTCTTAAAAAATCCAAATATTTACATAAAATTTGTAAATCAGGGGTTTTCGCGGACGAGAAATTCAAATTTGTTTCTAATTTTTACGTCACTAGTACAGGGCGCCACTTATGGCACATCATGTTTCAAGTTATTTACAAATATCGAAAATAAAATTTTTACTTTGACACCCTGTATCTTTTTTATTATGCAACTTGGAATATAGGTATGTTAAATCGATTTATTTTCACTTAAGGAATATGTGTTCTCATTTATGCTACTGCATTTAAAAACACCCTGTATACTTACTAAATGAAATAATGAACGTACGTGCATGTTTAAAATTTTTAATGTAGAAGATAACTTTCTCGGTACGAGATTTGAGATGTCCTCGACAATGTATAATCCGTAACATAAAACCTTTTCGTGAGTGCATGCTCGTCTCCTCGGCCACGAAATAAAACCATTTAAATATGGTTCGGGATGGAATGCCGGTGCTGGTCCACAGACCCGGCGTCTGCCGTGTCGAGCTGCCTCCGGGCTCCTAACTAGGACCCTGACAGACTTGCGGACGCGAAGATGCCCCTGAATGTACCGTCTCGCTGCTTTTGCTTTTGGCTCTGGCAGCCGGATAGACTCCTTAGCCCGACGGTAATTGTTTCTGTCTCTATCATGGAACGACTGTTGGGCAGTTTTACTGAACGAATTTAAAAAAAATCAAGGCTTGATAACAACGCTGCGATTTACTTGTAGCATGATTTAAATATATTTTAAATAGTTGGCTCACTTCTTGATGTAGTCGGATATGTAGCGTTTTTTGCAGCAAGTCGTAAATCACCTTGACGGGCGCGTTATGAAGAGCTATCCTGTTATACATGGTGGTTCAAATTGGTGTATTCCACAAGCCATTTCAGGGGGGATCTTCATATGAAATTTTTCAATTTGGGTCCTTCCTGCTGCGATATTCGAGTTTGAAAATGGCGGAAAAAAATAGTTTTTTATTTTTCCTTAAAAATGGTTACACTTAGAAATTTCAATTTTGGTACACATTATCAGCTAGTCAAAAGCTATTTTGTGGTGGTGTCTATTCCTTGGCTCATGTTTCTGGAGGACGGAAATAAGCAACCCCTAAATTTATTTCTTTCAGAACTTTTTCCTGCAATGACCGATTCCAACAAAACTTTTTTTTAAAATCTAATTTTACTACTTCTTTCCCTCTTGTAATTTTTTCATACAACCAACAGTTTGCGCGGAAAAAATAAAAATAGTTTTCCTTACTCTAAAAAGTGGTGTGAGGAATATGCTGTGTCCGTCAACCCTAAAAGGACGGAAATGGTTCTTTTCACATGGAAGAGGAAAATGGGGTCAATAAAGACACTAATTTTCTTAAACGCTACGCTAAGGTTTGCATCCGATGTGAGATACCTTGCAGTCATATTCGATGCAAAACTAACATATAATCTTTATTTGGAAAAACATTAAAAAAGGCGTACACATTCTATGAGCAGTGTCACAAGGCCATTGGTATAATCTGAAGAATGAAACCAAAAGAGGTCGTATGGATATACACTGCCATTGTAAGACCAATATTAGCTTATGGGGTTGTTGTCTAGCGGCCAAAAGTTCAGTAGACAACTGGCTAAACCAAAGTTTAGTCAGGTACAAAAAATCGACTACGTGAACATAACTGTAGCTCTGTGAACTACACCTACCATAGCAATGAAGGTGATGCTATGTCTTTCATCTTTGGATATATGTCTGTTTGAAAGAAGTGGACAACTACGCTTCGCCTTAAGAACAATTGCTTCAAACCAAATGTAGGAGGCGAAGAATTGTAGGAGTGGTCTATGGAATGAGGTCATTGGGAAGATGCCATTTTTACAAGCAGGCACTGACAGTATTTCTCCTCAGTTTGCGTTCGTTAGAACCTACACGGTATTAATCAGGAATGAGGAGAGCGCTAGTAAGGATGAAATTAACATCTTCACAGATGGATCAAAAGGAATGAAGGTGCAGTGTTTGGAATCTATTTCAGTTCCCTACACATGCAATATCCGTGGTGAATGTATAGATATGCTACCGTAATCCAAATATCAGCAAGTACAACCAAAGCCGTAAAAATAATTGCACGTAGGCATACAACGGTCATACACTATCAGAATCTACACAGACAGTCGACAATCACTACTAGTCTGATCTTTCGTAATCATAAGATAATTAGTAGATCAGCATGGAAATGCTGTAAGGAACTGGTAGTGGCCTTAGTCGCTAACAATACATCTGTATGAAAATGACATGAGCGGTGTAATGGCAAGAAAGAAGGTGACAAGCTAGCCAGAAATACATCGAGTTTCAATATATTTGGATTTGCTGAAATAATCAAGGAAGATACCTACACCTAATTTAGGATGAAACAAATAGCTGTCAAGTCATCAATGAGTTCTTAGAATATCTTTGTAAAGATACAGTTAAAAAGTACGTATCTCACTTATCTAGGCTATATCTAGGACAAACATTCGCTTGGTGACTTATTTACTGGACATTGTAGGCTAAGAACACACCTTTATTATTATATGAGAAAATGTACTTTGGCTGCGGAACAGGAAGACGAAACAGTATTTCATGCATTTTGTGAGTGCACTGCCGTTTCATCAACAGCAAATGCATGCTGGAAGAACGGTGGCTTTCTATGGTTTATATTGAAGATATCCTCCTGAGCGTCATTATCTTCTCTCTCTAATGAATTGGTTTACGACTCAAGAGGATCTCTTCTAACAGGAAGCGCTACAACTGGTCCGATGTGACCTAAGTGCTGTAGCTCTTTAAGCTACCTTCTCCACAACTCCAGAATCCAGACAGTAATTTTGTCATGAATGATTATCCATGTTCAGTAAGACCATATGACTTTAATAATGATTATTTTACACATTAATTCTTAATAAATATTAATAAGTGTTCTAGTCAGTCAACCTCATAATTGACCAGTATGGACTATGACCAGTTGACAATTGGTATTTTGAAAAATGGAATGTAACCATCACTACCTTCAAAATTGCCTGTCATCTAAATCACTAGATTTCTTTAGGCATGGCACAAACAAATCTACCAAATTGAAGGGATACAATTGGTTCATGAACTTTCCTTTATTTACTTAAAGAAAAATGTATGCAATATAAACAGTTGTTTAAACAATTAAGTTATATAATAAATAGTCGATATCTTTTATGCGATATCTAGCTACTATATAATAATACGATGTGTGTTAAGAATAATATTTATTAATATTGAAAACTTAAAATGCATACTTCCATTTATCCGTATTTTATAATTTGCTGACTATGTTCATGATTATATTTAAAATATTTACCAGAGGGAAAATTTTAAATATTTTTTCAATACTAAATAATTTTCAACGATTTTTTAAATGACAATTGTCGATTAATTTTATTCTCATGAGTTATTCTTTTGTTTGTTTTTATTTATTTTTAAATGTTATTCAATTAAATATATTTATAAATTACTTAAATGGACAATTATTTTTTTAATTTTTAAAGTTAATTAATTCATGCACAAATTTTGTTAAATTAAAATTAATTATAACGTTTTTTGAGAATGAATTGCATACAAATATACAAGGGGTTCCATTTAAAAAAATGTATGTTTGGTACATATTTTAAAAGAGACGCTCTATACAAAAAGTAACGCCACTGAACTTTATTTGAAACAATTGCCACCATTTTGATATATCAGCCATCTTTTGAGATACAAACAATGCCTTAAATGTAGTTTTTTAAATTTCGCCCTGTATCTCAAGAACGAATAGATCTATGAAAGTTCTGATTACAGCATCTTAAGTCCTTTGAAAAATTAGTCCAGTGTTGCGAAAACCAGATCCTGCTATATCTTGTAGTTTCGTAGATTCCCTCTAATTACAACGAAATTGGGACCTTAATCCAAGTTAACTCCTTGAAAGCATTTATTTCTACTAGAATTTGGTGATATTATGGCAAAGTTTGGAGTAAAATATTTCGAAACCTATCACCAAATTCAGTTTATCATCATTCAATAAATAGGCAATTTAAAGAAACCTCAACATTTTTAGTTATTAAAAAAGATAATAATAAAACTGGAGAAGTAATTATTATCTAGTGTGAGTGGTTTTCATTTTTTCCTCATAAAAAGGAAGATGTAACTTAATCTTGACATTGTACGTCTATACATGCTTTATAGCTGAAAGGATGTGAAAAGGAGCTTTATGGCTTTTTCATTATTCGAGTACTTATCTTGTTCCTCATTGTCCCATAAAAATAGCCTTTCACTGGAAGAAGCACCTCGTAATGGTTAACTTAACCCCTTCAAAAGCGCCCCTGGTACGAACTCGAGGTGGTAAAAATATATCGAATATTTTGCCAAGAATGGCGGGGCGCGCGAGGAATGCGGAGGCATCCGTCAAAGAAAAAATGAGTTAACCTGTTATATATGCCATCTCCTCGTGACAGTTGAATGAAGAGAACTACGCCGACCGGAAGCCGCAATACTAGAGTCATTTCTCGTGGGGTACGAGCATGAATTTGCACTTAACTTTATTACAGGTAATACAAAAGCTGTACTCGATCGGTCGAGAGGTGCATACCAATACGTCCGTCCATGGGCATTGACGTAGTCGATGTTGATCGGTTTTCTGCAGGTCAGAAAACATTTAGGAGGATGTTAATCATTACATACGTATAAAACATTGAAATGTGTTTAAGAAAAAAGGAGCCATTTTCTATTTTTTAGTAAAACTAATTGTTTAATAGCTATTTATAAAGGGCGATTCTTTAATATTGCGAAAAATTTCAGGGAGTGGTTCTTTAGATAAAAATAAGAAGAAAAGTTCCCATTAGCATGTGTCTGGAAACGCTTCGTTTCCGAGATACAGGGCGTTCACTTTTTTTGTAATCTACTTTTAATACTTGTTATTTCAAAAGTCCTTTAACTGATTTATTTGAAAATTGACTGGTTTATGTTTAATAATAGGAGCCATTTTTTGTATCATTAATAACATAACACAAAATACAAAATGCAAAATAACATAGGTAATACAAAATTTACAAAATAATAATTTTAATAACTTTTGCTCTGCACTTATTTATTCCATTTTTTGTATCATTAATAACATAATACAAAATACAAAATGCAAAATAACATAATACAAAATGAAATAACAAGTATTAAAAGTAGATTACAAAAAAAAAAAAAAAAATTAACGCCCTGTATCTCGGAAACGAAGCGTTTCCGGACACATGCTAATGGGAACTTTTTTTCTTATTTTTATCTGAAGAACTTGTCCCTGAAATATTAAAGAATCACCCTGTATAATCAGTTATGAAAAGTGTTTCATAACGTATTACATACAAGATTTTTTCTATTTTTGACGAAAAATATATTTACAAGTATAATTTAAATAACAATTATCTAGTAGGTCACTGTCAGTTTAAATTTTCTTGTCATTTGGCTTGACATTTAATAGAGTTAGTTACTATATATTACCATTTATTAGGAAAAATGTGTGATTTATATTCAGATTCTGGCGATATACCGAGCGCTATCGAAGAAGCGACAAGAAATGCCGTATTTTCACTGATTTCTGAAAAATCCAAAGCGGTATATGACTTGGTTTATGAAAAATTTGAGAAATGGCGTGACCAGAAGAAAGTAAAACACGTCAATGAGAAAGTATTATTGGAATATTTTGAAGGTAAGAAGAATTTGAAGGCTTCTACGCTATGGACACAGTACTCCATATTGAGAACTGAGCTGTCTTTAAACAAAGGTATAAATATTAAAACATACAATAGTTTGACAGCATTTTTGAAAAGGCAGTCCGATGGATACCACGCTAGGAAATGAAATGTTTTTTCAAAAGTAAATATTGCGAAGTTTTTGACGGAGGTGGATGACAATATTTTTTTAATGGCTAAGGTAACTTAATAATTGCTTCATTTAGTTGTGTTGTCAGTTTACTAATTCGCATGTTTTCCTTAAGGTTGTGTTGGTTGTGGGAATAGCCTCTGCATGTCGGAAGTCAGAATTAACATGTTTACATGTTGAAGATGTTACAGATGGGGCGACAAGAAATGCCGTATTTTCACTGATTTCTGAAAAATCCAAAGCGGTATATGACTTGGTTTATGAAAAATTTGAGAAATGGCGTGACCAGAAGAAAGTAAAACACGTCAATGAGAAAGTATTATTGGAATATTTTGAAGGTAAGAAGAATTTGAAGGCTTCTACGCTATGGACACAGTACTCCATATTGAGAACTGAGCTGTCTTTAAACAAAGGTATAAATATTAAAACATACAATAGTTTGACAGCATTTTTGAAAAGGCAGTCCGATGGATACCACGCTAGGAAATCAAATGTTTTTTCAAAAGTAAATATTGCGAAGTTTTTGACGGAGGTGGATGACAATATTTTTTTAATGGCTAAGGTAACTTAATAATTGCTTCATTTAGTTGTGTTGTCAGTTTACTAATTCGCATGTTTTCCTTAAGGTTGTGTTGGTTGTGGGAATAGCCTCTGCATGTCGGAAGTCAGAATTAACATGTTTACATGTTGAAGATGTTACAGATGGGGAGACGTATTTTCGAGTAAATATTCCAAATACAAAAACTAGAGTAATTCGTAAATTTGTAATCACCCCGGAAGATATAGAAGGACTAAACTTCATTGACATTATCAGGAAGTATAGAAACCGGAAAATATTAAACACAATAGATTCTCTGTTAGATATAGAAATGGTAAATGTGGTGTACAACCAATAGAAATTGAAACTATTGGTCGAATTTTATGGAAATATCATGAGGGTAATGACTTTTTATATTTTTTAAGGTGTAATATATCATCTACAGATAAGAGGATACCAAGCAGAAGAAAAATTAATTATTTTAACTGATGTGATCAATATAATTTCTACGAATGAGCGAAGATGGTAGATCTGTTATTATATCACTAGTAATGTTGGCAAAATAATTATTAAATCCATCACAAGTAATTTGCGTTGATGCAATTTTAGGCATATTTTTATGTTGGGTTATAGAAATAGGTTAGTATTATCATCAAAAGGGAAACGTGTTGCAAATACATTGTTCTTCATAGACGAAGGGAAATCGTTTATACACTAGAGAAACAACAACGGTCTTAGGATAGAGCCTTGAGGTACACCGTAGATTACTGATTTTTAATTTGTATTAAAACAATATTTCTGTTGTCTAAGACTTAAATAATTTGACAATGTATTTGGTTATGTTTAAAGTTAAAAAAATGCCATGTTTATAAATATCATCTGAACAAATGAATATAATTAATCGAATTTGTGACAAATGTACGAATATAATGGTATTCAACGCGAGAAAATGAGTGAATGACTGAACTTAAACCAGTGACAGATACTGGTTTTATTTTCTTAACAATTATGGTACGCTATTGGAAAAAATTTATGGTGTAATAAGTTTATTATTGAACATGTGGTAATTTCATGTTATTTATGAAAGAACAGTATAACAGTTGGGAACGATTTCCAACGGATAGACGCACGCGGATTATACTTGCTTAAGTTTGAAAACGTATTATATTACTTGGAATGCGCATGTACCTGACGATTGGAAACTGATTCTGGTGTTCTGCGAACAAAACTATTATATTATTTGCAACTAGATAAATCTAGTATCAGTAATAATATCTCACATAATTTAATTATCATTACAAATATTCTTTATGTTGCTCAACTGTTTTGCAGTTTAAAGTAAATCAAGTATAATTACTAATATTAATTAACACTCTTTATCTAATAAACGAAACAATTACTGATATTAGCATCTCTTTTCCTGTTAATTTGTGGTATAATTTTAGGATTCAGATTGTGATGTTAAAAGTTACTGTTTACCCCTATCCTACGACTATGCCATTAACTTCTCAAAATCCGAGGAATTTCGATACTTTCATTTTACCTGGACTACATTTAACAACTGTTTATTATAGTCTTATAAGTGGTAATGGCCGTCACAAAGGTAAATCTGTAAAGAATTTTATCTTATGAGATAATGACACCAGTATAAATGAAACTAGTTGTCGTTTGGTAATTCATCACACGAATTTCAAGAGTATTGATAGGTATTTTTTTTTCTCGTTTGCGTTGACAATTTCTTATTATCCACATCTTAAATAATTATGAATTATTTGTTCAAATAACTCTTAACTGTGACATCGAAAAGATAAAATTTGATTCATATGTCAAAGTTAAATTCTTACAGCTGTGGACAATAAAAAGTTTCCTACGTTTTTGGTTCTTCATAAAATATGAGACTTTTTTGTTGAGTTCTATAGAAAAATTCGTTTATACAGAGATACTGATAGCGGGTCCATCCTCACAGCGTAGTTCGAGAACAATAAGGACAGGTCATAGAACCCCAGCTAAGGCTAGGGGTGTGCAAATTCACGGCATAACAACCCGCAAAACCACTATAGATAGTTACAAGAAAATAAACATAAAAAAATATCAGGTTCAAAATCTGAGCTCGAATGGTAAAACAATTTCATGAATAGAATAATGACAATTTAATCAAAACTTTATTTAAAAAATTTCTTTTTCACACGTATTACTAAAGAGACATTTGGATAAACATCTAACAATTTTAAACTGACGTTATTTTTAATAAATAAAGTAACATAGCGTTGCTATGATAACGTAATTTATCCGCTATTTTATCCAGTTGCATTTTCTCTTCCTTCCTATTTAGCCGATAGCAAACCATGATTTTTGCGTTCGTCAATGGAATTTTTTATACATGAGTGGAATTGTCATTAGTAAATTTGTGTACTGCTGAAATTATGATTTCGTTTCATGATTATCAGTTTTTTACATAATGACCAAGAAATTGTCCAACTTTTGATCAAGAAATTTAATTTTTTGGTTCAATTCTAAGGTGCATAATTTTGACACTTGTTTTCTATATGTAATAAGTGTTTAAAAAGTATCTTATGTAAATGCGCAATTGTGGCTGGGCTAGTCTTACTTTCTGTTGAATCGATAAATTATTCTAGAAAATTCAATTCGTTTGACTCATTTTTAGTAGTAGTAATAAATTGGGCAGTTTATGGAGCAAATTTTAGGATACGAACTTTTGGAATGAAAAACAATCATGCAGTAAATTATAAATCATAAACACTCATCCAGCATTCTGTTTGATATAACTTGGTTTCGAAAATTATCGAAAATTTTTATTAATGATACAATCATATCACATCAGATACCTAACTCATGAAACATATCATTTTAAATAAAATATATGAAAAACTAGGAAATAAATTTGTAAGAATAGTTCTCTTCTTTTTCAATGCAAAGTTGATATCAATTCGTAATTCATAATTTTTAATTTCATATATTTCATTTAAAATCTTTAAAAAGATAAATGTTACATGATGTCGCATATTAACAATAAACATGTGATATCTCGAAAATCGTAAAAGACAAATATCTCGTTTAATATATTTTTAAAAAGCTTAGTTTCCGATTACGTAAAATTATACAGGGTGTTCCATTAAGGCATACATTTCGGAAATGCGATATTCTATTGTTCTTATATGCTTAGATAAACAAATTTTAAACTGTCAAGCTTGACATACTTTTAATGCATTTGGTATTTTGAGACCGAAAACACAGAGTTTTTCGAAACGTCAAAAAAATAAGGAAGTGCGCGATAGTGATGTGATTTTTGTTAATTTTTACTTATCTGCTTTTTCTGTGTGAGATTTTTTGGTTAGGCAAACTTAGTTTCAAAAATAACCCTTGACTGATCTGTTTGGCGCAAAAAATTATACGTTTGTATACTCGACGAAATGATTAAATTATTCATATTACCACGTTGTCTTCGGCCTTCAAGAACATTTCTTCACTTTATGGCTCGCTCCCCGTATAAGGTGTTCCTGCTGGGCAGTCGGTCGGGCCTATTATCACCCAGTATGAAGCATTCGAGATCCGATGGTAGTTCTTTTACCACCCGTGACATTGTTTATTACGTTGCCTTAAATGTGCTTGATAAAATTTTATTCCACAATAAAATTTGTCGTTTTATTACAATTGTTTTAGTAGCTATAACCTTTATTATACAAGGGGAAATATGTGCCTGCTTTTTAAAAACGTATAAAGACATTATCTTATGGGAATTTTCTTAATGAATTAGCCTTAAATATTTTCTGTCCACTAATTAGTTGTAAAGAAATTTATAACTTTAATGGTCTGTCATAATGGTCGACGATTTTAAATCCTTAGTTTATGTTGAATGATAAAGCAAACCATATTTTTTCATATATCATGCTTGCTGTGATTAGTGGTTTTTATTGAATTAACAAATATTAAGCTGTTTATTTAAGAAATTACTTAAAATGTAGGAATTTGTAATATTATTTACGTAATAAATAATCTATACCTAGGTAGCACAAAACAATCACCCAAGATTGGCCAAATTGTGGCTTTAATATTGGTTGTATATTGGGCATGTTGGTGAGATATAGAAGTTCAAAATTTATAATATTGATCCTTCGGTTTCATACTTATACATGTTGAACCTTCAAATTGTTTAATTATTGGTTATATATGTATCCCCCGCACTTCGTTCGAAGATGTCAGGGCCGGAGCAAAAAATAGATTTTTCTGAACCCACCCTAAACGTGTCATTCATGAAAAATTATATATACTTTAAATATGCCCCAGTGACCTCTGTGGAGGTTGAACACACGTTTTCGAAACTGAAATCGATTATTAGCGACAAACGCCACAGCCGTTACACTTGAATATTTGCAGCAGTTGCTGGTTATTCAATTTTATTACAGCACTACAAGTGAATACTTAGCAGTAGTGTTTTGTAAACTAATAAACTCAATATGAATAATGTTGGACATTATAAATTACCAGTACAGGGTAAGATGTTGATTTTAACTTTTTGTAAGTATATGTTTGCATTATAATATAATGGTGGAATATTTTAATTTAATTAAGAACCGATATTGGTTCAATCACATAAAAATATATTTTTCATAAAGATAAATCTCATGTTATGCAGTTTTTAAAATTTCTGAACAAATGATAGACATCTCCATATCTCTTCTTTAAAAATCAATACTTTCGCTATAGCAGCACGATGTAAAAACAGAAAATTATTTACAATTACCAAAGTTTTTGTCATAATTTTTTTGATCCTTTTTTAATTTTATCTGTCTGATAGAACGTGCTCGTGCATTTTTTATAGGTAATCAATTTTGCTAAGATTGTACGAGTGAATCCATTTTAACTTATTCTTTCTTAAAGTATTAAGTATTTTTTAATAAATTAACTTGTTAAATTCTCATGATGATCGGGTATGGTGATAGAATTCGAACTCATGAGGAAGTTTGTGTTTTGTTTAAAGAAACACATCCGAATCGGCCACCAATAAATCAATCCACTGTAAGCCGAACTAAAGCAACATTTCGAAACTAGCCCTTTTGACCCTTCATGAAAACCCCCATTCCACTATGAGAGTCGTAACAGGTGATTTAGGTGTGAGTAAAAGCACATTCGATAGATTTATTTACAAAAGCAAGTACCATCAAAGTTCACTTTGTGCAAGAAGAGTTTTGCGAAATGATGATGGCAGAATCTCAGGCAGATCCGGATTTTGTCAAACGTATAATTTTCTCGGACGAGGCGTCTTTTTATTTGAGTGGCACTGTTAATAAACAGAATTGTCGGTACTGGTCAGATCACAATCCACACTGGACGATGGAAGCTCACACTCAGAAGGTCAATGTTTGGGCCGGAATTGTTGGTAATCGAATTTTGGGGCCGTATTTCTTTGAAGGAGATTTAGATGGCGCAAGATATTTATATTTTCTTCAATTTGATATAGTTCCTTCCTTGGTTGTACTGTTCCCTAATGAAGAAGAACCAGATTTGCCTAATGACACAATTTGGTTACATCAAGACGGTGCACCGCTGCACTATGGCCATCGCTGTTCGCTGTTCGCCGCTACTTAGATGACGTGTTTCCTCATCGGTGGATTGGCAGAAGAGGACTTAAGGAATGACCCGCCAGGTCGCCAGATTTAACACCGCTAGAATTTTTCCTTTGGGGATATGTAAAAAGTAATGTATACGTCAGTAAGCCAAATAATCTTGACGATCTTAAGGAACGAATTCGACAAGAAGTTCATGTCTGAAGTTATTGGAAATGTACAACAAGAATTTGTTTGTCGTCTGGCCCATTGTTTGCCAGTAAATGGTTGACAATTTGAAAATTTAATTTAGGTTTTTGTGTCCAAAGGTTTTATTAGCGAACACAAAAATTTTCTACGATCGATTACGTTTCAATCAATTTTTTAGTACTTTTATTCATTTGTAAATAACTTTGGTATTTGTAAATAATTTGGGTATTGTTGCCCACCCTGTAACAATTAGAAGCAACTTGTGATACATTTTTGAAAACACCAGATAGGGCACCCTGTATATTAAATTATTATTTGAAAAAACAGTAAATTAAAATCAAAAATCGACTGTTTCGGGAATTTTCAATAATGTCTTTTATTTACCTAATAATGAATTTGTGCGTGGCTTTAGAGACGCACTGTATATTGTTTAGATAGCAAGGCTAATAACGCACATAGTGTCAAAATAGTAACATTAACTTATAATTTTAAGGCAGCGGATCGAGATAATTTTTGCCTTTCATTAATTAAATCATTATTCTAAATTTCTTCGGTCTAAACTCTTGAGAGATATTTGGATAAATCTGAAATATATTCGCGTCCTGTATCTTGAAAACCAGTGATTATATTTCTTTTTCAGTTTTTATTTTCTATCGAGAGAAGAACTTTACCGAGATACGTTTGTATTTAGTTCAGTAAACGTTTCGGTTTCATATTTCAGATAAGCATCACTTCCGTCAGTATCCTTATGCCGATGTAATCAAATCAGCAATTTGACTAATCGAGTGTAAAATACTCAGCTAGGTAGCCACTTAGCTGGAACCTTTAAGTAGTAGGCAATTGCGGTAGGTATTTCGGTACATTTGTTAGTTCTCAGATTCCTTAAATCGCTCAGGAATAACTGAAACTGCCCTTCCTAGGAAATAAGGGACCTAGCGCTCGATCTGACGTCACGAATTTTTTAAATTCCTCTGCGATGAGTAATAGGACTTTTTGGATGACGATATTCTTGAGGAACGCAAGTTAATGTAAGCTTGAAGTAAGAAAATTAACAATTTGATTTTAGGAACCGATAGTTCAGTTGACGTCTACATAGATAGATTTAGATGCATTCTTGGCTTTCTGAAACGCTCAATATTTCTAATAAATATACGTATAGAGAGTTTAGAAGGCTGTCACACTAATTATTTTATTTTCTTTCAAAAGTACAGATGAATTAAAATTGTAAAGTGTACAGTATGTCTCAAAATGATGGTACAAATTTTTTTCCAGTTGAGATAAAAAAATTGCTAAAACGACATTTAGTATATACAGGGTGATTGAGTCAATGTCATTAGTTTTAACCACGATTTCGGGAGGTCAAATAAAGACAAAAAATCAAAAAAAAAATTATCGACCTTTTTAAAAAGAAGCAAAACAACCCATAACTCCTGGTAACACGGCGCATCTGGTAGGCTGCCAAGGGTCAATAACAGTTTGAAAAGGAATTTAAATAATGATTTGAAAATACTATTTTTTTTAATATGCATTTAATTTTTTTTAATCGTTTATTCGTTTTTTTATATACTTTTAAGTGTTAACAATATTGTGTGAAACTAACTACTCTGTGGACTAAAGTCCCAACCAGCGTTGAATTACACCCACAATATCTACCCATATATTCTTTATTATTAGCTTTTGTAACATTTTTTACTCTAATAGATAGGTATTTTAAGCTAATAAATATCAAATCTCCTACAATTCCTATCAATGAAGTAATATGTATGCTCTCTAATACCAAACATCTAGGTATGCTAATGAACAATTCCACAGACAAAGCTCTATTCTACTAAAAAAATTAATCTAGCTTAATTTACCAACCTGGTTTAATGAAAACATTGATAGGAATTGTAGGAGATTTGATATATATATATATAAGCTTAAAATACCTTTCTAATACAGTAAAAATGTTACAAAAGCTAATAATAAAGAATATATGCGTAGATATTGTGGGTGTAATTCAACGCTGGTTGGGGCTTTAGTCCACAGAGTAGTTAGTTTCACACAATATTGTTAACACCTAAAAATATATATATAAAAAAAAAAACGATAATAATAATTTTAATTTATTGATATAGTTAGATACTCAACTTAAAGGAGGCCACCTGAAGAAGCAATCCTAAAAATGCAGAAATAAGTCAGAACTCATCTATTGTGGTTGAGTTCCCACATTTTCAAAAGTGAAATTAGATATTTATAGAACGTTTTCATTAAACCAGGTTAGTAAATTTAACTAGAGTAATTTTTTTAGTAGAATAGAGCTTTGTCTGTAGAATTGTTCATTAGCGTACCTAGATGTTTGGTATCAGAGAGCATACATATGACTTCATTGATAATAATTGTAGCAGATTTGATATATATTAGCTTAAAATACCTTTCTAATACAATAAAAAATCGTTTATTCGTGTTAAAACATGTTTTTCTATCTTCCCTTAAAATTAATAACATTATGACTAAATCACCCTGTATAAAATGCCACGTTTCTATTTTCGATTTTTGCACCGTATTTGATAGATATTACCTACATTTTTTTAAATAGAAAACCCTTCTAAATAAGAATTCAGCAATACAATGTTTGTCACAATCGTTAAAGAATAATGGTTGCTCCATTATTCTGAAAATTAAATGAAAACGGGACATTTTTACTAGTATTACTTTTTATTTTATTATAGATAGCACATATTGACAGTGCATCCCATCAGCCAAGGCACAATGCCTAATTAAATGAACACAAGGCTATTGACCTAAATAAGGTAGGTCAAGATTCGGATTGCCGGATTGTTTATCAGTGAATATGTCTCGGACTGTTTTTTTGTATTACTCTCAGTATTTAAATACGAAAAATTTTCCAGCCTCCCGTAATAATTTACCTGAGTGAGTATTGTTTTTTGTCTCACTATTTATATAATTAAATGTAAATGGTTTATTATTTGTTCTGTTGGAGTTTTGTAACATAAATATTAAATATTATTTAAATTGAAACTTATTATTCAGTTATTTACTTATTTTTATTTATTTAGTTACACCATCCTATAGTAAAAAAAACAATTATAGGATGAGAAGGACTATAAAAAAATATTACAAAAAAAGAAACAAAGTTAAAATAATTGCCAAGCAAATTTAACTACTGTGAAACAATCTTCTGATAGACTTAATGCTACAATTAAAAATATCTAGATCAGCTTGAACAGAATGATAATCACTACACACAGTGAACAAAGGTGAGAGCTGAAGTAAGTTGGTCCTTGGGGTTGATAAACAGAAGCTTATAATATTTCGAGTTCCATACAAAGGACCATTAAAATTAATTTGTGATAATATCGAAGGGCAATCGAATTGTTAATGATTTTGAAGAGAACTATAAGAGACTGCAGTTCTCTTCTACTATTTAAACTTATTGTGTTGTGTCTCAACAAAAGGTCATTGTGATACCAATATGTGGGTAGAACTCATCTACTTACTTTAAACGATACAAATTTTAAAAATTTACGGTGAATAAATTCAACCCTGTTAATATGGGCCTGATATCCAGGATTTCAAACAACACACACATACTCCAACTTAGAACAAACACATTGTACAATAAAAATAAAGTTCTTTTATTATTGAAACCATTAGAATTGCGAATAACAAATCCTAAGCTCTTATATGCGGACAGCGTAATATTGTCAATATGGTGACGAAAACTAAGACTTGTATAAAAAAGTACGCCCAAATCCTTGATCTCAGTGATTCTATTTATCTTGAAATTATTCAGTTTATAACCATGATGGTAGTGGTCACTTTCTACTAAAAGTGATCACGTTGCATTTTTGTACATTCAACGGTACACACTACCCATGAACTTTATCAAGATTTGCTTGAAGCTTCAACGAGTTTTCTTCGAAACGAATATTACCAAAGATTTTTAAATCATCAGCATAAATAAGACAATCAATATCAACTTTATCAACAATATAAATAATTAATAAATATATTAAAAAGCAAAGGTCCTAATATCGGGCCCTGGGGCACACCAGAGGGGGCAATATATTATTATGTTATTTGCATGTATTACATATTTTAACATTACAATAAGTAGGTCCTAGGAAAACATTTAAATTTGGCAACGTCGCGTCAATCCGACATTAAGTTGAACTGGGAGCTGAATCACTGAAAAGGAGTTTAAATAATGACTTGAAAATATTTTTTTTGGCGTAAATATGCGTTTTAAAATTTTTTTAGTCACGTATTTGCATTATACTCATTTTTCCCTATCTTCTCTTAAAATTAATGACATTATGACTGAATCACCCATATGATAAAAAAGATTATGTTAATATTGTCGTTATAATGAAATGTAGTACAATATCATTAGGCTGAAATACATTTTTCACAAAGCATTTCCTAGGCAACTTAAATAGGTACCAATCTAGTTCAGCAGAGATATCTAGAGCACGCTGACATTTCAGAGATTAGCTCTCAGGCCACAAAGGACCAATTTGAGTGGTGGTGACCGATAAAAGTTCTGTGTGAATTATTAGGAATCCTTCCTTGTCCTCACTAATTTGTCTTGCTTGTCTTTTGAACGGTTGCGCTCTCGATTGTTTCTATGTGTTTATCAGCAAAGGTATTAGTGGGCTTTGAAAAGGTTGGGGTATTCTAGATGGGACGGCTGATAGGACCGTAAGAATGCTATTTTTTAGTTCTTCGGTAATACAAAAATCGTGTTAAGGAACACACAGAGCAACATCTCAACTACCGCTTTTGGGTATAAAAATAAATATGTACGAGGTCGGGTCAATTAATAATGGAATTGTGGTGCCCACAGAAAATACATTAGTATAACAGCAACGGGCGATTAAAATTCCTAGGAGGATTTGAATGAAATATTATACGGCTACTTAAATATATACAAAAAATAACATTCTGTAAATTCATACACTGTTGTAAATTAAATTATTTTGGTGTTGAATTTTGAGTGAATCTAAAATTTAAACAAACAAATGAGATTAACAACACAATATTTAGTTAAAGGAATCCAAATGTATGAGTGGGAACATATTAGAGAGTTATTGGAAATCTTTTTAATAACGCCGAACAAGATTTAGTACGACTTTATTTAAATACTGCTTACCCTTATTTTGTTCACAAAAATATAGTTATTGGTCAATAATTTGTCGGATGGGATTGCTTTATCCTTTTGTTTATTTCTCTCAGTTTTTGCCAATTTAATGATGAATCAGAAAAATAGTATAAGACAATATTTTGGGAAATGAGGGTAAGTTTACTTATGTGTAATCCGTTCGTTCATATAACAAATTTCTTAATTAGGAGAGTGGAAGAGCACAAACTTTAAAAAGTAATGTCCTCTTACATAACATGTATCGTAAATATTTTTCCAAATTACAATTTGCGTAGAAAAATGTATATAGTAAACTAAGATCTGTGTCATGAAGCTGTGGTACAAACAGATAAATATAACATTTACAGAGTGTTCCGTAGAAGAACCGACACAGAGCAGGTTCCAAAATATTGCAATTTAACCAAACATACTTATTTACAAAGCTGCACACAGGCAGCTTAGGTTTGTTATTGATCTTTGAGTATGAGTTCAAGTAGATTGAAACACTACAAGGTGTTTATTGAGGGTCAGTCACCCCTAAAATTATACCAAACTTTTTTGTCATTGATCTAATTTAAGATGAATTATCTCGCACAAAATTTAAATTAAAAATTTTATTCTTGTTAAAATAAAAAAACCTTAAGGTTTCCAAAAAAAATGCATTAATTAAAACAAGTTTTTAATATTAATTAATAGAAGAAATGAAAAAAGTCAGTAGTAGACTTTGTCTTTAAAATTTGACAGTTAGTAATAAAACTAAGTGTTTTATTTCTACTCCTGTCTGTTATTAAAAGTGGCTGGAAACTGTAGAAATGTGGAAGAATTTTTTAGTGATTCCTCATAGAGAACCACTTTTTAATGTTGAAAAACGGGTTCGAGAGACAGAAATGTTTTTCAATAATATCCGAGAACGTTCTAGTGCAATAATGGCCATTTCAACCGTTTGTTCTTCCTTTTTTTTTTTTTTTCAAAAAACGTTTTTAATGATTCTGCTGTTCTGTGAATATTATTTGGCGACCGTGAGTTAAATTCACCTGCTATCATTTTTCAGACTATCGGTTTTTTATTCTCCACCGTACTTTTATAATTTGCTATTATGTTAATTAGTAATACTTTTTCTTCATTGCTAAAATTTGCCAATCGTGGTTTTTTTTTGGGAATTATTTCCGTTATAAATCCTACCAATTCGAAAACAGAACTTAGCAGAACAACATAAAGTCAGAACAGTGAGAGTGAAGTGTCAGTTTTCAGGTTAAGAAATAGTCATGAAGCTAACAACTTGTGCAAAATACCGAAAAATTATGAATATTGGCTTTTTAGGTAGACTTTACAAATGAAACTTAATAATTGTGCGGTGGAAACATTACTATTTTAAACTAGGCCTAAAATTTTAACCGCTCTTAGTTAGTTAGGTATTTCATGGTTTTGAATATAGGGTAGATGATAGTCGATATCATTTCCCAAGTTTCATCAATAGACCTCAAACAACTTCAGAGATAATAGAAAAACTGTGAAATATTTCAAAAACATATCTGTCTCTCTCTCTCTATCTCTTGGAAACTAGTATCTTAAGGGATTTGGTATATCATGGCCTTAAATAACTTCAAGAAGTCACCCAGTACAGGGTGTTTGAAAAAGTTGATACAAAACTTTAAGCTGTAAAAGTAGAATAAAAAAAATAAAGAAAAGTTCCTATAAACATTAGTCCTCCAGAGCTACGAGATATGGCCCTCTAAAGGAGTATTATCATTTAGATTTTTTTTAAAATAACTTTATTTCTAATTAGGATAATGGAATGAAAATTCTAGGTAATAATCATACTATAAAGGTCTTTAATTATCATAAGTTTTTTCGATTTTTTTTTATTTGTTTGAATTAGCAAGTAAATAATATTATTTTTTAATGAATTAGACTTTTTTAAAGTAATAATTAATAGTTTTAGTTACTGTCCTGAACTATACATTATTTAAAAAAATAATTATTTCCGATAATAATTCGAAAAAGTAGAGAAATTTTTTCTTTAAAAAGTCTAAAATAATTAAAAAATATTTGCTTGATAATTTAAAGGAATAAAAAAATCGAAAAATTTCTTTTAAGGGTAGGTAGCAAAATATGATAGTTAAAGATATTTATGGTATGGTTATTACCTACAATTTTAATTCCATTATTTTCATCGGAAAGAAAATATCCAAATGATAAGACCCCTTTGGAGGGCCATATCTCAGTAACCTACTTTTACGGCCAGTTTTGTACCAACTTTTCCAAACACTCTGTACATAAAATTAAAAAAAATAAATTTTGAAACAGAAATGTGAAAAATGTCGGAAACATATCTAGATGAATATAAATTATAATTAGATATTATTTATATTTCCATATGTTTACGGTCAGTTCGAAATGTTAATTATCCCTTTCGTCTACGCACCTGAAAAATTTATTTCATGACTCCGTAGCTGCGCAATCGGCTCTGAGAAAATGCGTATAAAACATGGGAATCCATTGAAAAGAATGTCGTGGCAGGACCCCTAACCAGCCACAACGAGTACGGAGCGGTAAAAACAAAGGCCCACCGGCCTTAGGTGGTACGAAATCATATCCCTCATCATTTTTGACGGTCCGGCCTCAAACAATTTATCTGCCGGGACAGAACACGGGTTTACAATTATATAAAATATCGACCACCGGCGGTTACAGAGACGAGCGTAGGCACATGTTTAGTATTCGATGACAAAAACTGGGACTGCTCTTCTGGGATTACCATTTTAATTATTTCATAATTTATGGTGGACGGCTCCCACCGCGGCAGACTGCTTGTCTATAAAACAAACATAATTTGAGCCGAGGAAATTCAATTTGGAGAAGGTAATGGGAGAACAAATAATGGATTCTTTATGTATCCCGATGCTTAATTGGACTTTGTTGAATGGCTAGAGTAAACGTAAAATGTTTACGGACTACCGAGTTGAACATGTATAATTTCCTATTTTGAAACATGCCATTAGCTAGTGTGTTGAAGATGGGATGTACCGGGTGTCCTGCTGAAATTATGTTTAGATTAGGTACAAGTATTTGGATTTGTGTGTTTGGTATGGTAATAATAAGCACTTCCTCTTTGTTTTCTATGTCGTGGATCGTCATATTTGCTAGTTCTTCGCGACGAGACTAATCGGCAATTCCAAATATCGCGGCTACTGTGACCTAAAGTATATGTTGTCTGAGGCATTTAAAAGAAAATTTTCTATCTCTTTTCTTTCTAATACCTTTGAATTTGTGGCTTGTAACCAACGTTTGATTTCTTCAAATATGCCATTATCTTGAGGTATTTTCCAATATCAAAGCCCTCCTTTATTTTCAAGTATAGTTTCAACATCAAGTACTTCCACCATAGAGTTGACGGAGCGTTACGTTCTGCAATAAGCTGCATCGAGTGTTGAGAAAAATCTAGCACAAACTTTTTCGCTGCATCCGCTGAATTGCGTTGGACACAAGAATTGTCACAACAATACGATAGGTTTACGCCTACTGTATGATACCACAAAAATCGGAAAGTGCACTTTACTACACTAGTGCGGAAAAGTACCACTTCCGTCATGAAAAATCGTGTGGAAAATTACACTTTTCCGCATGATCGTAGCAAAATAATATTGATATTTTAAACTGTAAATTTAGTCAAATTGTTTTAGCCATTTCTTTATTTGTGGTTTTCTTGCCTTGTGATTTTTATTTAATAGTGGGTGGTGTATCATCTGTAATATTTTCTTAATATGTTGTTTTTTCGACCCTGTAAACAGAACGAATATTCTGTTGGGTTTGTATACTAAACAAATACATAAAACATAATTGAAGACCTAACTTCAAAAGAGTCTAAGTACCAAAAACATGAATAAAAGTTAGGAACAAAATAATGATTTTTACAGAAATCATTAAATACATATTGTTGATTAATTTTTATTTGACATAACACAGTACAGCAACCCTTATAGACTGTTTAAAGTATGAAGACAGCAAAACTATGATTTTTTAGGCATAAATAAAATATAACGATTATAAAAGGGTCCGTACTTGGACCATCTTATCATCGGTGGCACTTAGACCCTTTTTACTTCTAATAGTCATGGCAATACAGATTTGTCATATTTACCCCACTCCAATGAATAAAATACTTCGCAATGGCATTTAGACCCATTTGGATATCGCTTGGCTTAGTACATGGACCCTTTTTATGCAAAAATTTTATATTTTGTATTTTTGACACTTAGACCCTTTTGAAGTTAAGGTCTTCAATTAAGAAATTACTCCTTTATTCGTTTTTTTTTCCATTATTTCAAATAACCATGTACAATCGTGAAGGAAAGTACACTTTTCAGCATGATCGTAAGAAAATAATATTGATATTTTAAAATGTAAATTTAGTCAAATTATTTTGGCCATTTGTTGATTTGTGTTTTTTTGTCTTGTGATTTTTATTTATTAGTAATGAATCATATGTAATATTTTTTAATATGATGTTTTCCGATCCTATAAATGGAATAAGCATTCTGTTGGGTACTAGATAAAAATTACTAATATTTTATTCGGTTTCGAATAATATATATTTTTTTGTTTTTCCATTATTTCAAATATCCATGATTGGGTCATTTATCCAACACAATATTTTCTTACACATCTATAATGGTATCCACAAACTGGTTGAAAAAGAAACCATTTAACACCGGTCGGTTAATGCCTATGTGGCCGTATGTAATTCAGGATGCCATGCGGGCATAAAAGAATACAGTTGGGTAGTTTGCTTTCACACATTAGTGCCTTAATACACCTTATAGGAATGCCATGTGTATACAACAGTTGTTGGTTGACGTTAATTTGTTTATTCAGTAGTAAATGCGGTTAAACAAGGGAAATGCTGCCGGAAATTGTAAATTGAGCCCACTTTATCTAACACTTATAAACACAGAAATTGTCTGTGATGCCCAAGGAACTATTGTGATTTATTTTTCTACTTCTATTAGCTTTACATTTCAGTGTAAACAGGGGTAACTTAAAACATATATAGAGAGTAAAGTGCCTCTATGGGTGACACTAAAATTTACTTCCTTTTCATTTCAGATATAAAAAATCTAAACAGGTTAGAAAGAGATGGTTGTTATTAAATTGTGAAAGATTATTAAAGTTTATTTGAACTTGAAAAATATAAAAATAATCAGAAGCACTTTGTGTGGAGCAATAATAGTTTCAATGGTGTAATTTTAGTCTTAAAATAGTAGATAAAATATATACAACTTTTTTTATAAAACAAATGAGACAAGTATTCTTTATTAAGAGGTAAGCTATTGCAGCGTCAATATATTTGAAAATAAGGCTTCTTAGTGAGGCCTCAAGAGCACTATTTTTTTCTGAAAATAGAATCAAATTTTAATATTTGTACTGAAAAAATACTTTTAACGATTGGCGTAGAAGTTTATGGGGTTCAAGGGTGAAGAAGACCCATACCTACGCCAGTGGGTTTAGATAAAAAAAGTTATTCACGTCAAAATATTTACTTTTTATTACGATTGCTGTATACTAATTTTGAAGGAAGAATATTAATTTCTTTAGGATGTAAAAAATAAAATTAAATAACTTTTTAAAAGATGAACGCCCTGTATCAGGAAAATGAAGTGTCATAGAGACAACTATTATTTTTTCATGTTCTATATTTTCCCAAAGTTAAGAACGAAAAACCGCGGACACCCTGTATTTGCTCTCCAACTCATATGTTTTAAACTATGAAATACTCTTTCAACCAGTTTGACAATTTTTCACAGACTAGATAAATAAAACATATTTGTGGAAGAACATGGTGATAGTATCTGCAGTTTTTTTTACCAGTTGTTTTGTTCAAAAGAAAGTTCAACAATTTATTTAGTGTTGCCCCATCAATTGACTTACTTTTTTCTTCTTATGCAAAGCAATGGAAATACATGAAAGTTTTCGAGATATAACAAATTACAGAGTCGTCGAAAATTAGGAGCCAATTTACCAATAAAAAATTTGTTTTATTTTAGAAACCTTAAGAAATAAGTCAATACAAATGAATATCATTCGTTCTAAAATTTGATTTTTGCACTATATAATAATATACTGAGTGTTTTATTTGGAAAAATCGATTTTGGTGACTTAAATTGGCTCTTACTTTTTGATGGTCCTTTATATTTTTCAAATATTATGCGACCATTTTCAGATGTAGCAAATTGGAAAAATTTATATCATAAGCATTCCGTCGTTCAAGATACAATATTTTTGTTGCTGCACTGTTACTTTTTTCTTAAAATTTTAAGTAACTTGAAAACAATTGAGTTTAGGTTATAGGTTATTATAAACAAAATTGACTTAAAATTTAACGTAGAATTCAAGAATCCATTAATAGTGAGTGTAGTATAACCACTAGCGGTAGAAACGTAAAAATATTTTTAAAAAGCAGGCGCTACTAACGTTGGTAACCAAATTTTCAGAATCGCCCTGTATATAGTTTTCTTTATATCGATTGCTGCCGTTTGTGCTAGGATACACTGTAGAACGTCTACAAATTATTATTAACAATCTTAAAATATGTTCCTTAAATTCGTTGTCACATATACAGGGCGATTCAGTCATAATGTCACTAATTTAATTTTGGGTTATCAGAATTATTACAATTGAACATAAATTTTTAGTTCAATTAATTATTCAGTGTGCAGCTACATATAACTAGTTTGGTGTCTAACTGTTTAAAATAATATAAAACAACGCTTATTATCCGTCCATAGCACATTGTTAATAAAGTTGGGATCTTCTACAACTTCTATCACATTAAACAATCTAAAATAAACTAAAGTATTGCTGGTTTGCAGTATATTGTTCTTTCCTCGTATTTTAAATCTGTGACAAATAAATGCGGGAGGCGGTGGTAGATTTGAATAACACACCGAAGACAATCACTGTTTCACTTCAACATTGAAACGCCATTTGTCTGATACATCAGAAAATTTGCAGCATACCAGGATCGCCGTGTCGAGGTAGAGTAAAATTTATTTTTTTCGATTTTCTGTCTTTATTAGGCCTTACGAATGCGTGGTTAAAATCAGTGATGTTATTATAGAATTTTAATGAACTTTTCTCCACCAGTAAAACATTCTCATTTCAAGGATTTCAAACGCGACTGAAAAAGATCAAAGTGCCGATAATTTACTTGAACTGCTAGTTTATACTGTGATATGTAGTTATTAGAAATATTCAGAAAAACAGATATGCTTGTGATCTGGGTGAATCAGTGAGCTCAGTAGACTGAGTCGAGTTGACTGCGGCCGGTGAGGGTAAATCCGCTACAGTAGCGAGTCCGTGTGTTTAGCTAAGTGGTTTTTCTAAGAGGCCGCCTGCCTAGCTGTACACAATGGTTGCCTCCTGTTGAAAGAAAATATTGAAAAACAATCTCACATGTGTTTACAAGTACTAAACGGTCAACCCATCATTCTATTTACAAAATTATCTAGGAACCAGTTTAGGTGTTAATGGTTGTTTGTTTTCTCAGCCAACTAGACCTATTTCCTTTTCATATTAAGAGATACGAATGTGGATATGGAAATGTACCTTTAAATATAATGTATGTATAGGGAGGCCCCAATATGTAATGGCTTTATTAAATTTTCATTTTCATTTCATTTTTGACGATTTTGAAATAAAGTGAAGGACTACCTGATTTATTCCATATTCTATGACGTTTCTAACTTTCTAGGGGTAAAGAACAACAGAAAATTAAGCCACGATAAATTATGCACAGGGTATTTTTATATTTCCTTATAAATGGATGAAGCAAAGTGAACATTGTCAAACAATGTAAATTTGAACTGACTAACACTTAGAATTAGGGTAGATAAAGAAACCATAACCAAACGACGCTGGACGTCATGACGCTCTAATTTTTTTTTCTCAAATAAAGATTTCAGAAATTAAATGATGCCTTTTGAAATGCAATTATAGCTTTCTGAAAAAGGTAATCTCGATCTAAATACTAAATTATCGATAATTGCAATAAAAAATTGAAATCTATTCTTCTAAAGAACTATGCATTTTAACAATATGGGGCAAGATTACTTTTATTTTTACAGTAAATAAAGTGGCGTTATAGACAACAAATTTAGTAAAAAGTTAAAGAAACTAATATTATTCTATTCATATCTCCTCTATATTACCTAAGTTTCATTTTATCTCAAAAAATAATCGCAAAAAAATAAGTTTCTTTGGCCCTTAGGTTTTTGAGGAAAAAAATGTACTAAGGTAATTTGCTTATTGGTTTTATAGACTTGTTATTCTGGGATAAATATAAATATGGATAAAATCAAGTGAAATAACGCTTGCCAACTACAGTTGAAACATGAACGATGTTTATGGAGACATCTATAAATAAGTACTTCAAATTGTGTGAAACAATATGCTGCGGTTAAAGAATTCTACATAAAATAAAAATACCGGTGAGAGTGAACAGGTTCGATAATTTTATGCAAACAGGCTATAAATTCTGTATTTTTTTAATTAAAAAGATGAGTATAACAAAAGCAATTTTGTTAGAAAATATTTTATTGTATTTTTTAAAATTTATATATAAAAAAGGTATACGTGATTAACTCTTACAAAAATTCAATATCTATGTCACATTGTGTATCGCTACGACAAACTTTCAGAGCTGATTATTAGCCCAAGCTTTTATGAATAAAAACCAACTAGTAGCATCGAAATTAGGAGGGGTGTGTTTATTTGGATAAAATCCATGAGTTCTTTTATGTAAAGTGCAGGAGCATGTGTAAATCGAAATAATTTATTGTCGCATTTAATTTAATGAATTGTATGATGATTAAACTCTTCCATGATTAATATACAGGGTGTCCCAGAAATCAACGTTAAGCCGGAAACGGGCGATAGACCAAGTCGTGACAGTTATTAGAAAAATATTTCATATTATAAGTATCAAAAAACAAATTGGAAAAACTGACATCCTGTGATGATCTATCAAGTCCTGTGACTACAAATATTAATGTTTCGTCAAACAAAATTGGCCTGAAATACGGTTCCACTAAAAAAATTTTTTTTTTCCTTAACAAAGAAGTAATCTAGCAAGTATCATACTAAATGCGCCATCTTTTAAAACTACTTACCAAAATAGTGTAGTACATTTTTTTTTACAGTACAGTCGGTTAAATTCGGGCGATGTAATTATTTTATTATTTTTCACGTAGAGTTCAGTGGTGTACATACTTGTAATTTATATACAGGGTGTCTTTTTTAAAATATGACCCAGTCATATTGTTTTAAATAAAACACCCTGTATATTATTATGTAATTCAATTGCATTATTTCTTTCATTCTTAATGACATATAATAGGTGATACTTTATATTAGTAACAACTATATCATTACGAAGGGAAAAAATAATGGAATTGAATGCCATAAAAATATACAGGATGTTCCATTTTAAAAAATGTATGTTTGGCTTATATTTGAAAAGAGATGCCCTGTAGAGAAATTACAAGTACGCCACTGAACATAGAAAAGTCTATTAGAAGTAATTTTCACTATTTCGATATCTCAGGCTGTTCTTTGACATACGAACAATTCTTAAAAAGGATTTTTAAAAAACGAAGAGTTTTACGGAAGTGTTGATTGCGGCATCTTAAGTTTATCGAAAAAGTAGTCGAGTGTCGCGAAAACCACAACCTTCTATCTTTTGTATTGTACACTCTGTACATATGTTGGTTTAGTGTCATTTTCATTTATAAATAAGATGAGGCGTTTATGTAAATTTAAATTAACATAGCTTATGCGACACATTTTGCAAATCATATTAAAAGTACTTGCAAAAGTGAAATATTTATCATCACTTATATTAATATTTGTCCTTATTATTATAAGTTTTACACTCATTCTCAATCAGTATCTCTTAATATTTGGACATACGTAACACTTTTCAGAAGAACATGCATATTTGCTAGTCTTTTTCTCCATTTATAAAAAGCTCTATTAATTTTGGAGATACGAGAATCATATTTATGCACAGTCGAGTACAAAAGATACATTAAGGTTAAGGAAATACCAAGTAGAGCCTTGAACCGAAACCAATTTTATATTGTCACGCTATAAAACATAATATATGCAAGAGGCAAACGCAATAATTTATTATTTGAAACAAACCAAGGAAAAACTTGGTGTGGCAAATAAATGTCTGTTTATGAATTTTATGAAAGTCGTTGTAAATGGATAAGCGGGTACAGTCATTAACATTGGATATAATTTTATACTATACAGCCGTATATTATAATGCATGGGAAGGAATTTCTTTTCCCCATAAGTGTTGTTAACAGTAAATTAAATTTTTTGATCAAAAAATAAACATTTTATGGTATTTAGTTCGATTTATCATCGGCAACGTTGTCAACATCTTTGATTTCTGTCTAAACATTTAGCTTAGGACACATTAATAACAATGTGCAGACCACAGACATATCTATTAATTTAATAATGGAAATTTCTAAAGTGATCACTGATCACATTATTTTGGCGTATCATACCAATGTACCTATTAAATAGTTATACAGTATGCGCCAAAAGTATGGAGTAAATTCAATAAAAACGAAACAATTATTTTTCGGGAAAAACAGGTCGATTTTTAATTTAAAAAATACATATTTTAGCGTAAAATGCGATTTTCAAATGTCATTTGTTTTCGAGTAATGACGTCATCGATTTTTTTTAAATGGCAACACCATATTTTTTTCCTTGATTCTGAAAGATCGTTTAATTCTCTATCAGACAGTACTAAAATTTTGCCCTCTTACATAGGAAAGTTTTCGAGTAAATGACGATTGAATGTTAGAAAACGTAAATCAATTAAAATAAAGCAAAAACGTTATCAAGTTTAGTTTTTCGAATTCCATAGTTCTTTTATGGATCACGTAGGTGAAAATCTTTGCAAAGTGTCATTGTCACACCGACTTTCTAATAAGTATTGTAAGCGACATAGAAATTATTATTCAATTTAAAGTATTATGGCACATTTAACTGTTACTCAAAGAATTGAAATTTTAATTCTTATCGGATGCGGGAATATGACTAGAACTCAGCAGGAACTTGCGATTTATTTAATGAAAAATATCCAGATCGCCCTATCAGCCAATCAACATTCAGTAAGGTAGAGTCTAAATTTAGAGAAACTGGCAATGTTGTAAATATTCCAAAACCTGGACGTCCAAGCATTAATGAAAATCAGAAACAGAACATTTTGATAAGTATGGTGGATAATCCTCATAATTCTTCACGATTGGTTGCATTAAACAACGACACTAGTCAGAGCACAGTGCTACGTATCTTGAGGAAGGAAAAATATCATCCTTACAAAAGTCAACTTGTGCAGGAACTCAATGAAGATGATCCCGATCGTCGCTTACACTTTTGCGAAATTCTAATGGATTTATGTCAAGCAAATAGAAATTTACACGGGCAAATACTTTTTTCAGATGAGGCCACATTTTGTCTGAGTGGTACAGTAAACCGTCAAACTTGCAGATATTGGAGTCGGAAAAATCCTCATTGGATGGCAGAGGCACATACCCAACACCCTCAGAAAGAGTTTCTAGAAAATGACCTTGTTCCAGCCCTTGCAGTAATTTTTCCTAACGATAATGACCCTGACATTCCTGACGATACCATATGGTTTCAGCAAGACGGTGCACCTCCGCACTATGCGTGCCCTGTACGAGATTTTTTGGACAACTGTTTTCCTGGGAGGTGGATCGGCAGACGCGGACCGATAGAATGGCCTGCAAGATCGCCAGATCTTACACCTCTTGACTATTTTTTATGGGGATATTTGAAGTCAAAAGTGTACATTAATAAACCACGTAATTTAGAAGAACTTCAAAATCGCATTCGGGACGAAATACGCAGAGTTACCCCAGAAATCATTCAAAATGTGCAAGAAGAATTTCTTCACAGACTTGCGCATTGTCAACAAGTTGGTGGATGGCAATTCGAGCATTTAATTTAAGTATAAAATTTAATAAATTGTATTTTATTTTATATACCTCAGGATTGTTACTTTTTTATGGATAAAATTTACGTTTCCTAACATTCAATCGTCATTTACTCGAAAACTTTCCTATGTAAAAGGGCAAAATTTTACTACTGTCTGATAGAGAATTAAACGATCTTTCAGAATCAAGGAAAAAAATATGGTGTTGTAAAAAAAATCGATGACGTCATTACTCGAAAACAAATGACATTTGAAAATCGTATTTTACGCTAAAATATGTTTTTTTTTAAATTAAAAATCGACCTGTTCGAGGATTTTTCCCAAAAAATAATTGTTTCGTTTTTATTGAATTTATTCCACACTTTTGGCGCATACTGTATAGTTGACACTAATATTTTTGAGTAATTTTGACCATATTGGTGGTAAAAATGATACCACTGAATTTAGAGTGGGTGAGAAATTGGATTAGTTTTTTCTAAATACTTTTAAAATGCTCGATATAAACAAATCTTTGTGTGCTAACGTAAACCACTTTTTAGCGTAGTAAATGGACTAACGGTAACACTTCTAAACATATATTCTTATATTGTTTTGCAGGCCACCCTACAATTTCATGTTGATCTTTTCTAAAGTATAAGTAACAGTTTTCAGGTACATATTAATTATTTTACAAGTCATCGTCGACGCATTTTAAAATGTAATATAATCATGAGAAATGTAATTAATTTGTCCTTTTATGAACATTATTGGAAATTATCCAGACCGTTAGTACGTAACATCTACAATTAAAAAAATATTTTGAAAGATTTCTGTACCTAAAAATTTGTTGGTTAGACCACTTTCTATCGTTATATATTCATTTTGTTTCAGTACCTTCGAATATTCTCAGGTGCCATGAGATAACATACCTGTTATTTGCTAATCCCTAAATTGTTAATTTATTTAATGTTTAAAATTATTTATATTTGTAGAAAACACTACAAGAATACGCCACCCTTATTCCTTTTGTGGGTCTATATTCTAGTAACGTAACAAATTGGGTTGAGGAATCTTATATACTTTTGAAAATATTCAACAGATATAGCTATACAGAATGATTCAGAACTAATCTAAAAAAATGTTTTTGAATGTACAGGCGACTCTTATAAATACAATTTTATAAAAATATTGTTCCTAAATACACCAAAAATTTTATCATTTTGTAGCCAGTAATTTGTTATATGTAAAGCATAATCAGCTTTAAACATTTCTCGAAAACTGCATTCTTAAACATACGCTGTTTTGTTTAATATAGAAAACAATTGCCCGGTTTTTCCATTTTTTTAAACAATATAACGAGTAATAAGGTTTTTTGGCATTTCTCTATTTTAATTTATATAAAAAAACAGAACATGTAGCTACTTAAAAGAAAACTATTCGTCATTTCATGAAACATTGAATATTAGCCTTTTTTAATGTGAATACATTGTCATACTTTAAACATCTATGCACATACAAGAAACCATAATTAATTGATATTTTGATACAGGTACAGGGTGATTCAGAACTTATCTTAAAAAAAAATTGTTGGATGTACAGGGGACTCTTAGAAATACAATTTTGTAAAAATAAAATCAAAAAGAGCAGTTAAAAAATGTTTTAAAAATACACTTCCGCACGGCACTGGAAACTGGTTCCTTGGGCCCAGTTTCTACAATCTAAAACAGATGTATCTGCTTCTTCTCAGTTTTGAACTTGTAAGTTATTGGTAGCAGCTATGATCCGTTTGCGTAAATCATCAATAGCGTCAACTTCGGTGCAATATACTTCATTTTTTAAATATTCCCACAAAAATAAGTCCAAATGATTTAAAGTTAGGAGATCGTGGCGGCCATGGTACCGGTCATCCTCGTCTAATCTATTGGTATTAATGCTTGGACACGCTGCAATACGCCGTAGAGACCTCCATCTCTTCCACGATTCGATACCACTACACACCGTTGCAAAAGTAGCTGCATTTGGCATATGTTTACTGGGAAATCGTTCATTTTACCTTAATCATAAATTAAAACTAATGTAAATACTTGCATCACAAAAAAGTTAATACGATAAGTAATGGGATATTTGAAATTACCTGGCTAGAGACTAAAGTAGTCCAGCGATGTAAAGGTTGACTACTAGAAATTCAATTATTTATTTCTTGGAAATTATAAGGATTTTACAATTTTTTTTGCGATATTGACTCAATTTTTCATGACGCATCTATTCCCAAATTGTTTTAGATACACTGAAAAAAAGGCCAGTAACTTTACAAATATACTTTGTAAAAATATCCTTATAATTGTCTTAAAATAATTCTAAAAATAATGATGATATTACACTGACGCTTGTAAATTTACAAGAAAACTGCAAATATACAACAAAACCGTAAACTTCATATGTAATTATAATGTAATATGTACATTTATAGAATATATTGTAATACATTTACAATTAGCAATGTGAAATCCACTTTTACATTGTAAAATTACTGAACATACCAAATTTACTATATAATTGACTGTAAAAATATGCTTAATTTGTGTGTGAAGATACTACTAATTTTAAAAAGCACTGCCACTAACCGTTGAGAGCGTTGGGTGGTGACGCCTTCATTATTTCTTGCTTCATTTCGATGAATGCAGCGTGTACCTAGGACCTAGGTACTTACATAATTAATTTAGTGAGTAGTGACTAGCAATATAATCATATCTAAAGTGACAAGTGAGTGTTTTTAGTCCTATAAATAGTTTTATCTAGTACTGGTTGTAACATAACCTAAATAAATCATGCTTTATTTCGACAAATGCAGCATGTACCTAGGACTTAATACATAATTAATTTAGTGAGTAGTGACTAGCAAAATAATCAAATCTAGAGTGACTAGTGAGTGCTTTTATTACAATAAGTAGTTTTGTCTTGAGTTGCTTATAAGATAACCTATATGAGATAACGTAATAGGTATGTATTTTATACAGAATTATTGAAGCAAAGGAACAATGGTATTTTTGCATCTACAAAAATCAGATACCAACTGTAGATTGAACTCTGTTCATCTTACATATAAACAATATATTATTTTCTACGTTAGAATTATATTTAAATTGTAGGTACCTAAATTACACATTAGATCGCATTTGTATATTATAAAATATTTATTTTTTTATGTTTACATATACAAGAAACTTTATTATTTGATATATACGATATATAGATTTACTTTGTTATATATGTTTTGTATAACATTAAGTGTCCTGTTTTGTAAAAATGGCCTAAATGTACAGGTACCAAATTAAATAAAAAATATCGAAAGACCTTAATACTTTATTTTTCATAATCTAACTATATTTATTCTAACATTATAAACTTTTATTCAAAATTACATAACATACTAGAAAAAATAGTAAAATTATTGTTGGAGCTGTGAAACCAGAATTTTTGTAGTCG
Source organism: Monochamus alternatus (assembly GCA_037114965.1). Classification (NCBI taxonomy): domain Eukaryota; kingdom Metazoa; phylum Arthropoda; class Insecta; order Coleoptera; family Cerambycidae; genus Monochamus; species Monochamus alternatus. The sequence goes on along the minus strand of CM073429.1, from coordinate 76,913,377 downwards.
ATAATAATATGAACCATTACCTACGTTTTTACTAATCTATCAAAAAGTAAAATATATTCGTTATATTCGTAGCGTACCACTTAGGTGTATGTACCTACATGTTTTTCTAACTATAAAAAATTAAGCAAAACAAGGTAGTTAATTTATTGAAGATATAATAGGTATAGCTGTAACTACGGATTAGCTAACTGAGCTGAATTTACATAATCGGTTAGGAATAGTACGATTTTGTAAATGTTTTTCACACAATTTGTGCAAAAATGTTTAATAGAACGAATATTTAGTTTAGAAGATTTTTCTTTTTAAATAACATCCTGATGCAGTGATGTTATTGAGAAACTTATAGAAAAGCCTGACATGATTGTAAGGTAAGTAACAATTGTTAATTTTGGAATTACTATTCAGAAAATTTATTAGGTATCTATGTCAAAACACGTAATACGTAGGTATGCATAAAAATATTTTTAAGTTATAAATATACTAGCAAATTCTTTTTGTAAATAAGTATTATGAAAATATTCACGTAAGATGAAATAAATTACAAGTTGAATAAAAATAAATTAAAACACATATGTTTGATTAACAAAATATGACAGTTATAACGGAAAACTCGAAGTGATAAAAAAGCGTAAGCCGCTAAATAATTTTATAAGTAGAACAGTTTCACAGTTATCATAGAAAACGGCCAAAATTGAAAAACATCACGTAGGTATTTTTTAAACAAATCGAAATGTGATTCTCGCAATTCAACTTTTCTCGAAAATTAAGCCCGAAACATCTGCTTAACTTTTTTCTGTCTTTTCCGAAAATAGGAGAAACCTTCTATAGGTACCTAAGTATCCAAACTGGACCATCCTGTACAATAAATAAAAATTACATTGTAGTTATAGTGAAAAATGTTTTATTACAATGTAATTATACAATTGATTGTAAAGTTACTTTGTACTTTTATATGTAATTATATAAGTTACATTGTAAAAATTTTTGTATTGTAAAATTACAAAGTAATATTGCAGTTACTAAACGGAAAATTACATCGCAAAATAAATTTACAATGCAATTTTACATTTTAATTGTAAAATCACAATCTATAAGAAAATCACAGCAATAATGAATGGTAAATAAATTGCCATCTATTTTTACTGTAATTATTTTTTACAGTGTAAGTTCTAAATATTTTATAAGAAACTCTGGACATTCCTAAAGAAAAGATTATATATCAAAAACCAACACTGTTTTTTTTATATAAAGCTGTGTCACCTTGTATAAAACAGTTTGTTTTATATCTTGAATTCTAGTTCACGGTTCTTGGCCTTTTCCTGACGAAGGCATCCAATAAAGTACATTTTTTATGTCACCTTCGCCGATTTAAATATAAAATCCATAATCAATAAATCAAGAAGAAATAGTAAGTCCCGTCTATGAAACCGTCTGTGCCGATATCCATATTGGGCGAGAGAAGTGAACACCTGTCCGATCTTCTCTCGTCTTCCTTTTCTGCCAACATTTTAACACCTGGCCGACCGAGACTTACCGTTTTTAAATACTATTTTTATCAATCACGTAATCTACCCGTCTGGAATTCCACCATGTTTCTTTTGCCGATCAGCATCTTTGGATGCGTCTTATATTGGTCATGTGGTACTTATCTGTCTCACGTATCTGATGTTAGTTTTTTGTGCTGCTTCTGGTTCGATGTTGGAGATTTTCCTAGTACAGGTTTTCAGCCGGCCGTAATGCCCAAAAAGTCAGTACGACCTTCTTTAGGAAAGCAAATTAAAAGACAACACTTAAATCAGTTTATTTCGTCGAACTGGCCTTCTGTGAAGGAAATTAAATGTTGTATGCTGGTGAATCGTGAAATTGTTTTGCTTAATAAAAAGTAAATATTTTTTTTAAATTTAATCTATACCCCAGTTTTACTTTCTAAACAGTAATAGTAGGCGTATGCGCTTAGGTTTTGATTACAAATAATTATTTTTGTTTAACTTTCGAAAAAAGCAAAATTACCTTTTTTTAACGGCACGCTATCGTGAAAAAATGGAAACAAAAACTCGCGATCGTGAAAAATAGTTATTTAGTGTATTAGATACACACAACATTTTTTCGAAAATTGCGATAAAATAAGACAATTGCGTTATGTACAATAATTTAATTTATATTTGAAATCGTTTGAATCGTGTTTGAATCACGATGGTTTAGGCGCGGTGACTATCATAACGATAGCAACCTAATAAACAATAAAAATTAGTTATTTGAAAAAGTAGTGTCAGAATTATATATTGTAATTCATATCTTATGTGTTTCATTCAAAATGAGATCGGAAAGTAAAGAACAGCATTCACTTAAAAAATAATTACAGTAAAAATAGATGGAATGTATTTACCACTCATTATTGCTGTAATTTTCTTATCGATTGTGACTTTATAAATAAAATGTAAAGTTACGTTGTAAATTTATTTTGCCATGTAATTTTAGGTTTTGCAATTGTAATATGTATTACTTTGTGATTTTACAATACATAAAGTATTTTTACAATGTAACTTGTAAAATTGCACAGTAACTTTACAGGCAGTTGTATAGTTACATTGTAATAATACATTTTATATTATGACTACAATGTAATTTTTTTATTTATTGTACAGGATGGTACAATTTGGGCACTTAGGTATAGAAGGTTTCTTCTATTTTCTGAAAAGACAGAAAAAAGTAGCCAAGATATTTGGAGCTTAATTTTTCAGAAAAGTTGAATAGGGACAATCATATTTCGATATTTTGATTTGTTTAAGAGATACTTACATGATGTTTTTAAATTTTGGGTCGTTTTCTATGGTAACTTTTCTACTTATTATATCAATATGTATACATTGTAAATACATTTTTTCTCTATGTGTAGTATCTAGTGGCTTGAGGAATATTTTTTTATAACTTCTAGTTTTCCGTTACTATAACAAACATATATATTTTTTAATGAAACATCATACGTATGTAATATGGGGCATCATAGAAAAGATCTAAAGTTAAAAAAAATCAAAATTAATCAACATATCGAAATTAAATTTTCGTTATTCAATTTTTCTCAAAAAATATTTCCGTGAGATTTGGACTATCTTTTCGGAGACTAAAAGAAATCTCCTAAATGTGTCGAAACTCACCTAACTCGTACAGTCGATTTTAGAAAAACTTACTTTAAAGACATCTTGTTTACAACACTCGACTTCACTAACATTGTTTTAACATAGACACCTAAAAAATTCTGAATAGTAATTCATTTATACCTAACAGGTAGGCTAATATGCCTACATGAGAAAAATTTAAATATCGTAAAGAATTAACGATTGCTACTTACCTTAAGTAACATATCAGGATTCTCCGTGAAGTTTCTTATTAGCATCACTGCATCAGAATATTATTTCAAAAGAAAAATGTATTCATATTAAGTAACCTACTTAACATAAATGCCAATTGCTTCTAATGTTAACAAACACCCTTAATAGTAATACTGAATTTTTGATATGATCCCCAGTGAAGTCAAACATTTCCGAAGCAAGAGATTCGTTTTATATATGCTTTTCAGATTTTTATACAAAAAATTAAGTATTTTGGAATGTATGACTCATTTAGATTGAAAATAATACTTATTTCTATTACAGTCCCCTATGTACCTTATAAAATCAGCAGAATAGTCCTTTTTAAATTTATAATTAAAATTTTTGGACAAATTGTATGAGAAACATTTGTTTATTTTTCCTAACTGATTATATAGGTAAATAGCAATTTTGTACTACGATTACGGCTCAGTTAGCTAATTAGTAGTTACAGATTTATTATATCTTCAATATATTAACTGCCCTTTGCTTATTTTTTTAGCATTAAAAGACACACAGATACTGAAGTAATAAAATATTATGGTTTTACGGTATTTTTTTATTAAAATTGGTCCCTGCACATTTAGGTTATTTATACAAAACAGAACACTTAACGTTATACAAAAACATATATAACAATGTAAAAATATATTCATAGAACTAAAGTTAACATTTTGCAATATTCAAACGAGATGTATGATGGTCTATTTAGGTTAAAACCAGCTCTAGACAAAACTATTTATAGTACTAAAAACACTCACTTGTCACTCTAAATATAATTATATTGCTAGTCACTACTCACTAAATTAATTATGTAAGTACCTAGGTCCTAGGTACACGCTGCATTCATCGAATTGAAGCAAGAGATAATGAAAGCGTTACCACCCAACGTTCTCAACGGTTAGTGGTAGTGTGTTTTAAAATTAGTAGTACTTTCACACACACATTAGGCATATTTTTACAGTCAATTATATGTAAATTTGGTATGTTCAGTAATTTTGCAATGTAAAAATGGATTTCACACTGCTATTTGTAATTGTATTACAATATATTCTATAAATGTACACATTATATTATAATTACAATTACGGTTTTATTGTATATTAGTAGTTTTCTTGTAAAATTACAAGTGTCAGTGTAATATCATTATTTTTAGAATTATTTTAAAACAATTATAAGGATAGTCTCACAAAGTATATTTGTAAAGTTACTGGCCTTTTTTTCAGTGTTTACCAGGGGAAGTATTAGAAGCGGCACAAAGTGCTGTTTCACAATTAATCTCCAAAAAATCCGAGACAGTACGAGATTGCCTACAACGAATTCAAAGGTTGGTGTAGTTTGAAGAAAAGTTTGGCATATTTCGAACATGAAATTAAACCTTCGACTTTATGGTCAGTATATATTCCAAAAGTATACTTAATGCCAAAGATAATGTCAGAAAATTTCCAAAACTAATACCTACCATATTTGAAAAGCAAATCAGTTGGATACCATCCAAAAAAGTCCAGAATTTTAACTAAAGAGGAAATTCAGAGATTTTTACAAGAAGCACTTGATTTTATTTTCAAATTTTGTTAAACTCACAATTTCGAAAGAGAATAAACAATATGGGGAAATAAAGTTTCTCTCTACTGTGGATTTCAAATACTTGATGTAAAACCGAAAAATGCCATGATTAATGTAGATATCTAATAAAAATATCAATAGAAAATGCATAAAAAGGAGATAGTATCAATAACACAGAAAAATATATTTTGTATTAGGAATATCTACATTTATTGAAGAAGCTTTTTCAAGTATTTCGTAAATTGAATTGAGTAAGTAGTTATTCAATTAATTTTAGTTATTTAAAATTTTTAACGGTATCAATCGCTAAGTTAATAATAATTATCTACAATATCTAATACTATATGCATCATATCCAGCATCAATAATTCGTTTTGGGTATAACAAAGAGGAGATGTTCTAAAAATAGTGTGTATATTAAATAAGCTTAATATTGTGATGTTTTGTATAATTTATATCTACCTACTTATACACTTTTTCTGGTTATGGGATTTTCTAATTACAGTTTTTAATTTATTAGGTACCTACATAAATATGTAAGTAAGTATTTACCTATATCTAATGCGTATCACGTTATTTTCGGAATGGTGATTTTCAAATTTCCGTTGTCCATGCAAATCCATGGGCGATTTTGTGAATGCCGCCTTTTAATTAGTGGCAATTTATTTTTCATGGGAATAAAATTATAGTGATCAAAATCATGATTTATATTGCACTAATAATAAATTCGATGTAATTTTATAGTCACATTAAATTGTTAACATGATGGAATTAATAGATTAATTTTGTTTTTTTTTTAATGTATCAAATTGGAAATGATGGAAGATACATATATTTAAGTTATTTATAGTATTGATGCACAGCAAAAAAGAAGCATTAAATTTTACACGAAATTTACACCATTTTTGGTCCTGGGAAATCCGAACGGAAAAACGGTAAAATTTACCCCATCGTAAATTGAGAGGCTTGAGTAATATATTTTAACAAATATTTGGTAAATAGGTATATTACTTAGTATTTCAAATTGTTATAATTTTTTTATTAATAGATTGAAAACAATTATCTAATAAATAAACATATAACTGATCAAATCTTTCTGTGGATCTTTAAATTCTGAAATATAGTCAATGTGCTTGAAAACTTACTTGCGTGAATTATTTTTAAGTCATACTAAAAGTACAAGGGAATTAGTCGTGCAAAATTGTAAGTATCTCTTACTTATCTATTACATATCTATAACTAAAATTTTAGAGACTTCAACGGTAGATCAAGTTAATAAAGGTGTACAAAAATTCAAGATAGTTTATAAAGGTTTCAATGCCTAGAAACTTATCCATGTAATATTATACCTATACTTAGGCAGATACTGTTGATTTCACACGATGTCTATAGGTTTCACAAGTTCGAAGATTTCAATTGTGAATCAAGTGCTAATACCTACTTATCGGCTTATATATCTACCTATATCTGTTTAAAATGCAAAATTAATTAATGTATAACTAACCACAATTTTAAAATTTAGTAATTTTATCTAATAATTTATATCTACATATCTAATAATTAATAATTTTATTACATTTTATTCTGGAGACTTCAATGGTGGATGAAATCATCAATTTAGACATAGTAGGATTAGATATAAATCGGTAGGTAGATAGGTATCTGCAATTGTAGATTTACTTAGGTATCTATACTTAAGGCTTTCGGCGTTCCAATAGTCCTCCGAGTAAAATTGTAGGTACCTATCTGGATACAGTTCTGTTTATTTTACGATTTCTGCAGGTATTAACAGTAGATCAAGTATCAAGTTGGAAATGCTAACAGATTTTCATTGTTTGACAACCTGTACTTGTACCTTTTACTTAAGTATCATGATTACCTAATGTTATTCTTGATTCAAACTGAGTAATCTTTTCCGATTTTGTGCAGAAATACATTTTTGGCATACCTATACATACACATATACCAGCATATCAAAAGTAATTCTGTAATAAGTAAATAAAATTACTTTGCATAAATATAAGTAAGTAATATTGACTAATTAAGTTGCATAATTCAAAATTAATTAAGAATATATATCTCTATCTATAATTAAACAGACCAATTGCTAGACATTACCTAGATACTCCACGCTTGTACTTTTATAGCTGACCACTTCGAGTGCCTGCCGAGATTGGATCAGATAAGCAACAACATAACCAAGACAGTGTCATTGGAGATCATTAGAACAGTTTTCTTGTTTTAATTTTCTCAATTTATATTTAAGTAGACATATATCTATTTATCTACCTAAATGATATACCTATAGGTAGGTATGTCATTAGGTGTACTTACCTAGTATAAAAGTTACTATTTAGATACTTACTTATCTGGATAGCTAGATAAGATAAGATGAGGACAGAAGTCTATCTACACACACCAGTGTATGTCAGTTTAATTATGTCTAAATTTTTCGATTAATCATTGATACAGGTATGTAGTTAGGTAAATATATGTACCTAAGTAGACACCTATCTAGACATTTAATAGGTACACTTATTGATTTCTAGAATCTATCGCAAATTAATAGTGCGAGTTAAGACTTCTTATGCCTACGCCTAGGCCTACTATATATTAGACTACTAAATAATTCTAAAAGTGTATAGGTAGGTAGGTATATCTCCATTATCTGTTCATGTATATTAACGTTGTTCGCTTCATCTATCATTGAAGTCTCCACACCGACTTAGTATATTTAGTAAATTAAATATAAAGTTATATGTATCTACTGATCCATCTCCTTACATTTCTATATATATACCTAGATAAGTAAGTACAGATAATTATTGCTAGATACCTAGGGTTAATTTCGGATGCCATTTCGAATTTATAAGTAGATAGATAATTTTACATTTGCAGAACTACACATGTACTGTACAGTACAGTATCTAGATATATGTGTACCTACCTACATTTTTACACAATCTAAAATTGTATCTAGATTGTACCCTTGCATTTTTATTAGCGTTCCTAACTTGATCCATAGTTGAAATCTCCACAACTCACAAATAAAAATACATTTTATTTGCTTTAATCTATTGATGATCTTTACATTTCTAGTGACTTCATAGACTTCAAGATAAGTAAATGAAATGGTAATTTTCATCATCGTCGCATTTCTATTTAAGCAGATACGTAACTAAGTAAGCAACTTACCCTACCGTTGAAATTTCTAGAAATAAATAGCGTAATGGCTTAAATAATTAGTCAAATACCGAAAATTGGTTACTAATATCTAGCTAAGTAGGAACCTCAACTGCCTAAATTGAATTTTACAAAAAGTTAAGTACCTATTTAAATGGATATTTTCGTATTTTTACTATTGTTAACTACTTCATCTATCGTTTAAATCTCCATAATTTGACTCCTGGTCAAAGTCTAAAGAACTTAAGTATAAAAATCATTAATCAAATTAAATCTAAGGCTACACTGTAAAAAATAATTGCAGTTAAAATAGATGGCAATTTATTTACCACTCATTATTGCTGTAATTTTCTTATCGATTGTGACTTTACAAATAAAATATAAAATTACGTTGTAAATTTATTTTGTGGTGTAATTTTAGGTTTTGAAATTGTAATATTACTTTGTGATTTTACAATACAAAAAGTATTTTTACAATGTAACTTCCACAATTACTTATATAAAATTACAAAGTAACTTTACAGGCAGTTGTATAGTTACATTGTAATAATACATTTTATATTATGACTACAATGTATTTTTTTTATTTATTGTACAGGATGGTCCAATTTGGACACTTAGGTATAGAAGGTTTCTTCTATTTTCCGAAAGCACAGAAAAAAATAGCCAAGATATTTAGAGCTTAATTTCTGAGAAAAGTTGAATAGCGAGAATCATATTTCGATATTTTGATTTGTTTAAGAAATACCTACTTGATATTTTTAAATTTTGGTCGTTTTCTGTGGTAACTTTTCAACTTATCATATTAATATTTATACATTGTAAAGACATTTTTTCTCTATGTGTAGTATATAGTGGCTTGAGGAATATTTTTTTTATAACTTCTAGTTTTCCGCTGCTATATGTTTTAATGAAACATCATACGTATGTAACATGGGGCATCATAGAAAAGGCCTAAAATTAAAAAAATGCTATATAAAAACTAATTAAGATATCGAAATGAAATTTTCGTTATTCAATTTTTCTCAAAAATATTGCCGTGACATTTGGACTATCTTTTCGGAGAATAAAAGAAACCTCTTAAAAGTGTCGAAACTGACCTAACTCGTACACAGACATCTTGTTTACAACATTCGAATTCACTAACAGTGCTTTGACATACCTACCCAATAAACACTCATACGTGTATATAACGTTTATTATGACTTAACACCATTTAAAAAATAGGTAATTTCATAACGTAGAATCAACTTTTAAATGTCGCTTGTTTACACGTTGCAAGACACTAATGTTTACACGTTATAATTTAGTAACTATAACACGAATATTACACGATAAAAATGTACGTTTTTTATACGTTTTTTTTTACGTACATTGTAAGTTTATATTAAAAGTTGTAAATACGTTATTTTTAACGTTTCTTTATTGTATTGGATGCACTAATAATTTTAATTTAAATTGGTAGTTTTAAAAGCTACTTTTAACGTAATTATCAACACAATTAAATAAGAACAGTTTTTCATATTTTAATTTATTAAAAAAAATGTACAAAGTAGTATGTAAAATACTATACATGTATGTTCATAAATACAAAATATCAAACATTATTTATTCTTGGTGCCTTGGCTATATCTAGCGGCCGAATGCTTAAGCCACTCCTTTACAGCCCAGGCAACTCGCATATCATTTTTTTCATTTGCGGGGAAGTTTAGCTTTGCTGCTTCTAGAACCAAAAGTACAATTTGAAATCAGTGGTCAGATATTACTTTTTATCTTACCTAAAACAATGCTCATGGCAGTTGTGCTTTCAAATGCTACTTTGTTGTACCGGCCTTTCCAATTAAACTGAATTCCCAACTGATTTTCCATGATAAATTTCATGATACGTCTCGTTACTCCTTCGATGCCTGACCCACCTAGGGCAGCCAATCTCCGCACCTGCAAAATATTGTATAAACAATGAATATAAATTAATTCACTAGTTATTTATATGCCTAGGCCGAGAAAAACCTTTTTAGCGTACTGAGAAAAAATTATCTTGGATAAAGAAAGGTGTATATCTACGTACAGTATGATCCTAAAATATGAAATACTATATAAGCATGTGAGCAATCGATCTGATTTTTTCATCATGTTATTTAAATTTTGATAATAATTGGTTAACATTTTCCTATTTCACAATTTTTTTAAAGAGCAGTTTTAATATAATATTTATGTCACTATTTAATAAAACCACTATTTCTTTCCTTTACAAATAATATACTAATTACATATACCTATACAACTTTGATATAGGTTCACACCCAGTATAATTCAAAATTTATTTAAACTAGGTACTTGACATAATTAGGTACGTAAGTTAGGTACAAATATTTTTCCGATTGAATGAGAGACCATTTTATATAACTGTAGGTATTGTATTTAACAATTCCTGTATCTAACCCACGACAGCACACAGGGAATTACACACTTATAAAAAACCCTTTTGTCCTATCTATGTTACAATATGTATATTCATTAATAATATATTTTATTACGACCTTTTTCAAGGTCTAACTTCTAACTGGCCGGCAAGCCAGCGGCCATATTGAAAATGACATTCATTTACATACTGACTGTTAGATACCTATGTAACTTCTTTCTTGCCTTTAGATTTATAACACTATTTACAAGATTTACAACTACATTTATATATAGAGATGAAATGCTAGAAACAAATACAGAGAATAAAATTAATATACTTACCACAGAAGTAACACAACACAAACGACAATCGGTTAACCGGTAGAATAACAACAATCTGACTGGAACTACTGGAAGAGAGTAGAGAACAACGGCTACCTCGCTTCGCTTCCCGATGCAGCGAGTATCACGTGATTTATATTCGACCAATCAAGTGAATTATTCTTAAAAAGGTTCTTATACATATTTAATTGAACGTGTAAAAAACGTTTATTCCATCTTACATTTTAACGTATTCAAAAAAATTCGTAAAAGAACATAAAGATTTAATACGACACATTCTCTGTTATGTATACCAACGAATTCTAAATGAAACCACAAAGTCACAGATCTTATAAAAGAGAAGCGACAATTTGGAAGTAAAGCAAGCTTTGATATTAAAAATATTGATAGAAGTTCAATATTTGAATTACTTCAACACTTAAAAATAAATAGTTCTATAAAATTTTTCCATAAGAAAACAAACACGCACAAATAGGTAACTGCAATTAAAACAACAGAAAAATATTACTTGTCAAATAGGTGTATATCTTCCTAATTTACATGAAATTTGAATAGTCGCTTTTCAATGTTACTCTCTTTAGGTCGTAGATGTGAAAATTTACATTCCCTTATATGAAATTTTTTAATGAGACTGAAATATTTTCGGTAACCGTATTTATCAAAACAAGTAAAAATATATAGGACATTCTATTTAAATTTTCATTGTTAAAATCCGGAAGTGGTAATAAAGATGTAGGTCTTTAACTTGTATGCATCCTATATTTGAAATCTTTACTTATATAGTAAAGTAACGGTCTGATATTCCTTGTCATTGGCATTTAGTACATAATTACTGAAAAGTACACGTCATAAAAACGTTAACAACAATGGTAAAATTATAGTCTACCTGTAACATTAGTTTAACGTAAGAATAATGACTAGTGAGGATTTTAAATAAAAAAAAAACGTGATTATAACGTTAAACTATAAACGTGTTTTTTTACACCAAAAACAAACCGTCGATTTTGTAACGTAACACGGTTTATCGACCAATGATACGTTGATAAAACGTTTAAAATACGTACGTGTGTTTACTGGGTAGATCCCTAAAAAAATCTGAATAGCAATTCATTTATAACTAATAGATTAATATGCCTACATGAGAAAAATTTAAATATCGTAAGGAATTAACGATTGTTACTTACCTTAAGTAACAATCAGGCTTTTCCGTGAGTTTCTCAATAGCATCACTGCATCAGAATGTTATTTCAAAAGAAAAATATACTCATATTAAGTAACCTAAGTAACATGAATGTCAATTGCTTCTAATGTTAACAAATACACATAATAGTAATATTGAATTTTTGATATGATATCCCCAGTGAAGTCAAACATTTTCGAACCAATAGATTTGTTTTCTATATGCTTTTCAGATTTATATACAAAAAATTAAGTACTTTCGAATTTATGACGCATTTAGTTGAAAATAATACTTATTTCTATTATAGCCTCGATGTATACCTTAAAATCAGCAGAATAATCCTTTTTAAATTTATAATTAAAATTTTTGGACAAATTGTGTAAAAAACATTTGTTACACAAAACCGTACTTTTCCTAACTGATTATATAAATAGCTATTTTGTACTCCCATTACGGCTCAGTTAGCTAATTAGTAGTTACAGCTTTATTATATCTTATATCTAAGTGCCCTTTACTTATTTTTTAGCTTATAAATACATGTACATACAGGTACTGAAGTAATAAAATATGGTTTTACAGCATTTTTTATTATATTATATTTTTATATATTATGTAAGATGAACAAAACAACAGTGGGGTACCCAATTTTTGTAGATGCAATGTTTCTTTGTTTCAATAATTATGTATAACTTACATACCTATTAGTTCTTAATGTCATTGAGGTTATGTTTAAACAAGCACTAGACAAAACTATTTATAGTACTAAAAACACTCATTTATCACTCTAGATATGTTTATATTGCTAGTCACTACTCACTAAATTAATTATGTAAGTACCTAGGTCCTAGGTACACGCTGTATTCATCGAAATGAAGCAAGAATAATGAGGCGTCACCACCCAACGCTCTCAACGGTTAAGTTAGGTTAGCGCGTTTTAAACCTTCACATACACATAGGCATATTTTTACAGTCAATTATATAGCAAATTTGGTATTTTCATTAATTTTACAGTGTAAAAATAGATTTCACATTGTTAATTGTAAATGTATTACAATATATTCTATAAATGTACAAATTATATTATAATTACATAGGAAGTTTACGGTTTTATTGTATATTGGCAGTTTTCTTGTAAAATTACAAGTGTCAGTGTAATATCATTATTATTTTTAGAATTATTTTAAGACAATTATAAGGATATTCTTACAAAGTAAATTTGTAAAATTACTGACCTTTTTTTCAGTGTGAATTGAGCATCACATTTCTTAGTCAATATGTATTTATATAAAGTGCAGTAATTTTACTTATCTCAACATTTTAATATACTTAAAAACAACTTGGATATCACGTTAACATGAATTACCTAAGTAAACACACTGATACACTGATAAAAATTTGCTGTAATTTGGGATAACTTTACGTTGACAATTTGTGACCAGTGCAGAGTTATGTAAAATTACATAATAATTTTGTAAATGAAATAAGTACACTGCAGTATTAAAGAAATAAACATGGACAAAATTTCATATTATATTATGTGATTTTACAATTATAATACGCTAAACTTCATCATGAATTTGCGTCACCATAATTTGTATTGATTTATATTTACATTGTAATTTGTAGGTTGGAATTGTAAAATATACCTAGATACAACACTTGCCAGCACTACGAGATTAAAATAGCATATAGGTAATGCCTGATCTATTGACTGCATCTCTTATAACTATTTCTAATACTAAGCTCGTCCCGTTTTTTACTAACTTTTCTTCCGTGGTTCTATTATTAACTTTTACTCTATTCTCAGTTTTTCCTAGTGTTTCACGTATTATGTTCCTTATAGTTATTTTTTTTATTTTGCCATGGGTTTATTTATAGTCTACAAATAAAACTAAGGTTGGTTTACCATATTCGAAGCTTTCAGCCATAATTTCTCGCACAGTGAAATCCTGATCTACTGTACTTCTTCCTTATCTAAAGCCACATCGATATCCCTATTATATTCTCCATCTCTATTACCAATCTGTTTTATATATACGTGGCTAGTATTTTATGTGCCACATTCATCAATGCCATTCCCCTATAGTTCTGATATTCCCCTCTATCTCCTCTTTATGTATAGGGCAAATTACTGATTCCTTTGGCATTTCGTCCTTCTCCCAAACACTTTCTAATAGTTTCTGCAACTCTCTTTGTTCCTATTTTCCATATTTAAATGGTACAGCTGCCACTTTGTCACTTTCTGGTCTCTTATTATTTTTCAAGTTTGAAATTATATTTTTAATATTTTTACTTGATGCTGGTACCGTATTGCCTCCTTCCCCTAGCAGTCTGTTGCATTCTTTCCTTTCCATTTTATTGCTTTCATCCCCATTTAATAACTCTTCCAAATATGTTTCCACCTGTTCAATATTTCATTCTCTCCTGCAACTATTTTTGTCTTTATAAAATACTAGTCTTGGTTGATATACTCTCATTCATCACTTCTTGATGCTTCTTCTTGAAAACTTCTTGATGAAGTTTCCAGTGCTGTTATTTCTCAAGTTCTCTTCTATTTGTTCAAATATAGCTTTATAATTTATCTTTTCTTATTTCTTAGCACACTTTTGGATTTCCTTCTTTCCTTCACATGCTTCTTTGCTTTCTCTGTCCCTTCTTGTAGCATCTTTTTTTTTACATTAAAACCAAGAAAACCTGGATGGTAAGATTTTTGTGACCCACGCCGTATATTGTTATCGTAAACTGTTTCGAACCAGTTTCAAAAATGTCTGTTAGAAAATATTCTTTTACTGGGTTAGAAAAAACTGTTATATATATATCTATTATTTAAAGAAATTTAAGTATGTTGATATAACTAAAAATTCCTAACCGTCTTAATTTTATAATTATCGTTCTATATACATCTGTTCCAAAATCACGATTGCAACAGTAGACATAATTTCAGAGTCCTATAAGTCAAAATTCCAGCACGCCACCAATACAAAAGCCGTGTTATTATCGTTCGCCATATAAATATTCCGAAAAACGATCTCCGCAGTCGAAATGTCTAGGTTCGTTGAGGCCTTGCCACGACTATATATATAGGTGAGCAAAGAAATGATTGCAAGATGCGAGTCGAAGGTGGAGTATCGCATAAGGGGGGAAGCAGGGGCTCCGGGCGGCCAGGTGCACAGCCCCGGGCTCCGCATTCCGGACAAAACACGCGCTGTTTGCTCATCCTCGCGGTCATGGGCGTTTGTTAGGGGGCACCACGCAACGGTATGTGCGCGCAGGTAGACAGTAAGTCGACACGTTAACAGCTTGCGACTTTCGTTATTTATAAATATTGCTACACAGTAAAAAATAACATTGATTAAGTTCAAACTCATTTATGAGTGAATTAATTTGGTGTTGAGTTTTGAGTAAATTTAAGATTTCAACAATGAAATGAGCTTATGTACTCAATATTTGGTTAGATAAACCAAAACATATTGCGTAAGAATAACACCAACTTTTGTAGATATTAGCCATTGTTTAGTAAGTGGAAGGGTTAAAACAAAGTTGGGTACGAGCAGGTACCGATGCTCAGCTATGTATGATACAAGTCACTACTGTCTGTGGACGATAATCATAAGTGTATTGTTCTAACCCGATCATGGACCATGAACCGCAATTGTAAATACATTTTCAAATTACAGTTTGCATAAAAAAGTATGGTGTAAACTAGAAAGTGAGAATTTATGTCATGAAGTTGTGGTAGAAATAGGTAAGTAACAATGGCTGTCTTCATCCGATACTAGAAAATTGTTGATTTGCTTCTTATTTCAGGAAACCTATATTGTGTGTGTCATTACATGATTACCATTTCGATTAATCCTCAACTACTTAGCTATAACATTTTGGAAAACAGATCAAACCTGGAAATTATTAATGTCAATAGTTTATTTAATAAAGAGCCGTTTGAACTTCTTCCGTCCTACAACAGAAATTTAGAAAGAATGTATTGTTTAATAATATAATAAAATAAAACATCTTTACATACTGCGTCATGTTATTATCTACAAATATAATCTCAACCTTTATTTTATTCAACTTGCTATAGCAAACTTTTGTTTCAAATAGTGTGTAGTTAGTAATAGTAATAAATATAATGATATAATAATTATTATTTTTATTATTGTTATTGTTGCTTCCACAATTCTATTAAATCTATATTGTGTACCAACTAAACAGGTTTTCTTTTTATAGACTGTAAGTTTGATGACAATTATTTATAATAATTTTATAATAATAATAATAATATTTATTCAGTTCTCAAAATATAGAACAAATAGAGAACAAAAATACATGAATACAATTGAATAAACAGAGAAAACACAGAAGCAACTAGCGAAGTTACTTGTTTGTGTTGTTGGCTGGCACAAATTATTTTAAAAGTCTCTATATAATGTTCTACAAATAAAACATTCAGTAGTATTAATTTATACATAATAGGGTAATTTGTCATAGCCAGTACTATATTAAGTCACATTCAGGTAGGTATAAGATAGGAATTATATATGTATTCTAGAAAACATTTTATGAATATAAAATAAAATATAATTTGGTAATGCATGTATCATGTATCACAATCAGGTAAGTATACATTCACAAAGACGTCAAGATATTTTTTTTCGTTTAGGTTCAGAAAGATGTAGAAAAGTGTCAATCAAAACTCATTTAAATACTATTTATTATAGCAAGAGTTGATTATGTCACTCAAAAACTGTCTATCAGTCTCGAATATCCATTTTTTCAATTGAATTTTAAAACTAGAAAACGTAATATCGGTTCCTATGTGAAAGTGAAAAGGGGACAATCTTGGTGCTATATAGTCTACATCCCTTTGGCCTATTGTTTTTTCAGTACGAGGTAGAAATATTCCATCATTTTGTCTGGTATTATATATATATATATGTATAATTTTTTATTTTTTATCCATTCTAATATTTTTTGTGAAAACAATTGCCTCACATCATAAATTTTAGCCATATTATATAAGCTATCACTAGAAAATGTGTACGGTTTTTCAAATATTATTTTTAAAATCCATTTTTGTAGGACATGCAGAGCATCTAAGTGACTGTTACACCACCCCAACTCATAATTCCATATGTCAACTGCACTAGAGAAAAGTATAGCGTTTTTAAGTGGTTTCAATTTAGAAATTATTTTAAATATTTTAATTTTGGTAATATCCCTCTAATTTTTTTGACTCTGATTTTTTAGGTACTTAATTTGCAGATCCCAGCGCATATGTCGATCTATTTATACACTAAGATATTTAACCGATATAGTCTCTGGAATTTCAGAATGATTGCCAATTTTTAAGGGTCCGATATTAGGTAATCCAGTTTGGTAAGAGCTGAAAGGCAGGTAACTAGTTTTACTGAGATTTAATGTAAGCTTGTTGTATTGGAACCACTGAGATATCAACGGAAAATCGTCAAATATAATTTGTTTTAATTCCTGCCATGTACTGCCTGTATATATTATCTATTATTATTAATTATAATTTTTTGTAATAGTCATAATGTTATTAATAGTAATAATAATAATAATAATTATAAATATTTATAAAGTAATAATTTACAATCTGTAAAAAATTAAACACGTTTGGTGTATATATTTGGATTCTATTTGTATTTTGTGAAGTATTCCTGTGCCCCGTATTATCATGTTTGTGTTATTGGAATTATTTTCATGTTTTGGTGTTATAATTGTTATTCCGTTATTTATTACCATTATGTTTTGGTTGTTATTTCAGTGCTGTTGAGAAAACATACTTTTATGTCAAATTTGAAATTATGTAGCGCTATAATTCTGGAGGCACAATTTATATTTTGGCTATTACTATTTAATACTTTCCATAGTGTCTCAAAAGAACCTTAATTAAGTCTAAATCAAGTATTTTTACCAATACACAGGATTTCCATAACATCGTGCCCAAAAAAAATAAAAATGATAGTGAGTGATCTTCCAAAGTCACCAGAAATTCTAGTTACTAATGTAATTTTAAATTATTTAATCAAATAAGATAATAATAATAATAATATCTCTACCCCCCATTCTAATCACAGGGATTAGCCCAGAAGTCGGAGACTTGTGCGGGAGAGGGGGCGGCATATTATTATTAAGCAGGCCGCATTTGCGCCCAGGAACGACTTACGTTGGTAGGCCCTAACCACTATTCAGTGCAGGAATGAGGGAAACCTGGAAAACCTCATTAATTAGGGGGGTAGTCAAATATCAACCGGTATCAATCTCTCACATTGACCCAAGCTAACATTATTCCACCCTACCATACCCGCAGAGAGGGTGCCAATCCTCTCCACGAATATAGCTTATATACGGTCTACCGGCAGTTGGGCTCGAACCAACTCCGATCTAGTCACCTCGATTCAAGTACTGACGCCTTAAACCGCGCGACCACTGACCGACCCATAAATAAGATAAATGTAGATACAAAATCGTACAGATAACCTACAATTAACTGAACAGTAACTGAGATTGCGTTGTACTCCTTGTAGATACTATTTGTTTGTGTCAATTAGTATACCTAATTTCATATTGCATATCTTTTATATATTGCTTAAACAAATAAATAATTATTGTCAAGAAAATTGTGATTTTTTATAGCCTCAAATTGGTGCAACTTCTTTCTTTCTGATCTGATATAATTACAGATGAGGTCTACAAAAGTTGTAATTTTGAGCTTTTCATTTAAAAACATTTCTAAAACTCTTCACCTTTAATTTTTAAAACCAAGCAAGCAGAAGCCTGCTAATATTTTTATGGTTAAAAATGTTTTTTTTTAATGGTGTTTAATCATTTAGAGATTAAAAATATATGATATTTTACTATATCTGCTGAGTTATGTACTATATGTCAGGTATACATAATTGTACTGTTTTATGCCCTCGACGAACTTATAATGTATAAAATATGTTTCATCTTGTACCTACATGGTGCTACTCTAGTAAAAATAACTTGGCCATGCTTGATGAAAGTCTGTAGACAACCTCCTCTATTTAGGGATCTTGGGATTATCCAAGACGTAGTGGGCAATCTTCTGGATTTGGATAAATCTTGTAAAAACTATTTCATACAGAGATGATTAATAACAATTAAATGTTATACTGAGAAATTTTACAGATCTGTTTTGTAGTCAATGTTCTAAATGCAACATAGAACATTGATTGGGAATTAAGGATGAGTTTATAAGTATATAGAAGACAAAAGTAAGTTTACTAAGTAAAATATCAGCAACTAAAACTAGTGATTGAAAATAATTCATCGTGGAAGTGTGGTAATAATACAATAGGAGGTGTACCTTCAGTAATTGAGAGCACATGAAATTAGAAAATACAAATACAAAGAACCATTAGTTACAATAACTTCATAAACTCTTTTGATGGAAGTCGGCACATCGTTCGAGAATTTAAAAGTACATGACAAATGGAAAAGTGCTTTTGTTAAGAAGAGTTTTCACTATAATTTTAAATTCGATTACGACAGCAAGTGAATTTTCGTTGGATTGTCAAAGTACTAAGTATGTATAATAACTTAATTTTGTTAAAGAATGTTGAAGAATTTGTATGTGTATAAGTTATTAAAAATAAATAACTATTATCTTCGGATTTCATTCAGACTCCAACAGTAAAATAGTTAAATAAATTAGCGGGCCTTATACACTATAACACCCGCTTAGTATGCCCTGGGGCATAATGTGTATGTTTATGTTTATGTAACCGCATCCAAGGTGAAATAAACAAATAATAGAGAAGAGGAACATAAAAAATATTTGATGCGTTTAATATTTGTGTGAAATTTACAGTCTGTGAATAAATTTAATAACTAAAATTAACACCCACGAGATAGTCATTTTAACAAAAAGCAAAACAAACTGAAATTGATGTCAAGGGTAGGTATATCAGTGTCTTTTCTTGATTCCTAAAAGATCTTTTGCAGTCTCATATTTGATATCTTAATAAGACTAATGCATATTATAATAATTATATAAGGTGGTCCTCCTGGTCTCGGGAAGTTTGGAATGATTTAAGATTGTAAGATTTTATTTAACTAAAATACAGTACATTTCTTAAAAATAATGTTCTATGACAAGTTTGGGAGATGGCAACTGGATTAATGTCAAACATTTTTTTCTTATATGAACATAGGTCGGATTCGTTTTTATTTTACAAGTTACAAACATTTCAAAAAATATAATTTCATATTTAAATCTAAGTAGTCTGATAAATAAAAATGATGGTGCTGTAACAATAATTATTATTTGCGTCATTTTTGTTTATTCATTTGACACTTAGCGTTAAAGTGCTAAATAAAAAATGCATGTATTTACGACTAAGTATGTAGATATTATTTTGTATATGGGAACGCCAGACAAGCAGTCCGAGGATACCGACGAAGATACCCAAATAGACATCAACCTGCCCACACAGTCTTGAGTGCATCATTTCGTAGAATTCGAGAAAAAAGAAGAAGAATATATAAAATGAAGAAGATGTAATAGATGTTGTCATGACAACTCTTCAATTAGTGTTCGGCGTATAGTAAAGCAATCTTCATTTATCACCGAATTTTGTATGGCGTGTATTGAACAGGGAATGTTACATCCGTTCCATCGCCAAAATGTACATGTATGTAAAGCGTTACATGCTGGAGGTGCTCCTCAGCCATTAGAATTTTGTCACTGGTTTCTTCAAAAACTTGCTCAAAATAATCCGCTTGTCATGTGGTCTGAAGAAGCGTGTTTTACTAGGGACTGCATAAATAATAATCATAATAACCATATCTGGCCATTATAAAATATAATTAAATTTGTTAATTTGGTTAATAAAGGTTAATTAATGCTTAAACTTTAAACACAAATAATAAGTATTGTTATATCATTTTTATTTATCAGGTTACTTTCATTTAAATATGAAATTAAATTTCTTTAAATGCTTCTGACTTCTAAACAAAAAAGAATTGGACCTATGTTCATATATAAGAAAAAATGTTTGACATTACCCCAGGTACGATCTGCCAAAGTTTGTCATAGAGTTTGTAGAACACCCCGTATACTGGCCTAACAATAGCCAACTTTAAGATGCCCCTCAATTACTAAATGACTTAAAGAGATACATAATACAACAAAATAATCCACAGTCAGCTATGCATATTATAAAATAGAAACCTTATCAAAACTTTCCGCCCCTGGGAAATTCTTTGTATAGTCGCAGTATGTTCAATCAATTTCTGCTAAAGGAAAAGATAAAATGTCATTGCCTGATCTGAGAATACACCATCTATCTTTTTGCTCTTTCATTGAAATTCCCTCATTATTATTTGTTATAAATGTGGTAAACAAGCGGTAAATTAGAGAAACGGTTGTCATAGTCACGGTATATATTAATAATTTAATTAATTCTAGGAATATATTCCTTCCGGGATACTAAGGTTAATTTTGTCGTAAAAATGTAAATACCTAACTGCTACTTTCATTATGCGTTCGTAAGTATTGCACGATGGAATTAGTTCGATTTAACGCTTTTTGTCTTCATCTAAACCTGTTTGCTTCTGCATCAGTTAAAAAAAGATTTCAGAATCGAACATCGTATCATTTGAGTACAATTTAGTGAGTGTAATTACATCTGTTCTATTTTTCAATCCATTTATTAATGGTATTTCATTATCGTTAATGTTGACTGTTCTAATTCCACAGGATATAAGTAAAATGCTCAGAATATTTGAGAATTGCTTCATTTTTGAAACAACGAAAAGATTTAGGTTTATGCTTTTATAAAACACAACATACACTATATGCATTTTGCCGTTTATCTTAAAAATGATGCCTCCTAGAAAATGGTAACAATAAATACAATCGTACATGTTTATACATTTTTAAAGTTCTATCAAAATCAAATAAAAATTTGCGTTTTGCCTGTTTTATTAAAATTACAAAAAACATCCTTTTATCTCGAAAGCGAAGTATTTACATTGTGACTTAATTCTTATTTATGATATAAGTGCTAAAAGTGACATTTTATTCCCAACCTTTCGAACAAAATAAAATCACTTTTAGCACATACATTACACAGCCCCACAAAAAAAAAAGTTCATACACAAGAGAGTGACATATGTATTCCCATGTATTTTTCGACGCTGAATCCGATCCCGAGCTCAGAATTAGGCCTGCACGTCTGGAATTGGCCCCAGGGGCAGAAAATGGCCTGAAATGCGGTTCCCGGGATAAGGCGAAGTCGATGCTGAATTTTGGAGCTAAAGCCGGATTTGTGCTCGAAAAGTTGATGGCCAACTGAAATTCCGGGTTTGGGTCCGGGAAAATGACCCCTTGGGGCGGGAAAATTCTGTTTTGCACGTCCCGGTCGCGACTGTGGTATTTTCGTGTGTTTTTCAATTCTGGACCTGATACTGGGTGTGAAAAGTTTTTGGTCAGCTGAAATTCCCAGTTTGGGTGCGGGAAAATGGCCCATTGGGGCCGGAAAATCATATTTCGGACGTACCAATCGCAAAAGTGGGATTTTCATGTATTTTTCAATCCTGGTCCTTAGAGTATGCTCAAAAAGTTTTAGGACAGCTGAAATTCCCAGTTTGGGTGTGGGAAAATGGCCCATTGGGGCCGGAAAATCATATTTCGGACGTACCAGTCGCAAAAGTGGGATTTTCATGTATTTTTCAATCCTGGTCCTTAGAGTATGCTCAAAAAGTTTTAGGACAGATGAAATTCCCAGTTTGGGTCCGGGAAAATGGCCCATTGGGGCCGGAAAATCATATTTCGGACGTACCAATCGCAACAGTGGTATTTGTGGTTTCGGAAGTAGTCAGTGGTATTTTTGTTTGTATATGATTTCCTTTTATTTTATTGCACGATATTCTTTTGTTTCGTTTTTGTATTTGATTTTGTCCTGTTGTATGAACATATTTTTTCTTGTTCTTGATTGTCCTTGGTTGCACCTTGTTGATCCTTTTTTTGTTAAAATGTACACTTTTTTAAATGCAAGTTTTGTTACTGTTAATTTTCTTATCGCATGTATTTTTTGCAAGTTTTCTTATCGCATGTATTTTTTCTACAAAAACCATTAAAAGTATAAATCAACGAATTTCTTACGTTACTCAATTTATAAAATATTTTCTTGAAATCCAATTGTCCATGAAATTGTTCTAAGGTAATGAATGTATTTACGAATCAGATCGTTTGTTGACAAGTAACTTCAATTCATGTGACATGGAAATTATAAAGAAAATGAATTTTTCTCGGCGGAAATCGAAGAAGCTGCCAATAAAGCGACTTTTGAGTTATTGTCTAGTAAGACAAAGCAATCAGTATGAGTTTCCGTACAATCTTGAGATGGTGTGATTTGAAAAATGTTAATGACAAGTTCAATGAAAAAGTGGTTTTGGCATACGTTGAGGAAAAGCGAAAGGACTAAGGATATTGACCGGAAAAGTTGAAGGTATTAACCAGAGAACAAATTGTCAAATGAAGATTGCCTTAATTTTCGGTGCATTTGGAACTTGTCGTCGCAAGGAACTGTACAACTTGACATTCAATAATATCGAAGATTTGGGAATTTCACTAATTTTGCATATACCAGACCTAAAAACAACGAATTTTCCTTATTGCTGCTACATTATATTTGAACTATTATAAAAAATTACATAGCCCTTCGTCCAGCGAACACTAATCATTCAATAATTTTCATAATACCTACATTACAGTTGGAATCGACTCATTTGCTAAGTTGCATGCCAATATTGCTAAAGGACCCCGCAGGGTCTTTATGGAAATTGGGTTTCGATCAAATTTGATGAAACTCTGGACTCTGTTAGTTCTCGACGAGTAGAACAAAAGTTCTCATGGCCACTGAGTCCAAAAGTCTCATGGTTTTGAGATATAGTTCTCACGTGTACATGCATGCGTGCTTGAAGAAACAAGTATATAGTATTGTAAGTGTGAAACTAGTAATACTGCAAAATGCACCCAAAGTCGAACTTCAGAGAACTATATCTCAAAACCATGAGACTTTTGGACTCAGTGGCCATGAGAACTGTTGTTCTACTCGTCGAGAACTAACAGAGTCCAGAGTTTCATCAAATTTGACCGAAACCCAATTTCCATAAGAACTCTGCGGGGTCCTTTGTAAATTTGTCTGATTCTCAGCTTTATACAGTATACTACAGTAGCGGAGGGTTATATAGAAGATTCGTTACAAAACAAGAAAAGCAGCGGGAGAAATTTCAATGCGCAGTAGCAGAGCTACCTCTAGGGGCCATTCGCTGCTCCATGTTGGACTGAAAAGCCACAGATAAGATGCGTTCTACATCGCCGTAGAAACCATTGAAAGCTAGCGACATCTATCGTGAAATTGCGATAATGTTATGTTGCACACACGAAATTCCAAGAAACAAGTACTCTGCTGGTTAATGCCCCGACCAGTATTGAATTACACCTGAAAAACCTCTAGTAACAGCTAAAGTCATTCGTCGGCGACCCACCAGACATATACCGGTTTTGAGCTTATTAGCTCTCATCAGTATGCCTTAGGTGAGGTGACCGGCGAACAACTTTAGCTGTTTTAAGTCTGTCTAACCCGATAGATAGTAGGAACCATGAATAACGCGCAGTAGCAGAGCTACCTCTAGCGAGCTACTCCATGCCGGACTGAAAAGCTGCAGACAAGAAGCGTTCTACATCGCTGTAGAAACCATTGAAAACTAGCGATATCTATCGCGAAATGGCGATGACATTATGTTGCAGACACGGAATTTCAGGAAACAACTACTCTGCGAACTAATGCCCCGATCTGTATTGTATTATACCTGAAAACAAACAAATTGAGACAAATTTTGTCAAAAACTTCAGCGCATAACATTGCATTGCTCATTGCGTATTCTGGTACAAGTGTCATAGAAATCATTAGATACTACTACAGCTACTAATGATATTGAAATTACTTATTCTAATTGTGTTAAAAGTGTGTAAATTACTTAACATCAGTGCCTTAAAATGACATTTTAGATAGTGACAGCATGCATTAAAAATTATATTATTAATATATAAAATTCTCGTGTCACAGTTTTAGACGCCATACTCCTCGGAAACGGCTTGACCGATTTTTATGAAATTTTATATGTATATTCGGTAGGTCTGAGAATCGGTCGTAATCTATTTTTCATATCCCTAAGTGATAAAGGTGGTCTACCCCAAACAATTTTTTTTTATTTTTTGGACAAAATTTTTTATTTTTATTTTTTTATGATGTGGCATTAAAAAATACACACAACCCTTAATTTTCATCCTTCTATTACAAACCCCTATTTTTTAATAACCATTTTAGTAATTTAATCATTTTTAACTCTGGTCGATAACTGATCACTAGATCAGTTATCCCCGCCAGGCATCTACCGGTGTCACTTCTCACCCAGTAAACAGCACGGAGTAGGGATGAGAACGAAGCCGGTCTCCTGTCTCTCTCACACAATAAGCCTTCTCTCACTCCCTACACAGTTTCCGACCATTATTATTGTGTATGAATCGAGCGTAGTAGTGACGTTTACAATTATCATTTTACCTTCTAAGTGTAATTCTCAAGTAAATTTATTATTAATTTGCTGGGCCATAATTATTTATTTCCTATTTTATCAATAATTAACAAAATTATTAATTTTAAGTGTATTTCTCATTATTAGTTAATTAAATGATCTTCATAACCTCAAAAGTACGCAACACGTGTCACGAGCTCCCGCCAACAACGGCTGTTATTTTACTATATGGCTATTTTTTTGTACAGTGAACAATGCCAACAAGACGTAAAGGGGCTAATTTGGGTCGTCAAACAAGTAAATTTGCAGGCACGCGAAATAATTCAAAAAATGAATGTTTCGTGTTTTGTTATTCTTATAGGCCGTCATCGTTCACGGTGCTCCATTCCTCTTTTAGTCATATATCACATCTCCACACACTTACAATAAATTAGTTATTTTTTATTTAACTGCCAAAATATGTACTAGAAATAATTCATATGGCAAAACAACGTTTGCCGGGTCACCTAGTATAATATATTATTTTATTGCCATTTGTAGAAAAAATATGTTACTAAGGACTGTCCAAATATTGTAATTGCACCCCGTATAGTTTAGCGTTTAAGTATAATTCTTCGAAAAGTATTTTTTGACGAAGAAGTATTTTGATTCTAATACTGTCTTAGTTTCATGAAAAACAAATATATATATAATAGACTCCTTTACTGTGTAATGCATTTTATGAGTTTACATGTCTAATTGTAATAACACTTACAAAGTTCTACAATTTGTAGAGCTCGACAGTCGATGCATTAAGTTTTGAGCAAATATTAAATTCTTAGCGGCAATGACTTGTTTATTTGCAAGTGTTATTTGAACAAATATCAGTGCCGCATTGAAGTTCTTTTGCTTTAAAAACGATAAGCTTAATTTAACCAATCTTGCGAAAGATAAAGATATTTTACGTTTTACAAACTTATTCTGTTGTCTATTACCTAATATTATTATTATTATTATTACACATAATCTAGAGTAGAGGCGAATGCCTGTTATACTCAAAATAAACAGTATTAGAATTTCATACAGACCAGCTATCAATTAAACAGTATTACAATAAAAAAGAGAAAAACACAAATTGACAAGAAAAACAACAAATTAAAATACCTAGTAACCCACACTCTACTTAACAAATACAAAAGTAACATATCTAAGATCTTAATACCGGTATAAGGATCGTATTTATTTTTGAAACTTCTAACTGATGGTGCTGTGGAGCTGAAGTTTCATTAGGAAAGCTATTCCAATGGTGAAACACTGTTAGTTAAGAAATTTTGACGCACACTTCTTTTAAAATTCTTCTTAGACAGTTTTAACATGTGTCCATGTAATCTATTGTCACTATTAAGAATATATAATGTAATTCAGAAAATGATTACGCAAAATTGTAAGTTGAATGTCTTTAACTAAATTTGGTGACCATATCACAGCGGCATATTCTAACAGAGGTGGAATTAGAGACTTAAAACATTTTTTGCATGTTTCTGAATTGGTGTATTCAAATAATTTTGCCAACAGATAACATTTAGTATTGTATTTCTTAACTATTTGTGAGATGTGTTTAGATCATTTGAAATTCGAATATATTTTTTGTATGTATTCGAATAAACTACATCCAGCAGGCAGATGCCCATTTACAGGAGTATATCAAAAGGTACATGAGTGTCAAAAAGCAATAACAAATCCATATAA
This sequence comes from Monochamus alternatus, assembly GCA_037114965.1. Taxonomy (NCBI): domain Eukaryota; kingdom Metazoa; phylum Arthropoda; class Insecta; order Coleoptera; family Cerambycidae; genus Monochamus; species Monochamus alternatus. Next base: position 76,886,020 of record CM073429.1, on the reverse strand, counting down.
AAATGAATGAATAATATAAAAATAGAAAACGTAAAATTAAACATAAACAAGAGGAAGAAAAACATTTTTGAGTTCTGCAACACATAAATGTTTCTTAAATTGTTACAAAATATATCAGCAGCAACAAAAATCAGCATTTCAAAAATTTTACAAGCAATATGTACAGTACTACTGAAATGGTGGAAAAAATTAGGAGTAGGTATATATAAATTACTACTACTCCTTGAAGTAAATATAGATGTATGAAAGCATATATGTCTCAGTAATTCAGATGAGTAAACAAGATTATGTATGATCTACGTTATACAAGTAACATTGCGGCGTGTATACAAAGAAGTGAAATTGAGTTCATGCAAAAGCAATGAATATGTTTTCTAAAATAAATGTTTCAAAAATCTTCTTTGTCTAGATTCTACTATATATATATATATATATATATATATATATATATATATATATATATATATATATATATATATATATATATATATATGTATTTAGATGTTTGAGTATTCCAAACAGACCACCAGTATTCTAATTTACTCCATACAAGAGTAAAATAGAGTTTGCAAATGGTGTCAATAGAAATAAACTCTGCTATTGCGAATAACAAAAATTTACGTTTTAATTTTTAGTTAAAGTTTTCTTGGTTATATTGGCTATGCGATTAGAAAAGGTTAATTTAACATCAACAGTTACACCTAAGTCCTTCACAAATACGGTTGAGTACAACGTTGTCTAAGGTGTAATCATAAGTTGATGGTATTAAATATTGTATGAAATCTCATGAATTTGCATTTATCAGTATTCAGAATTAAATTATTCTTATGACATCAATCACTCAAATAAATTAAATCTTGCTGCAATAATTGGCAATCATTCAAAGTTTTTATCTCCCTAAATATCTTCATGGCAGTAAAAACAATAGAGACCCCAAGTATGGGTCCTGGGGTACTCCTGAAGTTGAAATGAACGTAGAAGATCTGATACCATTAATTTCGACAAATAGTTTCCTGTTACATTTGTTTATATTGTTCCCTGTTATAGGTATATTAAAACACCTACATCATTTTGCACTTCGACTATGGACATATTAAATAAAGTGTATGTATATCTAAGGTGTACATTGTCAAAATAGTTTTTGTATTGCAAAATAATATTTGTTACACATATTTAAAAGATAAAACTCGAAAAGTATAGGTGAATATAGAGTAAAGACTCTAGTATAGTAATCAGTATTTAATTTGAATAAAATTAAGTAGTTAAAACAGGTGTTAATCATTTAAATTAATTTTTGATCCACAATGTAATATTTTATCCTTCTTTATATTTTTCCATGAAAATTTACATACACGATTCATTTTAATGAAATAACTTAGAAATTAAATAACAGAAATAATTAATTACTAATTTGTAGAAAATACTTTTGTTACATAAGTAACTAAAATTTTTCCAATTTGATATAAACATGCATGATGTAATGCAGTGATTATTACTGGGTGTATTTTGTACTTTGGAATCAAAATTTCTGGGAAATTGCTGATATCTGTTTGCATTTATATAGCCGTATAATTTATTTGCATTTAGATGTTTTCAAAAATTCCACTTGGAAAAACTGTTTTTTTATTATTATATACTTGTGGCTGGTTGTTTGTGGGAATGTATGTATTCAATTTCTGTATTTGGGGCCTTTACAAGAGAGTACAAACATCTAGTTTTGATGAATTTATATGGTCATATTAATATTAGAATAAAAAAGTGGATTTTGATGGAACTATAGAGCACATAGAGTAGGGGGTGAATTTGTGTGTAGAGGTGGCAAATCAACAAATTTTTCAGAAAAAAAAAGGAAAACTTTGTAACGGTATGGTGTGCAATGGAGATGGCTGTAGCGTTTTCAGTGATTTTTTGTGACCGAGTGTAGTTGGTAGAAATATGTATAGAATTCTCAAGGTAGTGTTGGCTGAGACAAAAAATCTTGCAAATATTCTTGTCACATTATTCTTGCGATATTTATTTATTAAAGGCTGCAAGGTAGTGCTGGCTGAGACAAAAAAAATCTTGAAAAAATTTTTGACTAGAACTTAACTGTATGCGAGGCTAAGATGCGTGACGTCAGCTACCTACTCTGCGTTCGAACACAATGGAGATTTATTACAGGTTACGCGGAGCATGCGGCCAATTTGGATGTTTTATCGAAGCAAAAAGCGATATGCCAGCGAGAAAATGGTGTTCTTTTTTACATAAATATGCTAATACATAATATATCTATTAAATCAAATGATATAAGTATACCTATTGTTTATTATTGTATAGGTATGACGAATAAAGAAGTTAGAAAGATGTGAGTAAATTATGAGTATATTTATTACATAACACGAATATACCCATTAAAAGACACATAAATTTAGATAAGTACTAAATACATTTTTACAAATACTACCTATATAATATTATAAATACGTAAATTTTCCAAAAGTCAACTGCGCAATAAAATAGATTAGATGGTATTTAGTATATTTTTTGGAAGATCTACAGTATGCGCCAAAAGTATGGAATAAATTCAATAAAAACGAAACAATTATTTTTTGGGAAGAATCCTCGAACAGGTCGATTTTTAATTTAAAAAATACATATTTTTTCGTAAAATGCGATTTTCAAATGTCATTTGATTTCGAGTAATGATGTCATCTTTTTTTTTTTAAATGGCAACACCATATTTTTTTCCTTGATTCTGAAAAATCGTTTAATTCTCTATAAGACAGCACTAAAATCTTGCCCTCTTACATAGGAAAGTTTTCGAGTAAATGACGATTGAATGTTAGAAAACGTAAATTTTATCCATAAAAAAGTAACAATTCTGAGGTATGTAAAATAAAATACAATTGATTAAATTTTATACTTAAATTAAATGTTCGAATTGCCATCCACCAACTTGTTGACAATGCGCAAGTCTGTGAAGAAATTCTTCTTGCACATTATGAATGATTTCTGGGGTAACTCTGCGTATTTCGTCCCGAATGCGATTTTGAAGTTCTTCTAAATTACGTGGTTTATTAATGTACACTTTTGACTTCAAGTATCCCCATAAAAAATAGTCAAGAGGTGTAAGATCTGGCGATCTTGCAGGCCATTCTATCGGTCCGCGTCTGCCGATCCACCTCCCAGGAAAACAGTTGTCCAAAAAATCTCGTACAGGGCGCGCATAGTGCGGAGGTGCACCGTCTTGCTGAAACCATATGGTATCGTCAGGAATGTCAGGGTCATTATCGTTAGGAAAAATTACTGCAAGGGCTGGAACAAGGTCATTTTCTAGAAACTCTAAATATCTTTGTCCTGTAAGGGTTCCTTCAAAGAAGAAGGCCCTACTATTCTGCTGTCAACTATTCCAGCCCACACATTTAATTTCTGAGGGTGTTGGGTATGTGCCTCTGCCATCCAATGAGGATTTTCCCGACTCCCATATCTGCAAGTTTGACGGTTTACTGTACCATTCAGACAAAATGTGGCCTCATCTGAAAAAAGTATTTGCCGGTGTAAATTTCTATTTCCTTGACATAAATCCATTAGAATTTGGCAATAGTGTAAGCGGCGATCGGTTTTAATTTACTATCTAATAAATGATGATCGTTTTTTAGAAGTTTCTCGATATAAACGTTTGGTACTTGTTTGCGGTTAATCTTCAATTGTTTGTAAAATATTATACCCTTATTGAACTAGGACGTTCTGGAATATTATTCAAAAACTTTTCTGTTTCTCGAACTCGTTTTTCGACATTAGAAAATAATTTTCTATGGGGAATCACTAGATTTGAAAATCTTATACGATATTCTGTCATACTTCTTTTGCAGTTTCCTTTACAGAAACCTATAACCATTTTTCCAACCATTTTGAACAAGAAACAGGAGCAGACATAAAATAGTTTTATTACAAACTCACATTTTAAAAACAAAGCCCTGACTCTTTGATTTCTTCTAATAACACTATTAAAATTTTGTTTAATTAATGCATTTTTTTTTTAAATCTTAGTCTTTGATATTTTATCAAGAATAAAAAAGTGTTTCAAATTAAATTCTGGGCGGGTTATTATCATTCTTTTTAAATTCGATCAACGGAAAAAAAGTTTGGTATAATTTTACGAATGACTTACTCTCATTGAACACCTTGTAGTGTTTCAATTTACTTGAACTTATAGTGAAAGAAGCCAATAATAAACCTAAATCATGTACCACATTTTGTTATTCCAAGTTAAAGGTTTCTTTCAAAATATTTGGCCCCACATTGAAGGCCTGTAACTCCGCCTGTGTGCAACTTAATATTGTATAGGTATATGTTTGGTTAAATGCGGAACACCCTGTATATTTTGTAGTTTCCGAGACAACTTGTTGGATAATTTTTTTGAAGTATAATTCGTCTGCTTTACGAAGGGTTGAAAAAATGCCGACATATCCAACCACATCAAAGTAGTGATCCGACGTGCTAGAATATCTTCAAAAGTTGGGAGTGTAGTCTACCAAAAATTCACGGTTTGGGATCCGATCCTGGCCCGACGAGATCTCGCCCCGGCCGGTGGGAAAAGATGAATGCCAACGAAGACACAATATCCACAGATATCTTTGTTCTAAAACATTGCTGATGGCAAGTCTCGAGGAATGTTAATTGCCGGCCAGTCGGTCTGGCATGGCATGGGCTCTGGCTGCTCGCGCTGTCCCAGGTTCCCACAGCTCGCGGGACGGCACCCGGTACCACCGCGAGAGTTGGAAGACGCGCCCGAGAGTGCCACTCGCGAGGAGCTCCCCTCGGAGGTGCAATCAATTAATTGATCGCCGTTCATGGGCGCAACTAGGAAGGGACTGGGGATGCCCGCAAAATTAAATTTAACACCCCCAACATTAAAAGCAGCGCACTCGGATAACTTTCAGTTACTAATAACCTAGAAAATGTATGGTAATGGGGTTCTCCAACCGTAACAAAACTATGAAATTTCTTTTACTGTGAGGAGTTTCTTAAGTTGACAGTTTCCTTGCTGACAAAAAAAAAAGATATCTTAGCAACAAAATTATTCACTTTTAAACCTAGGAGCTAAAATTGACACTTTTGATCCTTAGATCATCGGAAATAAAGATGAGAATCAGGTAAATTTATTTGCCAGGAATCTTATAAAATGTATTGATTGACTGTATTCTTAATGTATTTTTGACTGATTAGTATTCATTGGACGGAGGTCTTGGACTCTTTATAATAGTTCAAATATAATGTACCAGTAATAACGAAAATTCGTGATATATGCACAAATAGTGAAGTTCTCAAATATTGACCCACAATGACGATAACCTTCTGCATGAGCTACCTATGTTTCACCTTGCGCTTCTGAGCGAAATATATCGATTTATTCCTTGATCAACACTTTTGATTTTTTCGACCGATATCATTCGCCATTTCGCTTCAAAAAGCGTAATGTGCGTGTAATATTTGCTTATGTCTTGATTTTTTATGTTCATCATCGTCTTCAACACGAAGTAATTTGAACAATTCCATATTTTAGACATTTCTTCGAACTATATCAAAACACTTTTTCACTGAACTTGGCGCTAACATTTTTTACAGATTACACCATCTCAAGAATAGATTGTACGAAAACTTGCCCTAAAGTCATATTGGAATTATTATAACATTTCAATGCACAGGACAACTGCATTAACATTTGTCTTGTAGATTAATCATATTTCAAACAAAAACATTATTTTAACGTTTTTACAGCTTCTGGCAAAATAATATTAGATTTAGTGGATCTTGCATAAATTACACAAAATCCGAATCAGTTATAATTTTCCTAACCAAGTGTTATTCAACTTGTAAACCTTCAAGTTCAAATTTTTCTAACCTTTTCCTAAATTCTTTTTATAAAGACGCGGCGATCATTTTTTTCCTTATAACAGCTTTCTGCATATTTTGTTTAAGTCAATGTTGTCGTCAAAATCATTTGTATATACTTTTTTGCCTTACCCAACCAATAAAAAATAATTAAATGAGTACAAGTGGATGTACATGGTTGCCAATGCATTAGTTTGTAGTTTCCGTTCCACTTGTTAAAAATTGAACATCAAGCCAGTTTCTGACTACATATAGTATTGTGGGACCCATCTTGGTACATTATTATATGATTTCTAAGCTTTAAATTTTCAATATATAATTCTGTCAAAACCAAATTATTGAAAATCTCTTTTCGTTGATTGGTTGATTTGATACAAGATTTTCTTCCAAGATGTAAAGATTAATTATTTTCTGATGCTGTGCCACACTAGACGTTTACTTTTTGACTAATAAGTGAAAATTTGTATTCCTCTTGGCCCAGTAGGTACCTACCTATAATTTTGTGAGAAAACTGTTAGTTGGGTATGTTAATTCCTCAGTCAATAAAATATTTTGATGAAATAATCTGTTCAGTCACTTTCTCGTCCATTACATATATGCAGTCCAACTCTGCGAACCGAACCTATAAGGTTAATGGCTTGGTTAACTATATTTCTCCATTTTATTCAGTCCCTTGCTTTACCTTATATATGTTAATTTGTAGTTGCTATATGTCTTTCTCCTCCTCTGTTTTTTATCGTGACTTCGGTCGGCCTCTCCTCTTCTTACCCCCAATTGTTTGAGTCATTTCCATCTTTTGTCCTTAGATCCAGTATCCTCCCAATATGTGCCTCTTTGTATAAACTTTTATTTCCGCATTCGTCCTTCTGACTCATCCTTCCCCTTGTTCTTTTTCCTCCAAATATTTTCCTCAATATTTTCCCCTCCCTCTTGTTCTAGTCTTGTTTGTTCTACATTATTCAACGTCCACGTTTCATTGGCGTACATCACTACTGGTCTTACCACTGCTATGTATTATTATGTATTAATAATAGAATCTAGTTACTGTCAGTATGTATGTCAATGCCAATAAAGATAAATACATCATAACCACTGTCTTGTATAGTCTTAACTTTGTTTGCCTAGAAATATTTGTATTTCCCAGAATTCTCTATAGTTCTCCTATACATTTATTTTCTGACATTATTCTGGCTTCGATTTCTTCTATTTTCGGTTCTCTGACAAATATAGTTCCTAAATATGTTCTACTTCTTTAAATATGTGTATTTGCCTGGACCTCCATCTCTTCCACGATTCCGTTGCAAATGTCCCATGTTACGCTTCCGGTAAACGGTGCATTTGGTACCATAAATTAAAACTTTCGTCAAAACGTTAATACTACATCAGATTTCAGTATTTGCCTGCGTTCCGATGACGCTAGAGACTACAGTAGCCCCAGCTATATAAAGGTTCAAAATACTACAACTTCAATAATTTTTTAACGATATTGACTGACATTTTTCATTGCGCATCTATTACTATTTTTTTTAGACAAACTTGTGAATCACCCTGTATATCTAATAATAAAGTAAACACGCGACAAGCAGCCAGACAAAAAACAGAACTAAAACATCTTTGGCATAATTGAAATTTAGCCCCCTAAAAATTATATGCTCGTTACGTCTATGTCGCCGTTACTTATACCTCGGTGGTAATGCTCCTATTTTTCAGATAATTGCTCGATAGGAAGCAGCACCGAACGCGCTTGCCGATACTAATTAATAATAATTAGCGGGGCTTAATGAGGATAATACTTCGAAGATGATCAACTCCCGTGAAATGATTCCAGTGTAGGAACGTACGGGGTATATTGAAAAATGTTGCCATAAATTAAAGGAGCTGGATAAATACAAAAATAAAGTGTTGTCCTTACGAATGTCTTGGATATTCGCGCGAATCTTGCATTTGTTACAGAATTTCACAAAACAGTAAAACAGTTGAAATATTACCGCTATTTTCACAATTATCTGACAATCTACTATGACAGCCAAGGACAATTTTATGATGAAAATGCGCTCAGAACACCCTCTACATTTAACATAAAAATCAATTAGATATTTGTGTTTATCATACAAAAATCCTTCTTGTACAAAATTTAAATACGATTAATTAGTGTAAAAAATGAAATCAAAACACTTCTTTTTCGGACCTATAACTTCTTAACGAAGCAATTTGATACTAAGGTTGAATTGAATTAAATAAACCTATTTTTTTGTAAATGATACTGCAGCAAACAACTACTCCGCGGACGAATGCCCCGACCAGCATTGAATTACTCCTGCAGTATCTGTGTGAACAGCCAAAAACCCTTGTCGGCCACACCACCAGACATACACCGGTTTCGGGTTTGTTAGCCCATCAGTATGCTACAGGTGACCGACAATTGAACTGGTTGTTCCTTCATATGTATGTTCACATATAAACTGAGTGCAGGTGAGATATAAATGGTCTGTCTACTTCCTGCTCGGCCTAAGCGGCTCGACTTACAGGAAGCGACCAACATTGCAGCAGGTACTTAACGCAGACCTCTCGCCCTGGGCGACGAGCCATTAAATCTGTAAATGATACTGCAGGAAATAACTACTCCGCGGACTAATGCCCCGACCGACATTGAATTACTCCTGCAGTATCTGTGTGAACAGCCAAGAACCCTTGTCGGGCACACCACCAGACATAGACCGGTTTCGGGCTTGTTAGCCTCTGTCCTATAAGTCGAGCCGCTTAGGCCGAATGGAAGTAAGCAGACCACTTATATCAAGTTTATTTTTGTCCAAGGAAGCTAACCTTAAAGTATGGTCCTTTCTTTAATAAGCACAGTATATTCATCGATAATTTCTTAGGAACATGGCTTATGAAGAAACATTCCACAGTAACAAATAGTACGTTTTACTCAAACAATATCAGAAGCTTTAGATAGAAAAGTGAAATATATACAACATACACCTATTTATCTAAAACTTTTGGTCGTGTAATATAACAAAAAAAAAAGATGATATTGCTTTAGTTATCTGATATTCGATTTTTTAATTTCTTATTTGACTAGCAGAATACAATATCTTCAGTATAGTGGCCATAAATCTAAAATATTTTATTCATAAATAATCTCAGTGACATTCTTACTTGTAACAAATTGTTTTATGCTAGTGATGTTAAATTCTTTACTGAAATAACTTTAGATAGCTATTTTAGTTGGTTTATTCTTACAAAATGAACTGGATAAACTCATGATCTGGTGTTAATTGGATATGAAAGTTTCTAAGTGCAAAGTAGTTTCATTCACAAGAAAAATAAATTGTATACAATTTTCATATGCTTAACCATTCAAAAGTTTCAAGAAATCAGACAGTTAAAGACTAAGGCATTTTATTCGATCCTAAATTAACTTCCAATAATCATATTCAGGATTCATAATGTGAAACTGTATTTTTATTTTAAATATCCAGAACTTGAAAGCTCTTTGCTTCTCTTTGGTTCGTTCGAAAATTGAATATGGCTATGTTTTATGGAATTCTATTTATGATAACAATAATCTTATGATTGAATGCGTTTAAAGGAAATTTATGAAATAATTTTCGTATAAGATAAGCTAACAACGGATTTACGAGTTATGGACTCTTGACCTTCAGCTACCGTTGAAGATTTCCATCCACTATGTATTTTTAAAGTTGTAATATCAGCTTCTGAATTTATTAACAGTGTAGCTGAAGTTATACGGAAACACTGTCGGATATATTCGTGAGCATTTTCCCAAATGTATAAATTCCTATTAATTGGTTATATGCTATACTGTGAAACGATACTATATTTCCGATATATGTCTAGATATTCGCTTAATAAAAGACCTTTTTCAATTATTCATTAGTTTGTATGATATGAGTCCTCTGAATTCTTGCCGCGACTATATTAACAACTAATTATCAACGCACTCTTACTATAGAAGTCAAAAACGTTACGAACTTATGCATCAATCCAATATTTAAAAAATTCTCTAGTAATTACACTAAATAATTAAAAATATCGAAGTCGACAGGTCCTATCTCAATAAATCTCTCAATAAATAAAATGTTTAATTAGTTACGTAAACCTGAAGGAGGTAACACTTACAAATCGCATATCTCGTTAGCAAAAATATCGTGTGAAAGTACGCCGCATACGCACAACTAATTGTAATCTAGTCACCGTTGCGAAATCATATTGCCATTTAAATTACGTTCTTTTGAAGCACGACTGATTTAGCAACACATCAAAACACATTTAACCGATGTAGATACAGGTGTTGAATTTCGTATCATGTAATACACTTACCCCTTTGAAAAATTGCCTAACAAAGACGGTACGCGCTTTACTACGCCTCCTTAGCCTTTCACAATAGAAGAGCAACAATAGAACCCCGTACCTGTTGTATCAAACCTGCGTCGGGTTTCATTTAACCATGTTATTCAGCCATGTAGCTGAATATAAATCATTGTTGATGGGTTCCTTGTTGACGTGTATACTTCAAAATAGACGACTGAATGAAGAGTGTTTCCCAGTTGGGTCAATTAATTGATTGATCTCCTAGGATGAGTTTGCAAAGCTTGCGAGTTATGTTTTGAGCGTTTTTGCATTAGTTCAGAAAGGTTCAAATAATTTAATTTAAAAATAAAATACTTTTATGTATTTATTTACGAATGGGACCCTGTTCAATGAGACTAATGAGATGGTATGTCTATTCGAAGTTAGAAGAATGTGAAAGAGAATGGCGGTAATTCGTGACACATCATATTCAGATCATAATAAACGTCCGTCTTTTCAGTTTTAAGATTACGCATTGTTTTGCTGCTTAAGTCAATATTTTTTTTTATCCACAGTCACCTTATAATCGGACTTTTATCCACACTTATGAACCGTCTAAAGTGATACCTTTATCCTCTTGTGGAGTAAAGTAACTTTATTTCACTAGTAGAATAATGAAAATAAACTTTATTTACTTATTAACATTACTATTGTAGTAATAGATGTTTCGTTTTTTGTTTCATCTTATTTAACTTCCCTTACATTAATAACAGAAGTTTGTGAGGATTTTGCACAGGTAACGGATTTCTCTTCTATTCTATTTCTATTACCTTAATCCACTACTGCAACTTTTTTGCTTTGTATCCTCTCGATTCACTCTTCGAATAAGCAGTAAGCCTGATATATTTTCCAATATCTATATTTTTGTAAACATTTATAGTAGCCTTTAATGTCGAATACTTCGGCCACATAGATGAAATTGCATATTTTTTCTTCAAATTTAAAAAATACATAGCATGACTTCTTAATTTATTGTCATTACTATCCATTTTCCCCTCTATTCGTTAAATTCGGCAACACTGTTTAGTAATGTTCCCTGGATTTCACTGGCAATAAATGAAAAATTGCTTCTTGAACTTGATAATAAACAACGTACCATAGCAACCAGTAGGTATTAGAAAACCCCACATTTCATTGAGTACTAAGAAATATCAAGTCGTGCGAATATATTTTTTATTAAATTCCAATAATTCTGACTCCACAAATATGATTGTGATGTGATTATTACATATAAAAAAATGTGTTTTGATTTACCTAAATAGTATGGTGAAACTGGCGTTCTCTATGAGCCTTGTCAAAATAAGCTCCAAATTCATAATTCTCACACCAAGAAATCCAACACTACCAATTTTAATGCTATCAAAACTTTCCCATTTATTGAGAAATTTCAGAATAAAATTTAAACTTTAAACCCTGTATTTCTTAAACCAGCGACATTCCTATAAGGCATGATGAGCTCAAACATAATATTTTCGTGTCTAGTATCTTCAGCATAGTGTTTTGTCACTTACACCCCTTGCTTGTTTTTTGATGTGCCATTAGTAGAAATTAATGTACTGTTTCTCATAAAGTAACTGGGACTTCTCCGGAATTACTTTGCATAAAGCAGCTTGTGCTTCTCATAATACATCGTCCGGTACAATCTGATAATATTAAATCTGGTTCCATTACTTTCAGATACTTTTACTTTCAAACAACTCAAGACAAAATATTGAATGACATAAATCACACCTTAATTCAATTAGTAGCCAATTAGTTGTTATAGTGAATAGGTGTGAGAAGTAATGGTTTAAAAGCCTTCCAGAGCTATCATCATACCAATCTGTTATAATTGCTTGATCAGAATGGCTAATATAAACGTCTAAAACAAAATAGAATTATTATTTTCTACTTTAATGGTATTAGGGTAAATTGAATTGAATCAATAAAAATCTGTCTTATTTTCAGGTATTGTCTAGATATATTTTGAGTAAAGGAGTATTAAAATAACACATATAACACCTAACAAAAATTTCATTAATAAATTAGCAAAAATCGGGCTTGAACGACTGCTCATTGCTGTTAAGTCTATAAACATGTCCATTATAATACCATTGATTATATAAGCTCCGCTACCTCTATAAAGACAATGGTAATACGTGTGTACATATCGATTTATAAGGTCCCCCTTTTTTGTGAAACAACCGAAAATATTGGTATATTACCATATAAATTAACAACATCTAAGATCAAGATCCCTAAACAGAGGAGGTTGCCTACAAACTTTTGTCCAATAGCATTGCAGTATTTTTGACAGAGTATGACGTCAATGGCATTTAATTTTGTTTCTCGCAATCCAACTCAGTATTAGTTATATTTAAATTTTCAGTCGTTTTACTAATTTCTGTGTAGATATATGTTGCTAAACAGCACTATTACAATACTATCAACAGTTTAGAACATATAACAAAGAATCTCAAACAGACAATATAACTCAAGATTACTTCCAGCATGGAGCAAGTATTCTTACTAGGGCAGCACCATGTACTACGTAGCATATTTTATACCTCTAAAAAAATAGTTCATTGCGTGCATATGTAGCAGCACAATTAGCATTGAGCATTACCTATACATAATAATAATAATAATAATAATAATAATAATAATAATAATAATAATAATAATAATAATAATAATAATAATAATAATAATAATAATAATAATAATAATAATATCTCCACCCCTCATTCTAATCACAGGGATTAGCCCAGAAGTCGGAGACTTGTGCGGGAGAGGGGGCGGCATATTATTATTAAGCAGGCCGCATTTGCGCCCAGGAACGACTTACGTTGGTAGGCCCTAACCACTATTCAGTGCAGGAATGAGGGAAACCTGGAAAACCTCATTAATTAGGGGGGTAGTCAAATATCAACCGGTATCAATCTCTCACATTGACCCAAGCCAACATTCTTCCACCCTACCATACCCGCAGAGAGGGCGTCAAACCTCTCCACGAATATAGCTTATATACGGTCTACCGGCAGCTGGGCTCGAACCAACACCGATCTAGTCACCCCGATTCAAGTACTGACGCCTTAAACCGCGCGACCACTGACCGACCACAAGTATATATACCTGAAGTATACTACATAACTGAGCAAATATAGTAAAATACCATATCAATTATTTATGCAATAATCCTAAATGACTTTGATAACTCCTTGGAACAATTTTGGATTGGTACGCATTTGTTGGGTAGATCTTTTGCATTTGGTGCGAACTGTTTGGTAGTAGATTTACTGGGAATTTCAGATCACTTTCTTACAATTTGTCAGTTAGTTAAAGTGAAAGTTGGTACTATTCACAAGTATGTTACTTATAGAGATTTTGGTCACTTCAGTGATCACCAGTTTACAGTGACATAGCTACTATCAATTGGGATCATATTCCTTTAATGACGTTTCAATTTACTGACTGTAATAAACAATCATGCTCCACTAAGTAACTAAACCTCATTGTCCTTGGTTATTAAATATATGATAAAATTACGTAACGATCATTTTTGTAAATATAAACAGTCTAGATCTCAAATTCATTAGACTTATTACAAAGAAATTCGTACTATCCGCACCCGAGATCAATCAGCACGTCAAAAATTTTAGAATCTATTATGAAACATCAAATCTGTTCGTATATATGTGAAAACAAAATAATACTGTACAGTCCAGATTCCGTGTTCAATATAGCACTACCAGTGCTCTTTTAAATATTACGGATGACTTATTTCGTGCTACTGATGTCCGTAATTTATCATGTCTTCTCCTATTAGATTATAGTAGGCGTTCGATACCTTGGAGCATGAGTTACTTTGCAATAAACTTAGTTATTTTGGATTTGACCTAAATGCCGTTTCTTTTATACGTAATTATTTAAGCAATTGTGTTCATTGAATTCCGATATTTCTAATCCGTTGTCGCTTAGATTGGGAGTACCTCAAGGTTCTATATTGGGTTCTTTATTGTTTTCAATTTATAAATCTGATTTCCATACATTCATAAATAGTTGAAATATCATTATGCTGATGACACGCAGGTGTATTATTCTTTCCCCTTTAACCAGTATAATATTGTTGAACAATTGATTAATTCTGATCTGTTTGCTTAATACAGGGTGTCCTAAAATAGAAGGCCACTCTGTATATTGAAACAGAGACGTCCAAATAAAAAATGGCATAAGAAAAGTCGCATTATTCTTGTCCAAAGAATATGGTTAATGGTATGGCCTTCTATTTTGGGACACCCTGTATATCACTTGCTCATAATTTAAAACTTAATGCCAATAAATTAGCAATGATGCTTTTTGGGTTCAAGGAAAAAAGAGATATAATTCGCAATGGAATGAATATATGTTTGAGTTGCCTGTAGTTGATTGCTGTAAAAACTTAGGTATATGAATCGACTCGGATTTGAGATTTACCACACACTTTAATTCTGTCCAAAACATGTTATAAATAAAATAAGGTTGAAACTTTGTGAAGCACTTATATTCTCAAATCTGTCATATACTGTGTTTATGGTCCTGCAAATTACAATTATTGCACAATTCTGATCTTCGATTTGCTACTGGATTGCGTAAATTTGATCATGTGAGTCACAAATTTGTTGAAGTCGGTTGGTTGAAACTTGATAAAATGCGTACTATTCATAGTCTTTGTCTCGTGCACCTCAATATTTATTTAATAAACTTCAGTACTTCTGCAGTCTAGTAACACTTACACAAGATAGAAACTTTTTTTATATAACCAATTGCCTCCACATCTGTTAATTTTATAATTAAGTCTTAGTTATGTTTATGTCATTTTGTAGTAGCTGTAATGTTTATCAATATGTATTAATGATGTAAACTAGGTTAAGTTAAAAATCATCCTTGGCTGATTCTTCGCCTTTTCGTTGTGCACTTTACTGGCAATGAATAAAGACCATTTATTATTATTATATTTTTACTCTCTAAGTGATGAAACACCAAATTTTGACGACGTTAAAAAGTAAAAAACTCCCTTAAAACAAATTTATACACCTACATTATGCCGATTTTGAAAATTAAAGGTTGAAGACTTTTGGAAACGTATTTAAATAAAAACTTACCACGTAATTAAAACTTTCGTACACCTCATCTCCACTTATATCAAATTAGAAAAGAAAAGGAAGTTTGAGGCAATAAAAAATCACAATTGCTTGACAATCATTATTTATTTACTTAAGCAATATTACATAAAGAAATGCAATATGTAAATAGGTATACTAATTGCTATAAACAAATAGTAACTACGAGTAGTACAACGCATTCTCAGTTACTGTTCAGTTACTGCAAATTCTTTGGTTATCTAGACATAAAATACCTTTTCGGTTGCATCTTAGCACCTTCCATTCTACTCTCTTCTTAATTAAGCCTCTTTTGAGACACTATAAAAAGTAATAGATTCGTCAATTTTTTTTTAGTTTTATAAGTAGCCACAATATAAATTGTGCCCCCAGAATTATCACGGAACATAATTTGAGATTTGATATAAAAATTTTTATTCTCAACAGCACTGAAATAACAACCAAAATGCAACGGTAACAAATACTAGAACAACAATTATTACGCCAAAACACGAAAATAATTTCAGTAACACAAAAATAATAACACGGGACACAGGGATGCTTCTAAAATCCAAATTGTTTATGAGACTGTGGGTGGGCGGAGCGAAAGGAATTAGCAGTTTGCAGGGAACCTGCTCTGTTTAGGGATCTCGATCTAAGATAACTAAAATGTGATCAAGTGCCAAACCATTTAACAATGAAGCTATTCCTGAATTTTTGACAGAAAATTTAAACGAAGTATTGACATGAAATTTATATCTGCTTTAATATCGTCTAATAAGCGTCTACAGTTTTCACTTTTTTACGTAGTGAAGAGCTGTACGTTCATTTACACCTTGCTCTAGGGTAAAATAGGAATATGTTAGTTCGTCTTTTTTCCTGGCAATTGGTATCACGTCAGCCCGAATGATTCGACTGAGACACGTAACCGTACCGTTATACCTTCAGGTTTGACTCTCAAGAAAATAGGAGTTGATGTTTTTAAGTAAGGTTTTCTATAGGAATTTAGCAATTATTATAATATTAAATTTCTAAAGATGTGTTATGCATGAGAAAAGAAATAAAAAATGGAGTAAAACTGTGAAAAAGTGTTATCAGTTAAACATGTTGCGTTGATAGTAGATAGTAGAAGTAACTAGTGCCCTCTGTCAATGAATTCTATTAAAATTTTGTCTGCTGAAATTTTCAACTGGTTTGATGAAATGGTTTTCCAAATATTGTCAAAAATAATACTCTAATGACTAAAAATAAGCATCATTTGGTTAATGCTTGTTTATTTTACTTAACACTGTAGGAATAATCCGTTAAGCTGTATCCTATTTATTATTTAATTATTTTTATTTATTACATGATGTTTTGAACTTGGACAGAATTTTTTGCAAATAAAATAGTGGTTAAGAAGTAGAACTGTGAAATGGAAAATTATGGAAACTCGCGGAAGGAAGATGGTATTTTTAAAATGAGTTTTCGACAAAAAAAATTCGATTGCTGTATCTTACAAGATGAAACTTTGTCCGTATAAATGAAATCTAAAAGAGTATGCTGATAGAAAAAGACGAAATAGTGATATGGCGAAGAAACTATTTAATATAAATATTAAAAAATCAGAATCTGGATCGAAGAATATATTAAATTTTGACGAAACATGGATGTATGAAGGTCATACGGAAAGCGGTACGATATGATATAATAAGTGCTAATGTGTGACTGTTATAGTGACAGTGCTAGTAACCTTCCCTTTTCTCCTTTTGAATGTGGAATTTGCAAATATTTGCGCGATTTATTTAATGGTGGGAAATCTATTTGTAACAAATTTTGTCAACTATAACATTTTCTATCATTTTCAGCATGAAACTGACATGCTAGATTGTCAGAAGCTCAAAACAAACAAAACACCACATAATAATGAAAGGAGCAATAATATTTGTAGTGTTTTACAGTTTCGCAAATTTTTTCAAAAGTTGATTTTACGAAATACACGTAAAATCAAAATTCCACTGTGCTTAAAATAATTGATCAATAGTTTATTTTTTGATTTTGGATTATACCAGTTATAAAAAAGCACATAAAAGGATCAACAGATCAACAGTCAGGAGTAACGTTGAAAAATATTTTAACTATAAAACTATGTTGTTGTTTAATGATGGATTTTCTGAATTCATCTGCCTCTTGAGGATAAGAAAGAATTGATGCAAGTTTATTGAAATGCTTCAATATGTTCTCTTGAACATACGGTATTTTACTTTTATGTTTAAGTAGGTTACCTTTGCTATTTTAGGTATTTATAGAGAAACATTGTGAATAAAGCCATTTACTTATCTAAAAGTTATAGATATATCAATGATTTATAAAATATATTTTGAGGAATATCTGCACTATTAAGGTTTTTATAAGGTTCAATTATTTTTGGAATTTGACAGAAATGACTAATGACGTCATTTTCCAGAAACACCCCAATTTGTTTCTTGTTAAAAAGCTCTCTTTTTTCTAGTACACTTTTATTAGATATTTTTTTCTGTATTACTTTTCGTTTAAAAGTAATACAGAAAGCAATATCGTCCTAATAGGCTCAAAAGAAATATCACCTAAAAATCTCATTAGCGGCGGAAGGATCAAGTCAAGTCCTTGGAAAATAATAGAATGTTTGTTGTTTAAAATGCATAAATGTTACAAAATACTTGTCATTGCTCAATACGAACGTGAAACGTATAATTTGCTTACAAAATATATTTTCATTCAGAAAAAGTTGATATGTTGCTAATATACAGAAAAAATCAAGAAGAGCTGTAGAGTTATATAGAGAAAGGTATCCAGAGCGCCTTATTCCTGATAGAATTTTTACATGATTCATGACAAAATGAAGATGCATTTTCTATTCTGAAGAATGAAATAATTGACCGAAGGGTAAGAACTATTGTTAATACAGCTAGACTGTTACAGAAATTTCGAACAAAATCCACGAAATTCTATACAGCAGGTCGGTAATTGAATTTGGATAAATCAACCATTCAACGAATTTTGAAGACCATTGGGTATCATGATAACAAAATTCACAATTTGGAGTATTTGCCTGAGAGTCACATTGAAAACAGGCTTAATTTTATAGCTCAAATTGTAGTATATGTAGAAACTGTTGATCAGAACCTTCTTCCGCACGTTCTTTGGACGAAAGACAGTCGGTTTGCTAGTAATGGTTTGCTAAATAGGTGCAACGAACACTACTGGTCCATTGAAAATCCCCACATTGTAAATCCAATCCAAAACCAAGGCCATGATGCGGCATCATCTGTAGGTATTTAATTGGGTCTTATTTTTATAAACATACATTTGGAAGCGTGAATTACCTAAATTTTCTACAAGAAGAAATTTCTCCACTTTTGGAGAATGTGTCTTTGTAGCTAAAGAGAAACCTATGCTTTTAGCACGGCGGAGCTCCATCCCAAAAGGCCAGGATTGTGCAGCAATATTTAGATAATACCCAGATCTATCGACTCCAATGTTTGTACCACACTTTTTCAAGGGAGAACCCGCAATATAGTAGTATTATATATATGGTAAACACCCTGTATTATACCGTACAGAGATTAAAATCCATGGAAAAGAATGCAGTTATGGCTACCCGCATGGCATCGGTTATTGATTCGCTTTGTGTCAAGTGAATGAAAACATCAGCGAACCGGTCCAAATTGAATTTATTAAATAAATATCTTCCAGTATTCCCACCTGGTTACTTGTCAGGTAATGGGATGGTGACTTTTTCAATAATTTTATTTAATAGGTCCGGTCGATGAATAAATCCAAGTGAAATACGATGCCCGTTAAATTGTTAGGTCATTTGTTGTTTCCGTGGAACAATATTATAAATTTAGTCGTTATGTCTTTACATAAATTTTCATAAATACTGACGCGGTACAGGTGTTTTATTGCAAATACGTATTCAGTCCATTAATTATTAATGTAAAAGGTACACGTTATTTTAAAGTATTACTCATCATTAGGCAATGCTAAAATCGAGAAATTTTTACATGTATCTAGTGGTCACGGAAAATTGACTTCTCAATTTCGGTTCCTGTTCCTTAACATAAAATAAGAGCCCTATGAATGATGTTTAAAACTATGAGCATCAACGTAATAGAAATTATTGAATATAGCGCAGCAGAAGGAACATAGATTTTTTATCCTTTATTAGACGAAATGCTTATAACTGAAGAATAATTAAAGCAACTTATTAACTGATGTACAAATAACACACGATAATTGTTTATGTAAATGTTTTTGCATCGTTCACTTTAACTAGTCTAGAGAAAAAGTAGTGCAGTAGTTTATAAAAAAGTCGAATCAAAAAACATAATAATAATAAAATTTATTTACCATACATGCAGAAAATAATATTTATCAGACAAAAATGAAATGGCAAATTAATGAGAGTAGGCGCATAGAAGGATATACCTGTTCGTGGGTAAACTTAACTAATGTTAAGAGTAAGAATACAATAAACAATATGTGATACCAGAAGAATCAATGAAGCTATTCACAAGTAAGCTTCTACTAATCACTAACATAATAAACATATACTCATATAATCATACCGACTAAAAAAGTTTGGCAAACAAAACAATGTAAACATAATATGAAATGGTTGTAGGTCAGAACATAAGGAGTTGTGCATGAGAAAAACAAAACCACTAGAGTGAGAGTGCATAAATAGTTGAAGAATTATGTCGATATAGTGTTGTATAATAATTGTTCCTTTTTTATTTGTAGGTCGATTTTATTAGTTTCCACGGAAATAAGACATTTTTTTACTGTTTTAGAAAGGTATTTTAAGCTAATATAAATCAAATCTTCTACAATTCCTATCAATGAAGTCATATGTATGTTCTCTGATACCTTTCTAAAACAGTAAAAAAATGTTACAAAAGCTAATAATAAGGAATAAAACGGCGAGAAATACGGGTGACTTTTGTAACGTTCAGATAAACTTAACAGTAACGCCTTTGTACTGCAGTTGTATGGCAGAAGCTAAAAGCATTTTAGCTTTTACCAATCCTTTTGCAACAATCATACAAGGACCAATCAGAAAACTGCTTTTTTGGCAGTAAACAGAAGATTTACATTTTTGTAGGTTAAGTTTTTAAATTAGATTCTAATTTAGATATTTAGTTTAGAATTGATTTGTTTCTAAAAAATGGATGAAGAGTACTGTTTGGTTTAGAAACAGTTACTTTTGCTGCTCTTATTTGCAGCGACGTCAATATGTATAAAAACTATACATGCAAAAAAAAATGAAAAGAACTCGGAGATGGTGGGTGCGACCTATTAACCGCAGATAGCACATGCAAGATGATTTCTATAATTTATATAAAGAAATGCGAAATGAGAATGCCGATTATTTTTTCATTTCACCCGAATGACAGTGGCAGTGTTTGATGACTTGCTGAAATTAGTGGGGCCTCATTTAACCCACAGTATGCTAGTATACTGTGATTTAACCAAACATTCAAATAGACCATCTATTCCTGCAGATTGTAGGCTTATATTTTATCTAGGATAGGCTTTTAATTACTATTCGGCAAATGATAAACACCAACAATTTCCGTAGATAGGGACGTAGTTGACAAAACATAAACATAACCTCTCTGAAGGTCAAGAATCTTGAGTTTTTTCATGTCGCCAACTTACAGCGGAAAAATTCCCCAACTTCTTAAGTCTACAGTAATTTTATGTAAACAGAGTAAATAATATTTAATACAATACAATTACCATACAATAGTACAACTGCAGTGCCATTGCACTAACGTTTATCTGAACGTTACTTTGATCAGGTTAATAAAATTTTCAATGTCTAATCTAGGAATGTCTTTCATCCATCTTTTAATTCGTTTCTTAAAATATTTAATTGAATTTGTTTCAATTCTCTAGGGATTAGATTGTAACACTTTGGTCCTAAATAAAGGTAAATTCTTTGCGTTAGACTCTTTTCGGCTTTTATTTCATGATATACTTGGTTTACATTATACCTAGTGTAATGACCATGATCAATAAGTTGTAACTCACGTCTATTGATATGTTGAAAAACAACGGTTTTAAAGAAATACATTTGCCTGACTTCAAATACTTGGCATTCCTCAAAAATTTTGTTAGTTGGATATTTTCTAGGAAGTACAAGTCTTAAAATTTGTTTTTGTAAAATTTGCAAATTGTTAATATAATCCATATTATAGTTATTGAAGATACTAATTCGATATGAACACTATCGTTCATGTCGAACGAGCATCATTCAAAATTTAATCTACGACGGTCCAAATAGATTTTATTTGCAATTTTTAGGTGCTCTTATTTGACGATGTCATGATAACCACAGTTAATGATTGTTTTAAATTTGACTTTGACAACTTGGCATCCAATTCTGTATGATACGTGTCAGTTTTAGTGAAAAGAATATTAATATAGGTGATTCTCATTCCGAGAGTGTCCCTTCGGATATCGAAGACATTGCGCAAAGCGTTGTCGATTCCCTACTTCCCGAATAATCAAGACAGACGTACGAGCAAAGTTATGCAAAACTTGAAGATTGGTGTAAAGGGAAAGGAATAATAAATAGTAGTAATGAAAACGTTCTTCTGGCATAATTTGAATATCTTTCATAACATAGCAAGCCTTCGTCTTTTTGTGTATATTATTATGCTACGTTCAGTTATATCAATGAAGAAATATACGGATATTTTAAAGTACATACGTCCATTTAATTGAGTTCTAAAAAGGAGATCGGCAGGATTTTGGTCAAAAAGATCTAATATTTTATCAAAAGAAAACATAACTCATTTTTTGCTGGAAGCCGAGGATATTGCATCGATAGTGGGGCTTGAAGGTGCCTGCAATGCAACGGGAACAGTTATCTGAATATACTCCAAACCATTTCTCACGAATGAATTGGAAAATATACCTCTGGTCTGCCATAACCCCTTCTAGCAAAATGGTGGTACATTCTCTTGTAAGTGTTAGAACCTGGTTGCAAGATACTGTTCCTAGTCGCTAGATTGACAGACGTGATCCATATCCATGGCCACCACGGTTTGCAGATTTAAAAGTCATGGACTTTTGCTAATGAGGTGACTCAATCAGGTAGCAAACACCAGACATTTTAACTTTTTCCATAGCATATTTATTTGAATCTGAACATCTCATTGTCAAGTCAAACCAAGGTGGGGTTTAATGAGTAACTACATCAACACAATATTATTAAGTGGGACATCCTACATATTTCTTCATTTTCTTTATTGAGAATGCCATTCTACCTCGTCTCACTTGTCAGTTTTTTCATGGTCTTGTTACCAATGAAAACGTATCTTGTAATCTCGAAGATAATTTAATATTCAATAAACCGAAACATCACAGAAAAATTTGCCCACAATATACTTGTAAAGTAAATAAATTTAATGTTACACATATCGAAATATTCAGATTCGATTCGAATTGATATTTCGATAAATTGATTCTAATTTTCAGTTCTACTACCGACATGTTGATTCAATTCAGCATTCGATATTCCGAATCGATTTATTCTGCGAATGTACGAATCAATGCAAAAATTAAATCGATTCGAATTGATATATCGTTTTTTGCTCGGGCTTACTTTTTATTCACTATGTATTTTGCCGTAAAATGCAAAAAAAAGTTTTCCTTTATTCACACTGTATAATTGACGTAGAATGCTGAAATTCATGAAAATATGGTAAGATGTTTTAATTGAAAATTGCTTTTATATTGCTGCTACTTATTATTTCAGTTTCGTCGAAAGTCTTCTCAATGGTCTGCGTTACTAAATTCCTATTTTAAAAATCTTTGAATCTGAAATAAACTTTTTTCAAAAATATCCTTCAATCAGTGTCAGCTATTAAAATATATACAGATTTATATTGCAACTTGTTTTTAAAATTACATGGTCTTAGGAATGGCTTTATTGATGAGCGAGAAGAACTCTGGTCTGTAAAAAGGCCCACAAATAACAGCGAGCGAATCCATCTCAGGGCGGATAGCCCGAGCCCGGTTTCTTATTAAAGATGTGAAATAGCAGCGCAGGGCCGGTAATCTGCGGGTGGCAAAACTGTCTATGACAGCGAGGATTTCGCCTTGGGAGGCAATAATATGGCATCCGGTGCGGCTTGGACCATGTCATTACTTGGACTCGTTAAAAAGCACACTCAACCTCCTAATTGGTCTAGTAGACCCGACCTGACAGTTCAAATAACTCGAAATATCGTTTGTTTAAGCCGCTACATGATGTAGCCAAAAATCTCAGGGCACAAACAACCAATCAAGACCGTACCTACAACACTTTAGAGCCGTTCGGAATTAGTTTAAGTACACACCGTCATAGTCCGGTAAAATACAGGACTCAAATTTGTATAGGAATATGTCTGCCAAACACCAACGTTCAACGAAAAATAAAAAAAAATTAAATATAAATACCAAAAGTAACATTTTATCTTGTAAGAAGGAAGGTTTGTCCCTTTCTTTCAAATATACATCGTAGACTATTTTTTCTACAAACACCATTAAAAGTACAAATCAATGCAATTCTTACGTTATTAAATTTATAAAATTCCATTTTGAAATTTAATTGTTCATGAAGATTAATATTAATAAAAATAATAAATCAGATTTATTGACAGTAATATACATGGTCAAAAGGACCTTTGATCAGCTAAGCTAAGCAGAACAAAGAAATAACGGAAAAAAAATGTACACGCATATATACATACACACAATGCATGTATACATCACAAAGAAACACATAAAATAGACTATTTTTATTATTTTTTATGTTGTTTATGTTTATGTTTATTTGTATGATGGATGGAGATGGATATCGTTCTAATTTATAGCGATGTGAAAATGCAGTTACTTTTACCGCGGCGTGCAGGAGGTGCAATTGTAGTGAAATGAAAGGGAAATTTGAAACCGAATCGTGGAAGAAATGGAGGTCCAGGATGTCCACGGTGTATTGCACCAGTGTGGCGTGTCATAGAGGAAGCTCTAATTACATACAGAAATTAAATCTATTAATAATTAATAACAATAGCGGCAAAAGCAGTTGAATTTGCTGTATAAATTCGGCGTTATTTCTTTCCTTGAGCATTTATTTCCATTTTTAGCCGGTCGCAGATTGATGTTTTAGCGCCTTATCAGGTTTTACAGTGGGCCACTTTCCAGTGCCGTGCATAAGTGTATTTTTAAATCATTTTCTAACTGCCCTTTCTGATTTTTTGTTACCAAATTGTATTTGCATGAATTCTCTATACACTCAAAAAAATTTTTTTAGATAAGTTCTGAATCACTCTGTATAGAGGACTCCTTACAAAACAAGAAGGTCATTGCGGGTCAAATTTTGTCGAAAATTTCGGCGGATAACATTGCTCTCTACCCTGGTACAAGTTTCACAGAAATAATTAGGTACTAGTTCAGCTACTAATCAGATCGGCCATCGAATTACTTATTCTAATTGTAGTTTTCCTAACTGTACATTTAATTAAGTAAATAAATATTTCTTTGATTTTAAATTTCTTGATTATCGTCTTCTATTTTTCTATAGCATTACTGATGTAGGTATATGTTAGTTGTGAATGAACTCTTACCTATTTGTGTCCTTTTCTCGTTCATAACTGTCCATTTCTATAAACGATAGTTGAGATCTTCACCACATACAGTATGCGCCAAAAGTATGGAATAAATTCAATAAAAACGAAACCATTAGTTTTTGGGAAAAATCCTCGAACAGGTCGATTTTTAATTTAAAAAATACATATTTTAGCGTAAAATGCAAATGTCATTTGTTTTCGAGTAATGACGTCATCGATTTTTTTTTAATGGCAACACCATAATTTTTTCCTTGATTCTGAAAGATCGTCTCTATCAGACAGTATTAAAATTTTGCCCTCTTACATAGTAAAGTTTTCGAGTAAATGACGATTGAATGTTAGAAAACGTTAATTTTATCCATAAAAAAGTTACAATTCTGAGGTATGTAAAATAAAATACAATTGATTAAATTTTATACTTAAATTAAATGTTCGAATTGCCATCCACCAACTTCTTGACAATGCGCAAGTCTGTGAAGAAATTCTTCTTGCACATTATGAATGATTTCTGGGGTAACTCTGCGTATTTCGTCCCGAATGCGATTTTGAAGTTCCTCTAAATTACGTGGTTTATTAATGTACACTTTTGACTTCAAGTACCATGCCATATGGTTTCAGCAAGACGGTGCACGTCCGCACTATGCGCGCCCTGTACGAGATTTTTTGGACAACTGTTTTCCTGGGAGGTGGATCGGCAGACGCGGACCGATAGAATGGCCTGCAAGATCGCCAGATCTTACACCTCTTGACTATTTTTTATGGGGATACTTGAAGTCAAAAGAGTATACATTAATAAACCACGTAATTTAGAACTTCAAAATCGCATTCGGGACGAAATACGCAGAGTTACCCCAGAAATCATTCATAATGTGCAAGAAGAATTTCGTCACAGACTTGCGCATTGTCAAGAACTTGGTGGATGGCAATTCGAACATTTAATTTAAGTATAAAATTTAATCAATTGTATTTTATTTTACATACCTCAGAATTGTTACTTTTTTATGGATAAAATTTACGTTTTCTAACATTCAATCGTCATTTACTCGAAAACTTTCCTATGTAAGAGGGCAACATTTTAGTACTGTCTGATAGAGAATTAAACGATCTTTCAGAATCAAGGAAAAAAATATGGTGTTGCCATTTAAAAAAAAATCGATGACGTCATTACTCGAAAACAAATGACATTTGAAAATCGTATTTTACGCTAAAATATGTATTTTTTAAATTAAAAATCGACCTGTTCGAGGATTTTTCCAAAAAAAAAATAATTGTTTCGTTTTTATTGAATTTATTCCATACTTTTGGCGCATACTGTATAGTAAGGAAATATTGCCTTACTTCACTTCCTTATTCTTTCATATTTTTTTGCGAGATAGAATAATGATATCATGGACAACACTAATATATTTCAAAAACGTCTTATGCAAGTTACTATGAAATCTTCAATACAAGAAACTAGCAGTTGAAATTTCACTTATTGCATCTTCGTATATTTCCATAAATTATATTGGGATATTCTATATGAAAAATAATTTAATTCTTAACGTTTCTTAATAAATTTGTGCCAGTTTTTCGTTCGTAAGTGAATATTTTATTGAAATAAGTAAAGTTTAGTATTTTTGACTTTACTTACTATTATTTAATGGAGTTAAAATATAATTAACCGGACTATAAAGTTTAACAGGCTGATTTACCAGTGTCGAAAAATCCTGAGAAACCATTTCATATAACGATCTCGAAACTATCTTAGATAACTAATTATCCACCACTTTGAAAGACAATATAGCCGAAGGACACAGAGTGCTTCTTCATTCTTGGGTTATTTATGTTTATTTACTCATGGCTTTTATTTCCCTTTGCTGAGGGCCGAAGGGACAGGGCATTAATCATTGTACCATTAGGATATGAGGATGATCGAATGGTACAACTCATTCTGGAATTTTAAAAACTTAATATGGGAATAAGATTAATAAAATGGTCGTCATTCATTATTCATCGTTCGGTACGGAAGAAACAACAATAAATTTCTTTAAACGCTTTAGGACGGTGTCACTAATGGAACTTTGTAATTCACTGATTAAAAAAATACTCATTTTGGTTAAAAGCAAATATGTACAGCACTGACGGATTTATCTGGAAGAATTTTAGTGTTTTTGTAAAAGTCCTGTCCACCACAGTATTTCTTAATAAATTCAGAGAGTGTCTTTTTTTGTTAAGCTATGCATTGGTTATATTTCTTAGTGGTAACTCTCCTTAAAATTTCCAAGTGGAATGAATTATGTTATGAATGTATCTAGGCATTAGTAAATAAAGTTAACAATGGACCTTCTTAGCAAGTTTCATCCAAAATTAACTGAATTTTTATTATTTTGAGAAATTTTAGTGTTTCCAATTAACGAAAAAGGATACAGTAGAGTTATCAACTTTGTCTGAAAGATAGCAAATGTAAATTTTGTAAAGTTGACCATATCACTATAATTAATTACCGTTGTTAAAAAAATTTTGATAAGTAAATGATGCGTTTTAATTTATAAAATAATAATAATAAGGATCTCTAAAAATGGTCTCATAAATAAAATAAATAATAAGACTGTTTGAATTACGTGACACCTAATCAATGTTTTAAACATAACCTCACAAGTTCACCAGCTGTTTGTTAATTATGGTTCCGCCAATTCATTGTTTAGATATAGTTTCTTTATAAAGGCATTTTTGTGTGTTTATAGGTTTTGTGATAAGTTCTACTGAAGAGCAACCTGTTAGCATCACGTTCAGTGTGAAACATAGTAAATCATTCACAAACATGATGCAAACTGCTTACCAGCAGTCGTTTCAGACGACTGTCAACATCGACCCGCAAGTGTCATGTAACGCAAGTAAATCAACTTGCGGTCAAATCATCGATTAACCATCCCAGAAAAAGTTGGAGAATGCAACTTTTTATTTGATTTGTATCATGAGATTTTAACAAAAAGAGAAATGGTAATGAGTTATGTTGCAGCAGGTTTGTTGCCCAACTCACGATGAAAGATCAAAAATAACAACAGGTTGAAGACCAAGAAAAGCACTTTAGATCGAATGGCACGGTTATGTTGACTGTTTTCCCTGATGTGAAAGGAATTGTTTATTGTTTATTCCTTCCATAAGGTTAAGCAATCAGTTTCTTTGGTTATATGATTTCCTTTCATAAGACTTTGGCTGTTTGTTATAGATTTTTCAGGTGTAATTCAATGATAGTTGGGGCAGTTGGTGCCCGCAGAGTAGTTTCCTGAAATTCCGTTTTGCAAATATCGTTATCGGTTATGTTGACTGTTTTCCTTGATGTGAAAGGAATTGTTTATTGTTTATTCCTTCCATAAGGTTAAGCAATCAGTTTCTTTGGTTATATGATTTCCTTTCATAAGACTTTGGCTGTTTGTTATAGATTTTTCAGGTGTAATTCAATGATAGTTAGCAAATATCGTTATCGCCGACACACAAGATATAGGTCAACGGATTTCAATAGCACCTCTAACATGTACGACGCTGCTTTGCTTGGCTTGTCAGCATCATAAGGCCAAACAATCAGTCGTTTTTATTAATCTGAACTGAAGGCAGTGGTAAATAGGTGATATGACAGTTTTCCGTCCCCTTACTCACCTGATTTAACTCCCGTCAATTTTTTATTCTCCAAGTTCCCCTTTCTTAATAAATTTATAAGAAATTGGACTTAGAATTTTTAAAGAGAGCTCTCATAGAGTATAACATTCTGAGCTGATATGTTTTTGAAAACTGATTTATTTGTATGGTGCTGATTAAAATGGAACACACTGTACATATGCTATCTAAACACTGAGGTAATATGTAAACACTAAACACATAAAAAATATTATTAAGGACACCGTATTCTAGAAAAAAATTTGTTTTACACAGACAAATAATTGTAAACATTTAATAACTGAATAATCTGAGGCTTACAAAACAACAAGAGTGTTGTAAATTAAAGACACCGAAGTTAAATGAACAAACAGCTACAAAAAGTGGTCTAGTGGTATACAGTGATAAAAATTATTAGCGATATTGCACGGAGAATTGTTGGTTATTTATTGCCTAGGGCAATATTGTGAAATAGCACACCAGAATGTAATGTTACTTATAAATATACATTTTTTCATAGTAAAACCATGTTTTTGTATACGTGAAAGGTAATTTTACGACATTGTTATGTATTCTTAGAAAAAAATCCTGTAATTTTACATGGAGATTCTTGTAATATGGTATGAATTTGATGGTTTTTACATTAATGGATGATGTGAATAACGTATAAATTTACAATTATTTTTATTTATAAGTATGTGCAAAAATTATTTGTTAAAATGTGGGGTCAGATAACAACAAATTTTGCGACCTTAATATAGGTAACAATAGTGTTGTATAAAGGATTGTTCATCATCTGCAGTCAATTCCATGGTTCTGTCGGAAACCATGGGTTACTCGCTTACCCATAAATTCGGATCTCCCTGCATCAAACCGTTTGAGAGGCCCGAGTGTGAAATTTCGAGTGTTATGCCTGTCGCTGCAGTTAAATTTATATCACCAACAAAGAACCACTTTAGAATTTTTACGCTACTTTGGCCCACAATAAAGTGGCCTGCCTGCGCTCGGGCCACCTAAGACTCTAAAATAGATTTAATTGTGCGGAAACCAAGTAATTGATTTTATGGGGTTTTATTTTTTGCAGCCTAATGAATTATTCTGTCGGGGCCTCCAAACGTAGAAACTGATATCAGGATGGATTTAAGACACAACTAATTATGTTTCTTATGTATTTTAGTGTTGCCTGCAAGCCGTTTGTGTCAATTATTAATTAGAATAGCCACGAGAAAAACAATACACCTACAAGTTTGTGTTAACCTTTGTTTGAAAATGCTACTTTCCATAGGCGCCGACACTTGAAAATTTCTGGGTGGAAGGGGGTAAATATTGGTGACGTAGAAAGTTCCTATATTACGTTAGCTTATTGTTGTATTGAATAAAAATTCATTTCACGTCTATCCTCACAAGCCACTTCAAATATAAAAAGAATTGTAAATTTAACAACAAATTTTAACTGACTGTATGAGTAGTTATTGTTGCCATACTGTTGTTTGAATACTGAATTAACAATCAAATAGTCATTAGTTACATTTCAATAATATTAGTCATTTTCTGCGTCATTAAAATGAATTTGGAAATGGTTCTCGACAAAAAAATGAAAGAAATTCAGTTTTAGTTCATATTTGCGGTGCAATTCGATGATATGTTAGCGTAATATGCTAGCTAATAACCATAAATTCAAAATGGTGGTACAAATTAGCAACAACATCTCCAGAATTGTTTTTAGCAACCGTATTTAATTTATCGTTTATAGATAAACGTATAAGGCAGCAACAAACTTTTATCTGACTGTATGAGCTGAACGGCCATTTTTTTTTATTTAAAAAAAAACCTATACTTGCTTTGAAAGTACTTGAAAAACAAAAAAATATTCAGATTTGTTTTTGACAGCAGCAAAAAATGTTTAATTGGCTATGAGTTGAATGGAATTTTTTTAAAAAAACTATACACCTTCTGAAAGTACTCAAAGAGCAACAAAATATGGCGCAAAAATCGTTTTGCTATCGTTCTTAGATGCAGAGCAATTCTATAGTCTACCAGCGCATTATTATTAGCAACCACCTTTTTTTTCCAAAACGGCATAAGCTACAAAATTTTTGGATAATTGCACTAAATTTAAAGAAAAATGATATTTTACAATGTTCTAATGTGTGCCACTTTCATATAGACGCAATAATCATCAAAATATTAAGGATAATCCTTTAACAAAATTTAAATATTCATTTTAAAGAACAATAGTTATTTACGTTACAAGGCCGGGAAATGGTATACGGACGAGGCGACGAAGGAGCCGAGTCAGGACTTTCTAGACTAGTACTTTAGTGATATTTCACGGCCGTGTATCATACTGTGTTGTATAAAAATTAAATTTTAATGTTTTGTTTTACATAACCTGCCTGTATGTAGGTGTTAGCGTGGTTTAGATTCTAGTTTTATCGCATAGCTTTTGATTTAGCTTAGTGATGCAAAAACAAAAATAATAAATTTGACAGTTTGTCATCCCGTGCGTATTTTGTGATAATTTTTGTAAAAAATGGAAGAAATCGAGCTAAAATGTGCTGAAGCAACCAGTAAATTGGTGCCTACGAAGTCTTCTGCTCGTTATGAGAAGGAATACCAGCTCTTCAACGTGTGGAGAAAAATCTGTAAGGTGTTTTAGTGATTGGGGTATTTCTGTACGTATGTTAATTAATTTGAGACAAAATATTTAATTTATTTACAGATGTTACTGTACATACCAGTTTTATAATATACTGTTTGTGCACAGGTATCACTTAGAATAGGTGTACCAGTTTGAACCAAAACTCCTTGAGTGTAACATTTTCATGACACAATTAAGTACCTACTTACGTAATTATTGCATATTACACTTTTTTTTTAAATAAATACCAGTACAAAGAACTTATTTGTTGGTTCATACAAAAACAATGTTTGATGTTTCATTTGAAAAATGTTTGCTTCAAATTCTAATTTTTTATAGCATTGATCAGAGCAATATTTCAAATGAAGGTTCTAATTTTATTGGCGTACCTCGTAAAATTTTATATCGTGACCTATTTCTTTATATTCGCTGATGAAACACATAGCTTGAACAATGGAAAAAGGAAAAATCACGTCTTGAGGGACAATTATTCACAGTACAATATATAACGAGCATTTTTAGAAGAAAAATAAAATAAAATAAACGCTAACAGATATTCAAGGTTTTTTGTCACACTATATCGATCGCACTCAACACGTTACAGTTCTAGCGTCGGCCACCGTATAGGATCCTGGGTACCGAACGGTCCCCGAGACGGGTGAGGAAGAGCGGAATGGGTAGAATGGGGCGTGTTCGAGAGTGGAACAACTTATATATTTATTCTGTAAACTCTGATAGTATCCAATTCGGCGCGTTACACTTACATTTTTTAAATAGCTCCACAGAAGTTCAAATTATTTAAAGTAACAAAAGTCCAAATTATTTAAAGTGAGGAGATCGTGGCGGCCATGGGACTGATCCTCCTCGTCCAATGCCTTGGTCCTTGGATACGCTGTACTTGGTATGGATGTAAGTGAGCCTTGATTTATAGTAAAAATATTTAATCTGTACTTACTGTTTTCTTAATTATAATTTTATGGATTTAAAATATATTGCATATGAGAAAATTATACACTTACCGGCAAAAAAACGGCCATTAAAAACTAGCCCCAATTTTAAAGTTGGCTTCCTCGCGAACCGCTCATTTAATGATCTTTTTTGATGATGTCGGAAATTTTAATTCGGAATTTAATTTGAGCATATATGGGGCGCAACAAATAGTCGAAGTTTTTGCCTGATATTTATAACACCCTGTGGGGTGCAGCAGCTTAAGTCGCTGTTGCTAACTGTCACACTGTAGCCTCATCTTTTGTAAATATTTTGTTTTTTTAATGACGACATCTCTGCTATACCCTACACTATTTTAAACCAACGAACGCCGGAAACAAGTCAAACATCTAAACATAGGTTTAAGGTAAAAACAATTGAAATTAGAAAAAAATATAAACCAATTTGAAGGAACTGATATCTAGTCTGGCCTCCTCGCTTCAAAATGGCTTCATTCAATCGACGTGGCATCGAATGAATAAGGTTTGTAACAAATCCTTGTGGAATTCCATCAAATTCTTCCTGAAGTGCAATCGCAGATCAACAACATCCGTCGCAGATAATGGCATTTTTTTAATTTGACAACCGTTGATAAATTCTTAATTGTCATATTTTAAACAATCAATCCGTTTCCGCTTATGCCGCCTTGATTATTTACACGTAGAAATTTCTGCCTGCGAAGCCTTTTTCCGAGTCGTTCGTTTTAAAACAGTGTCTCGCCAATAAAAACAGAGATAATGTCGTGATTAAAAAACAAAACGTTCACAAAAGATGAGGCTACAATGTGACTTTAGTTAGCAACAACGATTGTAGTTGCTGCACCCTACAAGGTGTTACAAATTTCGGGAAAAAAACGACTTTTTGTTGCGCTCCGTATATGCTCAAAATAAATTCCGAATAAAAATTTCCGACATAGCATCCGTTCTTGAAAAATCAATGTACAATTTAGAAAAAAAGATCATCAAAATCAAATGAGCGGTTCGCGAGGAAGCCAACTTTAAAATTGGAACTAGTTTTGAATAGACGGTTTTTTTTTGCCGATGACTGTATATACTTTACATTTCTCATGATGATAAAACACTTAGCCTTAAGTAAAAATAAATTATGTTCAACAAATAATTTAATGCAAATTAACACAAATCAGTTATTATAATCGCTGAGATTTTGATTTGTTTTATTAATTCCTAAAAATTTAAGGCTTATATATTGCAATTTTCTAGTTTTTTTTCTTCAGTATAATTTTATGAAAACATATATTAATAACCGATATTGAATGTAAACTGTCGAGTTTTGTTATTAAATGCAAATCTACATGAGGAGCTCCAAATCAAAACGTAGTTTTTTTTAAGAAAGCAGTTTTCTTCGATTGACTTATTTCTTAGTCTAATTTCTCAAACTGCATCTGTCATCTTCCATGCAGTTACAATATTCTTCACTCTTCATTTTCGTTTTAACTGTTACCTCTGTCATCTACTTGTGCTGTACTATGTTTGATTATTAATAATTTTTTGTGCTATTGCAGTTTTTCCATATCTCACCAATTTTCAGTGTGGTAATTTTTTAGAATGAATTCAATGTCTTTTTTAATTTTTTTTTATTGTGTTTTGAATGATTCTTATTATTTGTTCATAGGATTTTCCGATTTTTATTATTATTTAACTTAATAATTAAATACCAATTTGCAATAAAGGATTAAATATGGTATACAGCATATCACCGAAAACGTCGTTATGTTTCTAACACAAATAATGCAGTTTGAAACAACCATCGAAATTTGCATGTTAATTCAAACATAATTTTTTGGAGCTATTTTTATATGCAAAATATTGCTTTTTGATTTGAACCAATATTACGACAGCGTCAAACGTCGTCTATAACTCAGAACACAAAATTTGGTCGAAAGCTGCGTTTTGATTTGGAACTCTTCACATATGTTTGTTCTGTTTTAAATCATTAATTATTGATGAAAATGGGTCGCTAATACTAATACCTAAGTCACCCAGTCTCCGGAAAAGAGGCAGCTTTTGCGCAAGTAAAGTTTAGTCCTTGTTACCCCTATCTCTTCCAACATTTTTGTCGCAGACAGACTTTCTCAGTGGTAGCAAGAAGACTTGGAAAAACTGGGAGAATACTGCCTCATACCCTGTATACATAGAACCTGAGTTTGTCTTATTGGAAATCGTGCCCGCTAAAAGCACTGCAACCTTCAGTTTTTACGCATTAGTTTTTGATAATTGCACCTGTTCTCGGTCAATATTGAAACAGGTGGAAAGATGCGACCTCGAATTACGCGCAATGAAATCGCGAAATATGAGTTCCTACATAACCGATGTAACAGATTTGATAAACATTTCCAGAAAAAAACAACTTATTAATAAGAACGGTAAGAGGAATGCAAGTTCGTTTATAATCGGTACGATTAAATTATTGCGTTTCTCGGTACCTTGAATCATTCGGCTGGCAAATACTCTGCCGCATAAATATTTACTTTTTTTATTCAGTTACTGGAATTATATAGTTCGTGTATTGACAAGTCTAACTCGTGACAATGACAGATTACGTATCTACACTGAAAGAAAGCTATACTAAATATCAAGATTAATAAAATTATTCCAACGCTAGCTTAGTTGTACTATTCCTCAGTAGGTATAGTATTACTTTATTGAAAGATTAACTCTTATTAATAAAAGTTACTGAAAACAAAAATAAAGCTATTATTCTTAAAATAAGAGATAAAGTGACAGACTTATAGCGAACTGCCAACGTTATTCATTAGCGGCACACTAGACATATGACATATATACCGCTTTCCAGCTTGCTATAGCTCCTCCTCTTCTCAGTATGTCATAGTTAAGGCATTCAAACCAGTGTTGTTGAATGTGTCAATTCTAAATATCCGCATGCGTTCTGAAAAAGGTCCGATTTTACCAAATATTATCCGCTCACTGAAATTAAGTGAAAATCCATCTAACAATACAGTTTTTAAATACATAGGTATAATGTAAGAGCCGTGGTTAGGGGTAACAGTAAACCAGTGCAGCCGCAACAATATTCACACACGCCAAAACTTGATTATAGTTGTCTTTTCTTCCATGCTATGTTACTAAAGTTTCCAAAATATCCGAAAAGATCCGAAATATGTTAGGATCCGAAAAAGATCCGAAGTATGAGGAAAGTCCAAAAATCGGACTTTTATTCGCCAATTCACAACACTGATTCAAGCATATAGTTTATGATCGAATGTTGAGGCAACGGTAACTTATGCGACAGAAGGGAAGCTGAGTGGATGCGATAGAACATCTTACGGCCACATGCTGAACTTGACGATTCTAAAAAACTGCTGCTATAATTTAAAGAATAATAATCTGTTCTGTTTAATAATATTTTATTCATATTTTAACAAAATATCCTTCAAGTAAATCTTAAATTTAGTGTAATTTTAAGAAAGAAAAGTGTTGAATTAAGTATAAGAATACTGTATGTGTATGCAAATAGTTATATCAAACATATTTTATTACTGAATTAATACATATACACTTGAATGAAGTTTAAAATTTTAAGTATATTATAATTAAGTAGATATAGGTTAGATTTCTTTCCGTATATTAGTGAACGATACTGCTCCTACCAAACCAGTATACTTCTTTCACTATAAAGCAAGACAGAGTTATAGATGTTTTAAAAGAGCATCAAAAATTTCATTTGCTATTATAAATCCTGTAAATAACATAATTTAGTGTCCGAAAGCACAAAATCATAAGAATGTTAGAGCAAAATTATAAAACTGATTCTTACGGCGATAGCCTACCACCATCCATTTACATCTATCTGATGCGCACTCCGCAGATATCACACTTTAACACATAATACACTACACTATTTACATACTCACTATACACTACTGGTTACTAGCACTGCCACTATAACGGTCACACGTTAACACTTATCGTCGGCTATTAGGCCTGTTCATAGAACAGTTGGAAACAGTTTGCATCTGTCGGATGCACGTGCATTGCATTTATAATGCCAACATAAGGTTGCTTTTAGATGCAGTGCTCATGCTTCTGATGGTTGGACAGTACCAGGTTCTATATGTGGCAAAACAGTGCTACACTTTTATCATCGTATGGCCTTCATTCAACCATGTTTCGTCAGTGTTTATAGAATATATAAAGTAGTAGTACATAAAATATATTCTTCGATTCAGCTTTCGACCTTCCAATATTTATCTTAAATAGTTTCTTCACCATATCACTATTTCAGCATACTCTTTCTATTTTTATAAAACGAAAAATCATGTCACGTCATAATTGGCAAAAGCACCCTTTTATTAATTATTTTATTGTCGGAAGCTCCTGAATTTCTCGCATATTTTGTATCATAGACCTCTATCTTCTTCCTTCCATGAGTTTCCAGTATATTCCGCTTTGCAGTTGTATTATTCTTCTTTGACATTTATTATTACACGGTATACACTACTCACAGACACTACTATTAATGAACTACATATTTCAACAGCATAACTTATATTCATAATTTGGTCTCGGGGCCTAATTCCTACACACAATTTTTTTATCATTCGATATTCCTCGCGTGTTAGATTAGGGCGTGTAAGGTTTTAAGAACACGCTGTCGACTTAAATTATTATCCATCCTTAGGAACATAAATACGAAGTCACTAATAAATTAATTACAGTCACAATTAAATTACCAGAAAAATACACCCGAAATATTCCCATATGCACGCGCATGGTAGTGCTGTAGATGGAACAGCTAGATCTGGCGCATGCGTATTCGCTACAGCGGAAGCCGTGTAATCTCGAAGTATGCGACACTGCAATTTTATACGATAAATATACGGACTGCATGTATTTATCTTTATGTTGACTGCTTTAAATGGTGATCGGGTTTATAACATGAATCACTGTTATTTTGGACCTCAACTATAGTAGCTGCTTTCTGAGTTTCCTTTAATAGTGTTATAAGAACCACATGTATTCCTTTATAAAGGAAAGGTGTAGTCTGCATCATATAAAGCTGATTTATAAAGATTTCTTTGTGGCTTACTTTGCAATATCTAAAAAGTATTTATAGGCCTGAATTACCTTTCTGAATACAAATATGTATTCACTGAAGCAGTTACAAAACCACTCCGATTAATAATAAGCATCTTCGTAAGTTGATCTATTGCATAGAAATCATAAAATATATAGAACGCCAAAAGAGGTACCAAAAATAGCCAACCTATGGAGAAAACGCGAATCTGGTAATATTGCAGTAACTTAACTTCTAGTTGGTTGCATTAACGAGGTAGCTTCCTCCTAATGGGCGGGAATTTCAAAACATGAAAATTTTACTTCTAATTCGTAGAAACATATGATATCTATGGTCCAATTACAAACATTCCGTTTTGGTTTCATTTGTATGCTTGGATTAAAATGCAGTATTATCAGCAGTTTACATTAAGTTTTCTCCATACGGCTGCTTTCTAAGCTCCTCCATAGTCTAACTATTTTTGAGTGCCTAATGTAAAGGCATTTGGCATTCTATATATTTTATGATTTCTATGATCTATTGTCTATTTACAGTGGGCCACATTTCTTTTATTAGTAAAAATGTCTGTATTATTTTATTGTATGCTAGTTAAGAACATAATAATACTAAATATAAGATATATTTGGATTCTATTATACTTGAGATCCAAAAATGGTTTAATTCGGTGCTTTAGGTACTCTGGTGGCTGCATTACATTATCCTTTGGCTTGGCAATTGGGTATAAGTTTTTTTTGTTGTTGTAATATAGGAACTAAAAATTATTAAATGAGTAAACCCGAAGTGGTAATGTAATTGTGTTTTTTTTTCAATGTAATCACTGAATTGTTTTCTGTAATTCCGTGTTTGCAACATATCGTTATCGCAGACTCGCGATAGAGGTCGCTAGCTTTCAATAGTTTCTACTGCGATGTAGAACCCTTCGTGCCTGTGGCTTGTCAGTCCGGCATGGAGTAGCGAATGGTCGCTAGATGTAGCTCTGCTACTCTGCGTTAGATTTCGAAATTTTTACCACATTAGACTTTAAATTAGAAAAATAGCAATATTTGTCCGCTGCGTGTATATTGGACTTTTGGTCTTATAAAGCTGAAAAAAATTATATGTTACGTTTTATATAACATATTTGATATTGATTTATTTCAAATATTCTAAGTAAATATTACACAAATTCTCAGCATTTAGATGAATTCAAATCTAATTAAACTTGTCATTTATTGCTTTTGCATGTTTATGAAGCTTTTTTTGCTATTTAGTACAATTTACTTTTATTCGAAAGTCTCACTTTGATATCCTTAAACATCTAAATGTTGCTTTAAAGACATTTAAAATATTAAGAGATCAGTTCGTCAAATCATAAACAATACAGTCACTATAGTTGAGTAAAAAGATTAAGTTGTATTAGATTAAAATGTTCTCACAAAAATTCATTTGAACTACCTCTCTTAATTTTCATAGTAAGATCAATTGATTATATTTGGCTGAATAATAATTGAATACCCTGTATGGAAAATATAAAACGGAAATGTATATTAAGTAATTTAGTCAATTATGCTAAGCAATTAAAGTTTATTGGATATCTATTAGAAAATTTGTTTCAGTGAAGAAAATGTCTAACTACAGAATAACAATTGCACTAAGAATAACTTATCTTTATGTAAACAGTACAAAAGTTTTACTCAAATAAATTTGGATGTAATGATTTACTAAATGAGAATTATATTAATTTTTAATAGTACAATGACAGGTAGCAAAATGTAAAATTATCCTATTAATTGTTTGTAGTTTATGTAAGTCAAAATATGACTTCTGTGTTGATGTGCTTTGAAGTACATGCTTTTGCAATAATAATGACACCCTCTCAAAACAGTTTTTTAACTTCTGGAAGTTATGAGTATAAATTTCATTAAATCTCCATTGGTGAGGGAAACAACTAAGATCTAATGTTAAAAGTTTATATTTATTTTATTTATATTTATTTTTATTTTATATTTAGCTTTTATTAAATTAATTTTAATGAGTTTCATTATTATTGCAAACGATTGTACCTATCTATCGTTTTGTATAAAATATGAATACTATTTCCATTACCTTCAATACTTGTTGCGAAATGTTCATTCGACTTTTCTCATATTACTTTTTAAGATGTATTTTTTCTTATTTGCATATTTTTAATATTCTACAATAAATCAAACCACAATTTATGAATAAAATATTTTAATATATACAGTTTGTACAAAAGCTTACATAATTTTACAAAATAAGTATTAGCTTATTTCCATTTACAATTTAATCTGTACAATATGCACATTACTATCAATAATCAATAAATACTCCTTATCCAGGTACTAATATATTACATTTGACTCAGTTGCATAGACTTTTAGGTACAGAGCGGACAAAAAAAGAGAACCATTTCATGAACGCCGACTTTTAAGATCCAAATAAAAATATTCGTTTAGAAGATCAACCCTTAAGTTAACAAATCTAAGTAAGACTAACACCACAGCAGCGTCTTAAAATGTTTCTAATTTTTTGCTGCTTCTCTGTATTGTATTAACTATTAACAAGTTAATAACAAAGTGATATTCACGTCCACTGCAACGTTTAAGGCTAGGCGGCTCTCTTCAGCCACCAGCCACTGGTTAACAGGTTAAGTTAGCAGTTACGTGTATAAATAATACAGTGCAGTTAATTTAGGTCTGTTTACTTTGTTTCCTTATTAGCGCATTCGTAGCAGTATTGGTTAATTTCTTTTATTTCTACCATAAATTCTTTGACATAAAAATCTTAAATCAGTCTCGTATTGTTTCCCTGTAAGACAAGAATTTTCACAAGTCGCACAGGCATATGATCAATCCTAGTATGAAAGTAAGTACCAGTTTTTAGTTAAAAAAACGGTTCACGTTGTAACTAGGTAATTGCCTTTACATTTTTCTTCATACCGTTACTGTACTGATACGTGTGCTAATAAAGACAATTTTGGGTAACTTTATAGTTAAATTCTCCCATGGAGGGAGGTAACAGTGATGCTACACATTTTCAACACACATAAAACAATCAAGAGTAAGGCTTCGTTGTAAAATTCTTCGAAATTTTTTAAAAATTAAGACGCGTCAAATGATTTTTGACTAATTAATAAAGGACCATATAGAATTTAAATTTGATACGGCCCATTTCACTTAGAGTACAAGTAAAATCTGATCAGATCTAGGAGTTTGGTTTCGAAATAAAACTTTAGTGCTTTTAAAGTGTTTTTTTTTAAATCGTTATTATAAGTTCAAAAACCGTACCAAACTTATTATATTGAAAATCAAAATGATCACAAATTTACGTTCATTTGAAAGAAAGGTAGTAAGATCTTTCTATAATTATGTGCACTCGCACATAAATGTTTCCAGCTTCAATCAATATCATATTTCCTAAACAAAAAAGTACTATACATATTAGGTTGGAACCTTTACGTTGAGACTACTGTGCATATTAAAGAATTAGAACAAAATAATTGACTTTTATCTATGATCAGCTGCTGACGGACGTCTAATATTGTCATGGTTTCTTTTTACCAGAGGATCATATATTGAATGGGAATGCTTGTAAAAGGAAATGCTTTTTTCTCGTTCAAGCCCTTTGTAATTCTGATACTCTTGATATTTTATTTGTTTTGATGACAGCAATCAACTTGTCGTAACATTACTGTTACACCGTGTATCTCCCTTGATAATACGTCGTTTTGAAATAGTGGGAGGGTAACAACAACATTAAGTATCTCATTTTTCGTCAACTAATAAAATAATTTCAGTTCGCTTAAGTTTTGAACTCTCGCGAAACAGTCATGGCGTTGTAGAAACGATTCGGGCATTAAAAACTATCTAAAGTAACTGCACCATTTAAAGCGATATCAAATTGCAACCCTTACGTTCGAATTAAAATTACAATCACAGATGAGAAGACAAAATAGTCAGCTGCACTCTTGGAAGCGGGTTTCACCCTGTGCACTAAAACGGTACTTGTTTCACTGGGACAACTGTTCGCGCTACGGTAGCCTCGAGTTCTAGATCACAGACGCGGTTACAGAGACGACAACAAAGGGCACTACCGGCACCCACAACCAATCACAACCATTTCTTTATAGTTTTTCAGGACGACTTTGTTCTCGTCGTCCAGATATAACATGGATATCGCGTTGAGTTGCGTAGGTACGCAACACGTTTTAGGAACCTTGGTGGGACTCACTGAGTTCATAAGAGTTTGTACAATGGCGTGATTCGTTGAGTTCAAATGCTCTGGCAGGGGGAAATTGCACTCGCCCTGACAGTGGTAGGCGTCGTAGCCTGGAGGTGCCACTATCCAGTCACTCCAGCCTACTTGGTTGAAATCTACGTACATCTTGTGCCTGTTGCAAGGCTCCCTTTTGTCGTCCTTCCGCTTGTTGTGTCTCTTGGTTGCCCTTCTCTTGCGCTGAATCTGCAACATCTCCGCTCCGGTTTTCTGTTTGTTCTTTCCGTCGTCCGTGTAAGTGAACAGTAACGGTTGCACTATCTTCCAAGAGTTCTCATCTTCGTCCTGACTTCTTCGCAATCGAACGTGATTCGCTGGCGTCGTCTTATTTCTGCCAATTCCTGAAATGGATATCAAGATGCCGTGGTTGCTTTTCGGATCTTCGATCCACCTTTGGGCTGCCGGAAAGACGTCTAGGCTCAAGGTGACGTTCTTTCTCGTGTCTATGAGTTTGCTGTCGATTACCCTTGTTATGGCTCCGTGTTTTCCTTTAACGCCTGGTTTGACGATGTCGATGGCGAGTAACCTCTGAAAGTGCGCCTTCCGGTGGTCTTCTTTTGCTATCCACTCGATCACTTTTCGGTTTAAGGTCAGCTCCGCCGCTTGCAGTTTTTCGCCTTCCGGGAGACTCGACAGGTCGAACTTCAATCGAAATTTGTGATGCCCGGGAAACCTTAAGTCTATTGGACTTTCTGAAAAAGAAAACAATGCGTTAATAAGGCGACTTGGACTTTTGGGAAGCACTAATATTCTTTATGCAACTACAATCCATGGTGATTCAGAACTTCAGATTCAGAATTTGGGAATAGATGCGTCATGAAAAATGAAGACAATATCGTAAAAACATGTGCCAAATGCAGCTACTTTTACCGCAGTGTGCGGTGAGTGCAAGTGTAGTGCAACGCGAGGGAAATTTGAAACCGCACGTCCTCGGCATATTGCAGTGTGGTGTATCATACACGAGGCTCAATTATATTCGCACCATGTACCGCGTGTCCAATCATTAATACCAAAGAATTGGACGAGGAGGACCGGTACCATGGCCGCCACGATCTCCTCACTTTAAATCATTTGGACTTCTTTTTGTGGAG
Source organism: Monochamus alternatus (assembly GCA_037114965.1). Classification (NCBI taxonomy): domain Eukaryota; kingdom Metazoa; phylum Arthropoda; class Insecta; order Coleoptera; family Cerambycidae; genus Monochamus; species Monochamus alternatus. The sequence goes on along the minus strand of CM073429.1, from coordinate 76,843,326 downwards.
ATATTTAAAAAATGAAGTGTATCGCACCAAAGTGAATACATACTATTGATGATTTAAGCAAACGTATTATAGTTGCTGCCAATAAATTACGAGTTCAAAAATGTTGTTATAACATCAGTTATATCAAACTATTTTATTAATTAATAATAATAATAATAATATCTCTACCCCTCATTCTAATCACAGGAATTAGCCCAGAAGTCGGAGACTTGTGCGGGAGAGGGGGCGGCATATTATTATTAAGCAGGCCGCATTTGCACCCAGGAACGATTTACGTTGGTAGGCCCTAACCACTATTCAGTGCAGCAATGAGGGAAACCTGGAAAACCTCATTAATTAGGGGGGTAGTCAAATATCAACCGGTATCAATTTCTCACATTGACCCAAGCCAACATTCTTCCACCCTACCATACCCGCAGAGAGGGCGCCAAACCTCTCCACGAATATAGCTTATATACGGTCTACCGGCAGCTGGGCTCGAACCAACACCGATCTAGTCACCTCGATTCAAGTACTGACGCTTTAAACCGCGCGACCACTGACCGACAATTAAAACCACAAATTAAATCTATTAATAATTAATAATAATAGCGGCAAAAGCAGTTGAATTTGCTGTATAAAATCAGCGTTATAAAATGTTATTTATTTCTTTTCTTGAGCATTTCTTTCCATATTTTGTCCGGTCACAGATTACCTGATTTACCGCTTAGACATCGATATAGATGTATTATAGTGAACTTGTTTCCAGCGCTGCGCAGAAGTGTATTTTCAAATCATTTTCGAACTGCTCTTTCTGATTTTTTTTTACAAAATTGTATTTTTTTTAAATAAGTTCCTCATAACCCTGTATATTCTTTGATAAGGTAAGGTAAGGTTAGGCAAGGCAAGAAATAGTAAGGTAAAGTTAGGTAAGGTAAGGTAAGTTGTTCAGTTAAATAATTTTATTTTGAATCCAAAGGTCTTCGATACTTCCATGTACGAGGAATATTACATCTGCAGATATTTACTATAATTATTAAATGCTATAACACTACTATTAAACAAGTAATTGTATGGTTGAAATCAGAAAGATAATGTGACATTGAAGAATGAAGATTCAAGTCATCTTTCTCCTCATCCAGTAATAATTATTTCTCGGTTATTGAAAAATAATGCGAGTAAAGCATTTAAACAACATGTTTATCTAATTAAATTTATAGGTGTTCAAATATTACATTTGTTTTTACTTTTTATATATTCACATATTCAGATACGTAGATATTTTTTTGCACAATTGTCAAAGGCTGATATATGTTAAAAATATTCACGTAATATAAAGGTAATTTAAGACTATTTTTAGAAGACGCTGTCTATGGTAGGCTTAGCAGGTGTGTGTAACAAGTTGAAGTACATTTACTGATTGTTTATAGAATCGTGTCAATTAATATGTTTACTTCCAGGTGTCACGAGTACCAAGTGTATATTATTTAATTAATATGGAATATTGTATAATATAATGGTCGTCCCACTTTCGCTAATAAATGCAACAGCAATTTTAACACATTGCCGTGGTAAGAGTTAACAAACAAAAAATACTATATAAATCAACGGTCTGTTTGTACGAAAGTTTTAATGCTGCCATGGAGAAAGAGAATGGAACCTAAAAAACTTTAAAGAGATTTTTATTGCTGACGATGTTAAAATGAAATATACGTTTTAAACAAACAAATGAATCATTTTTAAGGCACAATATATTTTCTCAAAATACCATTGACCGAAAACTGTGACCTTTTAGTATAGTTTTTAAACTCAAAGGTTGATCCTACGTTTTGAAGTATTCGTATTATATGAATACAATGCTGAATATTTACAATGTGTAGATTAATATATAAATCTATTTAAATACATTTAAAAGTAAAAATATAGGACTAGAATACAAGTGTCTGGGGACTGTGCTTCTTTTCATAATAAAATATTTTAATTTAAAATTTAGTTTACAACATCTAGACAAATACATAAGTTAGCCCTATGAAATACTTTAAAAAGAAATGTACCTACGGTTAATTTAATTTGCAAATTTCATGTGCAAAACGCCGAATCATGGCTACCGTCGGACATCAGCAAAAGGCGCAGTGAAGTAATTCATATTTACTATACTGTTTGGGCTCTGTTTAGACCGACCGTGCCTGTAATCAAAGATTAGATTGTGTGTATATAAAGTAAATTCCAGCTTTTTAAATTTTATGTAAGCTATGTATTGTTTCTGGTGTGTTTTAAGATTGTAATCATTTAAGTTAGACAACTATGAAAGACTGAATTTTAGTTAAATATACTACTCACTACTCATGAATACTCATTTCAAGTACTGCATCTTGAATATATTTTAAACGTGATGAATACGAATACTAAATACTCTCAGAAAAAAGTATTTGGTACCTGAATACTAATTACACAAATTTTGTATTTAATACTACTTGAATGAATACAATGAAGTTCGAGTAATACCCAGCTCTGTTGATTAGATCTAAGACGTAGTATGTTTCATGATATTTAAATAGAGAGAGTCGGGTTAGTCTTAAAGGCAAATCCTTTTCCAAGAAATTATTAACGAAAGCCTTTATGCTTTGCGTTACATAGAGATATAATTCACCAATTCTTACGGCGAAGGTACCTGTCAGCATCTAGAGCAGGTCTTTGATTAAATCTGTCGAATCATTCTCCGAACTTGTCCTTCATGTCCTTCTTTATATTCGGCGAAACGATTATCTGATCAATCTTTGCAACTTCGATTTTTTCAAAGAAATGGATATTATGTAATCGACACATAAATTTAAAAGGGGTAGGTACCTGTCAAGATCTGACTCAAACATTGTTTCCTATTATTAGTTCGACCAAATCATTGTACTCTGAAGTTTCGCTAAACTAAAAAATTGACTAAACAAATATTTTTGGCGGTTACTTTACAATTTAAATATCCATTATGTTTGCATCTATGCAATTAAATAACCTTGATGCAGTAATGAAGCTATTTGATGACAAAATTATCCAGGCTACTTCAGGAAATTTGGGTGTAGCATTCATTATTTTTCTGTTGGATGCAATCACACCAAGTAACGACTTATTCCTTTTAGATTCTGCAACTGATATAGCCTTTCAAATCTACCATACTTGCCATATTGGTTGCCTAATCTTTCTTTGCTGTTATGTTCCAGCTGAATTTGACTAACCAAAATAGGCCCGTAGGATATTGGACACAAATTTCCCTAGATCAAATTTACTTGTCAAGTGTATGTTTTGTTGCATCACGCAGTTAACTTACTGCAGGCGCCAAAAATATATGCAGTTTTGTTGTAGTAACTGGATATCCCAAAATCAGCTTTATACAGTCTTTCCAGGTATTAAATAGGTGAAATTTTGTTATAGGTTTATTCGTGTTCATACCTATCTTAAAAAAGTGTTATTAATAATATTTTGAGCTACATGAAGATCTGATAAGTTTAGCATAATTACAGAAGCAGTAGTGACGGTATCATGATCTCAATTCCAGATTGGCTATTGATAATACGAGTCCAGGAGGCGTGGCTTCTAACAGAATCGTACTTTTCCCAATTGTCATTTCATTTATTTACTAGACATCCATACGTTTATTTTGCAAGTTATAGATGTCGCGTGGTATTAAATACTCACACATACCTATAAATACTTATAATAACCACATTATTAATTTAACGACTTTTAAAAAAAATGCTTATGCGGAGTTATACATTGAGAACATGTATTTATAAAAAGTGCAATAATACAAATTAAAGTTGCATGTTTAGTTTGTTTTTTATTTAGTTCCTGATAAATATCATACAGTATAATAATAACGATAGTTTTATTGTTTAAAAAAGTGACACAGAACTTCAATACATTGTTTATTCTTATTTTATATAAGCCTATTTTTCTCACACGTTGGCGCAGGTTATTCACGGGAGGTTTTTTGTAACAAGTGGCTATATGGTTATCAAATGTGCATTAATGAATTATGAAGTATTGGAACTTGATTTAAACATAACATTTCCATACATATGTTTATCGTATTTAGTTAACCAGTCAAACTTCGGAGTAAAAAGAATAGATGGCTATACTCTTTTAAAATCCAAGTCACCGTTGTCTATAGACTTGGATTTTAAAAGAATATAGCTATCTATTGTGTTTAGTCCTAACTGTGACAGGTTGACTAACTATATTATACCTATATAAATAAGGATAATAATGATATTTCCATAAATTTTATATTTAACATTAATATTTATGTGTTGCGACATATTTTCTGTGAACTTGTTCATATTTGCATTAGGAAACTGAGTTCGGTCCTGTTTAAAACCGCGGATCCCCGGACTCTACAGATTAAAGATGTAAAGTAGGGCGGGTTTTATATGCGTATGAAGGCCTGACCTCACACCATGAGCGTAGAATAGAATGCATCAATATTGTTGAAAATACTGTAAATAAATATCTCTCCAGAAACTAACATTACGGTCAAACTTAAAGTTCAAATGTAAAACTATCGCTGGATATTTCTTATTTATTCTTTTGTGAAAGCAATATATTTTGGAGTGAATAAGGATAAAATAGAGAATAATGCCCGATCACCAAGGTATATTGAAGATAATAATTTAAAGAAAACCAGAAAACTATTATTTAAAAGCATCCGTTTCATTGGGTACTGAAACTTCAGATTTTGAAGCGTTCTTCGAACAACCCTAATTTTGTATTTCTGTCTTATCTTCGTGGAAGATTTGAAAGTAATGACGAGATTAAAGAAACTTTGACTTTTGCGGAAATATTTCTTTCCGATTTCATAAAAAAAATAATTCATGGGTGCAAATAATGAAAAAAAGTTACAGTTACAGAAAAGATGATATAAATAGTAAATAAAGCATTTACATGTAGGCGGCGCAGCGATCAATGTTAGGTATTAAATCTAACCTCACAAATATTTGTTATTTAATTTTTATTGTGTTTCAATTTGTGTAAAAAAAACATGCCATATAACTGTTGTGTATCACAGTGTTTGTCTGTTTCTAATAAAAATAAAGATTTCATGTTTCGCAAATTCCCTAATAATGCTGAAAAAATGGTTAATAGCAATTGAGTCCAGCAAGAAACCAACCCAGAAACCTGCTGAAAACATTTTACAGAATATTGTTATACTATTACTAGTATGAGTAAGTACAAGCATACATGATCTATTTTCAGTGTATATTTTTCATTAGGTTTCATTCTTATTTTTAGGACAATGGAAAATTCTCAAAAAACAGCCGTTTCAACATTATATTTACTCGTACACGAAAATATGATACCAATACTGTAAAAAATAATGAACACATGAAAAGGTACATGAAAAGGCGAAAACAGGATGAAAACGTAGGCAAACTTGCAGATGGAAAAAAAGTGGAAATGTGACACGAGTTAAATGTAATCATACAAAAATTACTTGAATGATAATAACGCCAGTAATCCTGAGAGTATAGCAAGTGCATCTAGTAGTAACAAGTTATTTTACGATATAGTGATTCAAAATGTTATTAGTTACAAAAGAACACAACTAATATCACTCAAATTTTTAAATGAAAACCATTTAAAACACATAACAGGATTTTCAACTTTTTCTGTATTGTACTTGTACTGTAATAAAAATATCAAATAAAAACTGCATATGTTTATTATTTATATATGTCATATATACATTATTTTAAACATTGATTTTTTTACATATTGCTCGCATTTTTTCTGAAACTTTTTTATTTATTAGGCATATTACATGCAACATTTTTGCAATTTGAGCGACAACTAACCATTTTTCTATCAATTCGTGATTTATAAAATTTCAATTCTTTAAAAAACAAAGAGGTTTAAATTAAGAATTACCATTAAATTCTTTAGGAACTCCCACGTTAACAATTTCTGTGTTAAATAACGTTTTATTACTTCTCTTTCTAAATTACTAATGTAAAATGCAAATAAACAAGGTTAACACAAATAAGATTTTAATACTTTTTGTACTTGTACAAGTTTAATTTTGATAAAAGTGATGCAAATTAGATTTACAATCACTATTTGCCTCACACGAATTCAAATCAAAAATTATCGAACCACAGACTCGTAAACTAGACCATAGAACATTAATATTAATACCTAACTTTGACGCTAACGCCCCTATCGGAATTTAATGACACTGAGTTAATGTAAATGTTCTATTGTCGTTTCTTATTAACACATTTATTGTCAAGTTACTTCGTCGTATTTAAAATAAATAGATTTTTGGATTTCAGTTTCAAACTGTATTGCATCATAATAACAGAAGAGTGAGATTGCTTGTTGAAACTCTTATTGTTCTTGTGTCCCTAGAATTTATGGTCCGTTATTCTCAAATGCTCTGTATTAGTACAACAATTATTCAAAATGTTGTTATATTTAAATTTTCGAAAGTGCATAAGTAAATAAACGAAACCTTAAACAAGAATTTCGTGGATTTATACATATTTTTAATATACAAAATGCCAAGGAAATATTCATCGATACGCCACTGCGTAAAAAACACCTGATATACCTGTGTTTCAACATACCGCAACTATAAATAAAATAATCGCCTGGTAATTATATTATCTATCTCTTAAAGCTTTTAGAGGTTGCAATGATATTTCTCGAGCATAATAGTACTCTAAATATATTTGTAGAAATCATCTGAATTAAATAATTTATAGTCACTTACATGGTACCTGTAAATTACGTAAAATATTTGTAATTAACGAGTATTTGTAAATATATGTACTGTCTGGCTGCCTTGCATTCAAATATCTGCTGTCAATGAACAATTTTAAGTTGTGGAATTTTTAAAAAGGCAAATTTATTATTTATTGAAGGTCAGTAATTAAGCCTATAATAAAAATGGTAAACATTTACTTTTAATACTGCTCTGTGTTAATGGCATTTACTTCTTTTACGTAGAAAGTACCGACATCAAATTTTATTAACTTTTATTATTAATTGTATAGTAGGTACCAATGTTATAGAAATGTATAAGATAAATTATAAAAAAATATATACATATTTGTATATGTGTTTAGGTTGCAGTTGGATTAGTTTAGTTTAGCCAATGTTCTGAAATTGGCGTATGGTTGTTCTAAATAGAAATTTATACATATTTATATATTATTATGTGTTTAGGTAGCATTTGAATTAGTATGATGTATATATCCATCATATTTGTCCTTCGTTGCTACAACAATTGATTTATATTCTAAAATTAAGTAACCTTAAATTTGCCAATTTATTGTAATAAATATGTAAAAATCTACCACAGAAAAGTGTAGGGCATTTGTAATGATTTCTTGAGCGATTTCTTGAACAATTTACGCAGCCAAAAATTGGCTTAAAGGTCCTTCTAGAATACTGTTGTGACCTGGTTGGTCAATTGGACTAGGAGTATTATGGTTCAAATTTTAAAAAGGGATGGACATAAAATAAAATAGTCCTTTTGCTTATACAAAACTACTAATCGTATGTGCATTTAAAATACATTGGCGCATAGCGCTTGGGGAATAATTTCGTATAAAAATGTCGATTTCAGAATAACATGGACATAAAATAGTTTTTCGAGCGACGAAATATCACAAATACTGTTTGAGGCTGCAATTTTTTCCCTTGAACTTGATCGCCCTGTATATTTCTGTTGGAGAGCGAGATAAAAGAAATATTGTATTTATATTTTTTACGTTGTAAGGAATCTATTTCTGAAATTTGGCTATTGAAACTTGACTCATTCTATATAGATACCAATATACATAATATAATTCAAAAAAGTTTTCTTTTTCTTTTTAGTCAACGTTAATGAAACAAATTTGCAGAATTTTAAAACTTTCATTCAAATTACTCTAGTAAAATTGAAATATCAATGAATTATGAGTCATAAGATTTTCACACTTTAAATTATTTTGTTATTAACTTGTTTGGCCAAGAAGTCAAAAATATAATGTTGTCATGGCAAAATCTACCTATTCCCTATTGCAGTTAGTTGCAAGTCAATGCAGTTTCTTATCTCTTTGCTATTCCTAAATAAAACTGGCGCCTATATGGGCATATTGCAAATATCACTGGCGTCACAAAGGCTTCTGTTTTGTTGAATACACGTCTGACTATTTACTCTGTCTCTCTGAATTTCTAAAAAAATTACGGGTCATTACTTCCATCATTAACAGAATTCTTGGTGAAAATTATTTACATTATTGTATTTTTGGATAGACTTTAAAAAGCCGATTTGTTAAAATCTTAGGATGCAAATCGTACATAGATATGCTTAAATTATTATTTTCTTTAATCAAACACCCTGTATACGTTTTGCTGCCTAGATTGAAATGTAGCAAGGTGAATAATCGAGTTTTGCATTATTTGCAATGACAGTACTAGTAAAAATCATAGGTATTACTAAATTTTTGTAAAAACAACAAGAATTTCTATATAGGGAAGACTGTTGGAAAAGTAATATTCTTTGATCAGCAGTAGTTACATTGCAGGCATATTATCAGAACACGTAATGCCGTTAGCTCTTTATGTTAGCAATAATTATTAATTCCTGATAACACAAGAAGTTACGCCGTTAGCATAGTAAGTGAGTACCTGACAAGATAAATATGAAACTTTAAATTGGTCTCTACGTAGTCCTGACATCATTCTTATTGAGTTTTCGTTTTTCCTAAGCAACCGAAATCTTTTCAAATATCGTATCTCAGTATTTGTTTATAGTGTCAGATAAAGTTACTGTATTTAACATTAAAAAATATCGTGAAAATGAAAGTAAAATTCAGAAATTCATGTAATGGCGTAGGGCGATGCACGAAGGGCGAGAACTTGGACAAAAAATTGCAAAGATTTCAAAAATTATAAATTTTATTCCTCCAAAGACTATAATCAATGAAAAACAAAATTGTTTTGCTCAACATGAAACAAAATAATTCAAGATGTTCTATTTAATTAGTATTTAGTTACTATGAACAGTTATTACTTACAAAGGCTCAATATGTTAATACTTCATAATATAGCAAAAATTAGATCCCAATTTAATACGAAAAACATATAGAATATTCAAAAGGTACCGAAGTAAAATGAATATACATATGTCTATAATATATATATATATATATATATATATATATATATATATATATATATATATATATATATATATATATATATATATATATATACAGAGTGTTAGGTAAACATGCGGCAAAAATTCAAGGGGTTATTCCTTGGCCTATTCTAAGAATATTTTGTCCTATGATGATTTCTGAAAAACCCCTTTGTTTCGAAGATACAGGGCGAACAAAATTTGCGACAACCATATTCGATATTTGTTGAAATCATTAATGTAAATAAAAGTGTGGTGTACGTAGATTGAGCAACTTTACATGTACTTTTTGACAATAAAATGTTGTTACTGTCGCTTTTGTATGTGAGTATGTAAGTATGTGAAAATTATTGTTAAAATGCGGGGTTAGAATAGCAAAATAATGTGTGTTACAAACGTCTTTTAAAAGTAATTATTTTATTCAAGAAGAATTTAAATAGTAAAAGTGGATAAACAAAACATCAAGAATTATTATTTATTTTTGATATTACTTTTGTTGTACGTGTTTTATTTTTCTCGATTTCTATACAAAAAAACACCACAAAGTTGATAATTTTACGGTGAGAAATACGGCGACAGTTGAGTTTAGGTATAGAGTATGCTACAGTTTTTTTACTCAAAATTTCTTTCCTTTTCCAAAGATTGACAACTATTTCCTTTTTCCTTGAAACACCCGTATTTAACGTACCCTATATAACAGTTTTCACTCACTTGGTTCTCTATATACCTACCCGTTAAACTAAGGTCATCATAAATTCTGCTGTATTATTCTAGGAAAGTATAGTGAAATATGAAAAACAAAAAAATGTTGTTTATTAATTTATTTTAAATGTTTCATGTTCATATAGAATTTTTATTTTTTCTAGTTCCAGCCATCTTTTTAGTTTTACACTTCGCTACGTGCACACCAATGAGTTTTTATGGAAATTAATTTCGACAATCACCGAGAATGCTATTTGCTTGGACAGGTAGGTAATGCAAAAGGTTGGTAGGTATAATAAAACTTAGAGAGATGCTAACCGAAGACCTAGCGTTGTTCAAATGGTACTTTTATTTAATTGTTAATTATTGTACCTAACGGATTCTTAATGGTTGCACAATTTTATCATTAATACTGCACTTACAAACCGACATTCGGTCGAATGTAAGGCAAAAGTATACTCGTATCAAATGGAAAAGTGCTGTTCACCCTGTGTACTTACCTTGGGCAGGTTAGTACATAATTAGCTAAGCATTAAGGACCCTTATCAAGACCCTACAATCATATTTTCGGGGAAAAATACAAACGCTCTTGAGGTTGAAGTACCATTTTATTTTCATTAACAGCCACTTTCTCGTTTAAGTACCTACTGGCCTGTAATGTAATACAGTGCGCAACGAAGTTTAGAGGTAAGATAACTGAAATTAATTCTATAAATATTCATATATTATCAGCAAAATGAATTTATACAGAGTCATTAACGAGGATCTTAGGGTTAAAGGTAAAAGAGTAAAATACAACAATAGAAATTGTTATGAAGAATAAAGGAAATCACAAAAAAAGAAAAAATAAAAGAATTAGAGGAAATTTGAACATAGTCTTTTTTAATTTATTCAAAATTATACAGTTGGGTTGGTGAGGATATTTACAAAGAATGGATAGGGGAAGAAATTGGCAAAACACGCTATACAGGGTGTATTTAAATGAAGGGGCACAAATGAAACAATAGATTTCTTAGGTGAAAATAAGTTGATTTAACCTAACATACCTCTACCCCAAGTCACACAATGAAAACATACAGGGTATCAAAGTGAAAAATAAAAAATGGGTTTTCCTAAATAATTTGAATTGAAGGTATGCTAGATTAAATCAGCTTATTTTCGCCTAAAGAATCTCTAGTATGATTTGCGCTCCATTTAAATACTTCCTGAGTATGATTGCATTTTTTGAATGACTGCTTCTTATTAATCTAAAAATATTCTTAACATCAAGAGGTCGTCTCTTTTAAATTATCTCTACGCATGTTTCTCTGAGACATTTCCAAATTAGTTCTATTTCGCATAAAATAATTAAATATGACAATGTGATATTTATTTATATTAACAGCAGTTTAATTATTCTACTAATGTTTGAGCACTAAACACTTTGTTTGAACAAATAAATCACGTCTTTTCCGCGATTGAAACTGACAGGTAACTCAAACATCAACAGTGCATTTCAAGCTAAAGAACGATTAGATCGTGGAATCTATCTGTCCAAACAGGATTCCTGTCTATTTTTATAAATCGCTAGGTGCGATATTAACAAGAAAAATTTCGTAACGTGAAATTCCTAGAATGTCTTTGATTAATCTTTCCATCTCATTATTAATGGTCCCCAAATAGCTGCCTTTACAAGTGAATTCATTACCCGAACCGCTGAATATGATTACACACATCTTGTAGTGTTCACTCACTTTTTCTCCATTACTACATAAGAGCGCGTGGGTGGCGCTGCTTTAAAAAATATAATTTCAAAGAATTGTTGATGTTTACAATTTTAAAAGATTCCAGACAATAATAATAATTATGTATTCTATATAGTTCATTTATATTCATGTAGGATTCTAAAGATATAACATGCCTTGATTGGAAAACAGAGCACGTATGCGATAGTAGTAATAAATACCGCTAAATTAAAAATTGGTACATAAATATGTTCGATCCTGATGTGAGATACTATTGTTATTCTCAGACAAAGTATCTGCCACTGTGCAAAATTAATGCCCAAACACTGTTGCTTGCCTTCGGCTATATGTATTCATCCACGTAGAGAAGAAAAATTATAATTTTCCATTGCTGAGAAAACTTTGCTGTATAATATAAATTTTTGAAGGTTAAATTCGTCAGTTAAGAATTAAAATTTTCACGGCAACTTCCGGAGTCCCTCAAGGATCCAATTTGGGGCCCTTGCTTTTTTTATATTTCATTAACGATCTAACATCTGAGCTGGAGTGTAAGAAACTATTGTTTGCTGATGACTTAAAACTTTTTAGTAAAATATCAGATATTGGGGATTGTCAAAGATTGCAAAACCAATTATATATATTGAACAACTGGCGCGCTAATAATTGTCTTCAGTTAAATGTAGTGTAATGCAAGACCCTAAGTTACACCCGTAAATTGCACCCAATAGAATATAATTACAGATTAGATCTGGAGATACTTGACAGAGTGGATTCCATAAAAGACTTGGGCGTCTTATTTGATTCGAAACTAACATTTTGTCAACATATCAATGATATTACTTCATCTGCTGTAAAGATGATAGGCTGTATTATGCGCAACTGTCGGTCGTTCTCTAACGAAACAGCTTTAAAGTGTCTTTACAACTCGTACGTAAGATCTAAACTGGAATATTGTTCGTTAGTATGGTATCCACGTTATGATTATCTGAAGCTTTGTTTAGAAAGTGTCCAGAGAAAATTTTTAAAATTTATTTCACTTAAAACTGATGGCTTTTACCCAGAAAGAGGTTATGACCATGCTACTTTACTTAACAGATTTGATTTTCCTTCTTTAGAGTTTCGCAGGGATCTAGCAAGTATCAAAATTTTATACAATATATTCCATAATAATTTAGAATGTCCGTCTTTATTATGTCAGTTTTCTTTTCATGTTCCTCGATTAAATTCTCGCCAAAATTGTACATTCATTTGTACTAGAGCAAGGCCTCGCGGTCTTAAAATGTCTCCAGTACATATTATGTGTCAAAATTTCAATAAAATTTCAGATGTATGTGATATTAATTTTAGCACCTTTAATCAGATAGTTGAAACTGTTGGTCTGAGATTTAATAGCGATAATATTTAATATTTAAGTTTATTTATATTATAATTTCCATATCTTCTTTGTACAATATTGTTAAGACGTTTTTGTGCACTACATACTGCATCAGATACTATATAATATGTTTACGCAATTCACTTTTGTTTTGTAAATAATTTGTCCTATAAATGGATTCTATCTGTTGGGCAATAAAGATTATTATTATTATTATTATCAGGAGAATTTTACCCCTTACAATTTTGTAACAAAAACTAAATGATGTATATACAATATGTACGTACAAAGTGATCACGCGAAAATTGTCTCCCCCCCCCCCTTACCTTTTCTCGGTTAATATTCGAGATACGAAAAAGCTATGAGTATGAAAGTGATAGGAACTATTAAATATTTTTTAAAATATATATCACAAAAGCGATTAAATATTGCAGTTTCGAAATGTAGGATTATCTTTTTTTTATTGAAATAACTATTTTTATAAATTTATTTCTTCTGTTTTTTATAGATTTCATTTAAAATGTTTAAAGAGATATATTTCAAGAGTTATATAATACTGCATATTATAGTTGACTTCCAGAAATCTAGAGTGACTCATGTTATAAACCTGCTCACAATTTATAGCAGTCAACACAAAGAAATATACATGCAGCCCGTATATTTTTCCTACAAAACAGCTTCTGCTGTAGTAAGTACGCATGCGTTGAACCTTTTGATTGACTGCGGCGAATTGTCGGATCCAACTGTTTCATTTCCAGTGCTATCATGGGCGGGTACATCGTTCGGGCGGGCAAAATTTCGGGTATATCTTCTCGCTAATTTAATTATGAATGTAATTAATTTTATTAGTAATTTTGTGTTCTTAATAATGGAGAATAATTCCAGCTCTACAGCGTATTCTCAAAATCGTCCTAATTTAACAAGTGAGGAATATCGGATGATGACATGTATGAAAAGTTTAGATTGCGAGGTCAAAATATGAGTGTAAGTGATGTTGAAATATGTATTTGATTAACAAAATTGTACGTGAATAGCATGTGTGTTCAAATAAAAAAGTGGTAAAGAAGTACAACTGTGATGGAAACTCGCGGAAGGAAGATTGTATTTTAAAATAAGTTTTCGAAAAAAAATGGATTGCTATATCTTACAAGATGACTTCCGTCCGTATAAATGAAATCGAAAAATATACTCATAGAAAGGACGAAATAGTGATATGGCGAAGAAACTGTTTAAAATAAATATTAAAAAATAAGAATCTGGATCGAAGAATATATTAAATTTTGACGAAACATGGACGTATGAAGATCATACGGAAAGCGGTACGATATGATTATAATAAGTGTTAATGTGTGACCGTTATAGTGACAGTGCTAGTAACCAATAGTAAATAGTGTATATGTATTCTAAAGCCTTTTGTCCATTTGAATGCGGAATGCGCAAATATTTACGCGATTTATTTAATGGTGGAAAAATCTCTACTTGCAACAAATTTTGTCAACTACTAACATTTTCTATCATTTTCATCATGAAACTGCCATGGTTGATTATCAGAAGCTCAAATAAAATGTATTAACACCACATAATAATGAAAGAGGCAATAATATTTGTAGTGTTTGACAGCTTGGCAAATTGCAATTGTCAAAAGTTGAGATTTTCCCGCCATAAATAATTAAAACATAAGTTGCAAAATTCGTGCAAAATTTCATGAATTTCGCGTCCATGAGGACAAGGCTTAACTGTGATATCCGCGGAGTGCGCATCAGGTAGGTGTAAGTGGGTGGTGGTGAGTAATCGCCGTCCAAAAGAACAGCATTCTAATTCGTAGAGAGGTTGACACAGGTGGCATATTTAAAATAAATTGTTAATGTGCTAGGTTCAGCCGACGTCAACTTATTTTTGATAATTTTGTGTGCTTTAACTCTTCCCAAGTGGTACGCTTAGGTAATCATGCCACCCGTATCTTCCGTACTCATCTCTGTGTTGTGAATTAGTCACTCTCTATTATTTTCGACCTTGGGTAATTGATAATACAAGATAAAAACTTTATATTTTGAAATAATTCTTATTATTTTTATTATCTAACACCTCGAAATTGGTAAAAACTGTTATATCACTGTTTCTATTCTAAAAATAATGGTTGTTATGTAATCCAATTATTTTTGTCATTTTTGTATATTTTTTATATCTGATCACATTCAAATTTAGTACGCCTATGAAATGTTGCTCCTCGCACGCTTCACCCGTCGCGCTTGTCTACAAGCTAGCAATTAGTCACTCTCTAGATTTTTTGTCAACTATGCCCTATCGCGTCATTTTACAGTATGACATTTATTACAAAATATTAATAATTTAAGGAAAAATAACCTATTCTGTAATTAATAATATTTCATTAATATTTTAACACAATGCTAAATAAATTTTAAATTTAGTATCATTTTAAGAAAGAAAAGTATTGAAAAGTATAAGAATGCTTGGATGTCAAGAATATGTAAATATTTATAACAAATATACTTTTTACTGAAATAATATACACTTGGATGAAGTTTAAAATTTGAAGTTAGATTTTTTCCATGTGGTATCTCGAATGCCGTAAATATATATTTAGCTCACCTCAGCTCAGTTGACGGTATTACCAATGGCATAAAAATATACAGTGTTCAATTAAAAAAAACAAAAGTTTTGTGATGTGTGCTTTAAAAATGTACTACAAGAATCATAACAATCCTACATGGCTTTTCAAAGCCATATTTCACACAGAACTATTTATAACATGACCGACTTGTTTTAAATAGGAGACTATTGTATGTTTCATAAAAATAGGTAACCCTTCTAAAGGCAAATTCAGTGAGATTATAACTACTGTTTTGTCATAGTTGTAAAAAAATATAATAAACATGGTATTTTATGTCGCACTGATAATTCATGACCCCTTCTGTGCTTTAAAAAATGTCCTATTTATTAATCTCGTACCGTATATACTTCTTTGAAACTTCCTCAAAAAAAAAGTTAATAATAAATAAAATATAATAATAAAAAAAACTTCGATTAACACAAAATTCTCCAGAGTATCTTAGGTATCGTAAACCGTTTTAGTCCAAATTTTTTCATTGTTAAATTATTTTTAAAAATGGTTACCTGTTTAAGCAAAAAAAAAGATTTGAAATTTTAAATATAATTGGATGCGGAGATAAAATTAATCTACGACAAGGGGTATGTATTTTATTTCGCCATAAGTATTCAGAACAGAGAATTGGTCGATATATAATAAGTATATTTAAAAAGTGTGAAGAAATCGAAAATAAAAAAGATTTTATGGGTCAGGAAAATCAGGTAAAATGTGATGCTCGTCGTTAGTGAAAATGTTCCCTCATCTCATCAGGTCGGTCAGTGGTCGCGCGATTTAAGGCATCAGTACTTGAATTGTTGTGGCCGGATCGGTGTGGGTGCGAGCCCCGAAGTCGGTAGAGTCGGTAGTCTATATTCGAGGAGAGAATTGGCACCCTCTCAGAGGGTATGGTAGGGTGGAAAAATGATAGCTTGGGTCATTGTGAGAGATTGATACCGGTCGACATTTGACTACCCCCATAACTAAGCCCACTTCTGGGCTAATCCCCGTGATTAGAATGAGAGGTAGAGATATTATTATTATATTATCTCTATCAACCAACATCAATATGTCGAAGTCCTTAGTTCACAGAACTCTGAAATTTCAAAAGTGACTTTTTTTACAAAGTTAACAATAACTATAACCAGATGACATAGACAGCCCAACTTAAAAAATTATATAGTTTTCGCGGACGAATTTTTTGCTTAATTGGAACCTTGAACAGACAAAATATTAGGTTTTCGAACCGACAAAAATTTATACTGAATGCAAGAAAAACATGCACAACGCTGAGTAGTAAGAAATCATATACTGACACCTTATTTCTTAAGGTAAGTAATTTGACAGGTGACGTTTATTTCGATTTTACTGTTTTAATCTGTTTCTAGCCAGGGATCCCAAATGGTTTGAAGTGGGATTCGTGAGGTAGATCGGAAAAAATCGTGGGAAATCATGAAATGTCAGTAAAGTAATGGTTTTTGTAACCAGAGTTATCAACCTTCAGTATTGAAAATATTTCAAATATTTCTAACGGAGTTATAGAATTCATAGTTTTCTATGACGATTCTTGTAAGTACGTTCCACAACAAATACAATACCTAATGCCTCCAAGTTTACTTTGAAGAGCAGGGGGTGATTGGTAACACTGTCGGTAACAGTTTAACAACTTAACATGTACAAATCTTTAATTTCAATTAACACACTACGTTCAACCATCGTGAGATTCAACACACTAATCGTGTGATTCTATTATTCACTATGAAATCGTGGGATTGTCATCAAGGCTTAAGACATCATCATATTTAACAAATTCCTGAAATTTTTCATTATAGAAATATTTTATCCTATTTGTGTTTCTATTTAATGATAACATGGTACTGAATTTTCATGTTACCTGAAGAAATGTCTATTAAAAATCTAATGAATTCCACTGAATGTCATGTTATAGTGCAACACTATGTTATAGGATAAGTTATATACCATTACGGGGTTGTCAACAACGCTAAGAAGTCAAGTATAAATATTAACAGGCGCTTATAAGAAGTTATTCAGTGTACTACTAAGGAATTCATTTGTATTCATCAAATAACGCGCTTAAAATGGTAAACAATGCACGTATTCAATGTATATATACCATCAGATTACTTCGCAATTAGAGACTGATACACATAAATATTTCTAACACAGCAGTCTCCATTTGGCAAACGGCAATTTAACGGATTTAGTATTCCACATAATTCTTTTTGATGTTGTTAACGAGGTGGTTCGGTTAATAAGGCCTGTAATTAGTTCTGTAATGTTAACAGTAATTAATTATATTAATTATGTTTAAGAATTTCTATAAATATTTTCAGTACGACTCATGTTCGTAAGTTTTCTAAGGTTAAGGCTCAGATAAAAAAGACGTAATAAGATAATTAGTACCAAACGATCGCAACCTATATGTCAAACTTCAGAATGTTAATTCTTCAATCTTTTTAAAATAAAAAAAATTACATAAATACGATTTTACTAGTAAAATATGACTTAGTAATTTAATCGAATATAATATGTAAACATTCAATTGGATATTTATGCAAATAAAATATAATTTTTAATAAATTTAAAATTAAGGCTTTTAAATATAAAATGAAACACCCTGTGTTTATACACTCACATGCAAAAGAACGTCAAAATCATATTTGGTCAAATTTGTGGTCTCATATTTTTTTTTATTTTTATTATATATTTTTCTAACAAACTGTAGATAAAATGACTAATTTCAACTGGTATATCCTGCATTTTGTTAAATTCTGGCGTTTTAGTCATTATACAGGGCTAAGTAAAAGGTTGTATAATTTTAAAACATGCTGTGGAATAATTTCGAATTAAAATTCTTTCAAAATATAAATTTTTGTTAAGAACCATTAATTTCCCACAATTTGTTTTTTGGTTCATGTCTTTAGATGCATTGGTTCATTTTTAAGAATTTGTCACCGACAGTTCACTTTAAGAAATATTATTTGACGAGGTGGCTTTGCTCGTTGTTGTTCTAATAACAGTAATTTTTAGACCTATACTCCTACTTTGGTTTTAAGTGTGCAAAATTGCGCAAAAGCTGTTGCTCTTGTTGAAGATGGACGCAATTATGTATATGTTGCAAGAATCCTTTGTGTTTATCGCTCTACCATCAAAAGAGTAGTCGAACATTTTAGACAAACTGGCAGAAATAAGCATAGGGCAAGTAGTGGTAGGAAACGTAGAACTACTAAAGCTGCTAAAAAAAATATATAAAAATTCAATATAAAAAAATATGACACCTCAAATTTTACCAAATATTAACTTGTTGAGTTTTTTTGCATGTGAGTGTATTTTAATATAAGTAGACTTTTTTGAAATATTAATTTTATTCTCCAATATTGTGTAAAGTGATGAAACATCGACATCTAAACAAGGTAAGGAAATCCTTTGTTCATCCATAATGAATCACCGGTGCATTATAAAATAATTTTAATAACATTGTATTCATACCTATATAGTTTGTCATTACTTTAAAATTAAATCAAGTCTGAAGGACTGGTAGCTATATATTTGTAAACGGAACTCTCAAACCGCAAATTATTAAAATGATATACAGAATGTTCCGGTTTCATTGATCAGGACTGTAGCATTTTATAATAATATTTTAATGCAAAAAGGCGGAGATATGTGTAATATTATTTATTGGATAGAAAGTTGTACGAACCTGAATATAATAAAAACAGAAATCATTTTTTGATAAAGCATTCACGTATGAATATGTCTTCTGATACCATATTTTGTATTACCTGTCCTTGTTCTGCAAAAAAGCCCTCTGCATTAAAATCGAAGAACACACTACCTATATTTTTTATGAATTTTTTGCATTAACATGAGATTCTCTTTAGAATGCTGTCCTGATCAATAAAATCAGAAATGTATGTATACGAATTATTGATTTGTTTTCTTGATGCTTGATCTTTTTTAAATTGAAAAGGCATTATGGCAGTAGAGACAGTCAAGCACTCTATGGCAGTTGTGATTATTTTTCACAGCCAACATAGATATCAAAATATTTGAAAAATACTTAAACTGAAAGAAACGGGAATATACTAAAAAAATATGTGGGAACGCTTTATTGCTATTCTACTTAATTAACGGTACTAATTACCCATATATACGCTACTAGTTACTTTAAAAACTTGATAATATTCACTTACATCATTTTTCGTTAATTTATTTACTTATTATTTATTAAATCGTTCCAAATACGTCACGTTTAATCATTTCGAAAATAACGCTTACATCAGGAGTTCCACAAGACCTCAATATGGGTCCACTTTATTCTCTATTTTCATCAACGATTTAAGTTCTCTCATTAGATATTCTTCGGAGATCGAGTTCAAAGATAACCGTGACTGTTTATTGAATGAATTTGGATAAATGGTCTCATTGGTGCATTTCAAATTACCGAAGCCTCAACATAAGCTTTCTCAAAATCGAGGAACATTGGGATCTATATTTATACGAACTTTTTGCTTTAAAATAAACCGATACGTCTGATATAAACAACATACATAATATTTAAATCTCTAGAATAGTGTAACAAGATCCATCACCTACCAATATGAGTAAAACTCCTTATTGTGTTGGCACTTCTCGTGTGCAATCCCTTTTTTGGTATCGACGCTGTCTCGAATGGAAACCCCGTCTGCTTCTCGTACATTTCTATTAAGGCTTGCGGTATCACTATTTTGGATTTGTCTATTTTAGGTCGCGATTTAAACCCGAACAGAGACAGCAAACTCGCTTCTACTTCAGCCAGCGCTTCTTTGGGCAGGTTCGACGACGACGTCCTCCAGCAACACTCCAGGATGGCCAGTATTACCAGCCAACACATATTCCTCAAATTCATCGTAGGTTCAACCTGAAACAATGATAGTCTCATTACTTTATCAGATTGGTAACCTTGTCTTTATCAAACTTCAAAATCATTGTTCACTCCTTCAAGTCATCGCATTACAGTTTGACCAAATTCGTCTTAGTCCTGATCGAGGGATGCGCAGTAGCAAGGGTAACCGGAACTATGGCGCAGTGGGAGGTAATGTTAAAATCTTCTGTCTTCGTCACTGCTACTGTGGATTTAAAAAAAGGAAGTTCACTGCGCATCTCACGACTAAGTTGAGTTTGATCAAGCTGTAAATATAGTGTATTGCATAGAAACATAACGTAAAATAGAACATTATTATTGTAAAAAAGAAGCTGTTATTGAAATAAGAAAAATAGTTTTAGTTTTTTTGGGATATAAGGATATGAAATAAGCCTTGAAGACACTTAATGTAGAATGATCAAACTTGGGCTAATAGTATATTTAATTAAAAGTAAAAAAATTGTCGTTAAGGGTGGTACATAATTAAAGAGTTCTACCTTAGTAAAATGTACAGGGTTTTTCATTATATTTAGGCCACCTTTTATTACCGTTATTATTAGAGATATAAAATAAAGTTTTTACGGAAGCTGACCTACCTTTGTTAATTATGATCCTGTTTTGCTTTAACATTTATGATGTTTGTAATACCTTTATTTTGACTTTTTGTAGAACATTCCACGCCATATTTGATTTAGTTCTCTACACGTTGTCGAGACCGCGAAGAAACTTCGAGAATCCTAAAAATATATAATAAGCGGATCGGTTTCGCCGCTAAATTCAGTTTATGTGAGTTTATCTTGAGAAGTTGAACGCAAATAACATAAACGTCAAAGTAAAGATTTAACAGTGAATTTGTTTGAAGTATAATTTGTTGTGTAATCAAGTAGTGAGAATAAAGTTTGTTTTTCTTCGTGACGTATTTCAAGATTAAATCAACGTAGAGGTTCCAATATTAAACATAAATTTCTTCATTCTACTACTACTTGAATCATATTCTGGCAATTAAAAGAAAGTTTTGAGTAAAAATGACATGTTAAGGATTTTTTCAATTATAATTCATATCTACTCGCTAATCAAGCTGAACAAATTGGGCAGATTCGAAATACTGAAAAACATTCATTCATATGAATTTCTGATACTTTGTTGCCACAATTACTCCAACACTAGTAGACGAATCTTTTGATTCCAAATATTTTGAGATGCTCTAAATACCTTGATTTTACTAGTTTCAAATATGTTTAAATAGATATTCTAAACAACCAAGAGGCTTTAACCGGCCTGAAATACAATTTACATTATCTAAATTACAACTGACACTCAATTAAAACTGACACTTTCTGAAATAAAACTGACTAATTTGACATATAAATATCGCTTTCTAAAATTAAAACTGAAACATTGAGTGTTTTCGGAAAAACGTGTAGCAGTACGCTCATATCTTCCATAACGTTCTCAACACAAAATTATTTATACATCATTCCAACAAATGGCAACTCGTTTTTTGCAGACTGTACTGTGCACTACCATAGAATATATACTGTTTTAAGTCACTGAAAGCGCCGACAAAAATATTACGTATTCCTGGTAGTGAAACAATTTCGAATTTAACAAGGACCGCGGTTTTTTCATGATTTATCTCGACTTCCGTGACGTTAAATGATTTTTCTACCGAATGTTAGTACATTATCTATTCCTGCGACGGTCAAAACAGATTTATGCTGACACTCCCGTGAAAAATGACGTACACTTGTGTTGTGAAATTCCATTCCATTTCTCTTATATGTAAATTTGAGAAACACGTTCAGTTTACGTGGATTGTAATTCCGTAACAAAAACAAAGTAAAAAGAAGTAACAGTAACAGAAGTGATTTACATTGCGACTTGTGTACGTATCAGTTACTAATTTAACGACTGCATGGTTCTCCTAAGCCTAACAAGATCTAAAAGTGAGATATTGCAGGCAAACTATAACGAAATCAATATAATCTCTTAAGGAAACCGTTTTAATATGCAATTTTCAACGAATTCAAAACTGTTGCCCGAAAATATCTAAGCAACTTTAATTTTTTTTTTTTTCATTGCGTATAACAGTTTACAGACTGACAAGTTATCAAAAAAACATATTTTCAACTGTTAATTTTCATTATAACGCGTCCTGAGAGAGAAAAATTGTATCTGGCATATAAAACATTATCACACCTTGCAGAATTTTTAACTTGAATTGACATAAATTGTTAAGTATTTTTTGCAGTTTAAAAACAAAGTAAAAAGGTACAATTCACAGTCTTCCAATGTACATAATAAATGAATGGCATCTTTCCTGCAAACGTTACACAAAGTGATTGATGGACTTTTAGCATTATAATAATTGGGATCGTTTTCTTTGTACATAATTATCTTTCTAAAAGTGAGATTTTTTTGGAAAATTCCAGTCTTAAAAGAAAAATAGAGAATTATTCCATCATTTCATCGAAGTTCTTTAAAAGAATATTTTAAGTTAATAATGCATTTTTTATAAGCAGTTTTAGCAGTTTTTAAGTAAAATTAGTAACTTTAAAACTGTCATGTCCTATTACGCTGCTTGGTTGACAGTACCAACCAAAGAATTCTCACCCCTAGGAGGCCTTGTTTTCAAATGAATATATACAAAGCAACTGTTCACAACGGACACAAATTCTCGGTACAATCGGGTGTCATCGACGATAGTTCGAAGATAGTAAGTAGTTGGATGCGGCGGTCATTAGCGTGCGCGTTTTTTAACAATATAATGGTATTTTTAAAGTTCGCACTGAAAGGAATAAATTCATTGGGTAATATTCTACAATATTTTTATAACATAAATATTGAAAAAGGTGAGGCTTTCACCATCAAATACTGAATAAACTATAATTAAGGTATCTGTCACACACAAGAGTAAAATATGTGAAATTTTTATGCACGTCGGAATATATCCCGCTGTTACCGCCACTGCCGCTGAGTCTCTTTGGGTATACATGAGTATACTCCATCTTTATCAAATTGGTAATATTGGTAGTTCTTTATCTAGTTGTTGGCTACAGCTGAAAGTAATATATTACATTCACAAAGATTCTTCTTCGTTGGTACCAACAAAGATCTATAATCGCTAGTCGCTGAAGTGCAATTTTACAATACAGTACACTCAACACCAACGCAACATCTCACTTTGTTAATGAATCATAAAATTGGAAATACTTGTCTATTGACTCAACAAAATTGACTGTATAGGGATCGACCATGCTCGACTTCTGATATGCCCAGGAGTTAGACAGAGCGCACTGCAGTGCAACAACGAGAGATATATATTAAGCTACGTCCACAAATGAGCGAGAAAGAGCGAGCGAAAGCATGAATATATATTTTTCCACGAATGCGAGCGAGCAAAAGATTGTTCGATAGCCTTCTATTATTATCCACGAGATGTCGGTACATCAAAGAATGTTCGCGCTCTTACATGGTAAGTCTAGACGAAATATTTATTGTTTACGTTTGATGACATTTTGTACATGTATGTACGCCTAATAGAATCAAAATCAGTGGTGGCATTCGATAAAATTTCTTAAATTATCTGAATATTTTGCTTATTGCTCATTCACATCTGGACGCAGCTTTAAATGTACAGCTAAAGTACTTGTAAGAATGAGCTTCTACCTAAATGCGTGTTGAAGTACATTGCACATCTTTTCCTGAAAGGTCTAGCTTAAATAGCCAGTTTGTAATTTTCTTTACAGTTGGTAGAAAAATAGTTTTAATAAACTGCCATTCGATACAGAAATCCGTAAGAAATATGTCGTAAGATTTTAACACACAGAACTAACGCAAATATATTAATTAATGTATATGAATATAGAAAGAAATATGTTAGCTTATACAGGGTGTACAGAAATATGTGAGCCGCCACAAGAGGTACAGCTTCTACCTAAAGGCGTGTTGAAGTACAGTGCACATCTTTTTCTGAAAGATCTAGCTTATATGGTCAGTTTGTAATTGTCTTTACAATTAGTAGACAAGTAGTATTAATAAACTGTCATTTGATACAGAAATATCTCGTACTATTTTTTTCACAAGGAAAAATATTATAAAGAATGAAAAACTACTTTGTCGACACATGTAGTTTTTATAAATCATCACATGGTCGAATTCGCCTTTATTTCGCTCTTTCCGAAGGTCAAAATCAAAATATGGTGACTATAAGAAAATTAAAAATTGAAAAAGGCATAAAAGTGAGCAACTTTTTCCTAATTTAGGCCATCATTTAGATATACATTGTCGTTTTCAAGATTTTATATAAACATTTGTTAAAATGGTAAAGAGAGCACCATATGAAATATTTGTACTTATTTCAGTTAAATCCTGTAGAATTAGACAGACAAATATTATGATTGATACGACTTTATAAGTATGCTCTTTAAACTTTCACTTACGACAGTTTGTCGAAACTAAAAGCCAAATGTTGTTGGCAGAGACAGTCGAAGAAAATTTAGGAAGACAAGTGCTGTCAGCCACAACATCCTCGTCGTACAACTTTTCAGGTGTTATTCGAAATCATAATTGACTATTAATTCTAACGGTTAATACCAGCAGATGATAATTTAGGAATATTGGAGAAACAGTTTCCATAATTACATAAAATATTCTTTCCCACGTTTTATGTGAGAAAGAGTCGTCTCGTATCGGAGATTCCTTTACTCAGGCACGCCACACGAACTTTTCTTGAATTTTTTTACATACTTATGGTCATGAAAAATGTATGGTGCTGCTGAGATAATAAATATTTCCGTTTGCTTGTTTTGATTGCTAAGAAACAGAAACTGGCGTATACAGGTCTGAAATTGTTTACGTAATTTGGATTATTATGAAAAGTACCAGCGCAAATGATACGATCAGATCGATAAATATTTTTTCAGGGCGAACAATAAACGAAACTCAATAGGTAAACACGCAAGAAATATGGCACGCTTATTTCCAACAATCCAATTAAGAAAATAAACAAGTCCACTCTATTTTCTGCAAATCCCGCCTCGTATTTGTTGATGTTGAATAACCGTATGATTTCAAAATGCATTATCTGCCTACTTTGAGCGAGGCATGTAGCTAAAACTTGTTTTCGACAAATATTTTATAAAGAATCTAACTTGATATTAGCCACACCTATACTAAATTCGAGGACGATTTAAATATATCATGCAGCGGCTGAGAGATTGTTTATTAAATTCTTTGTTTAGAAATTGAATCTGGTTATAGAAAATACCTAATATCACGTATCGCAGAAAAAAACAGACCGGGGAACAACACGAAAATAAAAATAAATACCTGCCATGGTCTTAGATGCGGGAAGTATCTATTAATTCTGTATTCATATACATGGTGTTCAGAAACTAGACTGTAGTATTTTAGCAGCGTATCCTCGCATTTGAAATGAGAGAAAAATATTACGAGAATACAAAAAATAATTGGGCCATTTTGTTTACAAAAACGTCTGTATCTACAATTTGCTTCATCCCATTGATCAATCAAAATAAAGATTTTTAAATCAAAAACCCATGAATAATTTATTGACGGTGAAAATGGAAGTTAGTGTCTCTTGTCTTGGTAGTTAAAAATGGTCTGAAATAAAGTCCAAAGCGAATAGTTTTTCTACTAATAGAATTCAAAAATAAAAATACAACTGCTATAAAATGCAATACTGTGTTACAAACTTGTAAATTAAGATCAAGACTAATCAAAAACCCTTTTAATGTAATTTGTTTTATTTTGTAGCACTAAGTATTGTTGAATTAAACAATAGAAGATTTTCTAAAAATCCTGCAAATTTTAACGTACGGCAACATTGCAATCTTTTACCTGTAGCTGCTAACCTTAAACTAGTTGTGCATTATACATGTTTATGTTTACGTTTATTGTGACTAGTATGTTTTTATTATTTGAAAATTGAACTTTTTAATAACCTTAACATGTTAATTTACGGTAGAAGTGGACAAAATTCTCTGGTTACGACGTTTGTATGGTGATCACGTATTATAACTATTTTACTCTAAAAGGGTACTTGTGATTATTATGTAGCAATTGTGATATGGTGAGTTTTCGACGTTGTCACATAGTTAAGCTCAATTTGTCACAACGAGTAATACCATTGGTCAGAGAGAAAAAAAATATTGTAGACAATTATGTTTTGTTTGGTGCAATTTATCATATAGCAAAATAAAGGCACTTATGTTTATAGTATATAAACATGTATGTATAGAAATGTTTTGCAAACATTTACTTGGTTTATAGAATAGATCCCTGTATAAAATATACCAGTAGAATAAAATAATAATTATGTTCATATTTCAGTTGCCAATAAAAACTTGTCGGTCTAACCAATTTTTCAAAAGTCAACTATTTATATTATATTGTTAAATTATAATAACATGCACGCAATTTGATCAAAAGCTTCCAGGACTGTTTTTTTATAAACTATTGAAAAACATTACAACTTCTTCAACGTATCCTATTCAAAGTACTGTTCGAAGAAACGCGTCCTCCGGAATCATCTTTGATTTCTTCCAATTGTTATTGTTTTATCTCTTCAATTATATAAAATCTTCGTTCCCTTAGGGAACTGAAGAATAAAAAAAGGTGACAGGGGCCAAATCAGGCGAATACGGAGGTTGTGGAAGAACTGGTATCATGCGCAACACTCGTGCATCACTGCGAACTTCTTCAACGTATCCTATTCAAAGTACAGCTCCTGTATAATAATACAATTACTACAGCACTTGCACCGTTGGAAGCATCTAAGAAATGCGTCTTCCGGAATCATCTTCGATTCCTTCCAATTGTTATTGTTTCATCTATTCAATTATATCAAATCTTCGTCCCTTTAGGGAACTGAAGAATAAAAAAAGTTGACAGGAGCCAAATCAGGCCAATACGGAGGTTGTGGAAGAACTGGTATCATGCGTAACACTCGTTCATCACTGTGTTGAAGTTCAGGTCCTCTTTTTTGAACATTTTAACCCAATCGTCGTAAAACTTCAAGAAAATACAACCGATCGATTGTTTGACCATACCGATAGACTTTAGTATTTACTGAAAAATTGCAAATTTCAGAATGGTAACATAGTTTTACTTTGCTTAAAATTCGTGTCTATTTTACATGTAAGTATATTAAAATATTATTTTTTAAGAAAAATTCCTTGTCCTTAATTCTTCCGTTTCATTAGCATTGTTATATAATCGAGCAGACTTATTAGGTCTTTAAACTTTATAGAGCGTTTTAGACGCTCAGTTTTTTCATACGTTTTACATATACCAGTCGTCAAATAAGACGGGACACGCATAATTTGACGTTTCGAAAAACTCTTATTACTTATCGTTAAGTCAAACTTGACTTAATGCAATATTTGAGAACGAAAACAGAGAGTTTTTCAAAAAATATGGAAGTGCGCGATAGTGATGTAATTTTTGTTATTTTTTACTTATCTGCATTTTCAGTGTGAGATTTTTTGTTTAGGCAAACTTAGTTTCAAAAATAACCCTTGACTGATCCTTTTGGTGCAAGGGTTTATTTAATTAATCTTTATTTTTCCAGAAGTGTGGCGAAATCATAGTTGCTATAACAATAATTATTATTTGTGTTCCCACATCGGCGAACTAAAGATTCCTTCACTCGAAAGATGAGATTTGCATTATTTCTTATCTTGCTAGCTCCATCCTGAATTCTTTTAAATAACTGCTGACGGGTAGCGATTTTAACATGGTAGACAAGCTGCTTCATAGGTTCTCATAAGTAAAAGTCGAAAGTATTTAGATCTGGGGAACGCGGTGGCCATACTATTGGACCTTGTTGACATATTTTTTTATTCGCGAAATGATCATTTAACCAAGCAGTTACTTGTCTGCCTCCATTTGGTGGTGCACTATCGTTCTGACACCACATATTTGGAACAATATTACAGGCAGTAAATTATTGTTGAAAATGCTACCCTAAACGTTGAGACTGAAACGTTGCTGAAATTGTCTTGATCTAATTGAATGCGGATTTTGTAACGACCAGATATATTCATTATGATTATTATTTATGCAGTCTCTAGTAAAACATGCTTTATCAGGCCACATGGCAAACGAAATGAATGTACCATTTTATGCATGTTGTTGAAGTAACCAACTACAAAATTCTAATCGCTGAGGAGCATCTCCAGCATGTAAAGCTTGTACATTTTGACGATGAAACGGATGTAACATTTCTCTATTCATTAAACGTCATACAAAATTCGGTGATAAATGATGATTACTTGCTATATATACTAACTGAAGAACTGTCAATGACAGCTCATATTTAGATCTTCTACATTTTGTACATTCACTTCAGTAGGGCGAATGGCCTTTTTTGGAGGAGGTTACCTTCTTAGGACCTCTTCTATTTAATATATTCACCGCTGATTTGCCTTAATTCTAAACTTAGTATGTATTCTGACGATATACAGCTTCTTTATAACTTTCGACCATCTGAATTATATATTGCAGTAGAAGCTATAAATAACGACTTAAAACACATTTATGATTGGACTCAACAAAATACTCTGTTAGTGAATGAAGTTTTAATGAAAAGCCAGAATATTCTTTTTAGGATCTTATCAATTAAGACATGTAGATATAGATGAAATAAGTATTAAAATTAATAACGATAACATCCCTTTTTGTAATGTAGTAAAGAATCTTGGTGTGTTTTTTGACTCCAGTTTAAGCTTTTCTAATCATGTAATAAATATTTGCCGGAAAGCATATCTTGCCTAAAACTGCTGCATTCATTTAAAAAAGATTTAGATTCGCATACCAAGATTTTGATTATTGAAGCTATGGTTCTTTCTCACACACTACATTATGCAGATGTTGTTTATGGTCCCTGTCAAGCTGACAAACATCGTTTACAAAGAGTTCAGAACTCTTGTGCCAGATATTTTACTACTGTTCCACAATATAGTCATATTTTTCCTTATCTGCACAATTATAGTTTGTTGAACATGTCTGAAAGGAGATTTATTTATATTGTTGGCTTCATTTTGAATATATTGAATAGCAATAGACCTGCATATCTATAATTATAGTAAAATTAACTGAAGATTAGAAATTCACTTAAGAGATTTGAGGCAGGTCGAAAAAAAAATTGTATTCCTTCTCATAAGAGCGATAGATTTAAATGTTCTTTTTCATATATGGCTTCATACATTCTTAATAATCTGCCGTCTCACTATCACAATCTCTTGGTAATCACTATAAAAAATAAGTTAAAATTGGACATACTTTCTTCTGTCATTGAACATTTCAATATTCAATTGTTTTAAACTGAATTTGACATTTATCCTTTTATTATTTTGTTTGTATCTTTGATGGAGGTGTTGTAAATCAACTTGTTGACACACTTACCGTTTGTGAAAACTGTTTTGTAGTTTTTTTACGATAAACCTTTTATTATTATTATTTTATTGCTATTATTATTAAAGTCTACGAAATGATGCATTAAAGACTGGGTGGGCAGGTCGATGTCTATTTGGGTATCTTCACCGGTATTCTCGGGCTGCTTGTCTCGTGTTTCCATTGGCATATTCATATACAAAGACAATATCTGCATACAATTTAGTAAATAAATGCGGTTTTACATTTTAACGTTAAGTGTTAACTGAATAAACAAAATGATGCAAATAATAATTATACCAACTACCATTTTTATTTATCAAGCTACTCTTATTGAAATATTAAATTATATTTTTTAAAATGCTGGTAACTTCAAAACAAAAACGAATCGGACCTACGTTTATACAGGGTTAACTATGACTTAGTACAAATATTTTAAGAGGGGATAGGGAAAAATAAGAATTAATGGAATCACCCTTCAAAAAAATTCCAAACTTATTTATAAAGTCAAAAAAAATTATTTTCAAAACTATATTAAATCCCTATTTATCGCCGTCACTGACCTTCTGTCAGCCGCGAGGTTAGGTATATTCTGCCACTCAAAGGTGTTAAATATAGTGACAGGTCCATTGACACGTGTATCAATTTAAGCCGCTTTGAAAGAAAAAAAATCTTTACAAAATGTAGATTATTATTTAATGATTTAATGAGAAATACGGTATGGTAGCACAGAGAGGCAGCACCTATCTTACTAATATTTATTTCTAGGATTGATACTTGGAGAGATATTAAGAATGTTGAAGAATCATCTTCTGTGTTCTTACTTGTTTAAATTAAAGATTTTTGTACTTCCTGTGGACCTCTCCTTCCCTCGATCGTTCTTTTTGTGTAAAGCGGGGTACCTACTTGGTTTGGCGGTCTTGACCAGGTCGATTACTTATGTCGGGAAAAAGCACAAAGGATAACAACAAAATACACGTAAATATACACAAATACATAAAAACACTACCACACGTTTACCGCCACGGCATAAAACAGCTGTTCGATGTGGTTCAAAAAGTATTCAGCAAAATATTTTGTATACTCGGGAAACGTCTTTGAGGCTACCGCACGATAATATGCACTTGTCACACTTCCATAAATCAGCACCTTATCCGTCATCTAGGCATTTGAATACGACATGTTTGTAAATACACATAAAATACGCGAAAAATTAAATTTGCGAAAATCAAGTACTGAAAAATTATTCCAAATTAATCAGAGTACCGTAACCGTAAATTTACATTATTTGACATCTACAGACGACATCTGACTACATCTGTCACTAATACAAGGTGCACTTACGCCGATAAATTTTTAAACTTCATGTGTTGTTGTGTAATTAAATTCTGTTAATACTAATAATAGCAACAATATTAACAGTAATCGACGATGTTTGCATAAAATAATTAGTAATATTTTAAACTATAACATCCCAAGATGTTTACAGTGTTTTGTAAAAATGACCCTTAGATTACAACTAACTTCGCATTCTGGATGGTTTGGAGCATGGAGGGTATGCAATTAGCAATGCAGTATGGCATAACCTAGAACTTACTATTACTTTAAATCAGCCAAGTGACTAATTTTAAACGTGTTATAGTAATTAAATAAAGTATTTTATGTCGGATACGTTAGTGGATAATTATGATGAATCTGCAAGGAGTGAAAATGTAGTTTGGTAGTGTGCAACGAAAGAACGAATACAAAATACTGCAGCTAACCGGATTAGCTGTTATCTACCAGGTACTTAGACATTATTATTATTAATACAAATGTTTCGTTTCGTAGTTTCTACACTTGACAATGTTGAAAAAAACGACCAGTAGTTGACATATCTAGCCATGACGGATGATGATAGATTGTCATAGGAGCCGACTTTCCGTGGGAAAAGAGGGTTTTGCCTCATTTTTTAAACATCTAGCTAGAATCCCGAAATATATTTTTTATTGTCTTTTAGATCTTCCTGAGCACGTGGTTAAAATTTTTGTACTTAGTCATAGTTAACCCTGTATAATAAAAAAATGTCTCTTTTTCACCCTGTATAATGCAAACATTCTATGGCTAAAACTCGCCTTTAATGTAGTCTGAAAATAGTAATTAATTCAGTTGAATAAAAAGCAATCGTAATATGTATTATTTTTATACTAATGGTATGCGGCGATTATGCACAATTGAAATTTTATTGTCATCGATTACTATTAGAGGAGATATACATATATTCCCCATTAAATTATAAATAATTAATAATCTGATGCATTCTTTAACGCTGGAATCTGGTTACTTCCTTGAACTTTATTCAGACGCACTCTGTAGCTGTGGGTACATTAGAATTGCTCAAGAGTGACGCATCGAAAAATGTTCAAAATGAATTATTTGTTTACCATCCCAATAAAGACTGCCGCTGGACAACGATAATTTATCCACGGCTCGAGTTGTTCTTTATTAATGAGTCGGTTTTCTGCAGATAATATTACAATTACCATTTAAATTTATACGCAATACCTTTTTTAAATACGATTGACATAAAACATCAAACACGGCCGCCGGCAAAGCTAAATATTATATTCAGGGGTAGCACTAGTCAACATAACGAGTACAAAATACATTTTTTCCTACAACTAAGAAGCCCGCCAGACATATACCGGTTTCGAGCTTATTTGCTCTTATCAGTATGCCACAGGTGAGGTAACTGACGAATAACCTTAGCTGTTTTGAGTCCCTCTAACCCCCCATGAATATGCGGTGTAGCAGAGCTACATCTAGCGGCCATACGCTTCCTCATACCGAACTGAAAAGTTACAGACATTTCTCTACATAGCAGGAGACACCATTGAAAGTTATCGACGTTTCGATAAAATCCCCTGGCACGTCGATTTTGTTTTTAAAAAGGCACTTTTTGACATATGACCTATATTTGTGACGTCATCGACAATTTTTTTAAATAGCCCCCCAATTTTAACCATGCCATTTGAGAGAAGAGAAGAGCGTGTTATTCTATATATATATACATCATGAACAATTATGGTGTTACATAACAAAAATTTCAAGAAAATAATGTTTGAAGATTTTAAAATTTAATTTTCACAATACTGTGCACCTCCCCATTATGTAACACCTGTCCGTGCTTATTTAGATAAGTTGTTCCCAAATCGTTGGATAGGGAGAAGAGGGCCCATGGAGTGGCCAGCCAGATCGCCTGATTTGACACCCCTAGATTATTTCTTGTGGGGATACTTAAAACGCAAAGTATACGTTACTAGACCGGTTAATTTCGAAGATTTAAAAGCAAGAATTGGTCACGAGATACCTCGTCCTGAAGTTATTGATAATGTCCAAAAAGAATTTATTAATCGTCTTGGATACTGTCAGCCAGCACAATTTGAACATTTGATTTAGTCGATTTTTTACATAATCATTATCATTTTCAGTATTGTGAAAATTAAATTTTAAAATCTTCAAACATTATTTTCCTGAAATTTTTGTTATGTAACACCATAATTTTTCATGATGTATGTATGTATAATGACACGCTCTTTCAAATGGCATGGTCAAAATTGGGGGTTGCTATTTAAAAAAATTGTCGATGACCATGACCCACAAATGTGGGTCGATGTCAAAAAGTGCCTTTTTTAAAACAAAATCGACGTGCCAGAGAATTTTTTCTAAAACTTCTCAGTTTCAAAAATAATGAATTTATTCGTTACTTTTCGAAAGCACTGTATAATTGACTTTCAGCTTTTGGGATCTTCATTACATTACAATTTAAGAAAAAGCCGTTCTTAAAATGTAAGAATAGGATATCTAACAAGATATCAAATAGGCAGAACTTTTAACTAACTTAAACTTTTAAATATTTGACAGTATCCACGATTGAATCTTTTGTTTGTAGTGACAGCTACATTGATTATTATATGAAGGTCAGTAGCATATTTACAGCTATTATAGAAGTGCAAAAGACAGTGAAAATGTATGCTTAACAATGAAACCATAAACAATATAAAATAAATAACTCATCACATATTCCATCATTTCTAATCTTGAATACTATCAATTAGTAGGTTGGAAGATTCACCTTTTTAACTGTAGTGAATGTTATCACAACAGAATAATTCTGATAATGATAATATCATTCTTAGATATTGGATAATTCTGTTTCTTCATTTAGTTAACTTGAATATTCTATTTGAAATTACAAAGAGTAACATAACAAACATTAGAAGACCTTACTTCTTTAAAAAATTGTTGAATACTAAGCTATAATACTGCAAAGCCATTTTTTCTGGCAATGTTTAGTAGCTATTTAAACGAACGAGAAAAATATTTCGTCTACCGTCAATGTCATAACTAAATATAAACATAAAATTCCGAGCATAGACTGCGACGGACTATTTAATAAATTAGTTTATTAACATATACAGGTTTCGGATTCCAATTACCATTTGTACGTCAGAAGTCTTTAATTGTTTATCATATTTTATTAAGGCCAAGTCCTAACATGCCTATAGAATATTTCTTAGTAACATTGATTCTTCTTTCACTTGATGTTTTTGCAGAATGCGGACATGATCTATAAAATTAAATTAGAGGAAAGGCAGGTTTCTTCCTATTTCATTTTTTTTTAACAATCTCCTCTACTAGGTTACAGTAAGGACGATCAGTCTTTGGAAGAAGATGGTGTTCCAAAATCAAAAACAAAATCTGAATATTCCCAAGAATAATCAAGTACTTGGTGCAACGAAGATGCAGCAATATGTCATTTCTGGGTAAGAACACATAAATGCAACACACGCAAGCAGTTGTTTTTCAGTATCCGACTTCGCTAAATTTCGTGAATTAGTCGGTAAACAAATTAATAGAGAAGTAAACAGTATCAGCGTCAATCAGTCTGGGTGATTTATTTCCCAACTCCGCAATTGTGTAATGTGATAATTAAACATACCATTCTGGATACCGTCATTTTTTTTTGCCTCGCTTAATGAAAGTCGTATATAAAATAAAGTATAATTCAACTTAATAGCTCTACGATAATGGGTAAAAAAATAATTTATTACTAACTTGCACACCTGCTCATTACAAACAATAATTAATTAAAATAACACATTTAAAAATAGCGAATATTAATATTAAATTAAATACTTTTCCTTGAAGGTCAGACCCATGTTTAAATGCTTTGTAAATGTTGAATATAAGCAAATGATGTTGATACAGAGGCGCAGAATCTCTTTAACCGTACAATATTTTAATTTTTCTAAAATTATTGGTAACTGAGGTTACTCAGTTCATTAAGAAAATGCAATAAAATAAGATGTAAAATTTTATTATGGGATTTCTTATGTCCATTAAAAATATTCTAAGAGTTTTGTCTCTAAGTTAAAATTAATATTTTTGGTATCTAGTTGGAAAATATAAAGGTCAAAAGGCTATCATGGAAATGTATCCACATTTTTTAAAACCTATATTTAACCTATTATCAGCATTTTCTATTTAATTTGTCCATATAATCAATATTTTAACTTACATAACAACAAACACAATACAAATAAACCCAAAACTGTAAAATATTTGAATTGTTTTAATTATATTGAGTACATTTTTTCTATATAATATTACGTCAATTTCCATACTTTTCAGAACGAATTCTAAGAGTTGCATTTTGTCTTGAATAATATTGAAAAAATCTGAGCAAGTTAATTATAGTACAAAGATTAACATAACAAAAATTATAAAACGTTACTTCTTTAAAAATTTGTTGAAAGTCAGTAATATATTCTTTACTGAATTAACCTGTAAACGATTTCTTTTATCATTGCTTTGTGCATTCATAAAGCTAAATGCTCTTTCTAATTCAACATTGTGTACCAAAGCTGCAACAAACTACTAGCAAATTTTTGAAAATTACTTATCTGTTCTTCTTTCACCTTGAACCAATTTCTAAAAAATCTAAGGACTAATCGAGGCTTCTGTGCATTCAAAGAAATGCAAGAGATTAGGAAATCGATCCATGAATTTTCAATTAAAATATTTTTGGTAGCCACAAATTCTGTAGTATCTTCCAGCTTGGCATTACAACCATCTCCATCTGATTAAATTTTTATTTTCATAACTGCCATGCAATAGATTTAATTCACTTAAGCTGAACCCATCCTTGTTATGTCTTTAAAAAGAGGACTTAACAAGAGAACATGTCCTTAAAAAAGAGGACGTCTTGTCACCCTAATCTGTGATTCTACATACATACAATGCGTATGATTCCAAGTTCTGAACCATGATTGTATTTAGAATCAATTAATCTTCTATAAAATTGAAAATAATGATATGACGAAGTAAAACATGTTCTTATATAGAAACTTTAATTATGAATATTTCAACTTATTATTAAAATGATAGCTGTTTCATCTCCTTTAGGATGATTCATGTTTCCTGGAGCATAAGATAATGCAATCATGATTGCAATTCTTAAATTATGATTGATTCTGAATTTAATCACTGCTATATCCAGTCGAGATGACAAAAAGTTTTTAAGTAAATATAATAGCCAATGTGTAAAGTATTCTTACCGAGAAATTTTGGGTATCAGTAATATCGAAATATCTTCCAACTTGAATGGAAATACCACTTCACATGACAAAAGTTTTGAAACTACTGAAAAGTAATCCGTAAGTTGATTCTCAAATAGTGCTTCTAGAAAATTCGAAGCCCATTTGTTTCACTCCCTTCACGGGGCGGTAAAATATTTGGAGTGGGGATTTCCAGATAGAATTAAAAACAGATTTACGTGTAAACGGATTTCACCACCATGCTGACGTCATCAAGATGATTAATCTTTGAGATGATATTTGCAAGTTTTTACAAGAATGGAAAAAGTAATAAAGTACAATTTTATACAAATTGTTTATTTCGTTTGACCAGCTCATAAATATCATAAACCTGGTCTTCGTTACATTTAAAGCTACATCAGAGATTTTTCAAGTTCCCCCTGTTGAGAAAAAACTCCTCGTTTTTTTTTGAGATGCGCCACTGCGTGTTCTAAACAGCTCTAGCGTAAGTTGGCTTTGGTGAGGTCAAGCAAGTTGACTTGGACTTGTTCACCTTTTAGTAACGGCTGGAGAAAGCTGACTGCCGTCTTCAGCTCGCGACTTCCAAAACTATATAATATTGTTATAACTTTTATTTGGATCCGACGTGTCTGTCGTAGATTGGGATAGAAATACGCGAGAAAGGACGTGTTGCTCGCGACTGCGAATCCACGGCGTTAGATTTTGGGCGGGAGCACTAATAGCTTTCCGATAAAACGCTGTTTCGTGTTTACAAAAAATTATTTTGCGAATAACGCCTGTATTTTTATTTACAACTAGTAAACATTAAACACAATTCTTTGGCAAGGTTACGAGAAAAAAATCGTTATTAGGTTTGATTATGCAACACATTTGTGGTATCTACATAAAAATTTGATCGTGCTAAAATGCTAAATAGTTTTCGCGCAATTATTTTTTCATAATAGTAAGCAGCACCTCCAACTCGATGCAAAATGTCATATTAACCTTGTATATCACTCAAGTAATAGCATTGTGGCAATGATTAAACGGAAACGTAAGACGAAGGTTATAGTAAATTTATTAGATATAAACAAATGTATGGTTCTTCAAATAAATGCTAGTAAATTAAATGATAGTTATAATTCCACATCTTTTTTTAATGTCGCTGGAACACTACTTCTTGAAGGACGAGAGAAAGTAAAGAGTTAAATATTCAATGAAAGCAAGTTAATGTGAGATATCTAATGTTCTGATTAAAGAGTAGAATAAAATTTGGATTGGCAAGAATTACATTCTGTCCAAGTAGATTCCTTTAACAAATATTTTAAGAACAATTTGTAGTTAAAAATGACAACAGAACTGAGTATTGGATAAACGAAACGTTTTGGATGAACTGGGCTGTAGTGACTTGAAAGTCAAACTCAAAGAAGTTTGCTTATTGTTCAAGAACAATGTGATGGGTCTGTCCAAGTTTGCTTCCCCAATTACTACAATTCGCTACCTGCAGAGAACAACCTGTTAAATTTGCTTACATAATTCTCATTTTGGCGTTTGAAGGGTACTGAACATTTTATATTTGATACACTTGATCTTTCATGGGGATTACAACCCGCCACTTTACGCTACTAGTAACGGCTGAACATCGTTTCTCAGAATTTTCAGGACGAGTTGTTGTTTCTTGAATAAAAATGTATTAATATTAAAATATAAGTGAATAAGTTGTTTATTATGCAGAAGGTTTTGATATAGAATATTCCTCTTAAGAAACAGTTATATTTCGGATGATTGTGGAATTGTTTTTAATTTTATATTTGAATTCTAGTATTAAATGGTCAATAATATGCTCGATTTTTGAAAAGTATTCCATACGTAGGAGTTGGTGGAGTGTGCAAAGTCAATATGTCTCGAAAACATATTGTTATTACAATAAAATTGACTTGTATAAAGTATACAAAACAATCGAATGTCTATTTACGGTAACTTGATCTCCGATTATAGGTTGCGCCGCGCCGAGCTGTCTGATGTACAAAACGCCATAAACACGACAGCATACCTCCAGGTCTTTACTTTTACCCAGAAAATTAGAAATTCTCGCAACAGGTGCATGGCTTAGACTTCGACACCTGCACGTTACTTAAACGAATCAGAATTAGCTGTTTAGCCCGAAAAATCAACAATGAAGCGGTTGGGGCAAAAATATTACTGTATAGGCCCCTAATAAGATTAAGAGATTTCTCGAGTGGCAAGGTATAAATTGAAAGGACACGGTCGTCCCAGACTATTTTGACAGAAGGATACGGACAGTACGCTGTGTAACTAGCACAAGTAACAGGTTAAAAATAAAAACAAGCCTCCGGTAAGTGGTATGCGCTTAACTAGGGTACGTCGGCTGGCCGATGTAGATGTGGTAAAAGAGCTAACTCACCGTGGACAGCAGCAAAAGTGTTAAATAATCCAAATAATGGGAACGGCAGCACTCTCGCACATCATATACACAAAATAAGGAAAGCAATTTGAGCAAGAACAAGTCACCGAGTTTCAACTACGTGGTACTACGCTGAAGATCTTAGACCGGACTGATACTGATGGCATATTGCCACCCTCTACCTGTACCTGTAAAGGTGTGGGGTCTCAGGTGGCCAATGAGAAAGGACTAAGGTTCCTGACACGTGCTTCCACAATGGTTAAGTACGTATTGTGAGGGTCCATTGTGTGCTGCTCCTTACAAAACAACCACACAATCGTGCATGAATCTTTTCACGGATCAAGATCAAGAAAAGTTAAGATACTAAATTGATGCAGTCGACCAGATGGCTCGCCTCGCTCATTTACATCAATTACGAAGTGGTCTAAGTCTATTAACTTTTTCAACTCATTTAAATAAGTTGTTGTTCAATTGGGCTTGTGCTAGTTTTAATTGACTTATTTTCTTAATTATTCCAGGGAGAGGCGAGATAAGGCGACCTCTCTCTCGCGCTGATAAATTAATGTAGGATACCGAACTGACAGGGATATGGCAACGGAGGGTACTGCCCACAATGAGAGGGAGGATCTAATCCCTATTACTATTCATTTTTGCCGCTGTACTAATTGAATGGGTATATATGGCTAGTGTGTGCTAGTATGTATGGCTCGAGATATATCGAATACCTATACAGAGTAACTCAGAACTTATCTAAAAAAATATTGTAAAAAAATTGTAAAATCCTTATAGTTTCCGAGTAAAAAATTATTGAAGTTGTAGTATTTTCAACCTTAATCGCTGGGCTACTATTTCTAGCCAGGCGATTCTGAATATTAAAATCCGATTACTTTCTGGAGGTACTAAAATTTTTTGTGACGCCAGTCTTTACATTAGTTTTTCAAGTATCAAAAATGTCTTACGTGCATAGCAACTCGGAGTTGATGGATATCGTTTTAATTTATGACTATGTGAAAATGCCAACATATGCCAAACACAGCTACTTTTACCATGACAGCCACGATCTGACTTTATATCATTTGTATCAATTGTATTTGTAAGAGTAAGAGAAGAAGTTAAATATTGAATTTCATTCATAATCTTCTAAATCGTTACCTTGCAAACCTTGGCATTTGGGTGATAGTAGTAACTCATTTTTTACTGTATTAGAAAGGTATTTTAAGCTAATATACAGTATGCGCCAAAAGTATGGAATAAATTTAATAAAAACGAAACAATTATTTTTTGGGAAAAATCCTCGAACAGGTCAATTTTTAATTTAAAAAATACATATTTTAGCGTAAAATGCGATTTTCAAATGTCATTTGCTTTCGAGTAATGACGTCATCGATTTTTTTAAATGGCAACACCATATTTTTTTCCTTGATTCTGAAAGATCGTTTAATTCTCTATCAGACAGTACTAAAATTTTGCCCTCTTACATAGGAAAGTTTTCGAGTAAATGACGATTGAATGTTAGAAAACATAAATTTTATTCATAAAAAACTAACAATTCTGAGGTATGTAAAATAAAATACAATTAATTAAATTTTATACTTAAATTAAATGTTCGAATTGCCATCCACCAACTTCTTGACAATGCGCAAGTTTGTGAAGAAATTCTTCTTGCACATTATGAATGATTTCTGGGGTAACTCTGCATATTTCGTCCCGAATGCGATTTTGAAGTTCTTCTAAATTACGTGGTTTATTAATGTACACTTTTGACTTCAAGTTTCCCCATAAAAAATAGTCAAGAGGTGTAAGATCTGGCGATCTTTCAGGCCATTCTATCGGTCCGCGTCTGCCGATCCACCTCCCAGGAAAACAGTTGTCCAAAAAATCTCGTACAGGGCGCGCATAGTGCACCGGAGGTGCACCGTCTTGCTGAAACCATATGGTATCGTCAGGAATGTCAGGGTCATTATCGTAAGGGTTCCTTCAAAAAAGAAAGGCCCTACTATTCTGTCGTCAACTATTCCAGCCCATGCCATCCAATGAGGATTTTCCCGACTCCAATATCTGCAAGTTTGACGGTTTACTGTACCATTCAGACAAAATGTGGCCTCATCTGAAAAAAGTATTTGCCGGTGTAAATTTATATTTCCTTGACATAAATCCATTAGAATTTCGCAAAAGTTGAATTTTGTAGGGATGATATTTTTCCTTCTTCGAGATAGGTAGCACTGTGCTCTGACTAGTGTCATTGTTTAATGCAACCAATCGTGAAGAATTATCAGGATTATCCACTATACTTATCAAAATGTTCTGTTTCTGATTTTCATTAATGCTTAGACGTCCAGGTTTTGGAATATTTACAACATTGCCAGTTTCTCTAAATTTAGACTCTACCTTACTGACTGTTGATTGGCTGATAGGGCGATCTGGATATTTTTCATTAAATAAATCGCAAGCTTCCTGCTGATTTCTAGTCATATTCCCGCATCCGATAAGAATTAAAATTTCAATTCTTTGAGTAACAGTTAAATATGCCATAATACTTTAAATTGAATAATAATTTCTATGTCGCTTACAATACTTATTAGAAAGTCGGTGTGACAATGACACTTTGCAAAGATTTTCACCTACGTGATCCATAAAAGAACTATGGAATTCGAAAAACTAAACTTGATAACGTTTTTGCTTTATTTTAATTGATTTACGTTTTCTAACATTCAATCGTCATTTACTCGAAAACTTTTCTATGTAAGAGGGCAAAATTTTAGTACTGTTTGTAGAGAATTAAACGATCTTTCAGAATCAAGGAAAAAAATATGGTGTTGCCATTTAAAAAAAATCGATGACGTCATTATTCGAAAACAAATGACATTTGAAAATCGCATTTTACGCTAAAATATGTATTTTTTAAATTAAAAATCGACCTGTTCGAGGATTTTTCCCAAAAAATAATTGTTTCGTTTTTATTGAATTTATTCCATACTTTTGGCGCATACTGTATATCAAATCTCCTACAATTCTAGGTATGCTAATAAACAATTCCACAGATATAGCTCTATTCTACTAAAAAAAATGAATCTAGCTAAATTTACTAACCTGATTTAATAAAAAACATTCTATAAATATCTAATTTCACTTTTGAAAATGTGGCAACTCAAAAATTCAACCACAATAGATGAGATCTGACCTATTTCTGCATTTTTAGGATTGTTTCTTCAGGTGGTTTCCTTTAAGTTGAGTCAAATACTTATCTAAATATAAAAATTATTATATCAATAAATTAAAATTATTTGAAATTAAATATCGACAATGTCAAAAGTGATTAACCTGTCAATGATAACTCATTGTAATACAACTTTTAAATTGGAATTAGACATTCTTTATTATACAGGTACGGTCAAAATTAAGTTTTAGATATACATACGATTTTGACAGTGTTGCCAAATTTTGCATATGCATTCGCAGTTCGAATTCTTCTATCTTGTTCTAATTGATATATTTTATCAGTTTAAATCATAAACGCATATTTAATGTAGGTATGTAATAATAATTTATTAATAATGAAGTTAGTATGTTTAGCAAAAAAAAATAATAATAATAAAAATGACCCCAACATGTTATTTTGAGTGCAATGGAGGCGGTTAGACAATTTTGGAAAATATATAGAAACTCGACGTGGTTATATTGTATTGTAATATTATAAGTATTTTATTTGGAAATACTAACTTCATTATTAATAAATTATTATTGTATACATCATTAAATATGCGTTTATCTCGATAATGGTAAAATATGTCAACTAAAATAAGGTAAAACATATTTGCAGCAAATAAGAGAATCGAACTGTGAATACAAATGTCAAATTTGGCAACATCGTCAAAATTGTATATATTCTAAAACTTAATTTTAACCCTACCTGTACAATGAAACATGTCTGATTCAAATTAAAATAGTGAAAGTTGTATTACAATTGTAACGGTTTAGAAATTATGACTGAATTCTATATTTAACTTCTTACTTGGAAACCCTGTATATCCATGAGGAAGCCAGATAGGATGTATATAAAGCAATCTCCCCTATCCTATCCTATATGGTCTAAGGTCTACAACCTTCTAAAGATAACCTTTTTTTATTGTACAAAGTTAACCTGATCTAATTCTGTCTATTTTCATTCAAGAAAGCTATTGTTGTAGTGTGACCCATTCGTTTTCAAACACCCTTCATATTATTGATTAAAAGGATGTCGACTTTGGGACAGTCATTTGCACAATTTTTGATTTAAATGAAATTTTACATTATACTTATAGTATAGAACCTACAATGTAAAAATCTTAAAAGTTGTCATAAAATGTCAGTGAAGAAAAGCTAACAACTTCTAGCATATGATCCAAACATAATAATACTGTCATATTTAGTACCCTCAAAAATTTGTTTTCAAAAAATTCGGCTTTCTGATGCCTTGCATTTCAAAAATGATTCATAGATAAAAGTTTACTAATTTTTTGATGTTGTAGAGTGCTTTGTCTTAAAATATGCTGTACAATATTAATGTTTATTTAACCAAAGGGTAATTGTAATAATGTATTATCACTGTTCAGATCGGTTTTTTTTAAAGATGTGCTAAATGTCTAACTAAATATACAAACTTATATTGAAAACAAATAGAAAAAGAACAAATAAATATAGGAACATTAATAATAAAAATAGATACTTTATTGAATACCTAATTAAATTCTTACAATATGGTTTGGTCAAGAATTTGTCACATTTCTGCATACATATACAAAAAATGCAAATAATTGTTCCATTTTTATTATCAAACTTCTGATAACAAACTAATGATTATTAGGTTTTGCGCTTTCAAGTCACATAAGTTTTGAGCTAATTGCAAATTAGTTCTAATAAAGAACACTACTTGCAAACAGTACAGAAATATATTAATTAGTCCATTGAAGCTAATTTTCGTGATAACCTAAGTATCTAAAATGACCATGGATAAAAATTGGATTTAGTATGTATCTTTGCGTCTACATTTTTATAAATAATTTACTGGCTTGCTTATGACTTGATTTTTAAAATTCATTTAAATTATACCTTTGACATAATTT
The DNA here is from genome assembly GCA_037114965.1 of Monochamus alternatus. NCBI lineage: Eukaryota > Metazoa > Arthropoda > Insecta > Coleoptera > Cerambycidae > Monochamus > Monochamus alternatus. The sequence goes on along the minus strand of CM073429.1, from coordinate 76,799,317 downwards.
AACAAGCAAAATATTGCTGCAGTTTCTTAAACATTTTGATGAAAATATAATGAATTATTCATTTGTTCGCATGACGTAAGTCGTCTGAATCCTTGCCGCAACTATAATAAAACTAATCTAATACAAATAATATATCTATTAACTGTAACTAACAGGAAGATATTTTTTTAATCGTCACATGATGGCATGCTTTGAATAAAATTACTGATCTACCATTATCTTCCATTTTTTATGGAAATTCTGTCGAACAGTATCTGCTAATTAGTTTCTAGTAACGCAAAACTGGTTACAGTTATCTATTGTCATAGTTAACTGTGCTTCTATGTCTCAGTTTCCACGATAAGTCCCACAAGAAAAATTGTTGCGTATATTATCGCACATTTTAATTATTTTGAATTATTTAATAGCCATTTCTTTCGCCTAGTTGTATGAGTAGCACTGTTTGCATATTACATGTCTGTTTATTAAATATTTTGGGTGGGTAGAAGATAAAACAAAGATGCAAGCAGATTCTAGTGCTTGTTTTGTTTTGAACACATTTTGTGTAGCCAATTGTACAGTATGCGCCAAAAGTATGGAATAAATTCAATAAAAACGAAACAATTATTTTTTGGGAAAAATCCTCGAACAGGTCGATTTTTAATTTAAAAAATACATATTTTAGCGTAAAATGCGATTTTCAAATGTCATTTGTTTTCGAGTGATGACGTCATCGATTTTTTTTTAAATGGCAACACCATATTTTTTTCCTTGATTCTGAAAGATCGTTTAATTCTCTATCAGACAGTACTAATATTTTGCCCTCTTACATAGGAAAGTTTTCGAGTAAATGACGATTGAATGTTAGAAAACGTAAATCAATTAAAATAAAGCTAAAACGTTATCAAGTTTAGTTTTTCGAATTCCATAGCTCTTTTATGGATCACGTAGGTGAAAATCTTTGCAAAGTGTCATTGTCACACCGACTTTCTAATAAGTATTGTAAGCGACATAGAAATTATTATTGAATTTAAAGTATTATGGCACATTTAACTGTTACTCAAAGAATTGAAATTTTAATTCTTATCGGATGCGGGAATATGACTAGAACTCAGCAGGAAGTTTGCGATTTATTTAATGAAAAATATCCAGATCGCCCTATCAGCCGATCAACAGTCAGTAAGGTACCCCTGTACGAGATTTTTTGGACAACTGTTTTCCTGGGAGGTGGATCGGCAGACGCGGACCGATAGAGTGGCCTGCAATATCGCCAGATCTTACACCTCTTGACTATTTTTTATGGAGATACTTGAAGTCAAAAGTGTACATTAGTAAACCACGTAATTTAGAACTTCAAAATTGCATTCGGGACGAAATACGCAGAATTACCCCAGAAATCATTCATAATGTGCAAGAAGAATTTCTTCACAGACTTGCGCATTGTCAAGAAGTTGGTGGATGGCAATTCGAACCTTTAATTTAAGTATAAAATTTAATCAATTGTATTTTATTTTACATACCTCAGAATTGTAACTTTTTTATGGATAAAATTTACGTTTTCTAACATTCAATCGTCATTTACTCGAAAACTTTCCTATGTAAGAGGGCAAAATTTTAGTACTGTCTGATAGAGAATTAAACGATCTTTCAGAATCAAGGAAAAAAATATGGTGTTGCCATTTAAAAAAAAAATCGATGACGTCATTACTCGAAAACAAATGACATTTGAAAATCGCATTTTACGCTAAAATATGTATTTTTTAAATTAAAAATCGACTTGTTCGAGGATTTTTCCCAAAAAATAATTGTTTCGTTTTTATTGAATTTATTCCATACTTTTGGCGCATACTGTATAATTAGATTAGATTTTTGGCATATAGACAGTGTGCCCCGTTTTTCAGGTTAACACCTCTGGAAATTTAAGAAAGCTGTGGAATTTCGGCAAGCCATTTTTTACAGTTACTACCCTGATAGTATTCTACTAACTATTCTATTGGTGTAACAAAATCCTGGCCTACTAGGATTTATTAAAAGGGTCGTTTTTCCAGAAAGAGGTATTGGGCATTTTTTATGAACAAGATAGTATTCAGCACCGATTAAAATACCAAATTTGATCGACAAATGTATATTGAGTTTTGTTTATGGAGTACCAAATTTCGAACAATCAGACAACTAAAAATAATAATAAGTACGTCAAAGATTGTCAAGAAATTGAAAACAAATACCAATCGGGCAAAGAACACATACACTACAAGTTAGCAATTAAAAGTGTTAAACTTGTAGTGTATGTGTTTTTCTTTGTCCGATAAGTATTTGTTTTCACTTTTATGGCAATCTTTGTATCTTATTATTATTTTTTATTGTGATTTTTTGGCATCCCACAAAAAACATACAATAGATATTTTTCGTTGAAGTTTGGTATATGCGTATTTTAATGGGTCCTGGTAATATTATATTTTTGATAAAAAATGCCTAATGCCACTTTCTAGAAAAGCGACCCTATTAAAAATCGTAGTATATAATCTCTCTTCAGGGTACTAATCGTAAAAAAAATTGGTATACGAAAATTCCACAGCCTTCTCATGTTTATAGAGGTGTTAACCTGAGAAATGCGACACAGTGTATATGACAGCAGTTGTTGATATGTTGGTACGGTGATTGCCATCAAATCACTTAAAACGCATCGTGTCGTTATGCAAAACATTTTTCAGTTAAGTTCCATTTTATCTAATAAAAAATTAGCATGAGCTAGAATATTCTATTACAATCAGAAGAATCAATTTTAGAAATTGTTGATTATAAACCTATGATGTGTATCAGGCAAATTCAACATCAATTGGACGCTCAGCATATGTATTCTTTACAATCCCAAATTTATCCTTAGAATGGATAATTTCATCGAGGGTTATTGCAATAAAATTATACGAAACTTGTTTTTGTGACTGATGAAGCGACTTTTACTCGCCAAGGAGTAAATAACTTTAGAAATGCACGTATGTGGGTAGTGGAAAATCCACATGCAATTCGAAGAACACATTTTTAGCAACACTTTGCAATAAATGTTTGGACAAGCATGGTAACTGTATTTTTATTATACCTTTTACTATACAGATTAACTGGTACAATGTACATTTTTTATCCACATATGTTACCAGAATTGTTGGAAAACTAAATGTATAGTTTTATGTCCCCACATCCCCTAAAATTCTAGTGATTTTTACCTATGGAGACATATGAAAACATTGTTGTACATAGCAGAATTATTAGGTAAAATTCAAAACACCGCAGAAATCTTATATAATAGCCATGAAGTTAATTATGCTATTCAATGATGTGTTCTGAGTCTCAAATTGTATCTATGGAAGGAAATTAGTCACATTTATTTCGAAACGATCCAAAATTCCACTAGACATATGGTTTGTGTGACCGCTGGGAAATGGTCAAACACTCATTGATCAGAGCACTCAACAATTATTGGATGACCTATTGATCATCTAAGAATTTAACAGTAATTATCTCTTTTAACTATTTTACCTGTTGTCATAAAGTCAGCCAAAATGATTTACTATCTCAGAAAGACTGTAGCTTTAAGTTTAATGACTCCTTTACTATTATTAATTGTAATGATTCTAAAATAGTAGCTTTAAGTTTTATAATGCTATTCGCTTACTGTTAATTCTTAAGAGTAAACAACCCGACACACATCTTTTGCGATGGTTTAACAATTGAAAATCCTTATGCTCAAAAATAGTAACCCTAAGTTACTGAATTTTTGACCGTCAATCATATTAAGATTCATTGCTTGTAATGATTTTGTTGATACTTGGGTTTGTTACGTTCATTTCGATCCCAACATTCATATGACAGCTGAGAAACGAACTCTTCTTGAAGTTGGGAACACTCAAGGTATACATTTTGATCTTCAAATGATCTAGCAGTTACTCTATGTATATTATACTAAATATTTTTACCTGTGTTGATTGATTTGAATAGTAACTTCACCATAATTTTATGTTAACTCAGATGATCAATCAATAATGATTCCATACAGCTGAGAACGTGAAATTTGTGGTGAAATGTATCACGAATAACATGGAATTGGGTTTGATCACTTGATTCATTCGCTGATTCAAGTCTTCGGTTACAATAGACAGATGATTTAATCACTCATCATCTTGAACATTAGAACTTCTTACGTTTGTTTTTTGTTTGGGGATGTGGTACTGTTCCAAAAAATCTCAACTTTGATTCAATAATGCAGTATTTTCTAGAAAGTATTGTTGATAACAAACTATTACTTATCTATTATTGCAAGTGTATGCAAATCATTTTGGGCAGTAAGTACTTCAATCTTAAGATTTTTATTTCATTTAAATGTGCCTAAACTTTTTCGTCTTTCCATAAGAAAAAATTTAAAATGGTATGGTTATTTTGTGTTAACTACCTTATCTGTATTTATCTTTTAAGTCGATTATTCTTACAGCTTATAAAAGACAATACAGTTTTGATTAATATTATCTGATCCTTTTTCCTTGTTTGTCATCACATTGGATCTAGCTATATTTACGCGATTTCTAGATATTTTGAAAGAAGCAAATATTTCATGTTAAAGAAATCTACTGTACTTTTACTTTCTTATTTTTCAGAACTGCAAATCTATACAAATATTTCTATAGCAACCTTTTTTGTTGTGTACTGAATTCTTTGACACTGAAAAGCTAGAAATGTGCTCGCTTTGTTTCTCATATTCTACAATATTGTACATATCTATATGAAAAAATAAAATTGACGATTTCTGCAACAGAAACAAAATGAAAATTCACGTTGAATTTTTTTGTAAAAAGTTGTGATGGAAATGTTTTAACATGTTTCAACATGTTTCAAAAGTTCCTGACAATAAAAATGTTTCTAGTATTTTCAAAAATGCAACAGCTTTTTAAATACCTAACCGAGAGCTAGAAGCAATCTGCCAAGCCCATCAAGTTAGCAACAGAATCATCAAAAACTTTCACTACTTATTCGATTATTTTGTCACTCATAATTTCCAAATTACCAAAGCATGTTTTTTCAAAAAGGCTCACTTTTTTATTAGATATTATTAGAACAATAGTCCAATTACTGAAACCTTTCTTTTTCTTGGGATTTTTCTTTTATTAAGCACCCTAATGTTAATATTATATATTTCGAGATCCATTTGTAATCTGAACATTACAACCACAAAAAGGGTTGGATTTTGCTAATGGACATTTTGTGCTTAACCACAGAAGATATAATAATCAATGGTCGTTAACGAGGCCTACTTATCTTAATACCTAAAGCTAGAGCAGTAACCTGCATCATTACATGTCGATTTGAACCTAGAAATGTACTTGCGCTCAAGTAATTCATAAGAAAGGAGCGTGATTAGGAACTGTGTAATGAATTTGAATTTTAATCTGACCCTTTCTAATACTGCTGAAATGCAAGCTTCTTGCTTAAATCCGAACAATTGATTATTGAATTGATAGGACAAGTAACCGTTTGCATCGCGTATATCTATAGCGTTACTTGATTTACAGGTAGATGGATAGGTCTACGGCCGCATGCACTAGGGGTAATATGGAAGGCGCTTGTCCACTAATGGTTTTTGCATCAACGCACAAAATTAGAAAATTTTTTCACTTTTCACTAATTTTTTAATGTTTTCAATTGTCTTGGATTTTTATTTACTCTGTTCTTAACACCTCCCTCTTCTCTCTTACTCTCACTTAAGTAAATTCTAATTTTATCATCTCACTTCATGCACGTATCTGTGTGATTCAAGCGTACTAGAAAAAAAATGGATATGTAGTTTTTTCAAATATAGCTTGAACCGCTATGCCAAATTTTTAATAAAGTAATATTTATTATTCCATCAGGAAACCAACCAACCCAATACAACAACAAAAAAAACAGAATGCAATTTACAGTTAATACTAACACATCACGTTAAAGTTCTGCCAAATTACATGTACTTTTTAATGTATCACTATGAATAGATATAGAAGAGATATATAAGATGTTAAAATATGTGCGCGAGGGGCAACACAGTAGAACAAAGCTTGCTGTCTAGAATTCTCGCGGGGTATCAAAAAATTATTTATTTCTAAAAGTTGAGTACCATCTATTTTCTTATTCAAGATGTTATACAGAAAACGATTCAATATGATATTTCGTTTGGTTTTCCGATGAATTACAATTAAATCTGTTAAGCAGATGATGCAAAAAACCTCTAGGATAAGACTCATCTTGCAAAAAATGTAAAAATTGTCTCTGAACTGATTCCAAATGTTGACAACGAACATTATAAATTGGATACCATATCATCGAACCGTATTCAAGTTTATATCTCGAAAGAGCACATAATAGGGTTTTGAAAGTCTCTACGTTGGAAAAATTCCAGCAGTTGCGATAAATGAAGTCATACGATTTACAGGCACCAGAAACATTATTGATATGATCGATAAAAGTTTTCTATCAAAATATTTACCGCAATCCTAGAATACATCAACTCTACCAACAACATTATATAACCAATGGAGTATTCATAAATGGAAAAGCTGTTCTTGCGAGTATAAATCGTTATATCGCATTTGGAGATATTAAGATTTAGACAATTTAGCTCACATCATGAAGACATTTGATTGATACATTCTTGCTTGCTTGCTTGTAGGAGTTTTAATTTCAGAATAGCAAAATAACAAATGCTTACAAGTAATGACTTTAGGAAGATTGTTAATGAAAAATAAAAATAATATGGGACCTTAAATTGAGACTGATGCTAGAGAAAATGAAAGTGAGGTAAAATTTTTATATCTCGTTATAAAATGTTCATCTCAAGTCCTATATTATGCTTTATTTGATAAAACGCTTTTTGGAAGTCAGTGTAGACCTGCCCTCTATTATTCAAAACGTCAGAAACGTATTGAATGAAAACTGCTAAATTAGATGTTGTTGACTTCTTCTTGCATAAAACCATGTTGATGGGGCGAAATAAACTGCCTAGGAAAACAGTACAGTTTACCTTACAGTAAACTTTTCAAATCTTAATTTCACAATAAAGAAATGCCTCTATAATTGGATACGTCACTAGGACCAACATCTGTTTTCTTACAACAAGATGCAAAAGGTCAGTAATATGAATATGAGCAGGTGGCATGTGATAACATTCCTGTTATTTGCTAAGCCTTATATTATTCAGTGCTTAAATGTCTCAAATTATTTGCATGTATAGAAAACACAATTTCAAGAATACAGCGCCCTTAACTGGTTGCTATTGAGTGAAGACACTATTGAAGTTATTTCCTAAAGCATAAACTTAGTAGGATTGGATAACTCATTGTTGTTATAAAATATTATGGACGGTATGCGTGAAGATCCTTTCCTTTTTTGAACAATGTTCCAATTTTTTTTGGGACTACTAGATAATCTGAATTGTTTATAAAACTTCTATAGGCTTCGTTAATAAGACGTTTAGATTTGGAGCGGTGATATTTAAATACATTTAGAAGATCAATTGTTTTACGTTTTCTATATATAGCATATACAGTTGCTTCGTAAGAAGAGTAAGAATTCGAATTCGTTAAAACAAAAAAGTATTTGTCAAATCATTCCTCAAGTTGACTCTATGTACCCACTTTCCTAGTATTTCTAGATCACTCACTGTAAGAAGGCAACATTTTGTTTTAGACCTTAATCAATATTTCATGTAGCCCCCTCTCCCTGAAAATTGGATAGCTACGACTCCATCGTTTGAAATCGTATGCCAATCGTTTGAAAGATAGAATTACGTCGTGGGGAAAATTTGAGGAAATTACCTACAGTATAGAAAAGTTTACTTAGGGTATAATTAATAAAAATTATTTGACCTTCATTTATTTATGTATACCTATAAATCGAGAACGTATATACAAAGTATGTGTTTTAAAATTAGAGCCGGCCTTAAATTGAAATACTAGATTCAAGAGTATTTAACACGCTTATATTAGCTTCACCTGTATGTATGTATGTATGTATGTATGTAACGGAATCTTTCAGCGTAATTTTCACCAATTTCAAGAAGTCTGATCAGCTTGAAAATTTGCACAGGGGTCAAGGACTGATGACAATACAATTATTTAATAACTTTGTTCTAATGTCCTGACTAGGATCATCAGAATAAAAACTATTTAGATTACTTTTCAGGTTAAGTGTATACAATCCATCAGTGTTGTTTCCAAGCAGGCAAGGCAGGGGCAGGGGACTATAATAGATTCGTGCTCTTGCTTTTCACGTATAGATGGCGACCTGACAGAATTAGTTTTCGGTTTTCGCCTAATTTTAAATTAAAAATTTTTATAAATAAATAAAAATTTGATAATTTATAACAAAATTCAAATAAACATTTTGATTTAAAAAATTTCGAAAAAATACAGAATTCAAAATTAAAAAAAAAATTCTAAATATAAAATTTTGGAGTTTAAAAAAGTTTTGAAATACAAAATTTTGTAAATAATTTTGGATTGTGGAATTACATGATAAAATCAAATTTAAAAAATTTTAGAAATAAATAAAAATTTGATAATTTATAAAAAAATTCAAATAAAAAATTTTGGAAAAAATTTTCAATTGAAAAATTTTAAAATCCAAAAATTTAGAAAAAATTTCGAAAAAGACATTGAATTTTAAAATTTTGAAGAGCGTAAATTTTCAAATTCAAAGAAATTTTGATTTGAAAATTTTGGCAAGAATTTTGAAGAAAGTTTTGAATCTAAAATTTTGTAAAATTAGAAAGAAAAAAAAAGATTTTGATACGAGAACGTTGACAAAAATTTTAATTTGCATATTTTATAGAAACAAACAAAAATGAAAAATGAAACTATAACACAAAGAAAGAGGAGACTGGAGAAAAAAAAATGTATAGAAAAACTATATGAAATGGAAAGGTTACGTAAACATGAATGAAATGAATTTAGATTTATTGTCAAATATAAGATATTTTAAAAATTAAGGCTCTTAATTATAATTACTTTTGTTATTGTTTTGAGACTAAAAATTAAGAAAATAAATTATAGTTTAAAAAAACTAAAAAAACACGCTTTAATACTAAACCGAACTAAAAAGTAGAAAATAATTTTGAAGTATCAAGAGTTTGTTACAGCAATAGAAAATTCCGACAATCAATTACGACTAATTAATTGGGAATAAGATTAAATTAGAAATTAAATTATTAATAAAATAATTCAATTATAGTAAAAAAAAGCGTGGGGTGCTTGATATTAAATGTTACCATTATTTCAGTAGTGCAGCTATTTATAAAAATAAAGTCATTATGAAAATATAGTAAATTGCACCCCACGCTTTTTTTTACTATAATTGAATTATTTTATTAATAATTTAATTTCTAATTTAATCTTATTCCCAATTAATTAGTCGTAATTGATTGTCGGAATTTTCTATTGCTGTAACAAACTCTTGATACTTACAAAATTATTTTCTACTTTTTAGTTCGGTTTAGTATTAAAGCGTGTTTTTTTAGTTTTTTTAAACTATAATTTATTTAATAATTAATTTTAATTATCGTTTTTGTATTACATTTATTTAGTAAAATTGTATCCACCACAAACATAATGAGGTTTTTAGATAAAACCTACACTTTTCAAGAAAGGAATTTCTTTCTTTTAAGAGACAAGTTCAGCGCTCAGTTCCTGCAGCTTAACACGAATAAATGCATATCAATTTATTTTCATGTTACGATCGCGATTAAAACGAAATAGGCAGCTATTAGCAGAGCAGATATTAAAAACGTATTTAATGACGATGACTAAATACCTTAAACCAATTCGAGCATGTCACGTATACACGCCAAGTACGATTAAACTATTAAAACATTGTGCAGAAACCATAAATTAGTTTTTGTTGGCGTTTTCGGTAGCTCAAGATAATTTTAAGCCATTATTGAATAATTTACGTCTCAAATTGATTAAATCAACCTATTATATCCAGATGAGTTAGCAGAAATGGTCCCGATGAAGTGACAACTTTTTTTCAGTCTGATTTTAAACCGGATTTAACAAGCTAATTATGAATGTCTGAGCTCTTCTATATGTGATAAATATACAACGTGTTTCTTCAAAAAGGTTATTGAGGAAGTGAAAATAAATAGTTTTCATTATGCAACCAATCGTTGATCCAAAGTGTTAGTATTCAGAAAATAAATCATGAATTTTTACGCGAAATTTATACGGTTTTTCATATTTAGGGGCATAATGCGATGTTATTTTGACAACTGCAAATTAATTTTCACTGTTTTATTGAAAAATGTATTCAAATCAAGAATTAGCATATAATTACCAAACGTGTATAGAATTTCCAACTAACGATTGGTCTAATAATAGAAATTAGCATGGCAGCCCCCTACTTTAATTTTTTTGTTAATGGATAGTTTTGAAGCAAAAAATTAAGAGTGATACTTTTTTTTAAATAAACCAGATTATCTGATATGCATTTTTGAATACTCAATTATTGTCAAACGAATTGCAGCAAAAAATAACTTATGCTTATTTAAACTCCTTCCGAGGGGCAGAAATGTTGAAAACAGTTGAAAAGTTGCATGTGCATTACTAGAAAATCTGTGTAAAATTTGACTATTATACATTTTTTGATATTCAAGTTACAGCCGCTATTTTTTGGAAACTTCGACAGGCTGACTTTAGATACATAATTTATAAATGTTTATGAGTTTAAAAAGATCCAATCAAGGGAATAAAATAGTAAAGCTGCTGGAATTATGATATGAACAAAACTAATGCCTTTATTACGACGAACCACCTAGTCTAAAAATTTTATCAAAGCTTACTAATAAAGCAGTATAAAGTAAATAAAATGATTATATTGTTATTTCTTCTAGTTATTTTTTATTGAAGTATATTGTTAAGTACTAACAAGTTTATTCAGCTTTCTAAAATTTACTTTATGTCACTATAAATCGCAGAACTAATATGATTTATAAAATGTCTACACTATATTATTAATTTTTTTTACAAATTATTGTTTTAAGAATAATTTTGAGATACGCACGTTTTAAAGCTTTATGTTAAATGGAAGGAAGGATTCAGGATTATAGAAAGGTTCAGAAAGATTATAGCAGGATTCCAAGATCTACCTGCCTACCTTTAAAATACCATCATTGTGTGTTTCTAAGGACTCTGCAAGGATTTTCTTAAACTTCATTTTTCGAACCATTTAGGAAGAAAACAGGATAGAACAGAGAGATAAGGAAAAATTCTAAATTACAACCAATATCATGATATTTCATATACCCTACAAATAGTACGTACAAGCTTTAAACTACACGTAAATACTGCACAAAATTTTTTTAAGTAATTTCATGATTTTTTTAAGGTTTTGTCACTTGTATATAATGACAAAGCGAAACTGACGAGCCTTGAAATACAATACAAATATCCGTCAAACAAATTCACAACTGTCAAGTTTTTCCTTTGACGTTTATCACTCGCGTTTGGCATCTGAATATAAACTGACATAAGCTGAATTTAGAAACCGATCCGCTTATATATATTTTTAGGGTTCTCGAAGTTTACGCAGTCTCGAGATCGTGTCGCGAATCAAATCAAATATGGTCTGGATTGTTCTAGAAAACGTCAAAATAAAGGTATCACAAAACTAATAAATAAAATCTAACGTAAACAAGAACATAATTAACAAACTGAAAAGGTAGGTGAGCTTACGTAACAGCATTAAATTTTTCTTTTACTGTTACAAGAAATTAAATAAAAACAAAATTCAGTTTATATTTGATCCACCCTCGTATCATATTTGCGCGTCAATTTAAAAATTAAATCACTATTACTACGCTTGCAGTAATTATAGTAGAGTAAGATATATAATAGCTGCGGTGTCATTACTCAATCACACCATTTTAAATTGTCGTAAATAACAAATAGGTCTATAAATCCAACAATTTGCTTTGTGGAGATTTAATTTGCCATGCTAACCTAATTTACAAGTTCATAGATATAGCAAATTCATGCTTAATGTAATAACTATTCATCATTTCCAAGTGATAGAAAAAAAGAAAATTAATATCAGTAAATGGTCATAGCAAAATGTTTGTTTATAATTCATTTTCTTAAAAATGGTGAAGGATCCAGGAACAACACCAAATTTATCTCTGGATTCAACTGAATAAAAAAGGAAATTAATATTAAGCAATTTAAGGCTAAAAAATGCAAAGTTTCAAATTGATTAAATTTTGTCTCCAGTTTTAAATATAACCGATTTTAGAATAGACTGAACTATTCTATTTTCCTATTTCACGTTTATGCACCGTAAAATTACTTATTCTATAATTTAATTCCTATGAAATTACAAAAAATATTCCTCTCACTTATTGACATTTCTAGATAGTAGCATGTAGTGGAGTACGTTTGGAGTGGTACGTTGGGTTATCAAAATACAAAATGTTTTGAAATGTTTCGAAACCCATTAAAAGAGATTGGCCGTCTAAATTGGTCCTTGAGAGTTAGGTGTTAGGTTAACGTTTCCCTTCAAAGCGCAGCATCCTTGATGTAAGCGTTACAAAGAATGTCGAACAATGCATAAAAAAACATCTGTCAAGTGTCAACACAAAACTCAACAATTGTCAAGAATGCCTTTTGAATGATTTACTGTTTAAAATTGTAAAAGTTTGGTACTGGATGAACATAGATGAAAAATAATCAGAATTGACTATTATTTATATAGGGTGATGCTAAGTTTAATCCAATTTTATTTCAATAAAACTTTTGTAATGTTGGTATGTTCCACCGATATTATTAAGGGCCCCGTATTTTTACAAAAACAAATGATTTTAAAGATTTAATAACCGAACTAGATAAGACTAAGAAATAACGGGTATTATATCTCATGCCACCGATTTATTTTCAAGGATACCAGAGAAACACAAACAAATAGTAACAAACAATGAAAATGAAAAATATGAAAATGCAATGCATTGTTTATAGGTATGTAAAATAATTTCTAAAATGTGTATGTTATACAGGGTGATTCTTTATAGAGAAGACGTGGAACAAAGGAGTACAGGGCGGTTAAAAATATGATGATCTAACATAATTTATCCCGAAAATATATTCACATAAAGTTCTTCTTCTACTGGGTTTGGCAAACTTGAACAGACAGGATTAGTCGTTGGTTGCCTCACCTATGGCATACTGATGAAACCTAACAAGCTCGAAATCGGTATTTGTCTGTTGACGACGCTGACGAATGACTTTGTTTGTTTGGTTTTTCAGGTGTAATTCAATGCTAGTTGGGGTATTAACCCACAGAGTAGTTATTAGTTATAGTTATCTCCTTAAATTTCGCTTCTACAATACCGTTATCGCCGACGGCGATACCTCTATTGATACCTCTACGTGAACCTTTAGTGGTATCTGTAGTATAGCAGGTCGCTTGGTGTTAGAACTGCTCACGTCCAGCATAGAGTAATCAGTGGCCACTAGATGTAGCTATGTGCGTATTAAGAGTAAAATAGTTTATGAATAAAATTTAGCAGTTTAATAAAGATATTAGTTTAGCAATCGGTCTGATACCGATGAAATTTATATAAAATTAGATACCCAATTTAACTCTAATTAATATTAATTAAAGGTAGTAAGTAATAATCTTAGATAAAGTACTAAATTACAATTCTTTACGTTATACCGTTTTAAAAATATTCAATTTTTTAAGCCAATTTCTGAACGAACATTTCTAAGCATTTCGGGTATTATCTGAAGAAATTCTTCAAGAATTCGCAAACGAAGTTCCTGAATTGAGTTTGATCGAGTTGCATAAGCTTTCGGCTTTAAGTGTCCCCATAGAAAAAGTCTAAGGGCGCTAGATCTGGCGATCTGGACGGCCATTCATTCAATTGAACCTCTGCGTCCTATCCAGTGATTTAGAAAGTTCTGGTTAAGATGTTTAGGCACAGCTACGGCATAATGTGGTGGAGCACCATCCTGCTGAAACTACACATTTTTATGGCAAAGCGTTGTCATTTTCCAATACTTTCACAATCATCGAGTAGATACTCGTTTCCAGTAAATTCAGATACATGATTCCATCCATAGAAGAAAGGCTCTAAGAGGTGGTCTCCCAGTATGCCCATACAAACATTCAATTTTCCCGGATGCTGCGTATGAGTTTCATGAAAAATACGTGGATTTTCATCACTCCAGTGACTCAACCGTCCAGTTGGAACGTACATTTATAGGAAAAACAGATTGAGTGTAACAAATTTGGAATTCTTCGAGCACGATCACTCATTTCTTCACAGAACTTTAAGCGGCGATCAAGATCGCCTTCATTAATTTCGTGTACCAAACTCATATGGGTGATACTTATGATTTTTTAAGATTCAGAAGTACAGAAAGTCCTGAACACTTGTAAGTTTCCTGAGACTCAAATTTGGTTCCTCATTACGTACGACTTGTTCACGTTGATGCTTTCTGTTTACAACCGATCCAGTTTCTGAAACTTTATGCACTAAATCCAGGACTTACCGATGCGAAGTGTTTTTGTTAGGATGACGGTTATTAAAAAACTGTGTTTAGTCATAATTATTGTAGAACAAATTAATTATTCCCACTTTTCCAGCAATTGTATAAACCATTTTCATAAATTGGAATTCAATCGACTTTGAGATGATTTTACAGGATATTATCTCGACAGGACAAGATGAAACATATTGTCTCATTTAAAGTAAAACACGTAAAAATGTTGAACTGATAGAGTATGAAGTTTTTATATTGGCAGATAAACGAAGTGTTCGTTCGAAAATGGAGCACAAATTTTATTATCGTATGAAGGCGGAGGGAAACCAATTTGACATTTCATTAAATAACATTCTTTCATTCATTGATATTTCTTTAAGTGATGATTTTATTATCATATCTAAATGAGAATTTAAAAAGTCGTACGTCGTTGTGAGCAGAATTGAAAAAGCTTTAAATTGAGATGTCACTCAAAAAGGGTTCCATTTAATGTTTAAGGGTATTTTACGCCCCTGCCTAAGAAATACTTTCTAAGACACCAAAACTTACGCCATCATGTGTCTCTCTTGAAAAGAAAATCGAAATATTTCAGGTCTTTTTTTTTGTTTCTTTTTTTAATTTCGATATTTTCCAGGTGGGAAGCTTTAACTGAAGCACCCTGTATGTATTTAGTTCTGTATAAGAAGCCCATACTATTATTTTCCGTATAAAAAGCCATACTATTATTTTATTGTTAATGTGACGTTCATTTTACCATGAGCACAGTAGTACTACCGTTCAAAATATATTCTTTCGTTAGATGGTGGTAGTAGATCCAGTTCGTCCACAAATATCCATCTTCTAAAATTTCGCGGAGTTTAATTACAAGCGACTGTAACCGCGTCTGGCGTATGTAAAACAAAAATAAAATGAAGCGTGTTGAAATTTCTTAAATTTATTACTTTAATTATATACGTCTAAGAGTTACAGCATAAAAAAATAATAAATTACGAATCCCGACATCAAAAAATAAATAAAGATTAACCCTTTGGCACTAAAAGCACCGATATTTACTACCAGATCTTAACCAACAGGAGAAAAAGAAGCTGCATGAGATTTTAAAACACACCTGGTTGAATTACAGACGCCTAGGCACCACTGGCTTTCTAAAGAAAATGTATGCCCAGTGTCGGAGGCACAAAGGAGTAAAACACTTGATTTAAGATCCCTCTGGAGGTGATAAATATTTAGTTGTAGAGGAAATATTCAACGAACAGTTCCTTACTTGAATATTTCTGTCTCAAATTAACTTTATTGGATAGGATGCGTAGTTCATTTTGCATTCCATGATTTTTTAAAAAGCTTTAAAAAAATAGTTCGCTGTTAACGCTAGTCATCTGTTTTTAAAGTGCATTTGATCTATAATAGCTTCTAGAATACTTTAGAACGTAATGAGAATGCCGTTTCTAACGGATATATAGTGAATTCAAATGTAGTAAGTGATAATATTGCCCCTAGATTTTCCAAAGATATACAATCATTGAAAATAAGCTTCTTTCTGACCAAGTGGTCATAAGCACAACTGTTACAGGAGCCTTTTTTAATGACGAGTAGTCATGTTTTAGCAAGAAACATAAAATCTATATGCAATTTATCACCGTAGTCTTCTTAGTACAACAAACAATATGTACAATTTAAATAAATCAATTTTATTCTATTCCTATTAATGAAGTAATATGTAGGTATTCTTTGATGCCAAAAATCTAGGTATGCTCAGGAGTAGGAAGTTTCACACAATATTATTATTACCTAATAAAAAATGTATAAAATAAGTAGTTGGATTGATGTACAATATAGTTAGGTATATAAATATTGTTCTAATTCGGCGAACTATTGATTCTTTACCATTTTTTGTTATAACTAAAACTTATAAAGAGTTAAGTATAAATATTAACACAGTATTTCTCTGAAAAAATTACTGCTGTTTTATAATTGATACAGGGTGATTCAGAGCTTATCCGAAAAAAAAAAATGAATATTCCGAGAACTCTTACCAATGAAAAATGGGTTCGAAAATGATTTGATTGAAAGCAGTTTACAAGGAAAGAAATAATTAAAATTGTCTATTTGATATCAGCAAATTCAACTGATTTTGCCGCTATTTTTATTATTAATTAATAAAATTAATTAAAATTTGTTATTTTAATTCATAAAATAATATGACATATCTGATGTTAAACAATTGTTCAAAATTTTGTCTTATCCAATTTCCATGAACTAACACAAATGTGTCTGGTTATTGTCCGTTTTGAACTCGTAAGTTATTGGCACTTGCATTTGCGATACACTTTATTTTTTAAATATCCCCATAAAAGACCAATGGATTAGTCAGGAGAACGCGACAGCCATGGCACCGGTCGTCTACGCATGTAATTGAGATATAATGGAGCCTCGTGTAAGATACACCACACTGTTGATTAGGATATTACTGGTACTTGTGCGATTTGCCCGGTACTTATTCGGGAATTCCCTTCAACAATCTCTAAAATGTGTTCCTCAGCTGCTGCAATACGCTGTGGACGCCCTAGACCTTCATCTTTTCCAGGATTCGGTTGCAAATTTCCTGTGTTAAAATCGTACTGCATACAGACGAGAAGCTTTGTCTTACTTCATCATAAATTGAAATGATATCCATCACCTCCGAGTTGCTATACAGAAAAGCCGCTTTTGACACTTGACAAATTATACACTATGTACAAAATTTATACACTATCGCAGAAACGTTAATACTAAAATCAGGTTTCAGTATTCGGAATTGCCTGCATTCCAATAACGCTAGAAGATACAGCCCAGTGATGTAAAGACTGAAAATACTCCAAATCTAATATTTTTTTCTCAGAAGCTATAAGGATTTTACAAAAAAATATACATTTGAATGACAGAAATGGATGAATAGATAAAATTCGTCAAAGTAAGGAAACTCTATTAGGTTTTCTGATGTACACCACCACGACATGCAAATCATTAATAATTATAAACCAGCCACTTAGTAGTAGTAGAACTATTCTATCTAATAATTTACTGATACTTTATATAACTCTTCAAAACGCCCAGTTTAATTTCTACCTCGTCCGCCTATGCCCATACGCAGTCAATATATTTCCCGCATCAGTATATTTATCCTTATTGGACGCCTGAATTATATAGCGCTGAATAAAGACAACAAGTTATTTGTAACAACAGGAGCCCATTCTGAGGCATATCTCCCATCGATGTTAAGTCAAAAACATAAATCATGGGCTGTTGTTTTAAAATTAATTGAAATATCAGGTTACCCTTGCTTATTCAGGTTGTCCCATTGTTTTATTCACAGTCGATCTATGGCCCATAATAATATCTCCAGATGGGATCTTTATCTCGAGTTAAGAACAGGCTACTTACAACAGGAAGATTTCTTGAATAAACGATTAAGAGTAGGAGATTAGAACCATTTTATCTTGTTTTTATGGGTATTAAGGACAAGGCATACGTATGCAATATTACGAGGTGGAGATATTGTTTAGTTTTTGAAATATCTTGCATATTTTAATGATTCTTTAAGTCGTCAAAGACATAAAATTTGTTATCGCTGTAATCAGACCAATTGAATAGCAATTTTAAAAGTAATAAACAAAGATCCGTGAAATGTAATGAAAAGATTTGAACTTGCCGAACCTGTATAAGTTCCAAACATAAAATGAACGCCATATTTATTATTTTTAAACATCTTTACATTTTGTGCATCCGTCTGTGACTTCATATTACATATTCAGCATCTCTACAAAAAAAAAACAGAACGGCAGTGGCGATAACGGGATATATTTTGACATGCATAAAAACGACCCATATTTTACTCTGTACGTAAAAGTAATACCTTAATTATCATTTCTCAATATTTAATGTTGAAAGCCTCACCTTTTTCAATATTTATGTAATTCCAAATATTGTAGAATATTACCTAATTAATTTATTCTTTTCAATGCGAACTTTAAAAATGCCACTATTATATTGTTAGAAAACGCTCGCACTAATGACCGCCGCATCCAACTACGCACTCTCCGAAGTCTCGTCAATGACATCCGATCGTGCTGACAAATTGTGACTGATGTGGACCGTTGCTTTGTATATGTAGATTCGCAAAACCTGAAAAGCATCCTTCTAGAGGTTATATATAATTCGTTGGTTCCAATTGTATTAGCCGCAGTAGGTACCGATAACAGGAATTGAATTTAATATACCCCCCCCCACAAAGCCTAAGTCTGAGAAGAACAAGGGTAAATCGAAAATTTCCAGACAGGGCTAGGAATGAGCGAAGCGTGCGAGGAGCAATACTTCATAGGCGTACTTAAATTTGAAGGTGATCAGATATAAAAAAATATACAAAAATAATTGCATTACATAACATTCATTATTTTTAATAGAAACAGTGGCATTTAGATAATAAATATGATAGTTATTTCTAAATTTAAAGTTTTTATCATGTATTATAAATTGCCCAAGGTCGAAAATAATGGAGTGACTAATTCACATCACAGAGTGAACGGGAAGTAAGGGTTGCATGATTACCTAGGCGTGGCACTTGAGAAGGGTTCAAAGCGCACAACATTATCAAACATAAGTTGACGTCGAGTGAACCTAGCACATTAACAGTTTACTTTAAATGTCCCCCCAAGCCATCCTCTCCACAAATTAGAATGCCATTCTTTTGGACGACGATGACCTACTTACACCTACCTGATGCGCACTCCGCGGATATCACACTTTAACACATAAGTCTTCTTCTCATGGGGGGAAATTCACATTTTTGCACAAATTTTCAGTTTTAATTATTTATGGCGGGAAAATCTCAACTTTCGCAAATTTTACACGAATATTCGCAAATTTTGCATCCATAAGGATAAAAAGCTTTAGAATACATTACACTATATAAGGTGTTCCGGTTTGTTTGGAACAAATTAAAATAGATAGAATAAGCAATTTTTACAAATTATTCTACGTAATATTCAAATATGATACTTGTTGATAATATCACTTCGATACACGAAAATTAACGCTTTACTAGAAAATTTACAAGAATACATTCAAAAGTCAAGAGAGACGAAATTTAGACAATGAATCAAGGAAGTAAAAAAACGTTTCAAACTTTACCAGAGACGTACAAGAAAAAAATTCTGAAGAGTTTAATGATAGCAGATACTTGAAAAAATATCGCTCTGTATAACAATTTTAAAAAATGAACTTATAAATATCCGAGACTAGTTAAACAGTACATGTATCAAATTTGAACGCGCTGTATGTAATACGAACTTGGTAATAAAAAAAATAAATTTATTTTTTTGAAACTTTAGCCCTCCGTAACTCCGCTACTGATAGAGAAAGATACCATGTTCATATAAAGTTTTCGTCTTAAAATTGCTTATTCTATCTACCATTTTAATTTGTTTCAAACAAACCGGAACACCCTGTATATATACACACTGTCACTACAATGGTCACACATTAACACATATTATATCATATCGTACCGCCTTACGTATGACCTTCATGTATCCAGGATTCGTCAAAATCTAATACATCCTCCGATTCAGATTCAGACCTTTTAATATTTATTTTAAACAGTTCATTCGCCATATCACTATTTCGTCTTTTCCTGTCACTATACTCTTTTCGATTTCAATTATACGGAAATTCACATTCACTATTAAGTATATAAAATTGTTTTGTTCTTTAGAACAGAAAAGTATAGTTTAATATACTTTTATTCCATCTTGCTTTTAGATGAAACCGAGGATGAAACTATAACAACCGAACAATAATTCAAAACCTCAGTCATAGATTTATTATCAGTACTAGTACAAATTAAAAATATGGTGACAATTTTCACGTTATTTGTTAATAGCAGTAAATTGTAGTAATACATATTGAAATACCTACCCATAATTCTATAAGCAATTCTCATAGAATGTGGATAAATATAACGTCAACTTTCATGTAGAATTAATGAATATGCTTTTACGCGCAAACAAAAAATTCTTATTCCGGTCCTCATCACCAGTTTTGTAAATCAACTAAAATCACTTCAAAGTGCAGACAGCGAAGTGAAATTGCTGGCCTTTTTATGCTGCGATATTATTTTTAAATTTAGTCAGATTGTATTCGGATCATAGAAATCATAAAATATACAATAGAACGCCAAAAACCTTTACATTAGGCATTCAAAAATAGTCCGACTATTGAGGAGCTTAGAAAACAGCCATCTAGGAAAAAATTAATGTAAGCTGTTTATATCGCATTTTAATCCCAGCATATAATTGAAACCAAAACGGAATGTTTGTAATTGACTATGTTCATATGTTTCTACGAATTGGACGAAATATGTTCATATTTTGAAATTCCCACCCATTAATGCAAAGCTACTCCTTTAGTGCAACCAACTCATAAAAGCTAGCAGTGGAAGCACGATAAAATAGAATTCTAATTTGTGACGTAAAATAGCATGTTTCTATGATTTGTAACCATGTAACCATACTAAAATTACTTTATGTATTGAGGAAAGATCATGTATTATTAAATATTCACAGAAATATGATATTTTGCTAATGCTGATTACGTCACAAAATAGAATTCTATCTTATCGTGCTTCTGCAGCAGACTCGCGTTTTCTCTATAGGTTGACTATTTTCGGTACTTCTTTTGGTGTTCTATATATTTTATGATTTCTATGAGTCGGACCCACAGCGCCGTTCTGTAATAGCGCCATCTACATTCTAACAATGGTATTCATAGTCCATCTCCGGTCGCCAGAGAGCGGTGTCCGTACCGAAATTATGCGAATTTCATAATGAAATTCACATAATTTCGAGAAGCTGATATAAGATACCACTGTTACAGTACACTGTATTCATTGTTCGTCCGAAATTATTTGAATTTCATTATAAAATTCACAAAATTTCGGGACGGAGATCGCTCTAGACAGACTACGAATACCACCGTAAGAATGTAGTACAATCTTTAGCAGCTACCTTGTTAAAATATTGGGTAAATGCACTTAAATGCTCTCTTACCCCACTGCACCTTTTAATTATATTCTGTCCTGTTGAAGATTACGTATAGGTTCGGTCCTATATACGCCTCTGCATTGTATTTGCAGTTTCTTACTACTTACCGATTCCACCGCGTTTTGTTTGTTTTTCTTAATTAATGGCTTGTATACGTTTTTTTGCTTTCGGTTACAACATGCACATTCCCTCTCTTACATTGATGGATATACGTGAGAATCATCGCGGTGTTTCTTGCATGCCTCGCAATTAAAAATTTTTATGTTGATTAAAACAATATTTTAACGATTTTAAGATCCCTCAACAATGGGCCGCCACGTCTCATAAAAAAATTAATGTAATTATCCTTTTATTTTTATTATCATTAAGGAACGCATTTATGGTCTGAATACCAATTATTAACTACCATACCGATCCTAATGTTCTCCCAAAGATATAAAACTATATAATAAAATAAAACTATGAAACGAGGTGCAATAAAAGAGAAAATTAAAGATATTCATATGAAAACCCGTCACGTATATTGTTCATGGCAATTTTTCTGCTTCTGTCGAGATTGTCTAAAGAAAGGTACATGGCACAGCAGATACGTTTGTTAGCACAACGTCAGAATCAGTTTCCAATCGTCAGGTGTCACGTCCCAACTAAAACAATGCATTTTCAACCTTATGTGAGTAAAAAGTGCAATGTTCCCGACTGTTCTGCGAACAGGGCTAATAAGGACACTATTTTAAGAGATCCTTACCAGTGTCCATCACCTTAAATTTCTGTTAAAATATGTTAAGTACCCACTTTAAAAATTATTCAAGAAAAACTGATTTCCATCGGTGTCCTTCAAGGACAAATATTTTCGTAGAGAGTGCCTGTAGGAAAAAATTTATAGGAATTTTTTATTTGTTATTTTTTCATGAGATTTCCCACATTTTTCCCTGTATAGTACATGATTTTCCGGGTTGTGTTCCATGACCTCTATAACTGGTCGCTGCCAGTAACATAATTAAAGTGCACATCCCTAGTTTTAGCTGGGATTATTTGACCTGCCCTTGTTGTTCTCGAGCTAGGCCTGTGGGGGTCAACCCGCTATTGGTATCTCTGTGCCCGTCTATATATTGATTTCGGCTCCTGTTGTTGGTATTACGACTGCTACGGTCAGTTAAAGGTGGTTGTATCCCATGCGTCCAGACGTTTTGCCGCTCTTCACTGTAGGCATCTTCAGTGGTGACACCGCAAAAGCTCTTGCGGTCGGACAAAGGATTTCAGTTAAAGCTGGGGATGGGCAGCGACCTGGTACCGAGGTCACGGCATAACAGCTCGGAAAATCACTATACACATACTAAATAATAGCACCGGCCGTGAAAGCCTAAAAATCACTATAATTTAATACTACATGATGTTTAACATGAAATGACCACAATTTTCGAAATTTAAAGCTAATATCTGATATTTTTTGCCATTTGGACCGCCCAGTATAAATTACAGGAGTAAAATATTGTTATTATTGTTAGAATCTCTTAATTGATTTCAGAGAATTAGTAACATTGTCAGAAATTTAATCGAGTGAATAAAGTTAGCGTTAATAGAAGACCTCACACGATCAATATTGCGTTATATCCAGTTTTGCTTCAGTTATTGTTTTGGCAATGCCATAATTTAACTTGATGTTCTTAATAGATTTTATTATTAGATATTAGGAACAATAATATAAAATGTTTTTGTTGTTATGTTTTGGCACATTAAAAATAAATTCATATATCCGAAACCTTTATGTTATGCATGGTGTTTTAAAATGAAACAGTTTGAAGCAGAACAACCATTTTTCTTTGAAGACATGATGTTACTCGAGGTTGTATTCAGAAAATGTAGAAAGTGGTGAGCAACTTTTTTTAATTTTCTGTCCACAGAAAGAAATATATTACATTTTACAACACCTATGTTAATGCAGCAAACTCAACTGCTTTTGCCGCTATTGTTATTACTCATAAATGGAATTAATTTGTGGTTTTAAATAGTGTCCACTTCGGTGCAATATAGGTCATTTTTTAAATATCCCTACAGAAACAAATCGAAACGATTTAAAGTCAGGAGATCGTGGCGGCTATGATACCGGTTCTCCTCGTCCAATCCCCTGGCATTAATGCTTGAACGCGTGTCCATGGTACGGATATAGTTGAGCCTCGTGTATGATACGCCACACTGTTGCAATACGCTACACTGCTGCAATACGCCGTGGACGCCCTAGACCTCCGTCTCTTCCACGATTCGGTTGCAAATTTCCACGTCACGCCTGCGTTTGCATACCCTTGCACTCACTGCACATCGTTATAAAAGTAGCTGCATTTGTCAGATGTTTGCCGGGAAATCGTTCTGCTAAAGCATATTCATTTCACCATAAATTAAAACAATACCCATCAACTAGGAGTTGCTATAAGTAAGCCATTTTTGATATTTGAAAAACTAATGTAAATACTTGCATAATTTGAAATCGTCTGGCTAGATACTACAGTAGCCCAGCGATTTAAAGGTTGAAATTATTAGAAATTTAATGAATATTTTCTCTGGAACTATAAGGATTTTATAATAATTTTTTTTACGATATTGACGCACCATCATCACGACGCATTAATTCCCAATTTTTGTTAAGATAAGTTTTGTATCATCTTGTATATTAGTTAAAAGATGGTCGGTCATTTTTCATTTCCTCACAGTACGTGATAGTTTAAATTTACTAAACGAAATTTAACCGCGATTTAAATAAATCGAGTTTAGTTGCTAAGAAGGTATATGGTATTTGATTGACTGTTTCTAAAGCACAAGTAAAAAAATGTAAATTAGGTACCTGTAAAGCCTCATTTTTTCAAATTTCTATCTATGCTTCTAAATTTGTGGTTCTTTTAGTTCAAGAAAAGAATGGTTGCTAAATTCATTTAATTTAGTACGATTTTTTCGCATAAAAGAACTTTATTTGATACAAACTCCTTCATTAAAGAATGTAGTTCAATTTTAAAAATAAGTTTAAATCTATATTGAAGAAATTGTATAGGGCAAATTAAGATGCTAACGATATTATCCATTTCCAAAAAGGAGATTTTCGCAAAGGATTACAATCGCCGCCGACCAGCGACGGTAGTAAAAAGGGACAGTGAGATGGTATCTCCGCCAATGCACGGCAATGATTTGATTCTATTCTCCTGATAGCCGTCAGCTCTGCACACAGGTGTGCCCGAGCTGATCACGTGTGGCCCTCTCGGGGCAAGCTGGTGGAATCTGACAGACTTGCAGGCAACATGTTTGTGGTCATGGGCGTAGATTTTTTCCGCGGCGAACCTACCGAGCTGGTCTTTTTACGATTGTTCGGAATCCTTTCCTCTTACTACTGCGTACGCACAACTTCGCTCGTTTTATAAATGGTAGCTAACGTTCTCGCCAAGGCATTTGAAATTGTTATTGTACCAAGCACGTGGAATAGAACGGACCGTTGCTATTTTAACCGACAAAGTTTCATGGAAGAGGATTTCTGATTATTTTGGAGTGTAGAATGGAAAATGTAGATCCCAATAAGATTTTAGCCAGTTATAAGAAACCTATGGCCATGTTATTTTTGTTTAAAGTTAATATATTCCAAAAGCTATTATTGCTGTTCTTTTCTTAGAACTCAAATTGTTTCATCATCAGTCGTTGCTGCTCTCTCAAAGCTCTTGATACGTTTTTGCTTGGTATATTATTTTTTCATTCTTTCATGTTTGTTATTTGTTTCAACCATGTTCAGTTCTTTAATATCTGTTTCACTTAGTCTTTCCGTCTATGATATTATTGGTTCTGTTTAATTATGGTTCTCAGTGCTACCTTCTTCTTTCTTCTATGTCCATAGCATCTAATTCTCAAGGATTTAACAATTCTTCTAGTTTCTCTTTTCTTAATATTGATGAATCTTATTACTCTTTCTGGTATTTTATTATTGTTCAGTGCTATTATTCTCATTTTAATGCCATTAATGTTATTAATATTCTGTAGATTCCTAATTTGTTTTATACCTATTTTTATCTTCAAACATTTTTTTGTTGCAATAATATGACCTGTAACCTTCTATATCCTCTAATTTATAGTTTTTGTTTATTAGAGCTCCTAGGTATTGTTTCTACTATTATAAACATGTAATAATCTCCGCATATTTTACATTACTCACCCAGTATCACATATAACTTGTTTTTCTTGATTGGTCCTCCTTTTTACTTCGTTTATTTCTCCAGTTTTAGTTCTGTTTTACTTCTTCAAATAATAACTACATTATCTGCATATGCAATTACCTTTTCTGAATTCTTATTTATGGTTCTGCTCTTTTTTTATTAATGTATTAAAGGCAAACAAGTTTTCATTGAAATGTTTCCTGTTGTCTTCTCTAATTTTCTTTGGGAATTCGATGTATTCACATCTTAATTGCATGAATCAATAGGTTTATTGCTGCAGCAGTTGGAAACGGTTTGAAACTAATAGAAATGTCCGTCCAACTGCTTCTT
The DNA here is from genome assembly GCA_037114965.1 of Monochamus alternatus. Lineage (NCBI taxonomy): Eukaryota > Metazoa > Arthropoda > Insecta > Coleoptera > Cerambycidae > Monochamus > Monochamus alternatus. Next base: position 76,773,196 of record CM073429.1, on the reverse strand, counting down.
CGTTAAATTTGCTGATAACTACTTCTTAAATTAACTGGTCAAATATTTTTGACAATTTCCAACCGTTTCCAACTACTGCAGGAACAAACCTTATAAAGATCAAGTACATTTTCATATTAGATTTTAGTTTTTCTCTATTACTTACCTCAGTTTGTGTATTGTGCTGAGCATAGACCTTCTCTTTCTGAAATCATTCTGTACTTCCGTAGGCTTTCCTGCCTTTAATATTTTTGATAGCCTTTTATGTGTTTCAGGAGATCTATGAAGAAAAAATTACGTACCATCAGTTCTACAGCATAGCAATAACTTCCAATCATTTTGTAGGTTTTTCATTAACAATCTTGGCTGACCTAGTACTTTAAAAAATTTCACTTGCATACCGACAGAGGTCAAAATATCTAAAGACCTCAAACTATCAACAACAACTTGTATATCGAGCAAGACAATTGCAATTTGTGTACTTCAATTAAATTGGAAACTGATTTAATTGTATCAGTACAAAAGTAGATCAAAGAGCATGAATGTTTCGTTCTGCGAATAACGAACGCGAAATAACTTATTCTTTTCGACGATGCTCTGGATTGTACAAATTATTTAGCTGGCTACAGGCCGGTTCCGGAATACAAATCACGAACTAAGGTTTGTCAGTGACTTCAATAAATATTAATGTGCTTTTATGACATCATAAGTAGAGTAGAGTTATGGACTAAGGATCATAAGAGTCGATTTTAACGCTTGAAAAGAATTATGTAGATTTATAGCAACAGAGTGTCTCACAAGGTTAGCAAGACATAATAAAATATATTTAAATGGTCGACAGAGCTATGTATCTATTAAATAATGAAAAAGTAAAGATTTGGTGTTGTTAGAATGACGAAGTAGGTCAGGAGTCTTTGATGGTAAATATTTGCAACATATTTTTTAATCTAATCGAAGTAAAAAGTATCAACTTGCAGCAAAATGGTAATACATACAAAATCGAAGGTATAAAAATCAGTAAAGGCTATTTAGGTACTTGTTAATCCTGACTGAAACAAGTTTAATTTGTTCCTATAAAATATTCTATAATCTGGCTTTCCCATACGTACGCAAGTGAAACTACTTTAACTACCACTTAAAAATCTACAGATATGAAGGAGACTCGAGCAGATAGGTGCAAGTTTCTGGATTTTGAATATTTAATTACAGGTTTATTACAGGTTTGGTATTTTAATGAATCCATTAAAGCATGAGTTATGTTGTTGTTTTAGTTCAACGTGTCAAACGTTTCTCGAAAACAGTGTTTTATAAGGCGATATCAGCATACCTAAGGCCATTATTGCGTGCTTTCGGTCCAAATGCTGAGAAATTAGCTGTGCTTAATCTTTAACTAAATGGATTCTAGTAGAGAATCAGCCTAAAATCCATCGGAGCAATTCTAGGAAGATTTGAATCGAATTGAGTTATAAGTCGCCTACTTCATTAAAACCATAAATATATTCTCTATATTAATAAATATAAACGTATCTGCTTTTCCCCATGAATAAGTGCTGTGCGTTATTTTGAAAACAACGACTTCTGACACAAAAATTAAAAATAAATTGAATGTTGAAGCTGTAGCATTATCTAGTCGAATGTACTCTTATGCGTTTTGAAAGCAATAGTTTTTTAACTATTGCCACATAGACCTATTCATCGTTCGCGAAACACAATCCAAATATTGTCACGCTAATCGCAGAAAATGTAGTGGAGTACCATCGTGAAGAAACCACATATGTAACGTTGAGATTAAGTACTTCGAGGAGTACTGGTAAATTATTATACAAAAATTGTAAACAAAGAGCACCAATTAACCAATTTCCAAAAATGAAAGGCCAATATGTACTCCGTTCACAATTGCAGCCCATACATTTACTGAAAATTGTTGTTGAATTTGTGTTCGTGGAGTAACATGCGGATTGCAAATTGTGAATACCATTACGTGTGAAAACTGCGTCATCTGCAACTTTTATAACAATAAATTTTCAATGACAACTTTACTCGCTCTGGTAACAGATGAAGCTACTTTTACATATCAAGATGTCACTAATATTCATAAGTCGCATATTTGGAGTACTGAAAATCCACATGTATACAGTATGCGTCAAAAGTATGGAATAAATTCAATAAAAACGAAACAATTATTTTTTGGGAAAAATTCTCGAACAGGTCGATTTTTAATTTAAAAAATACATATTTTAGCGTAAAATGCGATTTTCAAATGTCATTTGTTTTCGAGTAATGCCGTCATCGATTTTTTTTTAAATGGCAACACCATATTTTTTTCCTTGATTCTGAAAGATCGTTTAATTCTCTATCAGACAGTACTAAAATTTTGCCCTATTACATAGGAAAGTTTTCGAGTAAATGACGATTGAATGTTAGAAAACGTAAACAATTAAAATAAGGCAAAAACGTTATCAAGTTTAGTTTTTCGATCTCCATAGTTCTTTTATGGATCACGGATATGGATTATGGCACATTTAACTGTTACTCAAAGAATTGAAATTTTAATTCTTATCGGATGCGGGAATATGACTAGAACTCAGCAGGAAGTTTGCGATTTATTTAATGAAAAATATCCAGATGGCCCTATCAGCCAATCAACAGTCAGTTAGGTAGAGTCTAAATTTAGAGAAACTGGCAATGTTGTAAATATTCCAAATTCTGGACGTCCAAGCATTAATGAAAATCAGAAATAGAACATTTTGATAAGTATGGTGGATAATCCTCATAATTCTTCACGATTGGTTGCATTAAACAATGACACTAGTCAGAGCACAGTGCTACGTATCTTGAGGAAGGAAAAATATCATCCCTACAAAATTCAACTTGTGCAGGAACTCAATGAAGATGATCCCGATCGCCGCTTACACTTTTGCGAAATTCTAATGGATTTATGTCAAGGAAATAGAAATTTACACCGGCAAATACTTTTTTCAGATGAGGCCACATTTTGTCTGAATGGTACAGTAAACCGTCAAACTTGCAGATATTGGAGTCGGGAAAATCCTCATTGGATGGCAGAGGCACATACCCAACACCCTCAGAAATTAAATGTGTGGGCTGGAATAGTTGACGACAGAATAGTAGGGCCTTTCTTCTTTGAAGGAACCCTTACAGGACAAAGAGAAAATGACCTTGTTCCAGCCCTTGCAGTAATTTTTCCTAACGATAATGACCCTGACATTCCTGACGATACTATATGGTTTCAGCAAGACGGTGCACCTCCGCACTATGCGCGCCCTGACCGAGATTTTTTGTTTTCTGGGAGGTGGATCGGCAGACGCGGACCGATAAAATGGCCTGCAAGATCGCCAGATCTTACACCTCTTGACTATTTTTTATTGGGATACTTGAAGTCAAAAGTGTACATTCATAAACCACGTAATTTAGAAGGACTTCAAAATCGCATTCGGGACGAAATACGCAGTTACCCCAGAAATCATTCATAATGTGCAAGAAGAATTTCTTCACAGACTTGCGCATTGTCAAGAAGTTGGTGGATGGCAATTCGAACATTTAATTTAAGTATAAAATTTAATCAATTGTATTTTATTTTACATACCTCTTAATTGTTACTTGTTATGGATAAAATTTACGTTTTCTAACATTCAATCGTCATTTACTCGAAAACTTTCCTATGTAAGAGGGCAAAATTTTAGTACTGTCTGATAGAGAAATAAACGATCTTTCAGGTTCAAGGAAAAAAATATGGTGTTGCCATTTAAAAAAAAATCGATGACGTCATTACTCGAAAACAAATGACGTTTGAAAATCGCATTTTACGCTAAAATATGTATTTTTTAAATTAATAATAGACCTGTTCGAGGATTTTTCCCAAAAAATAATTGTTTCGTTTTTATTGAATTTATTCCATACTTTTGGCGCATACTGTATAAACAGACTTATTTGAAACAATAGTTTTCAGTTAATGTCTGGACTGGTATCGTGAATTAATTACTTGCCACGTAATCATTTAACTGGAAAAATGACCACTTGGATTTACTATAAAATGATTTACCTGGTTTACAAAAGAAAACACGAGTGATGCATTATAGCGAACTGACAATGCTGGTGTAGAAACAATAACGCCTTATTAACTTGTTGTACTATCCTTGTGACAGCATAGAATCAAACTGTCTTTATCGCAATCCAGGTAAGATTTTATTTTCCACATACGTATGTGTTGAAATACAATCATGTCACCACTTAAAATTAATCTACGATAAGAAAAACACTCTGTATATTAATAAACTTAAGGAAACTGCTCTATTAGATAATTACGCAATATTTGAGACCACAAACAGTACGGTTTTTTACTAATTAAAATTTTATTATAACTAAATAGTTGCCAAGGCAGAAACATCCGAATAATTTAGGCTATGCAATTATAAATTTATAAGCACGTTACCTCGTGGAATTTTAAGATACATAAAAAGTCCAAAAGTAAAAGTGAACTTTGGATGAGTGAAGGTAATGTTAAGTATTAGTAATGATAACGGTACACAATATTAACGTTAACAGTTAATTTACAAGTAGCAGCCATCTGGCATAGATTTTTGTCGATTAGGTGTAAATGTAAGGCCTTTGAAGAGCGTGCAAGTGGATTTGTCTGCGATAATGATTTTATGTAACAAGTGATGGAAAATTTTTATGTTTACCCACTTAGCATGGCTAAAGGTTGCCCCACTTAAATATTTGGAGATAAAATAATAAACATGTGCATTATTTTATATGTTTACTGTTATTTTTTTCGAAAGGGTTTTGGCAAATAGAGCAATCAATTATAAATAAATAAACAATAATGGAAAATCCGTGAAAATAGAGAGGTGCCTGGGGAAAATATTTCCAATTAACAGTAGTAAAAAACATCCTGTTAAAATAAGATTTATAGTCTTTACTGAAAATAAACAAGGTTATGTTACAACTTATAAACATTAATTTTAATGAGTGAGGCAGCGTACCAGCTGCTTCCTTCAACATGATTTCAAAGTTTAGATTTTTATAATGGATGTACATAATTTTTTGTAACGTGTTATAAAGTATATTTTTTAATTATATTTACTTATTGCCTGTATTTATTATTTCGAAGCATTTTTAATTTAATTAACTTCTTTACCTTCACGTAACTTTGAAATTATTTAGATTCAAGAAATGTTAAATACTTTGTTACTTTTATTGTAGGTATAATTTAATTATTTATACGAGGTGTCGCGGTTTATTCATATAATACAAAACAGTGCTCAACACCGCAGATCATCAGCCTGTTCGGATTATTTGCCAATTTAAAAAATTGGATAAGCGAAAACTGTGTTACAAACTAAGGTACAATTAAGGTATCAGTATTAATGATATAATATAAGAAAGAGAAGAAAGAGTTTCCCAGAAAGAGTAATCTATCATCTGCGTGCGTTTCAAATATTCAAAAACCATAGACAGCTTAGGATCAGTAGGTTTGCAAGCATATTCTGACGGTATATTTAAGATAACATATTTGACTCTAACATTGTATTAATGCAATATCGTTTACTACGAGCCCCTTCCCATTTCAGTTGGCCCACCATAGGATTTGGCAGAAATTTTGTTTTTATGAAGCAAAAATAAAAGTACAACATTAACCTGTAAATTTATTTATCTCTTAAACAGTATTTTAAACATAATAAATAAATATGAAGCAACGAAAACCAATATCTAACAGAAAATAAAGACAAATAGAGAAAATAAGAACGTAGCGTAAAACTAACAAAACAATTTTAAAATTCACCAATGGGTAACATCGCCTTTATTTTTTATTACAGCCGCAATTCGTTGGGGCATAGTATTAACCAAGCCTTGACATAATTCCGGTGTAAAAGAATCCCATATTTCCTGAAGTCTTTGCTTCAGCTCAGGGATATTTCTAGCAGGATGTTTTCGTAGCACCTTTTTCATCTCATGCCACAAAATTTCTATTGATGATAGATCCGGACTGCTAGAAACCCATTCTAAAAGTGCAATACCATTATCCTTTATCCACTTTAATGCTTTCTTTGAGGTGTGACATGCTGCACCATCTTGCTGAAACACAAATTCTTGGCGGGATGTCAAGCATTCTTCCATGATCGGTAAGAGCGATTCTTCCAAAATGGCTAAATATTTGTCCGTATTCACAATGCCGTCAATAAAATGAAGTTTTCCCACTCCTTTAGCTGACATGCTACCCCAGATCATGACTGATGCAGGAAATTTCACCTTTCGTTTGAGACAGTCCGGATGAAACGCCTCATTTTTTTTCGAATAACTCGACTGCGACTGTCTCCAACACACACTTCAAATCTGGCCTCATCACTCCATTGTATTGCACGCCATTGCTGAGTTGTCCAATCCTTATGTTGTCTTGCCCACCTTACTCTATTTTTCTTCTGCTGCAGTGTTAAAAGCGGCTTTTCTTTGGCCTAAAGCAAAATATTGTCATTTCTTATTTTCCTACCGCAATTTTGCTTATTAAAAAATTACCTTATAAGTGCCAAAACCCATTTTATGAGCCTCCCTGTGCGTTGTGGATCTCGAAATTCGTCTCCCAACAGCGTCACTCCATAGAGCACTTAGCTCTAAGTAATTAGCTCGCCTATTTTTCTGGATAATCCTCTTCAACGAACGTCTATCCACATTTGTAATTTTGCTTTTTTTAATATATTGGGGCCTTGCAGCAACTGAGCCGGTATTTTTATACAGTCTAACTATGTTTCTTACACTATACCGCGATAACTCTAATAAATTTGCAATTTCCGAATTTGATTTGCCGGAATTGAAAAATTTAATAATAAGTGAACGAATTTTCTCATCAATAACCTTTCCTCTACCCATTTTAAAAAAACACAACTACTTAAGTACTTGAAGCTATACTAAATGCGTACTGACAGCTATATGAATATTAGCAACTGTCACGGTGTCAGTTTTCCACAGCAATCTTTGAATTATAGGCATCCTTTGTACCAGAACAAACATAGGTTGATTTGCTGTATTTACAAAATTTTTGCTTTTCCTTGCAAATTTAAATAGAGAGCAAGGACTTTGGTATTTTTTTACTGGACATTATTTAATATACTCTGCTAATTACTTTGGGGCCTGAAAACAACCTGTAGTATTTGTTATGTTTTGGTGCTGGCCAAAAAACTAATATTTCAGTAGGTGGGCCAACTGAAATGGGAAGGGGCTCGTATTCCGTGTGTAAATTTGTATTAAGCTGTACGATAAATTGTATCAGACAAATCATCGATTCTTTTTCTCTGAAAATAATATAGAGTTATGACAGCAAATAGGTTTTGAATATGTGACAACATCGCACACCTACCATGTCAGGTGTTTCTACATAATAATCACAAGTACATGTAAACATATTTACCCTGAATGGTTTGTTAAGGTTTTTCTCACAACACAGACAAATTTGGAAAAAGTGTTCACAGCAATCATGCAATTCATAATTAGTCTATTTTTGTTTATGTATGTTCTTAAACATCAATCAAACACTAGGCACAAAAAACGAAACAACCTATACTCGCATTCCAAAATAATTATGTTAATTCACAGAACTTAGATGAGTACGGGGGGTAAGGATTGCAGTGAACAATAATCCATAGACTTGTCATATAAGAAGGGTTCAAAGAGCACAAAATTACCAAATAAGTCGACGTTGGGTAAATTTAGTACTTTAATAATTTACTTTCAACGATTATACATTACTGGTCACTAACTAGTTCTGTCACTATCACTGTCACCACGAGCTGCTGTCATCTGTCGCCTAACTATTTCGTCTTTTTCTATCAGCAGTCTTTGTCGATTTATAAAACAGAAATTAATGTCACAAAAGCGCTCTTCTAGATATTCTAGGCAAAGTAGCATAGCAACTCAATTTTTTATTGTCCGAAGCTTATTTTGAAAATACCATTACAGTTTGAATGATTTTTAGGAAACTTATTGTTTATTTCATTAATACAAAAAACAAATTACCTGAAAAGGACTATAATAGTAGACTAAGCAAGAATTGCTTAGTCTAAATGGTATCTCAGTTTGCAATTTTAAACACAGGTTTGTATTTTAATGTTGTTTTATTTTTATTTTTTAAACGAATTTGGAGAAAAACTGTTTGTTTCAGACATTTTCTTCATACGAATTTTTTGTTGCCTTTGGTCAGGTAAACCCTTTCAGTATTGACACTGATATTCCGAGCACCCTGTATATAAAATTGAATTAACTTTTTTTCTGCTATTTATTTTACAGTATACCTACAAGATCAGTACTCTGCAAGACTGCAATAAGTATAATTTCATACAAATCCAAGGTTCTACATTAATTTGGCCAATAAGTGTAATATCAGTTGATCTCAAAAGCAATTTCGTCTCAAGCATGCTAATGATGATTCGAAATAATTTGTCCAATTCTTTATGGTAATTTTTTAATTTCGTCCTCAATTAGCATGTTCTCGTTTCTTTGGTGCTATATTGAACTTGACATAAATAATAAAGCGAGTTCACTTTTACCATTATTATTTGATATTCTAAGCAAAGAACCTTGGAAACATTTATGAACTACTAGTCACGATTACTGTCAAAAGTACCAATTTAATTATATTTCATATAGCAATACATATTTGTGCGTACAAGTATGTACAAAAGACCTTTAGGTTAAAAGTGGATAAATTTATTAGTGTTACTACATTTTTCAGGTTTTTGCCTTAATAAGTTCGTATACAGGGTGTTTCAGAGATAAGTGCGTTTCTTTAAAGGAGTAATAAGGATAAGAACATAAACATTTTTACTAAGTAACTCGATGGTAGTCTAAAATGTCACGTTTCCAAGATAAATAAAAATTGTCAAACCAAAGAAAATTTTTAAACTGACTTTGTTATGTAGATTAAACGTAGTAACTTCAAGAATATCAGCATGCGACGTTTTTTTGCCGAAGTTAAAGTTTGAAACACTTTTTACAAGATTTAGGTTAAAAAGTGTTGAAGATCGATGATATCAAAAATGATTATTAGATACACTTACACGCAAAGTCATGTCTGCTAATTCTTGATTTGAATGAGGCATCTAAAAATAGAAATTACATTGAACTAATGAATTTGATCTAATTAGTGCATTGAAAACAATTGAAAAAATGGAACGATGGAGAGTTGGCCTAAATTTTGTGTAATAGGTAATGATTAATTTTCTGGGACACATGATACTTTATAATCTTAATAAAAATTGATTATTTTCATAATTTATTATTTCTTTGAAGATACGTTTACATACGCAATTTTCAACGAATTCTTAGTTGATTTTAGAGGCAGTCTAAAAAAATATAAGCAAGTTATTATTAGTTAGAAATGTTTCTTCACTATGCCAATTATGCAAGTTTTCTTTAAACAATATGCAGGGTGTTCTGTAATGAATGGGTAATAGAGAAACTGTACATGTCAAAATAATAAGATTTAGCCAAACATACCTTAGAAAATGTAACTCGTTTAAGAGATACAGTGTTGAAAACTCAAATTTATTTTCGATACGTAATAATTTGAAAAATGTTGAATTTATTAGAGCTAAAATTGGTACCAATATGCTTTTTAAGGACGAGAAATCTGAAATTTATAACTATTTTCATATTCCCGTAGAGGGCGCTAGTTGCAGACACATGGATGAATATAATGATAATATATTATGAAAGAAAAAACTCTTCTAAGTAGAAAAGATATATTCCTTTGATTTCGTTGTCTAGCCTTATTATCGATATATATATATATATATATATATATATATATATATATATATATATATATATATATATATATATATATATATATATATATATATATACAAGGTGTAACAGTAGTAAGTATTCAAAACTTGTGTGCTTGTAAAACAAGTCGAAAAATTGCGAAAACCTTAGTAAAACTTTTGTCAGTGGCGGCTTCTAAGGGAGATACACTCTTTTAAAGGGGTGACCTCGGAAACAGTTCTTAATGCGTAACATCAAAACGGTTCAACATTAAGTCACGAAATTTTGCTGAGGTATTAACATTGACGTGCTTAATAAGTCTCATAAAATATATTTCAAAATTTTCTACAGGGGCGTGAGAAACTGCAAGGCTCTGGGACAAATTTATTCATATCTTTTTTGTAGTTAATTTTTTCTTATTTCTGACTCGAAAATATTGAAATTCGAAGTATTTAACATAAAAAAGGTACTCTTGTTAAATTTCAATAGAATGTACCGTTTTTTAGTAAAAACGATTTCAATCATTCCTAACGTGCCCCGCATTCAACATCCATTACATAGCCAAATAAATTAATTGAAGTGTGTCATGGAGAAAACAACTAATCCGACAGTTAATAGAAATGTATTTTTAATACTCTTAAGAGTAACAAATAAAAACAATAGTGCAAATAAAAATACGGTAATATAAATAACATATGAGATTACCTATTTATTAAACTATTGTAAACGGTTAAAATTTGTTCGTAACATTTACAGTAGGTAATTTGACAAACTAAATATTCTAATTTCAACAGAAAATGTGCCTCAGTCAAGAAGACAGACTATCTTTCAAAATAACCGCCATTTGCCCTAATGCACGCACGTAATCTGTTTTCCAAAGAAAATAAGTTCCGGTATAGTTTGTGCTCCTCATTGAGTTCATTAAATGCATTTTCTATACGTTCACGCAATTGTTCTTCACTGTCAACAGCTTGGAAATACACCTTTTCTTTCATTTGACCCCACACGTTGAAATCCATTGGATTGAGGTCTGGTGATCGTGGAGGCCAGTTTAAGGCAGCATCATTTCCTCGGCCGATCCAGCGATTTGGGAAGTGCTTGTTTAACCACTGTCGACATTGACGGTTGAAATGAGGAGGGGCACCTTCATGCATGTACCATAAGGAACCCCTTCTCGCCAAAGAAATATCTTCTAAAAAGTCATACAATCTGGTGGACAAAAATTGATGGTACATTGCTCCTGTTAAATTTCCAGGCATGATGTGATATCCAAACAGATTGTTTCCTAATGTGGCAGCCCAAACATTTATTTTAAATGAATGCTGATAATGGGTTACCTTCCGAGCATTAGGATTTTCTTCGGCCCACATATGTTCGTTGTGCATATTAAAAACCCCGCTTCTGGTAAAAGTAGCTTCGTCGCTAAAAATAATATTCGACAGAAACATTGGTTCTTTAACTTGCCCGTCCAAAAGCAGCTGACAAAATTGTCTGCGCATGGGCCTGTCTTGTGGTAAAATGTCCTGCGCCTGTCTATAATGATAAGGATACAATTGTTGTTCTTTCAATATCCGCCATACTGTCATATTAGACATGTTATTTTGTACTGCTAGTCGTCTTGTACTAAGTTTGGCGTTAGCTTCAACTAAATTTAAAATATTTTCTTCATTCAGGACATTTCTCACTATTCTACGTCTGCCTCTCTCAAAATTGTTTCTTTTTAAAGTACCTCGTTCTCGCAAACGTCTTTCGGTGCATAGAAATGTTTTATAATTGGGTATATTTCTGTTGGGGAATTTTATACCATATCGGTGTGCGGCTGCTCTTGCGCTCCCATGACACTCGCCTAACGTCAAAAGCATATCTACATACTCAGAATATGTATACTGTTGCATTATTAAATAATTTTTAACTATTTTCACTATGATACAGCACTATGTAGATTCAAATAACACAAATTTTAAACTAAAAACTGTCAGACCAGTTGTTTTTTCCTTGGCACACTGCAATTAATTTATTTGGCTATGTAATGGATGTTGAATGTGGGGCACGTTAGGAATGATTGAAATCGATTTTACTGAAAAACGTTACATTTTATTGAAATTCAACAAGAGTACCTTTTTTATGTTAAATATCTCAAATTTCAATATTTTCGAGTCAGAAATAATAAAAAATTAACTAAAAAAAAGATATGAAAAAATTTCTCCCAGAGCCTTGCATTTTCTCACGCCCCTGTAGAAAATTTTGAAATGTATTTTACGAGACTTATTAAGCACGGCAACGTTAATATCTCAGCAAAATTTCATGACTTAATATTGAACCGTTTTGATGTTACGCATTAAAAACTGTTTCCGAGGTCACCCCTTTATAAGAGTGTATCTCCCTTAGGAGCCGCTACTGACAAAAGTTTTACTAAGGTTTTTGCAATTTTTCGTCTTGTTTTACAAGCTCACAAGTTTTGAATACTTACTACTGTTACACCTTGTATATATATATATATATATATATGCATTTTAAATTCATGTTTAATAAACATCAAATTTATTAACATAACTAAAAAATAATTAAGTAGACTGTTATTTAGTTTATAAATAATGATAAAAATAAGAATTTAAAAATTATATATTAATTTCAATAGCTTTATTAAAATTTGGTAGTTTGATTTCTTTTATTGGGTCACCTTGCAAAACCAAAAATTAAGTAATCTATAATATAAACTTGGTATTAAAAAGACTAATAAGGTACTTACATAATATACAGGTTTGTTGTTATAAAGGTACCTAGGTACAATCGTTTACAATAATAATGACACTCTTTAAAATTAATTCTGCGATTTCTTTTGAACTGCTAACGTATTTGTAATGAAATCTACTTTCAACTTTTAACATTAGTTCTTAGTTTCTTCACCCACCACTAGAGATTTAATGAAATTTCTACTCAGAACTAATTTCTGTATAAATTATACAACACATATTTATTTGTTTGGGCCTAAGAAATATGTCGCGCTTCATTGCTTTTTGCCACAAATTTGGAGTATTGGAATTCCGGTGCAAACTAATAATTAATTTATATGGACATTTTATCGTTGTACTGATATATTTGTGTGCAAAAGGCGTAGTGCCTCAATAACTTAATATTTGAATTTTCCATAACTGAAATAAAAACCTCAATCCTAAGGACACCGAAAACCTCGCTATGCTTCGTATTTTAAAAGCATTTAACGAGCGCAACTCGGCCGGCTATAGGAGGCAGTAGCGTCATACAGCGGTTTACGCCAGTCCATGTTTTCAAATTATTTTAAAGGAAATAGAGGCGAATTACGAAATCGTTCAGAAACCATTATAAAAAACTGAATAACTCCATCCTTCGTCTTAGCATTCCCGTCTACACCCTTAATGGCTCAATATTCTTGAAATAGTGTTTTCTGAAAATACAAGAATTTTAGACATTTAACAATTGAATAATTTAAAGTTTAACAAATAACAGGAATGTTATCTCATGCCACCTGCAAATATTCAAAGGTACCAAAGTATGACGAATATATAACGACAGAAAACGGACTAACCAACAAATTTTTAGGTACAGAAATCTTTATAACATAAACTTACATAGTTCTGCATATAAGATTGTTCACTTTTGTTTATGAATATATGCAAATAATTGTTAAGATGCATTTTAAAAGATATTACATTTTTTGAGATGAATGTAAATAGTAAAAATTTAAATAAACATCAATAATTTTATTTTTAATATTACTTTTGCTCTACGTGTTTAGTTTTTCGAGATTTCCCTAACCTAAAAAACATCACAAATTTGGTCACTATACGGCGAAAAATACGGCGACTTTAAAGCTATTAAGAGTTTAATATGTCTCTAGATTGTACAAAATTTATTCATATGACACATTGCAGTAGACACACCTAAAACGACAACACATTTTCATGTAACAGTATACAATTGTAGAATAACAAAAATCGAACTACAGATAGTCTCGGAGTCTTTGTAAATCCTAAATTTTGTTGTTTGTTTTAGTTTTACATAACTACGCCTGATATAAAACGAACACATAACATATTGTTTACATTTATTTCAATTTAATTGCCTATCAGTCTGTAACCACATAAAAAATATTTAATATACCTCATTAAACGCACAGTCGCACAATAATAAAAGATAAATAACAATTGAATTCATTACTAGATTAAAGTCTTTTGTGTAATCGCTTGAAAATGCAATCGCTATTGTCGGTGATTTGTTGTCGGCAAGTTAGTGTTTTATTACTCCAGAATAATTTTACTATAGTTTGAAAATGTACAGGGTGTTCCGTTTACAACTCCCCAGCCAGATTGAAAACCGATAGGAAATCTAAATTCTGTCAAAAAATGTTCAAAGTGGAATAGATGGCTATGCGAAATAAAAACATTCAAAGTCCCTAAATAGATCAAATACCGTAATCTATTGCAATTCTTGAGCAATATTTTGGGTCTCTTATGTAAAAAAGAATTATTTGCCCCTCCTTGAGGATAAGTCCCTAAATAGATCAAATACCGTAATCTATTGCAATTCTTGAACAATATTTTGGGTCTCTAATGTAAAAAAGAATTATTTGCCCCTCCTTGAGGATATATGTCCTTGGAAAGGTGGTGTTAAAAAATCAATTTTTATTATCTATTCTTATATGGGGAAAGTTACGAAATTGATTCAAATATATTTTTTTCTGTTATTAAAAAAGGCGTTTCACGGCGCCTTTTATACGTAAGAAAAATCATTCAATAAATGCCTTTTTGTTAGTTGAAAAGTGTACCGAATTTAATTTTTGTAGCTTTCTCCATTTTTAAGGAAAAAATATATAGCTTTCCTTTGTCACACCACTTTTTCGGGGTTCGTGCCATTATTATATCACTGTGTCACAAATTACGTTAAATATAAAATGGTACAACGCACACACGACAAAACATCAACATTTTAACCATAATACGATTATTTTCTAACACGTATAATACGTTGGTTCGGTTGGAATGGAAGTTTAAGGTTACCCATCGTGTCACATGTCGCTTATCAATGACGTATCGAACAACATTAATAAAACAGCCGTTTGGTTAGGGTTTTATTACAGATCCAGCTTCAAAATTTGCAATAAATTTAAACTCAGTTATATCAGTTACATTGACATTTACCGGAAAATAATGTTTGTAACTCGTAAGTTGATAACATTGTATTCTGCGTCGTTCTAAAAACTAGTTTTGTATTCAAAAATAAAGCTATCCTAGAATTTGACAGATCTTACCCCCTCCTTTAAGGGCTGTAACTTTATAGTGGAGGCCCCAATTAAAATAAATTGTATGAAATACACCCCCTAAAATTTGCCAAGGAAACTACCTATTTTCTGTATACATTTACGCCCTGTATACTGATGTCTACATAGAATATATGTACCTAAAGTGTTTAAAAAATATAAAAAAAAGAATTTTGGAACACATTATTGTATATCCATTTTTGCAGTTAATATATAACATACCATTTTGAGGTTTGTAAAAACTCTGACAATAACAGTAAAGTCACTATACTTTATTTTTAAATTAAGAGTGAATCAAATTTCTCGCGCTTAAACACTAGCTTGTTATTGGTTAATTTGTCGTCAAGTTTACATAGCCCTACATAAATTAATGTCAACATTTTCAACTTAGATTGTAAATTTATTCTTCTTCCTTGTTAATCCAAAAGCAAATAAAATAATTTTTTTTTTCATAAACCGGCAATGAATTTTGTTGCTTTTTGTTCTTTTTTTTCAAATTAACCGCTAAAATGATTTAGTTATATACATATGACTCCATTATTTACTCCTCTTAGTTTAAAAATAGAGTAGAGATATCTAGTGAAGGAGTAAGAGTTAATGCCATCTGCTGGATAACTTCGAAGTTACACACCTCTCTTATTAAATGACAAAAGTAGAATACCTAATGGTGGCAGCAAAATATTAATTATTATAGACAATATGAAACGAGTAATATCTTTCCAAAGTCCAAAAACTTAAAATTGTACACCCTATGATAACCCTGAATGGCATATCTAAGGAAATGTATATCTTAACTATGCAAAAAATCGTTTATTATCATTTTGAGTTTATTACTGTTATGACAAAGTAAAATATTTGTATACTGTCCATCCATAAAATACATTTTGTGGTATACCATGAACAATAATCATTTAAATAAAAGTATATTATAGCACTATATTATACTTAATTCGATATACCTGTGAAGGTAATATTCTAAAAACATTTGCAATAGATTAATACGGTCTGCACAAAACAACTCGCATATTTGTATTCACTATCTGCACGATTACTATGTTGAAAAGCTCGAAATAAATTTGGCTGCTCGCCCTGTAGAAAGTAATTTTACGCCGATGCAGTAAACAACGAATTGCGCAAGCATCAATTTAAATAAACTTAAATACCACCAAGTACGGATATTATGTACAAATTATGTCATTATGTTGAATGTGGATGACCTCTATTCTAAAGTTTCTCTTAGTAGACAGCCTGACGCTCGCCATGGCTGGTAGTTTATGGTGTGTCGCTTGTTTTAAACCGGAAATAAAGATTATCACCTAATGACCTATGTGGGAAATACCAGTTCGCGTGGAAAGAAGATTTAGTGTCCAATATTCTTGTGCAATAATCCCTTTTTGGGAAAACCCCAGTTTTGGAAAAAATTAGAAACCTTAATCTTCCTCTTTTGTACCTAAATTATTATTATTATTTCATTAACATCTAATGTCATACCGTCAGTTTGGAACAAAACAGTCTTAACTCAAACTTTTCATTTTTCAAGATTTAGTGGTGTATGAACTCCAAATATTGCATATTTTTATGTGTAAAAGAGTTACAAGGGTTACAAGTGAGCTTTGCTTAATAACCGTCAAATGACGCTGCGTTGAAATGTCACATCTCTAACATAGGGCAATCCAACGAACTGTCAAATCACTTTAAAAATGGCCGCTGTAGGACAAACAACTCGACATATGACAAGCAGAAATTTGTGATTTTGTGTAGAACTGTGTGGTTGGCTCATTATATTTTATACCAAGGATAATTCAGACTATCATAATGGTTTTGTTTTGTTGTGCGAGTCTGCCATGTATAAATAATTGTTAAAATCAAATTACGTACCTCTGTAATAGTTTACTAATTAATTATATATAACTGCCAATATTGTTATCAATATATTTTTTTATTAATATTATATATAATATTCTCCAGGACCCTGAATTGCTAGGAGTGGCGGGGGTGTAATTATACTAATAGTTGGAGAAAAAAAAGAACTTAGGTACCTATTTATAAATAATATATTTAAAACTTGTACACTGTATTTAATTTTTTCTTGAGTTAGATCTTGCTGTTTTATTGCACTAAGCCACTTTTGCCGTCTTATATGAGAGTTCATTGAGATCAGTTCTGTCTATAATTCAATGCAGCAGGAATACTAAAAAATCTAACTTGATCTTCTCGCTGTCCTCTACTCCAACAATTCATAACACAACAAAACAAAACCATTATGAGTTGTTTGTCCTACAGCCGCCATTTTTAAAGTGATTTGACAGTTCGTTGGATTGCCCTATTGGTTTTGTGCTTTAAACAAAACTGTCACAATTAGTCGTGCTGTGACGTTTAATGAGATGAGATGAGCCAATTTTGAAATAGAGTGTCACAAGTCGAAATAATATCAATAAGAAACTAGTTTCTTTATGTGTATTTATATGCAAAACTGTCACATCTTTAAATAGACCAGTCATTTTCATAAGCTAAGTACCTTTTTTGTTCCCATTTCATACAATAAATCGTAATATTTTGCTCAGTATTATAAATATTTTTATAATAAAATTGTATTATTTTAGTCTACTTTAATAAAATAATTTAGTTTATTAGATATGTATTTCATTTTATTACAAACTCATGTTGAAAAACTTGGAATTATTTAACAAAAATAACAATAACAAAGTGCCAAAATCCAAAGTAAACAAAAAAGTTTATTAATAATACTAAAAACTAACCACACAAACATTTTAACAAGACTCAAACATTATATATTTATTTATTTTCCAATATTTAGAGTAAGATTATTTATAAAACTTTACCGAGCTCTCCTGAAAATTTATATTTTTTGAGTTATGACAGTCTTGTTCCAAACTGACGAACGTTCATTCGTTTTGAGTTACAGGGTGTAAAATTTTTTTAAAAAAACACGAATTTTCTAAAATAAGACTAAGGAGATCTATACAGAGTGTGGCATCTTTAATGCAGAAAAAACTAAATACAGATTCTGTGGAATAAAAAACCTCTAAATCAAAAAGTCATATATTCAGGTTTTGCTAAGAAGATTAAGTAGAAAAATAATCCTAGGACGGTCCTGGAAAAGTTTTTATACAGTAATTTTGAAATGGATTGATAACGGAAATTTATACTAGATGTTAATAAAAACCTAATAAAACCTTACCGGCATCTCACAATTATTCGTATTATTTCTTCAGAGCTAGACTAGAATCAATATAAATTAATTGCGAAAGGTCAGCGACGTTAAAAACAAGAGTTTTTCTTTCAACAACAAGCCTAAATTCCCTTAAGAAATGCAGCAATCAGCATAAAAAATATCTGGATTTTCACGTTTGAAAGGCGTACAAACGTCAACAATTAGACGGACGTTCTTTTTTGTATATATCTAATGCAAATAATGTCAATCAGGACTGATGATGTAGACTATCAATATCACTAAGGACCCTAGAAATTTGACGCCACTGTGTATTTTGGAAATTTGACAGCTATTTAACCATTTGATGAAAAAAATTCTCTTGAAATAGTTTTACAAAAAACATTCAGACGTTTTCCAGAAATACAATGTGACCATGAAAAGTCCTGAGAAATGAAAAGTCTATGGTAGATTGCATGAATTGTTCTCTTATTCAATAATCATTTGTAAATAATATTTTTTCACATTTATTCTTAAGGGCGTCGTATCCTTGAAATAGTATTTTCTACAAATACAAATAAGTTTAGACATTTAAGAACTGAGTTTAGCAAATAATAGGAATATGATCTTATGCCACCTGCGAATATTCAAAGATATCAAAGTAAAACGAATATACAGGGTATTCTAAAAGTCCAACAGAAAACTCCGGGAGGTGATTCTACGGATTAAAATAATAGCAGTATGTCATGAAAAATGTTTTCGAATTGTCAATTGTTTGCAAGTTACAGCTTGTCAAAGTTCAATTTATTTTCTTTTTCTTTTTAAATAACTTATTTAATTAAAGTTCGATTATTCTTTCATTTGGCACACCCACTAAGTAGATCAAGCATGGCAATTTGAAAGAATTATAAAAAATTTGATGTTTTTTTCTGATATTGTTTCTTTTTCAATAATGTTTAAATTTCTGTGATGTCTAGTAAGAAAAAAAAGTTATGAATGAAACTAATTCTGAGTTTTAGGTAAAGTGCCCTCTAGCGGCGCATAATAAAACTTTACTACTAGAGTACAGAAATCTTTCAAAATACGTATTATTTTAAATTTAACTTTAGATGTAAATATGGTTATAATATAAATTTACATGATTTTCCATATAAGATTTTGCATTTTTGTTTATAACTTAGAATAGCAAAATAATGTGTGTCTTACAAACGCTTTTTAAAAGTTATTATTTCATTTGAGAAGAATTTAAATAGTAAAAGTGGATAAACAAAACATCAAGAATTTTATTTTTAATATTACTTTTGTTCTACGTGTTCTTTTTCGAGATTTCTGTATTTAAAAAGACCATAAATTTGATTATTTTACGGCAAGAAATACGGCGACCTTAACAAATTCGTGAAATAGAGAGTGTTTTAAATATTTGAGATTACCTACTTTAGCTACCTCAGCCTGAAGAATGTGAAACTGTGTTATGCAAAGATAAATGAACTTTTTTGGCAACTAAAGTTATTATATTATTGCATAATGACATACCTCATAGTAAATTGAAAATATTGGTACTTTCTACATACTTTATTCATGCCTGTGTGTTCGTAATTTGTCCATTTTTTGTACAGAAGTTCCCTTTCTAGTTTATTATGAAACATCGAAAATGTTTAATAATGTATTTAATATCTGTTTCGATACTGTATCTGGAAAATATTGAACACGATTTGTATCACATCACATATTAGTGACATGTAATAATACATCACAATATCAAAAATCCAAAAGCATGAATAAATTAAGACGATAGTAATTATCATATCTTTCAAACCATGTTCATTTCCACATCGAATCGGTGTTCGTCTTTCTCGAGAATCAACGTCAATAAACAGACTTGGCACTTCTCTTGGTATGACCCAAATATTTCTGGTCTAAACTGACATAATTTTAAATATTATTCTTTGTTACTTATCAATCCAATCCTATATTTTTAGAAAGTATTTATTTTGAAATATGTGTTATAATCTAATCAACAGCAAATTTCTTAATAATGTTATATCGTCGATTTACGTTGTTTTTCTTGTTGGTAGTCATGGACCGACTATGTACAGGATGTCTCAAGCTCAATAGTATGAGCCTATAGTGAGGGTACAAAATATTTTAATAAAATTTGGGACCCGTAGTGTTAAGGAGATAAGCTCCATTTTCATTAGAAAGTATTTTCTTTGGGATTTGACAGAAACGACTAATGATGTCATCAATTATATTTTTATCAGAAACATACCAAAATTATTATCCTGTTAAAAAGCTTTCTTTTTTCTAACAAACTTTTATTACAGAAATTTTTCTATATTTCTTTCCGTTTAAAAATTATAAGCAATATCGTCTTAAAAGCGTCAAAAGAAATACCATCTAAAAATCACATTAGCAGAGGAAGGATCAAGTGTCATTGGAAAATAATTACAAAATATTTTCTCATTCAGAAAGAGTTGATATGTTACATCGAGAAAGTCTGAAGGGTAAGAAACAATGTTAATACAGCTAGATTCTTGCAGTATTTCGAAAAAAATATATGAAATTCTATACGGCAGACTAGACAGGAATTGAATTTGGATAAATGAATCGTTCAACGAATTTTAAAGACCAATAGGTATCATGACTACAAAATTCATAATTTGGAGTATTTGCCTGAGCGTCACATTGAAAACAGACTGCATTTTATAGCTCAAATTGTAGTAAATGTAGAAACTGTTGATTAGAACCTTCTTCGGCACGTTTTTTGAACGGACGAAAGTCATTTTATCAGTAATAGTTTGCCAAACAGGTTCAACGAATACTACTGGTCGATTGAAAAACCCCACATTGTAAATCCAGTTCAAAACTAAGGCAGTTTAGGATTAAATATATAGTGTGGCATCATCGGCAGGCATTTAATTGGGCTTATGAACATACATTGAACAACGTGAGTTATCTAAATTTTCTAAAAGAAAAACTTCCTGCACTTCTGGAGAATGTGCCTTTGCAGCTAAGGAGGAACCTCTGGTTTCAGCACGACAGAGCTCCATCCCACAAGGCTAGAATTGTGCAGCAATATTTAGATAACACTTTCCCCAAAAAAAAAAATGTATTGGAATTAATGGACCTATTCAGTGGCCCGAAAAGTCAACAGATCTAAAACCCCTAGATTTATTATGGCGGGTTCTTAAAAAATAACATTTACAAAACACCTTAACGAGATATTAATCATTTGAAAGAAAAAATCGCATACGCTTTTGATGAGTTAAATGGCAAAATGTTAATAAACGCAATCTACAAAGAAGTCAGGCAGTCATTGGATACCTATGTGTCTTGAAATGAGAAGAGGTCATATACAGAATAGATTGTAATATATATGTAGTATGAGGGAGTTTGCTTTATTTTCTAAGTTTAGTTATTGTTATCACCACCTTTTGTTTTAACTGTATTAAAGAATTATTGAGTTTAATCCTTTTATTTATTCTTAATGATATCGATGCACTTTAAGCAATGAACATCCAATTATTTTCCAACGACTACTTGATCCTTCCACCGCTAATGTGGTTTTTAGGTGGTATTTCTTCTAAACTTCTAAACGGGAAGCAATACAGAAAAATTTCTCTAATAAAAGTTTATTAGAAAAAAGAGAGCTTTTTTACTGTATTAGAAAGGGATTTAAGCTAATATAAATCAAATCTCCTACAATTCCTATCAATGAAGTCATATGTATGTTCTCTGATACCAAACATCTAGGTATGCTAATGAACAATTCCACAGACAAAGCTCTATTCAATAATTATCTAAATACATTAATCTATCTAAATTTACTAACCTGCTTTAATGAAAACACTACAAATATCTAACTTCACTTTTGGCAGTGGAAACACGACAATTCAACCACAATAGATGAGATCTGACCTATTTCTGCATTTTTAGGATTGCTTCTTCAGGTGGCCTCCTTTAAGTTGAATCAAATATCTAACTATAAAAATTATTATAAAAATTTAAATTATTTGAAGTTAAATATAGACAATGACAAAAGTGACAGCCTGTCAATGAATTAAATATGACAATACCTACTTGAATAATGTTCACCCCTTTATGTAAAAGTTTTTATATATTTTTAGGTATTAATAATATTGTGTGAAACTAACTACTCTGTGGACAAAAGCCCCAACCAGCGTTGAATTACACCCACAATATCTACCCATATATTCCTTATTATTAGCTTTTGTAACATTTCTTACTGTATTAGAAAGGGATTTTAAGCTAATATAAATCAAATCTCCTACAATTCCTATCAATGAAGTCATATATGTTCTCTGATACCAAACATCTAGGTATGCTAATGAACAATTCCACAGACAAAGCTCTATTCAATAATTATCTAAATACATTAATCTATCTAAATTTGCTAACATGCTTTAATGTAACACTATAAATATCTAACTTCACTTTTGGCAGTGGGAACACGACAATTCAACCACAATAGATGAGACCTATTTCTGCATTTTTGGGATTGCTTCTTCAGGTGGCCTCCTTTAAGTGGTTGAATTGTCGTGTTCCCACTGCCAAAAGTGAAGTTAGATATTTATAGAGTGTTTCATTAAAGCAGGTTAGTAAATGTGAAATTTTTAAGAAAAATATTATTTAACATATTATGTTTCACATTAGGTTTTATTAGGCCAGAACCTTATTTTATCATATAAGTGGTAATTAGATTGTTGATTGATACTACCCTTTGCAATAATTTCGTTTTCACAAATAATACAAAATTCAGATTTAAATATTAAAAAAAATAATAATAATAATTCGACTTTCAGTTTTAACATGTGCATACAAATACTAATTACCAAGTCATGGGTGTCATAAACCGAAAATAATAAAAAATGTAGATACGACTTCCATTCTTAACAGGGTAGTTGGCGCATACTATCTAGTTTAAGACACCCTGTACAGAATTGACAACAATGCATTTAAGTAGAAAGGGTTATAAAGATAAATTTAGAACAAACTACCTTCACTACCTATGTATGTAATATTTGCCTGGTTTGCAGATGTCTAATTCCCTATTCTTATACCTTTTTAAACAACAGCAATAACAGGTACATTTTTAAGGGTTCGAATTGTAAATTTTTTGCATGTAATAATGCTCAAATAATCAATTCTTCGAAGAACACTTTAAAGAGGATTCCAGATCAGAAAAATATGGCTGGATTAAGTTTATTGCCTATTATAAAATTTATATGAAATAATAGAGATTACCGAATGTAAGTTGCCAATAATTGTGAGTAATTTATTAGGAAGCTACTTGTGGCTAAATGAACCAATTTGAATGAGAATTAATTTTGGTTAAGAAGTTAATAAGAAACTGTAAGATGTGATTATAAACAGTAAACTAGTAGGTACTGCTACCTGTACGAATTAGAAAGAGCATTAAAATGTTGGAAAATACAGTTTAGTAATATATCATAATGAAAAGGTAGTGGATGGTAAGAGAAAAAGTTGCAAATATAGTTTATGACTAATTAAAATTCTTGTTATCTTAAGTAAAATCCAATGGAATGTTTCCCTAAAAAAATCTAAAGTAATGTTTGGATAAAACAATGATCGTATTTTTCTAATTTACCTGTACAATCAGTAGGTAGTTTTTCTTTAATTTACTGTTTAATAAGTTAGCTACAAAATTATTATTCAGTGAAATTATTTAAACAGCTGTTTTATTTGTCTGCGCAACAAAAATATGTGTAGCTCAACGCTGGTCGATGATTTACTCTAGAGAGTACCTAGTTTGTTTCATACAATATTATTAACACCTAATAAAAAATGTATAAAAATATATCATTGTACAGTTTTTCAGATTAAAACCTCAGGATATGTAAGAAAACTGTAGAATTTCAGCAAGCCATTTTTTTACAATCAGTATCCTGCACGAAGGTTATATTCTACTAACCATTTTACTGATGTGACAAAAGCCTGGCCTACTACGATTTCGTCATTTCTAGAAAGTGGTATTGGGCATTTTTTTTTAACAATAAGGAAATATCACCAGGTTTTTGAAAATCCATGAAAATACCCATATACCAAATTTGACCGATAAATGTCTATTGAGTGTTCTTTTAAGGGGCGCCAAACTTGGAAAAATTAAAACTAAGAACTGAGTCGATGAAATATTGCCATGAAAGTGGAAACGAAAACCATTCGGACAAAACAAACAGACATTACAACTTTAACACCTTTAATTGCAGTAAAAATAATTAAAATACAAAAAATGTAATGAATCATGAATACTAAGTTAAACAATGTAAGCTATGTAAAGTAGTTTTAAATTTAAAAAGACGATTAGAAAAATGTGTTCAACTGGAAGGAGGTTTGTCAGAGAAAACTAAAATTTAATTAGATTAAAGTTTTGTAATTTTTTGTTTAACAATTTAATTACATTCATTACATTTTTTGTACGTTAATCATTTTATTTGTTTTTTTCCATGTGCGATTAGTATTTGTTTTCACTTTCATGGAAGCCTTCGACCTGCTTATTATAATTTTTAGTTCTGATTTTTCGGCACCCCTTAAAAAAACACTCGATAGACATTTGTTGATCAAATTTGGTATATGGGTATAGAGACGGGTGCATGGGATGTTTTTGATTAAAAAAATACCTAAAGCACTTTCTGGAAAAACGAACCTTATGCAAAATCGTATTAGGCCATGCTTTTTTCACATTAATAAAATGATTAACTACAAATATCGAAAATAAAATTTTTACTTTGGACACCCTGTATCTTTTTTATTATGCGACTTGGGATATAGGTATGTTAGGTTAAATGGATTTATTTTCACCTAAGGAATCAGTGGTCTCATTTTTGCTACTTCATTTAAAAACACCCTGTAGAAACCATTTGACACTGAAAGCAGCAATATCTCAATTTGATTTTAGTATAAATGTCTGCACTACGTCTCTTGAAGAGTGCGACCGTAAATTTGAATAAAAGACATCCACGTTCAGGCCCAGTTATGGGGCATAGCCGCCTGAGAGCGAAATCTGGTCCATAATCACCAAGAAATAAAGAAACTACAGTCACGTGGTGTACAGGATTAAATGAAGACCAGTCGATCGGTTATCTCTAAGTAAGAAGGTATTTGAGCCCCGGAGCATATTGGCAACCAGTTTGGTCGGGTTGTGGAGTGGACATCTGTCCTCTCTATATTAATGTCACTGCGCGCGGAACTTTTCCAATAGTGTTTATCGACTTGCATATGTATGAGAATGAGTAGTTCAGGTGTTGCTGCGTTGCTACAAGGAAGTTGAATTTATGTTCTTACAGGAGTACAGATCAAGGCTTGAGTTGACTGGAAACTTAAGTGGTAAACTGTTGTACCAGAAAATTTAAATGAAAACCTTTTGATGGGGTAATACAATGCAAATAAATGTCAATAACAGAGCTGGATATTGTTCGAATACATTGTATTCACGAGTCAGTATTCAAGTACTGAATACTTTTATCTGACGGTATTCAATATTCGTATTCCTCACGTTTAGATACGCTTTCCACATGCAGTGCTCGAAAATACGCCACAAGTAAACAAATACGTTGAATTTGATAAAAAGCTGGGATTTATTTTATATACACACAATCTATATTTTGATTACGGACACGGGTGGACTAAACAGAGCCTAAACAGCGTAGCAAATATGTGTTATCCCACCGCGCCTTTCGTTAACTGGTAACCATGATTCGTCGTTTTCACATTATTTTTCTAGCTTTCGAACCAGAAAGACATGATGAACTCGATGTCAAAACGGTTGTTACCTTAATCAATTTGAATATGAAAACTGCAGGGTAGCATAGTTATTATCAATTGTTAAAAAGTAACACCATCTCAATTTAAAATTATAATAAAAATTTTGCCACTTAGAGGCATTGCAACAACAAATGTCAGCGAGAGAAAGAGAGAGAGAGAGAGGTTATGCATTCATTAAATTTAACTTGCAGTTTTGCAGTTTTTCATACTAAGAATGGACGTAGTTATTAAATGACCTTGTATGCACTGTTGCCGAAATCAGTGGTTGTGGCGTTATAAAATTTTAAAACTGTATTAGAAATCCAATAACTCGGGCTAAACTTAATATTTCAGGAGTTACCCCTCCAACATGAAACTGCCTAATTCAGTTCCCTTATAGTGTATTGATAATGCATAAGTTTTTGCGTTGAGTTTAACCAAACCAAAATGGCATGATGCTACGCAGTCAGGATTATAAACTGCACGATCCAGATGAATCGTTGAATTCCAGATTCTTAGAAATAGTCTTGTGTTAACTGAACACGAAGTGTTGCGGTGCGTTATATATATGCAGATACCACCATGTGATCTAAGGTAATTGTGTATGTACCAGCGATCTACGACTGTTTTTTGCTTATCCAGCACCATATTTGCTACTAAACTAGGTTTCAGAAATAATAATACGATCATTCTTCTCTGGACTGACCGAGATTTTTTTACTTCTTGAATCAGCTGATCTTCGTTTTCAAGTACCTATACTTTCCTCTATTTTTTGGTACATCGAAAAAATATTTGTCATCTATAACGATTGAAGTTACAGTATTGTTGCTGCCGAATTCAAATTGCTGTAGCATATTTTGGCACTAAGTTACTCGTCATTCTTCTTTCTTGCTGTATGTCAGACAAGTCCAAGTTTCCTAAGATTCAAATGAATTGACATTCGACTGTCTCTTGTACTTTTCTCATAATTGTGTGTACTTTTTAGACAACTTGTGACTGTCGACCTGATCATGGATTGCCTTCTAAATTAAAAAGGCCACATTTAAAATTTAAATACTACTTCTCGAAGGTTCTTATGGATGATCTTCGATCAAACGCAGTTTTGATTTCGCCCTGACAGTCTTTAGTCATCGATTGCTTCTGGTGAAAATTATAGGAAATAATATAGCCTATAGCTGGAAAAAACTCCTACCTCTGAGTTTTCATCTATGATCGTTCCTTGCTGATCTGATTTTTAGGTTCTTGTAATTGCAACTACTATATGGAAAAGGCTCAAATAACACAGAACTTTTTAAAATAAATTAATTAAATTACATACATGTAAATGAAGTGTAATATCCCTTAGTCGTCTTCAGCTGTTACCAAGTAACCGTTTGTTTTTCATGTCATATATTTAAAGGATCTTAACGCCCTTGGCAATTTGTAAAAGAAATTTATTTCTGTTTAAGACAAGGCAAGACAAATTTCTTAAAAGAAACAAGAACTCTTCTACACCTAGAACGAGAAAATGTAAAAATACAAAGTAAACCAAACACTATTTGCAACATTTACAATTATTATAAATCAATCAATCTGGAATTATAAATTGTGAATAAACACAACGCGAGTTCTCATTTTACCTACTTTGTAATCAATTTCCAATTAACCTTCTCTAAACGCAACCTTATCATAAATAAACTGAAGCGGTCGTGTGCGAAGATTGCACCGAATAAGTATTCTGTTTACATCGGCAATCACTGGAGCGATGATTTTAGACTCGCTACTGGTTATTATAAACTCTTTTGAAGTATGCCGGTTGTTAATATTTATATTAATTTTCCAAACAGGCGTCGACAAACACAATGTCGCATGAGTTGCATCGCCTTGAGAGCTTACCGCGGTATGGAATACATTACAGCATTTATTTATTACCTATTCTGTGTCTATACAGAGTATTCCCCAATAGGGGTCTTTCTTGTAACATTTTTCTCTATGACAATCGGTTTTCTTGATACAAGCGTTCAAATTTAAACAATAATATTTTATATACTTTTTTATATACTAAAGAAATAAATATTTTTCCTTCAAACTTGAGATACAGTAATCATAATAACAGTTACTAAACAGCTAAAGCCAGTGTCATAGGTATGCGGTCTTGTGCATCCTTGAACCCCCTGACCTTCTACGACAAGTATTTTTTCAGTACAAATATTAAAATGTTATTCTATTCTCTGAGAAAGTGCTCTTGAAAAAATTCACTGAGCAGTTTTGCTTTTCAGATATTTTGGCTGTTTTTAATGAGGGTTTGCCATGTATTAAACAAATAAAATCAACGGTTTGTAAACAAATGAATTTAAATGGTGCTCAAAGTGGTATCTATTTTCTCAATGCAACGATATCATCGATTTCTTAGAATCGTCTTGTCCGAATTAGTACATTATTATTTATTTTACCCCAAGCTCTTCGAATACGATGTAGAGGTAATAGATATTCTCTATTATACATCAGAGCTGCGTATACTTTCTTCTTTGAAAAGCCTCAAAGAAAAAAATCTAGTGGACTGAGATTCTGTGATCGAGCTGGTCAAACAACTGGACCACCTCGACCAATCCATCTTTCCTCGTAGTTCGTATTAAACCAATTTATAATTTAAATATGCTTTAACCGTGCAATAAACAAACTGATTTAATATTATAGTCTAAGATACGAATAGCTATATTTGTATTTTATGCATATATTATTGAAATAAGAAACAAACTTTCTATCATCTATAGTAACTATTTTTGCTTCACAGAGAGAACTTTCCGGGCTGGTTGCCACGTCGTCAGTTTTGGTCTCTTGACAACTCTGAAACTAGAGACAAGTTTCCTGATTAATATTTACGAATATACTTGATGTGATAAGTGATGGCTCTATGCCCCGCAACTACGTTTTTTCTTATTGTTAATCTAACTCATTTTGTTTTCATGTAACAGTTTCAGCATCGTTAAATCTGAAACTAATACAAAATTGTATCTTGGGCAAGTTGATGAGTTCACTAAAGGAACAATATAACTAACTCGTTTATTAGTACCTTACGATAAGTTTGTAGCAAATCGTCTCGAAATACTTCCTTAGCTACATTAGATACTGAAGTATCAAGAACCTCTATTTGGTCCACCTTTCTTGCCTATTGCTGTGTATACACAAAGAAACCAAGCAAAGAGAGCAGACGAGGACAACCAAACGAAGAAAGCTGAAAAACAAAGAAGGAAGAGGATCGAAATAAATTGTAGAAGTACTGTTTTGCCTGCCTAAGTATAACTGGAGCTATGCTAGCTGCACCTATCATATCAATGGAGGTAATGGTATGCCTGCTACCTTTGGATATCTATCTAAAAGGAGGGCCTCGACAACTATGCTTCGCCTCAAGAACGTTGGGTTCAAACCAGATACCAAAGGAGTATGGAGAAAGTATGTTAGGGGTTGTCTAAAATAGGCGTGAAATTGGGTTGTCAGAAAGATGCGTCTTCTGAAGGCAGGCTCTGACAGTATTTCTCCACAGTTTGTATTGACAGATCCTACACAGTACTCATAAGGAGTGAGGACGAGACTGCCAATGAGGATGTAATTAATATTTTCATAGACTGATAAAAAAGGGAATGTGCAGGAATGGGTGATCTATTCCAAATCCCTACATATTCAATACCAGTGTGCAATAGATAGACATGCTACCATGATACAAATGGAATTAGCAGGTATAACCATAGCTGGCAAAGGAACTATCAGAATTTACACAGACAGTAGACAATCATGACTGATTTTGCGTAATTAGATCAAGCGGTGCAATGGCAATAGAGAAATTGACAAGCTAGTCAAGAGTGCATCGAGTCTCAATATGAACCTGGTTCCTGCAATGTGCTTCCGTTGTTAGCATTTGTTGAAGTAATCAAAGAAAACATTCACAGTTTAGAAATTAGACAAATAGTTGTCAACTCGCCATGGAGTACAAGTACACAGTTAAATGTATCTTATGGATAAGGCAAACCTTTATCTGGTGACACGTATACAAACAGAACACTGTTGGCTAAAAGGAAAATCTTTACTATGTAAGGAAAAGTAAAGCATCTCTTTATAGAGATTGCGGACTGGAAGACGAGACAGTATTTCATGCACTGCTACCTTGTCAACAAGAGAATCCGTGTTGGGAAAACGATGGCCTATATGAGAGAGATCCCCCTGAGGAACATTTTCTCTCTAACTGATTTAAGGAACCCAGTGAGGCCTAAGAGCTGTAGCTCTTGAAACAACTTCCTCACAACTCCTGATTCCAGAAACGTTTGTATCGATGAACTTTTTTCTATCAATCAATTATACGAGTAGATATACAACTGATAAAAGTAGCCAGTGTAGAATATCTAGATTTAAAAGAAAGTTTTCTATTTCACGTAAAGATTGGTACGAATGCTTCTTCTGTTAGAAATAGATCCATACCGCGTGTATAAAGAAACATATGTAACTCTTGTGGAATTAATATATACTTTTTAAAATATACACTTTTATTTATTCCATTCTACACATAGACACTATCTGGTAAAATGACGAACTTATAAAAAAGTGACAAAAGTATATGTACATGCTTTTGCAATCATAATGTCACGCTCTTAAAACAGTTTATGAACTGGAAGTTCTGAGTAGAAATTTCATTAAATCTCTATTGGTGAGTAAAACAACTAAGAACTAATGTTAAAAGTTTAAAGTAGATTTCACTACAAATATGTCAGCAGTTCAAAAGAAATCGCAAAAATCATTTCGTCATTATTATTGCAAACGATTATATATTCAAAATATTAAGACAACAAGAATATTATTTAAAATTTAAAGTACTACAACTGCCCTATCCTTCTTTTTATACTTTTTGTACGTAGATATAACATCATATGTTAAATTACAACTTACTCTTATTTTCCTAAGGAAATATTGTTTGAATGAACATTTTTCCATGTCTGAGTTCCAAAATTCAAGACACTTAGAACTCTGTTTTTTCTATTATATATCGGTATATACTGCATGTGTAACATTTTTCCTGGTCTTATTAGACCTACCTGTAGTTTGATTAGCATTTGATCGCAATAAAACGTTCGTTCGTTCATTACTTAAAAAACTCCATATTGATTACATAATATCGCAACTGTGTATCAGAATGAAATAAATTATGTCATATATTATAATCTGATAAGTCTCATTTCTGATATCAGTGCTAGATTATACAACCTCCTTTAAGAACCAGATTTACAAAGAGAAAACTGTCAAACGGTCATGGCCTCTTTCGAGTAAATAAAAAGAGAACAGCTTAAAGGTGTTCATTATTCCAATTAGACGTCATTAAAGGCAACAGACACGGGAACATCAAGGAATTTAATTGTTATCAGTTAAACAAGATGGGACGTTAAATCTCACTTGGCTAATTTATCCGTAAATTGATACGACAAACGCAATCACGAAAGTATTTCATGACATGACTCATCTGCAAATTTCGCGACCCGTAGACACCTTATTCATTTATAAAGCAAATTTTAGGAAGCTCGACACAATAATTATTGTTATTTGTCCACTAAATACTGGTTATTATTAAGTTCCTCGAATATACTGCACGAAAAATAGTTGAGAATAATCATAATAAATTATTTTATTTACTAGTTTTACTACATGGTGTTGTTTAACTAGCGGATGATCGTTTATGCTAAATTAGAAGAAATTAAAATCCTAGCGAATGCTTAAACAGGATGTTCAGTAGAGAATGGATCATACATTAAGGCTAGCTGCCTTGTACAAGAATACCGTGAATTAAATCAACTTACCTTAGTACAATTTTGCTTCCTTAAGCCTTGTTCTCTCGAAATTTGCGAAAATTCTCGAATTCTAACTTGAACTTCTGCACTTCTGACAGTTCACCATAACAGTTATACGATGAAAATTATAGAAAATACTAGAATTGGAAAAATGCTTTAAAAGATGAGACTTTTCATTCCATTAAATAAATCGCAACAAATTTTTGTCAATTTCGAGTTCATGATAACAAGGCTTTAAGAAGTTATAGGCCCGGAAAAATTACTTTTTTTTTAAATTTTTTGACGATAATTTTCTTATTCGTTGAGTAATGACTCAATATTCAAATTTTGAATAATAAGTATTTTTTTGTGAGATAATCACGAATTAGATATTGATTTTTGTGTTAAATATCCAGGACGTTTTGCGCCTGCGCCGTTATATTATTCTTTAAGATTTTTAGAAAATGAGTCATTTTGAAACAGCCTCAAACTAGTTTAAAAAAAATATACATATATGTTGCATGTCGCTAAAATACACCATTTTAGAGAAAATTTTACATTTAACGTATTTGCTAACCATGAAAACTAATAAACGAGGTGATTCAGTAAAACCTGAAAATAAAGAAATAAATAAAATTTTATAACACCTATTTAATATCAGCAAATTTAACTGCATTTGCCGTTATTGTTATTATTTATTATAAAAATTAATTATTAAGAAAGAGGAGGTCAGCAACGGGCCAAATCTTCATGGTGAAGGAAATCCTGACTACATGCTATGAGTATGGGATTAAAGCAATGGTTTTATTTGTGGACTTCAGGAAAGCATATGATTCGGTCAAAAGGAATAAACTAAGTAAACTTTTGAAACAATTTGGCATACCAACCAAAGTGATTAGGCTATTGAAAATGACCTTAGAAAATACCAAATCCAAAGTACGAATAAAAGGTGAATGTTCGGAAGGTTTTACTATTGACACAGGACTGAGACAAGGAGACCCACTCTCAACGCTTCTTTTTAATTTAGTGCTAGAAAGGGTCATAAGAGATAGTCAGTTGAACAGAGAAGGACACATATTGTTTAAAAGTCACCAAATAGTAAGTTATGCAGATGACGTGGCCATTATTGCTAGAGATAGTAGGGAATTAGAAGAAGTAACGATAAAACTTGTGGAAGAAGCATGTAAAGTGGGATTGCAGATAAATCAAGAGAAAAGTAAGCTTTTGAGAATAGGAGAACAAAAAAAAGATACCAATTTTAAATTGAGATCACAGCATGGAGAGGTGGAGTTTGAAGAAGATCAAGAATATGTGTATTTGGGGGCGCTAATAACAGCTAACTGTGATGAGGAGCAAGAAATTAATAGGAGAATAATAAAAGAAAACAGAAGTTCGGCAGCAGTCAACCACAATGAAATCAAAAAATTTGTCCAGAGGAATAAAATTTAGGATGTATAAAACAGTTTTGAGTCCGACAGCGCTGTATGGTAGTGAAACCTGGGTTCTCAATAAGAAGTCAAGAGAAAACCTTTTAAGGTGGGGAAGGAAGATCTTAAGAAGAATTCTAGGGGGTAAGAAGACGGAGAAAGGCTATGTAAGGAGAAATAATGAGGCAAGAAGAAGGTTAAGGATATAATATAGAGTAAACCTAACTACAAGAAAAAAGAGGAAGATCGAGGAAGCGATGGAGAGAGGCAGTGGCAATAGATCTAAGGGAGAAAAATGTAATGCATTGGAAAAGAAAGGCGAAGAGAATGGAGTGGAGGAGAATAATACAGCTCTGGGCCTAAAAGGCTTTGCAAACAGCTTTATATATCTGTGGTATTTGGGATATATATGATAACTCAAAAAATGTACTTTTTCTATTAACTCCATTGTCCCACATAATTTTTTAAAATATTTGTATTAGGTATAATGCTTAATGTCCAACATTACTAACAAGCCCGCTATTTTGTAATATGAACATGATATATCACAAACATGTCAGCTTTGTTTGGCCGTTTGAGTCATATATTATATCTGTCATTATTTCTATAACTAAAAACAAATGTCGTTTTTCTTATATTATACTTAAAAACACTGAAAATAAATATTTGAAAGCCAATGTTTGGTTTCTATTAAAATTCTACAACATCAATAATTTTGACTATAAGGATCTTACCAATTTTTTTTTTACAATATTGACTATTGTTCATGATGCACCTATTCCCATTTTTTTTGGATAAGTTATAAATCACCCTGTATATAAATTTGAAGAAATTATTAGTTATTAGTTACTAGTTGGAAAGTAACTGTTTGGTGGATATTTCAAAACTAAATTAAAGTTAAACATTTTGTTTGTGCTAATGCGTGTAGCTTTAATCTGAAAGGAATAATATAGTGGCAGAACGTCCTGTACATTTAACTAAAAAAATATTAAATATTCATGATCTCACAAAAAAATTTAATTTTTGAAAATAAGTTTTTTTGTGAGAATACAAAATTTTCATAAAAAATTAAACAAAAAAATACCTTCCGAGCCTATAACTTCTTAAGGAAGCAAAATTGTACTTAGGTAACTTGATTTAATTCACATTATTCTTGTCTAAGGAAGTTAACCTTGAAGTATAGCTTCTTCTTTACTGAACATCCTGCATATTCGGAATTTTCGTAGAGAAAACTTCCATCAAAGCCATGGTGATGTGAAGCAGTAACAAGATTCAGTGTTAATTTTATTTAAAAAAATATTTATACATCTGTCTAGTGGAAAATTAGGGAACTGTTTACATAACTCCCAGTATTAGTGCTATACAAGAAGATTAATGTTTATACTACAGGATCTATTTTAATTTATAGGCTATATTCTCTTATGTAATATCATCGAAAGGTATGAAAAATGGAAATCGTTGGAAGAGCTTAACACTTTGATACCCTCCGAAAATAAACTAAGTGATGCTATGTTGTACCCAATAAAACATGTATAAATAAATACTTTGTGTCTGTCTAAAATCTTTATGAAAAGGCAAATTGAATACCAATGCAGGTTTATATAGTGTTGGTGGGCCGGCCGTCTTTAGCATTTTTGCCGCCGTACAATACTACTAACCTGTACTACTAATAATAGTACCTAATTTTTAGGAGGTCCGGGAAAATGTGGGAAATTTTTCGGGTGCAGATAGATCATAAAAAAATAAGATGAAAAGTTCCTATAAATTTTTTCCTACAGGCCCTCCATACGGAAATATGTGTCCCTGAAGGACGCCGCTGGATATCGGTTTTTCTTGAATAACTTTTAATGTACTTAATATAATTTAATAAAAATTTAATATGATAGACACTAGTAAGGACCTCTTGAAATAGTGCCCTTGAAACATATTTATAGTCTGTTTAGAAATGAAAGAGAGTAATAAAAGCTTATTATGTATGCAAATCGTAAATAAATGTAGTACTGGTGCCTATATTCAATTTTTATATTATGTATTATCGGTATAGATGAGGTGTACTTCTAAAAAACTTTATGCGATCGAACCGTACTAAATTGTAGCAGGTAGCTAAAATTTAATCCCCGACAATCCTTCTTTGTCTATGCCGCTTCAATTTCTCGGTCCATTTCTCTTATAAGTAAACAATATAAAAACAGCATTTCAAAACTAGGCGCTACTTTAACCATCATAACCGGGTTAAGAGGGTTTTTAGTAATTCAAATAAAATTATTCAATTATTATCAAAATATTTATTTAAATTTAATGAATAGACTTTTATTCCACACAAAAATATATGTATTTTGAAAATCAAATTATGGTGAGTAAATGTACTGTTGTATAAATGTACAATAAAGAAAATAAAAAAGTAGGTATATTAAAATTCATCCTCTGAATATTCTGATGAATTATCTTCGTCTCCTAGATTGAGAACGATAGGTTCCACAGTAACGTCAATTAAATTATCGAGTTTCCACATTCTCGCCTCTTCTTTTTGTACATGATGTATACATCTTTGCCAGTTATCTGTGCAGTTACTCGTTCCAAGGAATTTTTCAACAAAATTTTCACGTCACTTAATTTAAACATCGTATTATTTCGCGCTATATCTTCTTTTACCTGCGCCCAGACTAATTCGATTGGGTTAAGTTCACAGTGATAAGGTGGTAACCGTAGTACCGTTATTTGGCGATTTGTTGCCATTTCTGATCTTTATTAAGATTGACAAGTGTCAAAAGTTCCTTTTTCACAATGTTTGTTTCAAAAGAAATGTTTTTTCCCGATAACCATTGAATTATATCGGCTTTCCTCCAAGTAGTCGTAGGCGTCCGCTCGGTTGCCGTGAATGGTAACTGGCATTATCCATGACAATTACAGACCCCGGAAGAATAAGGTCCAACATCTGTGTAAAATACTCTTCGAAAACATCTGCGTTCATGTCTTCGTGATAGTCACCTGTATTTTTAGATTCAAATAAAAGTAAACCGCCATCTACAAAACCACTGGCACTACCATACCATCCAAAAATGCTTGTCGAACACTTTTTACATTTTTATCTTGCCATACTTTTGTTACAGTATATCTCTCGTTGACCCAAGTTTCGTCTAGATAATAAATATTCCTCCCTTCGTCACGGAATTGATCTTAAGTAGGATCTTCGCCAACAAATAATTTCATCTTTATCAATAAGAACTGACTTCCTGTTCTGCGTTTCCCAGCAAAAATTCTCGTAAGACGGCCCATAATTTGCTTCTACTGATTTTTGGCAAATCGTTGTCCTCTGAAAGTTCACTTACAATTTTGTTCAGCGTTGATCTTTCTTTTTTAAAATAAAATGAGTGTACTTTTCTGCGAATGACATTTTTGAAGAAATCATCTATAACGACTTTT
Organism: Monochamus alternatus; assembly: GCA_037114965.1. NCBI lineage: Eukaryota > Metazoa > Arthropoda > Insecta > Coleoptera > Cerambycidae > Monochamus > Monochamus alternatus. Next base: position 76,736,548 of record CM073429.1, on the reverse strand, counting down.
GACCTCTCTGTAGATGATTTTGGGGGATTTACAGTATCTTGTTCATTTTTTGTTTTCTTTAAAAGTCTGTTGATAGTCGATTTTCCAATCCCTGTCATTTTGGAACACTTTTCCACGATTTCGTCAACACTGTTGGTAGGATTTTGGTGTTTCAATGCATTAAATACATTTAATATAATAATCTTCTCATTCTGAGACAACGTACATCTTTTCAGTCTTCAAATCTTACAGTAGTCCTCAATTCGTAGTGCTCGCAAGTATATCAGACTTCACGGAGCCCATGTTGAACCCTTTTATGAAGTTTTTCAAGGTGCCTCCTGGAACACTACTGTGTTTTTTAGATTTTGTATTTTTTCGGATTAGGCATCTTAAAATGAAATTTTCCTGTTGTTTTAATGACTGTTGTATAGCACTTTTTTGTCGAGGAAAGAAAATAGAAACCAAGGGATTGGACGAGGAAGACCGGTACTATGACCTCCACAACCTTGACTTTAAATCATTTGGACTTCTTTCTGTGGTAATATTTAATTTAAAATGAAGTGTATCGTACCGAAGTGGATACATACTATTGATGACGTTTGATAGGTGTTGTCAATAATTTACAAGTTCAAAACGGGCAAGAAGCAGAAACTTTTGTGTTAGTTTGTAGAAACTGGTTAGAGTGGGGGAGAGTTTAAAATTAAAACCACAAACTAGTTCTATTAATTATTAATAACAATAGCGGCAAAAGCAGTTGAATTTGTTGTATAAGATAGGCGTTATAAAATGTTATTTAAAACTTTTCTTGGGAATTTCTTGTCTGGTCGCCGATTGCATGCTTTGTCTCATCAGGTTTTACAGTGGACCAGTTTCCAGTGCCGTGCAGAAGTGTATTTTTAAATCATTTTCGAACTGCCCTTTTTGATTTTTTTTTACAAAATTGTTTTTGTAAAAGTCACCCTGTATATTTATTTAAAATTAACCTCCTGCTTATCGGATTGTTCTTTTGTTTAGTAATGCATTATAGTGTATGGAATTATGGTGCATTACAGCAGGACATTTTTTATTTCTATTTTTAAAACACCTAACGTCATTCCTTATTAAAGTGCAACAAAAAAAATTAAAGGCGGAAATGTATTTTTTAATTATCATGGTAGATATGTAATTACCGTTAATTTTGAAAGGATTTAATCGAAGCAAAGTGGTTGATATTTATGTAAGTACATATTTGGTTCGACGCAATTGTTATAAATAAATTAATAGATTGTGCAGTCGCAACTTTGACTTGCAACTGATTTCTGTGACTAATTTCGCGGCATTGATTGATGTCGCTTCATTAGATCTGACTGAAAAAGGATTGAGGTGATCACATGAATTTATACTTTGAAATTGGTATTAATATATCCCAAGGAAGGTTAATTTTTGGTATTTAATGCTTAACGGAATTATGTCATTTACTCTTTCTGGTAATTTCACAAGGGAGAACACTTAACCTTCAGTAATTTAATTGTTGATAATGATAATAGCATTCGATATTATTGCATTGTAAATTTCTGCTACGTCTATTTCGTTAAAAAATGTATACGTATATAACTGAAAGACTAGCTAACCACATTACTTTTGCATTGAGTTTATAATAATTATTCATGATATAAGTGCTAAAAGTGACGTGAGAAGAGAAGACACGATGCCGAAGGCCCTTCGAACAAAATAAAATCACTTTTAGCACATATTTCTAAACTACTCTTTCTATAAATTTATAAAATATGATTTTGAAATTCAGTTGTCCATGAAGTTTATTGTTGTTAAGGTAATGAAAGTTCTATTGTTGTTTGTTGAAGTAACTCCAAATCTCGTCACATGGAAAGTAACCAAGAAAATCCACTTTCGAGTTACTTCTTAGAAACTCAAAGCAACAGTATGAGTTTTCGTACAGTCGTTTCTTGAGACAGTGCGATCAGAAAAATGTTAATGGAGAGATCAGTGAAAAAATGCTGTTGGCATTACTCCATGTTGAAGGCGATGATGAACATAAAGAATCAGGACATAAGCAAATATTATTAGCTTGTTCCTTTTCTCATGCGAAAGGACAAAGGACCAAAGAAGTTGAAAGTATTGACAAGGAACAAATCAATAAATTTCTCGCAGAAGCACAGGATGATACACTTCATGCAGAAGGTTGCCGTAATTTTCGTTGTATCGTCGCGAAGAACTGTGCAATTCAATAATATCGAAGATTTGTGTATATACCAGATACAAAAACGAATGTGCAACGAACTTTTGTTATTACTGACGCATTATATTTGAACTATTTATAAAAAGCACATAGTCCTTCGTCCAGCAATCACTAATCAATCATTCAAGAATTTTTATAAAATACATAAAAATAAATGACGATCTTCGGTCAGTGGTCGCGCGGTTTAAGGCGTCAGTACTTGAATCGAGGTGACTAGATCGGAGTTGGTTCGAGCCCAGCTGCTGGAGAGGATTGGCACCTTCTCTGCGGGTATGGTAGGGTGGAATAATGTTAGCTTGGGTCAATGTGAGAGATTGATACCGGTTGATATTTGACTACCCCCCTAATTAATGAGGTTTTCCAGGTTTACCTCATTTCTGCACTGAATAGTGGTTAGGGCCTACCAACGTAAGTCGTTCCTGGGCGCAAATGCGACCTGCTTAATAATAATATGCCGCCCCCTCTCCCGCACAAGTCTCCGACTTCTGGGCTAATCCCTGTGATTAGAATGAGGGGTAGAGATATTATTATTATATTATTATTATTATATTATCTTCGGGTTGAAAGACTCTGGTGCTAATCTTACTACAATTAAGATACACGGTGGATAGAGGTCCAGTATAATAGCGGACGGTTGTATGTAGAAGATGCATGCATTAACAGTTATACTTTTACTGACATTTGTAGAAAAAGTTATATATTATTGCAAAAGTATTTAAGCCTATTCAATTCTTACAATTTCTATTAGTAAATCATATGTATGTTTTTTGATACCAAATATCCATAGATAAGATTGGATTCAATAAATATCTAACATAAAAGTAAATTTAGTTAAATTTGCTAGCAAAAGATACATACCTGACTTAATTGAAATTAATCAATGATTTCCAAAACTCGCCCCTTTAGTTAAAATTAAGTAAAAAAATTAACGTAGAAATAAAAATTATTTGAAACGACAATGTGAAAGGAGGTCACATGAAGAAGCAGTCCTAGAAATACAGAAATAAGTCAGATATCACATTTTGTGGCTGATATATTCTAAAGTTAATAATATGTTCAAAAGTTATTTTGAGTTTTGAAAATCATTGAATATGTCTTTTTAGTAGATTTACCTAAACTGATTTTTATTTTAAATATTTATTGAATAAAATCTTGCCTATGTCATTGTTCCTTAGCATAACTAGATATTTAGTATCAAAGAACATACATATTTTAGATTCGTCAGTTTTATTTTAGAAAACAAATAACACCAGATGGGAAGTATAAGAGATTATTTTAATTAATCATAAATTCCAAGTATATTATTAAAAATCGTGTGGCCTACATTTTCCCACAACTAAAAGTTTTAATAACTAATAATTTGGTACATAAATTAATGCAAAAGTGTGAGATTATAGTTGACAGTGGCATATGTAATACACAGCAAGAAATCGACTATATAGGGCACTTTTTTGTGGCGTGTGTAATCAATTTTTATATATTTTTAAGTATTACTAATTTGTGTGAAACTAACTATGTGGACAAAAGCCCCAACCAGCGTTGAATTACACCCACAATATCTACCCATACATTCCTTATTATTAGCTTTTGTAACAGTTTTTACTATATTAGAAGGTATTTTAAGCTAATATTAATCAAATCTCCTACAATTCCTGTCAATGAAGTCATATGTATGTTCTGATACGAAACATCTAGGTATGCTAATGAACAATTCCACAGACAAAGCTCTATTCAATAATTATCTTAAAAATGCAGCAATAGGTCAGATCTCATCTATTGTGGTTGAATTTTCGAGTTCCCACTGTCAAAAGTGAAATTGGATATTTATAGAGTGTTTCATTAAAGCAGGTTAGTAAACTTAGATAGATTAATTTCTTTGGATAATTATTGAATAGAGCTTTGTCTGTGAAATTGTTCATTAGCATACCTAGATGTTTGGTATCAGAACATACATATGACTTCATTGTAATCAATGTTGAAATTGTAAAAATATTTACAAAAATCATAAATGGTAGAATCTAGAATTTTAATTATTTTATCAAATTTACACCAACATAAGATATATACCAAATCGACTTAAATTTAAAGGAGAGCGGGTAAACCCTATTCCCTTCCCAACTATAACCGCCGTTTGCTATTCAATACGCATGCAAGTTACGATCACGCGACTTGCGATCTTGCAAACATTTTGCTTACTACCCTCTATACGAGAACGAGTCGTAATTCGCGTTCATAATGTTAACGGTTAAAACACATTGTATAATTGTAAATTTATTGTAATAATAGTAAATATTTGTGTCCTAAATATTCCTCTGTAGATGGAAAAAGTCACATACCTATGCTTTTAAATACAAATCAATTATACTGTTGTGCTTTATAGAGCAACCTGATGATGTAGTTCTGGAAAATACTAGTTGGATTAAATGCTGCTATCTTTATAGAAATAAATGTTTTATGTATACTAATAAGGTTTTTGAAAATATTCCTGATTTCCAGGAAACTGTCGACATTGTTTTAATAGACGGTTTAATATGTTTTGACTGTTAATACTACCACTCTTATAAATTAAACCTTAGCGATGATCTTAATGTCACTAATATAGCCTTATGAATCTGCACAGTATGTTAATTCAATAGAATGGTATACAGTTTTCGAACACACTTTTCTCCAATTAACACCGATGTAGTTTTCAATGTCTATAGTTTGAAAATCTACACCACATATGGTAATAGATTTACACCAGATTTTACATATTTACACTGAGATTTTTTTTGCTGTGTACAGTGTAACAAAAAAGTGTACCAAACTTTACACACGTTATATCGAATCTCCAGTTGAACTGCAGATTTATCATCCGTAAGATATAAAAATATATCTAACGTAATCATTTATTCAGGTAAAATACCGATAAAAATTTCTAGAACGTCAAAAACACTACAAATTAGTTAATTACATATCTATTTTAGTAAAAATATACAAATATGAACAATAATTTTCATAATTTGTTGGCATCAAAACGGGTTTACGTTGTATAAAATTAGACTTGACTAATTTTACTCGAGAAGAATGGTAACGTTATTGCCATAATTTTAGGAATTTTAGATGTTTATTTTTATTTTTTACAGGAGCTTTCTACGCAGCAGTTTTATATAGTAATGATAATTTATCAACATAAACTTAGTAACATAAGAGAAGAGTGAAATATTGGTAATAAAAGCTAACAGTGTTTTTACCTTACTAACCGGTTTTACTAAAATTTTACATATATAGTGGATAAAGCTACTGTAAGATTGTGTGGCTTACTATTGCATATTAAAATATTTTAAATCAACACAACATAAGTATCTAATAGCCAATCCTGAAATTGTTATTTGGAAATAGGATACGTACTTAGATTTTACTATTGACACTCATCATAGTCTATTGTAAAAACAATCGAGTGAATAGAGTGTAAATTTGGAAACTAGTTTCCAATTTCTGCAAATATTTTCCAAAATTCCAAAAAAAAACCTTCATTCATACCGATACCTATTGAATAAATATCTATTTCATAATAATTATTTTACCTGGATTTTGTCAGTAAAGGAAATTGAGATATGATGCATATACACAACATATCTCCTAAGGTCAATATATACTGTGGACTCTATTATCTTGTCAACTAAAGACTCATACTGGCATGGGACCTCACTTATCAAAGGTATTTTCCCCAGGGCAATAGCATCACCATTTTTGTTGAAATTGCTTGATTAATGATTTAAACCAAATGGCATTTTTAGTGACGAAATGGCCCAAACTGTAATTTATTGAATTAATATCTCATATTCAGAATAAAAACTCATAAGATCATTTATAGGCCGAAAATGATCAAATTAGGTGTATAGGTATCTAAATCTCGAAAAATAAAGCACGTAGAACAAAAGTAATATCAAAAATAAAATTCTTGATGTTTTTTAAAAATTTGTTGCTTAGATCGCTTTCTGCTGTCATACAGGGTGTTAAAAAAAGAGTGTAAAATATTTAAGGAGGTAATAATATGAACCAAAATAATGGGTCCGCAAAGTAACGGTTGCGGAGATATGGAATGTTTTATGTTTTTTAGCCCCTTTTTTTATTTTACAAAAACGTTGTATATTTTCTTATAATAGTTGGTTGATGTTTAGTGAAATAAACAGTATGTATTTGACAGTTGTTCTCAGTCCACAAGTTTTCTTTCGCTATGGCTGGTTACTCTAATGCAGAATTAACAGACATGCATTTCATGTATAGTCGTGCTAATGGGAACGCCACCGAAACGCGACATCTTTATGTTGACGCTTATCCAAATCGCCAGATTACTTCACAACGCATGTTTGGAAGAATTCACCAAAGATTGCGTGATACCGGTGCGGAGCAAACAGTGCCATTTATCCGGAAGACCAAGGTCGGTATCCACTCCTAGAGCAGAAGAAGAAATTCTAGCACTGATAGAGCAGAATCCAGGTACTAGTGTGCGGAGAATATCAACCGAGGTAGGAATTAGTGGTCCTCTTGTTTGGAGAATCCTTCACGAGCAACTGCTTTATCCATACCATGTGCAACGAGTACATGCCTTAAATCCAATAAATGATCATCAAGCACGTTTGGTTTTTTGCCGCTGGTTTCTTCGTCATGATGCTGAAGACCCTCGTTTTCTTGCAAACATTCTTTTTACTGATGAGGCCGGGTTCACAAGAAATGGAGTGTTTAATTTTCACAATACGCATATACGCATCCTCATATTCTAATAGAATCTGGACATCAGGCACGTTTTTCATTAAACATTTGGATGGTGACAGGTTTGTTGGTCCTGTTATTTTACCAAACCGATTAACAGGCGCTGCTTATCTCAACTTTCTGCAGAACACACTGTATGAGTTTTTGGAAGACGTTCCTTTGAATCAGAGGCAACAAATGTGATTCCAGCATGATGGTGCTCCAGCTCATTTTTCCATGGCCGTTAGAGAGCATTTACACCAAACTTTTCCACATAGACGGGTAGGAAGGGCCTGTTTTATGGCCTCCAAGATCGCCTGATCTGAACCTTCTAGATTTCTTTGTTTGGGGATATTTGAAGACATTAGTGTATGGTACTCCTGTAAATAGCCTGGAAGAGCTGCAGCTAATCAAAAGTGTCAAGAAATCCAAACCAAGGAGGGTGTTTTCTAAAGAGTTCGAATATCAAGATGTTGTGTCTGCTCGGAAATGGACGGAGGGCACTTTGAACATCTTCTGTAACTTTGTTTTTTGTTTGTTAAAAGCTTTCTTTGTCGGTTTATTCCTAATAAAATAAAATGTTTTAAAAACGAATAGTGGTCCATATCTTCGCAACCGTTACTTTGCGGACCCTTTTCTGCTTATTTTGGTTCATACTATTACCTCCTAAAATATTTTACACTCTTTTTTAACACCCTGCATATTCGTGTACCCAATATTTCGTTAGTTAGATTATATTTTGTTGCCATTTGTTTGTATTTCTTTGGTATTATCGAAAATACCCAGGTTGCATGCGAAGTTTTTAAATGTTTAGAATAATTAGTAGCAAACAGTATTTCAAAAATAAAGGACCTTAAGACAAACTGTAATAAATATAAAAAAATAATCGTGATAACTTCTTAGATGAAAAAATAAACTGAAAATAAAAAGGTTTTTTGAACCAATAATAACATTGATTGATTGATGTCTATTTATGAATATACTGAATTAAGAAATTTATTTTGCCAAAATTTATTTATTTCACTCTGTTCAATATTATAATATGCTTGTATACCTTTCCTTTGTAGGAACATCAATCATACAATCAAAACAGAAATACAAGTACCTCCGCGTCAAATTATATTTTGATAGAAGATATGGCACCAACAATAAAAATGTCAAAATAAAATTTGAAAATAAATCAATTAATTAATAAACTTAAAAAAACTTTTATGTAGGAGCTTTAGAAGCTCAGTAGACTTTAAATTGAAATACTTTAATTTTGACTGAAAATTATTAACACAGACAAACGATAAATATGTTTTAGAATAAATTTTATATTTGGTGAGTAGGTACCGAATTTTATAAAACCTTGTTTAATAACGCAAAAAAGAATAAAAATATATTAAATGTAATAAATAACTACAAATGACAAAAAAGACTTTGAAATAATACACTAATTTTATATTACGCCGTATTCTTGAAATAGTGTTTTCTACAGATACAAATAATTTTAAACATTTAAGAACTGAATAATATAGAATTTAGTAAAAAACAGGAATGCTATCTTATACGTCTTCGAATATTTAAAGATACCGAAGTAAAATGAATATATGATGACAGAAAACGTTCTAACCAACAAATTTGTAGGTACAAATATCTTTAAAAATACGTATTTTTTAACATTTAACTGTAGATGTAAATATTGTTAAAACATAAACTTACGTAGTTTTGCATTTAAGATTGTTCACTTTTGTTTATAAGTATCTGAAAATAATTGTTAAAATGTGGGGTTAGAATCGCAAAATAATGTGTCTTACAAACGGTTTTTAAAAGTTATTATTTTATTTGAGGAGAATTTAAATAGTAAAAGTGAATAAATAAATCATCAAGAATTTTATTTTTGATGTTACTTTTGTCCTACGTGTTTTATTTTTCAAGATTTCTGTACCTAAAACCACCACAAAGAAAGAAATACAACGACCTTAAGTATTCATTCTTGGAAAAAATACTACATTATGAAATACAGCTACAGTAAATGAATTAAGTTCCGCGAATAATGTGTAATTAATTTAAATTATTTTGTATAATTACTAGCAGGTTTACTTTTTTATTTAAATTCGGAGATTGCATCCAATGTGGCAAAAACTTGACTATCCGTAACCTTGCATTTATTTGCTTATACTGCCCACAGTGATTGGAATTTATTCAATGAGGTACATTCACAGATAAATGTATACAAAAGGTGAATATACAGTGTGGGGCATGGAAAACTTGCCGCCCAAGTTTTCTTCATTTTGATGCAAAACTAAAATAGCATTAACTTTTGTTTTGAAGCAGATATATTTTACAGATGTACCCATTCCCCAAATTTCTGCTTCTAATCGAGGGTGACCTTCATTCTTAAGATCTTAATGTCATTGTGTGACATATCATTTTAAAGAGCATTAGAACTTTTCAACGCCCTCTAGTATTTTAATTTTTGAAGAGAACATTTTGAGACCTCTCGCCCCGGGCGACGCTCCATTAAACCTGTAAATGATACTGCAGGAAACAACTACTCTGCGAACTAATGCCCCCGACCTGCTGCAATGTAGGTCGCTTCCTGCAAGTCGAGCCGCTTAGGCTGAGCAGGAAGTAGCAGACCACTTATGTTTCACAGGCTTATATATTCCTCATTTAATGATAAAAATTACTTGAAATCCACCATACTTAATATGAGATAAAGTTATGTTTGTTTAAAGAGTTGTTTTGTTTTATTTTGAGAATAACAATTGCTGACTCAAGTAATTCATATTATCTATGTTTTCTTTATTTGAAGTTTTAGTGACTTGAAAGAATGACTGCAAATATTTGAAATAATATTAAATAATTTTGAACAAAATAAATAATAATATTGCATTATTTTCCCGCTATAAATAATTTAAAAGGCATCAGCAGTCACAGGATTTCACACATAGGTACCTAGGTGTAAATACACCTTTTCAACTAACAAAACGTTTTAAATATAGCATTTTGCCTATGAATCGAACGTAATTTTCAAGCCCACTTAGTATTTATTTTTTATATGTATATTTATTTGTTTATGTATTTATCTTTTTGTTTTAATAATACTCAACAGACATGTTACGTTAGGAGTTATGCACAATCACGGGTAAATACGAATATATTAAACAAAATATTAATAAAATATACACATTATTACCATTATTGTCTCAATGTGTATGAATTACCGTTCGAAATAATATACAGGATGATGCTATTTTTTTGGAACCACAACAACTCTTTAAAGAAGAGTATGAGAAACTTTACCAGAATTTACAAATCTTTAAGAGACCAAATCAATATATTGTACAAGCTATTGCGATAATACTGAAAGACTCTTTAAAACGAGTTTTGCATCTTATTTTGAACTGCTGAAGTATTTGTAGTGAAATTTACTGGTGTAGATTTTATTACAAATGCGCCAGCAGTTTAATACAAGTCGCCAAGTGTATTTTAAAAAGTGTTATTATTGCAATAGCCTGTACATTTGGCAACAAGGCGGGCCATTACGATTGATGAGGTTGAATAATAACAGACAATTAGCAACAACGATCTCCCTAACTACAGAGCATGCGCAAATGTTATAAAATACGAATGAGTCGCCTGATTTTTACTAACTTTCGAGAATAAGGTCATACATTCAACAACACTATTTTGAACACTATTCCTAAAATTATTTATATAAATCGTGCATTTGTCCAAATTTTTGGTTTTTGATATGAAAGTACTAAAGCTTTAAATGCTACAAACAAGTCAAGAGATCCTTTTCGATTTTTGATTAATTTTTAAGTCTTGAGCGTTTCATTTTCCAGAGGCGTGCTATATTTTTTTATGAAAATTTACCCCACATCTACGCTACTGGTTTTAATGGAACATAATATTCACATTGAATGCCATTTTTTATGGGTATTAGGTACCCGAAATCCATCGTAGATATGAAGATTTCGTGAGGCAACAAATATGTATTAAATTAGACAATCATTGGTGTACATGGTATATGAAGCGAAAGGAAGCATTGCAACATTGTTTGTTTGTGAGCTACCAGAATGTATACAGGGCCTTTAGAAAATCAATGGTAAACTAAACTTTTTTTTTTCATTTATTGTATTCACCGCTTCATTTCGATTCCAAATAACATGTTATGTATTTGCTCCTAACATAAATACCAATAAAAATGTATTAAATTAATTTTTAAACATTAATAAATGTCAAATATCATTACATATTACTTTTGCTTGTATAGTTTAATGTTTATGTAAATAAAGAAGCAGGTTACGTTTAACAGTACGGTAAGTGCACCACATCACCACTAATAATTAGTTCATTACCCACACAGTATTTATAATATGTATCTATGACCCACAAATGTCACAAAAACGCAATACAAGAAGCAAAGGACTGTTTACATCACCAACACCGTAACCTGCACCTGTATCCACGGAAACATACCACGCTGAACGGCGTGTAACGTCACTAATGATATCGCGTTTTCGACCACGTGGTTTTGTTTACATTCTACGGTAATGTATTAATATAATATTTAATTATTATGTGGTTATTGCCGACAGGTACATGTTCTGACCTTTCAATATATTTGTAATACATTTTAAACCAATATAAAATTTATACAACTTCCCCATTTTGCATTAGAAAAGCTAACTTGGCGTGCGCATGTAAAAGTTCTGAGATTGGAACCGCAAAAAGTAACACTATATGCAATTTTTTGCACATTAGAATAATATTAAAAAATGTTATTTCTTGGTACCACAGTGAGCCATATCTCTAGAGGCGTTGATTTTTCTCAAGTTCCTAAATATTTTTATTTTGATCTCAGGTCTCTGTGATATCCCAACCCAAACTTTCTGGGACAGTCCGTATAAAAAAGTGTCCTTACATTTTGATAAATCGTAGTGCTACACTCTAATATAATCAAAAAGAAAGGTAAAAATGTGTACGTGAGAAATTTTTGTACTGCTACGCATGATAGAGGCAGCATGGTCATCTGTTACCTATATCTACCCGAATTGTGCCCCCTAATGTTTGTTAGTCCCCAAACTTTTACTACTGCGAAACGGATTACTTGTTTGACAACGATGGGCTTTGTTTATGTACCGAACTAAAAATTGTATTTTTAGAAAACCAAATAAACGAGATCAAAGTTGATAAATGGCCTCTAACAAATATTTACACTTTTAAGTGAATTGATTACAGAACGAGTGCATATACAATATCAGTTCCAAGTATTAATATTTTCCGTACAGGAACAATAAATTTGAAGGCCTCGATTGGTACTAAGATAAGGGTTTTATAAGTTTTGTATATATAAGGGGCATAATTGTTGTTTATTTGTATTTTTATTTGCTGATTGCAAAATGGTTACCTACAGTAAAATATTTATTTAATAAGACCTTTTGTTGCCACCGGTGAAATTATGGTTCTTTAAAGAAAAAAATACGTTGAGGGCATATTTAGGGAAGTTCAGTTAATTTATGTGTAGAATAAAATATTCTGAGAAATAAAATTTAATGTTTCTAACATAGGTTTAGAGTAAAACAGATTTCTAATATATTTTTGTTTTAAGTAAAATTATCAAAATTTGTATTTTGGCAAATCTTTAAAATAAAGACTTTCCAGAATACAGAACACAGTTGTCAGTTTCAAAAATGAGCATTAAACATAACCAAATGTCGTTGTTGTATCAATTATTTATAAAGAAAATCGTATTAAATGATAGAAAATGTTGGATATTTTAGCAACATGTAGTTTTATTTTGCACAAATATTTTGCGATAATAATTCATATACTAAAATTAATATTAGTTGATTACTAATTTTATTGATACTCACACATAATTTTTAAAGAAATAAGTGCACTATTATTTTTCAGTGCTAAAAGCTTCATCTTATTTATTAAATTTCATTAGTGCATTGTTAAACGCCAATATTAATTTCAAATTTGCACGTTTTCTGCCTGTCAAAATGATGGTTTCTGTCTATCACGCCATTTGTTGCGCATATCAAACCAAATATAGCAAATATAAACAAGTGTTTATAATGAGTAAATGGGTCATGTTCGGTAGTTCACTGTGGTCAATAGTGTGGCAATGGACGGATTTCGTCTGCTGTAGATTGATTGAATATTGTAGTTGTAATGCATCAAAAATAAAGGATAGTTTTTTCAAAATTTGTCATTTTCTTATAGAGGCTACGAAAGATTAGGACCGCCTACCAAATTACGTTGCTTTATTTACAAATACCTTATTCAAATCAAGAATTAGCCGGCACCGCCGATCTTCAAGTTTTGTAAAGCCAATATTCAACCTTGAAATTCCTTTATTCTCACTACAGAACAGGTCCAGTTTTAAAAATAAATTGTATATTTGATTAGGCAATTCTATTATCAAGAAGATATGACAATTTAAACCACTCGAAGGAGAAATATAGAACTAATTTTGTTAATAAAAAGACGGAAAAAAGAGTTACCTAGTTATTTTGAAATATATTGAATTAAATAAAAAAATCAATGTAGAATGTTTGTATTTTTAATACAAGTAGTACGCGAAATGTAGCAAAATTGCATCTAGTGGCCACTAACTACTCATTGCATTGCAAAAACTAAATTTCACGAAACAACTTATTAGCTCTCTTCAGTACCTGGCTGTTTCAATATTTGTCTAATCCGACAAAAGAAACCATGAGTACACGAAATGTGGTGAGAGGCAATAAGCTCGAAACTGGTATATGTCTGGTGAGCCGCTGACGAATGACTTTGGTTTCTTGCTATAGATTTTAGAGTAGCTGTTTCCCGAAATTCCATTTTTACTTTTTTAAAAGTACTTTCTTAAACATTAAGTTATTAAATTCAACACAAATAATATCAACTTTAAATGCCACGTGCCATTTAGTGTTCCCCTTCAATAAAAAATTCAAATCCCGCCCATGCACCTATATTACATACATATTATTTACATGTCGTGACAGAGGAATAACAATCAATCCACCCATAGAATTCTTTTATAATATTCATTTCAATATTATTGCATTGCATGTGTCTCAGTATCAAAAATATGGGAGTAAGGATAAAGATAAAAGGCTGTTGATTTGCCATTCCTCTATTTTCTTCATAGTGAGAGTCCAAGGAAATTCAAAGATGAGTCAGTTTTACTGTACAAAAAATAATTATGTACACTAGAAAAAAGGATTAGTAAACTTTATACAATTGTATACCTGTGTACTACAAGTTGTGAATATAGCTCCAAACACAATTTGCAGTTTTACTGCACATATTATTATGCTTACAATTTTGTAGTAATAATGTCCAAAAATGTTTCACTGCAACAGAAATATTACCAAATATTACATACATTCTTGTACCATTTACTAATAATTTGTGAGTTTATTGGCACAAACACAGCAGTATTTTCATAACCCGTACTAGAAGGTTTTATAAAAATTATCATTGAATTATTTAAAAAATTACATATTAGTTAACAAGTTTTACTACTCTGCTGCAAATTCGGAATTTCAGGAAGCTACTACTTCGCAGCATCAGCATTAGCACCTGAAAGACACATCAGACATATACTGCATTTGAGCTTGTTGACTATCATAAGTATGCCATAGTCTCAGCCAAAAGATGTCTAGATGGATCTCTAGCTGTTCGTTTGTCACATCCAACAGAACTTGCATTGCAATGGCTGTTCGATCTTTGTCATATCCGACGGAAGGTAAAGAATGTGCGAGATGTAAGTGTATCTAGCGGTTACTCCATGCTGAACTACTTCAATACAATTTGTAGTAAATAATAATACAATTGCGTCTCTGTAGTTTTGGTAATGATAACTAAAAGTGTGATGGCTGATAACAATCTGTAAATATTGTCATTTAAAATTTTTAATTATTACAAAATATAGTTAAAAGTTTCACAATTATGTTAAAATTTCCAACTCAATTACTACAACACTTTTGCATTTATCACAACAAACTTATATGGTTTACTACATGTATTGTTTATTCAACGACAAAATTGTAAGCAAAAATGTACTGTTTCAATAGTATATCTTTCAGTGTACCTTCTTTAAATAAATAAAGTACGTAGGTAACCTTAATTATAGAGCAGACAAACAATAGTACTTGCAATCTGTTTAATTTAATGTGATCACATTGATAAAATATTTACATTACGCCATTCCCGAAATTTTAAATTAATGTCACTGCCTTTGAAGTTGTTCGTCTGCATATTAGTGTTAAACTTTGGTACAAGTTATGGAATCTGAACTGCAACTGCCTACTTCGTTGATCCCATTACTTTCTCTGTACAAAACATATTAACAGTAACATGGTAATATAGTTAAGCCGGTAGAAATACGTGGACTCCCTATTTGCATCTTTATATCTAAAGTTAATATTTTTCAATCAATTAGAGACCAATAATCCAACAAGGTATTTACCCGAATCTGAAAAAGTTCTTCTATTTAAATAACTCGATATTTGTTATTTTTGTTAAATTATTATCGTGTCAAAACTGATGAAATTTAAAAATGTTCCCTTGAAATAAAAAAAGTATCCTTTGAACAAATTGAGATTAAATGAAATATTTTATGTGAAAAAATTGTGTCATAACTCAAGCCACAATTATCTGCCACTGGAAAAAAATATCGGTAGAATGCAAATTTTATTTTCAACGAAAATGACCTCTTGACTTCTTTTGCACAACTTTACCATTGGTAAAGATCATGCGTTTAGATACATATAGAATTACTCAGGAAGTTCGGAATATGAGTATCTTCATTTTGCTATATGATAAATTGTGTCAAATAAATATGTTGACTAAACAATTTGTTTTTCTCTCATAAACGGTAATAGAATTATGACAGCAAACAGGTTTTGAATATGAGAACGTCGCACACCTACCATGCCAGGCAGTTGTATATAATATACCTAAATACACTTAAACATATTTACTGCGAATGACCTTTTTTCATAATATAGAAGAGAATGTAAAATAGTTATATCATGTGTTCGAAACGAATGCCGTTGCTTGCCAAAAGCGT
Source organism: Monochamus alternatus (assembly GCA_037114965.1). NCBI lineage: Eukaryota > Metazoa > Arthropoda > Insecta > Coleoptera > Cerambycidae > Monochamus > Monochamus alternatus. The sequence continues at coordinate 76,720,523 of CM073429.1, read as the reverse complement.
TTACCGTACAAACGTCTCGTAGCTAGAAAGTTTTACATAGATTCGTCATAAATTAACATGTCATGCAGCTGATCATGGTTACTATAAATTGTTCCATTTTGGTTTATGTATACTCATAAACATCAAACAAGCTCTAAAGAAAAACGAAACGTACTAGCCACAATAGTACTACGACTAATAATACTTTTAACTTTTACAGCAGCAACTGACAGATTGCAATGTTGTCGAACGTTACAGTACGTTATAGTTTTAAGGATTTTGCGGGAAATATTAGTTTATTAATACTGATACAAAGAACAAATTACATCACATGAGCTTTTACTTAACTTTGTACCTTCCTAACACAGTTTTGCATTTTATTACTGTTGTCTTTTTATTTTTTAAATGTATTTGTAGAAAAACTATTCGTATTAGAAATTTTTTTCATAAGAGTTTTTTGTTGTTTTTGGTCAGATGCAAACCCCTTTAGTATCGGCACTTATATACTGGACACGCTGTATAGACTGCTATACAACAATATGTCAAAAATCTCCTCATACAAGTTTCCTTCCCTATTTCTTTTATAAAGTTTGCCCTTCAAAAAGTGCATTGATATACAAAGACGTCATTTTGAACATTTTAGGGAAAAAAATTTTGAATTAAAAAAAACAGCTGAATTGTAATACGTTTAAATAATATAAAAAACAAAAGTTAATACTAAAAAAATGTATACCTAATAAAAAAAGGTACAAATTATTGTTTATAAAAAAATGAAACTTTTAAAAGAAAAAAATGTGTTCATTACATGTTAATTTTTATATAATAATATTAACATACTAAAATATAGGTCATTACTAATAAGTGAAATATATTTTTTAAAGAATGTGAAGAAAATATCTAAAATAATAAAATCTATTATCTGTTTTCTTTCTCATAATCGATCTCAGTTTAATCCAACATTTTTTTTTTGTTTGGGATATTGTAAAAGGAATTAATTAATAGGCAAAGTGTGTATAATTAAATATGTTTCCTACAAAAATACTATCTAAATTAAATAGTGCCCGTTAAGACCGGCATTTACTGTACCTGTTTACATCTATAAAATGACTAAAATGTTTAATATTTTTTTCAGCTACCTATACTATAAATGTTAAATTCTCAGACATCTACTCAAGCGTAAATATATATTTATTTTTAATAATAATATCTTTTTATAAATACTAATTTATGCCTATTCTCTATAAACTTCAACAAAATCTGTTAAATTTCCATAAGTTATTGAGCCACGATTTCATTAAAATAAAAATGTCACTTAACGGAAGTTTGGACTGTCTATATACCATTATTATGAAAAAAATATTAATTGGTCTTCACATTTCCTATAAGTTTTTGAAAATATTTGGACAGTAAAAAACCGTATATTTATATTGGTACATTTTTACAAATTATATCTTTAAAATAAGTGGTATATTTAATGAATTTAATGTGTTATATAAGTACCAAAATTTATATTTAATCTAATTTTCTAGCCTTCCAATCATGACATTTCTTCCAGTGTAATCAACACATTGCTTATGTATTCATATATTTTTATAAGGTGAACATATAATTTTTTCTTCAAGAAACGCTCTATATATTTTTTACTTTATTACGCTGGATTATAATCCGAGCATGTGATCTACCACTTTTAAATTAATTTATTACTACAAACAATTGACATTGATTAGTGACAATGTGAGGAAATCGCAGCGAGTATACAAATAAAATGTTCAAAATGCAGCTCTAGTAAAATAGGGATATGAAATTATTATTTGTTTATAAGTTATCACAAGTATAAATAGATCGTGATTGTTTAATTGTTATTTGCTTCAAATTTTTTTATTTCTTGGGAATACACTTGTGTTTGTTTACGAGACTATTGATCTAGTGCTGTTCAGTTCTTTTTCACCGATGACATCTTCCAAAATCGCCATCATCGATTTAATCGATGTTTAGCATTAAAATGCTTCTGTTTTTAAGGAAAAACAAAAATAAAATCATATCGTGAAAGTGTAAAAAAACCTGGGTTAAAATTTCGAAACACCAATGTAGCAACTTGAATTAGGATTGATGTAAGTATATGTATAAAAGGGTTTAGTAGGATAAGTATATATACGTATGTATGCAGCCGAAGTCAGTAATAATGTAAGTTCAAATTTCCCAGAAGGTTATATCTCAAAAAGAGTTTTATTATCACAAAATGTTTGATTTATCTAATATAAGGTGTAAAATTATTGCCAAACTGACAAAATTAATTAATTTTATTTTTAATCTACTAAACAAATACATATATTTTTTCAAATTTGGTATGCAATAATCATAAAAAAACTTTAGTAATTTTTTTTTCTCAAATACCTCTTAAGAGTGCTACCACCCCTGATAAGAGTTGTCGATAGTTTTTATTAAATAACTATGATATAAAATCATAACATTTTTGGACTGAACTTTTTGTATTCAACAAAATGCAGTTTAAAATTTATATTATGTGTCTAAGAAAATAGCTTGACCGAGGGCGAACCTGACATTCCTGTTATCTGTCACAAGCTTGCAATTTTTTTTCATGGCACCCTTGGAAAACTTTATAATGCTATCTAATGGCTGTTGTATTTTAGAGTACGTTATAAAGTTTTTCGGTGTTACTCGAGAACAATGCATTCTATCGATTTTTCTTAAGAATATCTTTTGTATGTAAAAAACATCAAGATTTCATAATATGTTCCATTCAGAAATTTGAAAAATCCGCGCGTAACCCGATTAAAGTGAGCTTTATCCTCGATCAAGCTTTTTTCTCACACTGGTATAAATTTTGAAATGTGTTCTATTGCATACTGTTAAGCACAAAAAGTTGAGTATCTGAACAAATTTAAGTTATTTAATAAAATACATTTTTGGAGCCACGTTTTCAAGGCCGGTAGCTCTCACAGGGAAGTTTTTGAGAAAAAACTATGCTAAGGTTTTCGTCACATTTTGACTTGTTCTACATGCATAGAAATTTTGAGTACTCATTTCAGAAACACCTTGTATAAATTAAAAATACGTTTCACATATACCTATACGATTATCTATAATATTTTAACTATAGGACTATCTTAGTTATTACTTTTTTAAGAAATTGAAAAATGTGTTAAAAAGTATGACCAAAATTTTTAACAGGGCGTCCTATCGATATTTCTTAACATATTATTATAATAAGTTACAATTTGTAAATTTAAAATGGAATACATAATATTATTATGGAGAAAAAGGAATTATAGAAAGAGTTTACGCGACTTGCAACTGTTTTTTAAATATTTGCTATATCCTCTTTAATAAATAATAATCTAGATAAACAGTCTCGATATAATAGAACGCCCGGTATATATAATAGAAATTAATAATTAGTACAAAATAGATGCATGATTTATTTATATTGTATAGTTTTTAAATATATACCTAATTTTGTAATTTGTCTGCCTTTCCGTTATATTTTTTTTTAGCGTGGAATTAGGATCATGAGAATAGTATAAAATGTAGATCGCGTATAAAGTTTTTTGAAATGTGGTTTGTGTTACCTTTGCGGAATTCCAGATGGGCAGAAAAATCGTCCGGAAGGGGAAAGTTTAGCTCCTAGTCGAGCAGCAGGACGCGTACCACAGTCCTGCGGCTACATTGCAGGAAAACTCCTGCGGGCAGAATTCCAAGCAGCAGGATACTACCACCGAGTACGCACTTACACCAACACTTATCAAGTGCATAGCACACTAAACACTATATATGAAAAATTCTCAAGCAGGAGCCGAGCGAACGGAATGAACTTAAATTAGGAAACGGCCACCTACGCGTAGAGACGAGTTTTTATTAGCAATATTAGTAAAGTCACAGTTTACACGTTTGTGTTAATGTTAATTGTTGCCGCGAACTGTTGGTAGCAGTGCTTTGTCATGGACTGGACCAGACTATATGCCGTCTTCGACGGAGAGTGTTTCTTGCTCCCAGACGAAATGGTTTCACAATTTCTGGCTATTTCACTAGATAACCGACGCGCTGTACGCTGCAAGTAGTGCGGACTTCTGAACACGTCTCTCGTCACTAGATCTATTAGCTGAGAGGTTATTTCGTCGGTAACATGGCGAGAAGTAGTCTGGTCTACTTTTTTTATAATTATTACTTTATTATTTGCATCTGTAACGTGCTGGCCGTTAAATCATTGCCTTATTGGATCGGATATATCTTCTGGCAGCTGGATTGGTTGCTGTTTTCTGTGAAATGGCGGATTCGAAACGCCATTTTTACCTATTGGCACGCCAAGAATTTTTCGTAACCCAAGAAAAACACTAGCGGGAATTCTGATTCACCCAAGATCCGTTTTTATCAGTGGGCAATTGCGAGCTTTATGAATTAATAATTTTTTCCGGGAATTACGTGAAATCACTTCTACCTTTTACTCCTTCGTATACGAGATGATACATCACAATTACTTACTTGATAGTCATGCCTTGTTAAATTTACTGTTTATTTATAATGATAATTATATACAATTTCAAACCGTGTAACTTGTTAAAAGCAATAAACTCAAAGTTAGTGTTGAAAGTACAGAAATTATATTTGATGTAAGATTTTATATCGTAATATTTTAGAAATGAAAACGTAGGATATAACAAGATCCTGTTAGATAGGTTATTTTGGCTAGTGTTCAAAAGAATCTCCGCATTTGGATCATCACTGACTGCATGCATAATACGTATAATTTTACCCGTATAAATCTTAACTTTCCAGATCTCAACTTTCAATTCAGATAGATTTCAGGTAACTATCCCGAAAATAAAATAATAATTGAAAGATGTGTCACAGTGCACAATTTTGGGAAATTTTGTTTACCTTGAAAAGTTAACTAGGATTTACCAAAAAAGGGAATTCAACTTTCAAATGAATCACTGATTGCAACAAATGCGTCAATTTAACAATAATAATTCTTTGAAAAACAAAATATGTGAAACTTTCGTATCAGAGAATGTCTGATTTTCCATATGAGGACATCCTCGAAAGTATTTTACATATATGATATTTCATTTAAAATTATTAATTAATTACATTTTTTGTACATCTAGTGAATAGGAAATAATATTAACTAAGACTAAAAATAAGACTTTAGTACATTTTTCTTTTGCTTCATGGAGCCACCCATCGTTATACCTTGAATATTTAGAATGCTTTAAGAAAATATATTACCGATATTTCTTTATATAAAGTATAATATTGTATTCTATTTTAGCCATTCCTAGAAAGATCTCTTTGTGAAACGATTAAATTTTAGAAAAACAAAATATAACTAGGCATTAAGAAAAATGTATCTTAGTTGCCTGTAATATTTTCAAATAAATTAAACATATTTGTATTATGTTTACTATTTATATTGTTTTTAGTAAGCTAACCATGTAAATAATGTATGATATATATTGTACCAATATCTATAGTGCACTTTAGTTTATCAACGTTAACTTAAAATGTGTGTTTTACGTTCAAATAACTAAAAAAGCGAGTACTAGTTGATTCTATCCAAATTGTAGGTATTTTGTACACTTTTTTAATGTAAGTTTAAAGGCAACTTTGATAATTAGACAATCCTAGAGCACATAGTAATGACAAGAAAATTATTTAATGTGGCTATAAATTCACTTATTTGAAATAAAAATAAATATCTTAGGAAGAAAGACTAGCAGCCACTATATAAAAATTTTTGTGAAAAATGTCAAAAGCTACGGTAATGAGAAGGTGGGATTGCAGCAATAAAAGGTTAAAAGAAAACTCTTTAACCACTAGTAAGTTACTTTAGAAATATTGGTTTGATTGTTACAGCAACGTAACTTGTTTGGAGCTTATTTTTGCTGAGAATAACCAATAACTATTAATGGCCAAAAGCTATTTTCCTCAGTGTAAATTAGTCACGATTAGTACGCACTAGCAAAATATCTAGCTGCAGTGATAAAACCTTTACTTGGTCCAGTTTTAAGTTTTTTAGTAAATTGTTTTTAACGGTTAATAAGTAGGTCTAATCAAAAGCCAGTAACCTACTGCGATAGATCTATCTAGATCCCTTTAGTAATGATAGAAGTGATAGAAAATATGTACCAATTCAATGTAAGAAGGAGGCTTTATTGTTTATGTAAAATACCGACTTAAAATATTAAAATCGTGCTAATAAAATACATTTTATTATGATTGATACGTGATATTACAACACTATCACCAACAATTACAACCACTATACAGATTATCTTAGTAAGACTATTTTACTGGTCGACTCTTGCGTTAAAGAAATAACCTAAACATTTGTGTATTCTTATCTTTCATCATTCAAATTTCATAAAGTTTACGCCAAATGTAGCAAGCTACATCTAGTAGGCACTACCTACTTCATACCAGACTTGAAAACAATGAAACGTCCTACATACTGTCGGTACCATTGAAAACTGTCGACCTTTATTGCGTGTCGGCGGTAACGATATTTATAAAATGAAATTTCAGGAAACAACTACATACTCTGCGGGCTAATGCCCCGACCAGCATTGAATTACACCTGAAAACCTATAGCAAAACATAGTCTGTTTTATAAATTTTGTTACAATACTGACAAAATACTTTATATATAGATACTGTGTCATATTTTTAAAACAATTGTTTGGCCTTATTTCAATAAGGTGTTATCTATGTGAAAAAAGATTTCTTTTTTTTTAATATAAACTTCGGTTCAAAATTGCTGCATACTACGTGCTACATGCTGTAGGTACCATTTAAAGCTGTTGACCGTTATCACGTGTCGGCAATAACGATATTTGCAGAATAGAATTTCAGGAAATGGCTACTCTGGGAGCTAATGCCCCGACCATCATTGAATTACACCTGAAAAACCTATACAAAGCATAGCCTTTTTTATATTTTTTTTTTTATTTATTTTTGGTTCAAAGTTATAGGGATCACTCTGATAATGATTTTATCTAAATAACTCCGAAACCAGTTGAGATAAATTTATGAAAATTTGGTAACCGACTTACCTAACTGTTATGTGCTCAGTTCGCCAATGTAAAAAATACAAATGTTTATCAGATACGTTCCAACCTGAAGGAAGAGAGAGGGATATAATTTTCACTATGTAACTATTTTTTGTTTTTATTTTTTTTACTGAAAACTGTGAAATTTAAAAATATTCTCAGGAAAATATGATACGCTTGGTTCATACTGATAGAATGCTCCATTTTCTTGAGTAAAATCCTTTTAAAAATAATGTTATATCCGTTAATAACGAGAAATCGAAATTGTAAATATTTTCTATCAATGCGCAAGTTGTGAAAAACAAAAATGCATTTGCATTGATAGTTCAATTACTGACTTTTTGCGTCATCTTATAAGTCGAAAATTCAAAATTTAACCAACGTGTAGAGCTATCACATTTAGTTATGGCATATGCAATGGAAATGCGTTAGATGCGGTACAAGAATGTTGTAGACTACTTACTTCTTCAGCATAGGGAGTAGGGAAAGTGTACACAGAAATTTGAGATCATGGAAATTCTGAACGTATCTACTCATGGGAAAGGGTTCGGTCTCCAGATCCAAATCCTATAGATTACTTGTATGGTACGACGAAAGATATAAATGATTACTTTTTTGAAGAATTCAATAGAGGATTCTTTTGTCAGCAAACCAAATCAAACTAAAAAAAATGAAGTTTTTAGATATGTTTGAGCAACTCTTTTTAAAGAGCATTTGCTATGAAATAAAGATACGTCTATTTCTTCTATTAATTATTCAAAAAAGATTTATAACAGAGAATTATTTGACAACGAGCCAAATGAGATTAAAAAAATGTGAAATTTTTAGATATTTTCGAGCAATTCTTTTTGAAAAACATTTGCTATAAAAGTTACTAATGAAATAAAGATATGTCTTATTAATAATTAGCGGTTTTCAATTATTATAAAACACATATTTTTTTGTAAACTTAATTAGCTACTCAAACAAAATTATCTGCTTCTTAGAAAACTAGGTTACTGCAGTGTTTTCAAATTTCTCGATTAAACATCGAATATAAATATTTATAATCCATCAGAAGCTACGCTTTATCTAAAACTTAGTGTTGCTCCAATGCTGCCACGATACTTGTTTTTACAAGCCCTGGAAAATTCTAGTTGCAATACACGATTTTATTATGGCGCACACAAAAATATTGACATTTTCTATTGGGATCTTATACAGGCAGTGATATAAGACGTATATTTCTAACATTCGTACTCTGTAAAAAAAAATCATCAGCATACTAAATTTTAGTTAAATTATACTGGTGTTATTGGCAGTCTAATATTATAATTTATTATATTATAATGTGTATAAATTACAATGTTTGTTATATGGAAAGAGCCATATCGAGATGTATCCAGTGCGTATAGCGAGATACACTGTCATGGTACTAGATATAGAACCATGCTTCATAACCCGTACCTGAGGCTTAGTTTAACAAGAAATGGAACAACATATTGGGGTATAAAGTTTTATAACAAATTATCAAACAAAATAAAAAAAATAAATTTCTTGTTTTAAGCGTAGGGTGAAACAATTTTTAATATTTAATAAATAATATTTTTAATAAAAGTTCTGCCATTTAAAAGAAATATGCTGTGCCATAAGTGGCGCCCTCTACTAGTGAAGTCAAAATTAGTTAAAAATTCTACTTTGTCGTGCCAAAAAACATTATTGTGCCAATTTTTTTAATACTCCAACAGGTTTCAAAGTTATTGAGATGTTTCAAAATAAAATTCTAGCATTGAATACCCTGTATTTTTTAAACCAGCAACATTCGGATAAGACATATTTGGCTCAATCGCCATATTTTGGTGTGTAGTACCTCCAGTTCAGAGATTGACCATTCTTAATGAATCACCCTGTACAGATATCTATTTTAAATTTTAAACCTTTATTTTAAATATTATTTATATTACTTTTAAGTCATCTTTACTATGCTTTCTCTTGCTTTCTTTTGACTTCTGTAAAGAGTTTTTGTATACCAGACACCAACAAACAAACATAAAAAAAAACTATAAAACACATTTTTTTGTAAACTTAATTAGCTACTCACTAGAAAAAGAATTATCGGCTTCTTAGAAAACTAGGTTACTGCAGTGTTTCCAGATTTATCGACTATATATACTCCAATATTACCACGATACTTGTTTTTGGATGCCCTGGAAAATTCTAGTTGCAATGCACGATTTTATTATGACGCATACAAAAATATTGACATTTTACATTAGGGAAGTAAAATTTTGGACAGTAAAATTAAAATGTATATTTCTAACATCCGTACTCTAAAAATAATCATCAGCATAACTTTAGTTAAATTTTACTGGTAGCATTGGCAGTATTATAAAATACATATTTTTTTGTAAACTTAATTCGCTACTCATTGGAAAAAAAATTATCTTAGAAAACTAGGTTATTGCAGTGTTTTCAAATTTTTCGATTAAACATCGAATTATAAATATTTATAATCCATCAGAAGCTACGCTTTATTTGAAACTTAATGTTGCTCCAATACTGCCACGATACTTGTTTTTACAAGTCCTGGAAAATTCCAGTTGCAATACACGATTTGATTATGGCGCACACAAAAATATTGACATTTTCGATTAGGGATTTTTCCGCAAATCTACACAACAAATAATAAGTAAAGTATATATTTTTGAAATGTATTTTTAGCTCTCTTTCCGTTTTTGCAACGAAATACAAGGTGTTCCTTACAAAAACGCAAGTTGTGGTCACAGCATAAGACTAAAAATATTATTTTATTTATTTTTATGCCCAACTGGGAATTCGAATGAGATTTAATACCATTTTACGAATGTGATTTGATACAAACACAACCAGTTATTTTCATTAATCAAAAATACCTTATGTGTTCAATTTAGTTTGGACTGATGGATGCATTGGATTAAAAATGCTGTTACCTTAAGTGCAGGGTGTATGAAATCGATTCGGAACATGTTCAGAATTATAAAACTAAGCTCCGCAAATGAAGGATTTATAATTTTAAACAAGCATTTGCTGCTCCACGAACGTTCAATTCAAAATGCGCATGAATGTGATGTCTGAATACAAAGCTGCTGCTAATTTGTAACCTACAAAAAATAATGTGCACGCTACTGCCCAAAGATGAATTTGTCATCCTCAACAACATAGCGCCATGTTGGAATTTAAAAAAGTTGTAAAAAATTGAATAAGAAATTGTTAAAAAACTTATAAGTTCCATTCATTTGTGCTGAAAAATTTTAGATCTAACAATATATACTTGTAACGTTGTTGTATTTGGTCTGCAGTTTATATTTTATGTTACTCTAAATTTGGTTGACTGATTTTGGCCTGATAATTAATTACACTTTACACTTTTTATATTAACATACTGTCTGTTCAAATCATTTTCAAGCATTTTTTTCATTTTACACGAATTTTATACAAAATAATTAATGATTATCCATTTAAAGCTATTTAAGGGTAGTTTATATAGGTTTAGGGGTAGTAGCGACATTTCCCCAGCTTTCTGACGTATTTCTGGGCCATTTCTAATGTTAATTAACAATAATCAATTGATTTTTTTATGATTTATGCGTTCCCCGAATAAGCAAAAAATCGGCTATTTTTAACATTGTCCTTTGATTTTGTATAATTATTTTACACGCTTTGTATCTCAAAAATGAGTGGTTCTAGGATATACATTTATTAAGTAAACCCCACTTAATTTTCACTGTATTATCAGAAAATATATGACACACCTTACATCTTAACCCAGACGTTACGAAATTATTTAACATTATTTTAAACATATGACGATTTCCGACGTCTGCAAGAATTTCTATCACTTTCTTCAAATTATTAAGGGTCATATTAAATATGTATAATAACGAAATGGTGTACAGCATTATATCAGACACTGTTCATCCTTTCTTATTAGCAGTACTTACTTAATTAATAAATTAATTAGGAGTATGGTATACTTTATACTGAACGGGAATTTGTTTCAAAATAACTTTCTCATATTGATGAGATTATGAAATTATTTATGGCATAATTAGCTATGGAATATTTTATAACTCCGCATGATTTGCATGTTATTAAAATATACCTAAGTCGTATATTCTCATTACCGTCAAAGTAAAAAAAAAGATAAATTTTATTTTAATACAGAGCGTTTCTGAAATAAATGTGTTTCTTCAGAAAGGTTTAGTCAGGGGCGGCTCAGAGAATACGTACGTAAACCGGAAGGATAAATATTACTTCGTGGATAATTTATTTTATATTAAAAAAGTATCTAACCAATCCATTTATTTTCTAAATATAATGTTTGCTCCTGGATCTTTTAGTGGTGCAAAATTATAGGGTTCCGCACTTTTTGCCAAATTTGTTTTCTATCCCTTGCGCCAAATTATTGACTGATCCGTTTGACGGAAGGGCTTATTTAATTCTTAATCTTTATCTTTTTCAGAAGTGTGGTAAAAACCCAATATAACTAAAGAAAAAATAGTATAAACATATTATTAACAAGCATTTAAAATCGTAATCCTTTAAAATTTTTTCAAGTTTACACATCCGTTCTGAGGGTTATCTACTATCTTTGACTAAGCAGCAGCTCAAATCTACTCAAGCATTGCAATTAAAGCAATATTAGTACAACAAAATAATAATTATAGAACTTATTATTTCCTGTATTTTTTTTTGAGAAAACTGTTACTTCCAAAGTTATTTGTACACTAGTGGCCTGGGTTAAAATTAAAATACACACAAAATTGAGTTTAATACCAAAAATTTTAATTGTAGAACGTACTTTATAAGTTTGTTAATACTATACTATAAAAGGCTTAAAAATTAAAATATGGTAACTAAAAACTAATGAAAACATAATGTAAACAACGTATGGCAAGGATTCTTCACTGATGAATATGTTACAACTGTTCTCTCTTCCGTCCGCTGAGAAATCTGAGAAGTTAACACTGGTCAGCTATACGTGTCCCCGTTGTCATAACAGCCACCGTAAATGCAAATATAAAATTTATCATTATCAATATAAAATTTTACATCATAAAGACAATAAGTAAAATAATGCTACTTACTAAATAACTACTTGTTACGTACCATAAAGCGACAGATATTAGAAAATTCTACAACTTTTGCTAGCGCTTACTTCCATTATCTGTCTAATTTTATCGTCTGCAGCATCAACGAATTTGGTACACATACAGTCACACCACATCTGCTCATTCTTTATTTGAATAAGATATTTTTAATACGATCGATTTGTGAAACACGAAGAACTGGAGAAATTAGTTATCTAGTGATGGGCTTAAATTTTGCGTAACAATATTTGCTTTATTTTCTGGAATACATGATATTTACGACCTATTTATGTAGCTATACTCTTTAAGATTTTAAAATTATAATTTAGCCAATTTTAGAACCCCACTTAATATTTAAAAGTAAATAATGTTATAAAAAAAACAGTTTTTTAAAATTCTTATGCCATTTTCTTGAAATTAGTACTTAAGTATTTTAAAAATAGTGTAGTACTCTTCTCGAGGCAGAACAATTTTGTTGTTGAGAAAGTCACATCTTAAGGTTTTTAAAAATAGGATAAGTTTATACGTTTAAATTAAGATGTGTAAAACTTCACTACTATTTATCTTATCAAGTATGTTTATTCAGTAAAAAAATAAATTGTGTCTAATATTTTAAATTTACATTAGGTCTGGATTTTGCTTATTTTACTTTTTCTACAGGGAGAATAGGTATATCTAAGTGGGTTCATAGAGAGTAAGAGAAAGGTAAAATCACGTTTGGGTTTCAGTATCAGCCTGAAGATCCAATGGCGAAAATATAATTTAAAATAATAATAATAATAATAATAATAATAATAATAATAATAATAATAATAATAATAATAATAATAATAATAATAATAATAATAATAATTCGGCTTTATGAAAAATCGAAGACCTGATTTCATATATTTTTTTTCTCCCCTAAAGGAGGAGAGTAAAATCTGGTTTTCTTAATATTTCTCAAAAACTGTTGAATATAAATAAAAGAACTTTAGCATGAATAATACTTACAAAATGATATTTTACTAGCATATTTCCCATTTTCCTGGTTTGCTATAAAAGGATGAAATGAACTGTACTTTCCAAATTTTCATATACTTTGAAATTTCTTAAACGAAGTGAATTCCATGGCAGCTTTGCTTTTTCTACAATTTTTTATATTTTATTAGGCATTCTTTTTGAGAAAAATTTGTAATTTTTGTATCTAGAACGCGAAAATCAAGAACGCAAAAGCATTTTTCGTTCGAGATGCAGACAATATTACCACCATTAAATGACATGGGGGGTGGTGTTCTAGTACAGTAGCGGATACATATAGAAGATTCTATATAAAATAAAATTACAATTGCAAATAAATTATTACCATCGTCAGCAGAGCCTACGGAACTTGCTAATAATACAACGTTAGCAGTAAACTTAAACAATTACAATAGCAGCCTCATTGAACATCGAGAACTAAAAGCTACAATAAGTGACAGCACAGAATCTGGCATAAATTTAACTCACAGCAATATGGACACTTTCAATTTATAGTGTAGTGCAAAATAAATTGAATTGTCTTGTTTATAATAGTGATTGTTTTGTATTGAAATGTTATATTACTTAAAACATATATTGTTTAATTAATCAAATCATAAATAAGTTTCGAAAAAATTACAAATTATTTTGACTCACTTCTCCGAAAAAAAAAAAATATTGTTTTATAGTACAGAACTGGGTTTACCTGCCTCAGATATTTTCATAAATTATATAATGCAATGAACACGCTCGACCAAAAGCATATGACATATTGACCTATTTTTTTTGTGCTCCTATAGGTGCATGTCTATCCTATATAATAAAAAAACTGTTTTTAATTTATTTTAACTCGGTTAGGTGGATGTAAGGTGCCGTACAACTTTGATCTTATTAAGTAACAGACCAGCGTAGTGACGTAAAATGTATAATAAATAAATAAACTGCGAAGATCCATTATACACACTATACCTATACATTTCTAACAGATCTAAATTAATACACGTCTACCACCTCCCTTGCAGGTGTGAATCATATAATTAATTTTGATGTTAACAAGTCCATAAGTATCTCGGTTGGTTTATAAAAATACAGAAACGCTGTAAACGATTTGTAATTAATTGTGTAGCCAATATCAAAATACAAGCGTGACTAACCTTCATACGTAAAACGGAGTTTATTTTTTGGGAAGATCAAACGAGATCTAATCAATTTATTAAAGAATATTAGAACAGAACAGAATATTCTTTCTTCTCGTTTTATATTTGTACGTAATTTAGGTTGATAAGTCTCTGATATACAGGGTGTTTTCAAAAGAAGTCGCAGAAATGGTATCGGTGAATCTACAGCTGAAAAGAATACGTTTGGTAAAATGCTCTTAGAAGATTCAGCCCTTCAAAGTTTATACAAAAATATGGAACAGCGGCTGTAATTTGAAAACGGAAAAAGTTCTAATAGTCAAATTTTGTAATCTAGATACTAATGCATGTGAAACTTTTGAACAATTTTTCTAGAATTTCTACTCCTTGGAAGGGGTTGAAATAAGCATCACCTAAGTTATTTTTTGCTACAACTTATTTGTTTGACAAACATTGAGTATTAAAACATGCATACCAGATAGCATGGTTTATTTTAAAACTTTTACCTCTTACTATTTTTGCTTTAAAACTAACCGTTTATTAACAAGAAAATAAAATTCATTATCATGGCATTACAACTCACACGATTACAACTAAGAAATATGTAAGTAGGCAGCTGTCATGCTAATTTCTGTCATTAGTAATCTTTTCTGTAATACTGTGTCACAAACCTAGAAAAAATATAGACTGCGTCGGTTCATGATATAGGTCACGTGACAGGTCCCTCGTTGCCTAGGGTCTTACGGTCCAGAAAATGGATATTTTATTTGCTTTATGTTGGCGGTTTTGCAAATATGATGGCTGCATTGCAATATGAAATTAACTAACTTGCTGTCATTTTAAATGTCGTTAAAGAATGTATATAATGTAATCACAGTAAACAAATGAGCTTCACGCTATAATACAGCCAACGCAAATTGGCATAAAAACTAAGTTTTAGCGAATCTGGACCTTTTAGGGCAGCCATTAATTAGCGGTCGCCGGCAATATGACACTGGCACAGTCTATATTTTTTCTAGGTTTGTGTACTGTGTATTTTGTTTCCACAAACATCTTATCTCAGATCACACTTTACCGTTTACAAAGAAGTGGTTTATTTCTCTTAAAAACGATGATTCTATTAAACTGCCTAAAATTATTAATTAATTAATATCTTCATTTATAGTGATTTTGAACTTCACTTCTTAAGGGAATTTAGGCTTATTGTTGAAAAAATACACTAATTTTAAACCTTGCCGACCTTTCACAATTAATGATTGATTGATTCATCTAGCCTTGAAGAAACACTAAAAATAATTGTGAGATGTCGGTAAGGTAACTAATGTATGAAAATTCTTTATCTTTTTGTTTATTCATTTTACAAATTTCCGTAAAATTATACCATCTGGCAACACTGCCTTTGAATAGGCAACTGCTAGGTTTATAGCTGTCAAACAGTGACATTTTGTGCAGAGCCGTACTAAGATTATTTTTCCGAAACAAAATTGCAGTTCAATTTTCTTGGCAAAACGTGAATATACGACTTTTAGATATTTTTTTCTTCTGAATATTCTCAGGAATCTGTATTTTATTGTATTTGCATTAAAAACGCCATACGTATATGAAAAACCTGGCATATCAGTAAAAATACAAGCATTCGAATTCAAGAGCTTTGCCGAAGGGAGGACGGTATCTAGTGAAAATTATGATACTTTTGTAACGTCAACTTGTCAGAATGACATAAGTTATAGTATTTATCTTATAAGCTATCTAATGGTTATAGTTAGTAGCAAAAAGCAATAACTGTTGAGTGCTCTCAACCAATATACACAGAAAAAGACCTAAATTATAACAATAATCGGATCGTCTTCTACCGATTCACGCCCCTCCTTGAACCGGTTTGCTCATTCAAACACGCGTGTTTTTGACATGCACTCGTCTCCATACACCATCTGCAATTTTCGAAGGATTTTCGAGGGTTTTTCGCCAGATTTCACTAAAAATTGAATCACAACACGTTGCTTGTAATTTGAGTCATTTATTTTCACGACGCCACTAAAAAAGTTACTTCCAAAACCAAATTTAATTGTTTAATAGACTTTTTAAGATAATCTTCTACCTCGAATCGATGTAGTTGAATGGTACGCCACTGACTGTAATATACGAATACATTTTATACCTATATTTTCAACATTATTAAATTATTTTAATTCTACAGTTTAATTGGTAAATCAGGTTTCTTAGAAATGTTTAGTAATTTTTGTCGTTTTAGGTGATGATCTTAATTTAAAACTTGATTTAAGAATTCAATTAATTCATTCAGGTATTAGCTTTTTTATTTTTTGCTGTAAAATTTATAGTTATAGCATACTTGCTTTTAATACATGAACTCATACTTATTCTAGATCTATAAGGAATAAATAATAAAAAATATATGAACGTCAGACATTTCACTATTTTTTTATTAACGAAATTCCTTTATGTTATAAATATTCAGTTTATTGTAATTATCTGAAATGGTTTTGATTCACTTTTCTGCATAAAATTTAAAAGCGTCTAAATTTTTATTTTACAGGTACTTAAATTATTAAATTTTATAACAAAGTACCTATTTTATAATTTTAATTATTTAACCGATTTTCTTTAAAAAATTATGGTTGAAGATGCCATTGACCCTGCCTTGACTGATACTATTGAAAATGTTCCAGAGTATGATAAAGATCATTTGATTTTTCAACAGGACGGTGTTCCTCCGCATTATGCGTTAATTGTCTGTCAGTATTTGGACCAACGTTTTCCACGGAGTTGGATTGGGAGAAGAGGCAGAATTGAGTGGCCTCCACGATCAACGGATTTGTCGCCCCTTGATTATTTTTTGTCAGGATACCTAAAAAGTAAAATCTATAAAACACAGCCAGCGTCGCTGCCAGATTTGTGTCAAAGAATCATCGACGAATGCCGTCGCATCACTCCAGAAATGATGCAGAACGTTTCGAACAAAATCTTTATTCTTGTATGGAAGCGGGCGGTCCTCAATTTGAACATTTAACCAACTAAATAGTAAATAAGCATCTAAACATAATTTAAATTTTAAAATGTAAGTTTTTTTCAAAGTCTTGGGCGGAATTATAAAACTTAAAGTCTGTTGTAAAGAGAATTGTAAGAGCTTTCAAAATAAATATTACTCAACCCCCAATGCCATTTAAATATTTTGGGGTAATGCTTACCCTTGCTTGGGGGTAAAAGGGCGGAGTAAAAAATACCAGTAAATAATGTCCCCCTTTAATCGACGTATCTGAGCGTTTTTCTACAATCTTGACACAGTTCCTGAAAATGGCTCTGTTTCGTTTTCAATTGTCCGCTCTGTATATTAACTCAAAACTATTATATATTAATTGAAACAAAATTTTAGCAGCTTTCATTAGAAAATGCGTATTTTTTCATACCGCACAGCATGGCCAATTGTCAATTTTGAAAACCATAAAGTTTTTTAAAATTTAACAATAATAAAAGAAAAATTTAAATTAAATTCTACGGAGCATTATTTTAGATTCGGTAATAGAAAAAAATTTGGTATAATTTTAGAGGTGAGACGCCCTCAATGAACACCTTGACTACTCTAACGTAGCAGTCAAAGATAAACAGTAATATACATAAATTATTTACCAAATTTGGTTTTTTTATACAGTAAAGTGTCGTGTAGGTAAGTTGGTTAAATTACAAAATTTTGGACAGCCCTATATGCACCTGTTAGCTCTGTGTGCATGGATTTTTATGCAAGACACCTATGTGTTGTTATACAATTAAAGTTTTTTTAAAAAAAATGGACTGTAAAATGTGTTTTTTGTGAAATGTACTATTTATACTTAGGTATTACAGAGAAAATAAAAACAGAAATGCATAGTGTAGGAAAAAATTACCAATTTATTAACTAAATACCACGAAGGCCTTGGGTTGAAGTTAAAAAAAAAATGTAAACATTTTTAGTAAGGGAAGCAATATTCATGGTATTTACAACACCGCATCTAATTGCTTGGTTTAACTAATATTTTGAGTAGGTTTATTTCGGCATCTACCTAAAACAACAAAAACATAAGAGGCTAGAAATTGATTTGTAAAATAGCACTTACCTGTGAATTGGATTTGGGGTCGAGGAGCAATTTAACAACTAAACCATTTTCCTGTAAACACCTTAAAGTCAAATTTCTGTTATTAAATCATCAAGTGCCGGAAATAGTTTACGACAGCAAAGTAATCCGGAAATACTAGAATAAAAAAAAATTACTCGTATTAGAAATTAAGTATTATTTTGTAATATTCTCACCTGGATACTTATACACACTTTATATATTACTTACAAAATTAAAAACAAATTTTTTGGCTCTTCAGAAAATTTTCAGAACTCTTTCATTTCACCATTTTGATGCTTTCGATATTATAGTCTGTTTAGAAATGAAAGAGAGTAATAAAAGTTTATTATGTATGCAAATCGTAAATAAATGTAGTACTGGTGCTTATATTCAATATTTTTATATTATGTATTATCGGTATAGATGAGGTGTACTTTTAAAAAAAACTTTGTGTGATCGAACCGTACTAAATTGTAGCAGGTAGCTAAAATTTAATCCCCGACAATCCGTCTTTGTCTATGCCGCTTCAATTTCTCGGTCCATTTCTCTTATAAGTAAACAATATAAAAACAGAATTTCAAAACTTTAAGCATCATAACCGGGTTAAGAGGGTTTTTAGTAATTCAAATAAAATTATTTAATATTATTATCAAAATATTTATTTAAATTTAATGAATAGACTTTTATTCTACACAAAATATATGTATTTTGAAAATTCTAATTATGGTGAGTAAATGTGTTGTATAAATGTACAATAAAAAAAATAAAAAAGTAGATACATTAAAATTCATCCACTGAATATTCTGATGAATTATCTTCGTCTCCTAGATTGATAACGATAGGTTCCACAGTAACGTCAATTAAATTATCGTTACTCGTTCCAAGGAATTTTTTAACAAAATGTTCACGTCACCTAATTTAAACGTCGTATTACTCGTATTTCACGCTACATCTCCTTTTACCTGCGCTCAGACTAATACGATTGGGTGGCGATTTGTTGCCATTTCATCGATAACATATTTTTTCTGATCTATTAAGATTAACAAGTGTCAAAAGTTCCTTTTTCACCATAGTTGTTTCAAAAGAAATGTGTTTTTCCGGATAACCATTGAATTATATCGGCTTTACTCCAAGCAGTCGTAGGCATCTGCCGTGAATGGTAACTGGCATTATCCATGACAATTACAGACCCTGGAGGAATAAGATCCAACATCTGTGTAAAATACTCTTTGACAACATCTGCGTTCATGTCTTCGTGATAGTCACCTGTATTTTTAGATTCAAATAAAAGTAAACCGCCATCTACAAAACCACTGGCACTACCTATATGTGTCACTATTAATCTTCGCCCTTTACCTGAAGGTGCCTTGAACCCTGTTGAAAGTCCATCCAAAAATGCTTGCCGAAAACTTTTTACATTTTTATCTTGCCATACTTTTGTTACAGTATATCCCTCGTTGACCCAAGTTTCGTCTAGATAATAAACATTCCTCCCTTCGTCACGGAATTTTCTAATTGATCTTAAGTAGGATCTTCGCCAACAAATAATTTCATCTTTATCGATAAGAACTGACTGCCTGTTCTGCTTTTCCCAGCAAAAATTCAACTCTCGTAGACGGCCCATAATTTGCTTCTACTTATTTTTGGCAAATTGTTGTCCTCTGAAAGTTCACTTAAAATTTTATTTAGCGTTGGTATTTCTTTTTTAAAATAAAATTACGATAATTACCTTAAACGAAATATTACCACGTCCATGGCCGGTTCTTATCTCGGGGTTTAATTACTCTCTTTCATTTCCAAACTTCAACTGTCTATTTCTTAAAAATTATATGTACTGACCATAGACCTTATAAGGTCTATGGTACTGACACATGAAACATGAATGATGATTTGATTGATTGTTATAATGACTATACAAACTGTATAATAGGAATTATTAGGAGTTTTTGGATGAGGAAGCTCTCTTCCAAAACCCGCACAGAGTATTAAAAGCTGTAAAAGCAAGAAACGAATGCTTTTATTTTCTTGGTAAATGTCATCATTTGATAATGATCTGATTGTTTTGAATTCTTTAGTAACCAAGTTAAAAAGAGAACAAATTGCAAAAGAAGAAATAAATAAAATTTTCATTTCTATGAAAGCGGGCACGAAAATTCTGGCGTTAACCTGTTGCAATGTGCTTTCTCACTGTATACGTCGTGTCAATTTAAAGGTATGTTATAAATTTTTAAAGCAGATTGTATATAAGCGTGTGTCGGCGCGGGCTACCAGTAAGCAGCCAACCTGCTTCCACTGTGTTTCTCCATATATGATTTTGGATGGCTTTCTACATTCTTTTAATACAAAATACGAAACATTTTGATAAAGATAAACACGAAAATTATATCCAAAAACTGTTAACAATTAATTTAGTTAAAAAGTGATATACTTTGCGTTTCTGTCTTTATCAAAATTCTGATATTTTCTCAAGCTCATTACTTTGAAATAAAATAAGATATGCACTATTTAATATTTTCCTTACAAAAGACATACCATATCGTACCTATATCCCAAGTCGCATAATAAAAAAAATCATCAAAGTTAAAAATTTTTTTCGATATTTGTAGATAACTTCTTAAAAATCCAAATATTTACATAAAATTTGTAAATCAGGGGTTTTCGCGGACGAGAAATTCAAATTTGTTTCTAATTTTGACGTCGCTACTAGAGGGCGGGGCTAAAGCCCCGGGTGGGCTGTGTTTTAATTTCGGTTCAGAATGTGTATGAGTTGTTTATGAATATTTTTGCGGGGGACTAATTTGATTTCTGAAGAGGCCTCCCTAATTTCGGTCATGACCCTGTGTTCACACACTGTACATACTGCATAATATCGTCAATAATCTTTTCGCTGTTAGGTAATTCGTTTTAATTCTTATAATTTCCATTTAAGGTTTATTATCAATTCGAAATAAAAAATAAATGAAAATAAAACATTTAGTTAAGACTCTGCTTGCATTCTACAGGTAAAATAGTAGCCGAACTAGAAGTCAAAATAAATTGAACTTAATTTTATCTACCAATATGCACCCCCAAACAACTTGCCGCGCACTAAATATATTTTCAGCTATTTGAAGACCTTAACTTCAAAAGGATCTAAGTGCTAAAAATACAAAATATGAAATTTTTGCATAAAAAGGATCCAAGTACTAAGCCAAGCGATATTCAAATGGGTCTAAGTGCCATCGCGAAGTATTTTTTTTCATTGGAGTGGCGTAAATATAACAAATCTGTATTGCCATGACCATTAGAAGTGAAAAGGGTCTAAGTGCCACCGATGATATAAGATGGTCATCTTGGTCGATATGGAAGAAAATTAATTATATGGACAGACAACGTTTATAAAAGGGTCTAAGTCCATAGACATAAAATATAAGGTCTAAGTGCCACTGTTAGTAGCAGCTTGGTATTCTTGCTGCTGGTTCTCTATTAATTTTTTAGATTGATTGGTTGATGCTGACTTGGTATATACGGGATCATATCTTACAGGTTTCTAAGCTTCTCTTTGGTAATGCGTGGTTTTGATATTTTATTGGAAAGTTTTATTTTCCTTTTTTAAAATGTTAACTTCCTGCCACTCTTCAACCTTGCTGAAGGTTTTTTTAATTTTTATAATAGTGAGATTATCTTATCTATGTTATGCCTAAAAAATCATAGTTTTGTTGTCTTCATACTTTAAATAGTCCATAAAGGTTCTTGTCATGTTCTTGCACCGTTTTATTTCAAATAAAAATTAATCAACAATATGTCTAATAGTTTCTGTAAAAATCATTATTTTGGTCCTAACGTTTATTCATGTTTTTGGCACTTAGACCGTTTTGAACTTAAGGTCTTCATTTCTAAAATCTTTAATAACAAAGAACGAAACATTGTTCAATTTACAATGCCCTATGAGATGTGATTATATATAATGTCTTAGAGTGTATACATATAGATATTCGTAAATCCTAGGACATTATTTCACACTAAAATACAGTAGTTATTGAAAAGTATCACAAATAATTACTAACTAAAAGTATTAGCATGGAAATAAATCAACAATCAGAAACTACAGGTAACTTATATTAGCTAATTTGACAATTTGAAACATGTAGTTTTATTTTCCAAGCAACTGTGGAATGTTAGTAGCTAACATTTCTTTCACACTTTTCCAGAAAAATTATCTTTGAATAATTTCACTACAATATAATAAAAATTAACTGTAGGTAGTGGTGTAAACGACACTAATAGCTTTATGAATGTAGATATTTTTTGTTAGTGATCAAGAAAAATTAGAATACTTAGATGAAATGTTAAGTGTTTGCAATGGGTCTGTAAACAAGATTTTAACATTGTTATAAATCACATTAAATAATATATTTGAATGTTTCACTAACAAGAATTATACTTTTAAAAAGTCACACATATTTTATGCAGGTATATCCTGCTTACAATTGTATAATTTTAAACAGCTGCTGTCTTTACTCCCCCTTAAAGCTCTATATAAGTTTCTTTACCAAAAAAATAATTAAATTAAATATTTTGACAAGATTTATTTATATTTAAGTTTAATATAAAAATGTTTATACTTCATTTAAAATAATGATTATTACATTTTATTAATTAATATCAATGGGGAGGAGGTACAGGCAACACGGCCCTCATTAACGGTGGCGGTGGAGGTATAGGGTTAAACATAGGTGGCCTTGGTGGTGGCGGAACAGGTAGCATTGGTGGAGGAGGAACACCTCCAATTAAGGGTGCGTGTCTCTGAACTACGGTATTTGCAGTCCTCTTATTTTCATTCTTGAACGCAAATTGCAAGAAAAATTGCTTAGTGTCTTTATTCCAGTGGGTCCAGAACTTGTTATCGGTTTTTTCCACTTCTCTGCTTGGGACTTTAAACGCTATTGTCTCGTATGGTTCTGCAGCAAATAGAAGATACTGCCATTTACGATCTGGAGGTTCGATTTTTTGTTCATAAGCAGACATGAAACGATGACGTGGCAGAACCATATCATTTATTTCTGAAACACATTTTGACATTAAAATTTTTTTGTTAATATCCAAGATCTGCATGCCAACTTTGGAATTAATCATTAATCAATGGAACATAAGGAATTAAGCCGATTAACTTATTTATACACAACGTAGGAGTATGATGTTTCTACTTGGTTTTAATTAACTTTTAATCACTGCAGTAATTTAAAAAATAAATTGAGAAAATAATATAATTGTAACGAATATAAACATACCTGGATAATCAATTTGAAACAACAAGCTCTGCTGACCCGTTTCTGGGTCTCTTTGCTTTGTTACACGATAGCCAGGTCTTCCAATTTTTACAAACTTTTTCGGTTCAACTCTAGGTTTCTCCGGCTGTAAAAGAGTGGGAGCATCTTTAGCTTCCTTAGCAGCTCGTCTTGCTAAATTAGCTTGATGTTTTTTACCCTGAGTGTGGGCCAAGTAACTACCCTCATTATTATGTAGTGTCAGACAAAGCTTACATTCATAAGAACCTAAATGATTTTTCATAAAATATGGGTCTTTCTGTAAATCGATGGTTTCTAATGCTAATTGTCTTAACCTTTCTCTTCGATCTCTGTTTGTTTCCGACCATGATGCAACACCACCACCTCCAGTTTTACCTCCAGGTCTATTTTGAAAATCCATTTTGTCTCCGGATTTTCAAATTTTTAGTTAAAAATATATTTTGTTCTTACAAACTTCTATTTAGGCACAACCATCAACATAAATATGAAAAAAAAACAGGTATTAAATTTGACAGAAACAGTCTTACTACTCTTACTTCTTCTTCTTCATCACTTTTTGTCCTACACCACAAACGCCCTGCACTTGTGAATGCCATATAAAAATGTATGTCTTAAGTTCTATGGGTTCTACGACTACGTGGCTCTACCACTGAAATGTAATTTTATATAAGTTGCGCGAATGGGATTACTCATGATCAGCGCCATATTTGTTTTGTCCCTCTATCAATGACGGAGTAGTAGGGGCTTAGTTGATTGTGAATTGAAAGAAAATTTTATTCTGGATATGAAGAATTATTTTGTGCTATATGCTGGTTAATTTTACAGTCCCTTATAAAACATGACATGTTTTAACAATAAAATACACAAAGAATAACACTAACAAGCTAAATACAAGGTAAAAGAAGAAACCACTCTGTAGGCCAATGACGTGTTTACAAACAAAATAATGGGAAATTAAGAACACAATTCATATCATACGTGCAGATGGTGGTCTCTCTCTCTGTCTTTGCTGAGTTTCAAGTGCGTCCTTTTGTCTGCTCCTAGGTGTGGTACCTTTATTTGGATGCACAATGGAACTAATCGCATTCCATATCGTACATTTCAGTGGGTTGCACAACCTGTGCCTCGTAAGCCGCTAAATTTAAATTATTATAGTAATTTTTAACTGTCAAAAAGTCATGACCTAGTTGTTTGACTTTCTTTAATAACAACAGTGAAGTATACTTGTATTTTATTAGTTTGGGAAACTGTGATGATATTTTAATCGTTTTATAATTAGCTGTATACTTAAAATATGGGTTTACTGCTGATGATTGATTTTTGATCTCTATGATATGTAGGTGTAGTGAAAGATAAGATAATTTGACTATATAGATTGACTATATTAATACAGTAGTATTTAGTGATACGAACAAGTTAAAATTAATTAGTCTATTGAAAAAATACTATTATGTCTGAAATACAAGTAAAACCAGTTAATGAGGGAGATTTAAAAGAACTTAAAAATAGAATGAAATTAATAGCTGATGCAGATCCAAGTCAGTATCATAATGATTTTTCATTAAAACGCTACTTAAGAGCTTTCAAAACAGTGGATGATAGTTTTAAGGTAGTTAGAAATGTTATATTTCACACCATAGAGGTTATGTGTTTTAAATTTTAGGCAATTCTCAAGACGAAGAAATGGAGAAAAGAGTATGGTGTGGAAGACTTGACAGCAGATACACCTGCCGTTAAGAATAATTTAGATGCAAATAAAGCTAGAGTACTCCGCCACAGAGATATGTATGGGAGGCCTGTTATTTACATACCAGCAAAGAATCATAATGCTACAAATCGTGATATTGATGAATTGACAAAATTTATTGTCTATTGTTTGGTGGGTCTTATATAAATTGTTCTAGAACAATTAAAAATCACACACTTACTTAAATGATTTAAAATAATATATAGAAAGTGCGATAAAATTTATAGAAAATTTAAAATATCTGCTGCTCTAAGAATATATATTAGCTTATTTGCTATACATCTATAGTGTTACATCTTTATTTTAATTAATATAATTTGTAACTTGTAGGAAGAAGCATGCAAGAAATGTTTTGAAGAAGTAATCGACAACTTATGCATTGTTTTTGACTTGAAGGATTTTGGAGTTTCTTGCATGGATTATCAGTTAGTGAAGAACCTGATATGGTTACTAAGTCGTCACTATCCAGAAAGATTGGGAGTGTGTTTGATAATTAATTCATCAACGTTATTTTCAAGTTGCTGGACTGTGATAAAGGGATGGTGAGTAAGGGCTATTTGAATATTCTTGAAATAAATCACACATTATTTCTCGATTCCGGCAACAAATAAAAATATTTTTGTTACGCTTAAGAACCGATTTACCCACAAGAGATGTCATCCAAAAATTATAACAAAAATTATGGGCAAATTTTTGCTAAGTTTTTATTAAAGTTTGTATGTATATTTCAGCTATCTACGTTACTTTACAAATTGCGAAACTCGAGATTTCCGCCGATTCTGCCGCACTTTCTCGATTATAGTCATAAAAATATAGAACATGTTCTAAATTTTTACAAATAAAAATTTTCATTAAATTATTGATATAAGTATCGTATGTATAAAACAGCTAAAAAGTTTCACAAAAATTTTTAGCAAAATTAGGAGATACATTTTTGCTATAATTTTTGTGTGTGTAAAACGGTTCTAAAGGAGTACAGTTTTCAATATTTTTAACCATATTTTTTTATAGGTTAGATGAAAACACAACAAGAAAGGTCACCTTCGTAAATTCTGAGAAGGAATTATGCAGTTATTTAATTCCTGATATTCTACCAACAGATATATAATTGTTATGTGTACTTAAATGAATTATAAAGTGTGTTATTTGTAAAATATTTGTTGCCAGATTAACATATCAGTATTTGTTTACTATTTACTATTGAAGTTTCATGGTATTTTTAATATCTAATACTTTCCTATTAAATTATTTAAGCTGCAACATTTTTAATTCTGTCAACTAATGTAGAATTATCTAACAAAAATGTTTCTTGTATTTATGTAAATTATAAAAATAGTACAAAGTTTCTTTACATCGTCAAGATTTGAGTTTATTATTACCTATGTACTTATACCGGATGACAACGGAAAGTGGGAACACGTAACTTTTTTATGACTGCCGATAAAAATTTTAAATTGGGTGGGTTTATACTAGATGGTGCTATAAATTCTTTGAGGTCATTTCGGATATCATGACATTTCCAGTTTGACCGGAAATGACCATAAATTTATAGTTTTAAATGGGACACAATTTGACATTTTTGGAATCAGCGTATCATTTTGTGTATGGTAGGACCAATTTTCTGACACATTTTCTGGATGTAAATAATTTTTTTTAATTTTTAAAAATAAAACGAGAAGGCTGCGACTGGAAGTAATTGTGTTCTTTTTTTTTTGTAATTATGGGAAAAATTTTAAATTTGAATATTTTTGTACATTTTTTTAGTTATTACCACTAAAAATTTCGATTTATTGTATCCCCTTAAAAACTCATTTTTTTTCAAATGTAAAGAGGGTGGGCCCTATTGATTTTTTAATAAAGGATTATTTTTTGAATTTTGTGGTGCAACAAATTGTAAAATCTGTCAAAAAAGAAAACAATTTCTGCCAGTCGCAGGCTTCTAGTTTTATTTTTAAAAATTTAAAAAAAAATTACTTACAGAAAATGTGTCAGTAAATTGGTCCTACCATACGTAAAATGATCCGCTGATTCCAAAAATGTCAAAAAATACAGGGTGTCCCATTTAAAAATATAAATTTATGGTCATTTCTGGTCAAACCAGAAATGTCATGAAATCCGAAATGACCTCAAAGAATTCATGGCACCATCTAGTATAAACCCACCCAAATTTTTATCAGCAATCATAAAAAAGTTACAGCATGATGTTCCCACTTTCCGTTATCACCTGGTATAGATATCCTACATGTGAATTTGTTTATTCATTTTAAATGTACATGTTTCATTACTATTTTTTTTTTGTGAATCGCGAAAGAAAAATAAAACGGGACATACCAAAGCAAAATTCCAATTTTTAATAAATGTTAATAATGTAATCATATGTATAGGTTTATATTTCCATGAATGCAAAAATTTGAAAAGAATAACAAATAAGTGTTCTTTTAAGTGCTGCAAATCATCGAATTCGATACAGGAGAAAAATCGATCGGAATATCACTGCAACAATCCCTTTAGCTGTTGTAATTAATTTAACTAATGAAAGTTCCAGTAAATTACCCATAAAACTATTAAAAATTACTACGAAAAAAATACCAGAAATCCAGGGAAATATTCTATGGTTAAAATTAAGATAATTGTGTTAAATAAGCATATGGTTCCAAAGTCATCGTTTGGTTTTGAAAGTAGAAAAAAAAATTCAATTTAAAATTCATAACTTCTAAACCCCTTAGATATTTTTGCCAAATTTGGCATAATTTTTTAGTGTGTCGGCAAGTACAAAATATAAAATTTGCAGCTTAACATAAAGTACCAGTAGCGGAGTTGTATAGTTACTATAGTGAATTTCGGTTTCAGATGCCCCATTGCATTTTCATAATATTTTCTTTCTACACACATTTTTGTGTCTCCAACTCCAACCATTTAGAGACAAATTTGATTTGCTTAACTGTGGTATGCCACTGGTACTTTACGCAAGTTGCAAATTTTATATCTACCAATATACTAAAAAATTATGTCAAAAATATCTTACAAAGGTTTAGAAGTTACGAAAATTGATTTTTTTATCTACTTTGAAAATCCCTATATCGGTAACGACGCCCTTAGCACCCTATGTATATTTAACAAACTTACCTTAATTATATAACCATAGAATACGCCCCTGAATTTTCTGCAGGAAAGCATATATATATATATATATATATATATATATATATATATATATATATATATATATATATATATATATATATATATATATATATATATATATATATATATATATTTTAGTTATAACTCATTTTTTCATTTATAATATATCACCTACTTATTAAAGATAGAACGCCTTGTAGTTCAAATGTGCAGTAGTGCGAATGTACTAGGTTTTAATTTTGCTACTTCAAGTGACAATTGATTGTCAAATGATTAAGAAAACCAAAATATTTTGATATTTTGTTTGAATGTAGCACAGAAATTTTAAAGTGTAGAGTTAAAATAAGTTCTTTTTTTTTCTTTCAGTTATACATACATAAAACGGAATATTTTTCAACTGAAAATGTCGATCGAGTTTATGATAAATATTATTTATCTATATTGACAAACTATAAGGACTAGTTTTATCAACAAATAACATTATCATTGTTTAATAATGGAAGCTGTCGTCGAACGCAAAAGTAAGGTATGCAGTTATTTTGTTTATTATTTATATATTATCAACATACAATACAATACCAATATCTGCATTTTATTTGTGACTAAAACTTATTTTATATATTTTTAGTGCATATTGTTAATTTTGAATGTAGGTAATTAATTGCATATCCTTGTGTAAGTAATTAATTTTCAAAATCATTTTATATATCTTACTTTTTCTAAATTAATTTTTACCTCGTAAAATGTAAAAGATTGCACATTGAATAAAGTGGTTACATATTTAAGCCGGTTGCTGACGGTGTATAATGTATATCAGATATATTACAAAAATATCGCTTGTAATTAAAATGCATAGAAAAGAATGTACTGATGCTATAATATATATTTATATCTATGCCGTTTACTTTTCTGTAGGGTCATTACAAAGATATAAATACAAATTATATTATTGCTTCGTGTTCCTAAAACCCACTTTATTAAGTACCTAATATATTTTATGTAGAAGAAAGACAAAGTAAGGTCTGCAAAAACTGATGTTACCAGCAAAGTTTTGGATGAAATACCTAAAGAAAAAGAAAATGATGTGAAACAGACAGAGAAGGAGATTGATGTCGAGAAAAATGAAGAATCGGCACTTTTGGAAAATGCTGCTGGAGCAGCAGATATGAACAACAGTCTGGAAGTAGAGTTAAAAAGTGATTCTTGTAAGCAAAATAATCAGAATATAGGTATGAATATCATATAGAAATTTTAAACAAATTTTATATTAATTATATTTTTAGAAAATGCTGCTGGAGCAGCAAATATGAACAACAGTCTGGAAGTAGAGTTAAAAAGTGATTCTAGTAAACAAAATAATCAGACTATAGGTATGAATATCATTTAGAAATTTTAAACAAATTATATGTTAATTATATTTTTAGAAATTAATGAAAAGTCTACTGCATATGTGGATGATTTTAAAAAATTATTGAATGCCAACAAAGACATTGTAAACACTTTGAAATTTAATGATCTTATTAAGGAAAATATGAATGATTTACAAACACTTGAACCATCAGAAAAAGAATGTGCGATGACATTTATAAAACCATATACAGTGTCTCAGCTGAGTGCCTTGTACCACAACAGTGAACTGGAAATATTAGAAACGTACAATGCTCAGTTTGCGGAAGCAGAATTAAAAGGTACAATTTATTACAATAATATTGGCACTCTTTAAAATTAATTTGGCGATTTGTTTTGACTGCTGACATATTTGTAATGAAATCTAATTTCAACATTAGTTCTTAGTTGTTCCACCAAAAATAGAGGTCTAATGAAATTTCTACTCTAATCTTCCAGTAGTTCAAAAATTGATTTGAGGGAGTGCTATTATTATTGCAGGAGATTGTACCTATAATAGTTAAAATTTTGAATACAGTAAGTATGTATGTTAATTTAGTATATTTGTTTTATAAGGAGTAGCTTCCAAACACCATCCTCTCTATGAACACCTTATGAATTATTTGCAAGTTTGCGAGAAAATCACAGGGAATACCTTAGAACTGGAGCAAATTCGTAAAGAATACAAGTCTCTGCAATCTGATTTATGGAGCATTGAAATAGCTACTCAGATAGGACGTGGCGAATGCCAAGATGGAAGTATTGTAACAGCATCTCATAGTTACAACAGAAGTATTTTTCACAGATCTGTTTTTCAAAGTATTGTTAGAATTTTAGGTAACGTACAAAAACTGGTTTACGAAAATTATATTCTTTATTCCTACTCTGCAGGAGAATTGAAGCTTCAGGTAAATATTAAATATTTAGAAGGTATTTGACTTTTGTACTTATACCCCAATTCCAAAATAGTAGAGAGTGACTAATTCGGAGCATTTAGATAAGTATGGGAGGTGAGGATTGCAGGGGCAAGATTCTATAAGCGTGCCGTTTAAAAAAAATTATCAAATATAAGTTAAGTGAACCTAGCACTTTAATAGTTTACTTTATTATTATTTATATAAATTTACCCGTGTCATCCTCTCCACAATTATTGTGATCCACCATCACCCACTTACACCTACCTGATATCACACTTTAACACTTATAAATACACTGAATTATACATGCACTATACACTACTAGTTACTTGCACCGTTACTGAAATTGTTACACATTAATAGTTATTATACACCACATTACTACTTATTTGTATACTGTATTATACATTACACTATATACATATATGTAGTTGCGGCAATAATTCAAACGACTTACGTCAAATGAACAAATTCATTGTATTTTCATCAAAATACTTAAGAAACTGCAACTGAGAATAATAAAACTATATACAACACTGACACTATATATTACACTAAATTACAAAAAAATATTGTTTTTAATGCTTATAAACTATCGAAAATGTTGACGATGAAAACAATTGCATGATGTCAACCGTGACATAAGTCGTCTGAATTCTTGCTGCAACTATACAGGGTGTCCCAAAATTATCCTGCCAAAAATTAACTGTGGATTCTACGATCAAAAATAAGAAAAAAAAGTTATATAATCATAGGTTTGTAAACCTCCCCTAACGGAGCTATTGCTCTTTAAAGGGGGACCCCAAAATTTTATTTTCTCCAAATATTTTCAAAACGGATTGAGATAAAGTAATCAAATTTGAAATTGAATATCACAATTAGGTTCTGAATCTAATGTTCTGAAAATAATTCCTCATAATTGGTCATAGGCGTGCCAAACTGGGGGGTCAGTGGGTAAATATTGCTCTTTCTTGTATCTCAAAATTTTCGTTGTCACATCAAAAAATAAAAATTTTACATGAAAAAAGTACTCCTATTTCAATCCGATAAACTGCCCTGTTTTCGAGTAATCTTAATTTAAAAATGTTGTGACATACCACAAAAAGTTTAAGATGTAAACTAGAAATAGGAAAAATAATCCCTAGTAGGCTCTGAGAAAATACTGTCGACTTATTTAACATATATTAAAGGTGTTAAAGTGTTTTGACATATTAAAATACTTTTAAAATGCATATAAGTAATGTAATTATTTGTAAATTTTTAAATTTTAATATAGCCTATTAATGCTTCGAAAAATTTTTAAAACAGGTAATATGTGTCAAATAAACTGACAAATAACTTTTCAAAGCCTACTAGAGACAATTTGACCGCTTGCATATCATATCTAATATTTTTGTGGTATGTCACAAAATTTTTAAATTAATATTACTCGTAAACGAAATAATTTATCGAAGTAAAACAGAAGTACCTTTTTTGTATAAGAAACAAATAAAATTTTTTTGATTTGACTGCAAAAACCTCGGAACATGAAAAAATTAGAGCAATATTTATCCAATAATCCCCCCAGTTTGGCACGTCTATGATTAATTATGGTATTGTTATTAGAACATTAGATTTGCAATCTAATTGCGATTCTCAATTTTAAATTTTATTAGTTTATCACGGTCCGTTTTGAAAATAATTGGTAGAAAATCAAAATTTCGGGCAATAGCTCCGTTAGGGCGCCTTTACAGAACAATGTTTAAATAACTTTTTTTTCTTATTTTTGATCGTAGAATCCACTGTTAATTTTTGGCAGGGTAATTTTGGGACACCCTGTTGTGTATTAGTACTGGCCACTAGGTAATTCTGACAGTATATCAGTGTCATTAGAACTGTCGTATTCATCACGAGCTGATGTCGTCGCCAAGGTTCCTTCATTTATCCATGTTTTGTCCGTGTAATATATACAATTCAAATGTCAATCTTCTAATATTTTCTCCGCCATATCACTATTTTATCTTTTCTATCAGCATACTCTTTTGATTTTGTTTCATAAAATAAAAATTAAGCTACCCAAATTTTTTTTATTGTCGGAAGTTCATTTTTAAAATACCATCCATAGATAATTGTTCTATGAATATCATATTTTGTGTCATTATCAACCTCTTCTTCCTTCCACGAGTTTGCACTATTCTCAGTTACTTAGTTGTATGTTTTTCTTTGCCAATCTTTATTGCACGATGTACCTACACTACTCCCGGACACTCTTCTCAATGAAGTACATATTTCAACCACATCACTTATATGTTTGTCTTGCGTCCTAATCCATTCATACACGTTTTTAGTCATCCTATATTCCTCACTGGTTAGATTAAGGCTTTTACGATATTTAGAATACTCTGTAGAGCGTGAATTATTCTTCATTCTTAAGAACACAAACACAGAATCGGTAATAAATTATACAGTCACAATTAAATTAGCGGAAACATGCTTTACACATGCTCACACCTATGATAGGTGTGCAGATTAAATTAGATATATCCGTCATGGTGTCATTACCAATAGAGATCGAGCATTCTGATGTGGTGCATCAGTATTTGTTGCAGCAGAAGCTGTGTAATTCGAGTATGGTCTGAGAGATATACGGAACACATAATTTTATACAAAAAATTTACTACTGCTCGTATATCTCTTTGTGTTGACTGCTGTAAATTGTGAGCGGTTTTATGAAATCACTCACTATCTACTATTTTGAAACCGGACTAAAAAAGAAATTATTCGGTTCAAGAAACTCCGGAAAAGTATTTATGAGTTTTCTTTTTTAGATCGACTTGTTTATACAAACTGTGATAAATAATTGCACCAACGTTACACAATTAAATAAGGATGCCCCGGTAACTTTAATTGTCCAAAGCGAACCAGCACATCTAACACCATACCTAGCAGAAGTCAGAATTTGTATATCGATTTTATTTTCTTTTCAAAGGAAGTTAATTAGAGAAACACAGTTTATTAAAGAAACTCGAACGTGGCTAACTCAGCTTGTTGCCGTTCTTTTACGAGTAGCAAATTTTCAGGATCACCTGTTTATTCTGAACCACATACTGAGGTAGTATTAATAAAACGATTTGTGTTTGTGGATGTCGATTGATTGTCAATTGCTAAAATTGTAGGTGTCCTTCTGGTGTTGGTTCATGGGCATCATCATTTATACAGACACCGTTAGATGTAAACGCTCAAATGTCACCCTTCGCCAATTACCAAATAAATCATATTCTAACGATTCTTGCTACGATATTAACTCCTATTAAGGAGAGGGAGAAATTTCTGGAAGACATTGCTCAGAATAAGGAAGTAGCTACTGAAGCTCTCTGGGTTATTGTTGATTCTGATGGAGAGGAAGATGAAGAGTCTTCGGGTACTTCCCTAAGAGAAAACGATTTGGTGGCTTTGCTCAATCAACTGCCGCTGGATAATTTATTTAGAGACCTGTTGTTGATACGTACCAAAAATTTCCAGGTAAAAAGAAATTTAAGTTACATACACAGGGTGATTCTTAACCTATACTCATAAACTAAAATTATAGGACAATTATATATATATATATTCAGGTTTTTTCACCTTATATAATCCGATATTGTTAAATTTTTTTATTTATTTGTTTCCAAATTGAAATTATGTCATAACTTTTTATTTCAAATAACTTTACTTAATAGCTTTTTTATAAATACAATTACTTTTGCTGATCGGATTGGATCAGATTTTTTCAGTTTATGAACACCCGTTGATTTAAACTTAGAATTTATCCATGGTTGTTATTTTATTAACACACAACATCTTATCAACAATGTAAAATAATTTTTTTAAATTTGTGATTGAAGTAATCTAATTGAAATTTTAACATAGTTTCTAATTCTAAATAACGTTTCTTTATAGCATTTTTTCATGTTGTGAAAAATAAGTACAGTTTACATTAAAACAAGCAAAATTATTTTTTTTCACTCTTGTTCATAATTAGATATGGTATATTTTATATTTAAAAAGGCTTAGCAGTTATAATTTTTTAGGATGTTTATGATACCGCGTTAATAACAGAGCACCATATCCTAAAATTTCTAGCATTCTCTACAGTGCTATTAAAAATTTTATACCAAGGCATTCAGACTTACGATCAATCAAAATATAACCAGTTTTCTAAGCGGTTGAGTCGTTTTATACGTCATGTTACTCAGTATGCCACAGACCAGTGGGAACAATTTTTAAAGGTATGCGTTCTAAATTTTATTTGGATTTATGTTATGAATTATATGAAAATTTTAAGGATCAAGCCTTGGAAGATAAAGCTATGATGGAACGTCTTCAAGTAGAATATGATGCATTTTTCCTACGAGTTATCTATTATTTATACTCTTCACAAAAACTAGGGGCTTGGCAGTTTCTCGCTGTTATTCCTTATAATATGGTTACAATGAAAACCTTGTGGAAGATTTTCTATTTTCTCCACAGTTCAGATAACCAGGCCAAAGACATTTTGAATCCCCTTGATGCCGAGGATTATAGTAAAAAAGTATTCAATGACGAACTAAGGTCAGAATTTGAGGAGAAACTGAATGCTTTAGAAGATGCAGAAGCATATTATTTATTGAATACGTTTGCTAACATGGCTTTAGCTAGGGACGAAAGGGATATGGATTTTATTGATGCTTGTACCATTGACTTGTTAAAGGTAAGGATATTATTTCGTTGGCTGTATTGAATCCACTATTAAAATACATTTCGTAATTATACAGGTTGGCTTTATCAGTCAAGTGACTCAAGAAACTTGTTCAAAATCTGCAAGAATACTTCTCACCCATCTCACTTCGAAATACCCACATTTATTATCTGGTATATTAAAGCAAGTCAAAGACAGTGTAGACAAAATAGGTACACTATCATTATACCTCTACGAAGAATTACCATTATCTATTTGGAAAGTTACTGATGCAGATCTAGAAATAATTTCAAGGTATAAACGTTTCCTAGGATTAAATAACATTATTACATTACATTAACATTGAAAACTTTTTCAGATTGTTGTTAAATAATGCTTCAACGACGAACGAAAATAAATTATCCAGGATGATTCTCTCTAGGCTTAATTGGGATTCTCTTCCCTATGAAATGCACTGTGATGTGGCAATTTTAGTTGTACATGCCGCCGATCAAGAACCTTCTGTTTTGCAGTGGGCTTGGCAAACCATTTTAAGACTGAAGCTACATATAAGTGATAAAGCTTTTACTGAAATCGGACGGATTCAGGAAGTTGAACGATATGACATTCTCGTGAAAGGTAAGAAAGAAATTTTTATACGAGTTCTGACAATTAAGTTTGTGAATTTGCCATCGTAAATTTAAGTTGGTAGCAATTTTTGCCATTCTTATTTACGTCCAAGACTTGTTAATCAGATTTGCTCTATCTATGACACACCCATCCATAACTTTCCTCAAGAAGATACCAATTTTAACCACTTTGTACAGTCCTAATTTTAGTATAAGTATTAGTTCAGATAAAACTTTAGAAATAGTTCAACTTATAGGCGCTGAAATTTTAAAATTGTTGGGGAGCTAGCTTTGTTAACATAAAAATAATCTCTGTATTATGTTAGCGTATTGCTGTATTCATTAAAATGCCACTTGTAAAGGTTATTCTTATAGGGTATTTTACTCTAAACATAAAATAAATAAAAATAATATTTCTGATCTAAATATCTATTTCTTACTCATAAAAATATGAAATATGTAACAAAATACAACAAAACAAAAATCACGTAATATAGGGACGGTATTGTTATAATTAATAATATAATTAATTTGAGGTTTTAATTAATAAAAAAATTTAAGCCTGTGTTACTCAGTTTCTACAAATTAACACAAATATTTCTGCTTTTTGTCTGTTTTGAACTCATAAGTTATTATTATTATGATAGGCCACACTGCTGCAATACGTTGTGGACGCCCTGGACCTCGATTTCTTCCACAATTTGAAAAAATCAAATTTCCCGTGTCACGCTCGTGTTGCACTACACTTGCACTTACTACACACTGCTGTATAAATAGCTGCATTTGACATATGTTTATCGAGAAATCGTTCTGCTAAAGCATTTTCACGTCACCATAAATTAAAAGGATATCCATCGACTCCGAGTTGATATGCAAGTAACCATGTTTAACATTTGAAAAAGTAATGTAAATACTCGTTAATACCTACTATAAGTAATCAAATTGTAATATTCGCAGCGATGAAACGGCTGAAAATACTACAACTTCAATAATTTTTTACTAGGAAACTATAAAGATTTTTCATTTCATTTACTGTGTTTACTCGTTTATGCAAAGCTGCCAACTGAAATGTATCATGACAAATTTGCAAAGCTTAATTGCCAGACCTTGTATGATCTCATTAAATTTGCTTGACGTATTGAAATATGAATGAATTTTCAGGTATAAGGGAACAAAAACCTTTAGCATCTTTTGTAACCATACTGATGACAAGCTGGGGCCACCTTATTCCTTTGATTTGTACCAGGGGCCTGTATCAAATCTTGTTCCTCCAATCTCAGCAAAAATATGAAGCCGTTTTATTTGCGCTTTACCAAATGGTCCCGCTATTTTTAGACAGTCAAGAGTGCCTAATAAATTGCGAAAAATTCCAAGAGATCTTAGTTAATCTGCTGAATGCCGACAGAGGATATATTTCGATGGCAAAAAGTTTTGTTTTTGCCCAGAATACTGTTCTACAGCAGTTTGGTAATATGATAGAAACACAAATTGTCAATTATTCCTTTTACGACCTTCAAAGCCCAAAGAGCTTGGTTAGATTGTGGATAAATTCATTGGTGTCAGTTCCTAATTGGAATAAAGACACCGCTGTTATATATTTGTTAGATGTGATAGTGAGAACGGCTTTTTTCCATGTTGATGCCTTAGAAGTGGTTTTTAACATCATGAGAGATCTGTTGCAGGTAAATTTTGTTTTGCTTACAGCAACGTTATTCTTGACTGTGATTTTCTGTATCTTTTGAAGGACGGTAGCCCCCAGGAACAGGTTGGCACCATAAGTTCTATCTTCAAATGGGTTTCCAGTACGAACACTAACGGTAGTTTGATCGTTAACTCTCTATCTAGCTATACTTGGTTAGCTTATATCATAATTGCTGTTGAATATCAAGAGCGAGAGGTACATTCTGGAATCTGGAAAGAGCTTCTGGTGCAGTTGAGTAGACAGAAGGGAAAAGTAAATGTTGACCAAGCTATTAAGGTGTGTACTATTTTTTTGTTATTAATTAAATGGTATCTATACAGGGTTAACTATGATTAAGTACAAATATTTTAAGAGGGTTAGAAAAAAATAAGAATTAAAGGAATTATGCTCCAAAAAAATGTCCAAACTTATCTATAACGATAATTACGGCCATCCGTCTGCCATAAAGTTATTTGTACATTTGCACAGTACAGCAACCATCAACACAATTGGGGCGGTTGGAAGACTAAACGGTAAAATTCATAATTGACACACTGTGTATTTATTTTGTGATTGTGTGCTTTCCTTCAGTTTTTACTGACTTTTTTTCAGTTTAAATGTTTTATAGTAATTAAATAAAGGAATTTGTGTTGGGTAGAGATATTTTCCTATAATATGGTTTCCTCTGTGCAGCGGAGCTATGGTTATCGGACAAGATTTTATAATTAAAGACTCTTATCTATTAGTATTTATTTTGTTTGATTTTCTTGTATGTGGAGTGTGTGTTTGTTGTTAGTTGGTAATTCTAATGGACCTGTAATGAATGAATATGTAGTTTTGACAGTCTGGAATGAAAAACAAATGCAAGTTACTGCAGCTAACCAGATTTACTGTTACCGATGTAGGTATTATTGTTAATGAAAATGTTCTTTTTTTTTTCGTTTCTATATTTGGCAGCGGTGTAAAAAACGACCGCATAGTAGTTAACAGATTTAAGCCATCTTGGACGATGATTTTCATAGGTGCCGATTTTATGGAGGAAAAGAGCGTTTTGCCTCGTTTTTTAAACTTTGAGCTAAATAATTTTATTTATTGTCTTACACATGTGATTTTAATGGTATATAAATATAATAAGATATAAGAGCCACTTTTCCCTTGCATGAAAACTAGATTAGATTCAGTTAATTTTTTTTTTGACACTACAGCCTTCGGGAGCATATGTTCAACTTTACAAACCTATATATATCTAAACATTGCAGTAGATAATGTGGAGTCAAAGGGAGACAGAAACAATTGAAGTTCATATCTGTAAATTTCTGAGATCAAGAACATGTATAAAAATGTACTTTGAAATACACAATTGAAATTTTATCATTATTTCTCTCAAAAACAATTATGACTTTTGCTCAAATTGACTATTCAAAAGTCAATGAAAATGTAAATATTTGGACTGGAAATGAGGAAAAGAGAATTTGGGAATTTATTTATTTCGTATGTTTGATGTTTAGAGAGTACAGCAACCAGCAACACAATTGCTACGGACGGAAAACTGAACGGTAAAATTCATAACTGGAAAACTGTGTGTGTTGTCGTCGTGAAAATCGTGAAAATACTCAATAAAATAAAAGAAGTAACAAAAAATGTCACAAATGATCTATATGTTTTATCGTAATAAAAGTATCGGCAAGATTGAGAGGAGATATGTTGGAGTCCTTTTGCTTTCTTGCTTTCAAATACAAAAATACTATTAGTTGTGGCTCCATCATTAGATAAAAATGAAAGTTACGTGGGCAAAACTGATTAGTTTTAGCTATCCAATAACTAGTTTTGTACATTCATAAAATTACATAGTTTTAAATGTGAATGAACAATAATAACGAAATATTTATCCTTCAGACGATACAGAACTTGATGATATATTACTAATTTACAAATCTCATATATCAAATCTAATTGCACTCATTCAGTCTCATCTATGTAACTTTAAGTTATCATGTCAGCCCTTTTATAACCCGCTACATCTTTTTTCGAACCACATATCACACTGTTTTAATGAGTAAAAGGCTCCACTTGTTTTCTCAGCTACAATATATAGTTTTGGATAGTAACAGGAAGCTTCTGTTGTGGTACAGGTCGTTGTAGTGTGTTTCTGTACTGAAAACAGAGAAAGGAGTCTAATTTATTTGCTTCCAATCTTGCAAACATTCAGTACCTACCAAAAATACATACAATTTTTCATTCATATAACATCTTTTTTTCAGAAAGCATCGAGTGTTGTGAAGGCTCCATCTTTCCTCTCTGCTTCCCTTGCCATATACCGCTGGGCACAGCAAGCATTGGATACACCTTTAGATCATCCTTTACTGCCATTGCTGTGGCAAAAATTTTTCACTTTATACTTAGCACGATTGCCTTCCTGTAGCGCCGCAGATACGGTGTGTGTTGGAGATAAATTTTTCGACGGTCTAGTAAATTTCTCCTTATTAAAGAAGATAAAGAAACGTTTACAGGAGAGTGTAGGTTATTTTCAAGGTAAGATAGATGTTAAAGACGAGGACAACGAGGAGTTAAGTAGAAAAAATTTTTATTCGGCTTGCCATAATGTTTTCCGAGCATTCTCATTGTGGTTGGAAGAACCAAGACTGCAGGAGAACAATGTTTTGTTGAAGAATCTACCCCCTCAGTATGAGCCAGCTTTGTTGTCTTTTATAATGCAAGAAAATGAGGTAAGTCACATTCGCATAAGGTATGCGGAAATAGATTTAGGATATTTTTTGATTAAATTAATTTTCTAATTTGAAAAAAATACATAGTTGAAATACTGAAAAAAAAAATAATTAAATTTTTTGTGGAATTGATGAGTATGCAATATAAAAATGTATCTCATTTACATTAATACTAAAAAGGTACAGCAAGCATGCTGCACGATCTCGGTTTACTTTTATATGATGGGGAAGATCCGGCACTCAGTTTGCCTGACTTTAGAATACAGTTGATATGAAGAACTTTAATTTTACATGTACAAAGTAATCAGAAAGTCAATACATTTGAAAAAATAAAGTGCCTTTGTTTGTAACAATAAAGTTTATCACGAAAAGCAAACATTTTTATCAAATTGATTTACCATTTTTAAGAAATCATCAATGATGATTTTGTGGGAAAACAATTTTTCATAAACATTTTGGTAGTTTTTCTTCTTTTTTTAACAAAGCTATTTAAATAGTAAAGTATTTTTTCTAATTTTAGATGTAGGTACATAAAATAGGAAGAAAGAAAATCATTTATTAGTCGTTACACAAAAATAGTTTTTGTTGCATTTTAATTAAATGTATTTAAGTATTTTAAGATTTTTATACAGGGTGTCCGGAAATGATGAGCAAAAAATTCAGGGGATAATTCTAAATAGAAAATAAATACTACCTCTTTCTATAAAATTTTTTCCAAAACTGTTTATTAACGTAGTTATAGGGTGTTAAAATTAAAATTTTATTTTCGATATTTGTAAATAACTTCTTAAGAAATCCAAATATTTACATAAAATTTGTAAATCGGGGATTTTCGCGGACGAGAAATTCAAATATGTTTCTAATTTTGACGTCACTAATAGAGGGCGCCACTTATGGAACATCATATTTCTTTTAAATGACAGAACTTTTTTGCTGCTTAGTGTATCCATCTGACTATTGAAACAATCGATTCTCCTACCTGTTATATCTGAAAAAGGTATACCTTACTGAAGTCGTTAGGAGTAACAGTTTTCGAAATAATCTTATTTGAAATATTCAGTGCACCGATTGAAAACTGTTATCGTTTCAGTTAAAGTGCCTTTTCTACTGAAAATACAACAAAATGTTACTTGAAAAAGTTGTTCAGAATGGTAAATTATGGAGATGTGAAAATTTTTTTAAAAATCGGCCTGCTTTGATAACATCTGCTTTGTTGAAAAATGGTTTCATCAAACCTCACTGATCTTCTTGAAATTTTTCACGTCTCCATAATTTACGATTCTGAACAACTTTTTCAAGTAACATTTTGCTGTATTTTCAGCAGAGTAGGCACTTTACCTGAAACCAAAACAGTTTTTACTTCAGCAAGGTACCTTTTTCAAATAAAACAGGTAGGAGACTCGATTGTTTCGATAGTCAGATGGATACATTAAGATGCAAAAATTTCTGTCATTTAAAAGGAACATGGTGTGCCACAAGTGGCGTCCTCTATTAGTGACGTCAAAATTAGAAACATATTTGAATTTCTCATCCGCAGAAACCTCCGATTTACAAATTTTATGTAAATATTTGGATTTCTTAAGTAATTATTTACAAATATCGAAAATAAAATTTTAATTTTAACACCTTGTAACTCTGTTAATAATCAGTTTTGGAAAAAATGTTATAGAATTATCTATCCCCTGAATTTTTTGCTCATCATTTTCGGACACCCTGTATATGTATTTATTGCATAAGTCAAACATGTTTGAAAATCAAAATATGCAGCATTTGAAAAGATAGTTATTAATTTCCATAATTTTTTCTTAAAAAATTAGGAGAAATGGAAGAAAAATCCACAAATTATAAGCATGCGTTTGTATACAGTGTCTGGAATATGAGTGCTATAATTTTAAAGGCTTATTTATCTGATAAAAAGTAACAAAAAACTCTTATAAAAAAGGAAAAGTTTAAAACGAATGGTTTGTCTACAAGTACATTTCAAAAATAAAAATATAACTACAACAAGATAATAATAATAATAATAATAATAACATCTCTACCTCTCATTCTATTCACGAGGATTAGCCTAGAAGCCGAATACTTGTGCGGGAGAGGGGGTGGCATATTATTATTAAGCAGGCCGCATTTGCGTCCAAGAACGACATGTTGGTAGGCCCTAACCACCATTCAGTACAGGAATGAGAGAAACCTAGAAAACCTCATTAATTAGGGGGGTAGTCAAACGTCAACCGGTATCAATCTCTCACATTGACCCAAGCCAACATTCTTCCACCCTACCATACCCGCGGAGAGGGTGCCAATCCTCTCTACGAATATAGCTTATATACGATCTACCGGCTGCGGGGGTCAAACCCACAGCGATTTAGACGCCTCGATTCAAGTACTGATGCCTTAAACCCCCGACCACTGACCGATATGCAAAACTATGTTATGAAATTACAAACTAAGGTACAATCCAGGCTAAGTAAAAGTTCCTGTAAAGTAAATTGTTCATAATTTATTTATTGTATCAGTATTAATGAAGTAAGCAATTGAAGTTTCCGAGAAACTTGTTAAAACTGTAAAGTACTGCAAAGTTTGACAACGTTGCAATGTGTCAGGCTGCTGCTGATAACCTAAAAGTAGTATTAGGTATAGTAGTATTGTAGTTCATTATTCTCTAGTTTTTTTTTTTTATTAATATTTGTGAGTATACATAAACAAAAATAGAACTATAAATTGTTCTATCCATGACCAACTGTTAATTTATGGTGAATCTAATCATTTTGAACACTTGTAACTATTATTCAGTGTTGTGATAAGAGCTCCAAGGAATCCATTCACAGTAAGTATCTATGTTTAGGTGTAACTATTTGTAACTATTATGTACAAATACCTAACAATCCTAATATCGTATGTAAACAAAGTTGCATATTCAAGACCTGTTTGCTGTCATAATTCTGTTACCATTGGTCAGAGAAAAAAGAAATGTTCTGTCAAATGTGTTTTGTTTGGTACAATTATCATACAGCAAAATTAAGGCACTCATATTCTGGACGCCCTGTATAGATGTCGTCTTC
This sequence comes from Monochamus alternatus, assembly GCA_037114965.1. Classification (NCBI taxonomy): domain Eukaryota; kingdom Metazoa; phylum Arthropoda; class Insecta; order Coleoptera; family Cerambycidae; genus Monochamus; species Monochamus alternatus. Next base: position 76,676,870 of record CM073429.1, on the reverse strand, counting down.
TAAATTGAGTTGCAGAAGGAAATTTTAAAAATTTAACATAATTTTCTGTTAATTTTTGTTATGAATAATAGGAAACGGCTCATCTACTAGTTACTAAAGATGTATGTAGAACAAGTAATAATCAACATAAAAATGTTTAATGTGAGCAAACTGAAGTACTACATAATTTTTAGTTTCCATGGTACGACTATTTAGATTACGAAAAACTAAAAAAGGAGCAACAAACTTGTATCAGAACTTGGCGAGTTGCGAATTTTCGAGAACGAACTAACGTTAATCAACCTCTCTTAAACCCTGGCAGCAGAATAGAGAGCTCCGATCCTAAAGAACGGATATTAAGGAGATTGGCATCATACGATGCACCGAAACCACCACCTGCCATGGGCAATTTTGCCCCTATGTTGCCAAGGATCGATACAAGCTCGAAAGAGGATATGTTTAAGGGTTTAGATCAGTGTTTTAAGATATTAAAGCAATTTGCACATAATCACACGTTAAAGTTGTCTGAACAAAAAGCATTGGATTGCTCGTATCAGGAACTGATTCCACAGCTTTATAGGTCGTTGTTGAACAAAGTCAAGAAAAAAGTTCCCTGCAAGGGGAAAAACCAAGCTGTGCATTGTTCTGGAGCTGCTGTTATTGTATTAGAAATGCAGGTTAGTAATATTGATGCTAATATCGGTAAATTTGTAGTTTGGTGTAAAATTTGGGGCACTATGATTGTTTCTTAACAAACTTAATGTTTAGGATTATAAAAAAATAATGACATTTTGTTAAATATACTATATTTCAAGAGTGCTCTACACCAACTGACCGAGTCTGCGCCAAATGTCCTTGTCCCTTGCATTATTTCTTTATCGGTGCATAGATCACCAACACAACGCAATCTGTTGAATTGTATTCTTAGTAGCATATTTTTTGAAATATATTGTAGTCAAAATTTACAACATGGTGGTAGCACCTCTCGGCATGCTAAATATAATATCAAGGAATTTAAAATTAAAAAAAAAAATACAAATTTTTTAGAATAGGAAAAATTTGTAATTTTTGTATAAGACAGGGTGGAAAGGTGGTCATTTTGATATGGTAAAAAAAACCATTTTCTAAAGGATGCTGCAATTGTTTTACATAAAAGTGGATAACTTTGCACTGTGCGAACTTTAATTCTTTAGCTATTTGTCAAAAATAGGCTGATTACAAGTATGGAGCTCAAAATTAGTAATTTATTAATTTCAATATGGCGGCCTAACTATAGACCACTATTAAGAACTATTTACTTCTTAAGATGTAAAATATTGCATACATAAATGAATATTTTAAAACAAATAGTATTCCATTGTTGAAATTTTATAAACATATTTTTTAAGGTAATGATATTTTTTAAATATTTTTATAGTTTGTTTAGAAATGAAAGGGAGTAATAAAAGCTTATTATGTATGCAAATTGTAAATAAATGTAGTACTGGTGCTTATATTCAATATTTTTATATTATGTATTATCGGTATAGATGAGGTGTACTTTGTGATCAACCGTACTCAATTGTAGCAGGTAGCTAAAATGTAATCCCCGACAATCCGTCTTTGTCTATGCCGCTTCAATTTCTCGGTTCATTTCTCTTATAAGTAAACAATATAAAAACAGCATTTCAAAACATGAGGCTACTTTAAGCATCATAACCAGGTTAAGAGAGTTTTTAGTAATTCAAATAAAATTATTCAATATTATTATCAAAATATTTATTTAAATTTAATGAATAGACTTTTATTCCACAATTATGGTGAGTAAATATAGTGTTGTATAAATGTACAATAAAGAAAATAAAAAGTTGGTATATTAAAATTTATCCTCTGAATATTCTGATGAATTATCTTCGTCTCCTAGATTGATAACGATAGGTTCCACAGTAACGTCAATTAAATTTTCTCCTTTTTTTTTTTTGTACATGAAGTATACATCTTTGCCAGTTATCTGCAGTTACTCGTTCCAAGGAATTTTTTAACAAAATTTTCACGTCACTTAATTTAAACGTCGTATTATTTCGCGCTACATCTCCTTTTACCTGCGCTCAGACTAATTCGATTGGGTTAAGTTCACAGTGATAAGGTGGTAACTGTACTACCGTTATTTGGCGATTTTTTTGCCATTTCATTGATAACATATTTTTTCTGATTTTTATTAAGATTGACAAGTGTCAAAAGTTCCTTTTTCACCATATTTGTTTCAAAAGAAATGTTTTTTTCCGCAGAACCATTGAATTATATCGGCTTTCCTCCAAGCAGTCGTAGGCATCTGCTCGGTCTGCAGTCTATGGTAATTGGCATTATCCATGACAATTACAGACCCTGGAGGAATATGATTCAAGATCTATGTAAAATACTCTTCGAAAACATATGCGTTCATGTCTTCGTGATATCTACCTGTATTTTTAGATTCAAATACAAGTAAACTGCCATCTACAAAACCACTGGCACTACCTATATGTGTCACTATTAATCTTTGCCTGAAGGTGCTTTGAACTCTGTTGAAAGTCCATCCAAAAATGCTTGTCGAAAACTTTTTACATTTTTATCTTGCTATACTTTTGTTACAGTATATCCCTCGTTGACCCAAGTTTCGTCTGGATAATAAATATTACTCCCTTCGTCACGGAATTTTCTAATTGATCTTAAGTAGGATCTTTGCCAACAAATAATTTTATCTTTATCGAAAAGAATTGACTTCCTGTTCTGCTTTTCCCAGCAAAAATTCAACTCTCGTAAGACGGCCCATAATTTGCTTCTACTGATTTTTGGCAAATCGTTGTCCTCTGAAAGTTCACTTAAAATTTCGTTTAGCGTTGGTATTTCTTTTTAAAAATAAAATGAGTGTACTTTTCTGCAAATGACATTTTTGAAGAAATCATTTATAACGACTTTTAATCTCCCTGTAGATGATTTTGGGAGATTTACAGTATCTTGTTCATTTTTGGTTTCCTTTAAAAGTCTGTAGATAGTTGATTTTCCAATATCTGTCATTTTGGGACACTTTTCCACGATGTCGTCAACACTGTTGGTAGGTGTTTCAATGTATTAAATACATTTAATATAATAATCTTATCATTCTGAGACAGTGCACATCTATTCACGCGTTTAGCAGGTACGTAATCTGATAAGCTCGACATTTTACCCAAACAATATTATATCCATTGGCACAATAGTCACTAAACACAAGTTGAATTTTACTCTACTGCACTTGCACGTCTTCGTATATTCATCTCTAAGACTGGATTGATGTGTCACAATACACTGGCTCCTGCCCTATGATGTATCCAGTAAAATATACTAATGTACACCCATTACCTGTTAACATTAGTGTTACCCGATAATTACCTGAAATGAAATATTACCACGCCCATGGCCGGTTCTTATCTCGGGGTTTTATTACTCTCTTTCATTTCCAAACAGACTATAATAAGTTTATCAGTGTCATAGAAAAAGGGTGCCAGCCAAAATAGCTATGATTATTATTTTGTCAAAATCTAAGTGCATTTTACAAAAAAAGAAAAAAAAATGTAGGGTTCATGAAAACTTTAAAACTTCTGATAAAAAACTGTCTTGGGTTTTTCTGTAATTCTGTTTTTGTATAAAATATATTTATTTAAAAAAAAATATGGATAACATATGTTCATTTCACTGTCAAATAAAACCAAAATCGTGCTATTTTATACCCACTATTTCTTAACTATACTAATATTAATATACAGTGTGTTTCTACTGAAAAAAAAGAATAAACTAACACCTAGAAGCAGGCAGACTCTGTACAATAGAACTAATTTTAAAATGTATAGAAATTTATTTGATACAACTTTTTTGTTATTACCATTACCAGAGCTAGATGATTTAAAATTCCTTCAAAAATATTGGTTGAATCTTAAGAAATGTTTTTAATAATTAGATTATATGTATTTCAAATTTATAAAAAAACATGAGAATTTAAAAAATATATATATTTTTTAATAAAAATATTAAATACGTTTGTTGTTAAATTTTAAAGAAAAGCAATTTTTTTAAAGAAAATGTTGACATTATTTAAAAAAATTTAATATTTTTTGTATGTATATCGTGTAGGTATAGTAAATATCACAAAATCTTGTAATGCTGTTTTATAATCTACCTGTATTCATAGTACAGAAAGGAAATTGAACTGCCTCATACATTGAAAATTAATTTGTGTTGTAGGAAGCAAGAATAAATGAAAGAATAGATCATCAAATACAAACCAATCGTAATGCATATGAATCTCTTTTGTCAAAGACTTTACAGTCTCCACCATTAAATTTGCTCACAGCATCCGTCACAGTTCAACATACAGTTAAGTAAGTCCACAAAGATTTTAATTTGAGGTATTCATTCATCAAACGGTCAGATTTTTTTTATATTTGTGAATCAATATTGGAGAAAACTTACAATTTTTTGCAGGAATCTTCAGAGTCAACTCAAATGTAACCCGTCAACGGCTGAATTAGGTGTGGAATTGTTTTATTATATTTTATCATTGTTAAATGAAGAGACAAATACGTATCTCCCAACGAGAACACTATTTACAACTTGTTTGGAAAAATTAGGGCAGGTAAAATCCGTTTGTTTTGTGGTAAAAATTTTTTGCAGTATTTAAATTTTTTCAGTCGCACATATGTGGTATTGAATATGAAATGCCCAGGTTGCTTCAAACGATTTTAAAAGAACATAATTTAGGAGTATATCTCGCTCCACATTTTTCCTCCGCCAATGTGGGAACTGCAAATTTATTACTGATGTATTCCATAATTTGCAAAGAAGTCGGGCAAAAGTGTGATATTGCATTTGCTCTTTTATCCAAGGTAATGAAATATGAAAGACTTATTCCAGTACATATCTTTAAACAAAATTTTTAGTTTGAAATAGACAAGTGGCTTCAAACTAAACAACCGAAGCTCAGTCAAAGATCTCAATTCATCCAGTCTGTCGTTAAAGCTTTGACAACGTTAGGTTTTGATCCTCCTGTGGAAGCATTGGTGCTTCATGAATTATTTAGGAAACACTTGTTGAGCGTATTCGAATACCAATTTCCTGAACACTACGGTGAGGTTTTGATGCACCTGTTAAAGGCTAGTAATGGAAATCCTGAGACGAATTTGTTGGCGATATCGGTATGGTTGGACATATTGAATTGTTTGGCGAAGCCGGTAGTAATTAATTTAAATTTGCCTCTAAGGTTAGTGGGAATTTTTCAGTTAAAAATAGTTTTATTAATATAATTTTTTTTAGGGATCAGCTAAGACAATACGCCCAGTATCAAAAGATGCTCCAACATCAAGAATTATTGCAAACATCTGAACTGTTGTCGGGACATTTCACTCAAGAACGACTGCAGTATGGTTTGTATGGACTTTACCCAAAGTGTCGTAATTATATGGATGTTATAGTCATGCTATTGGGTATGACTGGACATGGGATAATTGTTAGCATGCTTAACACTCATCAAGGTAAGACTACAGAGTATGGACAACTGAAATAGCATTTTTACTGAATGGAATGTAGCAGCCACAACACTAAAAATTTTAAAGTGTATTGCCAAAATCACAGCCACATTATAGGAGCAGTTCTAATATGTGGAGGTGACTAAAATGGGAACACTTTTTCGGAGGCAGCTACGTTTCGCCACATTACCTTAATTTGCCGTAACCTTAAAATTACAATATGTGTAGTCCATGTCAACATCTCACATGTTGTTAATTGGGATTATTTTTGCTATGTGGTGGTAGTTTCAGTGATTACTACGTAATAACCACTTAAATGAAGTTGATAGCATAATGCTAATTTTTAACAATGGAAAATAACTATACTATATATTACTCATGCTGTAAAAGTAAATAAACAAACATAGATGATTCCAGCTAAGGGGTGAACAACGAATAATATTTATTCTTGTTAAGTTGAATCATTTTTATATATTTTTAGGTATTAATAATATTGTGTGAAACTAACTACTCAGTGGACAAAAACCACAACCTGCATTGAATTACACCCACAATATCTACCCATATATTCCTTATTATTAGCTAAAAAAATATAAAAAAAAGTTAAATCATGTTGGATAGGTGAATTTGCGGTGTTACGATTTGGCAAATTAATGGCTCTACTGATGTACATACTTATGCTTATATATCAGATAACTTACAGTGAAACATCACATTTGGTCGCTAAGTTTGATGTTCGTAGGCCGTCCAAATCTAGATGCTCTCAGATCTGATAAATTAAGCATTTATAATTATTATTCACTACTTTTACTATGTTATTATAACGGTTTAAGTAAAAAATTGTCTTTTTTCTGGTACAGGTCATGAAATATCTTATGACGTCCATCTCAATACCTACCATGAATTTTGACATACCTGACGAAAGGTGACATTTGACAATTGTCAAAAGTTATGAGCAATATTTATAATGATACTTATTGTGTATATTTACATATTTTATGCTGCATTATTTGCCAATAAAACGAAATGAATTATTTTCTGTTAACTAATTACTATAAAAGTTGTGGAAAAAATATGATATTTTTTACACAACTTATCAAAATAAAGTGTTCCTAACACTGTAGAGTTGCATGCCAAGAACTTATTTTTTACATCAGTTACATAAATAACTATTTTAGAAGCAGATCGTTATCACTTTTTTTTAACTGTATAATTAGAAAAATGTTAAATGTATGTATTTTTTATTCTAATATGTATTGTTGCTTTGATGTTATATCTAATGTAAAAATATATCTTGCCTGTTTGAGAGTAAAATAAAATAAAAAGTAGGTGATTTTTTTGTGTAAGGATAGCGTTTTTTTGTTAATTGTTTTTGCCTGTGTTCAAAGAAAACCTTTTTCTTAAAACAACATTCAACATTCTGCTTGGCTGTATACTTCAGAATGACCCTATATGTTTCACTATCCGTAAATTTCAGGTCTATTGGGCGACAAATTGTGTGAGAAAATATGGCCGTTCATCCGAGACATGTTTGCTCCTTGGTTAGTACCATATTCCATGCAAAACTTGAAGGAGAACATGGCATCTTGGATACAACAATTAGCCGATGACAGATCGATACTATTGCCTTGGATACCGGCCGACGGCAATTTTGCCCAAAAGGTCATAAACATGTTTTATGAGTGTGTGACTTTCATCATTCACACATTGCCTGGTAAACTATATTATAATGTGTGTTAATATAATTGTTGAATTTTATTTGTTTCAGCTTCTAGCAGTATATTGAGTTATATTTGGCAATGGTACGTTTCATGCTACGCTCATGCATCCGTCAAGGACCATGTCCTAATACCCATCCATAAAACCTTTGTAACTTTCCCATGGCATAACTTTTGGCCATCAGTGATAGACATCGAATTTATGCTTAGAGTAAGAAGCACATCACCGTTCTTATGAAATCTATTATTTATCATTTTAGGTTGTTGACCAGTACTTGCCTGAGAGTCATTCCTTTTTAGGCCACGTCTTTATATCTGTACCATGGCCAAATTGGTTAAATAACTTCACGAATGCTCCGCCTCAGCTTAAGAGTCGGGTGTACCAGTGTTTCTTGAATTTAATAATAAAACTATCGAATGAACCAAACATAAAGAAAAATTATCCAGAAAAGACTAAGTCTTTATTAGTGCAGGCTGAAAATTTCGATTGGACCATTGTTGATCCAGTAATTTATCAGCATGTGATGGATTGGGTTGTGATGAGTTACGATTCTTCTGTTATATTTAAGAACGATCCTCTGGATTTAGATCACAGGGTGTTACAGTGAGTACTTTAATATACATAATAACTTTTTTGTTTTTTTTTTATTATATTTCTTCCTTCTAAAATATCACCATTTTTCAAATTTATTCGTTATTTAGGCTGACTTCACAGTAACTGAATAAGCTGTAAACCATTTTTCTCCTTTATTCTTCGACCGAATGGCTTCATTTGTGAAGTGAAGACTGTAGGTCTATTTAATAATTATCTATGACTTTGTCGTGTTAGAATTTAGATAACAATTTTAGATAAAAATTAAAATAATTTTGAAAATAGCTAGACTTTTGTTTTCCTTATAAGTAAAGATTAAATTTTTTTTTTTTTTTCATATTTGTTCCATGTTAGTATATACAAAAATAAATACTAAAGAGAAATTAAACAAAAGGAAATTATTTGAATCCCAAAAGCTACCAGGAAATATTTTCTTTTTAAAGTTTGTAAATTAACTATACGTATACAGAGAACTTAAAAGTAACAGTAAAAATAGTATTACGATTCAAGCCAACTAGCCTTAATAAAATATAATAATAAAAAAGATACAAGGTGCCACACTTTGGATTTAAAAAGTGATTTTTTGTAATAGTTACACCGTCTTTGAATTTATCAACTTATAATTGGGGAATAAATGTTTTTGGATATCAGAAATCATAATTTGTTTTCTATTTCGACGTGTTTCCTAGAGGGCGCCACATCCGCCATATTTGTGATGTAAATGTAAGCGTACCTTTTTTGACCCTGTTATCACGTTTTTCATTAAAAAAATTGTAAACCTATTTTTTTGACAAAAAAAGGTATACTTTTCATTAGTCTGAGAAATTGGCCATTTTCGCAAAAACAGCTTTTTTACAATCACCTGCATAGTTTTTTGTACAGTATTTTAACGTAGTAGGCACCAAAATTCCCTTGCAAATTGGATATGTTGAAGGTAGATTGACAAGCAATAAAATTGGCGCTGGTGTAAAATGCTATGGATAGTATCTTTCAACATGCAACGTTTTTAAAATGGAAGTCATACTAATTTTTGCAGCTCCAGATAGTCGTCTTGAATTAATTCGCAATGCGAACAAATTTTTTATCTCTTTTTTTCTCTAAATTCCTAAACAGATTTTTTAAATTGTTGATTATCGGTTTATAACTTTTAAAATTCAGTGTCTGGATTACTGGATGTCCGGATTAAACTGCGTTATGGAGGTTACACTGTATTTTAATTGCCAATGAATAACAGAGTCATCTCTCATTTCTGAATATGAAAAATTATTGCCTCAGCATTTTTCGATTTTGTAAAGTAGTTGATTTTAACCAAAACCTTATATTTATTAATACTTATTAATCTTAACATATATTTTATCTAATAATTGTTAAAATTTAACTTACTATTGGTGCTTACTACATTAAAATGTTGTACACGGAACAATGCAGCTGATTCTTGAAAAGCTATTATCTCAAAAATGGACAATTTCTAAGACTAATGACAAGTATACCTTTTTTTCCTCAAAAACAATGTAGGTTTAGGGTTTTTTAAGCAAAAAAACATGATAACATTAGGGCATAAAAAGTTACACTCATATTTACGTCACAAATATGGCGGATGTGATGTCCTCTAGGGAATATGGCAAAATACACAACAGATTATGATTTCTCATATCCAAAAACATCTATTCCCAAATTTTTAAATTCCAACTTTGTCTCTCTATATGTTCTTTATTATCAACATTTTATTAAGATATATTGGTCGTAAGTCGTTTCCATGAGCCGTTACTTACGGACCACACTGTATGGAACATAATTTTTTGTGTATTTCATACTACAATACTAAATCCTAAATCGCATCTTCACTTAATTGTAAAACCAGCCTTAAGTAAGTCCGCTCTTTGAATGTTGTTTTTTATTCTAGCTTTTTGAAATATGTTTCAAATTACGATAAACCACTATCAGATCCAACATCGGACGTAACATATAAAAGACTGATTTTCGTTAAAACTTGCATAAAACTATTAACCGTATATACGAGTAGGCATAAGAACAGCCTTGCCCACAAACAGCAAGAAATATATCTTTTGATATCTCGTCAACTCAACGATTTGGAGTGTGTCGTTACTTCCGAGGAAGAAATGATGGTGTTGTTAAAAGAACTGTTGTGCATATTAAATAACGATAAAATCAGTAAGGTATCTTTAAAAGCGTTCAGTAAATGGATTGAAAACAAACCTGGGAACGGAATAATTGTTAAATGTTTACTGAAAACTCTAGGCATGGCTGTGACTGACTTTGAAATTCTTGCCGAAGTGTTCGAAATCACCTTGACTAGTTATTTTTGTAATACAGGTAATGTTTTTTACTGTATTAAAAAGGTATTTTAAGCTAATATAAATCAAATCTCCTACAATGTTTATTAAATGTTAGAATAAGAGAGTTTTATTGATAACTTTAAAAATTTCTAGTGTCAGACGAATTTCAGCCAACGTGGAAGGAAGTTGGCGGACTTTTGAATATCCTGGTTTCTAAGCAGACTGAGTTAGAACAAGCCATTCTTAGTAAAAGTTGTTTATTAACATTAAATGCCATATTAGTCCAAAGGATATCCAAGTGTACTGATCCTGAGGGTTTACTGAATCTCTGTTTAGAGTGGATAGTCAATATTAAAATTTGGTAAGTAAATCGTTTATGTAATGTTTTTAAATCGAATTTATCACCATGTAAGTTAATAATTTTATAGATTTCTAATATTCCTTAAATAGTCACAATCGAAATATCAGGAACATCTGAAAAATTCAAAAACGAAATGAAACATTTTTCTCCCAGAAATTAGATTTTAAATATAATGCATAATTAATTAATTAGTTGCAATTTGTTACAGCTTACAGAGAGCATAGCTTAAAAATAAAAAAATTAATGATATTTTGAACATTTCAGAAATATTTAAAATAGTATTTCTAGAAGAAATGCACGGCATAGGAATTTTATACTTTCTAAGGCTATAGTCTTTTCCACCAAATAAAATGACAGTATTTTTAAAGTTAACATCGGTTATAGAGTTAGTACCAGCGCGGGTGTAATAGGGTCAAACGTGCGAGTAGTTGGCCTTCACAGCTGACTTGCATTTCAAACTGCACTTTTAGTTTTAGTTATTTACGGAACACTGTAGTAGTCAGTGTTACGTCAATACCAGTGGCGGTTTGTGGTATCTAGACTGGGATAATATTTATTTTGAGGGTATAAATAAATTTGAATAAACGAAAATAACGAAATATATTTTTTTTCGGATTTTAAAACATTAAGTGATAGTGTAGAACGTCCTTCAGTCAGAATTTCCCGACGATCATCGTCTTTTAGTCGACAAAATGGAGCTTCTAGTAATGAACAAATAATATCATGAATAGGATTTTCCATTTTGTTGGTATTGTCTGATATTTAAAATAAAATATTAGAATGACGAAGTCCAAATAATACTTTTCCTTATAATATACGTCCTCTTGGAGTAAAATGCACCACACAAGCTGCGATTACTATTAATTTACCCTATTATATTCTTAACAATCCTAAAGCCGTTTAGTTCTCTTAACTTTACACTAACTGACACACTTGTTGAATGTTGACAAGCCATTTTCTTCTTTTGTTTAACCCTATCACCCCATACTGCTGAAACAAAAAGAGATGGAAAGTGTCTTAGGTTTGGATCTGGCGAAGCACGCCGAAGGCGGTTGATGCATCGCCTTCAGCAGACGTCTGAGCTGCGATTATTTTTCCATCACAACAACGCGGTTTGTCGTCTTACCGAGATCTGACGCGGAGACTATCGAATTACAGGCGATAATTTAATTATTATTAATAATATATATAAATAGTAATCATAAATAAATTATTACTTATAAATTATATTAAATATTATTTAAAAAAAAAATTATCTGTCTATTGTATCTATGAGCAATTATGTATACACTGTATACATTTTTAAAATAAATTTAATAATATTTTAGTGATTCAACTGAACAAAAGGTACCTCTAATTTGGTGTGGCTTTATTGTACTTGTGTTGCAACACGTTGAAAAAGACGAACCTCTCTGTGGGACAATTTTGTACAAATTCGCACACCTTCTCCAAGAAATCTCAGAAGACAAGAGCAACTCCAGCTGGAGCAGAGGACTGCTTAGTGTTATAGGACTAAGTAGACAAGGAAATCTATCTCTGAACTTTCGGTTTCTTTGTCGAGCATTCGCAGGTGCGTCGTGCTATTTAGAAATTATTCTGCCAATATTATTTAATATTTATTTTAGGTTACATATTAGCCCAACTTCCAGAAATGAAAGGGGTGCCTCAGGTCATAAGAAGAGTAGCAAATGCACCTGCTAAAGTGGGACAGTCTGGAGGTAACACCGAGTGTGTTAAAGTGCTGTTAACTTTGGATTTTGGCCAGTCACAAGGGAAAATAAAAGAATGTGCAGAGCTAGCACTGCGTCAGGTATGTTTATTAATTGTTAATTTGTATTTTATTATATGCCGGCATTGCAAATTATTTTATCCACAATCATCTTATACTTTATACTTTATTCATTCTTTAGAGTCGCAAAAGTTTACACTTTATTCACTGCAGAAATATAATTGGCTTTGTTTCACAACTAAAATAAAGAAGTCTTATATTATTGATACTAAAATCAAAGAATAATTAATAAAATTATTTTAATTTATTGAATAATCAGTGGCGTGTGGTGGTAATTTTACGTGGGAAAGTTTATTTACAATTGTACTTTCAACAGGTATATTCACAATTTTATGAAAAAGGTATGAAACCGAGTTGGGAACAAAAAAAGTAACTATAGTCTTATTAGGATAAAATTTAAGTGTCTATGTAAAATAATAGATATACCTATCAAACAGTAATTTTTTTTATAATTTTTAAAAGTTTTTAAAACTAGGTTTGATAAACATTTTTTACAAATTGATTGTTTGATACTGTTCGTTGTACAACTGAATACAGTTAATTAATTTTGATTTTTTAAAGTAGGATCGTAAGTACTTATTAATTCTAAGAAGTGTACATAATTTCCTCTATTTGAAAAATTCTTTCCTTGATGTTCCCTGAAGATCTGTTCATGTGTTCCGAAAAAACATGTCACGTCTATTTAAACGTCTTCTGTTTCTATTATTTCGATCAACTCAATATGTTGCTTATGGTTTAATTTTAATTGATTATCTAAAAACTGTTCAATATGATCATTTAAAAATGTTTTTTTCCTTTAACAACTATCACTAAGTGTCCTTTACTATTTACATGTCTTTTATATCACCTTTATGAAAGTTATTCAGAGTGGAAAATCTTCACGAATTCCACACTGTTTTTTCCCAAGTATTAAATAACATACGTGGCTAATAAAATAATTTTGAAAATTTATCACAGTAAACCACTAATGCTTTTCATAAAAATTTACATTAAAATGGCTAATGCAAGTTTTAATTTTAGTATATAAATTCAACATTGGCATATGTCGACTTTTTGTTGAAAATTTCGATAAGTAAATCCATTTTTCAATAAATCACATACAATGCAACTGTACTGACCGTAATTTGAGTTTCCCGACATCGATGATCGATTACTCAATGCACTTTCTTCATGCATTGTAATGCGGGGAAGCAATTTCTAAATTGCTTCCAAGCTGTACTAAAATCGCGACTGTGACATAGACCATATGCGCGTGCTGACAGATCATGAACCTAAGTCTGGAAAAATGGTTGTATAAGCCAGCAATAGAGACTACTGCTATCAGACAGATGAGGTAGGGAGCCCAAGCGCATAGGTTTTGTAATGTTGCACAAGACCAGTGCCAAATTAAGTATTAATTAGACTTGGACTGTTTCCGAGATTTTTCATGCCTTTCGAGACCTCGTGTTATATTTTGCAAATTATTAAAACCCACCCTGCCCCAAACACATAAATTATCATTAGTAAATAACAAACATTGCCATCAGTATAATTTATTTCTAATAGTTGATGCGGTTAACCAGTCGTTTTTGGTATAATTATGGCAAAGAAGGTGTTGGTCTAGATTTTTATTTAATTATCAGCTTTTCATCATAACTGAGAGTATGAAATTCTTTTAATAGCAAATAATCTACAATGTCCATGCAACTAGAAAAGCTGTTGCTATTGTCACTTTGAATTTTTAAAAAACACTTTTAAATTAGACAAAAACACTATTAAGTTACACAAAAGCACCCGTTATCACAGAATCCCGCGAAATTACAGATTATAGATTACAAAATAAATGACAAATGGTCAATGTTTTTGTTTTGTTCCGATTACTGCCGAGAGTGCCGAGGCTTCACGACGGGCGATCGTGTGGTGGTAGAACAAGGATGGCTATATTAAAAAGAGATAGTTGATGGCAACTAGTTGCCAGTGCTGAGATTTATTTGCGGGTGTATTGAAGCTATCCGTATCGTTCAAGGTCGCGCACTGTTAGATACATATATGAATGGGCTGAGGCTTACCGCGATTAGCTGCCAGCAGCTCCGTTGGCATGGGCTACGTATTCGGAGAGCGCGAAATTTCAAGCACATTCAAAATTCACGTATTTATTTGCTCACTCGAGATCTCAATTAGCAATTAGTTGCATGTGAAAATAGATTTATAACAAAATAAATATAAAAATATGATATAGGTAGGTACTTATATAATAAATAAATAAAAGACATTTTCTTAGCAATGCTACAAACACCGCAGAGGAGGCTTAGTTACTCCTGCCTCCTCTAACAAGCCGCCACTGGCTATATCCAGCTTATTTTATACAGAATCTTCAATGCAACTTTCTGCTATTGTTGAAGACTGCCACCTACTGTAAGTCTGCCACGTCTCATGTAAGTTTCCACATTGGGAAAAACAAAGCAACTCTTGACAATATTTTCCCTATTGCATCAATTACATCTTCAAGTTTGTCAATTCACAAGATTTATATGCATCTGTTATTCCCATTATCAATGCAACCTAAAATAATTAAAAATTTATGTCTAATATTGTCTGAAAATTTATCTTAAACAAAATTAAATGAAAAAATAAACTAGTTCGTTCCATCACGACATTCCTATTCTCACTAAATTTTTGAAGGAACATTCTTGTTGGCATTTAAAAATATTATTTTCTTATAATTAAACCCGACTAACTTGAACTTGTGATTGTGGATAAAACATATTGCATTCGTGTTTAAGTCGAGTTTTAGCTACTTAAGAAAATGCAACGCTTGAACTACGTTCTCATATTCTTGTATGAATACTAAAGACACTGTCGAAGACACTTTAATAATAAATAACTGTTGTTTGTTGTATTTGCTCCATAAACAAAGCCATTTATTGCTAAGTGATAAAATCTAGTCTACATAATAAATTAATTAATATTTTTTTATAGATACAAGATTCAAACAACTCATTACACAACGCACGATCATTTATCCTCTCCCTAGTAAAACAATTTTATACCAAACCTTATTTAAAGGACATTGGATGAGTATCATATTCTGTAATATTTTTTATCTGTATATGTTTGGAATTACATTAGTTTTTTTAAAATAAGATGTTTGAGATTTAAACATAAAACCATATATAATAAATATTTTAAACCATACAATTGGACAGAAAAACATTGAAGTGTTACTTTCAAGCAAGAAAATAGTTAAAAGATCAGTTCTTATATGTATTTTGGTCATTAAAAAACATAAAATTATCTTTATATTGTTTAAATCTCAAGGTGTCATTCTTCTAGGTTAATATTGGTATAATCAAATGATATGCTATAATATTGTGATATGATGCCATTGAAATATAAATATGTTTATGTTTTCTTTGTATTTTTTTTAACATTGCATATTCCCAAGTAAAATAATTAATCTCGTGGTCCTTCGTCCAATTTTCTTCATTATTCAACATTTTTATTTTGTAAAAAATAATTATTTGTACTGAGGTAAAAAATAGTCTACTGTTCAAACCATAAAAATGGATTGAATCATATTAAAGTTTTCTGTCTCCGTAATAATCTAGACTTCGTTTTGTTAACCAATTTCTTTGACTTAGTGTCCTATAATTTTATATTTCGAAATTTCATAGGCGTTACTACTTTACGTAATGTCTGCTATAATCAAACAGAATGAATAAGCAGTTATAAAGTAAACACGGAATTGAAGTATTTGTAAAAGGAAATAATATATAATAATATATCTACCCCTCATTCTAATCACAAGGATTAGCCCAGAAGTCGGACACTTGTGTGGAAAAGGGGGCGGCATATTATTGCCCAGGAACGACTTACGTTGGTAGGCCCTAACCACCATTCAGTGCAGGGATGAGGGAATCCTCGAAAACTTCATTAATATTATCAACTTTTTCTGGACATAAGCCAGAAATAGGAAAAATAAATATTTTTATACTCGTCGATGCTTCGTTATTTTTATTATAACATCTCCAGAGTTCCACAAATATAAGTTCCATTTTTATTGGAAAATAAGTGAGGTTTGTTTAATTGCTGTATGTCCTAGAGCCACTCATTTTTGCTGACAATTTATTCTCTATATAACTTTATGTGAATTGGATTTTCCCATCTTAAGTCGTGAACTTAAAAAAAATTTCATCCTAAATTTGATTTTCTAAAATTATTTTGCACACCGTGTATTTTAAAAATGAGTTAATTTTCAATGTTCTATCAGTTATAGCAATATTCCTATGGCTTTTTGAAACACCCTGTATAAAACAATACAAAATTTCTAGCAGTGTCACAATTAGGAATTAAAAATATACAATCTATATTAAGACATATCAATACAGAAAATTTCAGAATAGATGGATTTTTAAAATGATACATCCTGTACATTCCAAAAATATTCTGCAATATTCAAATTGCTTTGCTGGCTATACGTGATATTCAAAAAAAGGTGTAATAATAAAGTTGATTTAATAAAAGGTAGTTTCAATTTAGGCCCAACTTTTTTCATCAAACTTTCTATCTGTAATAGTCGAACTTTTACAATGTTATGTTAATACAAAATACATATATCAGAAGCTCATCATTTTCAAAAATATGGAAAGAGGAAGGAAATCAAAATATTTTATTAGACAGAGTCCAATATAGATTTGTTAAATATCGCCAAGGCAAAATCTTTTTATGTCTTAAAATAAATAATACTTATATCAGTATTGATAAGCTATGGTAATGTATAGATACTCTTATCATTTTTGAATAGTATAATAATGGAAGCTATGCTAAAACGAATTAAGGTATGTAACTTTTTATTATTTACACTTTATATTTATACTTTACATTAATAGTCATAGTATACTAATAGTGTATATAATCTTACCATAACTAGTTGTTTACATTTAGGGTTTTGCTTGTACAGTTGTACGCAGTAATTTTTTACTATGATAAATGCATTTTCCTTATGAACAAAAAGCAGGAAAGGACTTGATTTTTAATAAAATTTAAAAAATCCTCAACTTATAAAAATAAAAAAAATATATAAAATGTAATCAATTATTAGCTGTTAGCCTGCTTCACAATTATTAAAAAATTTTATGTCATTAGAACCCAAATTTTTACGTGTTGAATAAAAATTCAAATATATTTTTTGTGATAAAAATTACAATATTACAATTAACAACACAATTTATATTATGTGTCTATCAAATACATTTCAAATATACAGGGTGTCTCAGGTATCACTGGCGTTCTTAGAAGGAGGGGTTGTGCAGTCAAAATAAATGAGATTTACTCAAATATACCTACATCTAAAAGTTTACCATATCCGAAATATAGGGAGTCAAAAAATATTTTTTATTTACTTGGATAAAACAACAATAATTTTAGGTTCCTAATAGGATATCTTAGCCCTATAATTATTCAGTATGTTTAAATATTCCCATTATCACCAGTGGCGTAGAAACTATGTGACTTTCCTCTTTTATTTACAATAAAAATGGTACGCCACTGCCTTAATTATAAAGTTATTTTGAGCAAATAATTATTCTTTCAAATTTTCTTTAAAATGCATAGTATTTAAGTAACTGTTCTTTAAAAATATCTCTGTACTTAGTAGTTTGTGCGTGGTAAGAAGAGTTGCCAACTTTAAAATATCTATAACTTTGAGATTTCGGAGATGACAATCTGGATCAAAACAATGATAGGTTAAACACTTCTGATTTTCTAATTGACAAAAAAAAAACGATTTATTAAAAATCATACTACTTGTGTCTTTCATGACATTTTTTCTAATATTGTTTCATTTTGATATATTTTTATCCTTCAACGAATTTATGAGACAATTATCATCCCGCGAAGGGTTTTTGCACGTAACCTTGAAATCTGGGACGTCTCGCTAAATCCAGGACAGTTGGCAGCCCTAGTAGTGAGGCATATTTTGCTTTAGAAATATTTTCTAACTGATGAGGACTGAAAAGGAGTGATGATAATGGGAATATTTAAATATACTGAATAATTAGACCTAAGATCTTCCATTACAACCTAGAATCATTGTTGTTTTGTCACGAAGAGTTTCCAATTAAATTAAAAAATATAATAAAATTTCCAAATCTTTAACATTCTGTATCTCGGAAAACTTTTAGATATAGGTATATTTGGGTAAATCTCATTTATTTTGACTGTACAGTTACCCCATACAAAGATACCACTAATATCTGAGACACCCTATATATGCATATTCATTCTAAAATGTAATTTTCTTTATTTGAATTTTGAATAAAGATGCATACTAGCATGAATATAATTTTATATTCTTTGAGAAAAGACATCTTAAATGGTGTACTATGTGTTTATTATTTTTTACGTTATTTATATTTTCATATCCATGACATACACTGTGATTAATAATAGTTAATTAAGGTAAGTAACAAAATGTGGATATTTTTTTTTTCGTGTAGAAGGATAAAATCGAATCTGGAAAAACTGAAAAACTAATATATAAACATGCGGATGAAGATTGTAAAATAGAAATGATATATGCCAATGCTTCTAGCAGTTCAGAAACAGAAGATTATAGTGATCAAATATTTAAAGATGAATTAAACATTGAATTTGAAGAGGACCAAGAAACTTTACAAGATCCAGAAGCATATTATATGTTCAATACATTTGCCACTATGGCTTTAGCAGGGAAAGATGTGGATTTTACTAATGCTTGTACTAATGATTTATTAAAGGTATGAAAACCAAAATTAATGTAGTACAGTAGAAGCTCGATTGTCCGTAACAACCTGATGTAAATCCCATTCTTTAAAAATTCCGCATAATATGCAAATAATTAAAAAGAAACATTTTCAACTAAATTACTTTATTGAATGATTATTTCGGAATGTAACCCAACATTGACGTCTGTTTGAGCGCAGTAAGACATTTTCTTGATTCATAGTCCTTCCACTTTCTTAAAAGCAAGACATGAGTTGATTGCATTGCATGTTCCATTTGGCTACTGTTTTATATACTGGAGTAACTTTTCCTACACCTGCATTCTATCAGCAAGGCAGATTTTCCACGGTTTGATAAACTAGATGGTTCATTCCGTATAAAACTGAGGCTACTGCATCATGAGTTTCGGATAAAATGGTAAAATTGGAAAGGCTTTAGTTCGATATAATGGGGAGTGCTGTATAAATGGGTTTCAGGTAATTGAGCTTTTACTATATTAAATTAATGATAAGTGAATTAATTATGAACTATTATTATAACAACTACCTGTAAACTTATAGATTGGCTTTTTAAATGAAGCAACTCGAGAAAATTGTGCAAAATCTGCAACAATACTGCTCTCTCATCTAACTTTGAAAAACTCTCATTTATTTTCTTATATACTAAAGCAAGTCACTGAAAATATAGACAACATTTGTTTACTGGCATTGTATGCCCTGTATGAAGAATTACCGTTAACTCTTTGGAAACTTACCAATGCTGATTTGGAAATTATTTCAAGGTATATTCTACAGATATTTTATAATTCAGTGTTTTTTTGATAAAAATGATGTATTCTGTTATAGTTTATTGTTAGCGAATTCTTCAACAAGTTCTAGTAAATTAGCCAGAATGATTTTGTCAAGGCTTAACTGGGATTTACAATCATATGAAATACATTGTGATGTAGCAATTTTAGTTGTACATGCTGCTGATCTAGAACCTCCTGTTGAACAATGGGCATGGCAAATTATTTTTAGACTGAAGCTGCATATGAGTGATAGAGGTGGTGAAGTTAAAAAGATTCAAGATGTTGAAACATATAATATTCTTGTGAAAGGTGATAACTATTCATATTTAGTTTTTTATTTTCATGAAAAATCATGTGTACGAATAAGAAGACTGAATCAGCTGTATAATTGATAGCTAATACATCTAAATTTTTAGGCATTGAGGAAAAAAATCCTTTGGCAATTTTTGTTGCCATTTTGTTGACTACTTGGGGGCACTCAATTCTTTTCATTTGCAACAAGGGTTTTTCTCAACTTTTGTTTCTTCAGTCTCAACAAAAATTTAAAGCTGCTTTATTTGCACTTTACCAAATTTTCCCAATATTCCTAAATAGTCAAGAATACTTAATAGAGGATGACAAATTTCGAGAAATTTTAATGAATTTATTGAATGCTGATAGTGAAAATTTCTCAACAGCAGAAAGTTCAGCTTCTGGTCAGAACACTTTTCTACAGCAATTTGGCGATATGATAGAGACACAAATTCTTAATTTTGCCCATTATGGACTTCAGAGTGCAAAAAGTTTGGTGAAATTATGGATAAGTGTGTTGGTGTCTTTTCCCAATTGGTATAAGGACACTTCTGTAATATATATTTTAGACAGAATAGTGAGAACAGTTTTTTCTGATGTGGATGTTTTAAACATGATTTCTGATATATTAAGAAGTTTGCTACAGGTAAATACGAATATGAGTTTCAATTAATTTGCTTATCAATGTTTTTACATTGTTTTTATTTTTATTCTTTATTTATTTTAATATTAGGCAATATCGTAATTTTTTTTAATATACATTTTTTATTAGGTATTAACAATTTATGTGAAACTAACTACAGCGTTGAATTACACACACAATTTTACCCATATATTCTTTATTATCAGTTGTCGGATTATTTAGTTACTTAGTTTCAATGTATTTCTTAACATTTGCTTTAGGTTATATATTAGCCCAACTTCCAGAAATGGCGGATAATTCTCTGATTATAAGAAGTGTAGCAAATGCCGCGGGTGTAATGGGGCAGCCTGGAGGTAACACTAGGTGTGCAAAATTATTAAAAGTTTTAAATTTTAGTCGGTTACACGGCAAAATTAAAAATTGTGCAGAGCTGGCACTCTCTGAAGTGAGTATATGATTAAAAAATTATTATTTTACTATTTTCTTGATTTAAATACATTATATAGTTAGTAACGAGCGGAGTTTGGTTAGGTCAAGCCTGGAGGCAGATTATGCTTCAATGGAGTCATTTGAAATTTTGAAAAGCTAATTACATTGTTTTTTAAATCCAGACCTACAGAAAATACTTAACTGGAAATAAATATAAACATAAATGTACAGGGTGTTTTACATTCCCACTTTCTTATTGTCACAGGAAAAAATAAATAAAAATAAAAAATGTAACTCTTCGTCCTAAATGAGGCAAAAATATTCGTGGCTATGAGTTATTAAAAGTCGTTTTTTCATGGTCAAACATAAATGTTTTCTTAAAAGATATTAAATTCTTCCCATTAATTTATTTTACATAACGTTTATTTTGCATAACTAACCGAAGAAGATACCAAAACATGTAGGTATTTGGAAATGTTAAAATTATGGGAAATCTAATGGAACATAAATATTACTGTTTTAAAATGTTCTATTTATTATTTTTTTGCATCAAGGAGAAGTTAACATTGAAACACTTTGTAGATATAATTGTTATTAGATCACATAAGATATGTTCTTCTCTATCTATTTGGTTTATATTATTTGCAATTAATTTTTCTTAATTATATTTTACGTACTATAGGAATGAACCTGGATCCGGTCACTGAGAATGATCCTATGATTTGTATTGAAATGTAATATTTGAAATCTATTAAAATGGAAAATAATAATAAACTTTTAATGGATTTTAACATTGTAATGCCTTCTATACACTCGCCCGTGAGCGAGACCTGCCGCAAACCCAGCTGAAAAATATATCTTTCCACATTGGACATGTTCAGAGTTCTGTTACTGCACTTTGTACTAACTTTCGCGTTCTCGCTTCCACAGGGTCTTTCACGCTGCGAGTGTAAAGCGGGTATAAGATTTAATAATAAAATTTAGATAAAATAAAGTTTTTTTTTACAGATAAACGATCCAAATAATTCATTACACAATACTCATTCGTTCATCCTTCTACTTGTTGAACAATTTTATACGCAGCCCTACTTAAAACTCATTGTTTAATTGTTTATTCAGGTTTATAGAGTGTTTTCTAAGTACACGCCATCACTTCAGATTCATAATTTTAGGTCAAAAGGTCTTAATGAACTGAAAGTTTAACGCCACTGAATTTTCAGATAAACAGGGTTATAATAGAAACATTATATTATAGAAACATAATAGACATGTAGGATATTGCACTAGGGAATGTTGAAGTTTAAAATTAATTCAACTATTTTGATCGATAAAGTACCGCAATCAGCCGCCATTGCAATATAGAAATAAAAATAAAATATGGAAACAGAGTTTTCCATATTTCCAGTTTTTATTTTTTAATGAATCATACCTTAAACCAAGCACTGCAACCAATTGTTGTCGTTTTTCCCAAAATCGCGATTTGAAAGATGTAGTTTTTATTCTAATAAATTAACTAAAACCGGATGAATGTTTGTATAGTTAATTGTATGTGTTTTTTCTATTTTCAATTATGTACATATTTTCGTAAGCAAAAAATATATCGGAAATTTTTACTCATATGTTAGTAATTTAAATTTAACCTAAAAATGACAATTGATTGATTGATACTCTATGAATCTAGGAACTATGACTCAAGACTTGTTGGAGCATGCCTCCTATTTAATTTTTTATATTTAAAAATAGATCTAAGGGTGTATATTAATATACTGCCAATAAATTCAATTTTGTAATACATCTAATGTCAATCAAGTTTTAAT
Source organism: Monochamus alternatus (assembly GCA_037114965.1). NCBI lineage: Eukaryota > Metazoa > Arthropoda > Insecta > Coleoptera > Cerambycidae > Monochamus > Monochamus alternatus. The sequence goes on along the minus strand of CM073429.1, from coordinate 76,653,904 downwards.
ACTTTATATTGTAAATTAATACAATAAATCATCTATACGGTCCTTCGAGTTTATTAATTATATCTTCGCCTTTCTTGGATTTAATCTCAATTTTCGCCAACCTAAGTCATACATTTTAAATTTGTACAATAATTTTTTTTTAAACTTCAACATCTTGAAAAGCAGTGGATTTAGACTCTTAATACAATTTTTTATTTTTTTGTAAAATTAGCCAAGAATTTTCACTCCACCACTTGCAGTTATAACTTATAAAATACCGACATAGTTTGCATGTGTATATTGCACCAGTTTTTCTGTATTAATAATATGTATATGAATTGAAGTAGGTAACTATAAAAATGTATCTGATGCATTTGAAATATAAGTTTATTTTGTTTAAATTGTGTTTTTTTACAAATCAGTTGCGTATGGCGAATTATATAATGAATGTCGTTGATACCATAGATTTATTTATGTCTATGGTTGATACCAACTCATAGAAATTTTGATATCTTTAACCGATTTAAATTAAGAAAAACTATTCAGAATAAAACAACTTTAACACCCTGTATCTCTAAAACGCAACGTTAATGAACTATTTTTCGAAAGTGAACTTATCTCCTAGTCTTTTTGAAGTACTACATGCGATTTTTTATGTCAGAAATTTTTTAAATAAATTTTCTTTAAAAGTTAGACAATCGTAGTGCCATTTTTATTTAAATAAAAATTGATGAAGAGAACTATACATAAAGTCTAAATATTGAAATCAAATTTTAGCTAATTTCATTAGGATTAAGAGAAAATAGTTGAGTATGAGAGAAATCTTCATTAATTTTTCTTTTTCTGAGATTATTTGGATGCTAATTCGAAAGGTCGCTACTGATGACGTGTTTCTTTTTCTTATAAGTATATTTTATAATCAAGTTTCACAATAGTACAGAGTGACTCATTTTAAAAACTCGCTTTTAATTTATATCCTATACAGGGTGTCACTAACGAATGTTACATACTTCAAGGGTATAATTTAGAACTCAAATGATGTCGAATTAACCAATCTTGTGTCGCAAACAAAGTTATAGGGGTTAAAGTTTCTTTAGGTTGGTTAAATCGACACCATTTCAGTTCTAGTTTATACCCTTGAAGTATGTGAGATTTGTCAGGTGACATCCTGTATAATTTTGTGTTCTGCGCAGAGCATATCCGATTACACAGCTTCAGTTCCGTCTTTCAGGACTCGGCTATTACTTCGGCTGTAGCAAATATCCAATCTGCATGGTTGCTAGTAACATACGCGTGGGAAAAGTTCGAGTTCGATCTTTCCGTTAATTTAACTGAGATTGCAATTAATTTATTAGTGAATTTATGTTCGTGTTCTTAAGAATGGAGAATAATCCAAGTTCTGCAATGTGTTCTCAAAATCGAATACGCCCTAATTTAACAAGTGAGGAATGTCGGATAATAAAAACATATATGAAGGAATTAGGGCACGATATAAAAATATAAACAGTGCAATAAAGAGTGGCAAAGAAGAATATACTAAACGGAAAATAGTAGAAACTCGTGTGGAAGGACGAAGATAGAGGTTGATGATGACATAAAATACGCGATTCGTAACTATTCATGAACGATATTATAAAAATGAGCTTCCGACAATAAACAAAATCAGGTTCATAGGATGAAACCTCGATATTCGATTTAATTACAGTCATCATATTTGGAAAAGGACGGCGCCTAATTATAACAGCCATCGATTAGAGAAGTTGCCAACATCAGCATAGAGAAAGGTTGAAGTAGATCGAATTGCTTACCAGAATTATGCAAAGTCATGGAAAAATAAAAAGGCCAATACCTTAAGTATGCAGTGAATGAATTAATTAATTCCATTGAGTCAATCCGGAGATAAAAAATGTACCACGAAAAGATTACGACGTTTATATTACAGGATGAAAAATTACTCTTGCGCGAAGAAATGAATCTAGTTACTGCAGAAACATGGATTAAATGCAGCATGCATATCCGAAAGAAAAAAACAATGCTTGTGAGATCTCTACGTACAGTTGATGTATTGGCTGATTCGCTCGTAATAACCTTTGAACAGGACAACAGGTCAAGTGATGAATAGGACAATTCTAGTGATGACAGAGCTAGTGATCAGTAATGTACATACAGTGTAGTGTATAGTACTGTGTATAATAAGTGTTGTGTATAACAAATGTTAATGTGTGACCATTATAGAAACAGTGCTAGTAATCAGTAGTGATAGCGTGTATGTATAGTGTGATATCCGCGGAATGCGCATCAGGTAAGTAAGTGTGTGATGGTAGGCCATCGTCGTCCAAACAGACATCATTCTACAATTGTAGAGAGGGTGAGTTTATAAACTTGTCATAGTAAACTATTAAAGTGCTAAGTTCACTTCACGTGAACTTATTTTTGGTAATTTTGTGTTCTCAAGTGGCATCTTGTCGCCTGCAACCCTCATTCCCCTTACTCATTTAACTAGTGTAAATTATATAGACACTACTGATGTTTAGGTATAAATACGTACATAAAATTAGGGTAGACACGAAAATTTACCTATTCGATGTTGTAAAAAAAAAACTTGCTGCTCAAAGTAAAACACACTGTATGCATGCAGCAATTACGACGCGCAGAAATAAAAACGAAAACGTTTTGAAGACGACATAATCCGGCGTTGGCAATAAATCTGCCAGATGCATGCGTCGGTCAGCATCGTGGTATTTCAGCGTCCATCTCTCTCGCATTTTGCTGGTCATGGTCGCTTTGAAAACCGCGACTATAAATCCTGTCCTGGGGAGGAGGCAGACAACCAAGTAACCAGACCCATTCGCAGACATATATAGTACAGTGCGGGACGATGAACAGCTACCCATGCAAAATTATGGGGCTGGACCAAATTAAACAATAATTTAATTAAATGATATATCGTTTTTCCTGTTATACAGTTTTATAATATATTTTGAAGCAGTAAAAGCAAGTAACTTTGGGTACTGTTCAACTATTTAGAGTAATGGCTGGCGTATAGGAGGATTAACAATATGATGATTTAACATAACTTACCTTTATACCAAGTGACACTCCTGAGGAGATGTTCGCGACTAAAAATTGGCTTAACATCTGGAAAAATTTATTCAATATTTTTAAAATGGTATGAGAAGAAAAATTTAGTACACTATTTTGGTTTAGTGCTGTCTTTAATTGCTAGTAGTATAAGATAAATTGGAACATCGGAAAGGCTGAATTGAGGTCATGTACATTTCTTATTTCCAGCCGATCTTTGCTCTTGCATGTTTTCCGAAAACCTTTTGGTTTTCACGAAAAACGCGATTCAGTGATAATTGGTATTATTGGTTTCCATTTGGAATAAGGTGATCAGATACCATGTTTATGGAAATTAGTTTATTTACAACCATGTATGTAATGTTGATATTTCAAACTTACAATAAGTTTGAAAGAAACATGTTTCTGATTTTGACATCTTGTAACCGTAAAATCCATCGAACACACTGATAAATATAGTGAAGTTATAAATTTCGAAAACCTAACAGTGCAGACAAATATCATTTTCATCCCAGATAAATATCAACATTCATTGAATAACCAAAATGTTTGTATCAAAAAATATCTTATTGTACATTAAAACATTCTCAACAAATTTTATTCACATTAAGTATTACAAATTATTTTATTAAATTAATTGTAGCAATCCATTCGTTATAAGCGGCAACAGAAATTGTTAATCCATACTAAACATCTTACGTAGAAATGGTAAAGTTTTCAGATATTTTTGGACAATATGTAGATTTGTTGGCGTACCCTTCTGATTCAGTGGAAGATTTCCATCCCCCTAATATCTCCAACTGGAGAATGTTACCACCCCTATTTACCAATAGTGTGACTGTCGTTCTTCGGAAGTAGTATCCTGTGTAAGTTTCACAATGCGGATGCTTAAGAACATTGCATTTTTTTGTGAAATTGACTTATCGAATCAAATGGTTCGCGAGTGATTTACGGAATCTTAATTGTAAAAAAGTTTTCATTTAGAACGTCTAAACGAAGTGCAACATATATTTTAATTAACGTTACCCATTCTTCATTACTCACTATAGACACGCTTGAGTGGTAGGTTTTTCATGTTGGAATTTCGATGTGAACCTTATTTTCCACGATATTCAGTCATTTTCATTTTATACAGTTTGTCACTTCGAGATCCACCTGATACACCAACTATGAGTGAAACCTTTATAAGTAGCATATCATCAGGCGCATTCTTCAAAAACGTAGCAATATTCTTACTGGAGAAAGTGCTTGATTTTTTGGATACATATCCTAGATTTTGTTGAGTTGATGGCTTTTTGAATTTGGTAATTTCGCTAAAATATGCCAGCACAGTAGTTTCAGAAACAGTTTCTGAACACCTTTTTGCGAACACCAACTCTTGAAAAACGTATAAACTTATAGTACCTTGCACGACTCTTCTTAAGTAACAAATCTTTTCCTATACAATCAGCGGCTTCTCTCAGTTGAGTACAAATAATTTCTTCTGAATCGCTCATTGTCTTGGAAAACACTTTTTTGATGTAACTGATTTAAGTTTGTATGTTTGACTTCTTTAGTACCAGTACTAGTTTTTTCCTGCATTGTCAGGTTTTATAGTGGACCAGTTTCCAGTGAAGTTTATTTTTAAATCATTTTCGAACTGGCCTTTTTGATTTTTTTTTACAAAATTGTATTTGTAAGAGCCCCTCTACATTCAAATTTTCAGTTTAGATAAGTTCTGAATAATTACAGTTGTCATTAAACTGACTAAAATCTTTCCCTACGACACGACTAGTTCTAACCGACTGTAATCCTTAAATATTTCCCGGATGAAAGTATCTACCACAGTGTGATTGGCGGGATATATTCCTGAATGCACCGTAACATTTTTAATACCTCGTTCCACGTGTAATGCCTGCTTAATACTTATCCATCAGACAATACGGTAGTTAATGTGGTATAACTGGCGAATAAGTTGGGACCCGTTGATCCTTCGATATTAAATCGGGAACAATCGACGCTTCTGCAAACGGCCTTTTGTCTGGCGCAACAGCCCCAGGCAACACCTTAGGTGCACTATCGAAGCAATCTCCACACATTATATGGCGGCCGGCCACATAAAACTACGGAGGAAGCATGGAAACTCCATTACAGAAAGCTATACTCGTAAATCTAGTCGTCTGTGGCGAGCTTCCATTCGCCCCTTCTTGTACGGTCGGCAGGATGCTCTGCTCCGGGATGTGGAGCTCGGTCTCTGATCTTTGTTTTCTTCAGGCCATGCCCCTACACGTGGTGTGCATATAGAAGTTTTTCACGGTGAAGTGAAACGCTGCAGATGCTTTCGTTTGGCGTCACTGGTTGAGAGAGGTCAAAGCGAAACTGCAGTGAAATTAATTTTATGACAATAGTTTGATTTTCTATGACTTTTATATGTTATTTCAATGTCTCAATGATCTCCAACATTGACCTAGTTTAGGTGAGCATCTGATATGGTATGACAATCATGTGATAGCCAGGCAAAAAAACACATGGCCAACGTTATTTTTATAACGATTATCGGTTATAAAATTGTTAGAAACAATTTTATAACATTTTAAGTTATTCGCTCACTAAGGAGTAACGACGCGTCAGGGCACGTCATTTCAATTCTTATACAGGGTGTCCAAATTTTGTTGTAATTGCAGGGTAATCTAGAAACTACAAGATAGAGAAGGATGCTGTTTTTACAACACTGGTCTACCTCTTCGAGAAAGTTAAAATGCCATAATCAGAACTTTCATAAACTTCTTCGTTTTCGAGATACATGACGAAATTTAAAGAACTACTTTGAAATGATTGTTTGTATCTCAGAGAATAGTTGAGATATCGGAATGGTGAAAGTCGTTTCTAATGCAGCATCCTATATCTTTTGCTTTTCAATTGCATTTTTTCCCTTTACAATGATATACAGTATGCGCCAAAAGTATGGAATAAATTCAATAAAAACGAAACAATTTTTTTTTGGGAAAAATCCTCGAACAGGTCGATTTTTAATTTAAAAAATACATATTTTAGCGTAAAACGCGATTTTCAAATGTCATTTGTTTTCGAGTAATGACGTCATCGATTTTTTTTTAAATGGCAACACCATATTTTTTTCCTTGATTCTGAAAGATCGTTTAATTCTCTATCAGACAGTACTAAAATTTTGCCCTCTTACATAGGAAAGTTTTCGAGTAAATGACGATTGAATGTTAGAAAACGTAAATTTTATCCATAAAAAAGTAACAATTCTGAGGTATGTAAAATAAAATACAATTGATTAAATTTTATACTTAAATTAAATGTTCGAATTGCCATTCACCAACTTCTTGACAATGCGCAAGTCTGTGAAGAAATTCTTCTTGCATAATAACCCTAAGGTAAAATGTTAATCTTATTTTATTTTTAGTTTATTTTGTCGAGAAAAAACACTTAAAATTGTCGTAATATCTCTCATGTGTTCTCTATATGACCTACTTAGTGCTAATTGATTATAAAGTACATTAATTTATGACAAAAGTACATTTTTATTTAATGCTAAGTTTACAAGTCATGCATACTATTTAAATACCCTATTGATAAATTGAAATTAGAATTAAACTGTCTTTCCAAATACACATGATGATAGGTAACAGTCGCAATAAAATATTCTGAAGTGAGGAGTGTCCAACGTGAAACATAATGAACGCAGTGTTTGTAATTAACCCAAATTGCATAAAATGGGATAAATGAATAGGTACACTGTATTAAATTGGTCATCAACCTCAGCTAAATTAAATATAAACTGAAAGCAGCAGAAGACAAATTAACAGACAAATTGTAATGGATCGCAAATCATAAAATAAAACAATTTTGACTCATCAAATATTTAGTTGTGGTGTTTATTTTCATTATTTATTTCTATTCCAAATATATGAAAAGATTGTTTTAAATTATATAGACTAATACATATTGTTGTAGACCATAGACTTAACCAGTATCTACCACCTCCTTTTGACCCTTGTAAACCATCTACAGTGTGTTACACTTTTCATCTTCACACTCTTGTAAAATTGTAGTGGGTAGTGCGATTTTGATGATTATTTTTTTGTAACTGAAAAGCCTTCGGGTGAAACTGTACAACACGACCGCTAGTTTACGGCACCACAGCCTTCTGTGATTTTTTCCGGGCCATTTTTCGGAAATTCATATTAGCGATTTTTTATCGTAAATCTGGCAATGTTTGCTTGTTCAGCGCCCTCTAAAACCTAAATATACCAAGTTTCCTTAAATTATGTTGAAAAGTACCTAATTCTTATTCAGCGCTTTCAATATTGCGAGAATTGGAAAGTATATTTTTAGTATAAACGCCCAGAAGGCGTTTTTATTTTGTTATAAATAAATTACTTGTTAATTAAATTTTTATTATAATATTCTCAAGCTTCTTAGGATTACCTTTTAAGAAAATTAAACTAAAATATGTTTCAGTAAGTGAAAATATTCTTAAGAAATTAAAGATTATGAAATTTAACATTTATGTATGCCTAGCCAGATTTTCATCATACTATCATAACCACAACATAGATCTCTAATTCAGTCATAGCAATATTTTCGAAAAGTCCTATACGCTAGAGATCATGCGTCATGTCAATACAAATTAGTAAATTTCCTAAAATGTAAGATTCAATGTTGAAAGCAAAATTTTTCTAAAACTTGTAAAATTGTATGTATTGACATATTGAGTAGAACTAGTTTATAATATATATGGTTTGTTAAAATGCAATAAAACATTATAGGTATTTAAATATACACAGATATATGATCTATTATGTTGTTTCTGTTTTTCTAATAGTTGGAGCTTCTTCCACTCTGCTATGCAAAAGATTCTCTTGGCTTTCTTTCATTTGTTAATGTCCGGTAACAAATTTGTCTTCTATATTTGCTATAATTGGAATAATTGTCAACATTCTATAATTCCTCTAGTAATTATTTCTCTTGTGTAGGTACTCATTATGATTTTGTCAGTAGCTACGACTAATATATAGCTTTTGCCTGAATGATGTATATGTTGGTTTGGTATTTATATACTAAGCTGATGAATATCTTGGCAATAATCTATCAACAATATAAACTTTATAAAGACGTTTTATATCTAGGTTTAATTTGTAATTTATCTTCTCTTTGGTATTTTTTTAGTTACATTTACTTGCCTCACTGTTCATATATTTATATTACCTTATCTGTGTGTGTTATACGTATTTTAGTTATTGTATTTTAACATATTTATTTGACTATATTACTATTAAGCAATTTTTATTATGCTATTTGTGTTAATTACTACTTCTACTACTATATGAGCACGGTATTTTCAATATATAATTGATACTTTCATAAGCAAATTGGGTAACAAATGATCTCGACAGATAATACATGTATCTTAATATTTACGTTAATTATATCCGTTCTACAAAAACAAATGATAAAATTAATTGGATCAAAAGGTTATTCTAGTCATAAAAAAATCATTGAAACTGCCGTAGCCAAAGTTCGCAGGGGTATTCCATTCAAAATGGAACACACTGTATATTCCGTTGGATATATAATAAAAATATTTATTAAAGTTTACCGAAATAAAAGCTGGTGAAAATAGCACAGTTTATATAAAAAATGGTTTATCAATACTTTGGAAAGAGTATGCAATCACTTCTTGGTGAGTGAAATATGATAGCAAAGGTTCTTCACTAAAAAAGTAGCTTGATCTCTTACCAGTACCCTATTTATGGGGTAAATAAACTTCCATCAATCACCTCTCAGTGAGTGAAATATGATAGCAAAGGTCCTCCACTAAAAAAATTGACTTCACCTCTTACTGTTGCTGTATTGCAGTAGAAAAGTGTCAATAAAATGTGTACAATCCGTTGCAATAATAATGGCGCATCCTAAAATCGGTTTTCGAACTGCTGGAAGTTCTGAGTAGGAATTTTATTAGACCTCTATCGGTAAATGGAACAACTAAGAACTATTGTTGAAAGTTAATTTGATTATAAATACGTTAGCTGTTCAATATAAATTGCTAAATTCGTTTTAAAAAAGCCATTATTATTGTAATAGATTGTACATTTGTGAAATGTTTTCTCCTGTCCTTCAAATAATGCAAAAAGATGTGGAAATGACAAGGAAATTAAGGCCTTCATTTGCTGATTAGGACAAAGTTTCGATTTTATATCAAATCTAAAAAATTTTACACAGAGGAAATAATTTAGAAATACTACTACAACTTTGAAAGACACATTCTGATATTGTGAAAAACAAACATTAAAGTAATAAAATTTTAATTAAGTCTACTCAATAAAAATGAAATCCCTTACCTTATCGGATAAAACTTTTGTCGTAAAATTGGAATAACTGATCATGGAAAGAATTGTATTAAATTGAATTAATTTATTTTGAAAATAATACTATATAGGTGTCATATGGTTGTTGGGTGAAAGTAGCCATTGGTGATGTCAGCATTCCGTGTCAGGTTTCGTCTAGACAACATCCGGTGTCATGTTTCAGTTCACGTTGTTCTAAAATAGAAACTTTTGATATCAGCATCCGGTGTCATGTTTTAGTTCTTTGAGCTTTTCTAAAAATAGAAACCGCTGATGTAGCATCCGGTGTTAGGATTCGTCTATAAGGCGTCCGGTGCCATGTGTTCCTCAGAGTTTATCGACCCTGCACCTGCACCCGATCTTTGACCTTGCACATTCACCATATCCTTTCCATCTCTCCGTTCCTTACTACTAACATTTTATTAAGCCATGTTTGTCTCAGTCGCCCTATTTTGACGTCAGGAATCTCCCAATCAGCTGTAAAATCTTAATTTCTAAAGAAACACTACTGTTCTACCTACATGAAGATATTTAATATGCCATTTTACTTTAAAGATTTTTTTTCGCCACTGTTTAATCCAAATGCTAAACATTCCACCATTGACCTCCGCATTGACGTGGTGTATGTAGTTTTGTATTCTCAATACAATAATTATAATCCATGTGTTTGTTAGCTAATCGGAATCAGGATAGGATTGGGCCTCTGGGAATAGCGCTAATTTCCCGACGGGCCACTTTAATTGGAATTGTGATGCAACACTGACTGATCGCGAGCGAACTAGCTGGAGGATATCGCCATGGAGATCGATTGTTATTGCATTTATAAACGCCTGGATCACCAAAAGTAACGATCGGTTAAATATGTCCACGAGATAGAACAGGAATGTCTGTAAGAGATGTTTAAATACTGGGATAGTATTGATGGAAGCGTTATTTAAAATATTTATTTGAAACACTTCGACTCATGACATTTATAAATAGTATGAGGTGAACTTTATTCAATTTGATAATGAGTTAAAAGTATCTTTAAATATGTTTGAGAAAATATTTTGTATTTGAAATTTATTAGCTTGATTTATGAATACAATTTTTATAATTGCTGTTTGAGAAAATTGCTAATAATGTTCCTATTTTTGAAAAAGTGCTTACCAAGTAGTTTTCTGCAGCATAAATGCCCATAAGTCACTTTCAGTAGCACTATCAGCAATTGTAACATTTTTCTATTAGACGCTCAAATACATGACTAGTTTAATCTATAATGCAGTAATCAAAATGATCTGCAATATATTGATTTATTTAATTACATTATTATAAACGTGACCTACGTATCTTCTCCTTATTGTACCTTCATGAGGTACTTTTTGGTTTATGAATTCTTTCAAAAACTTCTGTAGTTTAAATAATGGAGCATAGCTAACAAGAAGCGCTTCTATGAATTGATAAGGAAATAAAGAGCCTTTAACTTCCGACGATGCATAGCTCTTCTAATGTCTTATCACTTTAGTTTTAGTAGAACAATTTATTATTTGTTATCAAAATTATAAAACAGCTCATTTCTTTAAATAGGTATATATCTACAGAAAGAAAAACTAAGTTTTAAATCTTTTCATTTAGTAATACATAGCCATACTCTCAACCAATAATATATAGTGATTCGTCTTCTGATAAACAATATAAATACGTCTAAACCCCTGTTATATTGTTAAGGGGCGTCAGGTGTTTTCATCCATGAATGCATTCCATTCTTTCCTATTTTAGATCCGTTAGATCTTTTACTTTCTTCCATATTCTGTTCTTCTTCAAAGTTTTCTCAATTAAGCGATCTCACGTTTCCTTTGGCCTCCATATCTTCTTTTGGCCATTACTTTTGACTCTGATATACTCCTCGTCGTGCTCATTATGTTTAAATGTCTCCACCAGCTCAGTTACCTTTTCACTATTAACTCCGATTCGATTTGAAATTCTTCTCTCACTAACTCATTTCTATCTCCGTCTCGCCTAGTTATTCATTTAATCCTTAAATATTCCATTTTTACAGCTTGTATCTTACTTTTTTGGTTTCTTGTTAATATTTATTATTCGCATCCATATATCTGTATTGGTCTATATATTGCTGTATATACCTTAATCTTTGTTGTTTTGTTGTTTCCCTTTTATTTATAAAGTTATTGTTCTTGCATAATGCATAGTACATCTAAAAGCTTTTTTTATTCTTTCTTCAATTTCTAAATCTTGTCTTCCTCGCTCATTAATTGTTTCACCTATACTTGAACTGACTTTACCCCTTCTATTTTTGTTTCGTCTACTATTATATTTGATTTTAAGTTTTCTTCTGCAATACCCATCACTATTGTTTTACTCTTATTTAGTTGCATTCCCCCAATCTTCATTTCCACGTTCTAAATCATTAATTTTTCTTGCAAGTCTTGTTCGCTTCCCGCCATGATTACATCATCTGCAGAAACGTATTCGTTTATCTCTACTTTCTCTAAATTTCTGTATTCTTTATGGAAGTTTCTACACTTTTGGGTATATTTTTTTATGAAAACAGACGTATGATTCCTTTTGTCTTAAATCTTCCGTTATTCTGAACATATTCGACCTCATATTTTCACTATTCACGTATAGGTAGTTTTACTATTACTGACATATTGCGAAACGATCGGATGATGTTCGGTTCAACATTATTTTCTAATCTTTCCTATATTTTTCCTCTCAGTACCATGTCAAAGGCTTTTTTTAAATGTCCCTAAATGCCAAGTATGCTTTGCTTTCTTAGTTTAACTTATTTTTGCCCTACCAAAACACATTTAGACACGCTCAGGGTTACTTCAATCGTATCTCTAATATTCTTTCGAATAATTTTAACCCTATACTAAGTAAGCAATGTAGTTCCTATATAATTATTACAACCTTTATTCTCACCATTTTTCCTCAGACCTCTGGCTTTCTCTCCTTACACTCTACAGGGTGTCTACTCGATAGTACCTATATGGATCTACTGTGAGGATATAAACAAATTTAAATAAAATTTGGGACACGTGGTGTTAAATGGGATGACGTAAGCTTCATTTTCAATCGAAAATATTATCTTTGAACACTACAGGTCCATTGAAAATCCCCACATTTAAATCCAGTCCAAAACCAAGGCCATTTTGGGGTAAATGTATGGTGCGGCACCATCGCTAGACATTTAATTGGACCTTATTCTTATGAATATACATTGAACAGCGTGAGTTACGTAAATTTCCTATATAAGAACTTCCTGCACTTCTGGAGGATGTGACTTTACCGCTAAGGAGAAACCTATGGTTTCAACACGACGGAGCTCCAGCCCACAAGGCTAAGATTGTGCAGCGCTATTTAGATAACACTTTCCGAAAAAAATTGATTGGAATTAATGGACCTATTCAGTGGCCCAGAAAGTCACTACACTCGATTTTTTATGGGGTTTTTTAAAAAAATAACGTTTGCAAAACACCTTCGCGAGACATTAATGGTTTGAAAGAAAAAATCTCAAACGCTTGTAATGAGACTCACAAAGAAGTCACGGAAAGATTGGATATGTGTATTGGAATGAGAGGAGGTCATATAGCGCATAGATTGTAATATGCACGTAGTATGAGGGCGTTTGCCTCATTTTTTAAGTTTAGTTATTGTTGTCATCACTTTTTGTTTTAACTGTATTAAATAATTATCGAGTTTAATCCTTTTATTTATTCTTAATGACATTTATGCACTCTAAACCATGAATATTCAATTATTTTCCAACGACTACTTGATCCTTCCACCGCTAATGTGATTTTTATGTGCTATTTTTTTAGACTCTTCAGGACGATATTGCTTATAAAAATCGGAAATAATACAGAAAAATTTCTCTAATAAAATTTTATTAGAAAAAAGAGAGAGTACAAACATTTGGATATGTTCCTGGAAAATATGTAATTGATGACGTCATTAGTCGTCTCTGTCAAATCCCAAAGATAATACTTTCAACTGAAAATGGAGCTTACAGCATTTAACACGTGTCCCAAAAAATCTTTTGTATCTTCACGCGCCAATATCCTTGGCTGGATAATGACCTCGGATGAGCCGGTCGAGAGGGACTATCTCTCTTTACCCACTTCATCACTGTAGGCCTGGACGCCTCGTAGAGGTGGGTTCCTGGCAAGCCCCGTCGGCAAGGACTTATCTTCTGGCGCTTTTCTGTCTTCTCTTCGTGTACCCTCACAGTGGACCCATACCATCGAGTTATATACACTCTGTACACTAACATTAAAATCTAAATCTTGCAGATAAATTTCTTAAATTATTAAATTACCACAAACCAGCAATAATACCTAGTATAAATCTACACGATGCCTTGTTAAAGTATTCCTTCATTGCTGAAACGGACTCTATTAAAGAGACGTTGATTAAGATGTACTTGTATATTTTGTGATATACTCGCGGCGTCTTACGTCATGGCTGACGTTAGGCAATTGTTTTTGTTGTCAACTTAATTTTCGATATTTGGTCGGTTTAAAAACAATAATTTTTTGCAATTTAGTGCAATACATAATGCAATATATAATGCAAACTTTTAGTGTAGTATATAGTTTTATTACTCCCAGTTGTAGTTTCTTAAATATTTTGATGAAAATATAATGAATTATTCATTTGTTTGCATGACGTAAGTCGTCTGAATTCCGCCGCAAATATATATCCATTTTCCCGAGCGTAAATAAGCAAAAACGATTGAAATTCAATATGAAATAAATACTTTAGTGAATAAAATCTCTTATTCCTTGGATCGTATATATCCGTACAATTTTCTTTTGAAGGACGCATTCTTTATTGATATCTCTTTTAACAATAGCATATTCAGAAAATTTTTCATTCCAGTACTGGATACTTGTCATTTCATACCTCCACTCGCTTTATTATTAATTTCGTGCGTCTTCTTAGGAACGTTCCCAGTTTTTTAAACAAGATTATCAGACGTAGAATTTCGGGGCGCCCCGCCGCGTCGCTACGGTTGTGTAAATCAAATTTATCAACCATCGTTTAGCAAATGTTTCCTTTTATACCAATTAAATTATTTTTCGTAGCCAACTTGCGGTCTCTCGCCGTTCCTTGGCATCGAAGTTCCCCGCAGTCTGCGGAGGAGCAAACCTCATTAAAATTTGTAATAACGATCTCACTTAACAAATTGTGGAGTCCGCAATGTAATATTTTCTTCTTCTCGCGGGAAAGCTAATTTTTCCGCACCCGTGACTAATAATGTACCTCAAAGCCGAGGTAAATTTAATTAGATTTCGGCTGTTGTTTTTGACGCGGCTGCGAAAATTATTATTATTAAACGTCTTATTATTTCTTAATTAACTGCTGATTTAAAGGGGTGTGAAAATGTTCAACAACATGCTACTTACTTTTAAACGAGAAGATCTAATGGAAAGTTATGTAGGTATTTATATTTTAAAATATTCTCTGAAGCTATTTATTTGTGGCATAATTCTAGTTTCTCTTTAGTTTGATTGGGTGTTTGCCACACTTCTGAAAAATAAACCCTTGCGCCAAACGGAACAGTCAAGGGTTATTTTTGATACTAAGTTTGCCTAACCAAAAAATCTTACACTGAAAAAACAGATAAGTAAAAAATAACAAAAATCACATCACTATCGCGAACATCCGTATATTTTGACGTTTCGAAAAACTCTCTGTTTTTGTTCTCAAAAAGCAAATGTATTAAAAATATGTCATGTTTGACAGTTTAAAATTTGTTTATCTGCTTCCATAGAGATGTTAAATGATTTTTATTTTTTTGTTACTTATTTCTTGATACAACTGTAGCCAACAATGATCAATATTTACTGAACTGAATTTACTTTTTGTCGCATTATCCTCTTTCTCTAAAATTTTTGTCGAACCCCATTGAATCAAATGACCGTTTTCCCAAGCGTGTTCGCAAATTTTTGATTTTTCAAATTTCCGTCTTTTTATATAATTTTCCTCAACTGTAACATTCATGGGCCGAGAGGTTTCTCCAACATAATGTTTATTGCATTCAGAAGGTATGCTGTAGGTGCAATTTTTTCAATTTTGTATATCATTTTTTGGACGTGTTTTTGACAAAAAAGATCGTAAACTATTAGTTGTCTGAAAAACTATTCGAATATCAAATTTATTACCGATATTTCTTAATCTTTCTGATAATATAGAAATATATGGAATTTTTATTCTATGATTATTTTCTCTTATTTGTCTTAGTGTTCGATTTATCTGTAATATTTTTGAATGTTCTATCAACAATATTTGAAAGGTATTCAGTTTCTTGCTTGATGAAATTAATTTTACTCTATCATATAAACATTTAACAACACCTTTATGGTGTGTGTTTCTTTTCTATAAACACTTGTTTCTACAGAATTTCCATTTTTTTATTCAAAATATATTTAAAGACTATTTATTTGAAGTACTACTCAATATTTTAGGAACAGTGGCGTAGAGGTGGGGGCAACGTTAACCTTTTTTAAAAGTATTTTTACGTCACTGTTAATTTTGTCAAATGGATACAATTTCGGTATAGAGTGTTCAATTATCTATCAAATTGATGAAAATTTGGATAAAATCAAATCAATTTAAATAAAGTTTAAAATAATTTTGTTGGTTCTATTTTATTTGCTTCCGCCTCTACGACACTGTTGTTCGTAAAATATTGAGTATTACTTCAAATAACTTGTCTTTAAGTGCTAACTGTATGTGGCAAATTTGAGATTGAAACGTTAAGGCGATTTGGAATTATCGAAAATAACTTATAAATTTAAAGAAACTTTGACGCCCTGTATCTCGTTAAGGAGCCATCTGCGACCCCATGTTTATTAGGAATTTTTGCTCCATTATCGGTTTTTTAAATCATCCTGTATAATCTATTATTATTGAGTATTATTAACAACTTTACATTACCTATTGTATAAGTAAAGTAGGTATAGCTTGAGTTGTTATTATATAAATTATTGTATAAATTTAATGAAATTTTATCGCCCTGCGACTTTTGATTTACTTTATGTTCTAGGACTCCGTCAGCGGTTTTTTGAATCACCCTTTATGTAGTGATAGCTGTAATTCACGAAGGTGTAGGTTATGGCACGAGCCGTAGGCGAATGTCGTAAATCACCCAAGTCCAAGTAGAATGCTATACTTTGTCCACGACTGTTAACAATATTTTTACTTTTTACTGAAACAATTATTTTGACATTCATAATATGAACATAACAGGTGCCATACAATTCAAAACTGAATTTATATATAAATGCATTTGCCATTTTACATTTTAATTTATACTTGCTTTGTCCTGCAATTGAAACATCTGTTCTGTTGGGTGATGAATGCATTATTGTCACTATTACTATTATTTTTCCTGTTACTGTCAATTATGGCTATCCTACTGCTATTCTATTTTTATTACTGTTAGCATTACCATTATCATTACCATTATTACTACTATTAATACTACTATTGCTATAACTATAACTATTTCTATTACCATTACTATTAGTACTGTTGTAATTGTAACTCACATTGGATTATAGCTTATAAATAGACTGCTGATCTAATCTGGATGTTTAAAAATGTGTAAGGACTGAATTATTATTACAAGACAAGGTTTTTTCCTTTTTTTTGAAGTTGTTTATTCTTTGCTACAGACTATGCATTCGCGAATAGTGTGTAGGGTCTCGTTCGTTAAAAATCCATTCAATAAAACCCTACACACGATGCACGAATTCCTTACAAACCACCCATCGTGAATCGCGAATTCACGCATAGTCTGTAGCGGGCCTTTGTTACATGCAAAAAAAGAAAATGACACTTATAAAAATATATAAAATGTGACAGCAAGTCAGTTGATTTGGAATAGTAGAAACACGTGTCTCGGATATTCCGAAATGATTTCTGTTTTTTTCTTACAATTAGATACATATACTATTTGTTTAAAATCACACAAGTACTATTACTACTATTATTGGTATTATTACTATTACTATTACTATTACTATTACTATTACTATTACTATTACTATTACTATTACTATTACTATTACTATTACTACTACTGCTACTAGTCCTATCACTATTATAAAAAGTATAATGGCACTTATGTCTTACTGATTATCTTATGGTCTTTTCTATACTTTAAAAAACGTACCTACTCTATGGTTTCGTGTATTATTTTTTTTTAATAATTATGATTGAATGGGGATATAAAATCCGTAGTTAGAAGGAGGTATGTGACTTTTTTTCCATTCTAAGTACACTTCTTTATCAAATGTAGCTTTGTAAGGTACCACTGAAAAGCTCTTTTTCAGAGCTTTAAGATAAAATATCAGTAGGGAATTGCCATTTAAGATTATTTAGTTGGAGTGGAGATTTTTTTGTTCCTCAGACATAGCCGTGGTAACTTTTCAAATTGTCATACTGTATAGTTCAAGCAGCTACAGCAAATTATGAATGAAAAAACCGTCACCTATAAACTGATTATACAAATGTGTACTTTTCTTCGTTTTCTAGCCATTACTTAATTACTTACAAGTTACGTAATCTTGGCATCAATTTTGTTTTTTCGTTTACCCGCCCTTCGTATTATTTGCCAACCTTCCAATAAACCCGCCAATTTAAAAGATTCTCCGTTCGGTTTTTTGCCAACAAGCGAACCCTCTTCCTGAGTGACAGCTGCTTCGCCACTAACATCCCCCCATCCCCTTTTCCATGTGTTTGAGCGGCGATAAAGGCACCCACTGATTAACTCCGCGACCGTTCGAGGAGAATCCACCACGCTGCAATTAACGTGCGTTCAAGCAGGAGGCGACGAACTTGTCGAAGAGCCTCGCATGCGCCCCCGCCGTCGGGACGCTGGAGCGCCGTTCGCAGCCTCCAGTTGCCGCGCGTCGTGACGCCTTTCTGGATCGTCGTGGAGAGCGCTTCGCCTGAGCGCGGGAAACACGTGGTTTGTGTATGACGACTGTTTCACACGTTGCAGTAAGTACAATTGCAGGAATTTTTTTGCGCCGAGTCTCAGGAAGGAAAACATAACACGCACTTTTAATATTCTGAGGATGATTGGCGTAAATTTTCTAAATCCGTAATTTAATAAAGGAAAAACGTTTTTTGACTTCATAAAACTTAGTTGATGAAGCTTCTCGAGATCAATTAAAACTTCGTTACAATAATTTTAGGAGGTGCTAGAATACGTAATTTTGAGTCGATTGAAACAAACATATCTATATATCAAGTGTTACAATATTTGTGATAATTAATTATTGAATTGTAGAAGAAAAACGAACCTTTTTATAACAAATATTTCTACTTTTTTATTAGGAATGAATGGATTAGTTAAATTATTTAACCAAAGTGGCTTCGTTACTTACGTGCTACTTGGTTTTCTACTTTGTAAAAGCGAGGAATAAACTTTAAACGTGGATTTTATTTAAACCTTCGTGTGTAGGTTTATTCAGATATTATTAAAAACTTACCTAAGCAATGCTCTTTCAGTTCTTAGGAAAAGTTTCTTGATAAAAATTCTAAAAATTAGGGAAATTAATCTTAACAAGTTTACATATTATGTAGGAAGCGCATTCGTCAAAACAGGACAGCCGTTCAATATGTAATAAAAATGGTTTAAGAAATAAAGATATTTGCACTTTACTTTACACTTTAGCTGAGATTTGAATGTATAGTTTGACAGTTAATCTACACGGTTGCTATGGAAACTAAGGACAATTGCTTTCTCAAGCTATTAAATAGAAACATTGCTTTTCCTTTTTACGCCGTAACTTTAAATTAGCTTTTAAGATTTGAACAATTGAAATAAATATTTAGCTTTTTGAGTCCCCTAGCATTTTAATAACTTCAATATTTTCTAAAGGTTGCGTTCTTGTTAGCAAATGTCTTCATTTCTTAAACCATTTTTTACACACTACACGGCTGTCCTCTGTTTTGGCGAATGCGCTCCCTGCATACTTAAACGTGTTAAGATGAATTTCCCTAATTTTTATAAGGTAAGTAAAATCAAAAATCAATTAACCAAGTGATTGAGTTTATAAAGTATCCGCTAATAATGTAGATCATGCCTATTCTATCAAAATGACCAAAGTTCAATTTGTATACTAGTCAGTTAGTTTACAAACTAACTAAGTTTACACATTAGCCGTAACACATATTTTTCTCGATTGGTCTATTAAACCATATTATTACAATATTGAAAATTCAGTAGTAGCATAGGTTATCAAACGGGGCTTTGATTATACTCTTAAATTAGCGTTATGTGATACCATCTGAAGATGGTTCAATATAATATAATTAAAAAAGCAAAATACTGGTGCAACATTATTTGCTCATTTTGCTTAAACCTATGGACAGTAAAACTTACGTCAAATCATTACATTTTTAGCAAATTTGAACAAAATAAATCTTATCGCGTGGTAGTGGTTTTGACCCAACATTAAACTCTGTTGCAAATAGTTATCACAGGCATAATAAAAGTTTTACAATCTACGTAACATTAAATGTCAAATTAATTTGGGACTTTTTATTTTATATTTGTTCGTACATACAGCTTTACCGAATTAAATTGATTTGTTAAATAAGCAAAAAAAGAACTGAAAATTTATGATTTTAATTTGCCTTAAAATTATTTTATTTATTCTAACTGATTTTTTGAGTGAATAAAATAAGCAAGTTCTAAATATCTTTGATTCACTCCATCATTCAATATCCATCCGAAAAGAATTGAATTTTCAAAATTTATTCGTGCATAATTTGCTGAAACCTTAATTGTAAGGTACATTACCTCACAAATTTGTAAACTAATGACATGCTTTGAAAAAAAATTAGCTCTCAATTGATGTGATCGAGACTGGCTCTTATAGAATATAAAAATTTTTGTTTTTTCTGTTTGAGTTATAGGTGAATCTTCGAGGATAAAACATTTTTCGCTGAGAAGGGTTGAAAATCGTTCCAAAAAAAATTCAATAAATTTAAAAGTACTTGCGTCTCTTTTCAGAAGAAAAAGGTGTCGTCAATTTCTCATTTCCTTTGTTTCATTATAAGTAAATAATATATTGACTACATCACAAAATGTTAGGTTCTACAGAAAATAGATATTTGAAAGCTAAATTTGAATAAACTTATAGAAGTTACAAATATCATCGATCTTTCTAAAAATAACTACCGTTAAATAAAACAAATTTATTTCACAGAAACAAATAGTAAATTTAAAAACATGTCTTTAGGAAAACCTAAAAAAATTATTAAAAACTGAAAATTAGTAAATATTCTTTGGTAAGTCAAAATATATACAGAGCGTTCGGCCAATGTTAGTTAGATCTTTTGTGTCACGAAATAAATGATTTTATTATACATAAGTTATGGAATATTTGAATAATAGTTATATAGAATGATTAGGAAAAATATGATTAGGAAAATATGACACAATACGATGGCCGGCAAATAGTCCAGATTTGACATCTGACACATTTTTGTGGGGCTATTTAAAGAAAAGTGTTTATAAAAATAGATAATAAGAAATAGATTACATAAACCAACACCCAAAAATGATGCATAATTGTTTAAATAATTTGGAAAAACGATATAGATTTTGCATAAAAAAGCAAAGAAATGAGTTTGAATAAGTTTTATAAACTTTATTCTTTAAATTGCTCCATAAAATGAATTCAAATATAATTTTGCATTCTTTATAATATAAAAATAAAATTTTAATTATGGAATTACTTAATCATCAATATTGTCTGAAGCTATTTATTTGTGGCATAATTTTAGTTATTCTTAAGTTTTATTGGGTTTTTGCCACACTTCTGAAAAATAATAAAAATTAATTAAATAAGCCCTTGCGCCAAACGGAACAGTCAAGGGTTATTTTTGAAACTAAGTTTGCCTAACCAAAAAATCTCACACTGAAAAAAGCAGATAAGTAAAAAATAACAAAAATCACATCACTATCGCGCACTTCCGTAATATTGACGTTTCTAAAAACTCTCTGTTTCTACAGTTGTATCAAGAAGAAGTAAGTAAAAATAAAATAAAAATCATTTAACATCTCTATGTAAGCAGATAAACAAATTTTAAACTGTCAAACTTGACAAACGGTTTAATATTTTACTACTATTTTGAAAACGAAAACAGAGAGTTTTTCGAAACGTCAATATTACGGAAGTGCGCGATAGTGATGTGATTTTTGTTATTTTTTACTTATCTGCTTTTTTCAGTGTGAGATTTTTTGGTTAGGCAAACTTAGTTTCAAAAATAATCCTTGACTGTTCCGTTTGGCGCAAGGGCTTATTTAATTAATTTTTATTATTTTTCAGAAGTGTGGCAAAAACCCAATAAAACTTAAGAAAAATTAATCATCAATATCTCGAGAACAGTAAAAGATAACCTATTACATATGTATATCAATTAGGAACAAGTGGAGAATCCAAAAATATAATAATATATAGGATGTTTTATAAGAAAAAAACTTAGTTGATATTAATAATACGATGCTCGATTGTTTTCTTAATAAAAAAATTAAAATCCTTGTAAAAATCAGTCAATGAATGAACGTTTCAATTTTCCGATATCTCCTAAAATAACAAAGTCACAGCCGACTCTAACGTTTACGGGTGGTCACCCTGTACCTAACAATTGCAATGTTTTTTGTTTAGTGAAATGTCGAACAATTATTTACTCTGTCAAGCTGAAATATTTCTGTTTAGGCAAAAATAAGTTTACCATTTATAGTGCCTATTTATTTCAAATATTTTATACTGTAATTGAGAAATAATTTTTTGTAAAAATATATAAATAGCTATAGCTATGTATTTTAAAAAACTCTCGTTAGGTAGTTTTCTCAATGGACTCAAACTGATCGATAAAATCAAAGTACCTCTTGCTATTAAAATTGAAGCATTTCAGCTGCAAACTCTTGAAATTTAATGATAAGCTATTACGTTTATTTACCGTACAATTCAAATTTCCTTGCCATTTGAAAATATTCCATTAAAACAAATTGGCAATAATATTTACATATTACTAGGTAATCAGGTAATTTGAATTCTTTCCTAAATGTGAAGTACTAGAAAAATGATTGTTGTAAACCTTATAAATTGCACTTAGTGTTTGTCATTGGCGTAGATTTCTTTATAAAAGGTGTCTTGTTTTCTATATCTACGTATATATTACACAGTACCTATTTTATACATGGTGTCACCGATGTTTGATTTTTGACTTTGGGAAATATTGAAAAAATAATAGGGGTCTTTTCTATAACATTATACTTGACGTGAATATTTTTTTTTCAACTAAAGCGCTTTGTTCACTCTTGAGCCCCCTAAACTTGTACGCCAATGGTAAAAAACAGTTTCTCAATACAAATATTAAAATTTTATTATATTTTCTGAAAAAAGTGCTCTTGAGAAAATTTATTAAGAAGCTTTGTTTCCCAGTTATTTGGACTTTTTCTAATCAGGGTTATTTATCTTATGCAATTTTAAAAATGACATTTTTGTCAATGCAACGATAGCTTGGGTTTCTTAAGTTCTTCCGGATTAACATATTTATTTCACCACAAGCTCCTCGAATACGATGTAGTTAATAGATATTTCTGTATTAAACACCAAAGATGCATACACGATTTCCTTTAAAAAGCCTCAAAGAATTCCTAGTGGATTAAGATCCAGTGATCGAGCTGGCCAAGTAACGGGACCGCCTACACCTTTCCCCGTAGATCCTATTTCTAATTTCTATTCCTATTTCTATAACTTCAACATGCTCTAACCGCACAACAAAGAAACTGATTTGACATGACATCTGTTAATGCTATTGTTACAAACTTTGAAAGAAGCGGTGCCTACTTTATCCTATAATTCTATCTAATGATTATTACCGTTCAAATAACTCTAATAACTCTATATTTTTGTCAGCTTTTTTCATAATGTTTCTTGTCGGGCACATTATGTACACCATAAATTTATTTACTTACATGTTGCTTCACAAAAATGTCACAGTTGAGTTATATTACTAGCTTACAAACCCATTTTAAGAATAACTTTTATCGATTGCTTAAGATCCAAGGCGGTAGCACGAAAATTGCATTTAGCTTTAAACACTTTGCTACTACTTTAAAATAATAAATTTAAGAGACTCAGCAGCTGAACTGATATGTTTAAGTAAATTAAATTATTTCTTTGTAAATCTTTACAACTATATTGCTCTACGTTTACGAGGATTAAGGCAAACTGCGAAAGGCGGACATAATTTTGAACATTATTTACTGAGTGTGTAGTATACCGACTTATAATTTAAAAATTTGAACATAGGTGTTATTTAAGATTTTTTAAATTAACATTTTATTGGGCTATTTTTTTGCGCATCACTTCTTCTTCGAATAGGTAGACATATACTAAAATTACTACTCGACTTCCACTACCCAACTCACCTAGTATTTTGTACTAAACAGACATATTTTAAAATTTAATATATGGTGCTAAATAAATAAAAATATTTATAGATGACATTAATACAACACCTGTCGTGATCAATACCAAAACTATAGAGACACAAGCATTGCATTATTTACTACAAATTATATTAAAGTAGTGTGTGCAGGTGATCGTGTGCAAAAATAAAAAACTACCAGATTTAGCAGATTCTCATAAAATCACGTACCTATACCAGTATACCTTCACAGCAAAATACAATGGTATTTTCTCGACACTTTGTATATAGTGGCATGAAATGATATTAAAAATCTTTGTTCTAATAACAAGCTAAAGACCAATACTTCGAGTCATGATTTTTCCGTAGCATCTAGCTTAATGTTCATTTGTATGAATTGAATCATTGTAATGTTAAATAACAAAGGAAAACTTTTTGAAAAATATTTTGGAAAAGCGCGATTTGTTATCGATCTAAACAGAGAGCAACATATCTCCGTCTTCCTTTCATCTATATATGTCTTTAATTTTATTTCGGCTATAATAAGTAATAAGTATGATTTATCCACCTCTATATCTACTTTGTTATATTCTTTTATTATTGTCGCACGAAATGTTCTACGATTGTTTTTTGCGAAATGTTATTTAAATGCCTATCATCAATTCCATATTCAACTTAGCTTAAAATAATCGTTGAAGTTTACAGGAAATATTATTAAAATCTTGAATTTATAAAGAAATTTCTTTGATCATCATATACTGCGACAGAAAACTTCCAGAAAAATAGACTTTCAATGAAAATCAAAAATATCTCTGCGTTTATTAATAATATTTTCGTTTTGGAAGTACTTTAGTCTATTAAAATAATTTTTTTTTTCTAAAAACCTCAGTAAAAGTATAATGTAGTAAGATTAGCAATCAATAGATTAGATTGGCCAGCCAACTCTCCTGACATGAATCCTGTTGAAATCATGTGGGATTTCGTTGCTAGAGCCATTTATAATCATATTCCTCCACCTCAGGCTGCAGATGAGTTAGTCGTGGCGGCAGAAGAGGAATGGAATAATATTCCGCAAGAGATCCTTAACCGCTTGATTATCTCAAAGTACAGACGTGTCAATATGCTATTGGAATATGGTGGAGGTCATACCCACTATTAGTCAAGTAGAGAACTTGCTTTGTTACTTCTTTTCGATTTAATAAATTTTGTCAAAAATGTCACACATTTGCTGGTGTTTTAATTTTCTACGTACTCAGTTTATCGAACACATTCTTTTTATAAAAAAAATCAGAAAACAATATAGTTTTATAAATGTATTTGTTTTTTTTTTTTGACAAAAAGATTTTTTAACAAGGATGAGGGGGATTCCAAGACTTTTGACGTGTGTATAATGTACTAGTAATAACGAAAGTTCCCTGCACGTTAATTTTTGAGCCTAATATTTGTACAACTAGCGTAATTCTCAAATCTTCGATAGTATCATTGTATAAATAAATAATAGTATTGAATGTCAAGATGCGCAGTTTCTCGCGCCAAATACACTGAAAATTACGGCAACCTTCTGATGAGATATCCTGCTCATCCCTTCTCATAAAATAAAATGTCAGTTTTAGGACTTATGTCACTTATAAAAATTAACTATTATTAGGCATTCA
The DNA here is from genome assembly GCA_037114965.1 of Monochamus alternatus. NCBI lineage: Eukaryota > Metazoa > Arthropoda > Insecta > Coleoptera > Cerambycidae > Monochamus > Monochamus alternatus. Next base: position 76,628,367 of record CM073429.1, on the reverse strand, counting down.
AGATTATTATAGAAATCAATTAGTCTGCAGATCATGCCCTGACTATTATTAAACTACATTTATAATATCTCACTCTCATATATTTTATTATTAGCTTTTGGGAAAATTTGGTATAAATAGTGAAAGAAAACATTTAATTTAGTTAAAAAAATGAAATTACTTAGTTGTTTAAGAAAACAAATTGTACTTTAGTAATTTGATAAAATTATCCTTGAAGAATGGTCCTTTGTTCCATTGTTTACCAGATATTGCATATTGCAACTATTACTTTTATTATTCATTAGTATAATAATTATTAATAATTTGTGTTTAATTTTTGTAGTTGTTTCTTTTTATGACTCATCACAGAAAACTTTGATGATATGCTGTAAGTTATCTCGTTTTTACTGGACCTTTACTTCTACAGTACAAAGAAAACAATGAAACGTTTGTAATAATAAGGGAAGACCTGAATATTTTTCTTGTCAGTTAGCAGAACAAATATTGAGAGAACTCCCATAAATTAAATTAATTCTTTTGTATACATCCATGGTAAAATAATGAAGTTTATCTTTCCTGTTAATCATTTAGAAGCGTACAATAATTTAATTTCGGACTTGGGAGAAATTACGACGAAAAATAAATGAACCAATAACTAAGTTATTGAAAAACAAAACAGAATTTTCTAAATTATTCTCAACAAAATTTATCAGTTTCATTTGTTTCATTGAGAAGATGATAGCAAATTCCATGGGAATCAATTGTTAGACATACAGCATACAGTGTGGACCACCGGTGTGGAAAATTCAATACCATCCAAGTTTTCTTTGTCTTAATGCAAAAACTGAAATGCTCGGACCTGTTATTGTTTGTTTTGAGGACTAATGTTGGAAATCTTGTATTGCGTTTTCTTGGTATTTTCTTGGTCTCGCAAGGCAAAGCTAGACAGTACTAAAACAAAAAAAATTTTTTTTTTTATTTTTATGTATTAATAATATTGTGTGAAACTAATTACTCAGTGGACAAAAGCCCCAACCTGCGTTGAATTACACCCACAATATCTACCTATGTATTCCTTATTATTAGCTTTTGTAACATTTTTTACTGTATTAGAAAGGTATTTTAAGCTAATATAAATCAAATCTCCTACAATTCCTATCAATGTATATATATCATATGGCTTCATTGATAGGAGTTGTAGGAGATTTGATTTATATTAGTTTAAAATACCTTTCTAATACAGTAAAAAAGTACTAAAACAAGACCTAACATCTCGAATTGCAAGACAAAGCAAGATTTAAAAATAAAGTCTTGTGAGACAGGAGAATAAATATTGCCAAGAAGTCTTGTAAATTTAAGAAGGAGAAAAAGTTAATAATGCGTTTCTATTTGTTTATTGAGACTAGATCCAGTTTCCGCAAGACAAGACAAGGCAAGATCGAACAGGAACAACAAGACAAGGAAACTTTTCGTTTGTTTTGCAAGACAAGGCAGAATTTCTTGTCTAAGCCAACACCGATTTCACAAATTTATAACCTTAATCGGGGATAACTTTCACCCTTGCAATCTTAAATAAAAAGTGGTATTGTGTGATACATTGTTTTCAAGGACAATCAGCGCCATCTAGTTTATTAATTTTGGCTTATGAGTTTTTGAGAAATTAAAGCTGAAAAGTTTAGATTGACTTAACAGTATTTCACTAACACTTGTGTAGATACCATGCGTTACCGTAAGTCTTGTAATGATTTAGGCTGTGTAGCAGATATTGTTGTCTTTAAATGGTTCCACAGAAAAGAAAAGTTCAAGTTAACCGTCATAACTTCTATTATTGGTTTAATAACAATCCAAGAATATTTTGTGTTGACCGATTTTTTTTACCTCATTAATTACATTATTAAATTTAGTGGCGAATAGTGTTTTGACTTCCTAAGGAACTTTGTTGTACCATCTCATGTCAAGAGAATTATTTGTTGATCTCTGTAGTCGAAATCTTTGACTTCTGATTAAATTGGCAGATCTAGTTGGGTAATTGTGGAAACTGGACAATGGCATGATTTAAATTTTTTTAAAAAGTGGCTTGCAATGTTCCCTGGGTCCAACCCCTGCAATTATACGAACAATCTTTTTTTGAAGTTTGAAAACTCTCAACGATGATGACGCGTTCCCCATAGGATCACTCCGTAAATTAAACATGAATGCACAACACCATATGCATACAAAAGCATATCATCATTTAACACCTTTCTATGCTTAGAAATCTTCCGACAGAGATTGTCAATATGACAAGTCCATCTGAGAGAGCCATCAAGAGCAATGCCTAAAAGTTTTGCATGGTTCTCATCTTGAGAAACATCACTGGAGAAAATTACACTTTGGGCTTTTTCTTTCTTTAGCTTCAAATTATTAACTAAAAACCATGATTCAGCTTTAAGAACACTATTGTTAGCGAGCTCAAGAGTACGTTCTCTACTTTTGTCTGAGCATAATAATGTTGTGTCGCCAGCAAATAAAATGCATCCCTCAGGAGCCATATGATAATAAAGGTCATTAATATAAATAACAAACAGAAGAGGCCCCAAGACAGACCCCTGAAGCACTCCATACTAATACTAATACTTATAGATGATATTAATACAACACTTGTGGTGATTATTATCAAAACTATAGTTACACAATAGTAGTATTATTTACTACAACTTGTGTGTGCTGGTGAACCGTCAGCTTTAGCATGTGGTCAAAAGATGTAGTTCCGTGTTCCATCACGTCAATCACAAAACCTGTTTTCCTTCTCTCTTATAAGTCGCCGGTTGTGTGCCACTAATGGATGACTTTCGCAATTTGCTATTAGTTTTTCTTTTAATTAAATGCTACTGAGTGAGTAATATTTAACTATTTATTATAAGATGGGCAGAGTAGTATCTACTCTAGAAAGGAATACATAGCAAGAATACTGAAATACTAATTATGTACTTCAATTTTATTTTTTTATAATGCAATGTTATTATTTACTTTATTCAATATTATTTAACATTATTTTACTGTTTTAGAAAGGTATTTTAAGCTAATATAAATCAAATCTCCTACATTTCCTATCAATGAAGTCATATGAATGTTCTCTGATACCAAACATCTAGGTATGCTAATGAACAATTCCACAGACCAAGCTCTAATCAATAATTATCTAAAGAAAATAATTTAATTTACTGACATTCTAATGAAACACTCTATAAATATCTAACTTCACTTTTTAGCAGTGGGAACACGACAAATTCAACCACAATAGATGAGATCTGACCTATTTATGCATTTTTAGGATTGCTTTTTCAGGTGGTCTTCTTTAAGTTGAATCAATTATCTAACTATAAAAATTATTATAAAAATAAAAATATTTCAAGTTAAATATCGACAATGACAAAAAAGTGACATCCTGTCAATGAATTAAATATGACAATACCTACTTGAAAAATGTTCACCTTTTATGTAAAAGTTTTTATATATTTTTAGGTATTAATAATATTGTGTGAAACTAACTACACTGCCAAAAAAGTGAAGTTAGATTTTTATAGAGTGAGTAAATTAGATTATTTTCTTTAGATAATTATTGAATAGAGCTTTGTCTGTGGAATTGTTCATTAGCATACCTAGATGTTTGGTATCAGAGAACATACATATGACTTCATTGATAGGAATTGTAGGAGATTTGATTTATATTAGCTTAAAATACCTTTCTAAAACAGTAAAAAAATGTTACAAAAGCTAATAATAAGGAATATATGGGTAGATATTGTGGGTGTAATTCAACGCAGGTTGGGGCTTTTGTCCACTGAGTAGTTAGTTTCACACAATATTATTAATACCTAAAAATATATAAAAAAATTATTTAACATTATTTTAAATATTTGCAGTACCTACTTAATTCTTTCAAGTCACTTAAAACTTCAAATAACACATACCTAACTTTATTTTAAAAACAACAATCGTTAAATATAACAAAATAGTTCTTTAAACAAACAATTTTATCGCATATAAAGTATAGTAGTTTTCTTGATTTCAAGTAATTTTTATTCTTAATTTTCCAATAAAGTATTTACTTAAGGATTAATGAACCTAAGCTAGCGTTGGAATAAGTGTATTAATCTTGATGTTAGTACAACTTTCTTTCCGTGTACGACACTACAAGTTTGACTTTTGTTTTTGTTTATATACTCTCACAAACAAGCACACACTATTTACGATATAATGAAACAAAGGAAGTACAGCTAATTTGAGGTTAGCAGCTACAAGTAATAGGATGCAGTGTTGTCACAGTTTGTATGATTTTTAGAAAAGCTTCTGTTGTTTACTTCATTAATACTAATATAAAAAATAAATTACACACAAATTACATTAAAAGGGTATTTTCCTAATCTGCTGTGTAGTTAGCAATTTTGAAACACAGTTTTGCATTTTTAATTTTGGAATGTATTTGTAGAAAAACTATCCGTTTTAGACATTTTTTTTTCCATAAGAGTTTGTTTATTGCTCTTGGAAAGATAAAGAAGCCCTTTGCGTATTGACACTCATATTCCGAACACCCTGTATAAACATTTATATTATAATGAATCAACAAGACATAATTACAAATTTAAATGCAGTAGTCTGGTTCTTCAGGAGGTAGCAGACAGTAAATCACTTTCAAGCAAGTTTTCTGCACGCAACAAATTGATAAAAATACTTAATATTCACATAAATTAGAAGTTAGATATTCATGACGTCAAAACCAGAGTCGAGTATAAATTATCGTGTAATTACAGGATGTAACTAAAATGCTTGCTGCAACCATTAACGAATTCTGCGTCACAAATCAATATAAATAAAAAATATTACAAACGGCTGAAATTGTCGCTAGAAATATTTTATATGCCATTATACAGCGTTTCCTCGTTTTTTGTTCTTAACTTTAGGAGAAGATAGAGCATGAAAAAATAATAGTGGTCTTTACTCAAACTTTTTTCTCTATGGCACAGAAAATGGAATGTCATAGAGAAAACTGTTATAGGAAAGACCTCTATCTTATGCTTAGGAACGAAAAATCGAGGATACGCTGTATAAAGCTTCACTGTCAGATATCAGTCAAAATAGGGATACAAATTTTTACGTTTGTAGGTTGTCCAGATTTACTACCCTTCTATAACAGTTTAAACAAACTGCTTCTTTCTCTGGCACAGGCATCTGACACTGCCGATCATACTGTTTTCTGAATGATCTTCAAACGTTAAAAGTTGTAATCAGTATCAACAATTAGGCGGATCATATACAGGGCGATTCAGTTGTAGTGTCATTAGGATTAAGAGAAGGTAGAGAAAAATTAGCATAATAAAACAATCCGGCAATCCGAATCTTGACCTACAGTATTTAGGTCAATAAGTTTGTTTTCAATGTCAACTTAATGACAAACACTGCAGAGCCAAGTGCCAAATAATAACAGAAACAAATAATTAAATTCGCATTTATATAAATACTCATTATAACAATTATGAGATCATGAGTATTTACTATTTAACAGCTTAAGCTTCATTCACATAAGATTAATGCGGTTGCATTGGTACTGCAGAAAAGTTATTAAAAAGGGCGCCCTTTTCTTGAAATAGTGTTTTTTACAAAATACAAATAATTTTAGACATTTAATAACTGAATAATCTAGGGTTTAGCAAATAATAGGAATGTTAACTCATCCCACCTGCAAATATTCAAAGATACTGAAGTAAAACGGCGAGAAATACGGGTGACTTTTGTAAAGTTCAGATAAACTTAACAGTAACGCCTTTGTACTGCAGTTGTATGGCAGAAGCTAAAAGCATTTTAGCTTTTACCAATCCTTTTCCAACAATCATACAAGGACCAATAAAAAACTGCTTTTTTGACAGTAAACAGAAGATTCATATTTTTGCAGGTTAAGTTTTTAAATTAGATTATAATTTAGATATTTAGTTTAGCATTGATTTGTTTCTAAACAAATGGATGAAGAGGACTGTTTGGTTTAGAAACAGTTACTTTTGCTGCTCTTATTCACAGCGACGTCAATATGTATAAAAACTATACATGCAAAAAAAATGAAAAGAAGAACTCGGAGATGGTGGGTGCGACCTATTAACCGCAGATAGCACATGCAAGGTGATTTCTATAATTTATATAAAGAAATTCGAAATGAGAATGCCGATTATTTTTTCATTTCACCCGAATGACAGTGGCAGTGTTTGATGACTTGCTGAAATTAGTGGGGCCTCATTTAATCCACAGTATTCTAGTATACTGTGATTTAACCAGACATTCAAATAGACCATCTATTCCTGCAGATTGTAGGCTTATATTTTATCTAGGGTAGGCTTTTAATTACTATTCGGCAAATGAAAAAAACCAACAATTTCCGAAGATAGGTACGTAGTTGACAAAACATAAACATAACTTCTCTGAAGGTCAAGAATCTTGAGTTTTTGCATGTCGCCAACTTACAACGGAAAAATTCCCCAACTTCTTAAGTTTACAGTAATTTTATGAAAACAGAGTAAATAATATTTAACACCATACAATTACAATACAACAGTACAACTGCAGTGCCATTGCACTAACGTTTATCTGAACATTACTTTAGTCATTAATCCTATAATAAACGTCATCAATGATCACGCGCCGACATCGATCGGCTGTAATCGGCACAGATAAAAAGTTGGCAGTTCAAATTCCCGCTTAATACGTTCATGGCGGAATACGTATACATATTAAGCCAGCTTCAGAGAACAATGTAGTGCTGCCAGCAACACTAGGTCACGTGACTTTCAGCCAATGAAATTAATTGTATTCGTTGTTGAAGTCGAGTGAAGTTCAAAATTTGCAACTTCAACTATCCAGAGGAGGAGAACATTTGTACATAACATAACCAACAAAAACAAAACCAACTTTATAAAATTTTTATTTACTGAAATTAAACTGGTAGTGGGGATATTGCCAGCAACATAATGAATCCTAAAATTCTCAAAATCCTGATATTTAATGAACATGCAGTTTTTATGTGACGACGACGCGACGTGGCAACTGGGTTTCGCTTCAACACTCAAACGTGTCAGAAAATTTTGTTATGGGTTTATTTGCTTATCTTTTGAAAGGGCGAGTATTTTTTTTCACGTTCTGTCTTTATTAAGCCTTCTGAATAAATGGTTAAAATAATTGCTATTATGACTGAATCACCCTTAACCTAATATATCTATAAAAAAGCTTTGCTTTGATAATTGAAAGTAATTTTCATTGTTTTGAGTAAGTCTTTTTATATTTATCAGCAAATTAAATTTAACTGTTAAAAATATGTCTCTAAATAATATTACTTATTACGTAATTTTGTTACTGTTCCCTTTATTTAGAAGCCTTCTATGGCGACGTTGGTCTTTAATTGATTTCTCAATAAGTGCGTTAATAACGGATTAATTTTTTTTCGCTTACTAGCTGCTTTACATCTGTTTACGTAAAATTAATCAATGGCATAATTAATCTTTCACAACCTAGTAACTAAGTGCCAGTGGAGGGTGAAATTAAGAAAATTAATGCGGAGCAACATAAATAAGGTGTACTGTCGCACATAATTTTCCTTGTTAAGTATTAACCATATTATTAATTATCCTATATTCAGTTCAGTTTGTGTTTTAATTAAGAGTTATTTGTGCGGCAGTATTGCTAGCTGTATAAGTGTTTGTTTCAACTAAACCTAAAAATTTAAATATTAAAGTATACACAGTGATTTAGAACTTATCAAAAAAAATTTTTTTTGAACCTACAGGGGACTTACAAACATAATTAAAAAAGATCAAAAAGGGCAGTTCGAAAATGGCTTAAAAATACATTCCTGTACGGCATTGGAACTGGTCGATTGTAAAAACTTTCCAAGAAAAGAAATAAATAAAATTGTATAATATCTATTTTATATCAGCAGATTCAATAATTGCTTTTGCCGCTATTGTTATTATTACCTAATAAAATTAATGTGTTCCTTTTATTAATAAAATAATTTGACATACCTCATGTCACTACAACTGTTCAAAATTTTTTTCATCGACGTGTAAACGATTTTGGCCCGACATACCCAGTTTCTACGAACTAACACAAATGTTTCTGTATCAATAGTGTCCACATCGGTAGATACACTTCATTTTTCAAATATCCCCACAGAAAGAAGCTCAAAAGATTTAAGCCTGAAGATCGTATCGGTCCTCCTCGTCCAATCCGTCGTACCTCTTGAACTTCATTAAGGTACTGAACATTTTGTCGAAAATGAGGAGGAGCATCATCGAGCAAGAACCACATTCGGAGTCGGACAGCTAAGGACACACCTTCCAGAAGTCCTGGCAAATCATTTCGAATGAACTCGAGATACTGCACCCTATCTATCCGATCTGGTAATTTAAATCATCGTGATTATCGACAATCTCTGCGCAAACATTTAAGGAATAGCGTTTTTGGAAATGATTCCATTAAATCGCGTATGTGTGGTATTAGTGCTTGGACACGCTGTACATGGTACAGCTTCGTGTACGACGCACCATACTCTTGATTGACACATTCCTTGTACTTGTTGAGCGATTTATCTGGTACTTATTCGGGGACCCTCTTCAACAATCTCTAAAATGTGTTTCTCAACTGCTGCAATATGCTGTGGACGCCCTGGCCCTCCATCTCTTCTACGATCCAGTTGCAAATTTTCCTTGTCACGCTTGCGTTGCAGACATATCTGCCTGGAAATCGTTCTGCGTACAAACGAGAAACTGCTAAAGCATTTTGTCTTAGGAGCTTCTATACACATAATCCATTTTTAACACTGTCAACACTATAGCAAAAACGTTAATACTAAAATTGGACTCCATTTTTCATGATGCATCTATTCCCAAATTTTGTTTTGCATAAGTTGTGAATTACCGTCTATATTTATTTGTGATATTTTTAAGTAGTTCTTTTCGTGTTTGGGTATTATAATATTATAAAACAATATCTAGAAATCTTTAAAGGTGAAATAGAGGATATGAAAATGGAAAAGCTTTATTTTGATGAGCTTATCAATTTCTTACTGTATGAATTTAAATTAGCTAAAATGGTTGTTAAAAACCATCACTCACGGTTACTTATGGTGTAGGAGTTTTATTTGTCGTTATATTTTTAATCTTTGAACATCGCATTGATATGATAATAATTGTATGTATTTGTTTGTATTTTTTAGTCTTGTTCTATCATATGTTAATTTGAATACAATCAGTAATATAATATATTTTATTTCATTTCCACTAAATTTATTTTTGTAGAATATTTTCAATATATTTCTAAAAGTTTGCAGTATTAGGTTGGCACCTATTATGTGCCAGCAATCATAAATAAACGATGTTAAAGCATTAAATTTGGAGGCTCATAACATTATGCATTTTTCTACAGTATTATAGTGCCCAATTTAAACTAGGGATATAAAGTGGTAGATATTTCACATAAATTGAAAACTATCCACTTTCGGCAAGGGCAAGGTCTTCAATGTATGTTTACACTTTTGATCTACTATAAGTCAGCCTTAATATGATTCTATCAAATATTGTTTAAATATGTAGACTATATATAATGCGACATCGATTGTTTTAAAATAAGCACTGGAGTGCTCAAGGGGTCTATTCTGGGGCCGCTGTTATTCTTGTTATTTATCAATCTATACACACTGACATTTTAAAAATCTTTGTAGTTGACATGTCTTTGCCATTCTCAGGACATACCTATGAGGAGTTGATTTCATCTTCGGTGGACACACTTAAATGTTTTGTTGAGTAGCAATATAGTGTTAGGAGTCTTGTCTAGCTCTTTTTTCGTCTTGTTTTGATTTCTCAAGACAAGAGAAGACAAAATTAAAACAAAGACAAATCTTGTTTCATGTTTCTCATTTCTATGCAAGTTAGAATCATGCAAAATTGCGAGATAAGAAATTTGTGGGACTCGAGCAAAGACAAAATTTAAAAAAACTTTTATCTTGTTTTACAACACAAGACGAGACTTAAAATTTTGCAAAATTTCTGGTTTCATCCCACACTAGTTATAATAATATACTTATTTTGGCAAAATAAGTGAGTTTCTTTCTATTGATTGACATCGGCACATTTAAAATTAAAAAATCGGTATGCTTCCATGGACTATTACTTATAGATATATCCATTAGTTGACGCAACAAAAGTATATTTGAGTATTCTGGAAAGGCCATTCTATCTCATTAGCTTTAGTGTATCAAAAACTTTATATTATAAAGACGTGTCCTTTGTGAAAGTTACATGAGAACTTCATTAACGAAGGATGTTTTGAATTGGAATTAGTAAGCGAAGTTATGTACTTTATTGTTATACTTTGTAGGGATGGAGATCGGGGGAGCTATTAATAGTTAAGATGCAATGAAAAAATGGGTCTCGTTAACTTTTCTTCATATTTCATGGAAATTAAGTAATTACTCATTCTGGATAAGGGTAGCAATTTCATTGGAAAAACATGTTTTTAGATATATATTATTAAAAATATAATTTTACAAATTTGTGTTTTTCATGGTTCAATACGAAGTTTGGGTAAAAAATGTCTTACTACACAGTTAAAATTTTTATAATCTATATGATTTATACAGTTTTCTTGTCAAACTACTGAGTGTTCAAAATGTACAACCTTTATATTTTTTCCAATTCGATCTCATCCACTCGCTTTCAGCGTAACTCATCTGTGATACCAAAACAGATGATAGCATCATCTAAAATTATTATTAGGCAATCGTTTTATTAAAATCACCCAAAACAGCGATATTTACCCAGACGAATATCGAATATAACTAATAGCTAGATCTAGTGGCCAATATCGTCATCGCCGAAACGCGACAGAGGTCGGGGCCTTTCGAGCTTGGAGTAGCTAATATCCATTAGATGCAGCTTTGCTACATTATGCGTATTATTTAAAATACATTTTTGACATTCTGTATATAGGTATCTGTACATTTTTTAGAGTTGTGTTGATATTTTATCTTATCAGTCACGCTATTATTACATATTTACCCTGCAATAGTGGATTGTTATCAGTCTATAAAAACATTTTTCTTTGCATATATTATTCTACTCGCAAAGAGAACATTAAAATATAGTTTCTCTGACATCTCCCTGGGGATGCCTATGTTAACACCACAAATTTTATTTTTATTCTTATCTGCATAATCTTACTCAAATATGAGAAAGTTATTTATACGCCTAGTAAAAATGAATAAGTTGTAGAGCGAAAATAAGCTTTCACGGCCCAACTTATTATTCACACTACTATGGATTTTAAGGTTATTATACCGTGACCAAGTAACTGGTTCTCTCTAGTCGCAGAATTGCTGTCCACTTCCCTAGACTTAACTAATTTTTTTTTACCTAGACTCTGTAACTGATCATTTCACCACTGACAACAGTATTATTACTATTGCCATCAGATAAATTAAAAGCCATCACATGAGACATAGTGTTTTGTAAAAGGTCAAGTGGTTTTAAAATTAACTAAATAATTTAACCAAGAACAAAGGAGAATAATAGAACAGGCGGAAAACAGCATATAGTGCGTAACATAAACATTTTAAATGTATATTTTTCCACGGTCGGGAGTAGAAATCAGTTTCTATCAAAATTAAAACCGAAGTAGGCGATTATTCCCAAGGGAGTATAATGCTCCCAAGAGAGTTTACATTATGGAGAACGTTTTTCATGCAAAAAAAGATAACATTGAAATTATTTATTGACATTTAAATTAAATGTTACATTTGTACAATTTTCAAAATTAATATTAGAAGGAATATTACTTTAACTTACATTTACAGTTTTTGTGATTGCGCTAGTAGTGGTACCTACTAAAACCTGATTAGCAATTTTGGTCTTATTTTCAATGGAGTTCTCGACATAACCCTCAGCGACTGCTGTTGATTTCCAACCAGCATGACGCTTTATTGTCGTGATATCCACACCAGCATCTGCCAGTAATGTCGCTGAATATCTTCGTAAGCAGTGACCAGTATAACATGCAGCATCAGGTAATTTTAAATACGAAGCTACTACACTCGGAATTTTTCCCATGGTACTTTTGCCAACTGGCTGCTGCTTTGTAGTGCAAAAAAAGGCAATCAAAATACTTAATAATTGAAATATCTAACAACAAAAGTAACCTTACCTTAATCATTAAGAATTCTTTGTCATCTGCACTTGATAGAAAACGGTCAATTTCACCCTTTGTCAATATTTTCGATTTTTTCGCTTGATATCCGTCACCGGTTCTTTTCAAAAATGTGATCAGCTTGGGGAATTTGCTTATATCTATGTTGTCGTAAATTATCAAGCATGACTTAACCATAGAATATTGCGCCCATAATGTGGAAGACTTGTAATTCTTTGCATTTTTACTGAAGTATGCCAACAAAACATTCTTGCTGTATACTTGAACATTTTTCTCGGCGCACCACTTTTTGAACCGATTGTAGGCTATATCGTATAAAGATCTTGACTTCGTAGGCAGCAAATTGCTTATTGCAATATTTGCAGCCTCCACAATCTCTTCCGAATTATTCATTGTGCACAAACAAACAAACTTTAAATTAACCAAACTAGCACCTTAATTTGACAATTCTTTTTGTTTGTTTATTTTGTAGTTATCACAATAACTCAACGACTACTAAATAAATGCTCAAATCCGAATACAATAATTCTGGTCTTACTTCATAATGACAAAATATGTGTTTTTAAGTTAATGAGACCGTGGAAAAAATAGTTTATACCATTCGGGAGAGATGCTATTTTGTCCTCGGTGCATTGTAGCCCTCGGGCTTCAAATTGCACCTCTGTCAAAATAACGCATTTCTCCCCCTTATAGTATAATGTACTATTCTACTCAACAAAACAACTAGCACTTTAATTAATAGCAATAATAAATTAAAAACTTGGGCACATTATGCTTGCGCGGACCAGCACAGTGCAGATCTGCAAACCTGTACGACTTCGCACATTTGTCCAGCATGAACCAGCAACTATTTATGTAGGTTCTGTGGTGGCAGATGTTTTCAAGTAGTAGTTGAGTGTAGCTCAGGAGAATATTTTTTTAGCGAGGGTGTCCGACAGTTCAGCGACACATCCACAACTTAACTGATTGAATATTTCTTATAGTTTGAAAGCAATCCTTGATTTTTATGGGAACAGATTTTACGTCGGACTAGCGCGGCCAGTCATAGAAGTTGCAGGTTACCGATACGTCTTGCAGTGACGGTCCTTGCAGCGACGGCACGTGTTGGTGCTGGTCTAGTGTGCGCTAGTCAGTATAGCTAATTCCCAGCCTAGTTTCGGATATTACCCCCAAGAAAATGATTATCTAGCACTGTTATTTTACTTACACTGTAACAAATGTAATACAATACAATTAATAAAAATCAGAATAACTAAATAGAAATGAGTATTTGTGTAATGAGTAACTTGTTTCTGAAAAGTCAGTTTTTAACATATTTTTTTACGAAATAAGTAAATATGGTGAATTATTCCTTTGAAGAACTGGCCGATATACATTTTATGTGTGGGCAAGGAAACAGAAATTCGAATGAAACAAGGCGACTCTATGAAATTAGTCAATCTGCTGTTATAAAACTCGGAGTCATTCTGCTGTTTTGAAACTCGGGAATAAATACTGTTTTTCTGCCATTAGAAATGTTTTCCTCAAAATTACTTTTTTGTCGCCCTTTTTTAGAGTTAATACACGTGCCAGCTTTTCCTTTAATAATTTTTACATGTTAACATGAGATTATAATCAAAACGACCCTTTGAAATGTTGTGGACAATAAAAAGGGAGCATAACGATACCTTCGGGGTAGAATATTAAAAAAATAAAATGGAATATTAGGAATAAAATTAAGAAAATGCTGAGAACGGCGAGCTAATTGTAATTGACAACGTTGCCCGTGGGGAACAGCTCGGGGCCAGGGCCCAGATTTAATATTTTTAATTGAAATTGAAAAGTTTAAACGCTGATCGTCGCTTCATAATGGATTTAGAGATTTAGTACAAGGCTCCAGGGCGGAGGTTCAGTTCTAGGTCAAATATTTAAGGGAGGAAATGTGACGGACTGTCAAGATTTCCCCTGGAAGTAGCCTGATCCCATTTGCAACTTATAAGATGGGATAAAAGTCCGTCCATTTGAAAATCAAGTGGAAAGGTAAAAGGGAATGAAAAGGCTGCTGTAATAAAATAATTTTCCAGCTCTTGGCCCACAAGGGCGTTGATAAGTAGGGAGGAAGTAATTTACTGCTTTACGTTTTTACGTATATGGAAGATTTCAGCAGTTTTAGCACAATTTGATACTAATAATACCCAGAAATATTCTCTCGTTTGGACAGTTTTATTGAAAACTAGACCAGAAAATGAAATGCAACATGAAATACAAAACTACATTTATCATCTGTCAATATGTAGGTAATTTCAAACAATGCGGTATTCACTTGAATGTCACATCGCACTAGGTAAAATGTCATTTTACCGAAATAGTGCGGTAGAAAGATATACAATTAATTAATTAAAGTTGCAATTAAATTAAAACCCATCTACAACAATTACTAATTATTAAAAAATTAAACATCTTATTCAGAGGCTGGCTTAGGATATTTTGGAATTGTTTCTACAATTGACAAAATTTTATCCACCGACGTGTAAACACATTTGGGCCCGTCTTACCCAGTTTCTACGAATGAACACTTATGTTTCTGGTTATTGTCCGTTTTGAACTTAAAGCAGCTATAATACGTTCTCGTAAGTCATCAATAGTGTCCACGTCGGTGCGATAGACTTCATTTTTTAAATAGTCCCACAAAAATAAGTCCAAAGAATTTAAGTCACGAGATCGTGGCGGTCATGATATCGGTCCTCGTCCAATCCGTCGTACCCCTTGAACTTCATTAAGGTACGAAGATTGTTGGAAATGAGGGGGAGCACCATCGTGCAAAAACCACATTCGGAGTTGGACAGCTAAGGGTACATCTACAATCCCTGCCCAAACATTTGACGAAAAGCGTTGTTGGAAATGTTTCCGTTGGATTGCGTGCGGATTTTCAAAATTCGAAACATGAGTATTCAGCTGTAAATCTAGGATATTGCGTATTTTGTTGCAGCAATCATTCACAAAATCTAATTCATAAGGGATAATCCCTTGGTATTAATGCTTGGACATGCTGCGGGTGGTACGGATATAATTGAGCCACGTGCACACCATTAGGATAGTACTTATTCGGGGATTCTCTTCAACAAACTTTAAAATGTGTTCCTCAACTGCTGCAATACGGCTTGGATGCCCTGGATCTCGTTCTCGTTCATTCTTTCGTTCGTTTCTTGTTCTGCATACAAACGAGAAACTGCTAAAATATTTTGTCTTACTTCACTATAAATTGAAACCACATCTATCAACTTTGAGTTTCTATACACGTATGCTATTTTTGACATTTAAAAACCTAATGTAAACACTGTCGCAAAATGTTAATTCTAAAATCGAATTTCAGTATTTGCCTGCATTCCGATAGAGGCTACAGTACTCCAGCGATGTACAGATGAAAATACTACAATTTGAATATTTTTTACTCGGAAACTATAAGGATTTTGCAAAAAAAAAAAAAAATTACGATATTGACCTCATTTTTTTATGACGGATCTATTCCCAAATTATTTTATTTGGGGTAAGTTGTGAATCTTCTTGTATATCAAGTTTTCGTCTTATTTTTTTGCCATAGAATCAGCCCCTGAAATATTGCCTCATAATTTCTGGACATCCTGTAATTACTAATTGATAAGATTGAATTTTTGCTAATTTTTTTGGTGATGGGGCTGAACAGATTTCAGATTGTCTAATTGTAACCGCCAAAATTTTTCAGTGTGAGATATATCCGGTTAGGCAAAATGCAGTTTATAAAATCAACTCCTTCGCTGATTTCTTTCGCGCACTGAGCTGTCATGTATATATAATTTCTATTAGTTTAGTATATCATTCTGCTAAAACATTAAGCGGATATTTAAGAAATAATTAAAGACCTTTGGTATGCCAGAGAGATGGAGTTAGATCGTCATTATTGTGAAGCGAATGGGATTTTAACGGATGTGTTTTATACGAAGGAGTGCACTGGAATGGAGAATACGGAAATTGTTGTTGACGCAATAGGGAATGGTACTGGGAGGCAATTAGATGGAAATATTTACAAGAGATTGGCGCAAATTTGATTTTTGAATGGATACGACGGTGAAGGAAGATATATAGGCATCTTAAAGGTGAATAGAAATTTTATTAGGAGCAGCAATGACTTAGATACCAATGAATGAATAGTAGGTAATTTGATGTACTAGTAAAACGAATAAGGTGCATGAAAATCAAACAAATTGGTTTTATAATAAGATTTTTATATTAAGAATTCGTTTTCTGAATTAGACCTTATTATCAGAATCACGAATAATTCATAATTCCAGATGAAATAAAATCTTCTCAGATAAAATGGGAATAAAGCTATTCGAAATATATTAACTAATAAATATATTTCTGAGAACCAAATTAGAGTCGTCTGTTGTCTACCTCACATATTAGACAAACAAAGCTTAGGTTTATGCCTAAACGATTTCGTCACTTCTCGCCTACTAAAAATATTTCTTCGAGAAAAATGCCTGGGCAGGGATATTATGGACACACTGTACGCCAAAAGGTTTTTCATTTAAAATAACTTATTAAAATATGTGTCCAGCTGTGACAAGTTCAGTCAGATTTTAATAATAATAATAATTTATTAATTCTTTACTTAATTTAAGACGTTAATGAAAATTACTGTGCAAGTTTTTTAAATTTTCAAAATTACTCTTCATTTGTTTATTTGTATTTTTCTTTTTCCATACAATTGCTCTGTAAATGGTTACCTGTTGGGCAAAAAACGCTATTATTAATAATATTGTTACTGTTACTATTACTATTACTATTACTATTACTATTACTATTACTATTACTATTACTATTACTATTACTATTACTATTACTATTACTATTACTATTACTATTACTATTACTATTACTATTACTATTACTATTACTATTACTATTACTATTACTATTACTATTACTATTACTATTACTATTACTATTACTATTACTATTACTATTACTATTACTATTACTATTACTATTACTATTACTATTACTATTACTATTACTATTACTATTACTATTACTATTACTATTACTATTACTATCACTATCACTATTACTATTACTATTACTATTACTATTACTATTACCACAGCTTAAATAACAATCAGCTCACAGACTCGTATGAGCGGGAACGTCTCGCGCAGATCTTCGCGCATGCCGCCATTTGGGGATACAACATTGCAGGGACGTGTGGTTGTAAATTATGCCCTTATAGCCATACCGTTCGACGACTGCGTTATTGGCGCACGAGTGCTGTATTTTGTGATTTGTTAATTTTCTTGTATTTTATACTGTTATGTTATTTTATTTTTAAACAATTTCAAGTAAAACAAATTTATATTTCGTATGTTAAAAAAATTGCAGTTAAAACACTTTCTAAATTGGGACATCTATTTTTAATCCGGTCCTGACGTGTATCCCGAGCGAGAGAGAGACAACAAGCTTCAAGGACAAATTTTCAGGTTTTAATACTTTAAAGGTGCCGCCGTCGAGTCTGTGAGCTGATTGTTATTTAAGCTGTACTATTACTATTACTATTACTATTACTATTACTATTACTATTACTATTACTATTACTATTACTATTACTATTACTATTACTATTACTATTACTATTACTATTACTATTACTATTACTATTACTATTACTATTACTATTACTATTACTATTACTATTACTATTACTATTACTATTACTATTACTTTTATATTATTATTATAAACCATGTTATTACTCGACTAATATTTAACCGAATAATGCCCAATTCTCAGTTTAGGATCTGTGGTATAGCATCAGACCATGCGGGTTCAGAATCGATACTGACAATACACCTAAACTGATAGTTTTTAATTCTGCCTAATGTATGCTCGAATTAGCTCGCCAATTAACAGCGACACGAATCCGTAGGTACGCCGTTAATTTATTAAATAAACAATGTTAGGCAATAAGCCCTCGGCTCTGGCGGGTTAAATGATTCAAACGGTCGCGAGGCGCGTTGTCATCTGGAAGCAAAGCCGATAATCCAGTCGAACGGCGATTCCGCGGAGGCTCCGTCATCATCCGGAGGGAACAGAAGGCGCAGCCCGACGACACGTGTGAACAAGCGGCGCACGCCCCACATGACCACTCACTTTTATACGCTATTTATCGAAGACTTGATTTACTGTCAATACTTTAATCAGCTGCGAGCGACTGATAGACTCTACTTGATTAAATCGATGGCATCGCACTGTTCTTTCGGAGGGTGAATGTTGGGTCGATGGTATTATTTAACCTTTAACGTGGTCCGACGCTTCTCAAGTTTCTTGAATGCGTCCAGGGCCGTAGGTAGACTTTTTTGGAGGTTGTTCCTATTAATTTTTCCGTTATAGTAAGAAAAAGGTTATAGAAACAATATTAACAGTCGTTATTTATGATATAATTGCCATGAGAGGGGAAGTTCAACAAAATAAAATCACTTTTAGCACATACACTATACACTGATTTTTTCTACAAGCGTCATTAATAGTTACTTTTATATTAAGTGCGCAAAATCAGTGTTTTTTTAATGGCGCGTGAGATTGAGAATTTTTGATAGAGATCATAGCCCAGACAGCACACAACATCCATTGGACGTCCATTTTAGGTCCATGAACATTAAATGGGCGTCCAATTGATGACATCCATTATATATTCATCTTTAGTTTTGCTGTTTCTGAACCTTAAATGAACGTCCAGTGGACGTACGGGAGAAGACATCCAATGGATGTTCAGAAAACACTATCCATTGGACGCACTGAATATGTTCAATCCTTTCTGCATGTTTATGGATGTTGACTGAAGGTCCGCTGGATGTATAGGAAGGAATATCACTTGACGGTATAAAAACATAATCTAGTGTACGTCCATTTTATATCTACCTTTAATTCCAATACACAATTTTAACTGTTGTTGTTGTTTTCCACCAGGCAGTATGACTCTAAAACCGGAGTTTCCACACAGGACACTATACTTCACTTGACTTCAAAAGTATATTATACACAGGACACTATACTTTACTTCACTTCAAAAGTATATTCAGCCCTAGATAATAATAAGAGATCTCTCAGTGTCTTCATAGATCTATCAAAGCCGTTTGATACTGTGAACCATGGCTGATAAACACTTTGGATGAAATAGGAGTAAGAGGTCCTGCGTTTAAGCTTTTTAAAAGCTACCTAACAAACAGTTTGTCAGAATTAATAATGAGTATTGTGAACTAAAAACATACCTACGGAGTTCTGCAAAGCTCAGTTTTGAGTCCGGTTATAATTAAACAAAAAACTGAAACAGTACATTTTCGCAACACCTAGAAATCAAATCCATAGTACAGTAGACTTTAAAATATCCATTAGTTAAACGTCCAGATGGGTCTATTTTCATTTGGTGGAATCGTCACGCCTACTAATTCTTGTAACACAGCTTGAAAGTGTGTATTTTGGATATTTTGTTTGTCACTACTTTTGTTTGTTTCTTTTTTTATGTACATTTAATTTTGTTCCCTCACGTACAGTTCTTTCTTACATATATAAATATATTTGTATAAAAGGTTTTATGTACAATTTTGTAGCAAATATACTTATTATTATTATAATTATGAAGATAAATATCATGCACTGACTCGTATCGTACCTGTTTTTGGTGTAGGGATCAGTTGAGAAAATGTAAATATGCTACATATTGTAAAATATCGTCAAAGCAGTGAATTTAGCCGTTACTGCGGAATCACAACGACATAAATACGTTCCAGTATATCGAGATTTACGCCTGGAGCTGTGTATGTGAAACCCAGCTCCGACACAACGTAATGGCGCTGACGGCCTGCAACCAATATTGAATATAACACATCTCTATAAAAGATAGAACTTGTCAGGGAACCTCGAAGGCCGGAGTAAATAGGAATTAGCCTGAAAAATTTAGAGACACATGTAGATTCCTGGATTTGCACCGCGAAATATTGGCTCTCGGCTAACGACATACCTATGGAATAAAGAGACGTGGCTAGGTACTTTCCTTGTGCCGGGGTAAATTCCATTTCATGTAACGGCTAAACTTTGTGGCCCTATATGAGTTTTATAGGTTGATTTGCAAGTTTTATTTCCAGGTCGACGTTTATTACTGAAACAGAAAATATACAGAATATCATCGGAAAGGATATTTGGTCTTCATCAGGTTTTATGTCTGTATTAACATGTTACATTTTTAAGAGTGGCCTCACTAAGAAAACTAAGTATCAATATTCATGTCTTTAAATAATAATGATTAACAATAGTAAAAGAGAAAAAAAATAAATTAATAATACAAAACTGTTAAAAGAATACATGTAAACAAGCAAATAGCAGTTGAAACTGAAACTGTTGCAAAAAGAAAATAGAAGGATTTTGTAGAAGGATGACAAAGTAAATATTCAAGAAAAGAAAAAAGTATGTACGAATGTAAATTATTTAATACGATTGACTATGATGAGCAAAAAGTAGTGTGACTAATGTCATAACGATTAGATATCATATTAAAATTATACATGACAAATATAGGCAGCTTTTTAAGAATATTAGTTGTAGGTGTTAGTAAATAAAAAGTAACGGTTTACTTAGTGCCAAAATTTGATATTTCGACAATCTTTCAAAAGTAATCAGCAATAAATATTAATAACTACATATTAACAGTTTGAGTAAGAATATAATAGGCTTAGTCTTTAATGAAGATAAAGGTAGATAACAATAACTCATGATAACAATCCTGGTCAGAATATACACCATCTGTTTTAGAAGAAATATTTTAAGAATTTGTGATGGATCTACCGCAAAGTAAAAGATTAATTTGAATAGAGCACCAAATTAATATCCCTTCTTATAGTACACACTAATAAAAAAAATAGAATATTTTTAATACTCTGTCATTTGTGACGATTTTGACACTTAAATTCAAAATGTCTACTCAACATGACATTTAAATTTAAGTGAAAATACTCTGCACCACTTAACTATTGGATATAGATACATCTATATGAAGTTGCAACTTTACATAATCCGTAGTGCTTTTTACATTACAATAAATCATCTTTATAGAGAAACTTGAGTGAACATGAGTCCACCAATAATTAGCAAAAACAAGAGGGGCCCTAGATCTGGTTCTTGCGGAATTCACACGAGTGTGTTAATGCTCTTTCCAGCGAATTGTCTACATATTTTTCCCACAACGCACAACGTAAAAAAAACAAAAACATTACTAAATATTTTGTTTAACTAAATAGAAATTAATAACAATTTGTAATAAGAAGCTGTAAAAAAATTATTATAGATAATATATTGTTATTACAATTAGAAAAATGTATAGGATAGGACAGTGTATCTGTGTTTAACACGGTCTTGTTTTTGAAATGTCGAAAGTTGATGGTCCATTTATTGCATTCAAAATTTTGTTTGAAATATACATTTGCTTGCGACAAGCTCCCGAAATACCAACAATTAAAACCACTTTAGTAAACAAATACTGACTGTCACGAGCTTGTCACGAGTTTTTGAAATTTTTGGTATGTAGCCGTCAGACTTACGTTTCAGTAGTACTTTCAATTTGAAATATTTGGTTACGTCATGATAAATGCTAAGAGTACTTCGTAGTATAGAGTATTGGGGCCATAAGCTGTTTGATTTATTCTTTTCAGAAAACTCATTTACATAAGCCATTAAAGCATCGCATCTTGCACGGGATTTTTCGAGTAATAATTCTAGTGATCAATTTTTAGTTGACTGAAGTTTTAAAGAATCCTGTATATATGGTGTCGTTTGTCTCTTTTTATTTACTGAAAGTCCGCTCAAATTATACCTCAATATTGTTACGTCTACGTTTACCGTCTACGCACAAAGGGGTAACTCAGAAGGCAGTTTTAGAAAAATATGATAAATAATTTATTATAAAATAAGAATCATTTAGTTTATTACAAAAATAAGAATTATTTAGTTTAAAGAACAGAAAATCTAATTCATCTAATTACCAGCTGAAGGGTTTAGCCTGATATACAATTTTACTTACCGCACTAACCAGCCTTCATGACGGCAGGGGGGAGCTCGGTACACTTTTTTTGGCGGCACTCGTACCTCACTATATTCCAAAAACCGACTGACCTTTTGTTTTTTACTTTTGAGCACCGACCTTGTTAACAACAATTTCGCTGCATTTGCAATGTCCCCGATGCACTCACGGCCAGTCAGCAACATTACACTCTATGCAGGAAATCATTGGTCACCGAACTACTTGGAATATTACAATTTTGCCGACTTTATTTCTGTTGTAACTTTTTAATAATATTATTTATATAAATAAAATATGATAAAATAATTTTGAATAAAACTGGGTCGATGCTTTCGAAGATAATTTCTAAATTTATTAAAATATATTTCTACTGAAATTTCCATTCTTGACAATATCATATTAATATCATTATAAAATTTACAGGCATCTAGAAGGTGTGTTATACCTTCTTTTGAGTGAAAATATACCGATTTAGACCAAATTACCTTAGTTTCAATTAAATTTGATATAGGTAGCTTAGGAGCTATATTTTACCTGAAACATGGAGATTCTTGAGATGAAAGTTGATATGGGTAGCTTTTGGAATAGTTCAATTTCTGCTCTAGAAACTTATTTCTTAGAATATAGAGGTCATTAAGAACATCCTAAATAGGTTTTTTTAGGGAACTCGGAGTACCAAATTATTTACTATAAAATATATATACATGATTGATATTGCTACAATGCATAGTTTCTGAGAAGAAAGAATTTCAGTTTTCGACTGTCCTTGTCAGTTATAGACATACGGCTGAGAGGTCTATTTGAAGGTATTCTAGTTTAATTAAATTCCATTTTGTTGCTAAATTTGTAGCTATGTTAATTATTCTTTTATAACATATGGATTCAGAAAGTGCAAACGTTCCCTCTAGTCTACGCTAAGAAAAAAAAAAAGAAATAAACTCTCATGTCAAGGCAATGAAACAGAGAAAATAAGATTTCCAACGTTGCGAGACTGTGTAAAGTAGTAACTGGTTTTTCAAAATTTTACAAATTATTGTACGACCCACTTGAAATCACGTGCAATATGCAGTATAGATAAGCTACATCTAGCAGCCATGCCGGACTGAACAGTCACAGACATAAAGTAGTCTGCAGTACGCACCATTGAAAACTATTGACCTCTATCGCGTTCGGCGAGAACGATATTTTGCGAACACGGAATTCCAGGAAACATCTACTTACTCTGGGGGCTAATGCCCCGACCAGCATTGAATTACTCTTGAAAAATCTAAAGCAAACAGTTAGTCACTTGTCAGCAGTCCACCAGACCTATACCGGTTGTTTGCTTTGAATTCAGTTGAAGAAAACCCAAGACTGTCACTAAGTAAGATATCTTAACATATCGATGTTAACAAGACATATATTCAGAAGATTTTGGTAGAAAATAAGTTTAAAGCTTTCAAGCTGAAAGTAATTCTTTAGAAGTTGGAGAGGACGTACATTGTTTGGAGTTCTGTTTAGAGATAGGAGAAAGGATTGTGGTAGATAGACATTCTCATAAAAGTATATTTTTTTCCGATGAGACCACTTTTTCTACCAATGGAGTGGTATAGCCACAAAATTGTTGTTTTTCTTCTTTGCTTTATACAATCACAATGTCAAAAGTTCAAACAAGTAAATATTTGATGTGCGATTACTTTCAACCGAATAATTGGTCCATATTAAACCAACATAAGTACCTGGAGATGCTAAACATGTTTTTGTGGCCAGAATTAGAAAAAGAAAATTTGGAATATAGACAAAAAGCGTATTTCCAAGATGATGTTCGGTTCACTCAACAATTCTGGTCTGCAATTGGCTTAACAGAAAATTTTGAGAGAAATGGATAGGAAGATATGGTCTTATTTGTTGACCATGAAAATCACCTGATTTGTCGCCGCTTGATTATTTTCTTGGGAGTTTCTTGAAAGAAGTGGTAGTGTACAGAGAACCATTCATAAAAACATTGAAACTGTTGTCCAAGTAAATGAAGATATAATCCATTGGAGAGGTTTGCTGAACTTGGAGGATTTCATGTAGAATAGCTTTATAATGGCGCGTACATACAGATTTTGCTGTATTCTCAAAATAAATGTTGTATATTAAAATGTTTGATCTCTCTATATAAAAAGTTAATTATTGATATGCAAATATGTGTATGTATTTATCAATAAAACGACATTTTTTAAAGAGAAAGAGTTCTAGAATATCCCAAAATATCGAGTATTGACTAGGAGGCCATGCTTTCATATTTAAGCATAAAATTTAATTCCAAGTAACTTTTCTTCATTACTTTTTCACGTAACGTTAAGATTTAAGGTAGGTTCTTTACTCTCCACTGTTTTTAACTTTTTTAAACACTCTGTATTTAAATTGAACAAATAATTTTTTATGAAGAATGATTTTTTGTGACCCTTGCAATTTTTTATCCATTTGAGGCATAGGCAACCCGAGCTGGGGATACCTTGTATAAACAAAAAATTGTAACTCGGAAATGGTCTATTCTATGAAGAAAAAGCACTTTTTTATTAGAAATATAACAGGGAATTAAATGTGCCTATTAATTTTTCTCAAAACCCAGTAGTGTAGATTTTCTGAAGGTTTTAATGGCATGGACTTGGAAAATACCCTCCTGTATATTCAATTTTAACCTGAACGCATATTAAACATTAATAAAACATAATTTTTGATCTGAGCCTCCAGTTTTACAAACAAACAAAAACGTCTATTTTGTGAATAGTCTCTTGTGAAAATTTATATATGTGTATAAATCAGAGCGGATTGAAACATATGTTGCCATAATTGTCATATTCTGATGAATTGGGGTAACTTCCCTGAAATAAAGGAGAAATATGAAACTGAAAACATAATGGAACAAAGTGCAAAGCACTCAGTCACAATGGGTCATATTTGTGTTTTTTCCGCTTTATTTAAGGCTTTTTCTTCCCTGTCCTTTTTGTTGCCAACCCAATTATTAAGTTGGACAGTTGTGTCAGAAGAATTGAAAACATTGTTTATTAAATTGCTGTTTTACGTTGCAAATAAAATTATCTTGGGATGATTTTTAAATATATAAAAATGCCTATCGATTTTTCCTTTCTACTAGTATACTCTTACTGTTCATGTTTTATTACAAATTTTACATCGATTGATGGAAAAGAAAGGATGGGAAATTAATGAGCATCAATAAATATTAGGTTGATTGGCAGCTCAGACGAATTTATCTCCTAATGGGAGGAGCTACAAAGGGTCCAATGGGTCCTAAGTGCTGTAGCCTCTCTGCTACTCTACAATTCCAGGTTCCAGAACACTTGTGTCACAACTGCTCTAACAAGTACGTAGACTTACGTCTAAATAGATGCCTTGGACGTATCGATAAACATACACAACCGATAGATTAGAAATATAATACTATATTAGGAAGCAGTTTATAAAATATAGGAAACTAACTTGCTAGGAATATGCTTCTATGCTATTTGTCTCTATTATCCACTCTTCAACCTAACATTTCCTCGCATGTTTCTTCTTTCATTTACACAGATCTATTCCTAAAGGGAAATATAATTGTTTACATTTTGAATCAGGGATCTTCATTCTACTTATTCATTTGGGCGACTGGAAGCTTTTATATGAAGATTGCGTTTCATCAGTTGCTATATTTTCATTTTTAAATTGCAGATTTACATTACATTACATCCTCGGCATAAATTAATTAATAAATTCTAACATACAATAATATACAGTCTTATTTTATTATTAGGTACTTGATTAAGGTCCCGAATTATAACTCGGTTACCCATTTTTAGACACTCTGTGAAGTATATTTATTTTTAAATGGGATGTTTCTTTATACTTACGTACATTTTTAATTAATAGCATTGTATATTCTCTTTGCACATTTTGATAGATTTTTAATTCTCTTTCTATGGATTTACATAAAAACTGTTGCAATGCTCGCTTTATAACCCAATAAAAGGCGCTGGGAAAAACAATTTTGCATACTGCTATCTGTCACATATCGGTTTGTTTATAATTATTGTCACTGTTCAAGTAATATATAACAAAATCAATAATATTAATGAAGAAGTTGATATGTTGCAGGTTTAGTATACATGTAGAAAAAACAGTAGTATAGCGGCTTTACAATTACATAGACAACGTTATTATAATAGAATTTTCCTTAACAGAAGAAAGTTTGGCATGGAATGCTAGAAGAGTTTTTGCTGCTGCTGAAAACCAATAATTATGTTTAGTATTAAATGTGCAAGGAAATCTGAATACTTTCATATGAGAATTAGCAAGGAATCATAATGTAATCTAGTATGTTGTATGTAAGACTCTATGGGTTAACTATGACTAAGTACAAATATTTTAAGAGGGGATAGAAAAAAATAAGAATTAACAGAATTTTCTTTCAAAAAATTTCCAAACTTATTTATAAAGCGAAAAAAAAATGTTTTCGATATTATATTAAATCCTTATTTAACGCCGCCAATGCGAAAATCAGAGTATGCAACCAGCAAGCTACCGTCATGCAACAGTCGGCCACAGCCGGCAGTCGGTCCCGTCGAGTCGGTTCGCTGTCATGTTATATTTTAATTCCTGTGTTTACGTTGTCGTTTTGTGTTCTTCTTCAGTTTTTTGTGCCTTATTTTAATTTAAAACGTTTTATAGTTAATAAATAAAGGAATATGTGTCGGGTACAGATATATTCCCACAATATAGTTCGCCGGTTTATTTTTTTAGGTTATGGGACAAGACTGCCGCGGGTGCTAAACGTTTTCTGTTATCTATTAGAACCTACCTACCACTCCTTTCTTCGATTTTGTTATAATACATAGGCATTGTATCTAACAACTGTACCTACAGGAAGTGTGTTTATCGGTAGTGAGTCAAAATGTAATTTTGCCAGTTTGTAACCAAATAATGAAAAACGAATGCAAAATACTGGAGCTAACTGGATTAACTGTTACCTACCTATCAGGTATTATTACTAATAAGAATGTTAATTTTTGTCGTTTCTGCATTTAGAAATACTGCAAACGACCGCATGGTAGTTGTTGACAGATGTAATGCCAACTATGTATCTAAGCCATAAGCCATCTCAGTCTATACTCATCATAGGCGCCGACTTTCCGTAGGAAAAAAGGGTTTTGCCCCATTTTTTAAATATCGAGCTAAAATTCTGGAATAACTTTTTTATTGTCTTTTAGGGCTCCATGAGCACGTGGTTAAAATTTTTGTACTTAGTCATAGTTAACCCTAAACATAAATTATTTCCTTGCAAGGTGGTTTTCGTCATCCAACTCAGTGTTAGTCGAAATTTCAGTCGTTTTAATAATTTATATGTGGATATATGTTGCCAAACAGTAATATTACAATATTATGAATAGTTTAGTACATACGAGTATAACAAAGAATCTCAAACAGACAGTTTATTCTGTAATCTATAATTAAGTAGTTAAGTATGTCAAGTGTTTTCGATGCTGTTACGAAATATGACTCGATTTCGGTTCAGATACGTTTACCTCACAAATCATAGCTTTATGACTTATTTCCAGCATGGACAAGTTATTCTTAACTGGGGGAGTGGGGGAGCACCATATAGACACGAGAATCTAAGTATTTCATACTTATAAAAAAAGTGCAAATTCATCGCATGCATATGCAGCAGCACAGTTAGCATTACCTACCTATACATACAAGTATTTATACCTACCTGAAATCTGGTATTTATACATACCTCAACAGATATAGTAAAATACGATATGTTATTACCCTCTAAGTGATAAAAAAATAAAAATTCTTAACTACAAGTGGTACAACACAATATCAGTTATTGTTCAGTTAATTTTAGGTACTTATTTATTTATCCGATTTTGTGTCCACTTTTACCTTATTTGATTAAATAATTTAAAATTACATTGGTAACTAGAATTTCTAGTGACCAAACATGTCTTATCGTGGCTTTCGACTCCGGAAGTTCACTTACTATCTTTTTGCACATTTGACTGTAGGTTACAATTTCTTTGAAGCTGCGTTCATTTTTCTTCTACAATATATATTTTTAAATTCTTCTGTATGAAAATGCTTATTACAAATTCTTTGGTTATCTTGACACAAATTATCTTTGCGATTGCATCCTATAATCTTCAATTCCGTTCCCTTCTCAATTAAGGTACTTTTGGAACACCTTGAAAAGTAATAGATTGTCGGTTTTTTACATCATATTATTTATGAACAACAAAATATCAAAAACAGTCTGAATGAACTTGGCAAAAAAACTTACATTTTTTACATCAAACAGTGCCCCTTAATGATTAATAGGTATGTACAAAATTTCATAAAAATATCTGGAGTGATAAGAAAATTATAATAAAAAAGTAATTTTTTTCTTAAAACTGTAACACCCTGTGGCTCAAAAATTAAGAGTTTTAGGACATATGTTGATATTAAGTTTTCTTCTTAAAATGACCGAAGAATTCACACTCTTAGGTATCGGTATTCAATTAATAAACACCCTGTAGTTTAATGCATCACCTTATGTAGTAACTGTTCTTTATCGGAAGCAAAAATTTCGCAATGTCATCCCGACTAAACACTTAAGACTTTTTTCGTTCGCGAAACGCTTCCAGTTCATGAAACTTTTTCCAGCTATATTATTATAAATTGTCATCATTGATTTTAACATTGACACTTAGTCCACACGGAATTAAGATTCAGACTGTAAGAAAAATAAATCAATATCACTTATGCTAGAACGTGGAAGAATAAATACATACCATGTCTGCAAAGTAAGCCAGCATTATAGTTTCAGTTATATTTTCGTTTTCAATACAGTTAACTTTTAGCCACTTCAGGAATTTGTCATATTCTTTTATATACTTTGGTTCCGACTTTGGTGATGGTTGATGGATAGTTGCGGCACGAGCTTTCTCATTTTGTAACAAATCGCCTAAAATTGCACTTCTCTTCAGGTTTTCATACATTTTCACAAATTAATAAATTTAATAAACTTTTATGTACAAACTTGTTACTTGATATATCCATGGTAATTATTAAACAATGCCCATTTAATAGTTTTGTATGAAATAAGAATCTTGATCTGTCACGTGAGTTATTGTTAATAATCTCGAACAAATTAACAAACTGTTGTTCTCGATAATTAACATCCTCATAACTCCCTTGATACATAAATAGCTATATAATATAGTGTCAAAAATGTTTAATTAAGACAAAAAGCTAGCGCGCCAATATTAATAAATAACACTCGTATAAGCGCTGCTCAGTAACACTTGTTTATCAATTCGTGTAAAGAAGCATCATTTGCGAGTCGCTACAATAAAAACGCCGGTGTATCTAACCGCATCAAAGAACTGACCCGAATTATTAGAATATTCCTAGACAGTCCTAAGGCCAGCGCCCGCTCCTACCATAATTTCATGATTCACCGCGATGCCGCTGTTGACCGCACTCCTTGGGAGTCGGATGCACGGGTAAAGAGCAACGAGGCAAGAGGCAAGAGGCAAGTCGCTCGCTGGCCGGCAACAGTCTGCGGTGGAGGAGACTAATGAAGTTTGCTTTAAAGCGCGGTGTCTGTTGGCGAAGCCATTGCCGCTTATGACGCCGCGCCAGACCTCGGAATATTGATATCAATAGGGAGCGACTTATGTACGGAAACCCCTAGGAACCGCTTCACTCTCACCAGTTAATGAGTTTCGTAATATCATTTTTCTGGAGGCCCGTGTTGC
This sequence comes from Monochamus alternatus, assembly GCA_037114965.1. NCBI lineage: Eukaryota > Metazoa > Arthropoda > Insecta > Coleoptera > Cerambycidae > Monochamus > Monochamus alternatus. The sequence goes on along the minus strand of CM073429.1, from coordinate 76,598,313 downwards.
GATGCAATTAAAAACAGCTGGGAGACGCATAAAGAAGCGTAGGGATGAAAATGCAAGATGATAAGAATTTTCGAAGAAAATACGAAAGGAAGGAAAGGAATTATTAAGGTAAGCGCACACTAAGCGGTAGGCGCCATTTTTTTTGTCTTCGTTGCTGATATTATACACTACTCAACAATTGAACTGAATATTAATTATTGTCTTGAAATATTATTTTAAAAATATTGTTTAATTTTATTAAATTATTATTAAATTTTACTTCCTTCTCATTTGCCTTTCTCAAGAAGATAAACACCAATTGTAAAAAATACAGAATTATTGTGTTCGTTTTATTACAACTGTCCCTCAGTTTAGTCACATAACTCCATATTTGCGTTCCTTCAATTTGTTGAGCATGTCTGAGAGGAGAATTATTCACTTTGTCAGTTTTCTACTCAATATTTTAAAGACTAAGAACAAAACTACGTACTTATGTGATAAATTGGAGATCTGAAACTCGCACTAAAAATTTGAGATTACTGAGCAACAAAGCGTGTATTCCTTTTCATAAAACTGAAAAATTTAATAATTCTTTTTCATATTTGGCTTCTTATGTAGTTAATAATTTACCACTTTCCTCTCATATGGTATTGTTTGATGTATGTAGGTTTTAATTGTTTTTTTCTGTTTACATTTTGTCTCATTGAATGTTCTGTTTACTGTATTTATTAGCTTTTATTCTACTCTTTTTGCCTCAGGAAGTGTTGTAAATCAACTTTGTTGATACAGTGTTCTTTTGCAAAAAACGTATATTTTTTTGCAATAAAGGCATTTTTATTATTATTAAATACAAAAAACATCAATAGGGTTCATATCGGATGCTCTGGGTGGCCAAGGTTGATCTGGTTCTTGAGTGCCTCGTCCAATCACGCTATTATTGAATATTTCATTTAAAAATTCACGAGCAGTTAAATTAAATTGTGGGAGAGCCCCGTCGCGCATAAACCACATTCTTTGTCTTAGCGCATAGAGAACATCGTCAGGTACTTCAGGTAAAACGTTTTCAAGAAAATGTCTGTAAGAGACACCGGTTAAAGGTCTTGGTAAAAAGTAAGGCCCAATAACAACATTTCGAATAATACCCATCCATACAGTAAAAAAAACTGATGTTGAAATCGAGATTCCATTATGGCATTAGGGTTTTCATCAGAACAAACGTGTTTATTGTGGAGGTTCATTATAGCACCTCTGGAGAAATTAACTTCATCGGTAAACAATATGCCAGCGGTAAAGTCAACATTTTGTTAAATTTTTTGCAAATCCAGTGGCAAAATTGTTGGCGAGCAGGATAGTTTTGCGGCAGTAAGGTTACCTTTTGTATGAGATACGGGTATCTGCGGATGCTTCAAAACGGACCAAACTAATTTATGATTCACATTAAGATTTGCAGCGATCTTTCTAGTACTAGTATTTGGGTCTTCTTCAATTTCGTGTAGAATAACTTCTTCCAACTCAGGCGTTCTAACACTCAAAGGTCTTCCAGGAATTGGACCTTTCTGAAGGTTCTTTCCATATAACTTCAGCTCCAGTACCGTTTCCATCTGCAAGGCCATAAATGTAAACCATATTGTCCATTTCAGCGTTTGACTATGCATAAGCCATTACTGAAACTTAATCTTGCCATTACCGCTTATGATGCCGTGACAGACCTCGGAATATTGATATCGATTGGGAGCGACTTATGTACGGAAACCCCCAGGAAGCACTTCACTCTCATCAGTTAATGAGTTTCGTAATATCATTTTTCTGGAGGCCCTTGTTGCGATGTAATTAAAAGCAGCTGGGAGAGGCATAAAGAAGCGGAGGGACGAAAAATGTAAAATGATAAGAATTTTCATGAAAAGTACGAAAGGAAGAAAAGGAATTATTAAGATAACCGTACAATAAGCGGCAGTGGTTGAAAGGCATACGTAATTTTTTTTTTGTAGAATGACCTTTGTTATCTCCGGCGCTGATATTATATATCAGTAAGACCTTTGACTGCATATGTCATGAAACGCTGCTAGAGAAATTAACATTTTATGGAGTTCGTGGGACTCCTCTGCCATTGATCAAATCATATCATACAGATAGGAAACAGTATATTGATTTTAATATTTTATCCGATTTTAAATATGTATCTTATGGGGTGCCTCAGGGGTCTGTCTTCGGACCTCTTCTGTTTGTTATTTATATCAACGACATTTATTATCATATGACTTCTGAGGGATGCATTTTATTTTATGACAGCACAACATTATTGTGCTCAGATAAAAGTAGAGAGCATACTCTTGAGCTCGCTAACAATAGTGTTCTTAAAGCTGAATCATGGTTGTCAGCTAATAAGTTGAAGCTAAATAAAGAAAAAACTTACAGTATTATTTTCTCCAGGGATGTTTCTCAATATGGACTTGTCACATTGATAACCTCTGCTTAACTAGACCTAATTATAAATTCACTGCCACTTAACTGAAAGAGCTCCGATGCTGTTCTGCCTATTTCGTCCATTACCTATTATGTCAAACTGGCCGTTTCTGTACTTTACAACGTCTAACAATCAACCACTGTTGATGGTAGATAATATCGATAGTTACGTGTGAGCCTCATAGTTGACTGAGAGAAATCACACCACTGATACCAAATTCGTAAGAAAGTTTCATGTTTTTCATTTCCATGAAAGTCTTGTAAGATTGCGAGACAAGAAATTTGCAAGACTCATAGGACAAAACAGGACATAATGTTGCTAGATCGAGCAAGAACAAGACTTTAATGCAACTCTTCTTCTTCTTGTTGCAAGACTTCTTGTCTCGGGTAACACTGTAGAATGATTCATTTCATGAAAATATTTTCTCTCATTCACTCTAATCATGAATATACCGTACATTGTCCCTGCCTTTTAATATTTTAACTTCTGTTTATTTGCAATTAATTAGTTGAAGAACGTAATATTGTTATACCCAGAAAGTCATTATTACAGCCCGCACTTCATTCAGAGATCTCAGGTCAGGACTTGGCGGCAACCTTAATATTTAAATATACTTTATTTATATTAAAATAAATGTAATCTTATTTATGCAAGTTAATAAACAGAAACATCTAGTTTATTTACCTGCAGGGACTGGATTCTCGAGTTTAGTGGATCACATTTCCTCAGAAAGTGACATAAATTCTCATGAGAAAATTATTTTCACTAAAAATTGAGAATTATTTCATATGGTTTTTGCTAAAGGAATATAAAGCTTCGAGAATTGTAAATATACAAATATATTATAATATTCTCAGAAATTTTTAAAGTGGAATGAATTCCCACTCGCATTTCTTTCACTGCATTCTAGAAACGAGACCCAAGAGTGCTGTTTTTATTTCGACATGTTTAGACTTACAATGTATTACTACTCGTAAAACAAAGCAGTTGCAATGGAACCGTACGTTGGCATACGTAGTTGTTCATTTTGACAACATAAAAAGTATTCTACAGTGACTACACTCAAGTGATGCTACTTCTATTTTATATGCTCAACGGATATTTAACGATCCTAGAATTCACGAAGATATAGCATACATACATTGTAATTATTCACGGATACCTCCAGTTATTCGCCGTCTTGAAGTAACTGTGACAGCATCAGGATATTCAATAAATAACGCAGTAAATAATGTATTTTATTTGCAGCAATTTATTTATCAGCTATAAGGACTTAGTGCTGAACGTGTCAAGAAGAAAATTGATACCGTTTTGCAGAACAATCCCGGAATTCTTACTTTATGCCGTATAGTAGATCTCTTTGATGGCAAAGAAATAGATTTTTCTGAACCCACCCTAAATGTGCCATCCATGAAAAATTATGTATACTTTAAATATGCTCCAGTGACCTCTGTGGACGTTGAACACAAAATGGATTATTAACGACAAATGTCACAGCCTAACACCTGAACCTTTACAGCAGTTGTTGGTTATTGAATTTTATTCCAGTACTACAAGTGAATAACTATGTGTATTTGTAAACTTAATATGACGTTTATTTTAGCTTTATGTAAGTATATGTTTGCACCTCGGTTTCTACAAACATTAACTTAGAGTCCTAAGTGCGCCCCTGAGAATGACGTCATCTCCGAACGGACTTTAGTCATTATCCTTTTCGACGAGTCGCTCCTGGTAGCGCATCGCGAGGCGGATTGCCATTAGAGCCTATGCGCGCCAATCTGGTTCATTCTTAACGAGATATTCTGAAATTATGCCACCAGCAGTCTTCGATATTAATGCTCTCTGGCCTAACGGCACGGTCATTTTTAATGACCGTTAAAGAATTAAGAAAATGGCGGGCTCTCGAACAGGGCTAATGGCAACTTTAATGGTAGAAAATAATTTATCGTTGTTTTTGATACGCCAGTCGGCGAATTGCTAATGGCTTTAGTGGACCATGTTATGAATGAGTCTGGTAACTGGGAATGATCTATTTTTCATGGAATATTAAATTTCATAATTTATTTGCCGGATTGATAATAAATACACTTGTTTTACACATACATGCGGTGTACTAAATACAATAGTTATTATCCTGTGGTGAGATTATTTTATTAAAAATTGATATTTTGGAATTTATTACAAGAAAATAAAAAAACTTGTTTTAGTTAATCGTTTTAATCATTCAAAAAAGCAGCTATAGGATGCAATTTTGAAAGAAGTTGAGATGTGCTATGAAGAATTCATTTGTTTACTCGTATTTTCAATACATATTCAATTACAGAAAATAAAACAAGTGGACTTTACAGTTGACATGATTAAAGTTATATACACGGTGTCTCATAATTAACTGCCAACCCTGAACAGGCCGATTCTATGATCAAAACAAAGTAAAAAAGTTCATGGGTCCGGAAATGCTTCCTAAGGGCAGAGGGACCCATTGAAGAGGGAGGAATGGAAATTATTTTTTTGCAATATCTCTCAATCGCGTTGTAATAAATTAATGAAATTTGGTATACACAGCTAAATTTTGATGAGCAATTTGATGGACTAATCCATTTATTTCCACAAGGTCCATTGGGGTGGGTACTGGGGGGTTCCTTGGTATTTTGCCTGTGTAACTTTTTCATCTTTGACTTTTTAACAAATTGGAAAGCAAATTCCGTTTCCCCGAACTGTTTTACGTTGAAAAGGTACTCTTGTTTGAAATCGTTATCTTTAACGGTTTCTGAGAAAATCGCTCTTGAATTAATCCCACTTTGGTCAGTTTCATAGTAATTTAAACAAAATTATCAAGGTATTCTTATGTCAAAGTATTGTCAACCCGATTGCCAATTTAATAGTTCTAAACGAAAAAAATCGAAGAGTTTACGGGACAAGAGTTAGTTGATATGATATTTATTTATGGCTTTTGCGATGGTAATGCTGCAGCGACAGAACACAAGTATTTGCTCTCATCAGTATGCCATAGGTGCGGTGACCTACGAACAAATTTAACTGTTGTAAGTCTGTCGTGTTTTAACAACTATAGCTACTACTAAAGCTTTAACTATAATGTAGGTGTCAAATCTCTTCTCTCTCTAAGTCATATCCACATCTCCAGCAATATAAGGATGATTTGTTTATCACAAAATCGATCATCAATTATAAAATTAGCGCCATCTCTTGGTTATTCTCATTTCACGATGATTAGTACGTTGTTTTGCCATATAAATTTAATGAATAATAGTTAAGCCTCTGAAGTTATCATATACGTATTTGATATAAAAAATGACTTTATTAATGAAAATCAAAAAAATTAATTTGAATTTACTTTATATCCGTAAAGTAAATGCTTATTCAGAGAAAGATACATTTTTGTATATACACTTTACAAAAATAATTACACCGTTTAACACAAAAGAACACAATACTGTGTTAATCGCGGTCCACAGGGAATTGTGTATATTTCTACACATTTTTCTGTATGTATCAGTGTGTTAAATGTTTAACACAATCCACTGTGTTAATATAACAAATGTTATGTGTAACTTTTACACATTTCAGTGTTATTTGTATCATTAGAGGTGTAGGCTTTACACATTAATATGTTAATTTTATTGTATAACATGCAGGTATTGATATGGCTTTCGAAATAATGTTGAATAAATATAATTTTTGAAATACCTCTAGAGGTTTTGTCAGTCATCAAGAATGCATTAAATATAGCCTGGAATATTCTAGAAAATGCAAGAATAAATGTATGACAAAAATTATAATTTCAAAAGCAAACAGGAACATAATTAACAAGGCAGGTGAGCTTCCGTATCATTATATCAAATTTTCAGAATTATGGTGTTAATTAAAAAATAAAAGATATTTTACTTTTTATGATTTTATTAAAAAAATAAAATTCAGTACAAATGAACAACAACCAAGTTTGCTAATAAAATATGCATGTATTAAAATTAGCAGTATAGTAGGACGTATTATTCTAATAAGGGACTAATAATGTTCTAGTAAATCATAAACAATGAAACAGTAAACATTAAACAAAGATGTATTTAGGCACTACATAAATAGGAGTTTACGAAAATTAACTGGTGGTGATCTAAACATATAATTTTCTTTCTCTAAAGTTAAAAAAGATCAGATTACAAAGTAATGTAATACGTCAGAGTGAACTAATATTTTTAAGAATTATATTACCATTTAGTTTTAGCTTTATTACAATTATCATCAATATTTGTTATAGTTAGGTAAGTACTTACCATTTTCCTTGATTAAACCTCAACTTAAATTTAAATATTTCCCATTTGAACACAGTGAACAAGAGGCAACTGTAAACAACACCGCTACATGACCAATATGGCGTAGTGACGTGTGTTGGATCAGCTGATATACTGCAGCTGCGCAGTTGTGCTCAACCAGTCAGGAGTAGGAATATAGACCACAATTAAGTTGTGTGCGTGTTAAGTTTACACAAAATGGTGTACTTTTAACACATCACTGGTAAATATTACACATTTTGTGTAAAGCGTATAAAAAGCCATATTGTGTAAAACTAATACTTAACACGGAAATTTGACACATCCTAAATTACACACTGGAAAATCTCACTTACACAGCACAGTATATATTTTAGCCAAACGAAGGAGGCAATTTATTTAATATACTTTTCAGTAACTGTTTGATATGCATTGGTGCCGTCAGAATTCATAAAAAAAGCGCGAACATAACTTCCTTGATTTATGACCCCTAAAATAAACTGTTTTGCATATGTATGGGGTAGTAAGCCATAATTGTATATCTGGTTGAATTTTATGGCGCCCTATATGTGCAATTTTTTTCATTTTACGAATAGTCCCGTTGAAATCCGATCACGTATATATTTTTTATGACGGTGAAGTTATTTAAAACTTGAGGGTGAATGTGTTAAGTTGTATTTTGTGTATTTACACGACAAAGTTAGGACATCGTTCGAATAATATTCTCTCTTATTGCTATTGTTTTATATATCTTCATGTAGGTGCAAGGTAACGTTAAGTTGCTCTAGAGTACGTATCTTCATTTATTTCAATTTAACGTTTGTTTTTGCTTCACTCGAATTGTAAGAGCGGTGTTCTTATCCCCAAACTGTTTTTAAAGTCCAACATAGTGTTTATATACGGGTGATTCATAAATAATGGGTAATATTTCACCTGCATATTCTATAACGGAAAATATACATTTTTTATTTAATAATTGGTGGTCAAATATTAATACTTACTTACAGGGTGTTGAAGTTATAAATATAAATCAGTAATGTTGCTATATTTCAGTTGTTCTTTCACACTTAAACACAAAAATCGGTAAATAGGGAATTTGTATAAATTTTTTGAAATGTAGGTATTACAGGGTAATCTTTCAAACTTATTCAAAAGTCAGAATATGTGTCTGGCGACAATAATAATTACATAATAATTAAAATATTAACATTAATAAATTGTAATGGAATGTAAGCAAAACCACTTGTTCACACGATATTCAATGTGGTTTATGTTACTGTACAGGTGTAGTGTTACGGTATTGATATTAAACGGCATTTGTTTCTTGTATTTTTGCATTTTTTAGGCATTTTTGGGTATAGTGTAAATATTGTGTAAGTAATGCTGTAACGATTTGCCACGAATGGATTCATTTAATTTGTATGCTTATGAACTTTATTTGTGCAAATCTCAACTTCATTAGTGCAGAAATACGGAGAGTCAAAGCAGACTACTTTCTCTTTTTAACATTACCACAATTATTAGTGGCGATGTGGTGAACTTACAATATTGTTAAATGTAACTTATTTCTTTGTTTACAATATAGATTATGATTCAAAAAATAAGTAGTTGCATCCATCCCTACTGCAGAGATCACATCACATTTTTCTTTTCATTTTTTGCCATGGTGAACATTGTTTGTTAGATGCTGTATTAACGTACATACTAACATAATGTAATACTTCTTCCATTTACTTTCTGTGCTAATTTTGCGAGTTTATTTTGCAACTTTATTCAATATCAACTTCGGCTTCGTCCTGTGAAAACGGCGCATGAAAACAAAACATATCCCTTATTTTAAAATACGTAAATTCTTTGTATCTCGGCATATTGCAAAGATCACTTAATGGTTTGGCTGCGACGTAGCAACAGCCCGGAAGCAGCCAACCCATTGACGGATGCCACGGAAGCCTACAAACCAAAAATCACTTAAATTTATTGATTTTATCAATTGAACGTTTTTGACAATATGATTATGAAGGAAAAAATAATGCAATTGAATGGCATTAAAATATAGAGGATGTTCCATAATGTTTGGGTCATATTTAAAAGACATCCTGTAGGGAAATTATACACCACTGAACTCTACGTAAAAAACTCTATCAGAAGCAATCCTTATCATTTCGATATCTCAGCTATTCTGTACCGTGTTGACACAACGTGCCGGTTAAGGTTCTTAACATTTTGTCAGACTTTCTTTTTAAATAAACTCTCAAGTCGTTTTCAGTGTTCCCTCTGAAGAAGAGCGATATGTCTCGCAAAACGTCGCGGAAATTGTTCAACCATTGAAAACTGCCATAAAAGCTTCCAAACTAAACAAAGAGATACGTTTCCATTATTGAAAGTAACATGTTTTATTCGTAGGTATAATAAAATCAATTTTATGTAAAATAACAAAGTTGTAATAATTTTGGAGATGACTGGAAAATGAAAGGATAATATTTGCATTGAAATTATCTATTCAGAAAAAAATTAACAATACAGCCCTTCCAGCTTCTAATGAATTCTGTGTTTATTGAAAATCAAACTTTTATCCGTAAAGTTTTATAAATTGACATTAAAAATATATATTTCCTAAGGAAAACTCACTCACTTTGTTATATTTTTCTGTCCTTTTGGAGGCAATTAACTCTGTGAATTGCCATGAAATTAATGCGTCGTTCGAGTTTAGTAATGTACTTAAAAGAAAACTTTTCACGATTTCTGACATCTCGATAATAAGAATTGTTTGTTGATCTTGCTTCCGTAAGAGGTAAAGATAAAAAATTTGTCCTATGCTTTGCTGTGGGTACGTAAATCTGCCAGTCCCCCTGGGCTAGTGAGTCACTGTTCTAACTACGTAAAATAGGGTTAAAGTGCCAACTGGGCCTTATACCACTTTAGGGACTGCCTGTGGTTTGGTCCCACAGTCCACATTTAAGCACTTTTGAAAATAAAGAATTGACCAAATATGTGATGTAAACAGAAACGTAGAAAATAAACATCGATAATAAATTTATTTTCTGTGCAATAGGTTCGGAGATACGAGCAATAATGAATTTTCATTCTAAAATTATTAACAATATACAGGGTGATTCAGGTTTAATCTTGATAACTTCAGGAATCGATAGAACAGGTTAAAATAATGTTCATTTGTTATATAAACTTATTTCCCAAAACGTATCGTTTCCGAGATAGAGGGCGTTGAAGTAGGAATTTTTTTCTCGTTTTTCCCTCATAACTTTTGAACCACTTATCCGATTTAAGAGAAATTCAGAACACAAACACTCCTTATGATCTTATATAAGCTTCGTAAGTTTAAACTACCTACTCTTCTTAGAAGTGTATTTTGTATGCTACTCCCCTCTTACTTTATTTAAAAACTACAAAAAAAAGATTAATTTCAATAAAACATCTACACACCACTTTGACCTGATTAATTTCGAAACTTTTTTGTCTTTTGTTTTTTTTCTGAGATCTTCAAAGAAATTGGTGACAGTGTAGCGCGTAAATTTTATTTAACGTTATAGCAACCCATGAAAAAAGTCAGTGATTATAAGACCATAAGGAGTGTTTGTGTTCCGAATTTCACTTAAATCGGATAAGTGGTTCAAAAGTTATGAGAGAAAAACCAGAAAAAAATTCCTACTTCAACACCCTCTATCTCGGAAACGATGCGTTTTAGGAAATAAGATTATATCACAAATGAACATTATTTTAACCTGTTCTATCGATTACTGAAGTTATCAAGATTAAACCTGAATCACCCTGTATTTGTAAACAATTTTTTAAATAAAACAAAAATATGTAACGCCTGCAATTGCCAAACTAAAGTTCTTGTAGAAAGATCCAAAAAACAGTTTTTAATTGGTCTGACGTCACAAGCCTACTAGCAAAAAATCAATCATAGATTACCCCCTTAAAGTTTGTGCACATACTTAATTAACACCCTGTGTATTGCTGTTGCCTATGATCAGTTTAGCGATGACCCATTTGTAATAAAATATGTATATTTCTTTGCAATGCAAATCTTGTTCTAAATTGTTATTCACTGTGCCTTTAGAAAATTAAACAAATTGTAATGATAAACATTATAATGTCGAGTATAATGTTTCGCCATAATTTTAATTTTATATTTATAGTTCAGATTACTAACAAAATGGTTTTGTTTCAGAGAACGAAAAATGTGGACAGGATGATTAACGTGGATAAAAAATTTTCCACCAACCTGGCGGCATCCTTCCTAATGCTCGTTTGGTACATTGTAGGTGAGTGCTATCCATAAAATGATACAGTATACGAATCAGTCGTTTTTAGGTAAAAAATTGAAACACTATGCATGCAGACGGATAAGTGTAATCCCACAAAGTAATAGCGGGTTGTATTTTTACGTTTTAAAGCAAATCTACACTCGTATAATAATAAAAATGTATCTATAATTTCACATAACTTTACGTTGGCAATTTATAACGTAAAGTGATTTAAATCAAATAAGTAATATTACAGAACTAAACAAAAATAAAATTCGTATTATGTTATATAATTTTACAATAAACTGTTATGCTCTGTCGCAAATTTCCTACACTACAATTTGTATTGATTTATACATTGAAGTTTTTAGATTGGAATTGTAGAATATATGTAATTTTACTAAGTAGATAACTGAAATTTTCTTATATTTTACACTCTATATTTATTTAACCATAACTATGCAATTGAAAAATATGAATGAAGAAAACTTTTTCAATAACTAACATTATTTCACATATATCAGTGTATACAAAATTTAAAAAATGAACAATATTCACATGTTAAAAAACGTATATACCTACCAAAGAGTTCATCAAATATTCTCATTTTGTTTAACCTGAATAGTGTAGAAACTAATTTAAAAATATAGTAATATTGATTTTGTAGCCATTTAAATAAAGAGTGTGTTAACAGATGAAACTGAAAATAGGAAAGCTTTTTATTTTTAATGTCATGGAAAAAAGTTGCTCGGTTAAAAAATTATGCTTGTTTAAATGTATAAAAATACGAATTTAAAATGAGTCAGCATAATATGCAGGATAGTCTTTTACTAAAAAATTATTAGAAATACAGTAGATTTTATTATTATAATTCAATAATAAATACACTACGCGAGTTACATTTTTATTTATAAATAATTAAGGCCTTGTCAACAGCAGAAATAATTTCTGTATAGGAAGATTTTGTTAATGCAATTTGTCTATCCATCCTTTAAATGTGAATTATTATCCCTTTCTCTACGTATATTGTTCATTCATTATCTAAAAATGAATTGCAATGTACCTATTTCATTTTCATTAGTCCATGGTTTTTATTAATATTTGTAGATATAGGTACGTATATCTGTACAAAATAAATATATTTAGTTTGATTTTAATTGTATTACACATTATTCCTGAAGTGGATGAAAAAAATGAAGACACACGCATTTTTAATTAATTATGGTCCTGGCGCATCCGCCAAAACTTTAAAATGTGAACTTTTTGATGTTGATATGAGATGTAATAATTAAAAGCAGATTTTAAGGTACTGATCTCTCATCTAATAGATGTAGAATATTTTTAAGGTACTTCGTGAGAGTATTTGTTTAGCTAGTAAATAAAGAATAAATTATTATGATAATTGATACTACCTTGTTCTGCTTTTTAAAATTATACATTTTGAGGTAATAATACGACGACAATTATTTTTCTTATGTTAATTAAAACAAAAATGTATATATTAGATACATACATAGACACATCTATTGATATCCTATCTGTTCAAAAGATATCTGTTCTGATCTAGCATTGAATATCATTTTAAACTTGGAGTTCATTTATTAAAATGTATTTTATAAATTTTAAGGAAAAGCAATATTGGTTTTACTAAAATAAATTCGCAGTAAATTCGCAAGCAATAAATATACAGGGTAGGCTATTGATGAAATTTAAATATTTAAAAAATTATATATCATTTAAGAACCATCTCCAGTAAAGTTGCATATAACTCATGGTTTAATTCGGTCCAAAAGAAATTTTGCATAAATGGATATTAAAAATTATTTATTAGAACTTATTTTGTATAGAGGTGTTAAATATACAATTATGCAATTATGAATTCTCTGTTTACTTATACAGGATGTCCAGAATATGAATACCATAATTTTTAAGGGCTTATACAGTGTGTCTGGAAACTTCGTGCAGAAAATTTAGGAAGTGTAGATATTACTCGAATAAATAAGTAATGTGTTAAGTTCATGTAACAACTCGAAAAGTCAATATTACGTAACTTCAAAGTTAATTTTTTAATAATGGAAAGATTTTTCAAATTTAGCGCACTTGTTAATTTTATAGAGATGCAGTTTTAGATAAAATGTTTTTAAAATTGCAGCGCTCTAAAGGATGGACAGGGCACGTGCTAGGTGAAGAAATTATCATAACTTTTTTGTCTTTAGTTAAAAATAGACATTTAACTAATTTATTTTAACCTTACTAGAACAATTTCCGGACTGGTCGTCAAGTCGTCGGTTGTGAATAAAGTGAATAAAGACAAAAAAAATAAAGAAAAATAAAAAAAATAAAAAGTAAAGAAAATGAAAAAAAAAATTAAAAAAAAGAAAGAAAGTAGCTACAATACTTCCTATCTCAACGTCGTTAGCTTTGGGTTACACCAAAGGGAAGTAATTGTGACCTGTTCACAAATTTTTATGGAACTGCAACGCTGCTAACGACGTTGATGTAGGAAGTATTGTAGCTCCTTTTTTTCCTTTTTTTTTAATTTTTTAAAATTTTTCTTTATTTTTTTTATTTTTTTATGTCTTTATTCACTGTGCAATGCTACATGAAGACAATCCTCTTAAATCAATTCGATCCTGAATACGGTGAAATCATATTATGATTTTTTCTGACAATTTGGAATTTATTAGGACCAATTGTCAATCAGGACTCAAGTGACAATTGGGAAGTGTGAGGTCCTATCCAACAACTGATTCATATTTGGACTCTTCAATGGCACGGAGATAACGCTTTGCGCTTATTCCCAGGAAATGGCCAAATTTTGGTAATTTTTTTGACCGCAGCGGGCAAATACGGAACGTCTGGGCTATACCGACCCTGGGATAGGTTTCGGGAGCCAAGAATACATGGGGAACCAAGGGTCGGAGCTCGGACACAGAACTTTTTCTTTTATGTCTGTTATTATCGAAGTACATCTTGCTTATATCGTAAAAGAAAAATGCTTTAGCAGTGTCCAAAACATTTATATGTCGATTTACTCGCAAACGGTTGTTTTTCCGACTTCAAACAGGAGTATCAAATTTTTAGATAAATCATCAGTCTTTAAGGGAATGCTATCAAAATTTGAATAAAGCTGAAGACGATAATTTCAGGGTAGTGTAATTTTAGAAATATTTTATCTGAAACTGCATTTCTATAAAAGTAACAAGTGTGCAAACTTTTCGAGAAATTTTTGCATGAACTTGACAAATTATTTTTTCATATTCTCTCACTTTTCTGCGCGGAATTTTCGGATAATCTGTATATCTAACCTAAAACAACAAAAAAACTCTTAAGAATGAACGTTCAAAACGAATAGTTTTTCTTACAAATGCATTCAACAACGAAATCTCATCACCCTGTAACTTTTTTCATTGTAAACTTTTTGCATGACATGATTTCTCGTCTTTCGTTTCAATTTGGTACCATATATTTTAGAACCACTCTGTGAACACAGAGTACGTGCTAATATTAAAACAACCCGAAACAAAAACGACTTCAACAAGTCAGAATATTGACGTCTAAGTTCTCGGCGCTCTAATAAGATGCCTCACCTCCATCTTCACCTGGAAGAAGCTCCTGCCGCGGCGTTATCGAAGGACCGACCTTACTGCGACACGTCTTTGCCTTCATTTGCATGCGCGCTCAGATTTAAACCCTTTTATGCCTCTCCATTATTTAATCTGTCTTCATTAAAACTTATGCGAAACCTGAAAGCTTAACCTGCTGGCGCTCCTACGGAGCCCGCCAAATTGGAAGTTTACACGGTGGACCAAATCCGAAACCAAGAAAGACAATGGTCTCTTCTGAAGCAGTTTTCTTTGAATTTCCCTGCGAGATTTTCATACTCAAATGTAAAATAAACCCTGCACCACCAGAATAAGTGAAATATTGTTTTTAACAAACTTATATTTAACTACTTTGAAATGTTATACATCTAAACAAAATCACATGGTCGAAAACGCGATATCATTGGTGTAACGTTACACGCCATTCAGCGCGGTTTGTTTTCATGGATACAAGTGCAGATTACGGTGTTGATGTAAACAGGCGTTTGTGACTTGTATTTTTGCGTTTTTGTGGATCATAGATACATAGTGTAAATATTGTGTAGGTAATGCGATAATTATTGGCGGTGATGTGGTAAACTTACGGTATTCATTTGTATACAATATAGATCTGCTCATGACAATTACGGTAAGTTAGTGTGTACAGCTAGTGCAATTCATTTTTGTTTAGTTTTTCTTTGATGTGAGTGTACATAAACAAAACAAAAATGGAACAATTTATGGTAACCATAACCAGCTACATGATATGCCATATCTAGGCAAAACTCTTTGGCTACGAAACGTTTGTACGGTAAACGCTTCTTGTAAGAAACATAAGTAATTTTAAACACTTGTAACTATTATTCTGTGTCGTGAAAACAACTAAGAAAACCACTCAACACCCTGTAGAATTATCTGCAAGGTATAACTGATGTGAAAAGTAACTTTTGTAATAAACATGTCACCAATTAATCAAAAAATTGTCTTTGGGTTCGCTAAAGCACTTTTACTTATAAAAGTAATAAAGAAAGCCATAAGTATTTATAATTCTCTTGTTTTATGTTGTGGATGGAAAATGTACAATGTTATTTCAAAAAAATAATAATAATAATTCTTCGTATTTCCACATTTTTAATGGTAGTAAAGTAAATAGAAATTCTTGCTTCTTTAGTAATTAATTATACAGGGTGTATTATGGTAAATGATAAATTGTACCAAACAAAACATAGTTGACTTAACAGTCTGTTTTGTCTGGCCAACGGTAATAGAATGATGACAGTAAACAGGTTCTAAATATGTGACAAAATCGATATCTACCTACCATGTCAGTCGTTTGTACAATCTATTGCAATAATAATGGCACTCCCTCAAAATAGTTTTTCAGCTACTGGAAGTTCTGAGTAGAAATTTCATTCGTTCTCTATTGATGAGTGAAAGAAAATAACGAAGAACTAATGTTGAACGTTGAAAGTAGATTTCATTACGAATACATCAGCACTTCAAAATATATCGCCAAAGTGTGTCATTATTATTGTAATAGACTGTGACATAACAATCACAAATACATATAAAAATACTTACTGTATAACTATTTAAAATTGACATGTCATGCAACTGGTCATGGGTTCTATAAATTGTTCCATTTTTGTTTATGTAGACTCACAAACATAGTTTCGGCAAGAATTACGAGACTTACGCCGTACGAACAGTTGAATAATTCATTATATCTTCATCAAAATATTTAAGAAACTGTAATTGACATAAGACTATATTATATACTACATTAAATATTTGCACTATATATTATACTAAACTAAAAAAAATATTGTTTTTAAAGCAACAGACTATCGAAAATTATGTTGACAATAATTACAATTGCCTAACGTCAGTCATGACGTAAGTCGTCTGATTTTTTGCCAGAACTATATCAAGCAAACATTAGGGACAAAAAAATCGAAGCGCACTGGCCATAATACTACTACTAATAGTAATTTTAGGTTAACAGCAGCAAGTAATGCATTGCAATGATGTCGAATGTTACAGTACGTTACAGTTTTAAGGTTTTTTTGGAAAACTTCTATTGTTTACTTCAGTAATACTGACAAAAAAAACAAATTGCAAGTAAATTATGTTAACTGAGCTTTTGCTTCGGTCAGTTTCTAATTTCGTAAAACAGTTTTGCATTTTATTACAGTTGTATTTTTATTTTTTGAAATATTGTTATTTGGAGAAAAATTATTCGTTTTAGACATTTTTTTCATAAGAGCTTTTTTGTTGCTTTTACACCCTTTATCTACACATATTCCGGAAACCCTGTATATTACATATTTAGGAAATTCTAATCTCTTTTACAATACAGTAAAAAATTACAAAATAAAGAATATGAGTACCTGATAACAAATATTTAAAAAAAAGTTTTCTTGAACAAACTTCGTCGACATTACTATATCACTGTACAGGTAGTTCAACGGATTGAACATTCTATTTGAGAAAAAATAACTTTTTTGTTCTTTATGCATTAATAATTCAGATTAAAAATAATTAAACAATTAATTTTGAGTAGCCAAGTAGTAGTAGTAGTTTTGAGCCAGCTAAGAATCAAGAACTCCAATCATTTTCGAAAGAAAAACCATTTTGATGAAACAGAGGTGCTAACTTTAATTTTGCGGTTTGTTCTGAAATGTTTTATTTAAATGTTTGGTACATTCTAATGGGGAAAAAATTAGTTAAATTCTTGTTATAACTAATGTGTGATTATTAAATTTCAAAAATATGGATGGAGCAAGTGCCTTCACTCTAAAATAATATATAATATAAAACCAAACTACTTCAAAAGTAATAATTTCTCTCTGTAATTTATAGAAACAAATTCTTTTATTTTAAATAATAATTAAAACAATTCAAATTTATACTGTCAAACGTCTGCATATTGTAAGTATGTCGTATGACGAGTCCAACTATTCATTCATTTTTGAAGAAAATATAGCACTTTATTGAGCTTAATGAGTGTCCTATTGGGATATTTTGCGATCTTTGCGAGTAAGGCATTTGACTGCGTCAATTATGAAAAGCTATTATATATTCAAATTGATATCTTATGGAATAAGAGATTTGGCTCTTAAATGGATTCAGTCGTTCTTAGCTCTTATAAAAAGTAGAACCACAGGGATCAATTTTGGGTCTAGTGCTTTTTTTCGTTGTATGTAAATAATTCTGTTTTATTAAACACATTTTTCGATACTAATTCCTGTTCCTAGCGTGTGTTAATTTGCATATCCAACTGTGTAAAATTGTATAACATTCTCTGTTGATGAAAAAGAAAAAATACAATTAAAAAAAATGTATAGGTATATGTAAATTTGTTTTTATTTTATTTTTTTAAGTGGTATTCAAAGGAAGCGACATTATTAAGCATTTATTAAGGTATGTGCGTCATTCATAACGACGCGCCCTGTATAGACTGTACAGAAATTCGACTGAGAACAACTTTCATATAATTAGTGATTGGCATGTTATCTATATACATAACCCAAGAGATATCAACATAGATTTACAATTTTACAAAATATAATATCAGTTTTCCTTAGTCCCGAAGGAAATTTTCATCGGTCCACCCTGTACTGGGTTAATTAGGACAAGTGTCGATTTTCATCAACTCGGCAAAGGGTACCTCAGTAATCCAGCGGAAACTTTCATGTTTGTAGTTTTTATTTATTTGGGGAGGCTCGGGAACAACTAAGTAATACCACTTTATCCCATATGCTAGTTTCTTACTCGACACAACAAAATTAGAGTCTGCGGGAGAATGTCACGCAAAATAATCTGTGAAGGAGAACAAGTACTATGCATGCTTTAAAAGGTGTGCTGCATTTAAATTAAATAAACATAAACATGATTTTATGCAGAACGGATGTAGCAAATAAGACTTTCAACTGTACGGATAAATACTAATTTTAAAGAAATATAGTAACATAGAATTTAATACAAGAACTTATAACTAAACGTTATTAATAATAGAGATATTTACATTTCAAACAAATATGTCTCTTCTTTATTTTCTTACCGTGATCACGAGTCAGTGGTGTTGGTGTTGGTGGAAAACTTAATGTTATATTAAAGATTAGACAATCTCTATCAGAACGTACTTAGTTAGATTAAGTTATAGTTGTTACAAAATAGCACTAATTATTACTATTGTCACGGAATTTGCCCCACTCACACCCAAATCGACGACTGTGGTACCGCGAATTACTAAGATTGCCCCGATCGCCCCTACACGAGCGTTCGAGAGATGCTAGAAAATAGATCTAGAGATGCTAGAATATAACTGGAATATTCGTTGGGTCTATAAAAGAAAAATAAACGGCCGATTAAGTTAGTCTTGTATAAGTCTTGTATAAGTCTTGTATAAGTCTTGTATTACAGTGGTGAATTGAAGTGTTTAGTTGGAGATATCAAAGTGATTTAGATAGCGATTAATTAAATAAGTGTTTAGTTGAGTTCTAATTAGTGTTCAGTAGTGTACTGAGTATAGTTAATAAAGAAGTAATTAATTAACGGATTGTTTTGCTGGCAATAGTAAAATTCGGATTAGGAAATCCGTGGCACTATAATAAACTTATTAATATGCTGTTACTCTACGAAGAATGTCAACAAGATACTGCAGAGACCTCACTCTGCTCTGTACATATTCTGGACAATTAAGGGTGGCGTAATACTAGGGAAGAAAGCTATACTAATAACAAAATTAATACACTTATTTCAATGCTAGCTTAGTTTCATTATTCCTCAAGTATAGAAATACTTTATTGAAAGATTAACTTATTCTTGTATAATAAGATTATACCTATATTTTTCATTTAAGAATAAAAATTATTTGAGATCAATAAAACTACTAAGTACGAGATAAAGTTATGTTTATTTAAAGATTTGTTTAATTTTATTTAGATAATATGAATTAATTGAGTCAACAGTTGTTATTCTCAAAATAAAGATATGGGTTCTTTATTTAAAATTTTAAGAGACTTGAAAGAATTGCTGTATATTTGAAATAAAATAGATAATTTTGATAAAATAAATAATATATTTGCTATATATATTCTTCTTCTATTATTATGTTATTTTTTTCTAGAGTAGTTACTACTCTATCCACCCTTCACCGTAGAACGTAATTATTTATATAGGGAAAGAAAGACACACCAGACACATACCGATTTTGAAGCCATAGGAGGCGAGGAAACCGACGATTTATCCGACAGAAGGCACGCTGAGTAGAAATGTAATGTAACTACATCTTGCAGCCACATGCTGAACTTGGCGGCCCACCTGCACACACAACTTTAATATAATTTGTAGTAAATAATACTACAATTGTGTCTCTATAGTTTTGGTAATGATCATTACATGTATTAAAGCATCTATAATTATTCTTATTTTGCACTATAGCCAGATTTTAAACATTATTACAAAATATTAATAATTTTAATTCATGCAAATCTATTTTACAATTAATAATATTTTATGATATTTTAACAAAATGTTATTCTTTAAGTAAATCTTAAATTTAGTGTAATTTGAACAAGAAAAGTGTTGAATGTTTAGATGTCAAGAATATGTAAATATTTGTATTAAATATACTTTATTCCTGAATTAATACATATGCACTTGAATGAAGTTTAAATTTTTAAGTATATTATTATAGTTAAAAGTAGATTAGATTTTTTCCGTGTACCCTTTACAAGTATGTGAAAATTATTGTTGTTAAATTGTTGTATTAGAATAAGCAAATTGTGTGTGATTAAAACGCTTTTGAAAAGTTATTATTTTATTTTTAAATGTTATCCATTTTTGATATTACTTTTGTTCTATTTGTTTCTGTCTAAAATAGTTAATTTTGCGGTAAGAAATATGACGACCTTAAACAAATACAGTGTACCTAATATTCCGTATGTTGCAGACAGAAAAACAAATATTTAAAATTGTTGACAAGCAGTGATCTACAATAGGTGTACAGGTAAAGTGTATGCCAGCGGAAGTAAGTAAGAAAACAAATACAAAAGGTATATTTGTGACATGAAGAATAAATTGTTAGTTATTGAAGTTTGTTTTCAGTGAACATATCCTCAGTTTCTATGATTTTCTCGCTTGATATTAATATAATAATTATAACAATTTTACTTTATGAGTGTTGTTTATTAGTTTTTGTGAGAGAGTTAATTGAGTGCTTAAGAAAAATTTTATATTTAGTAGCTTCAAATATTCTTGTTTTTTATAATATAGAAAGATCGCTAACAAATTTTATATTAGAACAGTTTTTCAGACAGCTGATACTTCACGATCCTTTTTATCAAAAACACGTCCAAAAAATGATATACAAAATTTAAAGAATTGCATTTACAGCATACTTTGTGATTGCAATAAACATTATGTTGGAGAAACGTCTCGGCCTATGAATGGTAGAGTTGGGGAACATAAAAATTAGGTATATAAAAAGACGAGAACTTGAAAAATCAAAAAATTTGCGAACTGGCTTGGGACAGCGGTAATTTTATTTAATGGGGGTCGGCAAACATTTTAGAGAAGGAGGATAATGCAACAATCAGAAAATTAAAAGAGACCGCGATTATTTTGTTGAAAGGAAATAAGTGTGTCAAAGTGTTCCGTAAACATTGATCATTGTTAGCTACAGTTGTATCAAGAAGAAATAAGTATCAATAAAGTAAAAATCTCTATCGAAACAGATAAATAAATTTTAAACTGTCAAACTTGACTTATGTTTAATACATTTACAACTAATTGTTCAGAACGAACGCAGAAAGTTTTTCGAAACGTCAAAAAATACGGACGATAGTGATGTGATTTTTGTTATTTTTTATGTACCTATCTGCTTTTTCAGTGTGACATTTTTTGGTTAGGCAAACTTAGTTTCAAAAATAACCCTAAACTGATCCTCTTGGCGCAAGGATCTTTATTTTTACAGAAGTATGGCAAAATACTTCCAATTAAACTAAAGAAAAAGACAAAGAAATTGTTTTTTGCAGATACTAAAGAGTTTTAGATTAGGTACCTACTTTATATATTTGTTTGCATAAGGTGTGTTTATATTTCAACGAACAATAAAAAATTAAAAATTAATTGACAATTTTGGAATTTTTTTAAATTTAGAATATTATATAAATTAACGTTAGAAACACATTACCCACCCACCTCAAAAAGTTACAAGTCCCTGATGCAACCATCAATATTTAGCTAAAAAATAAATAAATATGAAATAATATGTAATTTTTACGATGTTAGGTTCAAAGTAAAAAGGTATTTCAATCTTGTCTAACACATTTTTAAATAATGTTTTAAAATTGACATTAATATTGTATGGAATATTATGAATCTGTTTTAAAAAGTAATGAGCCTTCACTGCCATCAGCAATATCATTCATTAGCAGAAAAAAAATAAGTGAATATAAAATTACTGTCACTTTAATGTCTAAGACAAGGTATTTAAAAAATAAGTTCTGTCGTAGTATTAAACTTTTACAAAAACCTAGTAGTATTTGATACGGTTTCAGAAAAAATACTTATTTGTCCTATTGCAAATATATGATTGTTAAATAATGTTTTAGGTATGCTATTTTAATTATATATATTGTGTATCTGTTTTAAACAACTGCTCAAACTGTTTCTCAAATTTCTGAAGCTATGTACGTATTAAATAATGCAATATCTACCCTTTAGTTCAGCCACAAGGATTGGCCTAGAAGTCAGTGACTTGTTCGCCAACGACTTATAGTGGCAAGCTTTAACAAAGAGGAAAATTTAGAATGCACTGAACCATGACATAACGACCGACCCTACTTAATATATGAAATTTTATGTATATGTAATGAACGAACGTTACCTTATATAGTACAACATAAAGCAGCGGTACGCATTCTATGAAATGATTTACATTTTGCTGACAGAATTCAAAAATTAAATATATAAAAAAAAATGGAAATTGTTAGTAAACTTACTCATTTTGAAATTTAGAGTCCGGTCCTGTTGCAGTAATGTTCCAAAGGACCCCGCAATAATCTTATGGAAATTGGGTTTCTGTCAAATTGTCTGAATTTTTGATATGTTGTAGATTTTGTCATCCTGAACAAAAGTCTACATGGGCACAAAGTGCCAAAATGAACATTTTGGCAGCTACGGAGCTGCCAAAGCTCCCCTGACCCGTTGCAAAACTATTCATTTTCAATACTATTTACAGATGTCAAAAGCATATTTGAATTATTCTAATATATAGAGTAATGTTTTTGAGGTCACTGGATTCAACCCTCATGTCAGATTGGACAAATTGACCGTTGACAGCTGTCAATACACTGTCAACGAAGAATAGAAAAGTAAATATTCTCTTTTCACATTGAGAGTTTGGGCTTTTGACAGCTGACAACTGTCAATTTTTCTATTCTGATATTAGAATTGAATTCAGCTCCCTCAAAAGCCCAAATTCCTAATGTCAACAGAGAATATTTACTTTTCTATTCTTCGTCGACAGTGAATTGACAGCTGTCAACGGTCAATTTGTCCAATCTGACATGAGAATTGAATTCAGCTCCCTCAAAAGCCCAAACTCTCAATGTGAAAAGAGAATATTTACTTTTCTATTCTTCGTTGACAGTGTATTGACAGCTGTCAACGGTCAATTTGTCCAATCTGTCATGAGGGTTGAATCCAGTGACCTCAAAAACATTACCATATATATTAGAATAATTAAAATATGCTTTTGACATCTGTAAATAGTATTGAAAATGAATAGTTTTGCAACGGGTCAGGGGAGCTTTGGCAGCTCCGTAGCTGCCAATATGTTCATTTTGGCACTTTGTGCCCATGGAGACTTTTGTTCAGGATGACAACATATCAAAAATTCAGACAATTTGACAGAAACCCAGTTTCCATAAGATTATTGCGGGGTCCTTTGTTCTTGCAGAGGTGACCATTCTTTTGTAGAGGAGACTTACAAATATTATAAAACATTTTTTTTTTCTGTATAATAACAGTTTTTGACAATATAATGTATTCTATTTTTTAAGAAACAAGTTATTAATTTCCTTATTGAGCATTTATTTATTTATTTATTGGTACATCCTAACAGGTCTGACGACCTAATTACAAGCATATAAAAATACAATATATTTAATTATTGCAAAAATATAAGAAAGAGTATTCCCAATAGGAGCAAGCTCCTAAATAACAAAAAAAAAATAGAAACAAATTGGTAGTAACTAAAAGGTATTAGCCAGGGACAATATATGTGCAGAGACAATTCTATTACATTTATTGAGTGGTAAGGTCCACTCCAAATCAATTAAGGAATCAACACTGTTAGCTAGACGAAGCATGGCTACGAGAGGGGATTGGGCTGTGGTTAATGTTATTGGCACCTTAAATTTTAATGGGCACCTAGTTTGTCGTGCAGGTATATTAAATGGTACAAGTGCTAAAATAGTTGGCGTGTTAATTAGACTATTCAAAATTTTAATCAAAACCTTAAGTATTAGGACTAATATAATATTTCTTGTAATACAAATATCTAAGAAATTTATTCTGAATCTTTTCAAGGGTTTTCAAATAAATTTGTGGTTGTGAGTGCCAAATGATCGACGCACATTCAAGTTTAAATCTAACAAATGCATAGTACAAAGTGGTAATTGTCTTAATGTTGGTAAAATTATATGTTTGTCTTATGATAAACCCTAACATACATACATACAATATTATTTATATGTTCTGAAAAAGAGAAACGAGAATCATAAGTAACTCCTAAGTCTTTAACATTATTAGTCCTCTTTAAATATTCATCATTAATTTTGTAGTCATACACAATGGGATCTCTCTTTCGGGTGATTGTTATTACAAAGCACTTTTTTATATTAAATTTCAATTTGTAATCACAACTCCATTTGTGAATCTATCTATATCACTCTGAAGGTCTACACAATCATTGTCCGTATCAATTTAAAGTCATCAGCAAAAAGTAAACATTTTGAAAATTTCACAACCGAGGGCAAGTCATTAATAAATAATATAAATAATAAGAGAGTTTGATCCTTGTCGAACTGCAGAATTTGCAAGATATTTCCCAGAAGTATTCCCATTATGCCTAACCACAAAACACCGATTTTGCAAATAACTTTTTAGGAACATCATTTTTGTAGAAAATCCAAGATTATTCAACTATTGTAATAACTAATTTATGTTAAAGGTTTATCTGTTTAGTTTTTTGGAGTTTGCATAGGTCGTATTTTGATAAGTTTGTGAAGCTTGTTACAAAAAAATATTTTATTACAGCTGACTGACTAGAGTACGTAGATTTGGGCAGATTTCCCAGCTTAGTGACATTGAATGGGGGCGGATTTCTCGGTGAGATAAATTTCTACAAGGACTAACAAATCCTTACGTACCATAGTACGGTGTTACCAAGCATAGAATCAGGAAGGCTATGGATAAAAGCGAGAGGCACCGGCCGTCGTAGAGGAACTACAGAGCTTGAAGATCGTCGACTGCGACTTTTAGCTCTCAGAAACCGAGTTAGCAGCAGCCGGATTATTACAAGTGAGTGGTTTGTATATGGGGAGGATGGTCGGTATGCGTGCAGTTTTGGTATCTTGTCTTATCGTCTACACTGGGTGCTGCCTTTCACTAGTCCACATCGAGCTAACCGCAATGGTGTAGAGAGAGGATTTAGTGGGACTAAGAATGGAATCAGGTGATCTTTGGAGACGAATGTTGTTTCTATCTGGGGATGCACGATGGTCGTGCAAGGATGAGAAGGTGATATGGTGAAATACGCGATCCACAATTTGACAGAGAGTATCACGTACATCATACAGTATGGGGTGCTATAGCGTATGGTAGCAGATCACCAAAATGACAGCTCAACGCTACATCGAGGAAGTGGTGAAGCCATATGTCATTCTATATCTTCACACTATTTAAAACGCTATTTTCCAGCAAGACAATGCTAGACCTCATGTTGCCGAACAAACACTAACTTGTATGTATCAACATCAGATCAACCGTTTACCTTGGCATGATTGGTCGCAGACTGCTGTATTTACCGCCTACAGTCTTTAGCAGCTTTTATCTACGAAGTTGAGATAGCTTGATATAAGATACTCCAAGCAGAACTTATCGATAACCTTATTAGAGGCGAGCCCAGCCATAACAATGAGTGGAATAGGAATCGTGGATGTTCAACACACTATTGAACCAATTTTTTACAGTAGGTTCTCTGATTTTGATGAAAATGCAACCATTCAATAAGAAGGTGACCAAAAATGATTAAAATCTAATAAACATATTATTATAAAGTGATCACTTTCAAATCCTGAACAGTTTACGTAAGATCAATGCTGGTAAGAACTGCATTGTATAAATTATAAATTAGTTCGAGAAACTTGAAAAACATTATAGCTATGTACTGCCATTGAGTAATAACTGTAAAGAGCCGCAGCCTTATACAAATATGTGTATATGTTCTCGACCCATGTAATACCACTTCGCTTCAGTCTTGCTTGGACTCCAGTGGAGTGTGTTTCTGCTTGAGCCTCTGATTCAACTTGAAGCGTTGAGTAAATTTGGAGTGTGCTGTATACTTATGGCATGTACTGCTTAGACTGCAGTTGCATATATTATTTATCTTATACTTTACTGTTTACTGATTTACAGTAATTATCTTTAGGTATTTTCTTCTGTTTTATAATTTTTATCTTCATAAATTTAGTAAATACTACTCAATATGGCACATTCTAATATATGGACAGTCTGCTATTCCATATAAAACATCGTTAATTTTATATACCAAATTTATTCTATACAATATCCTCTACATAATCCAAAATTGCACAAAAATAATGCTTATATCCTGCATGAATCTATTCTACAATGGGATAATGCTATTTATTACACAATATAAATTAGATGCTCAAAAAAAAAATATTTTTAAGAGAGGTTTGTGACGTTGGAAGTGTTGCAACTATTAGCTTGTTTTCCATAAAAACCATAATAAGGGCATATTCCATATTTAGCTCTTTCCCTCTACTCAGATGTATTTATTTCTCTATAGTTTCTTTTCCGGCATTTTTGATTCTACGAGTCTATGTTACGAACGTTTTCATTTTTGGTGTTTATACCAATGTTTTTATATGCTTTTATAGATACCTAAAAATCGCAAATCAAGAGCAAATTGTAGTAGATAAAGCTGCTGTTTCATATTGTGGTCTAGTTTGTCCGTCGTGTGAATTTGATCGCAAAATGTGCTCTTACAGCATTACGTTGACGTTGACCATAGTTTACTATAACAATTTGCTCTATCAACAAAACTAATGGTAACAATAAAGCTATATGTAACATAAAACTGTTGTATATTGAAACCTTTGTGTATAAGCTAGTAGTCACGATGACGATGAACAAATAAAGAACAAATTTAAAGAATGCATTGCAAATATTACAAGTTTTTTGTACAAACGTCAATAAAAGTATAATTTTTAACGCATACTGTCAGTGTCTAAAATATAATTTTTGGTAAATAAAAGAAATATTTATTTAATTAAATGTCAGTTAGAGAAACTATCTACACTAATCACAATGAGTAAGTCTATGGCCAATCTGATTTGCAGCTGTAGTAGTAATTACTTCTGTGAAACCAGGGAAGGTAGGGAAGGTTCACAAATCCAAACTTCCCGTTTCACAAAATAAAATATGGCTTTTAGCACTTATAAATAAATATTATTAAGTCGTTTATTTATTTCTATATATACAAATTCTAAAAGAAAATTAAACTCCAATATTATTAGGTGCATTGTTTATACCTATCATTTTTGTATTTTCCCAAATACTTTGAAAATAATTACCTTATTTTTTCTTTTAATAATTTAGAAAAGCAATTATGTGTTAAAACCCACCACGCGGTCTACTGAAATGGAAATATGAATTTTATAGAGGGGTCTACTTACCCTTATGATTAATTCACTGGAGATTTACTCATTATTAGTTTGGGATTCTGGTAAATTTAAATATACCTACTCGAGGATCAGTTGTTAGTTTATATGTAAATTGCAATGTTAGTTCATATAAATTTTAATGAATGCTGTATTAATTTAGCTTCATATGCAATTTCCTCCCGTTGCAAAGGGAGGATTAATATTTTTAAATCTCAAAACTCTGTGATTATTAAAATAACGGATCTGATTAAATTTCATTAAAATGATATTACTGAGTATATTTTTTAAATGTTTAATATGCATTTTCATGAAGGCACAAAAACACAGATAACAGGAGGAGCTTAATAGGGAACTAGTTTGACAAAAATTTAGCAACAAATAATGGAGAAGTGTCTACAATCATTACTCCAAAAATGTTATTTAGAGATTTGTATATTGTTAAAATATTTGTAAGAAGTTAGTTTGTTCTGCGAATATTTAAGTACCTAGTTTTGATTTAATTCTATTTTTTCGCAATATTGCCATAATATTTACCAGACATCATACTATTATTTTGTTATAATAACTATTTATAGTACCTTTGAAATAAATTTAATAAATCGATTGTAGAAACATAATTATGTTAAATTTACGCCAATATTTATGTTGATAAAATTTTAACTAATACTCTAGTTAAGTTATCAAAAATTTTTAAATTAGAGTTGAATTGATTTTGATAAAATTTGAATTATTGATAAAATTTCAACTATGCATGTATGTATAGTGTGTTCACCTTAAGGACTATCTATCCTTGTAGAATCGTTATTTCTTGTCAGATTTTAGTTTTTTTAACTGGTTTTAATTTATTTAAAGATGGCTAATTAAAATTTCAGCTTTACATAAACCTTCAAAGAAAAAATATAAAAATTTTAAGATGCATTTACCTCATTTCACTTATATTAAAACTCTACTATATTAAAATATTTATACACATAAAGAAAGCTATAGTAATATAATAGTATGTTATGCAACGATCATGTAATAATGGTTATTAATACACGAGCATTAACTGAGTTTTGCATGGTTTATGCGAGTGTATTAATAACCATTACATGAGAGTTGCATACGCTATTTTTTCTACACCCGATAAATAATCAAAAACCATAAATTTTATATTTTTATTGAACACAATAGGTAACAGTAATTATTCGTATGAACTGCATTTTCTGCTTTCTCCGATATGTGTGGAGGAGTCGATGGTAATTCTTCTATATCGCTGATATCAGACATTTTGATAAATTATCGAAGTTTAGCTAGGAATCTACGAAAATTTAATACGTACTGATTTTGACATCTAAAATAATTACATAGGAACCTAGGATAAACGTCAAATGCACAGCATACTTGATTGAAAAATTATGGGGTTCTATTGATTAAAAATCTGTATCGTAATGAAAAATCTGTATCGTAATGGGTATCATTATGAAACGGATTATGGGCATATAAGAGCATTGTTACAATACGGGTGTAGAAAAAGATTTAATACATATATTCCAACTTCCAACGCTAGCTTAGTTTCACTATTCCGCAAGTATAGTAATATTTTATTGAAATATTAACTTTTTCTTATATAATATTATATATTCTTCATTTAAAAATAATAAAACTACTATACTAAATATGAAATAAAGTTGTTTGTTTTAAGATTTGCTTTATTTTATTTAGATAGTATGAAGTCACCATTGACTTGAGTCAACAATTGTTATTCTCAAAATAGTTATGTTTTCTTTACTAGTGAATTGAAAGAATTATTGCTAATATTGGAATTAATATTAAATAATTTTGAATAAAGTAAGTAAATAATAACATTGCGTTAGAAAACATAAAACAGAAGTCCGTAATTAGTATTTCAGTTTCAGTATTCTTGATATATTGTCTTCCTTTCTAGAGTAGTTACTACTCTTCGCACCTTATAAACCTCATAAATAATTAAGCAATACTGACTTAGTAGTATTGAATTATTTATATAAAGATAAGGAAAGAAAGACATAGCAAACTGTCAAAGTCATTCATTAGCGGCACACTAGACATATACTTTTGAGCTTGTTAACTCTCTTCAATATGCCATAGGAAGCGAGGTAACCGACAACTTATCCGACAGAAGGGAACTTACGTAGACGTGATGTAACATGTAACTACATCTTCTGGCCACATGCTAAACCTAGCGGTCCTCCTGCACACTCAAAAGTGTGAAATAAGTATAACAAGTGCTTGGATGACGAAAATATTTATATCAAATATACTTTATTGCTGTATTAATACAACAGTATGCTAATTAAATCAGTAGGGAAACTTAAGACTTCCCGCGTCTTCCAAATATCCGCCATTTTGTTGATGACTGACAGTTATTACTACGATTTCTATGTGATGTATGTCATTTATGTTTTTTGACATTATCATGTCGGTATTGTATTTATATTCCAGCTTTGTATGTCGTGTTTAGTTATCTTGTACTTGTTTTTTAATTAGTGATTATTTATTAGTGAAACTACCCCAATAAATAAAGTATGGGAGGAAGTAAATGTGTGATAAAAAACTGTTTAATTCTTAACTATTCTTTCTACAACCCGCGAGCAGTAGGAGACCGACGAGGAGAACATGGAAGTTGAAAGTTGCGGCCAAATAGAAGAGAGGGAGATCAAGTTAGACGTGGGATTGTTTAATTGGAAAAATTCTAAAGAAGTAAAGAAGAATTAAAATAAGGAAGGAAGCAAAGAATTTAACTCAAAATAGGAAAAAAATGGACTGCTTTCATAAAGCGGATAAGGATAAGGATAAAAGAAACCCCACACACACCTAATAGAGTAACGGTTTTTTTTGTTATGTTACCTATACAGGGTTAACAAATATTAAGAGGGGATAGGGAAAAATAAGAATTAACGGAATCACCCTACAAAAAAATTCCAAAATTATTTATAAAGCCAAAAAAAATTTTCTCGATATTATTTTAAATCCTTATTTAACGCCGCCAATGATAACTTGCTTGTTGGTTGCCTACTTTACAAGCATGCAACAGTCGCTCGCTCAGTCGGTATCGCTGTCATGTCATAATTCAATTCCTGTGTTTACTTTGTAATTTTGTGTTCTTCTTCAGTTTTTAGTGCCTTTTTTTAATTTTTAAACGTTTTATAGTTATTAAATAAAGACATTTGTGTTGGGTGCAGATACTTTCCCACAATATAGTTCGCCGGTTTGGTTTTCTAGGTTATGGGACAAGACTGCCGCGGTTACATTAAAACCTGTCTATTATCTGTTCCTTTCGTTCGGTTTTGTTATAATAAATAGGTATTTTATCTAATTGTATTTACGGGAAGTGTCTTTTATCGGTAGTGAGTGGCTGTAATGAGCGAATATGTAGTTTTACCAGTTTATAACGAAATAATGAAAAACGAATGCACGAATCAGGTATTATTACTAATAAGAATGTTAATGTTTGTCGTTTCTACATTTAGAAACGCTACAAAAAGACGACCGTATGGTAGTTAATGTTGTTGGCAGATGTAAGCTTTATCTATGAATCTAAGCCATCTCAGTCGATTCTTATCATACGCACCGACTTTCCTTTCCTTTCTTTTAGGCCTCCCTGAGCACGTGGTTAAAATTTCTGTACTTAGTCATAGTTAACCCTGTATACGAGTAGATATATTTTGTAAACCTCAAAATAACTCGTACCTAATATGCATGTCTTAATTTCATTTCGTACTATCATAAAAAAAATAATTAGTAAAAATTACTAATTTTAAAATCTGTTTAGAAAATAAAGTAAGTAAACGTACACATCTAGACATAAGGCAAAACTGCCACAAAGTGTAAAATAAACACTACACCAGTAGTCGACCTAGTTTCCACGTTTTCGCAGTTTTTTAAATACATTTTTCTACTTTCATGCAAAAAACAAAACTTTATTGAACTATATTTAGTGGAAAAAGTGATTCTTTATTGCACTAGTGCAATAAGTTGTTTATTGCATTCATCTGTCATTCTACTACAGCGTTTTGTCATCATGACAAACATAAACGTTCAAATCGACGTCACATTTTCCTAGACTTAGTGTCATCTAAATATAATTTTTTGGTTTTTGCATGAACGTAGAGAAAGTATTGTATGCAACTCTTACAAAAAGTGCCTATTGCACTCGACTTTTACAACATTTACTTTTTGTACTTGTTGCATAAATAACTATTATAAAATCCATATTGGTTTTTATATTAAATTCAAATTATATCTGCTAAAAACCTAAATCAAGAAAAAATGTAACCTTTCTGTGATAAAAAAATTCAATTTACATGAAACTCTACACTGGATTACAATAAAAGTATTCTACTAAACAACTGGTTATGTTTACGCCATAATACCGCCATATTTTTCGTCCAATGATATGTGGCCATATTCTTGGCTATTTTTCTCTAAAGGGGTGGTATTTGAAAATTACCTAAAGTAATTCATTCACAAATCATCCATGGGTCCGTGTCACATATCCGTATCCGTATGATCTGTGGGATCCGCCATATTCTTGGCGACTTTTTCTAGAGTGGGGGTATTTAAAAACTGCCAGACGTAATTCATTCATAAATTGTTTAAGATTCCGTACTGATTTGATTAGTATACTGTCATTAATACATACACTTGAGTGAAGTTTAAAATTTGAAGTATATTATTATACTTAAATGCAGATTAGATTTTTTTAATGTATAACAGTATACACTGAAAAAAGGCCAGTAACTTTACAAATTTACTTTGTAAGAATATCCTTATAATTGCCTTAAAATAATTCTAAAAATAATGATGATATTACACTGCCAATATACAATAAAACCGTAAAATTCCTAGGTAATTATAATATAATTTGTACATTTATAGAATATATTGTAATACATTTACAATTAACAATGTGAAATCCATTGTAAAATTACTGAACATACCAAATTTACTATATAATTGACTGTAAAAATATGCCTAATGTGTATGTGAAGATACTACTAATTTTAAAACGCGCTAACATAACCTAACCGTTGAGAGCGTTGGGTGGTGACGCCTTCATTATTTCTTACTTCATTTCGATGAATGCAGCGTGTGCCTAGGATCTAGGTACTTACATAATTAATTTAGTGAGTAGTGACTAGCAATATAAACATATCTAGAGTGATAAGTGAGTGTTTTTAGTACTATAAATAGTTTTTTCTAGTGCTTGTTTAAACATAACCTCAATTAAGAAGTAATAGGTATGTAAGTTATACATAATTATTGAAACAAAGAAACATTGCATCTACAAAAATCGGGGACCCCACTGTTGTTTTGTTCATCTTACATATTATATAAAAATATATTATTTTCTATTAGAATTATATTTTATACATATTTGAAGAACAGGGGAGAATTAGTATGATTTAAGTTCTGGGTATCTACTTATTCTCTATGCACATTTATATAATTAATATTACTTTGTAAAAGTTAGTATAAGATCATAGATTTCGTTTGAATATTATAAAATGTTAACTTTAGTTAAGTGTTCTGTTTTGTACAAATAACCTAAATGTGTAGGTACCAAATTTTAATAAAAAATTACCGTAAAACCATAATATTTTATTACTTCAGTATCTGTATATACATGTATTTCTAAGCAAAGGGCAGTTAATATATTGAAGATGTAATAAAGCTGTAACTAATTAGCTAACTGAGTCGTAATCGGAGTACAAAATAGTTATTTATATATAATCAGTTAGGAAAAGTGCGGTTTTGTGTAACAAATATTTTTTATACAATTTGTCCAAAAATTTTAATTATAAATTTAAAAAGGATTATTCTGCTGATTTTAAGGTATACATCGTGGCTATAATAAAAATAAGTGTTATTTTCAACTAAATGAGTCATAAATTCCAAAGTACTTAATTTTTTTGTATATAAATCTGAAAAGCATATAGAAAACGAATCTATTGGTTCGAAAATGTTTGACATCACTGGGGATATTATATCAAAAATTCAGTATTACTATTAAGGGTATTTGTTAATATTAGAAGCAACTGGCATTCATGTTAATTAGGTTACTTAGTATGAGTATATTTTTCTTTGGAAATAACATTCTGATGCAGTGATGTTATTGAGAAACTCACGGAAAAGCCTGATAAAAATATCATGTAGGTATCTCTTAAACAAATCAAAATATTGAAATCTGATTCTCGCTATTCAACTTTTCTCAAAAATTAAGATCTAAATATCTTGGCTAGTTTTTTCTGTCCTTTCGGAAAATAGAAGAAACCTTCTATACCTAAGTGCCCAAATTGGACCATCCTGTACAATAAATAAAAAAAAATACATTGTAGTCATAATATAAAATGTATTATTACAATGTAACTATACAACTGCCTGTAAAACTACTTTGTATTTTTACAAGTAATTGTGGAAGTTACATTGTAAAAATACTTTTTGTATTGTAAAATCACAAAGTAATATTACAATTGCAAAACCTAAAATTACACCACAAAATAAATTTACAACGGAATTTTACATTTTATTTGTAAAGTCACAATCGGTAAGAGAATTACAGCAAAAATGAGTGGTAAATAAATTGCCATCTATTTTAACTGTAATTATTTTTTACAGTGTACTTTTGATAGAAGAAAAGAGGGCGTATTTTGTCACCACCTATGTTACTTGTCACAGTTAAAAGATATTCATAAATATTTGAAACATCCGAAAACTTTCTAGCAACTTTGAACTTGGAAATATCAGGAAACACGCTGCTGCGCGAGTACAGTTTGCTTTCCTAAACAACCATTTTGTTAAACTTAAGTGTCGTAAGAAGATAAAGCAGAGAGGGAACTTTAGCTGTTAGATTATCGCTTCTAATACTCCTAAGATTTGAGGAAACATATCTGTTGCCTCAATTAACTCGAGCAAGTTTAGAGCGAATTATAATTTCGTACAAAGGATCAAGAATCCTTATTGGATTTTCGTTTATTTGAAAAATGAATTAGGCACAACTTCTATTTATTTTAAAAGGTATTAAAAGCTAAACAAATTTATTCCAGAACGTTTTCTAAATTCTAATTAAATGAAGTCATATATATCTACTCTTTCATACAAAATTTAGCTATGCTAAAGAAATAATTTAATAGAGCTTGGCTATAAAGTTATAGAGAAACTCTATTAAAGAGACGAATTTACGTAGAAAAACAAACTGTATTGACATTACTTGATTACACACGACAGAGAGGCTTCAAGGTTACACCGGAAGTGCCCATTAACTTTCTTATTTGAAATGGACACCCTGTATATTTTTAATTTTTTTTATTCCTCGTGTAATTTTAAACATATTTCATATAGCGACGTAACAATCTAGGCATGCGTTAACGATTATATTCATAGAAAATGGCATATTGTTATAATTTTCCACTTCAGCTTCAATACTTTTAACATTTAAATTGAATGCCTATTGCATTATAACCTCTTAGTGTTCTATACTTTTTCTGTACTTATGAGTATATGTATATTTCTGTTTTTACTTAATTTGTTTATTGCATATTTGTTTTCTTGTTTTTAGTTCTTCTAATTTTATAACTTTTAACTGTAAACTCTGGCTACAACCTGTAGTTGGATATTTAATTGCAATAAATAAGTAAATAAATAAATATATAAATACATAAATAAATACATATATTGTATTTTCCTTACATTAAAAATGGCGGATGCGCAGGTTGTAGTGCAGTGTTACCAAAAATACATATTTTTCAAAAATTGTTAATTTAATCGAATCGACAGGAATACTACAATTGAAAAACGTTCATAGAGAGAACAATATGCATATGTTAAAAAATATGTATATACCTACCAGAGTTCATCAATCAGTTTAAACATTCTACTTTTAATTGACTTGAATAGTGTAAGAGAAGTCACTTTAAGAATGTATTAACATTATTTTTACAGCCATATAAAGTGTGTGCCGACAGATAAAGTTGAAAAGAGTAAAAAAATTTTGCTTTTAATGTTATGTGCGGGTTAAAAAATTTGGTTTGTTGTAATGTAATATAGGTTTAAGTAGGTATTATAATTCAATCATAAATACAAACTATGCGAGTTGCTTTTTTATACCTGTGTAGGAAGATTTTTTTAGTGGAATTTGTCCATCCATCCTCTAAATGTGAATTGTCCATCCCTTGCGCTAAAAGTGTATTGTCCATCCATCGTCTAAAATGTATTTCTTTCGCATTAGAAAATTTGTTGAAATGTTTTCGCTAAAAATTCCATATATTTCAGTGCATGTAACTGTAAGTAGTTGGTCGAATATTTCTGACAGTTTCAAACTAGTTCCTGACTGCTGTGTGAAAAACCTACAATGTAAAGTAAAAATTACCAGTAAATATTAAGTATATAAAGAGCATAACAAATCATGAAAATTTATACTCATTTTTATCAGTGCAGACTTTCTTGGAACGTTTTCAAAAATACGAAAATTTATTTTTCTACCTTCATGCAAAAAAACTAAATTTTATTGAACTATATTTAGTGGAAAAAATGGTTCTTTATTGCACTAGTGCAATAAAATTTTTATTGCATTCATCTGTCATTCTTCTACAGCGTTTTGTCATCATTACAAGTATATTTGTATCTCTGTATTTTTCTGCATTACTTTTTTGTTCCTAAAATGTTTTAGCTATTATTTTCTTTTTATTATAATGTGAATGCTCTTGTAGGTATTTTAGAGCTGTTGTATTCCATATGCGTCATGTGTCATCTAAATAAAACATTTTTTGGTTCTTGCATGAACGTAGAAAAAATATTGTATGAAATTCGTACAAAAAGTGTTTATTGCACTCGACGTATTGTCCTACTCGGCCTAACGGCCTCGTTTCACGTCGCGTGCAATAAACATTTACTTTTTGTACTTGTTGTATAAATAACTATTGCAAAAGTAAGATCTGTATTTTTTAAATGTTACACTATTTGGTTACATTATTGTCTCTTAA
Organism: Monochamus alternatus; assembly: GCA_037114965.1. Taxonomy (NCBI): domain Eukaryota; kingdom Metazoa; phylum Arthropoda; class Insecta; order Coleoptera; family Cerambycidae; genus Monochamus; species Monochamus alternatus. The sequence continues at coordinate 76,561,747 of CM073429.1, read as the reverse complement.
AATTCATATAGTACTAACTAATTTGTCTATGACTTATATTTTTGGCGAAGCTTTATAGATGTATTTGGTATTTTAATAATCTTCGGAATTATTTTGAACTAGCTTAGAATAACTAATATGTATATGTATATTCTAAATATTATTACAATTAATTATAAATTTAATCAATGTATTATTTATGGCCATAACCATCATTTTGAGCATTCTATTTCCGGTATTTTTCTATGTATGCGTAGTTAATAAAGTTGCTTTCAGTCATATGTATTCAAGCTGTGTGTGCGATTATCTGTGACTGAATCTCACATCATGATGCTTACTTTAATGAACTAGTCCATAAAAGAGTTATATTACCACTGTGGTTGGAATTCCATAGTAAAATTTAGATAATTTTGTAACTTTGTAAAATATGACGTGATTTTAGCAACCTACACGGAACAAACAGATTTTGTCATTGTTATATTGTTTAATTAAAAAAACGCATATTTCTCTATAATAATATCTGCATTATTTTAAGAAGCCGTAGGTTAGAGATAATCAAATGATATAATTTTTTTTTTAGTTTAATACATTTATTAAGAATGGATATAATATTTTTTTAATTAAAATAAATAATGTAAGAGTTTTCCTTCGCTTAAATCTTATGATTAAGAAGGAAATAAGTCGTTTCAAAGAATAACATTTACTGAATCAGACAAAAAATCAAATACTTAATTTAACAAAATATTTTGTTGGTATATCACTACTGTACCAATGATCAATCACAAAAAGATGTGCTATGTATTAAAGATCGCGCAGCAAGGCTGCTCTTTTTAGTACAATTGTACTAGATTTAGTACGTCAGTACACCAATGACATTTTTAGTACAATCCGAAAAATTAACATTCAACATCATTTATCAAGAAAATCCGACACCATACAACAACACACATATTTTCAATACACCATATTAATTTATGCAATTTTCTATTTTTCCATCCTTCCTACAAACATAAATAACAGCAGTTTGCGTTTTGAACTAACGTGGTGTAAGATTGACAGAAGGCACAATTTCCCTAAGTAGCCCTTACCAGCACTGACCAGCACAGCGCAGACCTGCAAACCTGCACAACTTCACACAGCACGGAACAGCGACGTTTTGTGCAGATTTTGTGTGTTTCAGATGCTTTGAAGTTTTTAAGTTGTGTTTAAGTATATATAGCTCGGAAGAAGTCATTTTTATTTTAACGATGTTGTATGAAGAGGAGGAGGACAAAGAAAGCAGAGACACGAGAAAGTTTTGGATTCACCTTATTAATAGAAAGAGACTGGATGCCACAAAAACACTTTTCGAGCTCTTGAATCGTCCTCTCCTACTTGCAGTTTGTTTAAGGTAAGTAAACAAAGGTTGTTGATAAGCAGTTCAGCAACTAATTTGCAACTTAATTGGTCAAATATGGTCTACTGGTGTAACAGTTGGAAACCAATCCCTGACTTGTGTGGCAATAGAATTTACGTCGAACTAGCGTGGCCTGGCATAGAAGTTACAGGCCACCGACACGACTCGCAGTGACGGTTGTTGCAGGTGACGGTACATGCTGGTCCTGGTCTTGTGTGCGATGCTCCCTTAAATAACGTGGGAACTTTTATGAGCAGGCTTTGCAGGTTCGTGCTGTACAGGTCCGTACTGGTCCGTGTAGGCATAATGAGTGCGACCTTTTATTATCTACTATCGACGGGCTATGCCATCTTGTTATCAATCGATAATCATTTCTAATATCATCTTAATTGTAGAACATATTATCCATGAATAATTAGTTGGTGTGAGTTGTTTAGAGTACCTGCTACAGATAAATGTAGTTTCTTATAGTCTTATTGATAAAGTAACATTCTGAACAATATAAGTACGAGTTTACAGGTTTATCACATTTGCATTAATTCAACAAATATTCAGTTTAACTGAACCAATTATGTGGGTTAGTTTAACAACATAATTTGTTATTTAAAATCAACTTAAATGCAATAAGAACATTTCCTATTTTAGCCAAATTAAGTACAGGTAGAAATGTAACGAAATATTTTATTCATTTATCTTACTTACTTTATTGTATTAAACAAGCAAATTTGTCTAAAAGAAAATATTTATTTCACATAACTTTTAATAGTGGATATATGATACTTTTTTGTTAAATATTAACTTGTTAGATTTTAGTTTGAAAAATATAGACAAAACATAACACTGAATGTTTAAATTTTCCCACAAAAATAAATACAATACAATATTCTTTGCCTGAAATAATTTATATTGGTTTTTTTTGTTTGGTTACTTATGCTTGTGAAAAAACTTAACTGTATAAGATACAATAATAATTTTACAAAATCTATAATATTGACAAAAATTGCTTTTGAAATAGAGTCCTGTATTGTGGTCAGTTGCCTACTCTTACGAATAATGGAAATTATTAAGCCAATTTTCTAATCATCCAAACAATCTGTTAACCTTCATCATAGTCAACCCTCCATCTACAGGTTCTAACCAACAGACCGTAGAAATGACATCCTAAGCGACTTAAGATCTTCAGTCAATCTGTCACGTTCTAATTTATCCACCTAATAAGTCTATCACTTCCCTGAAACTACAGAGAAATGGAGCTGGCTGAAAGAGCACCTAGAGATTTTCGTTCTCTACAAAAATGATACCTTCTAGTTTAGAAGATAGTTGTATACTAAAATAAATTATAGTTTAAAAAAACTAAAAAACACGCTTTAATAGTAAACCGAACTAAAAAGTAGAAAATAATTTTGAAGTATCAAGAGTTTGTTACAGCAATAGAAAATTCCGACAATCAATTACGACTAATTAATTGGGAATAAGATTAAATTAGAAATTAAATTATTAATAAAATAATTCAATTATAGTAAAAAAAAGCGTGGGGTGCAATTTACTATATTTTCATAATGACTTTATTTTTATAAATAGCTGCACTACTGAAATAATGGTAACATTTAATATCAAGCACCCCACGCTTTTTTTTACTATAATTGAATTATTTTATTAATAATTTAATTTCTAATTTAATCTTATTCCCAATTAATTAGTCGTAATTGATTGTCGGAATTTTCTATTGCTGTAAGAAACTCTTGATACTTCAAAATTATTTTCTACTTTTTAGTTCGGTTTACTATTAAAGCGTGTTTTTTAGTTTTTTTAAACTATAATTTATTTTCTTAATTTTTAGTCTCAAAACAATAACAAAAGTAATTATAATTAAGAGCCTTAATTTTTAAAATATCTTATATTTGACAATAAATCTAAATTCATTTCATTCATGTTTACGTAACCTTTCCATTTCATATAGTTTTTCTATACATTTTTTTTTCTCCAGTCTCCTCTTTCTTTGTGTTATAGTTTCATTTTTCATTTTTGTTTGTTTCTATAAAATATGCAAATTAAAATTTTTGTCAACGTTCTCGTATCAAAATCTTTTTTTTTTCTTTCTAATTTTACAAAATTTTAGATTCAAAACTTTCTTCAAAATTCTTGCCAAAATTTTCAAATCAAAATTTCTTTGAATTTGAAAATTTGCGCTCTTCAAAATTTTAAAATTCAATGTCTTTTTCGAAATTTTTTCTAAATTTTTGGATTTTAAAATTTTTCAATTGAAAATTTTTTCCAAAAATTTTTATTTGAATTTTTTTATAAATTATCAAATTTTTATTTATTTCTAAAATTTTTTAAATTTGATTTTATCATGTAATTCCACAATCCAAAATTATTTACAAAATTTTGTATTTCAAAACTTTTTTAAACTCCAAAATTTTATATTTAGAATTTTTTTTTTAATTTTGAATTCTGTATTTTTTCGAAATTTTTTAAATCAAAATGTTTATTTGAATTTTGTTATAAATTATCAAATTTTTATTTATTTATAAAAAATTTTAATTTAAAATTAGGCGAAAACCGAAAACTAATTCTGTCAGGTCGCCATCTATACGTGAAAAGCAAGAGCACGAATCTATTACAGTCCCCTGCCCCTGCCTTGCCTGCTTGGAAACAACACTGATGGATTGTATACACTTAACCTGCAAAGTAATCTAAATAGTTTTTATTCTGATGATCCTAGTCAGGACATTAGAACAAAGTTATTAAATAATTGTATTGTCATCAGTCCTTGACCCCTGTGCAAATTTTCAAGCTGATCAGACTTCTTGAAATTGGTGAAAATTACGCTGAAAGATTCCGTTACATACATACATACATACATACATACATACAGGTGAAGCTAATATAAGCGTATTAAATACGACCGTACTCCGTATTTTCATACTTTCGTATTAATAATATTGCGCATGTTACTAGCTACTCTGCGGGGTAAGGCTCCTACCAGCGTTGAATTACGCACACAATATTTACCTATATATTCTTTATTATTAGCTTTTGTAGATTTTGTACTGTATTTAAGGTAATATAAATCAGTTTTCATACAGTCCCTATTATGACTTCATTAATAAGTAATAAATATAATGATATACAAAGTTTGTTTTCGCTGATCGACATTAAAATCGACAGCTGTCAGGCACTAAAGTGTCACATTTACAGTCTAGGCATTTTTAATACTGCTAAATCAAAAATTAAAATTTGTTCTTTAAGAAATTTTATTTATTGTAAACATTTATAGTAAAATTAGAAGCCTTGTCCTGTTTATTTTGAAATATAGGTTGAAATATTTTGATTAGTAGATAATTTTTGAACTATTGAATCCGCCAAAGTGGTTGAAATCACTGCCAGCACTTAATGTACTGCAAGTTTATTTTTTTCTTAATCCTTCAGTTACCATTGAAGATTTCCATCCACCATGCATTTTTAAAGTTATGATATTAGCTCCTGAATTTATTAATAGTGTAATTAGTAGTAATTCCAAGAGCGTATCAACTTGTTTTGGCATTTTTCCAAATGTATGTCTAAATATATATATATTACAATAGAAGATCTTTTTTCTTTGTTTTTGTAGATGGCAAAGATCAGCAGTCTATTTCTCGTATCTACAATATTTCCAATTTTTTCAAGTGAAAACTAGTAAACCTATGTTTATCATTAAGTTCACAATTAATTCTCAGTTTATAAGAAGTAAGAGTACCTTTCCATGGGGAAAAGAAAATCTGAATAGCAATTTTACAAACGTAAGCGTAACCTTCAAGGTCACCAGACATCACTCTTGTTGATTGCTATCTGTGGGGCCAATTAAAATCGAAGGTATATGAAATTGAAATTAACAGTTTGTAACAGCGGAACAACGGTGGACAATTTGAGCATTTACTGTAATGTTTCCTAAAATTGTTTCGTTTCCTTTCATAGATATCCTGTATTCACTGTTAATGTGTGTATATTTGCCAATTAAACACACTGTGTAATATACGTTTTATGCTGTTGCTTCTGTGTCTCCAGTCCCGTAGTTAGGTGTAATTTAAAATGAATAATAAAATAAATAAAAATTAATATCAATTATTATCTGGGAAATATAGTCATTTTAGTAAAAAAAATATAGCAAATGACAAAGAATGTGAGGAAAGCAGGTAAAATTTAATAAATAAATAATGCTACATTTACTTGGTATATGCTGTATACGATTTCAAGGAAAGAATCGAAACAATTGCTCTTTTCTTTCTGAAAAATAATACCGCTAGATAGAACAGCTGTAAATTAATCTGATAAACAATATCCTCCTGTCATATGTTCCATGTTTAGTTGGCAAACTAGGAAGAAAAATCTAGCAAGAAATGAATGATTGTGCTACCTATTAAAAAATCCTTGTAATAAAAAGTTTTCTTATTTAAAAATATCCTTTTTTTATTTTGAAATGTTCTAAGCGAGCCGATTTGTTCACAAAGTATGGAATTCGAACAACTTGTTATAATAAGAATTTAATGTTTACTTTTGCTGATTTTTTATTCTCTAACTAAAAATTATCTAGGGCTAAGGGTTCAGTGTGCATATTTAGTATGACAGTTTATATGAAAAAATAATACCAGCTTTTGAAACTTACACTTTAACAACAAAATTGATTTATTTAATGTTTTTTACACAGTTCCTTAAATACTTAAACAAATCTAACATGCAAAATAGTAATAATAAGTTATCATATTATTTAATATTGTGTACTGTCAAATTAGTCAGTTTTAATAATGGCTTATGCATGTTCAAATGCTGAAATGACGAATATGGTTTAAATTTACGGCCTTGCAGATGGAGAAGGTACTGACGCTGGGCGAATTTATATTTAAAGATTTCCAAATCATCCAACTCCAAATATAAGAATGTTCAGAAATGCTTTTTAACGTGTTTTGGAGTCAGGCTCATTTCAGAAAGGCACAATTGCTGGAAATGCTTTTTAACGTGTTTTGGAGTCAGGCTCATTTCAGAAAGGCACAATTGCTGGAAGACCTTTGAGTGTTACAACGCCTGAGTTGGATGAAGCTATTCTACACGAAATTGAAGAAGACTAGAAAAATCACTGCAAATCTTAATGTGAATCATAAATTAGTTTGGTCCGTTTTGAAGCATCAACAGTTATACCCGTAGGAGTTCCAAAGGATGCAAGCCTTACTGCCGCAAGACTATCTTGCTCACCTACAATTATGCCACTGGATTTTGTAAAAATTTGAACAAAGTTGGAAATTTTCTTGTTGTGCCTTACTTTTTACCAAGAACTTTAACCAGTGCCTTCTACAGACATTTTCTTGAAAACGTTTTACCTGAACTACTTAGCGATGTTTCATATGCATTAAGACAAAGAATGTGGTTTATGCAAGACGGGGCTGTCCCACATTTTAGTTTGACTACCCAGATCACCCGATATGAACCCTATTGATTTTATGATTGTAAACATCTCAAGACATTAGTTTACAAGGTTCACACTCAGTCTGAGCTGCACTTACGTCAACAAATTATATCTGGTTGTGACTACTCCTGGAATTTTGGGTCAAGTTTCGTTTAAGGGAAATCAGCTATGAAAAAAAATAACAAATAGCATTCAGAAGCCTCTCTGAACATAGAAACATTAAAATTTTCCCGCGGAAATGCGTCATTTCTATTGTAAAGGAAATTTTGTGGACTTTAGAAAAAGGGAAATCAGTTACATAAAAAATATTTTTTGCTGTGAATTATAGACATTTCTCTTAACACAGAAACGCCAAAATTTTCCCACGGAAATGCGTCATTTTCATTACCTATATGGGAAAAATGTAGATAAGTGAAAAAATGTGACCAATTTTTATTTTTGAATTCTAAACGTATTTCTGAACACAAAAATTTAAATTTGCTAAACGAAAATATAACAGAGGAAGTGTAGTTAAAGGTTCCCGAGTATTCGGAATGATTGCCGATAAGTCAGAAGACTTAAGAATGGTAATTTGTCCCGAAAATAAAAGGGATGCAGGCACGTTAATTCTCCATTTGGAACAACATGTAGAGAAAGGGTCTATTATCCATTCGGATATGTGAAAAGCGGATGAGAGATTCACTGAATATGGCATTAGACTGTTAACCATAGTGTTAAATTTGTTGCTGAAGACGGTACCCATACCCAGTGGATCGAGTCGTCGGCGTCGTAGTTGGATGCAAATTTTTTTTTAAAAGGTCCACATATTCCACCGGACAAATTTGCAGACCGACTCTGTGAGTACTTGTGGAGACGCCATTGTAAGAAAAACAGCTTAAATCCGATGGATGAACTCATTAATTGTATAAAATTAGAATATGGAGATTTTTCAAATAAATAGTTTCAACATAAAAATTATTATCCGCCACAATATTGCCACAAAAGATATCTTAACTTTTAAATACATACAGAATTCTTACAAAGTCACATGATTTTTATTTAACATTTATATAATAACAAACATCTATATGATAGTAATTTAGCCGTAGAATCGTTAATATTGAATATTTTTTCATAAAATTTGGTACAGATCCATTTCAGGGGTCGCCTAATTCAGTGGCGTACGCAGATTATTTTTTAAAAAATCGCTAATATGGATTCCGGATTTTTCAGCCTCTGAATGTTATCTAGTAGGCCTTATTTTTTTTTTAATTGGACGCCTCTTGGCCTCCAAATACACTTTCCCCTCACACATTTAAAAACAAATTTCGTCAAAATTACTCCATAAATAAAAATGTTTTGAGGGTGGCCCCCTTTCAAATGGGTCACTCTGTATATGTACACCGATTTCTATTTTAATTTTTAACACGCTGTAACTGGACAATGGCTTTCCTAAGACCCAAATTTATATAACAAAAACCTCTTATTTTTGACCTCTACTAACGAAGTACTCTTATAAAGGATTTTTTATCTAAGAACATTTCATTTCATATGGTCCCTTAAGATCGAAACAGGTCGATTTAATCCATCCTTTTAAATTAAAGTTTTCACTGGTTCTTCGCTCTGGGTGTGTTGTCGGTATCATTCAGCCAAGAAAGGGCGAATGTAGCTGCGATAAAAGTTATCTGTCAAGCGCAAGACAATGGGACGCCGTAGAGCATTAAATAAATTTAATTACCACCAGTGAAAGAAAAATCTTTAATCCCATAATAGAAATGCAATCCAAGCATGAAGCGCTGTCAGCATCCCGCGCTGCAACCCTGCTCGCTATTGGGCCGTCCCTGACGGCCCAAGACAAATGCGATGTCACGATCTCCAGCATAAATATATCGGTTTGAACCGGTGCTCCAAAAGTGGAGTTATTATGGACTAACCTTCGGCTCCGGGGTGGAGGTGAGCCCTTCTACAAATTGCCGGCTATCAATTCTGGCGGGTTTCTTTGAACCCCGATCTAATTGCTGTGGCATTTTGACTAATTGTGCACTAGTATCACCTTCATCGGCGGAAAGGGATCGAACTGTTTCCGTTTATAATCTCATCGATTCCATTAATTCGCCGAGTGCTCCTTAAAATGTACCTATGCAAATGTTAGAGTGCCTTGATATCCCAATCGAATTGTATGAAGTACTCTGGAATATTAAGGTACTTTACCCAGCCCGAGATTGTTTCATAGATATTATTATTATTATTATTATTATTTACGCTTTCAAAAATTTGTGCAGAAGAAAAAATGTATTATTTTAATCGATATGGCGTTTGTCCTAGAAAATTTTGTGGAAAAATAAGCCTAAAAACGGATTTAAAAATTTATTAATTTCATTAAATTATTCTGAAAACATAATGATCGAAAGTAATAAATAAGGATTTTTTTAAAATGTTTAAGGAAAAATGAAACCAGTAGTAAATAGCAACATTTATCGTATTAAAAAAAATAAATTTTAAATTAAAACAAGTAGTTTAATGTGAAATCAGTTGGCATTATTTTATAAATACTAAGTGAAACCACCTATCTGGTATTGTAGTGCCTCGGACTTTTCAGTGTTGTTGGTGAATTCTATTTAAACTTTTTTAGAAAGTATATGGCACTCCGGCCACCCAACGCTGACCATAGACGACTTTTTCTTAAATATATGAAGAATAAATGTGTGAAGAATCCAGTCGGAATTAACATGTTTGGTAAAATGCCTGCCGACATTGCGGAGTTCTTGAATCTACCAAATCCTCAAATCTACATCGGACACTGTTTTCGTAGTTCATCGGCGACATTGTTAGCAGATTCTGGTGCAAATCTTACTACCATCAAGAGACATGGAGGATGGAAATCTTCGACGGTAGCTGAGGGCTACATTGAAAATTCACTGGAACAGAAGAAGGATATTGCGTGCCAAATACTTCCTACTGCTGCAACTACTAGCAAGACCACCAGTACTACCAGTAGTATTTCTACAGAAAATAGATGTGTCACACATGTTGACAGTAAAACCAACTTAAGTATGATGACTCCGCAGGGAATTACAATTTCAAATTGTTTTAATTTTACTATAAATGTTAATAGTAATAACTAGTTAAAATGTTGGTTTGTACTTATTTAAAATAAAAAATTGTTCATGTGTTTGTTAAAACGTTTTATTAATTTTCAAAACAAAATTTAAATAAACTTTGATTTACTTTTAACACTAGTGTTAAAAGTAACTTACTTTTAACACGCGTGTCAAAAAATGAAATTTTTAACATCAAAAATGACAATTAAAAAGCCCACTTTTGACAGTTTTGTAGAATTGTTTTAATTTTACTATAAATGTTAATAGTAATAATTAGTTAAAATGTTGGTTTGTACTTATTTAAAATAAAAAATTGTTCATGTGTTTGTTAAAACGTTTTATTAATTTTCAAAACAAAATTTAAATAAACTTTGATTTACTTTTAACACTAGTGTACTTTTAACACGCGTATCAAAAAATGACATTTTTAACATCAAAAATGACAATTAAAAAGCCCACTTTTGACAGTTTTGTAGAATTGTTTTAATTTTACTATAAATGTTAATAGTAATAACTAGTTAAAATGTTGGTTTGTACTTATTTAAAATAAAAAATTGTTCATGTGTTTGTTAAAACGTTTTATTAATTTTCAAAACAAAATTTAAATAAACTTTGATTTAATTTTAACATTAGTGTTAAAAGTAACTTACTTTTAACATGCGTGTCAAAAAATGACATTTTTAACATCAAAAATGACAATAAAAAGCCCACTTTTAACAGTTTTGTAGAAAAAATACGTTGTGTAACGAATTTATAGTACTCATGTCTGAATAAAGTTGATAGAGATAAAACTACGTTGCTTAAATAGACTCTGCACCCTGCAACTCGATAAATTTAATTTGCGTCGAAATAAATTAAGTCTCATTTAATTGTCAATATTTGTTCTTGTTTGAGCTACGTTTACTCGGTTTCCCCATTGTAAACTTCGTTGCTTGTTAAGATATAGTTTAAAAATGCATGCAGACAGGGAAAATGTAATCTCTCATCATTAGCGTTTGAGACCTTGTAATAACTACACCGTCTTTAGTTCCAGTTTAGTCAATTACACAGGCTCTGGTGCACCGCCATCTTACATGCAAAGCTTTACCGATGTAGCCAATTTCACTTCTGGTTGTTTGAAATTAGATCGAAATTATTGATTGACACTTGCATGTTATTTGCAACTGCAACAGTAACTACAGATAAATTAGATTTAAAAAATCATCAGTATTGTTGATAGAAATAGTTTAACTAGCCCTCTATGCAGATACCGTGTGAATGAGGAAGTTGCATGAAGTCTAATATTGGTTTGAAACAGGGTAATCTTTTAAACAATATGAAAGGTCAGAACATGTGTCTTTCGGTAATAATCACATACTAATTAAAATATTAATATTAATAAATTGCCATGGAATGTAAATAAGGCCACGTGGCCGAAAACGCTATATCTTGGTGTGACGTCACACGATGTTCAGGGCGGTAATTATTTCGGTGACAGGTGTAGCGTTTGTTTCTTGTGTGTTTTGCGTTCTGTGGCATTTTTGGATCATATATAGTATAAATACAATAGGTAATGATTTTGTGTAAACATAATCGGACAATTATTATTAATTTGCCACAAGTGGATTCATTTAATTTTATACTTTTATACTTCATCAGTGCAGCAAATACGTAAAGCAAGCAGGTGTCTATTATTTTCCGTTTTTAACATTACCATAATTATTAGAGGTTATGTAGTGCACAGCGTAAACGTAACATTATTTTATAAATGAAAAATATATGTAACTTTTCTTTTCCATTGATTTTCTAAAAGCTCTGTATACATTATGGTAGCGTAATAGAAAAGTTTAACTGATTCATTGCAATTTTATATTTTAAATGTTTCGATGAACTTAAACCTATCTACTTATGTATTTAAATTAAACTTACATTAAAATAGTCTTCACAAACAAACAATGCTGCGAGGCCTCCTTTCGTCACTCTTCATCTCCCTACATCACATTTTACTTTTCATTTTTTGGCACGGTGAAATATTTTTTTATACCAAAATGGTTTGGTACAACCGCAGTTTTTAATGTACTTCAAATATACAATTCCAACAGAAATAAATTCACAGGATATTTTTACGCTTTACAATGTAAATATATGTAAATTAATTCAAAATACAACGTCGTATGTCTTCAACAAAACATGAAAGTATATCTAAATTAGATTTATAATTGATGCACGGTGAAACAAGAGAAAATTATAATACGTTTGTTGTGAAGTATTTATTTTAAACAATAAAGTCTTGTGAATAGAAGGAACATTAAAATTAATTTATGTAAAAGCAATACTGAAAAGTAGGTGCAAAGCAAAGCTAGGTTCTTCAAATGAAATTGGTTAATAATTATATAACCTTAGAACTAATGTAATTAACGATTTTTCTCTTGGTTTTGCATATGCATTAAATAAAGTAACCAAAGTAGATATATTCATAAAATATCTCAATATATGTCTTAGATTTTTATAAGTATCTGATATAATATGATTTATGTGGACAGTAAAAGTCATTCTAGTATCAAAGATAAGTCTCTGGTTCTTATACTTTCTGTTGTTATTTCTTTAGCTATTGTTTACTACATAGAAAAAAAAAACGTTTCGAATTTTTTTTTTTTTTGGTGTAATCATGCAACATTTTCCAGTGTTCAGTGGTAAAAATTACAAACAATAGAGGTCCCAGAACTGTCCCTTGTAGAACACCAGATGATACAATGACATTTAAAGATCTATTTGTTAAATTTGAATTCATTTAAGCTAAAACGTTTGACGTTCACTAAAAGATGACACCTTGTATAATATCAAATAATAATTCAAGTAAGTAAGCTTGTATAGACTACACAGTCTGACTACCCCGATCCAATGTAATAGTAATGAAATAAGCAATATTTTATAAATCGGATGTTGCAGATCTTACTTAAGTTCGTCATAGGCTTTTATTTCTCGTTAAATTAGGGCAAACCTGTTGTTTAAAATATATATCTAGAAACGTACTTAGTTGCAGTGATAAATTAAAAATAATAGAGAATAATAGAGTAGATACTAACGCCAAAAAGCCGGTAAAGTTTGTTTAACTGTTTATTAGTAATATTACTACGAGGAATATCTTGCAAATAAGATCAATTCTTTAGATAACATTGCACTTAACTTCGAACAATGCATTCTCCAAATAATGAACAAAGCTACTCAATAAAGTCAAACTGCAGTGTCCTCTCTTTCACAATAAAGTTACTTTGAATGCATTTCAATGGAAACAATTTAGTGGTGTAATTGTATACGACTGTGAAATGTAAGTAAAGCGTAAAGGATTTAGCAACGTATTCATGTAAAAGCGAATGTAAAAGTCTATTTGAAAAAACTAAACGCAGCATATTTATCTCTTTTATGTGTGTTTGGGTACAATCTGTACCTTAACAGAAAAAGTAGAAAAAATGTATTTTCTATTATAGAATCACACATTCAAGTATATTGTTTTTCTGGAAAATGCAGAATCAAAGTGTATTCTGTTAGCAATGGAACACAGCTTACTGCTAGATTTCTGAAGTCAAATAGAGTAATTGAGTTAAAATAAATTTTAACAAATTTACGTTTCAATAACTAGTCTCAATGGATTTTAGTAAAATCAGATTTTATTAACTAAGCTAAAAGTTTGAATGAGTACTGTATTTTTAGAACAATTCAAAAATAATTCAATGGGGAAATTGTATGATTTTTCCAAATATGTGCAGAAGAAAGAAGTTATTTTAATCAAAATGGTGTTTGTTCTAAGCGGAATACTTTATTTTGGCCACACTTCCAGAAAACGGTGTCCGCCACAGTGAAGACCTGTGACGTCAAACGACGTTTGCATGTTTATACATCATACAGCACTGTGCTTGTGCTCCTTATACGATTTCCATTCTCGGATAATGTAATACCTACGTTTAGAAGAGTTAATTTGTCATTTGTGATATTATTAAGTATTATTGTGTTAATTAGACATTGGTATCGAACAAAGTGCAAATAAATTAAAATTGAGCAAGAAAGTGCATCTCAACGGATAAATGGAAGAAGTATTGCATTCTGAAATTATGTGCGAATACAGCATACAGCGCCTAATACTTAAGATATATTTCACCGTGTCAAAAAATGAAGAGAAAAATTTGGTGTAGGATGATGAAGCGCAACGAAAGAAAAACGTTAAACTCTAAAGCATTGCAACATTGTTTGCTTGTGAAGACCATTTTAATGTAAATTAATTGAAATACATAAGTAGGATCTTTAATCGTCCGATTATGTTTACACCAAATCCACTTCCGTCATCGTGCAATTTTCGCATCAATAGTATTTATACTATCTATGATCCAAAAATGCCACAAAAACGAAAAAAAACAAGCGTCTGTTTACATCATCAACAGCGCAATACTACACCTGTCACCTGTATCTACTGAAATATAAGTCGCGCTGAATGTCATGTGACATCACATCAATGAAATCACACGTGATTTTGCTTACATTCTAAGACAATTTATTAATATTAATATTTTAATTATGTGATTATTGCCGTCAGACACATGTTCTGACCTTTAAATATGCTTGATTGTCCTATATTACATTTCAACCTAAGCTAACAAATTGGGGTGTGAGTTTCAGACAGAACGGTGAGAAGAACATTAAATAATAACAACTTGAGGTGAGAATTTATTTTTACAAATAATGCCAAACCTTAGAGCGCGTCGTACCCTACGTTTTTGTTTATTATCTAATCCAAAAACTGACAAAAACGTCTAGAGATATTGATGTTACCTTAGTAACGAACCATATAGCAACGACCAAAATAATTTGTTTGCGGAAGTTACGCTCATACAAACTTTTTGATTTTTTGCATGACTTCATTGATCACCCCGTATATAATAAACCTATGGTCCTACGGTAAATATACGTTATGCAGCTTAATCCGAAAAAAACTAGCTCGTAAAATTTGCAAGCCGCGTTAATAAATTTGCATTTCTGTTGAAAATATTGAACTTTAAATTTTGCCTAAATGTGTAAGTTCGAGTGGCCAGCAGCTTATATAAAATTCATTCCCTTCCTCACAACTTTCTTCAACTTCCTCATTATTCATTTCATCGTGTCTGTAATGTTGTTGTGCTTTGACGTTACAGTGTACAGTGTTACTCCAATCTGGCGAAACTCGAGAATCACTCGGAATGGAAAAACTCGGTATTAATAAAGCGATATAAGATTGAGCGGAGACTGGAGACACATGATTAATGCGGCGATGTGATTGCCAAAGTTGCACAGTCACGTCTGTACAAGCAGTTCAGAGAACTGATGACCGTTTTTCTGTCGCGTTTTAACAACTGGGGAACTTGAGTAACACGTAGTTGTAATGCACTTATAGGGAAATACATACAGGGTCTTGCTCATTTAGATATATACTATACACTGTAAAAAATAATTACACATTTTAACACAAAAGAACACAATACTGTGTTAATCGGGGTTCATATGGAATTGTGTATATGTGTTAAAGGTATATAACATAATCCACTATGTTCATATAAAAAATTTTATGTGAAACTTTTACACATTTTAGTGTTATTTGTATTATTAAGGGTATAAGTAGACTATATACATTATGTATACATTAACATGTTAATTTTTTTTTATAATAGGTATTGATATATAAGCTCACCTACCTTTTTAGTTTGTTTATTATGTTCCTGTTTGCTTTCGAAATTAAAATTTTTGTAATAATCTTGCGGTAAGAATTCAGACGTCTTACGTCACGGCTGACGTTACGCATTTGTTTTTATTGTCAATATAATTTTCGATATTTGGTCGCGTCAAAAACAATCATTTTTTGCAATTTTAGTGCAAACATTTAATTGTACTATATATATGTATTACTCTCAGTTGCAGGTTCTTAAATATTTTGATGAAAATATAATGAATTATTCATTTGATTGTCAGACGTAAGTCGTCTGCTGCGAGTATACTTTTATTTTGACGTTTTCTAAAAGTTTTTCCAATCGTCGCGAAAGCAAGAAATCTAGCCTGGAATGTTTTAGAAAACAACACTATATCATTTTCTTTCTCTAAAGTTACAAGAAAATCAGAATACAGATTAATCTAAAACGAGTGAACTCCTAATATTTTTAATAGTTATAGTCCTTTTTAGCGTTATCACAATTATCAGCAATATTTGTTATAGCTAGGTAAGTAGGTACTTACAATTTTTTTTGGTCAAACCTCGAATTAAATTTAAATGTCCCCATTTGAATACATCGAAGGAGAGGTAACTGAACACAAGAACGCTACACGATCAACATAGCGTAGTGACGTGTATTAGAACAGCTGATATACTACAGCTGCGCATATAGAACATATAGGTGTGATAAGTTTACACAAAATGGTGTAGTTTTAACACATCTCTGGTAAATATTACGCATATACAGTATATTTTATTATAATACTAGTAATTTAAACAAATTTTGTGTAAAATGTATAAAAAAGTCATAGTGTGTTAAACTGTTAACACGGAAATTTTACACATCCTAAATTACACACTGCAAAATCTCACTTACACAGCAACTTCTTTTCACAGTGTATGTAGATATGGGTAAATACGTTGGTTTATTATTTTTTTATCTGTCGATTTTTAGCTCTTAACTTTATATCGTTCTTTGGGTAATATTTTGGTCCAGTTGATATATGTATACCAATTTATAAAAATCTGTTGGTTGAACGATACTTGAGTTATTACAAAATAAAAAAAAACGAAAAAATAATTTCAGTATTGGCATCTTGTATATTTTTCCACGGCAACATTTTACTAAGACATATTTAGCTATACCTTCATATTTTGTCTCAAAGATGTCGCCTTGGCTCTGTGGCCCATTATTAATGGTATACTCTGTATAACATCTTTTGAAATTACTTACCTACATGAAACTGAAATAACGCTTTCTGAAATTGAGTTAACTATTTCTGAAATGCAGGTAGTTAATTTAATAAAGAAATTAAATGTTCCAATGCAATCATAGGATCTTTACGAGTAAAATTTTAACCATATTTTCACATAATACTATACCAAATTATGTATATAGTTTAGGTACAGTAATTTTTTATTTGCTCGATGAAATTTGTTTACGACTATGTTATTGGTAATCAATGCAATTACATCCTATTAAATTTGGTTAATAATAAACAACATATTTTAGTACCTTTAGTTACACGAAAAATATATTACTGTAAATAAAATATTACTTTGCAGTAACTGAATTTTATAAAACTTTCTGTCTCAATATATATATATATATATATATATATATATATATATATATATATATATATTGCAACAGATACATATAGATATTCGGGAACATTGTCGCTCTCTAGCGGCTAAACGAAGCAATTATGGAAATAAGTAAATTGGGCTAAATCGGCTTATTTTGAACCCAGAAGTTCGGACACCCTGTATATTATTATGTGTTATTTGTTAATATAAATGTTTATGTGTCCTATGTTTATTTTCGGATAGCTCAGAATCAATCAATCAATCACTTACCTTCTTTTCTTAAGCGCCAGTCTGAAGCATCACACTTTAATGTTTAATTTTCAAAACAGTTCTTGAATTGTTTTTGTTTTTATTGCTTCAGACACTTATTTTTTTTAAAAAAACAAGTTAATTAATATTATTGGCATGAGAAATCTTTCTCTCAGGAGCGGTTCAGTGAAGTTTTTGGTTTATTGTTTTTAAGGTAAGAACAAAATTTTTGTTATTAATTTAATATTAATTTTTTTTTATAATATACTAAAAATGAATTATTTTTGTTTTTAAAATGTTTTAAAGAATTTTAATATATTTTTTTATAATTAACATTACCCTACGTAACCGCGAAAACTTAAATTCTACAATTAACAAAAAAAAATATCATTAGTAATTACAATTATTCTTAAATCTGTTTTTCCCATAAACGAACCTTGTAAAGCACTAAATAGTCTAATTATTTACCTTCCAATCTCAATTTTGATCTATCGTCTGCGATTGCCCTTATATGCTCGTCTTCGTCTGCACGTACCTTCCAGGACTGCTTACTGCTGCTTTTTAAATTTCGCGCTTCCTAAACGTTAGAACTGTCAGATTTCTTCTTGACCGTCTTTCCAAATGTCCAGCACGTCTTGTCCTCTGGATTGTGAGATGTTATTATTAAAGTTTTGTACCTTTTTGTGGAGTTTTCTCCGTTTTATCTCTCCAGTGATGCAAATACTGTGTATACCACCCAATGTGCTTTTCTTCTGCCTTGGGATATTGCATTTTTACACAACGTTAACAGCATTCTATTGGAAGCTCATGACGTCAAGGTAGCAATTTGGTCTGTCAATTTTAGAACCACCCAAATCGTGGCGGTTCAAATTTTTGGTTTATTTACATTACAATTAACAGTTATTTTTAAATGTGTGTAAAGCACAAACCCACAGAACAAATGCATTCAATTGGCAATAATGATGACGTCATGAATTTAGAACCAAAGTAAAACCACTGTCAAAAAATCTGTCAATTTTATGTCAACCGAAACCGAACCGAAACTGAAAAAAATTCGCCTAATGTTTATTTCGCTCGGAGGTTATGTTTCTTGACTTGTTTTCTTAATAACTTCTTGTAAAAATTTCTCAGCTCCCCAAAATTCTGGCGTCCCCTATTCTTTCTTCTAAAATCAACAAACTTTTTACATTTTTGTCCCGTTACTATGCAATGTCCGTGATATCTCGATGAGAGTTTTTACTACTCTTCACATAAATTCATTACTTACAAACTAGATTTAACAGATTTTTTTATATTTTATTTTGACATCTAACTATTTATTAACTTTTGAAATTTTATTAATTAAACCCTTATCTTATCTACACTACACTGTCCACTTCATCCAAAATTATTCTCATGTACATTGTTTCTCCCTTTTTCTATACATTTTTTAATAAGTATTCTAAATATGCTAAACATTAACTTTTCAAATTCTTCCCTTTTTCAATGACTAAACCTTTTATTTATATTTTCTCTTATTTAACTTTTTGTGTTCATTACAATATAGATATTTTTTATATATATTTAGGTATTACTAATATTGTGTGAAACTAACTACTCAGTGGACAAAAGCCCCAACCTGCGTTGAATTACGTCCACAATATCTACTCATATATTCCTTATTATTAGCTTTTGTAACATTTTTTTACTGTTTTAGAATTGTAGGAGATTTGATTTATATTAGCTTAAAATACATTTCTAAAACAGTAAAAAAAAACAATAAAGATATGTTCTACTTTCTCTAAAGTATTTTACATAAATAATGCTGCTAAAAAATATATATTTTAAGTTATGGCGAATGCGCAGGTGATACTGACCACAAAATAGAATAACACTGTCATACAAACTTTTGTGTCGAACTATTAGAAAAAATAAAATTCATTAAATTGAACAAGGACTTGTCACGGTTATTCTAGATACAAACGGCAGCTGTAAACTCAGTTTGGGGTATAATTGAAACAACAAAAATAAACATTCCTAAATAATAATAATAATCTTTATTAATCCTTTGAACATTTTACATGTATAGGACAAGTCAATAATACACAATTACACAAACTGAGTCTACAAAAAGTATAAATTGAAGAATAAATAATCGTACTTTATGCTAGTGTGTTTGAGAAATAATCACTCACAGCATAGTAGGCTTTTTCTAAAAGAAATCTTTTTATATTAATTTTAAAAACATTGTCATTCATTGATTTATATCTAAATCTATGACACACATGATTGTATAGACAAGTCGACCATTACTAGTTCGGGATGCTGTAGGCGCATGCGTTGGAAAGTGTTTACCATAACTATATCTGTAAAAATACATAATTTTGAAATTTTATATCAAATTTAAAGAACTTTGCGATGTTGTTAAAATTATAAAGCAAAATAGAATTATTGTAATATATTCTGTGAATTGTGCATTTGCGCCCAGGAACGACTTACGTTGGTAGGCCCTAACCACTATTCAGTGCAGGAATGAGGGAAACCTGGATAACCTCATTAATTAAGGGGGTAGTCAAATATCAACCGGTATCAATCTCTCACATTGACCCAAGCTAACATTATTCCACCCTACCATACCCGCAGAGAGGGTCCCAATCCTCTCCACGAATATAGCTTATATACGGTCTACCGGCAGCTGGGCTCGAACCAACTCCGATCTAGTCACCTCGATTCAAGTACTGACGCCTTAAACCGCGCGACCACTGACCGACCGAATAATAGTACTGTTACATACTTTAGGTATTGTTTCAATTAATACTGTAAATTTCCTTAATATTTGTAAAAAAAAATAATAGAAGTAAATTTAATTTTACACTCATTTTTCAGAGTACATTTCTTTATCTTGCTGCAGCTGTATTATTAATTAGGTACCTATTAAGTAAATAAAACTACTAATAATGTTTTTCGCGAATACATTGTAAAAGGGCCATCAGCCATATAAATATCTATGATATTTGGAAGCTCTTACAATTCTCTTTACAACAGACTTTAAATTTTATAATTCCACCCAATACTTAATAAGAATTTTAATTTTTAAGTTGACACTTATGTACAAACAATTAGTAACGGTAAAAATATCACTAATGTGAGTTAAGTACGCCAATGGTATAAATTTAGCATTTCTTGCGTTACATTGGTTTTTGGCGATTTGTTATCACTTTCGTAAAAAAAACACAATTGTAAAAAACCTTATAGTTAATGAAGCTAGAGAAATTGCAGTTTTGTGACAAATTTATCTTGATCCTACATTAAGTACGAGGCAGCTGGCATCTGTGTCTGGGATCAATCGAACTAGCATACAAATCATTTTGAAGAAGAATGAATTCTATCCATACAAAATACCTTTAGTCCAGGAATCTCATGAGGATGATTATGACCGCCGTTTGCAATTTTGCGAAAAATGAGTGAGCGAGCAGGGAACGATCTACAGTTCATTTTTAACATTTGTTTTTCTGATGAATGCAGTTTTTTCTTGAATGGGACGGTAAGTCGTCACAATTGCCGCTATTGGCTGCATACACAGCAACCGGAAGAATTAAATGTATGGGCTGGAATTTTAGGTAACTGACTAGTGGGTTCTTTCTTTCTATCTGGTAATTTGGCTGAAGACGCTATTGACCCTGCCTTGACTGATTACTGAAAATGTTCCAGAGTATGATAAAGATCATTTGATTTTTCAACAGAACGGTGCTCCTCCGGATTGGGAGAAGAGGCAGCATTAAGTGGCCTCCACCATCACCCGATTTATCGCCCCTTGATTTGTTTGTGGGGATTTTTAGAAAGTAGAATCTATAAAACACAGCCAGCTTCGCTGCAAGATTTGCGTCAAAGAATCGTCGACGAATGTCGTTGAATCACTCTGAAAATGCTTCAGAATGTAAGCGGATGTTTCGAACAAAATCTTTATTCTTGTACGGAAGCGGGAGGTCATCAGTTTGAACATTTAATCAACTAAGTAGTAAATAAGCAATTATAGATAACTTAAATTTTTTGGGGTGATGCTTACCCTTGCTTGGGAGTGAAAGTGGCGGAGTCAAAAACACCAGCAAAGAATATCCTCCTTTAATCTAAAATCGACGGGTTTAAGCGTTTTTCTACAATCTACAAAATGTCGCTGTTTCGTTTTCATTTGGCCGCCCTGTATATAATCAGTTTTATGAAGTACACTGTGGCATCTTAAAATTACTGATCATGCGAAATTTATTATACAATATTGCTAGAGTAGTATATTTGGATGTTTGGGCTTTTTATTATTTTATTAAACGAAACCTGAAAGTAACTTTTTTCTTTACTTTTGACTAGACTGGGTTCACTGTCAATTTAGGCTTTTAATTAGAGATTACAGAGGCCTATTGCGAGTCTACTTAATTGATTATCAGTTAGAATTGGCAGAAACAAGAACAAGTTACCAAAATAAAACTTGTTTGATCAAATTGTGCGTGTGTGATTCGATTAGGCGGCTTTTAATTCTATAAAATGTTAAAAATAAGTTTTCTATATTTATTCGCTTTGTCATATGGATTATATCTCTATTTATATTTCTTCTCTATTAATTTAAGCAGTGGAGAGTAGGTATTAAAAATACAAATGTCATATGGATATTCGTGTGGTCCATTATCTGAATATTGCTATAAAATAATGTTAATCCCATAAATTATGAAATTATGATGTAAAATCGATTTTAAATGAAAAAGTTTCATAAAAATAAGGCTCAATGAATTGCCAAACTTCGGAGTAGGTATTCATTAAAAGTTCATTGAAGTTTCATATTGTTTTCAAAGATAACAAAGAAGTACTCTTAATCGGATTATGAAGGAGAAAGTAGTTTATACATCAAGGTAATTTTTTTCGTTAAGTTAAACTATTGCCTTTTATAGAAAAGATGGGTATTACCTTCTTACAGTGGTAATATATTTTTTTTTATCTAAGAGTGGCTCAAACTGTTTAAAAATTAAACAGCATTTACTAGTCAAAAAAATATGCATTGTAAATAGTTATTTGCAATTGTGTAAAATAAGGAGTACATACAGGGTGATTCACAAATTCTCTTAAAAAATTTGGGAATAAATGCATCACGAAAAATGTAATTAATATTCTAAAACAAAAATTTTGTAAAATTCTTATAGTTTCCGAGGAAAAATTATTGTAATTGTAGTATTTTTAGCCTTTACATCGCTGGGCTACTGTAATCTCTAGCCAGGCTATTCCGAATATTGAAATCCGATTACTTATATTAACGTTTTTGTGATGCGACTGTTTGCATTAGTTTTTCAAGTGTCAAAAATGGCTAAACTCGGAGTTGATGGATATCGTTTTAATTTATGGTGAATTGAAAATGCTT
The DNA here is from genome assembly GCA_037114965.1 of Monochamus alternatus. Taxonomy (NCBI): domain Eukaryota; kingdom Metazoa; phylum Arthropoda; class Insecta; order Coleoptera; family Cerambycidae; genus Monochamus; species Monochamus alternatus. The sequence goes on along the minus strand of CM073429.1, from coordinate 76,538,923 downwards.
TTGCAGAACAATTTCCCGGTAATCATGGGCTAAATACAGCTACTTTTACCGCGGTATTCAGTGAGTGCAAGTGTAGTGTACTGCGGGCGTGACACGGGAAGTTTGCATCCGAATCGTGGAAGACATGGAGTTATGTGCATATCATGCACAGCCAAGCATTAATACCAATGGATTGGACGAGAAGGACCGGTACCATGACCATCACAATCTCCTGACTTTAAATCATTTGGACTTCTTTTTGTGGGGATATTTAAAAAATTAAGTGTATCGCACCGAAGTGGAAGAGTTCAACAATATACAAGAAGCAGAAACATTTGTGTTATTTTGTAGAAAATGGGTAAATGGTCCTAATTTTGTTGTTGCAATGTTAGGTATGTCAAACTATTTCATTAGTTAAAGCCACAAATTAATTTTACTAGCAATTCATAACAATAACGACAAAAGCGGTTAGATTCCCTGTATAATAAACAGAAATGTATGTTTAAATCATTTCAGAACTATCCTTTTTACAAAATTGTATTTGTAAGACTCCCCTGCATATTCAAAAATTTTGTTTTAGATAAGTTCTGAATCACGCTGCATATTATCTTTTTTATATTGCATTGCAAAATTTTTATATTTTTCAAATACGTAGCCATATTTTCAATTTATCAAATAATATTTTCTACACAGAATCAAAAAACTTGTGAAAGAGTAAGAAATAGTAACAATAAATGACATTGACATTTGTTTCTATGGATTCCATTGTAAAGAACAGGTCACTAGATCTATTGGCAAACATACACTCGCCTTAAACAGTTCATCTTTTTAAAAATGTATTGCAATACATTTATTTCTTTCTCATAAATCGAAAACTTTTCGAAAAATTGAAGAGATCAGAAAGTTAGTAAATGAATAGGTCTTTTTAGACATATTTTTTAAAAGGAAAAATATTTATCGAAAAAAATATAAGAAAAAAATGTTAAAAATACAAAATACCTACAGAGTTGAAAAATTTTGAAAAAGTGTTGTTTTATTGACAGATAATGTTCATCAAGTTTGGTTCCTTTAGCTTGATATACATGGAAGATAAAAAAGAAAACATTTTTAATTGGAATATTTGGATTGGCATAACTTTTCAGGAAAGGTTTTTTTCAATATATTGTTATATTATTATTATATCTGTGTATGTTTTTTTATTTTTATTTGAATTTTATTATTTATTGTTTATTTTAATTTTTAATATTTTATTGTGTATTTGATGTTAAAGTTAAATATTAAATTTTTGTTTGGGCGCCAATGATCCTTTTATGTATTATGTTTTGTGAGTGTATGTTGTGTTTCAACTATATTTCGTTCAATACAAACCTTTTATATAATATTTTTTTTTATCTTTATCTTACCTTATTTATACCAAATTTTGTTTATCCCTTGCTAGACACAGTTTTTTTAAATCAAAAGAGCAAAAGAAACTTAAATCAGGAGTCGGTTCAAAATATACAGGGTTTTATTTTATATTGTAATAACTAGTAACACTTTTGAAAGATTATCAATAATTTTGTGCTATAATCAATTGTAAAACAATAAAGAATATTTTCTTTTTAACATTACCTTTCTGATAATGAATTTTACCACACCAATGTAGATTAAAACTTGGATATTGAATTTAATTGAAGTTTATAAATTATACTCAAATATCCTTTATTTTTGTAATGTTGGTTGCATTCCTACAGAAACATAATTATATTCTAAAGTAAAATGGCTTCTCTTTGGATGACAGATATTATTTGCTCCAGTGAAATGATTGAAGTTCGACTTGGTTTTATACAGGTAAGTCCTGTAGTTTATTTTTATACTTTGCAAAGATTGATATTGTTAAAATCGATTTTAATTTATTATAGCTATAGATATTTTTATAGTGCACTTTATTTTTTTTAAGGTACCTGAGGTTAGGAATGTTTTATTTTCCTTCCTGGAAACTGCAAACTGCCTGGAAACTGGAAACTATCCTGTGGGATTCTATGGAACTGCACAATTTTCCTGGATACGGATGATATCTTCAGTTGTGGCAATAAAACTATACTGGATGATGTACAAATGGTAAATTTTAACTGGTAGGACGATATTTTTTTTATTTTTCTTGTTATTTTTAATCAATTTTTTTATAATTTCGGGAGCTCTCTTGCAATGCTGCTCTTCTCTAAACCCAAGCCGTAACTAGCAACAAATTCATTGTTTTTTTTTCTTGCCGCAGATTGCCATGTTATAAAAGTCCATTCACATGATTTTCTTGCAGTCTTTGTATGTCTTTTTTTATGCTCAATTCACAACACAACTTATAACTAATACAAATTTAAAATGTCCTTTTATCTTAATTATACAATTTTTAATTATTTTATTTAGGAAAATAGTCTTTATTTTGTGTTTTTGTTCATGTTCAAAAGATTCTTGTAAAGTCGCCTTCTCTTTTGACATTTCTAGAATTGATTATTTTAATTTGACATTTCAATTTAAATTTTAGGACATGATTTATTTGTAATTGGTTACTCGTTTGCATACCATATGTATATCAGATTTTTCTGTAGACTTTCTCCTTTTATTTTCTATATGGTGCTCTGAGTTAAATTTCTTTTTTTTTATGTTCTGAATGATAATAATAGTCGTCGTCATGCAAATTTTTGAAATTGATTTTTAAATTTGATAATAAAATTATTAAAATTAGTATTTTATGTTATGTAATATTATTTATTCTATGTAAAATTCATATCCAAGGATATCTATATTAACAATTCTTTATATATTTTATAAATTGATACTAATAATTATTAATTTTTATTTAACTTTAGGTTTGGTCAGGTGTTATTTTCATTTGATTTTCTGTGTATATTTCAAATTGTTACAATATATATATATATATATATATATATATATATATATATATATATATATATATATATATATATGGTTGTAAAATTTCTCCGGGTTCCTCTCTGCGATGAATCTGCATGGTCTTCAAAAGAACCATTTGTTTGACAACGTTTCGGTAAAATCTCATTTACCATCTTCAGGTCTTCTTACTTCTGCTTCGCGTTACTACGTTCGGCTTACTCAGTAAGCTTACTGAGGTGCTGGTTTAGTGTGCAATATTCCATTAAATGACATGGAAACCTTCTTTTAAAGCTGCAATTGTAAAAGAAATAGTTTTTTAATGAGTACAATTTTTAGATTATGTCTATTCACGTTATTTCTCTATTTTAAAAGAGTGCAGGCAAAAAACTTACCAGTGCTAATAATTACGTGCTTAGTAAAAGAGAAAAGTAGAAACAGGTGCTCCACCTACAAAATGCTACTTAATCCCAAAGTAAGTATCTACAGCTGACTATACACTTGCAGGAAAATAATCCGAGTAATCCTTCCTCTTTAAATGAAATTTGTAAGAGAACAGACAACTGTGGACTAGAAAATAAAACCGTAGCTGATTCACTGGAGAGAATGTAGGATAGCACATCATTTTTAATGTCTATTGTGCTATTTTATTCAGAAGGATTACCTACCTATCCAGGAGCGGACCGAGTCTGAAGAACGTTGGAGTGCAATTAGAGATTTAATTATGTCGTGTTAACACTAATGCCTTAGGATCCCCTTAATATCTTTTGAGAAACTTTTTAAGTGCTTATTATTTTGTAAGGGGAGAATGGACTTTTCCACCATACGAATATTAAAGTCGAACAAAGTTTGATCCAATTCAGGGACATTTTCCTACTCTTTTAATAAAGATATTCATGCTAGGAAACCGGTGAATGTATACAGGATAGTCTTAAACAATGACGTACGGAAGAATTTAATCCAGATATCAAACTAAAATATAATTTATTCAAGAAAGCTATTTAGGGTGTAAAATATTCATTTTTTCCAATTTAATTATTCGTTAAATGCTGACGTTTACGAAAAAAGATTTTCTGCAAACAAAGTTAATATTAAGTGCCATATACATTGAAAAAATAATTCTGTAATAGTACATTATACTATAAGGGAGAGAAATGCGTTATTTTGGCAGAGCTGCAATTTGAAGCCCGAGGGCTACAATGCACCGAGGACAAAATAGCATCTCGCCCGAATGGTATATACTATTTTTTCCACGGTCTCATTAACTTAAAAACACATATTTTGTCATTATGAAGTAAGTAGCACCAGAGTTATTGTATTCGGATTTGAGCATTTATTTAGTAGTCGTTGAGTTATTGTCATAACTACAAAATAAACAAACAAAAAGAATTGTCAAATTAAGGTGCTAGTTTGGTTTAGTTTAAAGTTTGTTTAGTGCACAATGAATAATTGTGAGTCGGAAGAAATTGTGGAGGCTGCAAATATTGCAATAAGCAATTTGCTGCCTACGAAGTCAAGTTCTTTATACGATATAGCCTACAATCGGTTCAAAAAGTAGTGCGCCGAGAGAGTTCAAGTATACAGCGAGAATGTTTTGTTGGCATACTTCAGTGAAAATGCAAAGAATTACAAGTCTTCCACATTATGGGCGCAATATTATATGATTAAGTCATGCTTGATAATTTACGACAACATAGATATAAGCATTTTCCCCAAGCTGATCGCATTTTTGAAAAGAACCGATGACGGATATCAAGCGAAAAAATCGAAAATATTAACAAATGAAATCGACCGTTTTCTATCAAGTGCAGATGACAAAGAATTCTTAATGATTAAGGTAAGATTACTTTTGTTGTTAGGTATTTCAATTATTAAGTATTTTGATTTTTTATAGGTTGGATTAATTCTGGGGATTGCCGGAGCTTGTCGAACTGATGAACTAGTCAATTTAACTTCAGATGATATTGAGGATGTAGACTCTTCCTTGATTGTAAAAATTCCAAACAAGACAAAGATTCCACGAATCTTTCTGGTTACCGATGTGGGAAATATGCTTGAATTGTTTCGAAAATATCTGTCCCTTCGTCCTCCCCACGTCAAGCATAAGCGCCTTTTTTTGTACTACAAAGCAGGAAAATGTAGTTCGCAGCCAGTTGGCAAGAATCTCATGGGAACAATTCCGAGTGTAGTAGCTTCGTATTTAAAATTACCTGATGCTGCATGTTATACTGGTCACTGCTTACGAAGCAGCGACATTACTGGCAGATGCCGGTGTGGATATCACGACAATAAAGCATCATGCTGGTTGGAAATCAACGACAGTCGCTGAGGGTTTTGTCGAAAACTCCATTGAAAATAAGACCAAAATTGCTAATCAGGTTTTAGTAGATACCACTACTAGCGCAATCACAAAAACTGTAAATGTAAGCGAAAGTAATATTCCTTCTAATATTAATTTTGAAAATTGTACAAATGTAACATTTAATTTAAATGTCAATAAATAATTTCAATGTTATCTTTTTTTTGCATGAAAAACGTTCTCCATAATGTAAACTCCCTTGGGAGCATTATACTCCCTTGGGAATAATCGGCTACGTCTGTTTCAATTTTGATGTCAAGAAACTGATTTCTACTCCCGACCGTGGAAAAAAGTACATTATTCTTCGTTCTTGCTTTGTTACTATTTTACTGCATTAAATCACTCGGTATAAACATGTAGTTTTAATTCTATTTTTACAGAGAGTGTTACAAATTGATAGGATAAGCCACAAATTCTTTGGACCAAAATGGAACTTTTCTTATGCCATTTTTCAATTCGAAGTTCCAATGTCAAAATAAAAACGTTTTAAATGATTTTTATTTATAACTCCGATAATTTACAGATATTTGTTTGAAATGTGGCACATATTTTTATATTAAATTGGAACACTTTTTATGTAATTTTATTCTAAAATGTCAAGGCATGAATGTAAAAAAGGCGGTTGCGATTTCAGAATTTTTGCCAAATTTAACGCATCCAAAAAAGTCGCTTTAGGTATCTTGTAAACCCAGCCTCAAATCAAAACATTCTAATAGTGAAATAAATAAAGTAAAAAGGCGGTCTATATAAAAAAATATATTCTGAAATCACAGGCCTATTAAAAAAAATGTGGGGATCTGTGGGTACTACAGCCTCATTTTACTCCGTTCGTGCTTTGATATTTTGGATAAAAATTACACAGAAAGTGTGCTAACTTAACATAAAAATACGTGCCAAATTTCAAAAGAATATCTTTAAAATAAGCGGAGTTATCAATAAAAATTATTATAATTTTTTTTGACACCTTGTATTTTAAAAATGGAGCTATCAAATTAAAAGTGGCATAAGAAAAGTGCCATTATTTTAATCCAAAGAAAATGTGCTTGACCTACTAATTTGTAACACCCCGTAGAAAGCTTAAACAGCTCTTCTAAAATATTTAATAATATTTTACTCCGAGAAATCAATTTCTGGTAGACACTTTTCACTAATATCTTCATCGCACTGAAATTTCGACAGGTTTCCTAATGAAGAATGTCTTCAATCAATTCGGCTTTAGTCATCAGTCAGAAATGATTATACTATAAAGGCATCTGAATCAGAACTCGTTAGCTCGCTTGATTCGCTGTAACCTTAAAGCTATTGACTTTAAATTTATAAATTCCAGAGATGAATATATTTTAAATATACATTCATTGGGTAGTACATATTTATTGTATATTGTCTGAAAGTATTTATTATTGTTTCTAAGCAAAGATAAATTGTATGTCTTTCTTCTTGAATATTTTTATATAATTGATTTGGAAACGTACTTTTAATTAACAAGGTTAATTAACCTAAGACAATTCTCAGGAAGTTCACAACGTTTTTAAAAGGGAACTTAATTAAGAAAATTAAATTTCGTCACGACTAAATAAAATGATGAGCATCTATTATATTTCAAAATGTCAGATGAATTAATAGACGGAAATATGCTCATCAACGATATATTTAATTACAATTTTTTACGGTCAATACAGATACTTATTATTTTATTGCTAAAAATATTTTTTTTGCATTTTTCTTTATTTAGACAAATAAAAAGTATCTATTGTGTTATATGTAACTGGATGGCTAAATACAGGGTATTCTATTTAAGAAAACCTGTTTATGTAGGTAATATTGTAAAACTGTGCTATTTGTAAAAAATCTTAGTATGCCAATGACTTCCCCATAAAAATAGAACAAATAATGTACAAGCTTTTTTCTTCTAAATTTAATGACAACGGAGATAGAGAAATTAATACTAATCAACTTAGCCAGTATCTTTTGGTATGAACGAAGTAAACTCAAAAAATGAGGACGGCGATATCAGATTTTTTGTATCTATCACCATTTCGGCTGTACCCCATAAAACTATCGAAAATCAACCACTCTGCAACGTTCTTTGGTGCATTTGCCCACCATGTTTTTATTATATTCTAAATTTTACAATGTCTTTTTACTAATTGTAACGAATTGCTTACTATTTTTAATCAGCTGGCTTTCTAATACGAAACTTATTTCTAATCAATACCTCTTTCTTTATTAAATATTTATTAATGTTATAATCCTGATTTTTCACCACTATTATCCATATTTTTAACTACTTTAATTAATATTATTACACCATTCCTTTAATTTCCTTGATACTGATATATCGCCATTTTAAAAAAAATATGTTTATCAATAATTAATTCTAACTAATTTTCAAACTGTATCTCTCTATCTTAATATTGTATCTATTTTTTTATTATATTGCAAATAAAATTTAACTGCTTGGAAAAAACATCAAAAGCTACTAATCAAAAATATGATAAATAAAAAACAGAAAGTCAATATTCTTTTTAGACATGAAATAGAATTGTCTGATCTATTTTATTTTTGTATAACAATATTGTACGATATAAGATAATGGCGTAATCAGAAATAATACTACCGAATATGGTATAACTTCGTTTTCCTCTTATATTTATGAAACGAAATGAAGGAACGTGGTGACGCATTAATGGGGTACTAGAGCAGTAGGAAGTAGTCAGTTGTGCTTGCTCTTCATTCTTTGAACAGCTAAAATGATATAGTAGACGGCAAATGAATCATATTTTCAGTTAATACAGTTTGCTCCTGTAAACATATCACTGCCCTAAGAGTAATATTTTAGGTAAAAGCTTCTTTGTGGTAGCTGTACCAAGATAAAGTTAGTTGGGCGTTAGGAACATGGATGTAAAAAAAGTTGATTATATTATATTACTGGTGACAAACTTATTTATCCAGGACCACTATATTAAGAAGGTTTAATACGTCTGTTTTCTGTGGATTAAAGGCCTTTTAACATACTAGTGGATTAGAATTCATAATATCACGCTTCGATTTTATAGCATTTTATTTAGAATTTACAGCGGTAATATCACCCCCAGCATTGGCCAGTAATGTTGCTGAGGAACGCGTCATTCCATGTTCGGAAAACTTTCTGGATTAGAGAGCCCAAGAAATTCAGCCACTTTTGAAAACGTTTTTGAAATTATGTTGATGTCTACATGTTGTGTAGCACATTTTCTAGCCACGCAAGAAAAATCTCACACTGGAATTTTTAGGTCGCAGATTGATGTATTTTTGATACATTTCTACAGCATTCTCTGAAAAAGGTTCTTTCATGATCGTGAAGCTTCTTAAAATATTTGTGTTCGTATCCGGAATGAGTACTTATAGGTAACTTTGTTTTGGACATGGATGATATCGAAACAGGTTAATGCATTGCATCCAAACACCTGCAACTCCCAAGATCATTGCAACCTGTAAAGAGTTGAAATATTAAAATCGTGTATTTTCTACCTTACCTTTTTCAAAAATTCTTCGATGTGGTTTCTCTCCAGTACCTTTGCCTTCTTTGGTTTATAATTTCTTGATTCTATTCTATTTTCCAATATAAAGTAAGTTTACTATACTTCGAAATATCAATACTTTTATGCACTTTCAACATTGATTTTAGCATGGAATATTTTGTGCACATCGAAGAGGCAGCAAACCGTTTCTCCACTTTGACAAATCTCTCTCTTGTTGACAAATAAACAAACGCATATCATAGAAACGATTCCAAGATTAGTATTCAACTGACAATCAATATTCTTGATTAAAATAAATTTGTCAAATATGACCTTTTTCAAAATCATAATTTTCCAACGATTTTCACCGTGGTCGTGGATAAAACGTTAAATTACATTCAGGAAATTAACCAGCCTTTAATCCTCTCGAAAAAATGTAACTCTCGATTGCGCTCCAAGTTGATTGAAGGCTTGTTAATTCCCTTATATAATTAGTAGCTATTATAATACACATGAAAGTATTGTAAAATACTTGGAGTAGATTTCATAATATCGTTAATTAATTTGACTAATATTGAATATTTAATTCACTTACAAAGCGGAATCAAACATGTGGTGAATCATGTTCCGTTGTTGAAGTAGTCTTCCTGTTTGGAACGAATATAACGATCCTTGAGGGAATTTCATGCACAGGATGAAGTAAATTTTGTACCTGCTTCCTACCTACCGCGTCCTTGGCCTAATGTGTCACATAATCCATCATTTTTAGAGTACATTATGTCCATTATTTTTTCGTGGCTGCTATAAATATGGAGTTTATTATTTATTAAAGAATATATCGCTTCAGTATTATGTCACTCCTAGTTTTTTTTGTCAAAAAGATATTTGTAAAATAAATTATAGATTACTTGGCTACCTAATGCTTTTTATTTTAATAGCTTAGTCATAAAGTACCAATCCAAAACAATAATTCAGATTATTAGTTTTAATAAAATGTGTATCAAATTTATTTTGTTCATCTGAAATATTATTTGATATAATTTATGCTTATGTTAGAAGGAACATTTTCAGTTCAGAAATAATTGCATAAATTGATAGGTATATTTTAAACTTTGACATATTGTATCCTGAAAGGCAATCGATTTACACATTACTAATCTGTATTTAGTTATATTAATATAATTAATTTTTAACCTTTACTCAAATGTATGTGTTAATTCGGCAATAAAGTATATTTCAAACAAATATTTACATATTCTTGATATCCAATAAAATGTTATTAAGTACAAGCTATTCTTTATTAAATTATATGTTAGATTTGCACGAAAGAACTAAAGTTATCTTTTCTTGTTCTAACAATAGTAATCTTTGTTCTAGAATTAAAATTTTTAAAGATAGTCTAAGGAAGCGTCTTTACTCTCACCTCCGCCTAATCCTAATGCATATGTTCTGTTTTATTTAGCAGTTTTAGTAGTGTTAGTGTGTAGTGTGAAATCGTTAGTTGATGGCTATTGTTAGTATTGCGCATTAATGCATGGAAAAATTTTTAATCTGTATTTAATATAATAACATACTTAAAATTTTAAACTTCATTCAAGTGAAGGTATATGGGTTAATTCAGAAATAAAGTATAGCTATTTGATATAAATATTTACATACTCTTGACATTCAAGCATTCTTATATTTAATTCAACACTTTCCTTTCTTAAAATTCCACTAAATTTAAGATTTACTTTAAAAATATTTTGTTAAAATATTAATAAACTGTTAATTATACTGCAAAATTTAAAGTGCCGCTAGAAACAGTGCAAAATAATAATATTTATAACGATTTATAATTGATATTAATGCAACACTTGTGAAGATCATTATCAAAACTATAGAAATAAAATTGTAGTAGGTATTATTTGTTACAAATTGTATTAAAGTTGTCTGTGCAGATGGACCCCAGGCTCGGCATGTGGCCACAATAGATAGATGTTACATAACGTCTGCTCGGGTTTCCTTCAGTCGGATAAGTCGTCGGTTGCCTTGCCTCGAATGGCATACTGAGCAGAGCTAACAAGCTTAAAAGCGGTAAATACCTGGTGTGCCGATAATAAATAATAATAATAATAATAATAATAATAATAATAATAATAATAATAATAATAATAATAATAATAATAATAATAAAATGGTAAAAAGGAACCATAAATTCACCTAATGGTGCTCTTCCTATGTACCCTTAACTAAACTAAGTAAAACTAAAAAAACAATTTTGGGCAAAGATAGCTAATATGTGAAGAGAAAAAAGAAAGACTGAAATTGATATTATAACTTTATTAAAAAAATTGCGATTAACGATGTAGATACGATGCAGAGGGCAATGAGGAAGAATAGCTGGCATGCTTACAGAATATATAAGAATGAAAAAAGAAAAAAAATACAACAGGCAGGCGGAAAATCGCACATCCTAAGCAAGCGAAAGCTGATTCTCTAAAAGCATATTTTACATGAACACAGAAAGTCTGTCTGCTCATTTTTTTTATATTATCATTAAGTTTATTCCATAAATGAATTGCATTGAATGAAAAAAACTTTTGAAAGGCTGCAGTTCTGTGCTGTGGAACCCTAAAAGTATAAAGATACCGAGTGTTACGGTGGTGCGGAGCTAATAAAAAATATTGTTTAGTATATATGTATGAAGTAAGCGGCTATTTTTCATATCTAAAATGGAATGTTCATTTAGATGTGGTGTAATATGATGTCGGAACGGAATATTGTAGGAAAACCGCATACAGGCATTCTGCACTTTCTGAATGAAACCCGAAAATTTTGAGTTGATGTAGTTGTTATATACCACGTCTCCATAAAATAAAATTGATAATACCAAACTTTGGCATAGATTATATTTCGTGTCCGGTGACATACAATGTTTATAACTGTATTAAACTTTGAGACGACCAAAAGCAATTTTTATTTTATTTGCTATTTCAGCCTGAAACGTTAAACCCGAATCAATCGTGACACCCAAATTTTTTACCTCGTATGGCTTTTTGCTATGTCTTTCTTTCCTTATAAATAATTAAATATTACTCACTCAATAGTAATAACTACTTTATAATGGAATGCAATATAGCAAGAATACTTAAATTTTAATTATGTACTTCAGTTATACTTTTTCTTAATTCAAAATTATTTCAAATATTTCCAATAATTCATTCGAGTCAATTAAAACTTCAAATAAAGAAAACATAACTTTATTTTGAGAATAACAATTGTTAACTCAACTAATTCATATTATGTAAATAATAAAATAAAACAAAACAATTCTTTAAACAAATATAACTTTATCTCATAAATATAATAGTTTTTTTGAACCCCGCCTCAATGATATTTTACGTAAGCTGCAAATTTTATATTGTACATACTATTTTATGCCAAATTTTCCAAAAATATTTCAAGAAGTTTAGAAGTTATAAATTTTTAATTGATTTTTTTTAGCAACTTTGGACACCCTATATCTCAGAAACGATGCCCTATGCTTATTTAACAAAATTACCTTAATTTTAAGCATAAAATTCATCCCTACATTTACTGCACATAATTACAAAACGTCCTCTACCTATATTTAAAACAAGAATATAAATTATGTATTCTAGTTTTGTCTTAATGCAGCTTTATTATTTACTTTATTCAGTGTTATTAAATATTATTTCAAAAGTTTGCAGTATCATAAAATAAATAAATCACTTAAGCGTTCAAATAAAGAAAACGAATTTTTGTTACGAATAACAATTGTTGGTTCAAGTAACGGAACCAAATCTGATTTGTCACAACGTTGGTGCTGTAGCCTTTTTTACACATCTACTGCCATATAAGTGTGTACCTGACATCCGAAACATCTTACATTTCTAAAAAAATTGAATGTACAGGGGACTCTTATAAATACAATTTTGTAAAAATAAAATCAAAAAGAGCAGGTCAAAAATGATGCGAGGATCGGACCCACATCGGTCTAGCCACCTCGATTCAAGTACTGACACCTTAAACCGCGCGACCACCGACCGACCCACTTTGGTGCAATATACTTCATTTTTAAAATTGTGACGGCCATGGTACCTGTTCCTCCTACAATCCCCTGGTTTTAATGCTTGGACACGCTGTATATGGTACGGATATAATTGAGCAACTGCTGCAATACGCCGTGGACGCCCTGGACCTCCATCTCTTCCACGATTCGTTTTCAAATTTCCCGTGTCATGCTCGCGATGCACTACACTTGCACTCACTGCACACCGTTGTAAAAGTAGCTGCATTTGGCGCTTGTTTACAGGGAAATCGTTCTGCTAAAGCATTTTCACTTCACCATGAAATAATTTTTTTTTACAATATTAACTCCTTTTCTCATGACGCATCTATACCCAAATTTTCTTAGATAAGTTCTGAATCGCGCTGTATAAGAACACATTATGTCAAATTGTATGAAAGAGATGAAAATAATACAATTTTCAGAAATTTCTCGATAAGTATATGTTTTATGGTATTAAATGTGTTTTAAGTTAAAGACACTCAAAAGAGTGGTAAAAAGTTTCAGTGCATCACGAAATGGAGTAAATTCGGAGGGCTCTAAAAAAAGGAATGGCAAGGGCGGTTCTCAGCAGCCAGCTCCATTTCGTGCAATGCATTTTCCAGTATATAAAATAAGACCACAATTCGCCCGAGGAAAACTGTTTAAAGAGAAAAATATATTTTTATGCTGAAAACTTAAAAGGGCCGTATCTAATGTGAAGGATTCCTTTAACGCCCCGGGCTATGTAAAAATTTCTGGGAAAATATTAAGGTGGTCCTAAGCTTCTCTCTTGAAATATGGCTCTTATGTGTATATTGGGTTTAGACACCTACTTCTAAAAACGTCTAGCAATAATAAAGCAGAGAAATATAAAACCTAAAGGATAGGGACGATGTACGCAATAAAAAAAATATGTGGCGGTGAAGCAAAAAATCTGCATAATGAATTCTAAGGGTTTTTAAACTAAAATGTCCATATGCCTCACTGATAGCAAAAATATACATGGTTATTCATGATTTATCAAAAAAAAATTGGGAATAGATGTCATGAAAAATGAAGTCAATATTATAAAATACATTTTTTCTAAAATCTATATATTTATATCTCATATCCGTCATCTTAACGCAGGCGATTCCGAATACTGAAATCCGATTTTAGTATTAACGTTTTTGCGATAGTGTTTACATAAGTTTTTCAAGTGTTAAAAAGTGTCTACTTAAGTAAGACAAAATGCTTTAGCAGCTTCGAGTTTGTACGTAGAACGATTTTCCGGTAGACATGTGCCAAAACTTTTACCGCGGGAGTGCAACGCGGGTGTGATATGGGAAATATGCAACCAAATCGTGGAAGAGATGGAGGTAAGGCGTCTATGGCACATTGTAGCATCTGAGGAACAGATTTTAGAGACTGTTGAAGAGAGTCCCCAAATAAGTACCAGCAGAGCGCTCAACAAGTACAAGAAATTCCCAATGAACAGAGGTTCGATTTTATCCGTACAATGTACAGTGTGCCCAAGCATTAATACCAAGGAATTATCATTACGAATTATATTTTGTGAAAAGTTTGCTGCAAATGCTCAAAATCTCAGTTTTGCAGCTAACGTGTTAATTACAGATGAAGCTATTTTTACACAGAATGGAATGTATAACATTCACATATCTGAAAATTCGAGCTCGATTCAACAGCATCATTTCCAACAACACTTTTCCTAAAATGTTTGGGCAGGGATTGTCGATGATCGCTTGATTGTACCAGTCATATTACCAAATTGAAAAGATGGGGTTCAATATCTTGAGTTGCTTCAAAATGATCTGCCGGGACTTCAGGAGGTGTCCGACTCCCAATGTGGTTCTTGACGATGACATTCTTCCTCATTTTCGACATAATATTCGGGCATACCACAATGAAATTCAAGAGATACGATGGATTGGATGAAGAGGACCGATACCATGGACGCCACGATCTACTGACTGAAATTCTGTTCTGTCTACTGACTTTTTTGTGGGAATATTTGAAAAATGAAATGTATCGCACCGGAGTGGCCACTATTAATGCTGCCAATAACTTACTAGTTTAAAACAGACGAAGAACCAGAAACATTTTTATTAGTTTGTAGAAACTGGCTAAAATCCGCCTAAATGTATTACACGTCGGTGGACAAAATTGCGAACATTTGTAACTCAGGCATATCAAATTATTTTATTAATAAAAATCACAAATTAATGTTATTAATTAATAATAACAATAGCAGCAAAAGCAGTTGAATTTGTTGATATAAAATAAGTGTAATAAAATTGTATTTATTTCTTTCCCTGTGAAATTCTTTAAATTTTTTGTCCGTTCATTTTTTATTGCACTTTATCGCCGTGCCGGTCGCGGACTGCATCCTTTGTCTTGCGCAAGATCAAGTTTCAGTGGACCAGTGTCGTGCAGAAGTGTATTTTTAAATAATTTTCAGACTTTATTTATTTTACAAAATTGTATTTGTAAGTCACCTGTACATTCAAACATTTTTTTTTAGATAACCGTGTATAATTCAGTTATTAAATATTATAAATAATTTGTCTTGTAGAGAACATTATATCAAGAATACGGGACCAAAGCGACAAGTAATTATAAACAATACTTTAAGTAAATTCAGGATAGTATAGTACCTACGGTGTACCGCAAGGTACAGTATTGGGACCACTGCTGTTTAATATATATAACTTATTTTACCAAGATTTTAAAGGACATATATTTTGTTTTGCAGATGATACAGCTATTCTCTACATGGATAATACATAATACATGGGACGAATTATTGACAAAGGCAGAATATATACCTTTTTCAATTATTAGAATCAATCTGATCTCTATTTGAGGCAAGTTTTGAATTTAGAGCAATTGAACATCCTGTATTATTCGTTTGTAGAATCATTATTGAGTTATGGTATTCTGGGTTGGGGCGGTGCTTTCAACTATAGCATAAAAAGACTGGAGGTTATACAAAAATGGATTCTTAATATAATTTACAAAAAAACTATTACTTACCCTACAAACTCTCTATACCACCTAGCTAAAGTCTTAGATATTCGTCAGTAGTAGTGTTATAGTATATTGTTGCATCAAAAGCTGGAAAAAAATAAAAATATTATGTCATTGTCAAAAAACCAGATACAAAAAACTTATCTCGCAGATTATTTCCTATTAGTTAAATTGTAACTGTTGTTTGAAGTTGTACCTTGTATCATTCATGCAAATGTTTGTTATTGTTATTACTTTATATACTATGTGGCAAATAAATTATTATTAAATTATTATTATTAAATAATTCAAATTTTAAAATCGCAAAAATTACTGAGTTTAATTGAGTAAATTTGTAAAGTAAAAAATTCATAGCCCTACACCAAGACAATGAGCTAAAGAATGACGAAAGAGAACAAAAAGGCGTATGGTGGTTTTGCAATGCCCTATTTTGCGTTATGCCGTGATATCACGGCAACCTGAGGATATTTGGCAGTCTGCATGCGTTGTTTAACATTTGCAAACCGACCCTCGTTTTCATATAACAAAAATATGGGGGAACGCGAGATATCTATGTTGATATAACTTTTTGTAAGTGTTCATTTAGTCACTCTTTCTGTAAAACAAAGGGAGATCAGTTTCCAAGATCAAATATCCGGGGTAGGGGTGGCTGTTATGACTAGAGTTTTAAATTATTACATTCCCAAACAATACGAATTTTTGGATTGACACAATCTTTGATAAGATATGTTGACAGCTTTGGAATAATTTTTAAGGCATTGTAGTACTACTGCAACATTAGGTATATAGAGGAAAGTTCATTGTTTAGGTTCAAAAAATAATTTCCTCTAATATTCCACTGTTGTTAAATAAATTTTTAAAACGATATTGATACACTCAATACCTATTCAAACATTCTTTCATCTTTAAATATCAACATTTTTTAATAATTTTTGAAGAAATTCCACAAGAAATTCTAAGCTGTTGGTCGAATGTTTGTGTTTTTTGTTATTCAAATGGATGTCTAGCTTAATATTTCTATTAATATTCTGCCTTTTACTTTTACTATGACAAATATAAAACAAGTGCCAGAAAATAAAAAAAATTTGAAGTTCTGCGTCTAAAATTAATGAATTAATGTTATAATCCTTACATATACATATAACATATAAAATCAATATTGTAATATACTTTAGTTGCCTAAAACATCTAATATTCTACTGTGGTTAAAATAGCTATTTATGATATGCGTGTTAAAAGTAAGATTTTATTTTGTGAGTGAAGATGATTAAAAAACGAGCGTAGCGAGTTTTTTAACTTCACGAACAAAATAAAATCACTTTTAACACGTATATCATACACTATTTTTTCTGCAAAACAATCGGAAGAACTTTAAACTCAATAAAAATAAGAAATCAAAAATACCACACAGATCGCAATGTTTATGAACCAAAATTTTCGTAGCAACCAGTGCTGTTGTTAGTTACGGAAAAAACGCAAAAATATTGACAGCATTTTCTAGTAATATTATAAGTATAATGAATAATCTCGATAATGAGCGTAACGAATCCAACATTGGAATTATTCCCGGCGAAATCAAAGGAACAGTACGAAATCACTTATAGACGCTTTTCGGAATGGTGCAACATTAAAAAGGTCCCTGGGAAATGTAACCAAAGTGTTTTGCTGGCATATTTTGAGGAAAAAGCCAAGATATGGAAATCGTCAACGCTGTGGTAAAATTATTCCATGATCAAAACTATGTTAAAAATAAAGCAAGATTAAGATATAAGCAAACATTATAAACTTATTGCTTTTTTAAAACGGGAGGGTGAAGGATATCAAGCAAAAAAGTCAAATGTTTTGACGAAGACGCATATCGACAAATTTCTTACAGAAGCAGAAGAAGAAAAGTATCTGATGATGAAAGTCGCCGCAATAGTGGGTGTCTTCGGGGCGTGTCGCCGGGAGGAATTGTGTCAGATGACCATCGACAATATCGAATATTTGGGCACTTCGGTTGTTGTGACCATACCAGATACTAAAACGAAAGTGCCTCGGACTTTCAGTGTTGTTGATGAATTCTATTTAAACTTTTTTAGAAAGTATATGGCACTCCGGCCACCCAACGCTGACCACAGACGACTTTTTCTTAAATATATGAAGAATAAATGTGTGAAGAATCCAGTCGGAATTAACATGTTTGGTAAAATGCCTGCCGATATTCTTGAATCTACCAAATCCTCAACTCTACACCGGACACTGTTTTCGTCGTTCATCGGTGACATTGTTAGCAGATTCTGGTGCAAATCTTAGTACCATCAAGAGACATGGAGGATGGAAATTTTCGACGGTAGCTACATTGAAAATTCACTGGAACAGAAGAAGGAAATTGCGTGCCAAATACTTGCTACTGCTGCAACTACTATCAAGACCACCAGTACTACCAGTAGTATTTTTACAGAAAATAGATGTGTCACACATGTTGACAGTAAAACCAATTTAAGTATGATGACTCCGCAGGGAATTACAATTTCAAATTGTTCTAATTTTACTATAAATGTTCATAGTAATTACTAGTTAAAATCTTGGTTTGTACTTATTTAAAATAAAAAGTTGTTCATGTGTTTGTTAAAACGTTTTATTAATTTTCAAAACAAAATTTAAATAAACTTTGATTTACTTTTAACACGCTTGTCAAAAAATGACATTTTTAGCATCAAAAATGACAATTAAAAAGCCCACTTTTAACAGTTTTGTAGAAAAAAACTTTTAAAACATCAGTAATGCCTTCAATACCTACTCAAACTCTTTTATCTTTAAATATCAACATTTTTTAATCATTTTAGAAGAAATTCCTCATGAGATCGTTATGGAATTGTAAGCAGTTAGTTAATTTTTTGTGTTTTTTATTATTCAAATGAATGAAACTAGCTTCGTCTAACTGTTAATTTTTTGCCTTTTCATTTCTTTATTCTTCCAATGCTGAATAAATTGGAAATTATTACAATTATAAAACGAATGCTAGAGAATAAAAAAATAAGTTTTACACCTAAAAATGATTGACATTATAATCATTACATATTGCATAACATATACAATCAATATAATAGTATCCTTTAGTTACCTAAAATAAATTACAAGTCAATATCGCTTAAAAAAAGAAAATTAATCTAACTTTAGTATTTACACTACTTTCATTAACAGTTAACAGCAATCAATATGGTTAAAAAAGTATGGCGTTATATTTTAAAATTTTTAAAAGTACACTGACAAAAATGACGTAAATATCGTAAAAAAAAAATGTTGTAAAATCTTATAGTTTCCGAGAAATAAATTATTGAAGTTGTAGTATTTTCAACCTTTCCATCGCTGGGCTACTGCGATTCAAGAATAGCTTTAGAGTTATTCCGAGAAAGGTATGCAGAGCACCTCATTCCTGATCATAGAACCTTTACAAGATTGGAGATGACCTTGCAACGGAATGAAGATGCATTTTCTGTTCGGAAGAATCAAGTAATTGACGAAAAAGTAAGAAATAATGTTAATATAGCTAGACTGTTATACTATTTCGAACAAAATCCATGAAACTCTATACGGCAGGCAAGCCGGAAATTGAATTTGGATAAATCAATTGTTCAACGAATTTTAAAGACCCATGGGTAACATGACTACAAAATTCACAATTTGGGATATTTTCCTGAGCATCACATTGAAACAAACTGAACCTTCCTTAGCACATTTCTTGGACGGAAAAAGTTCGTTTGTCAGTAATGATCTGCCAAATAGGCGCAACGAACACTACTGGTCCATTGAAAATCCCCACATCGTAAATCCAATGCCATTTTAGAGTAAATGTATGGTGCGGCATCATCAGTAAGCATTTGCCTCATTTTTTAAGTTTAGTTATTGTTATCATAGATAGATATATAGATCATTTATTATCCATTTAGAGCAGTACAGAGATGCTATGGGATTTGTAAATTTAACACTATTTATGTGCCAACCAGGTATATACAATTGACAAAAAAAACATATTTGAAACAAATATAGATACATACATATACATATAAACATACATATATACATGCATATACAGGAATACAATACAAAATGATGATATTTTTACAACAGTGTCAAATTCAACGATATACAAAGTATATCATCATCATAATACAATCCACATATACAATGAGCAAATACAAAATAAATAAAAAAGGAGACCATTATTTTATTATTACTTATAATTAAGAAATTCGTCAATTGAATAAGCATTAATCCCAATCAGATATTTTTTTAACCTGGTCTGGTAAATGATTATACAGCTTCAGTTCAAGAACATCATGATCTTTCGAGGTAATATTGAGCTGTCTATAGGGAATACAGAATTTATTTTTATTGCGGGTGTCATATGTACGATAAAAATCATTTTTCATAAATTTATGTTTATTTTCAATAACATACACCAAAATGTTAAAAATATATAAACTAGGCAGAGTAAGAATATTATATTTTTTGAAAAGAGGTCTGCATGACTGGACAGGCGAAACAGCAATACATCTAATTATATGTTTCTGTGTAATAAACACATTTTGAGCTTTGGAAGATTTTCCCCATAGGACAATTTCGTAGGCTAATTTAGACTGAACCTCTGCATAATAGAATAATAATAAACCAGATATATCTAAAACACTCTTTAGAATTCTAATTTCGAAGCACTTGGAGTTCAACACATTGGCAAGTATATCACAATGATTTTTAAACGTATCGTCAAACACGATTCCTACCATAACTTTTTGTTTTAACTGTATTAAGGAATTATCGAGTTTAATGTAATTTTTAGGTGCTATTTCTTTTGAGACTCTTTAGGATGGTAATTCCTTATAACTTTTAAATGGGAAGTAATACAAAAAAAAAATCTCTAATAAAAGTTTATCAAAAACAAACAAACGTGGTAGTTACAGATTAAGCTACACGAAAAAAATACAGTAATAGGACTTTCGAAGATGTACTACCAAATAGAAATTTTAGCTACGAATTTATATTCTTATTTTTTTATTATTCACATTTAGGAAGTCCTGTATAAGACAACTAATTATTATTGCCAAAAAAATTAAAAGTCCATTATTTTTGTATAATTAACATTCTTATATATAAAAAAATAAAATAACACGTATAGCGAAATTCCTCCTTCCATTTGTAGACCGTATAATCAAATGCCTTTGGTGATAAAGGTTATAACACTGTATAACCTTGCGGCCGTAAGAACTCCATAAAAATTTAAATTACGCACCCACAGGTTGAAAAAATTTAAATGAATAATCTAAATTTAAATTAAGCCATAGCGGGACGTAGCCAACCTCGCATAAAGAAGTGTGCATTAATTTTAGTTAACCGTCCCCTAAATTATCGCCGGAATGTCCAGGAACTAATCTTGACAGTGTCAGCTGCAAATTTATCTGATCTAAGTTTTAAATTAATAAAGACATGGTAGGACACGATGCCGCTGCTCACTTGAATTATAGTAGCCACAAAGACGATGTCATCCCCAAATTACTTCTTAATCTCCGACGTCGTGGCTTTCCTTTGTGTTATGTGTGTGTTTACTCATAAATTTACTGACGTCGTTACAAAAATAACTGCTTATTTATAGGCTGCCGAATAAACTGCAGCGTATTAAATGAAAAATAATGGTATTAAGGCCACATAATACCTTTTAGTGGGTTGCTCGGGTATACCACCACTGCTAACTAAAATAGGTCATTAATTCTGTATATTTGAAAATTTATCACATCGTAAGTCATCGTTAAGTGTAGACCTTTTAATAAATGCGCTTCCTTATGTTCTTCCTATGTTAAAATCAGGCCCATTAAAAACTAAATAAAAATCACTCAACAGTAAAAAATTCAGTGCAAAAGTGTATTGAACAACGTCTTAACAGGAGTAAATAACTTGTACAGTAAAATTAAATTACTAAATATTAAATTTTGAGTACAAATCTCTGATCTTTTAAATAACCCTGACCTCGGTAACTGGTCGCTGTCAGTAACAAAATTAAAATGCACATCCCTAGTCTTTGACCTGCCCTTGTTGTTCTCTAGTTAGGCTCTGTGGAGCAGGCCCACTATCGGTATCTCTAGGCCCGCTCATATATTGATATCGGCTCCTGTTGTTGGTATTACGACTGATACGGTCGGAACCGTTCCTCGGTGGTCTTCCGAGACGTTTCTTAGCCGTCTCTGTAACTGGTTGCATCCCATGCTTCCAAACGTTTCTACGCTCTTCATTGTCGACATCTTCAGTGATGACTCCGCAAAAGCTTAGTCGAGATTGAGGAAGCTTAGCTACTCAGTTGCGGCTAAGATTTTGTGCCAAGTCACAGTCCAAATACATATCACTAGCCATATTACCATTTACAAAAAGAAGAACAAACAAGTCGTCAAAGATACAATCCCAAACATTTAACATTTCTTGACAATGGATATGTACTTCTTGAAATGTCCTTGATTTGGAGTCTGCCTAGTAACGACAACTATGGCGGCCATGCCATTTAGGAAAAAGAAGCACTCATCGGAAAAATAAATATTGGAAAGAAAATTTGGACTATCGCCTGTTCACTCATGACCTTGCACCTCAGGCACCTGAAAAAGTGCTAAAGCCATTATTGATCATCTAAATTATAGTTTCCAAATATGTTTATTATGAAAATTTATTTAATATAGACTTGACTTTCTCTTGTTTTTTTACTTACTGTATTAATGGTTATAAATTAGGATACCCTGTACATATAACGAATCTCGTATTCGTATAATGTAAAATAGGGGATTAATTTCGATAAAAGGACTTGTTATTCGATTAGATTTTGTATGAAGAAGTATCCGGTTGAATGTAGTGTGAATGTACATGTTCCATAACTTTAAATCGTCGCCTCTTGTGTCGGTTGTCACAAGAAAACGCTTGGAAATCGACCCAATCGTAATGGTCTGTTTCCGGAGAACTTGTTTATCAGTTACGGGTTTGCCTAAGGATAACGTCGTTTGTTCTATTTTGGAACAAAAGGGTGCACTTAAAGTTTTTTCTTTTTACAAGCTACAACCGTACAACACACATTTTAGATAAACCTTTAAAGGTCAGTATACACATTGAGAATCACAACTTATACTTGAGTTACATATATCTACTTATCAAATTGTAATACGAATGATTAATGATTGTATAATTTTTCCTTGTCTGACTTGATATCATTTTCATTATTTTTTTAACTGTGATATCGATATTTTGTTGCAATTATTATCACCTGCGGTTCATAGGTTTTTTGGATAGGTGACCAAACTATTCTTTTCTCAAAAGTACTTAATATGGCAAAGAGAATTGCACTCTTTGATTGGAGTCTAGTCAGCTTTAAAAATTAAATATATTTAATTCAAAGAAACAAACATATCAGTAAAAATATTGTCAAAATGCTAAAATTTTAAGTTGTTAACAAATGTTGGGTTCTGCTTTTACAATATGTAACACGTTCCTCTGAATAGGAGGATAGTATAGACTTACTGTGTGGATACAAAAAAATAAAAAAATGGGATGCGGCAAGCTCCATTTTCAATCGAATCTTTGGGATTTAACAGGAACAACTAATGACGACATCAGTTATATTTTTTTTCAGAAACACACCCAATTTTTTCCTGTTAACAAGCTCTCTTTTTTCTAATATATTTTTATTAGAGAAATTTTTCGTTTAAAAGTTATAAGCATATCTTCCTAAAGAGTCTCAAAAGAAATACCACCTAAAAATCACATTAACGGTGGAATCAAGTAGTCATTGGAAAGTAATTGAATGTTCGTTATTTATATATAGAATAATATAGAAGAAAAAATCAAGAAGAGCTGTAAAGTTATATGGAGAAAGGTATCCAGAGCGCCTCATTCCTGATCATAGAACCTTTACAAGATTGGAGGAGACCTTGCGACGCAATAAAGATGCATTTTCTGTTCGGAAGAATCAAATAATTGACCAAAAGGAAAGAAACAATGTTAATACAGCTAGACCATTACAGTATTTCAAACAAAATCCACGAAATTCTATACGGCAGGACGTTCTTTGAACGGACGAAAGTCGGTTTGTCAGTAATGGTTTGCCAAACAAGTGCAACGAACACTAGTGGTCCATTGAAAATCCCCACATTGTAAATCCAGTCCAAAACCAAGACCATTTTGGAATAAATGTATGGCGCGGCATCATTGGTAGGCATCTAATTTGGTTTTGTTGGATAGTAATGAATCAAGTATATATACTAATAGATATTGCAATAAAACTATATATATAAAGATGGCTGATATATGTTGTAGTTATGGTAACTGCTAATGATAAAAATAAATAAATAAAAAAGAATTTTCCAATTCACATCGGCTTTTTCTTCACCGCAGAGTGTAGCTGAAGGTCAGTCTCTTCTCCAACCAGGTGGATCAAGATATCCCATCAGAAATAGAAATACGAAACAATATCCAGATCATATTTTATACCAGGCTGTAGTAGATTCTGAAGAACCTGAAACTATAGAACAAGCTCTAAATAGTGATAGGTATAGGGAATGGCAATCAGCCATAGATATAGAGTTAAAATCAATGCATGATAATGATGTATGGGATTTAGTTGATAGGCCTGAGAACAGAAATGTGGTTAAAAATAAGTGGGTATTTAAAATAAAAAGGGATGCAACCGGAAAAATAGTTAGGTATAAAGCACGTTTAGTAGCGAAAGGCTTTAGTCAACAATATGGAGTAGACTATAACGAAACTTTTTCTCCTGTAGTTCGTTATAATTCCATTAGAATGCTATTTGCTTCAGTTATCAGTTGAATTAAATTTAGAAATTGATCACCTTGATGTTGAAACTGCTTTTTTGCATGGAAAATTAGATAATGAAGTCATTTATATGACTCAACCAACAAGTTGTGTTTCCAAGGGAAATGAAAACAAAGTATGTTTTCATTTCATGTATGTTTTAACAAAACGTGCAATTTATGGTCTTAAACAATCATCTCGTTTATGGTATAAAGCTGCACAGAAAGTCTTGACTAATTTAGATTTTAAAGAATCTCAGCAGGAACCTTGTGACTTTTTTAAGATCACATATAATATAACTATAATAATAGCTTTATATGTTGATGATTTTTTCTTATTCTATAATAAAAATAGTATCAAAGAACTTTTAAAAGTAGAATTAGGAAAACATTTTAAAATGAAAGATTTAGGACCTGCATTTATTAGGATTAAAAATTGATAGAGATAAAACTACTTTGAAAATTAGTGAAGAACATTATATTTTGAAAATACTTGAAAAGTTTGGAATGAGTTATGCAAAAGTAGTAAATAGTCCAATGGATCCAAATATTAAACTAACAAACAATGGAGAAAAAGTTGACGTACCTTATCAGCAACTTATTGGTTCATTAATATACCTTTCTGTTACTTGTCGACCAGATACCGCATTTGCAATATCTTATTTAAGTCAATTCAATAACTGTTATACAAGAGAACATTGGCAAGCAGCAAAAAGAATACTGAGATATTTAAAAGGAACTAAGAGTGTAGGATTAGTGTATAGTAAATCCAATAGCAAGTTAGTAGGATATGTAAATTCAGATTGGGCAAATGATATAAATGACAGAAAATCTTTTACTGGTTTTGTGTTTAAATTTGCAAATGCTGCAGTTTCCTGGGAATGTAGGAAACAGAAAACTGTAGCACTTAGTTCTACAGAAGCTGAATACATGTCATTAACAGAAGCTGGAAAAAAGCCTGTTTTTTTTACGAGTTTTTTCGATGAACTTTTTGAAAACATCAAATGTAAACCAATCGAATGCAATGAGCCTACTGTATTATATAATAATAATCAGAGTAGTCACAAAATTGCCGCTAATAGACGCACAAAACATATAGATGTGCGATATCATTACATTCGAGAGCTGGTAGATATTAATAAAATAAATCTTGTATGTCTTTCAACAGATAAAATGATGCTGATGCTTGTACTAAACCATTGCATGGACCTAAACATAAATTTTGTTGTAATGTAATGTTGCTATGATTGTTACCTTCTGGGCATTATAGGCATTGTGCCTCTGTCCTTCTAATTAAATTAATAATAATAATAATAATAATAATAATAATAATAATAATAATAATAATAATAATAATAATAATAATAAACTTATAATTAACAATTATTAAAGAATCTTGTTGACCTGTTATTGACATGTTACTAACCGACGGTGAATGCCAGCACCTCGCTGTTATGTAAAACATTTTAATCAATTTAATTATTCATTTGAGCTACTAAAATATTCATCTAAACAGAAACAAAACTAATTAATCTCAGACAATATTCAATCTTTACAGTATTTACACTTCTCAACGAATAGTTACAGTTCCTTTGATTGTCTGCTAACGAGACAATGAAAGCTTGCATTATAAGGAACGGGCTAGAAATTACACAACCATTTCGAAACTCAGCAAAATCAACTTCAGAATAAAGACTTACAAAAAGTTAACAAGTAATTTGAGCGAGTCCGTACTTATATATTAAACAAGCATGAAACCTTCCATTATTCTGCTCGTTAAGAAGTCCAACTAATTGAATATTGTCCTTAAGCGGTGCTATCTCAGCTCTTTAATTTCATAATAAGCCTATTAAGTATCAAAGTTGGCGGGGTTATAATTTTTTGTTATATACATCAGCCAAACTCCGAAATCTTACAACTTACACTTAATCTCATCCCCTTTTTATCTTAAAATTACTCCAAGGGGTAATAAAAAATCTGTAATCTTGAATTAAAGTTGCATTTAAATTTAATGGAAACCTTAATTGTGTTACTACGTGCGGCATAACAGTGGTATTAGGCAAGGAGAAAGATTGTCATTATCCAAATCATTACTAGTTTTCTTACATTCTCATTAAACTGATGTAACTTATATGATTAAAATTATGTGATCATCGTCTGCTAAATCACGTCGCCTTTGTAATATTTGTCTGTCGAATCACCTAAATTTCAATCTAGAATTCTGTAATGTGCTGTAGTGTGGCGACACCAATGGTAGTATTTGGAAACATATACATCAGGCCATAAATGTTAGAATTTGACATTTAATATTGACACTGTAATAACTTCTCTTTTAATAGAAATTACTTATTTAATTGGGTTTGCAAAAATTTACGTATTTTTTATCTACTATTTTAAAACATTAAAATATGTGGCACTGATATCATTCTAATACTTCACGCAAAGCTTTTGTGACCAAATATTTCACATTGTGCAATTATAGTTTATTTATCGCGGTAAATCTGTACTGCCTGGATACGAGAACGGAACTGCCTACCCCGAGGTACCTACAAATTCCACCCTTAAGAAAAGGAGTGATTATTGACTAATGCCTCGTCCCTGATTATACTCTCTATATCTAATCTAAGACATTTAAACTATCTAACCTTGTTTTCTAGAATTCTACGTTATCAAATATTCTCTTTCTGTGATGGTGCCAAGAGAGAGGTCAGAGAGGCTTTTAGTTCTATTTCTCTGTAAACTGAAATTATTTGAACGGAAACAATAAATTATTCGTTTGAGTGAATTATCAACCTTTACTTACGTCTTTAAACTTATTATAAATTATGGTTAGAAAGTCTGGTCCCCTTGTTAAATCGACATCCCGCTTCAGTTATGTTACAGTGTGCTGCCGCGTACGGTGATTCACTGCAAACGGGCAATGGAACAGACTAGAAAAAGCACGGCTGCTCGAATTTAGCCGACGATGATATGACAAAGTCAATTGAAATCACTTGAATGGTAGGAGAGGGATGCAAAAGAATAAAACATTTTTGCATTTGATAGTTGACGTCTACGTTATGCAACCGTATATTTCTTTATAGTTGAGAGTGGTTGAGAAACTGAATGGACATATATTAAAGGAATTTATGGATTCCCCTATTAAGCTGGAAAGCAGTTCATATAGCAGCAGTTATTTTCAAGACAGTGAATATAAAATGTTTGATGTACTCTATTTTTAATGAAGGAAAATATAATTTTGTGTACCACATTTTATGAAAAATATTAACAATAAATTACAATTTATTAATTCTAATATAATTATGAATCACATTCTTATGTTTACAATGCAATTAACGGCGTTATAAAAATGTTTGGACATAATATGTCCTGTCCATTTTCAACTTGTTCTGCAGGTCTACTTTTTGTAACTTCAGTAACATTGGCATTTTTGGAAGATTCTGCAGAAGATCCAGAGCACCTACTAGCTGAAGGCATATTAGTGCCAATATATTTTTTTTCTATTTCCACTTTATTGGACATTGAATTTTCAATATAGCCTTCAGCAACAGTGGATGATTTCTAACCAGCATGACCCTTAATATTAGCTGTACCTGCTCCAACGTATTTTTGCCAATCAACAAAAACTTCAATGCTCAGTATCCGTTTGACGAAGAGACACATATCTTTTGTACCATATCTTGGTGACTTCTTTTCATTATCAATTTTACTAAATATGTCCTATATTTTAGTCTTGGATTACTTTGTAGTTACTAGCAAATTTTTATCTAAATCCTGAATAACATCTATTGTTATATTACAACTCTTCTCTACGACAAGCTCCACATATGCCAAAAATCAGTGCTATCTAATTGAAAAAATATTATAGGTACACTTTTTTTACATTTGAAGATGACAACTTACGTTGATCATTAAAAATATTTCATCGAGGGACATCTCTCAGAAAATTGTCCCTTTTGCATTAAATCAACCCTCATCAAGCTACATCTGCAAGTTAAGTCAACCTTCTTTGACCCATTTGAACAACTGTCCCTATCAAATCAACCTCCATCAAGCCATAATATTAACTGCCGTTCTGCGCTAAATCAGTGTTCATCAAGCTGTACCATAAGCCACCCATTTAATGAACTCACCGGATCACCGGATTTTGCAATCAATTTGCAAAATTTTTGTTGTTATCTGATATGAGGCTCGTGGGAAAAAAATTGTAAAATAACTATAACTGATTTAAATGTATAACGTTCTATGGTTGCAAACTAGTGGTTACTCAAGATATCAGAATATTTCCAATTTTTTATCTAGTTAATATTTGTCTTTCTTAACTTATTTGATGAATAGCTGCGAATTAACAAACTCAAAATTTGTGGTTCTCTAGACGCGTAGAGTGCTTTCACACAATCGCATCCAGTTCACTCAAGGATTTGTAACAAATAGCTCGGTTCGAAGTACATTATATACAAAAAAGAAGATATATCGTCCCTTGGCAGTATTGTTGCAATTTTTTACCCTCCACATTACGTAGTTTTACACATCCCTTGTCGCAGTGGTGGCCAACAATAGCGACTCCGGAACAAAAAGCAGTGTAAAACGGTTAATGTAGCTTAACACACAGAGTGTACGACAACAAGGATTGAATTTATGAAATAATTTGTTTGTTTTTAACAGCATGCCGCTGTGACTTCTCCCATTTGTATTCTTGCTTGATGTCTGGGTGAGAGAGGCGCATTCAGTGACTTCATAAACGTATTTTGTTCCGTATGGGATCGAAATAAGGCGGTTATTTAACAGCGAAATTTTATTTTTCAATTCTGGGGCTCTATTATAAATCCTGCGTTCATTCTTTGCAAATTTGATATAAATGTATCACGATGAAAACTCGGAGAGGTGTGTGATGGCGTCATTGTCATAAATAATAAATTGCTTGTAATATTGTATTCAAACTGGTATGGTAAATTGTACTTATAATAAAGGCCTGCATGACTATGAAATGCTAACGTAATATCAAAGTCAAAAAATATATACTCTATTAAATCTATTAATATATTATTAACTTGTATACAGTATGCGCCAAAAGTATGGAATAAATTCAATAAAAACGAAACAATTATTTTTTGGGAAAAATCCTCGAACAGGTCGATTTTTAATTTAAAAAATACATATTTTAGCGTAAAATGCGATTTTCAAATGTCATTTGTTTTCGAGTAATGACGTCATCGATTTTTTTTTAAATGGCAACACCATATTTTTTCCTTGATTCTGAAAGATCGTTTAATTCTCTATCAGACAGTACCAAAATTTTGCCCTCTTACATAGGAAAGTTTTCGAGTAAATGACGATTGAATGTTAGAAAACGTAAATCAATTAAAATATAGCAAAAACATTATCAAGTTTAGTTTTTCGAATTCCATAGTTCTTTTATGGATCACGTAGGTGAAAATATTTGCAAAGTGTCATTGTCACACCAACTTTCTAATAAGTATTGTAAGCGACATAGAAGTTATTATTCAATTTAAAGTATTATGGCACATTTAACTGTTACTCAAAGAATTGAAATTTTAATTCTTATCGGATGCGGGAATATGACTAGAACTCAGCAGGAAGTTTGCGATGTATTTAATGAAAAATATCCAGATCGCCCTATCAGCCAATCAACAGTCAGTAAGGTAGAATCTAAATTTAGAGAAACTGGCAATGTTGTAAATATTCCAAAACCTGGACGTCCAAGCATTAATGAAAATCAGAAACAGAACATTTTGATAAGTATGGTGGATAATCCTCATAATTCTTCACGATTGGTTGCATTAAACAATGACACTAGTGTGAGCACAGTGCTACGTATCTTGAGGAAGGAAAAATATCATCCCTACAAAATTCAACTTGTGCAGGAACTCAATGAAGATGATCCCGATCGCCGCTTACACTTGCGAAATTCTAATGGACTTATGTCAAGGAAATAGAAATTTACATCGGCAAATACTTTTTTCAGATGAGGCCACATTTTGTCTGAATGGTACAATAAACCGTCAAACTTGCAGATATTGGAGTCGGGAAAATCCTCATTGGATGGCAGAGGCACATACCCAACACCCTCAGAAATTAATTAAATGTGTGGACTGGAATAGTTGACGACAGAATAGTAGGGCCTTTCTTCTTTGAAGGAACCCTTACAGGACAAAAATATTTAGAGTTTCTAGAAAATGACCTTGTTCCAGCCCTTGCAGTAATTTTTCCTAACGATAATGACCCTGACATTCCTGACGATACCATATGGTTTCAGCAAGACGGTGTACCTCCGCACTATGCGCGCCCTGTACGAGATTTTTTGGACAACTGTTTTCCTGGGAGGTGGATCGGCAGACGCGGACCGATAGAATGGCCTGCAAGATCACCTCTTGACTATTTTTTATGGGGATATTTGAAGTCAAAAGTGTACATTAATAAACCACGTAATTTAGAAGAACTTCAAAATCGCATTCGGGACGAAATACGCAGAGTTACCCCAGAAATCATTCATAATGTGCAAGAAGAATTTTTTCACAGACTTGCGCATTGTCATGAAGTTGGTGGATGGCAATTCGAACATTTAATTTAAGTATAAAATTTAATCAATTGTATTTTATTTTACATACCTCAGAATTGTTACTTTTTTATGGATAAAATTTACGTTTTCTAACATTCAATCGTCATTTACTCGAAAACTTTCCTATGTAAGAGGGCAAAGGTATTTTAAGCTTAAAATACATTTCTAAAACAGTAAAAAAAAATAATAATAATTAGGAATGGTCAGCAAGGTTTAAAACAAGTTTGTTTTTCAACAACAAGCCTAAATTCCCGCAAGAAATTCAGTTCAAAATCAATATAAATGATCATTAATTAATAATTTTCAACAATTTAATAGCATTTAACTAAGAGAAATGAACTGTAAAGGTGAATTCTTTACTTCTCTGTAAACGATAATATGTGATCCAAGATAAGATGTTTGTAGAAACAAAATACAGGGTATTACAGAAAATACTAATATTATTTTAACAGGTGATAGGTTGGATTCTATAAACAAAATTAAGTGTAAACTTACCGCTTTTATTAAAAATGATACAAATGGTATTCATTGGCAGGGAGGCATGCCTGGCAGAAATGCATCCAATTGACACGGATTGCATCTGACGTTTCTTTTTTAATGCAATTTACAATAACACTATTATATACTGTTCTCTTACTCAAACCAAAACAACAAAACTAACAACCAAATTCATAAACACAATAACATAATACACCGATGTTTTTCACAGAACTTGACAGTTTGTCATTTTGAACATTTCTTCGCATAACAAAATCCTCAATGAAAAAGGAAAAACAATTAATTGGAATATTATAGTTTACAAAGGTCTATTGTTGAATATAATGTCAAATACTCAAAATACTTATTAAAAAGCAGCTTTGATATAAATGCTCATAAATTGAGTAGATATTATAGTTTATAATAACTTATTGTTCAAAGTAATGTCAAATGCCATTTAACGATCATGAATCTAACGTCCACTCTACACTAAATAACATTTTACCGACACATTACATTGGAACAAAGAGAATGATATCCGACTATTTATAAATCGAATAAAAAATGCATACAAAATAAAAAATTAAAACTAACTAAATCAGAAAATTCTCACAATTTTAGTGATTTGGAAAAATCTATTCTTCACAGGGGTCAAGTTTTAGGTCAAAATTCTTCAAAATTCAATGTGAAAATATTTACATATGCATTCCACCCCACAGGTACATCTATCGCAGTGCGTTAACTTTTTTCACTGTTTGTAACTATTATTAAATATTATTAATATTGAAATCTCATAATCGACTTATGACTTTATTATTTTACTTCAGTTGTTGTCAGGAATTTAGGTTTTTAATATTCCGCATTAAAGACCTGTATACTGTAGGAATTCGAAGTCTTCTTATCTTATTTTTGTTTTAAATGAGAATTATCTAAATTGTACCTTTTACTAATTTCTACTATCAGCTACGGTGTACTATGGTAAATAGTGGAGTAAATTCTCTTTTATCACGTGTAATGTGCTGCCCGCAGGGTCAGCAGGTCGTTAAATGAACATTCTGGTATTCAAATCGAGAGGACTTTGAAAGTAAATGGGTCGAGCCCCTGAAAATGTAGTAGTCGAACGATAACGCCGTATAATGTGGACATACATCCCATGTAAATTAAGTTCGACCAATTTGAATTCTGAACTATTTTTTTAAATAAACCTTATTTTTATATACTTAAAGCCATATGTTAAACTCAGCAATATAAACTAACATTTAAATATCTATGAGTATCAAATATATATATGTATACAGGGTGTCCGGAAAATATGCGCACAAACTTCGGGAGCCTAATCTAGATATAAAAATAGTCATATAAGGTTATATACAACTTTTTCGAATTCTCAATAATAACGAAGTTATGGCCTGTCAAAAAAAATTTTTTAATTTTTATTCCTGATCACCAGATCTTAATCCCATGGATTTCTTTTTTTGGGGGTACCTCAAGACGCTTGTTTATAACGGACCAATAAACAACATTGTGGAATTAAGAGAAAAAATAATCGAAAGTTGTAATATTATTAAACAGAAGCGCGGAATATTTTTTCGAACCCGCCAGTCATTTTTACGAAGAATTAATTTATGTATAGAAGTAGCAGGGAACCACTTTGAAAGTCTTTTGTAAATATTTTTTTATTAGTTACGTATTAAATAAATCCTGTTTTCGATTCCAAAGCACGCTTTGTATTTTTTTGTAGTCCTACGTGATCTCATGAAAACTTCAATGGCATTTTTCTCGAAAACGGTTACTTTTAGTGAATTGAAACAAGAGTACCTTTTTTATAGGATATTTAATGGGATTTTATTTTGGCATATCAAAATTAGAAAATAATTATAAATAAAAAAATTTTTACCAGAATTCTTACATGGATTGGAGGTTTAAAGGTGTTGTGGTTTTTTATTTTGAATTCTTTTTCATGTTTACGGTCCACTTTAATGCGTATAACAACTGTACCGAATTTGAAGAAAATCGGTTTACTACAAAAAAAGTTATGTCAGAAATAAAAATTAAAAAAAAATTTTTTGACAGGCCATAACTTCGTTATTATTGAGAATTCGAAAATGTGTTACATAAGCTTATACGGCTATTTTTATCAGTAGATTAGGTTCCCGAAGTTTGTGCGCATATTTTCCGGACACCCTGTATATACAGGCTGTATCACATAAGAGGGCCACTCCCATGTATCTCGCTCAATATGCGATATACGTCAAAAATCTTTAATTGTTTTTTGTTGCATTTTTGGAGGCCTTTTTGATCGTAAAACAAATTTGAGATCCATGGCCAACTTTATGAGTAATAACAAAGAAACCTATAAAGTGCCCAAACTTTAAGGCTGTCTAACTTTTTTATTTTAAGAGATAGAGAAAACTTATTGGTAATAAATTTTTATTGCAAAATTGATATCTTCCACCTAAAACAGATTTTTAAAATATCGTATGTGGTTCGCTGCGCCCTCTAGGCGGATAAATTTTTTTTTTATTGAAGCAGGCTATGGCCACAAAACATTGCCTGTTTTTTCGTCTTTCATGCAATATACTACATGTTGCCCTTATCTTTTCTATTTATTACATTTTTTTAATTTTAGTTAAAAAAAATGTACCTAAATATTTTCGTGTTGCTCATGATAATGTAGAACCTGGTTTAAAGACGTCAACTGCAAAAAAATAATAAACAGAATGTACTTTTATATGCAAAATACAGATTTTCTTATAATATTATTTTATTGATTTTCACATTAGAAGCAATTGGGTCTTTAAAATTATTTTATTATTTATTTTCTTTTAAACAGGTTCTACATTATCTTGAGCAAAACGAAAATATTTAGGTTCATTTTTTTTGACTAAAATTGAAAAAATGTAATAAATATGAAAGATAAGGGCAACATGTAGTATATTGCATGAAAGACGAAAAAACAGACAATTTTTTGTGGCCATAGCCTGCTTCAATACAAATTTTTTTTATCCGCCTAGAGGGCGCAGCGAACCACATACGATATTTCAAAAATCTGTTTATATCAGGTGGAAGGTATCAATTTTGCAATAAAAATTTATTACCAATAAGTTTTCTCTATCTCTTAAAATAAAAAAGTTAGACAGCCTTAAAGTTTGGGCACTTAACAGGTTTTTTTGTTATTACTCATAAAGTTGGCTGATCTCAAATTTGTTTTTACGAGCATAAAGGCCTCCAAAAATGCAACAAAAAACAATTAAAGATTTTTGACGTGTCTCGCATATTAAGCGAGATACATGGGAATGGCCCTCTTATGTGATACAGCTTGTATATATTATATATATATATATTATATGCGGTGTCCTGAAATTCATGAAACACATTCTGTCAAATTGTTCATTTAAGTATAGTCCAATTGATTCCAATTTCCTTATTGCACAAACTAAGAAACCATAGTATCTATTAATCAACGTGTCATTGCGAATATTTTGGTCCTTCAGTAAGTTCTGCAGTGTATGTATGACGCTGCTGTCATTAGGATTAAATCGACAAATAACATCTTTTATGCTGTCGAAATATTTATCACAATTTTACCCAAGTACCCCTTCTAGTTATAATTGGTTCAGCAGGTCGAGGTATGTCTGGTAAAGCCTCCTTAAAAACGTAACTTTTTGTAGGGCCTTCGTGACAACTTTTTTGACAATTGATATAAAACTGTTTAATAAAGGGAAACTTTCCCTTATTATCTCAGCTACCCGATTAAGCGCATGAGCAGCACATGTATTATTTTTGTATATTTTTGCTTTTAACATGTATCCGGCTGCATCCCGTACCATCACAAGAAAATAAAAGCCATATTTGAAAATCATTACCGTCTATCTCTTTTCTTCTTTGACATGTTACTTCACTTCATTCAGTTCTCCCCAGCAGCAGACGTAAAAAAGAAACGTATTGACGTGACACCGACTATTACAACGTTCCGTAAATAAGAAAAACTGAATGCGCAGTTCAAAAGGCATTTGATTTTTTCTCTTTAAATATTGTATGTTACTTATGCTTGCAAGCATTCCACATTCAATTAAAGTTCTCTATGAAATCTCCTGAAAATCCTGATCAGTAAAACTCTGTATAAAGTTCGAGGAGAAGGAATCAAAATTTATTGGAACATACTGCTGCGTTTGCTATTAGAATATTTAATTTTTAATTAGGCAGATACCTAAATATTTTAGTATTCTCATTATCCATTTCACCGGAAAATTAATATCATTATTTCCATTCAGCCAACGTCGCGGTACCAAATAAATACCTATCTACCGCCCAGAATCCCCCTGGTTTTACCCTAATATCTGCATATCAATCCGATTTCATGCACCCCCAGCGCACAAACATTAGGGCGCTAGCTGGTGCCCGAGAGGCAGATACCATCATGGTCGCAGTCACGCTAATGACTAAGCCAGGAACTTCATTTCTAATAACGATAACGCAATTCAAAGACAAACTCCCGCACATAGGAGCGATCCGAATAACTTTACTAACGAAGTAATTCCCAAAATCTAATTAAGTTTGGGCAAATTACCAGTTGAATGTTTTAATTTCAATTACTTGATATTTTGCCGTTTCAATTATAATGTTGCGCTCGGCGGAGCAAAAAATGTCTTTAAGCGCTCCAGATAATTAATCCGAAACACATTAGCCCGTGTTCTTACACCATTTCTGCCTCTTTGGCCATGTAGGTTGCGCCAGGAATTTCATGGGGTTGTACCTGCTACGAGCCTGGTACATAATAAGGCTCATCTTGTTCCGTGTTAAGGCACAATCTGTCAGCTGACGATTATGCTATTCAGATGGTGATGATGCTATACTACTTTAAAGGCTTTATAACTTTTTATTTCAATTAATGTATTTGTTGTAAGCTAGTAGTTTAATTTGTTTCATTGGCCTGAAATTTCAACTATTTTTAATTTTTATAATTTTCTATGTGATTTTTATTTTGTAAATTTACAATATATTTTTTATGTTATATTGTAAAATTTCTGTATTTTTTAAATACTCTCCGAAAAATACAATGTGACGTTCTTGTATTTTTATAATTCCTACTTACTTATATTAGCAATAAATTAAATTTACAGGGGACTCATAAATACAAGTTTGTATAAAAAATCGAAGAGGACAGTTCAAAAATGATTTAAAAATACACTTCTGCACGGCACTGGAAATTGCTCCACTGCAAAACCTAATAAGGTAAAGCATACAATCGGCGACCGGAAAAATTGGAAGAAATTTCCATGGAAAGAAATAAATTATATTTTATAAATCCTATTTCATACAGCAAATTCAACTGCTTTAGCCGCTATTGTTATTAATTATTAAGAGAATTTACGTTTTAATTAATAAAACACTAGGTTCCGTCTTATCCAGTTTCTACAAACTGACGCAAATGTTTCTTGTCCCTTTTGTACTCGTAAGTTATTGGCAGCAGCTATGATACGTTTAAATAATTCACAATAGTGTCCACTTCTATGCAATATACTTAATTTTTCAAATATCCCCACAAAAAGAAGTGCAAATAATTTCAAATCAGGGGATCGTGGCGGTCATGGTATTGGTCCTCTTCGTCCAATCTCTCGCACTACACAATCCTGTGATGTAAAGGTTTAAAATGCAACTTCAATATATATTTTTTACTCGGAAAATATAACGATTTTACAATTTTTTTTCCGATGTTTATTCCATTTTTCATTAGGCATCTATTCCTAAATTTTTTAGATAAGTTGTAAATCACCCTGTATACTTAAATATTACATTATTTTAACATTTTTATACTTCCAGCTCAAATAAAGATAAATAATACTGTATATTGTACGGTCATATTTCAGGATTATTTCAAGATTTAAATAAAATATTAGAAATATTTATATTTGAAAATATCTATAAAATATAATATACAAAGTGGCAACTAAATAAAAAAGTGGTACGTAATATGAATAAATTATTACCTTACCAGTCAATGAATAACGAACTAAGCATATGTTTAAATACAGAATATAATTATTGGACAAATTTGTCATCCAAAATACTAATATAGATTAACAAATATGTTAAATGCAGTTTTTTTTAACTAATCGTTTTCCAAAAATCTTTCATTAGAAAATCTGAAAGCAAAAGTGTAGTGGCACAGGCTCTCAGAACGCCCTGTACATTTGACTAAAAAATCAATTAGATATTCGTGTATATCTTGCAAACTAATAATGTGGAATTTATATATAATTTTTCAATATTACCCCTTTTTCAATAATTAAAACAAATCTTTTTTAGTGCCCAGAAAATAAAAGTTACCTTCTAAACTTTCACAAGAAAAATTGCATAATACATGCATAAATTGTACGTAACTGGTATTTTTACTTATTCATGTTATATTCTCGCTTGCGCGGCAAGAATTCACATAGATCACATTTCCTTTTGCAATTTCACATTTGTATTTACAAGTATTCAATATTTTTGCATTGACATTGTACAAATTGTTATTTAAATGTATACCAGCAAATTTACAAAAACCAGTAAAAACACAAAAAAATGCATTTTTATTATTTATACCTTAATGCAATAATGCATAATTTTTTTCGCAATATTACTAGGTATATATTTAAATATTATTTTATCAATGCGATCTAATTTAGTGTATAGAACTGGTAATGATTTTTTTTTGGGAAAGAAATAGAAATAAAAATGTCAAATTTTTCATAAATATGATTGTTTCAATAGCGCTAATTTCATTATGGTATTTAAGCGTAATTTAACTTCATTTCATTGTGAACGTTAAATCAACAATGTAGTGTTATTTGTGTTACTCATAACTACTCATAACAATTCTATACAAAAATTTGTATTGTTCCTGTGACAAATTTTAAATGTTACGTTCATTTAGTTTGTTCCACTAAAAAGCAAATGATATGCAGATATATACATTTTAAACAACTAGCAATTTCTTGTATCATTCGCTATTTTAAAATCTTGTAAACGTCCAATATTACTGTCCGATTCTACATTTTAATTTTGTTTTACTTACAAATCGGAGTTATAAATGCTTAGCTTTCGATTAGCAATTTTATTTAACAGGAATTTTTTTTAGAACATTTTTGCTTTACTGAGTCACATCCGTCACCTCTAAGGTGAAGGCAAAATGTTTATACGATTTCACAAACCGTGCATTGAGCGAATACTCAATCTTGCCTTAGATTTATGTGAGTCCCTTGTAATGCAGCTGTTTGTTACTTTTTTCAGTGCGCTTAAACTTTCAGCTGTTCACACCGACGATATATACAGTCTTCATGAAGTTCTGCAAGATGAATATCCGTAAATAGCCATGAATTTCTCAACCGCATTAGGATATGCGACACTGTTATAAAAACAAGTTTGCTTTAAAATTCACATCTTTGCCATTAGTTGAGGATAAACCTAATTATTTCTTAATAACAGGTTAACATTAGTTAATATTTTCTAAAAGATAATGCGATTTTATTCTGTACAACTGAACTGTATAGTTTGATAGATTTCTATTTTAAATCTATGCCTTATCCTCGAATTGGGCTGTGAAAAATTTGCCACAATATCAAAAAAGTAACAAATCAAATTTTGAAAATTACTAACCAAAATGTTTTAATTGATTTTCCTTGACTTAACCATTTGCTTAACTTATATGATAAATCAATGTCTAGTTCATGGAATTTTTTCCCGGCCTTTGGAAAATAAGCAAGTGTTTTACCTGTGCCCAAAATCTTACAGATGCTACAGAACTCTGTAATTTTAGGTCAATTATCTACTTTCTTCATTGTCCTGGAAGGAATTATATATAATCATCTAAATCGTTATCCTGCCATTCAGTTTGGGTTCCGTATTAACTGGCGTTAAATATTTCATATGAGATATTCAGAGCTAATGATAAAAAGAAAAATACAGTCTTAGTGATGCTAGATTTTAGTAAGGTATTTGATACCCTGGATCATGCAATCTTATGCAATAAACTTAAATACTTTGACCTTGGTCGAAGTGCTTTGATATTGATATAAAACTATGTTAAGGAAATCCACAGATCAGTATCAATTGTTCAATATTTGTATATCTGATTTTAATGGTTTTATACAGCTTGTCAAATACATCACTATGCTGATGACACCCATACGTGCAATTTGACTCCAATGAACTACGCTTTGCTATAGATGATTTTAATTCGGATTTAAAGATAATAACGGATGTTTCGAAAGCACATAAGTTGGTGTTAAATGAAAACAAAACGAAATGTTGGTGTTTGGTGCGGGTACTCTTAGTTAACTCTGTTAGGGATATTACCCTAAACAATAAAATAATATTGCTAAAACATATATGCAAAAAATTTGGAAATTCTCTTTGATGGTCAACTTCTTTTTCTGTCAAATAAATAACTTAGTAGGTCATATGGTAAATGAAAAACCCTCTATTTGCACAAGGTTTTATTTGATCCGAGTATCAAACTAGCACCCATGTAACTTTCTTATTCTATCTACTATTGCCTATGGACATATTAATATATTGGCCTGTTTTAACACAATAAGATTGCTCAACCTTACAAAATATTACTGAAGATATTTGATCATATAGTTGAAAGGTTTATGGAATACAGTTGGCTTAATTTAAATAAAAGGTGTACTACATTTGCATTGTTTTACTTACAAGCTGTTTGCATTTCATGAACTATCCTACTTATTTGAGAACTTGGTTAAAGGTTCTCACATTTATTGCATTAATAGCAGGTGCAGGTATCTGTTCTTTGTTCCTAGGCGAACATCTCAATTTCAGAAGACGTTTACTTTTAATGCAGTTGAACACTTTAATAAACTTCCACAGGACATCATTTAGTGCTAGATATGTATGTATTTTAGCTTTATTATTTTAGTTTCTAGCATCTATTGAACAGTAGCATTATTTCTTTAAAATTATGTAAATATGTATGATTGCGTGGAAGAACGAGAAATCAGACGCCGCCATCTTTTTGTATTACTTCGTTTTCATTGTAAAATATGTACATATAATAAAGGCGTTATTTATTTAATTTGTCTTTTCCAAATCCAACTTTGGGAATTGTTTGAAATAATATTCACTTTTCATATAAAATCAATAGGAAACCTTATATGTATCACTCAGTGTGTCTTTCAGATAAAATTAATTATTATTAGCAACGTTATGGATCTTAAGTCTCTTATATGCCGGTAATCTGAAACTATTTACATCTGACGGCAGTTGGAGCAAGATCTGTCTAAAATGAATTTATAATATTAAAATAGTAAATGAGTAAGGTGCATGAATTTTAATTAGTTTGAATGTGTTACAGGGTTATCTTTCAAACATATTGAAAGATCAGATCATATTGTCTGGCGGCAATAATCACATAATATTTAAAATATTAACAATAATAAATTGCCATGGAATGTAAACAAAACCATGTGGCCGAAAACGCAATATCATTGGTGTGACGCCAGACGATGTTCAGAGCGGTTTATGTTTCCGTGGATAATGGTGTAGTGTTACGGTGTTGATGATGCAAACAGGTGTTTGTTTCTTTGTTTTTTTTTCTGTGGTATTTTTGGGTATAAATACTATGTAATGGGTAATGCTGTGCAAATTCCACGATGACGGAAACGCGTTTTGTGTATAATCGAACAATTGGCCACGTGTGGATTTATTTAATTTTGTGCGTATGAACTTCATTGGTGCTAATCCCAATTTCATTAGTGCAGAAATACGGGGAATCAAAGCAAACAGGTGTCTGTTTTCCGTTTTTAACATTACCATAACTATTAGTGGTGATGTGGTAAACTTACAGTATTGTTAAACATATCTTATATCTTTGTTTACACTAGGTTATGTCCAGATAATTTTACTGAAGTTTCTTATCAAATTATGCCACCTGATTGTACATTAAACTATTGGTTTTAATTTCAAAAATAATAAATAAAAGTGATGAACATTTATTAATGTTTTATTACTTTTTACTATTGATTTGATTTCTCCTTAAAAAAAAATTTTTGTTGTTGCAGTTTTCAGAACAGGTAATTTAATGTAGTCAGACGGCAAAATTTTATAAGTGCCTCAAATAACATTCTACATCTTTTAAATGGTAGGAGCAACATGTTATTTTGAATCGGAATAAGGCACTGAATACAAATGAAAAAAATGTAAATTTGCTTTACCATTGATTATCTAAACGCCCTGTATACATGCTGATAGCTTAATAGAAAAGTTTTAATTCTTTACAACTTCACATCTCAATTGTTTCGATGAACTTAAACCTATATACTTATAAAAAGTAAAAATAAAAATTGCTTCCAAATATATGAATTTAAATTATTTTTATTTATAAATTACTTAATACTGTTTATGTTAGCAAATATTTGTTTAATAGATACTATTTTTATTTACTAAAGCTAATTAAAATTGTTGTGCATGAAGCACCAAATAGAAACGATGATATGAGTTTGTAAATGTTGTTACTAATTCTGTTATAGAATATTGATAAAACTAATACCTATATTTACAATCAAAATATGTGAACCATACCAAGACGCTTTTATTTTCTTAAAATCTCCGCCCACATCACATTAGTCACGAAACAGTGATTAATACAAAATTTAAATATTCAAAATTGATCTTTCTCCGTGCGTAACTTTTGCAAATTGATACAGATAGCTTATTTTCAAACTTGAGATACGGCTTCCTCATCTTGAAATGTATTTCAGATTCTTTATGAATAAAATATGATCCCTCGTTCACGTTAGTAGATAACGGATATCTTAAATATTTTATTACTCTTTTAAATAATATATACGAAGAATCAACCTGTAATATTTTCCAGTTCTTTTTTGATACTACAGGTACCTACATATTTTAATAAAAGAAACACATCTACAGGGTGTTTTTAAATGAAGTAGGAAAATTGAGACCACAGATTCCTTATGTAAAAATAAATCGATTTAATCTAACATGCTTATATCCCAAGTCGCATGATAAAAAAGATACAGCGTGTCAAAATTAAAATTTTATTTTCGATATTTGTAGATAACTTCTTAAAAAATCACTTTGTAAATCACAAATTTGTTTTTAATTTTGACGACACTAGTAAAGCGCGCCACTTATGGCACATCATGT
The DNA here is from genome assembly GCA_037114965.1 of Monochamus alternatus. Lineage (NCBI taxonomy): Eukaryota > Metazoa > Arthropoda > Insecta > Coleoptera > Cerambycidae > Monochamus > Monochamus alternatus. The sequence continues at coordinate 76,496,070 of CM073429.1, read as the reverse complement.
TTCTTTTAACAGGCAGAACTTTTTTGCTGCTTAGCGTATCCATCTGACTATTGCAAATAATCGGTTCTCCTACCTGTTATATCTGAAAAAGGTGGATCTTGTTGAAGTCGTTAGGAGTAACAGTTTTCGAAATAATCCTATTTGAAATATTCAGTGCACCGTTTTAAAACCGTTATCGTTTCAGCAAAGTGCCTTTTCTACCGAATATACAACAAAATATTGCTTGAAAAAGTTATTCACAACGGTAAATTATGGAGACGTGCAAAATTTCAAAAAGATCGGCCTGCTTTGATAAAATCTTTGTGCTTTGTTGGAAAATGGTTTTATCAAACCTCGTCGATCTTTTTGAAATTTTGCACGTCTCCATAATTTACCATTCATTTAAAAACACCCTGTATATGGGTGAATTTTAAGGTTATTTTCTGTGTCATATTGATTGTAGATAATATTGCAAAATATGTTTTCCAAAAACATATTTTTCGACATTTCTACATATTTTAATAAAATAAACAAATCTGTATGGGTGAATATTTGATTTTAACGTTACTTTCTGTTTTCAATATTAATTGTAGAGAATATGTTTTCCAAATACATATTTTTCGGCATTTGAATTAATACCTTACGTTAGATAGTTAATAAAAAAATTTTTTTACATGGAACAATAACTATACTAATACAAGATTAATATACTTATTCCAACGCTAGGTTTGTTTCACTATTCCTCAAATATAATTTATTAATGATTGGACTATTACAGTTGATAATGATGAATGTGTCTACGTCATATATCTAGATTGTAGTACGGCCTTTAACAAAGTACCTATTAAACGCCTTCTTGCTAAAATTGAACATTTAGGTATTAGGGGTCACCTCCTCAAATGGATTGCTGATTGCTGAGTAAAAGTAGGTACTAATGTCTCTGAATAGTGGGCTCAGGGCTCAGGTGGTCAGGGCTGAGTGCTTGGTCCATTGATTTTTTTATTTATATAGTGGCTCTTCCGCAAATACTGTCCTTCAAATGTTCTCAGTATGCTGATGATACAAAAATGTACGGGAATCCTATTAATGATTATCAGCTGTAGAGAACTGGTGTAGCAAATGGTTAATACCTCTAAACATCAACAAATGTGTAGTTTTGCATGTGGGTAAACTCAATCAAAGATTATCAAACTAACAACACATCTTTGAAACGTTCTTTGTTTCTTTTTAAGAAGATTTTTTCTACTCTATCAATTACAACTGCTGGTTCTTTATATAAATCCCATATATGACCTATCATAGAATATAGTTCAACTGTGTGGTATCCAAATTTGATAAGTGATAAATCTGATCAAATTGAGTTGCTGCAACGTGCCGTGACCAGACTTCTTTATGGCGCATCTCGTCCTTCTTATGAAAGATTAAACATATTCAAACTAACGCCAGAAATGGATAGACACAAGCGTGACCTTATTACTACGTATCGCATTCTTCATGGCACATATTCTACAGACCTCTCGCACCTGTATGTATTATCTACTAATGTTCGGCTTTGTGGTCATAATTATAAAATTAACCACCAGAATTATACTACCCGATGTAGGGAATGGTTTTTGTGTAACCGTGTATTTTATGATTGGAATTCTCTACCAAAGTTGTAAGTGCTCCTTCCATAAACTCTTTTAAAAATGAACTCGATAAAATACTCAATTCTAGATAAGTGTTCTATGTTTATCTTTTGTATTTATATCTATATATATATTTCAATTTGTATTACTTTTGCGTAGTTTGTACCAATAGTATATTTTATTTTCATATTGTGTCTATATTTAGATTTTTTTTGTATGTTATTTATGCATTTTGAGTTTTATAGGTTTTTACCTCTACTGTTATTGTCAATAAATAATAATAATAATTTTCTGGTAATACTATTTGTTTTGCTGATTCAATAATTTCTGGCAGAGTTAATGTGAATTCTTCCAACTCAAATAATAAATAGTTATTTTTAGGGATTTAAAAAAAACAATATGGTTGGCAACCAGAGATGACCGAATGAAATTATTATTATTTTTGAAAGAAGTATCATACAATTTTAATAATATAAAATAAATAGCTCTGTTTACCATTATGATAAAATTTAATTTTGTAGGCGAAAAAATTATGTGTTTGGCTTGGCAAAAAGTAGATTTAATGCATTGGCTGCTTTAATATAATCGGCTGCGCTTCGTTTAATAAACACGTTAAACAAATAACTTTTGTATTTAGAAACAAAAATTAATAGAAGTTTTAAATAACCCGTATATGATCGGATGACAGGAATAGAACACTAAATAATTATTCGCGTTTTGACCTGCTTTAAAACTTTCCCGTGACAAAAGAATATTTACGAAACATTGGGTATGGGACAATTTAATGTCGGTCGGAAACAAGACCAAATAAACGTAACAAGTAACAAGAACCCTTGGGTGGTGGACTAGCTGCATTACTTGGTCTGGTGAGCAAGCGCCTGCTATCCCGGCTAGGAATATAAGTAGGGGAATGCCCTCCGAAGCGTCTACTTACCCCTTATATTAACAATCCGCCCCAGAGACCGACGCGGCACGTCCGTATTTGGCCGAGCTAATGTTGGTAGATACAGACATTCGCTATGTTTGCTAGTTATCGCTCGACAACATTTATTCTGGGATCTTCTGTTATCGTTCTCGGGCAGTTATCATTTAGGAACAAGGGATGGGTAATTGAGGCGCTAATTTTGTTGTTTTTCACCGAGATATAGACTTCTGGGATCACGCTGTGGCGATATTTATCCGGAAGGTGGAATGTAGGATGAGTAAGGGTTCAAACGAAACTTCTCTGATGTAATGTCGACTGTATAATTTAGCAGCGACCAAATTGCACAAATGGCTGAGAGAATCAGATAAACATCATCGTAAGTTTCTGGGAATATGCATACATATATTCTACTTTGTTACATGCGGTCCTCTCGTAAATTTTCAATGATTCGAAGTTTAAAATTTACTGACTTACCCGATGAGCTATGTATTTGAATATTCTTGCCCGGAACAATTATTTAATAGATTTCCTACTTTAAGCCCACAGGCGACGTTGCCAAATTTAAATATTTTTCTCCTAATGTTAAAATATGTAGAGTAAAGTCGGCATATATGGAATATACGGGGTAATATGGAATATCCGTTATTTTTTAAACGAAATGTTCCATGTGTTGGACAATGGCAATATTACCATGACCGGCGGTATTGTAGATCACTACCATAAGTATACCCAGTAGGTAAAACTGCATATGGTTGCAAAACGTGATTTTGTGATTTTACTGTATTTAATATTTCTGCGCAGCATTACTGAAGAACGTATTTTGTTTGAATTTGTTGTATAGGATTTGTTTTTATTACAAGGTGAGTTTGCTATAATACCGGCATCAAAATGATTTAATATTCCAAGACCTACACTTTTTCGTCTTTCGTCTTTAAAATCATTACATCGACACCGACCAAGGAAGAACTTGAACAATCAATTAATAATAGTTCACGAGAAAAAGTTACTCGAAAAATTACCGATGAAGCTGGACCTAGTGGATTGAAAACAAAAAAAGCAGAATCCATAAAACAGGTTTCTTCTAGCTCTTCTGAATCTGAAAATAACCTTGAATTTGATGATTTATCTAACGATGACTTACCATTAAGTTATTACATTACAAAGCCAGGCAATAATGATGTGGAATGTATATTTTGTCAAGAGATATTCCTCTTGAGCCGATCTACATCGAAAATACTTCTACAGAGATATGGGTTGTATATTTCTGTATGCGATTTTTGCAAATAAATATATGTATATATTCTGTTTGTACTAAAATATTAACAAATAATTTACTAATAAAAAGTATTTCGTATTTTCGCTCTATTCCATATTAGCCTCCATGTTTAATCATCGTAAAAAATGCACTTTATTTTATTATCTTAATATAAAGTATTTAAAATAATTTTGATTCCTATATATTAAGTAATGCCATTAGAAGACACCATAAAGTATTTTTTCTTAAAATATTGTAGTCCTCAACACCTTGGTGTTCTATTCACAGCGCCCTAAAGAATGGGTATTCCATATATGCCGACTTTAATAAATGCTATAAATTATTTTTTTAAATGTATGCAATTAATATATTACAGCGGATATTCACTATAAATACGCACTAGCTAAATTATTAAAAGAGGCTGAAAAGTTTTTCGTATTTAAGTACTAAGAGTAATACAAAACAACACAGCACCTTTTGCTGTCAACAAAAAACAGTCCGAGACATACAGTGTTTTCGAAAAGTAACAAATAAATTCATTAGTTTTCGAAAAAATCCCCTGGAACGTCGATTTTGTTTTTAAAAAAGACACTTTTTGACATACCACCCACATTTGTGACGTCATAGTTGTTCGAGATATGACGTCATCGACAATTTTTTTAAACAGCAACCCCCAATTTTGACCATGCCATTTGAAAAAGCGTATCATTCTACATACGCATCGTCAAGAATCATGGTTGCCTGACAGTAGCCTTAGCAACCGAGAATGTTTTTTATTGCTGTCAGGTAAAAACTTCTTGTTGAAATCGTACTTTATTAAATAGGTTTTTTTATTTTTTTGAATTATTTTTTTAGTTCTTATCTTTTGTTTGGCAAAAGCAGTGCGTTTGAAGTATTTATTGAGTAGTAACTTTGTCATTTTATAAAATAAATGGTTAAATTAACTGAACAAGAACGAATTGAAATTCTTTGCATGATCGGATTTGGAGATAGGATGCGCACCCAAATAGAAGTAGTTGAATTGTTCAATGAAACTCATCCTGATCGACATTCCATTAGCCAAAGCATGGTAAGCAATATTGAGTCTAAATACCGTATCTTTGGACATGTTCGTGATTTTCCTAAATCTGGTCGTCCGTCAAAATCAGTAGATGATGAGCTTAATGTTTTGTTGGTAATGCAAGAAAATCATTACTCAACACTTAACCAATTGGCTTCTGATTTCAATATGGCAGCGTCCACAGTTCACAAAATTATGAAAGAAGCAAAGTATCATCCTTATAAGGTATGCCTTGTTCGTAAGCTATCTGAAGACGACTTTGATCGGCGAAATCAATTCTGCGAGCAAATGCAAGAACTATGCAATAATGATAATAATATCGTAAAAACGTAATTTTTTCTGGAGAGGCTACGTTTGTTTTGAACGGCCATGTCAAAAGGCAAAACTGCCTATTAACATATAAACACTCAAAGTCCCCAGAAAGTAAATGTGTGGTGCGGCATACTCGACGGAAGAATTCTGGGTCTCTATTTCTCTGACCTAACTGGTGCAAGATATTTGGATTTGCTTCGAGACGACCTTATTCTTGAACTAATAACTTTATATCCAGATATAGAGGGACATGAGCTTCCAAGAAATGGCATTTTCTTTCAACAAGATGGTGCACCTCCCCATTATGCAACATCTGTCCGTGCTTATTTAGATGAGCTGTTGCCGAATCGTTGGATAGGGAGAAGGGGGCCGATTGAGTGACCGGCCAGAATGCCTGATTTGACACCTCTAGATTATTTCTTGTGGGGATATTTAAAAGCAAAGTATACGTTACTAGACTGGTTAATTTAGAAAATTTAAAAGTAAGAATTCATCAGGAGATACATCGTATATCTCCTGAAGTTATTGATAATATCCAAAAAGAATTTATTAATCGTCTTGGCTACTGTTAGGCAGCCAACGGTGCACAATTTGAACATTTAATTTAGTTGATGTTTAACATAATCATTATCATTTTCAGTATTGCGAAAATTCTACATTACCTATTGCAATGTAGGTCGCTTCCTGCAAGTCGTGCCGCTTAGGCCGAGCAGGAAGTAGCAGACTACTTATATCTGACCTGCACTCGATTTATATGTGAACCTACATATGAAGGAACAGCCAGTTCAATTGTCGGTTATCTCACCTATGTCCTACTGATGAGGGCTAACAAGCCCGAAACCGGTCTATGTCTGGTGGGAGGGCCGACAAGGGTTCTTGGCTGTTCACACAGATACTGCAGGTGTAATTCAACGCCGGTCAGGGTATTAGTCCACGGAGTAGTTGTTTCCTGCAGTATCATTTATGAATTTTGTATTTCTGAACAAACTTTCATGAACAGAATACAATTTATTTACCAAAGAATCAGTTTGTCGGTGTTATCCTTAAACACCCACAGATTTCACTGACTGACATTTTTATGCAGCTTAAGAAAGAAAGCTTTAAAATATTTGACACATTGTCATCAAAGAAGGAAGTGAAAATCTGCTACTAGTGAGAACAATTTTAGCTATATATTTATAAATGTCAGTCAAATAAGTAGTTATATTTTGTTCAAATAGGATCAACTCGTGCATCTCTTTTTGAGTAATGCTGATTTTCATTTATGACTACGATCCATTGCTGAAAATAGTTCTAGGAAATACAAATGTAACATATTTTATGAAAAAAGGCTATATATAACTTTGTTAGTATGCACAATGTTGAGATCGATTCAGGTTTTATCGCCGATTTCATTCAGACTGTATTTATATGTAGCTAACTAATGCGAAGGAATTAAACTATACAGGGTGATTCATAATCTATACGCTAGACCTCAAAATAATACAAAAAGTATATATAAACATATATAGGTACTAAAACGTTTCGTTTCGACATACGTGTTTGAAAAGTTAGTTCTTGATGACGGTTTTTAATTATTATTTTCCAAATGCGTGAAAAAAATTTGGCACAATCCCATAACATTTTATGTTCTTTTTGAAAATCTAAAACAAATCAGTACAGTCTGTCCAGGGACGGGTAAAACAAGAGGGTGGTGCTTCAAAAATACCCAAATTTTCTTGTATCTATTTTTTTATAATTTCATAACAAAAACAAAATACTTAAGGATTTTTACATAAAAAAGATACTCTTGTTGAGAATCGATGTCGGCAACCGTTTTCGACAAAAATGGATTTTAATATTTGGGCACATGCTAAATCTCATTAAAAATGTATGGAGACATAGTTGGCTTTTAAGTAAAAGGAAATAAACTATGACATGAGTTAATAGTTATATGTAGGGAAATATTTACTTTTTAGTTTTCATAAACAAAAAAATTTACCTGACTAATTTTTATAAATTTAAAATATTTTACTACATTTTATTTATGCATATAGTTTAAGAATCATCCTGTATATCAAATCTATAATTATTTCAACTATTCTTGAGTAACTGACTCCAACTGTTTCATATTCCCATTGAATGATACTAGGTACTTTAGCAATTATTGTGAAATGTATTATTCCTCTTTATGTGTACATGCTTTTGCAATAATAATGGCACTTCCTCAAAACAGTTTTTGAGCATTAGGAAGTTGTTCTGAGTAGAAATTTCATTACAAATACGTTAGCAGTTCAAAAAAAAAAACACGAAATTCATTTTAAAGAGTGTCATTATTGTTGCAAACGATTGTACATTTGGATGAGAAGAATTGCTCTATAAAGCATTAAGCAATATTTTTACTTAATTATTTCCATCAGTTATGGCTATTTCTTCTTTTAACATTTCTTGTATAACAATGTAGATGGTTCCTTCCATCCAGTTCTTACTACCTTATTATTCTTTTCTATGTGTCTTATGTTCTCTCCAAATCCACCACAATGTATTTCTTTTTCATTCTGCTAGATTTTTAATCATTTATTTCCTTATTATCCTGGAGATATAGACATAATTTTCTTCATTACGACAACTATTATACTATTCGATATTTCATCCGTCATTTTGCAATTCCAATATTGCAACAGAAGAGAAACATTTGAAAATATAGAATTTATATTCAAAATTCCTGCCACCGGATTGAATTTGTGTATTTTCAAGGTTCCATTAGAAAAGAAAACAATTGCAGGCACTCTGTTGTCGCTTATAACTTTTGTGTTAACCATTTTATAACAACAGAGATAACAGAGTTAACGGATATGACAATTTGCTTAAAGTCCTGCTTTTGTCTCCCTCATTATTAGATTTAAACCCATTAGTCCTTACATTAGTGCATTTGTGAGATAATGCTCAATTGTGATATGTGGACATTATAGCAGAAATTTACTTTGAAAATATAATCAAGTTAGTTACTACAAAATTGCTTTTGTATTATTTCTCTGATATTATTGAAATTACTTATTATTTTACATTTGTAAATATTTAAATTGATTAATTTGTATATGCATAATAATGTTGTATATATTTGATTTACTCTATTGTTGACAGTTAACCTAACTGATGTGTCTTGAATTTTTCAGCAGGAAAAGGATACGATCTTCTGTTACAAATTTTGTTTTATCTCGACACCTGTCTCTTGTCATTATAATCATCCTTCCTTTTGTGGTTTGATATCAAATACCTTAATATTTGACGAAATCCTGAATTTTATTTGTTACCTTCTTGTCATTTTCATCTTTATCAACTTCTTAGACACATTAATAGTAAATGTATCTGCTTAAAATTTGTTAAAAATATTGATAGTAGGTAATTTTTTAAAATGTTGGATAAGGAAACATTACAACGAATTTTGTTGTTGGATATGTTAAAAATCTACAGAGTTAAGTACTAAGTATAAAAATGTTATCCACGAGAGACCTAAAAGACAATAAAAAAACTTATTTCGGAAAACCAGCGCTTATGACAATTATCGTCCGGGATAGTTTAGATATGTCAACTATGCGGTCGTTTTTTTACGGCATTGTCAAATATAGAAACGATGAAAATAAACATTTATATTAATAATAATACCTAAGTATCTGATAGATAATAGTGAAGCCTATTAGCTGCAGTATTTTACTATAAAACGTTTAAAACTAAAAATTAATCACTAAAACTGAACCATAACTTAAAATTTTGCATTACTAGTTGCATACTCTCCAAATATCAAAGAACACTAGTCAAAGCTTAGAATATATTATAAGGGTAAAAGAAGGATTTTTACAGAACACTGAAAACAATTTGAGATGTTTTAATTTGTGTGTGCCGAGATGATGGATAAGGTACTGATTTATGGGACACGTGTATATTATGGTGTGGCAGCGTAATACCAAAGAGAGTTTCCCAGTAGATAAAATATTATGCGGCATTCTCTTTGAACCATATTAAACAATTGCTGTAATGCCTCAGTGGTAAACGTATGGCAGTGTTCTTATGTATTTGTGTCTATTTGCGTGTCTTATTTTGTTACCCCTCAAATATCAACCTTGGAAATAAATATTATAGTCTGTTTGGAAATGAAAGAGAGTAATAAAATCCCAAGATAAGAATCGGCCATGGGCGCGGTAATATTTCGTTTCAGGTAATTATCGGGTAACACTAATGCTAACAGGTAATGGGTGTACATTAGTATATTTTACTGGATACATCATAGGGCAGGAGCCAGTGTATTGTGGCAGATCAATCCAGTCTTAGAGCTGAATATACGAAGACGTGCTAGTGCAGTAGAGTAAAATTCCACTTGTGTTTAGTGACTATTGTGCCAGTGGATATAATATTGTTTGGGTAAAATGTCGAGCTTATCAGATTACGTACCTGCTAAACGCGTGAAAAGATGTGCGCTGTCTCAGAATGAGAAGATTATTATATTAAATGTATTTAATGCATTAAAACACCAAAATCCTAACAACAGTGTTGATGACATCGTGGAAAAGTGTTCCAAAATGACAGGGATTGGAAAATCGACTATCTACAGACTTTTAAAGGAAACGAAAAATGAACAAGATACTGTAAATCCCCCAAAATCATCTACAGGGAGGTCAAAAGTCGTTATAGATGATTTCTTCAAAAATGTCATTCGCAGAAAAGTACACTCATTTTATCAAAATGAAATTATTTGTTGCCTAAGATCCTACTTAAGATCAATTAGAAAATTCCGCGACGAAGGCAGGAATATTTATTATATAGACGAAAGTTGGGACAACGAGAGATATACTGTAACAAAAGTATGGCAAGATAAAAATGTAAAAAGTTTTCGACAAGCATTTTTGGATGGACTATCAACAGGGTTCAAGGCACCTTCAGGTATAAGGCGAAGATTAATAGTGACACATATAAGTAGTGCCAGTGGTTTTGTAGATGGCGGTTTACTTTTATTTGAATCTAAAAATACAGGTGACTATCACGAAGACACGAACGCAGATGTTTTCGAAGAGTATTTTACACACATGTTGGATCTTATTCCTCCGGGGTCTATAATTGTCATGGATAATGCCAGTTACCATCCACGGCAGACTAAGCGGACGCCTACGCTTGGAGGAAAGCCGATATAATTCAATGGTTATCCGGAGAAAACATTTCTTTTGAAACAAATATGGTGAAAAAGGAACTTTTGGCACTTGTCAATCTTAATAAAGATCAGAAAAAATATGTTATCGATGAAATGGCAACAAATCGCCAAATAACGGTACTACGCCTACCACCTTATCACTGTGAACTTAACCCAATCGAATTAGTCTGGGCGCAGATAAAAGGAGATGTAGCGCGAAATAATACGACGTTTAAATTAAGTGACGTAAAATTTTGTTAAAAAGTTCCTTGGAACGAGTAACTCCAGATAACTGGCAAAGATGTATACATCATGTAGAAAAAGAAGAGGAGAAAATGTGGGAACTCGATAATTTAATTGACGTTACTGTGAAACCTATCGTTATCAATCTATGAGACAAAGATAATTAATTCATCAGAATATTCAGAGGATGAATTTTAATATACCTACGTTTTTATTTTCTTTATTGTACATTTATACAACACTACATTTACTCACCATAATTTGAATTTTCAAAATACATATATTTTGTGTGGAATAAAAGTCTTTAAATTTAAATAAATATTTTGATAATAATATTGAATAATTTTATTTGAATTACTAAAAACCCTCTTAATCCGGTTATGATGCTTAAAGTAGCCTCATGTTTTGAAATGCTGTTTTTATATTGTTTACTTATAAGAAAAATGGACCGAGAAATTGAAGCGGCATAGACAAAGACCGATTGTCGGGGATTAAATTTTAGCTACCTGCTACAATTTAGTACAACTCGGTTACACAAAGTTTTTTTAAAAGTACGCCTCATTTATACCGATAATACATAATATAAAAATATTGAATATAAGCACCAGTACAACATTTATTTACGATTTGCATACATAATAAGCTTTAATTTCTAAACAGACTATAGTAAGGTAGGTGCTACCTCCTTGTGTTACCATGTCGTGTTTCTCATTAAATCATTAAAAAATCATATACATTTTGTAAATATATTTTTTTCTTTACAAACGACGTAAATCTACAGAGGCGGCCAGTGTCGGCGGTAAATATGGGTTTAATATAATAATTTATAAATAAGTTTGGAAATTTTTTGATAGACGATTCCGTTTTCTCTATCCCCTCTTAAAATATTTGTACTTAGCCACAGTTAATCCTGTATTCCCTGCATATTTCCTAAATTAAGCAGGTCAAGAGAAATTTTACTGCAATAAAGTTTCCAGTTTCCTGATGTACACGAAAAAAAAAACTCAAATGTCGAAAGTTGCACTGGATAATTGTGATCGTGCTGCACTACGCAGAACCAAACTAAATTTTCATGTCACAGAAAAATATATTGTAACACTGAATAACAATAAATCGAAATCTCGAATATTGTTTATATATACCACGTTTTGAAAAATCTCTTAGAAATACAATTTGCTTTGTATTTTATACGCTTTTGACTACATCAAGTACCTACTTTATACAAATGCATGCTTGTCAGCAGAAAGAATACAAAATTAGTTCTTCTTGTGCTTTACTATACGTAGGTACATTTGAACATTGAATAAAACATTTTAGATTGCAGTAACGCTAATCTCGAGACATGCAAGGTAATTTCTGGAAATCTTAAATTTCATATTCCGTATTTTCTTTTGATGGAAGTAAGCCAGCCGAATGCTCTTTTATGGCAGCAAATATTCGTGATAATGTGAAATGTTGGGAAATTGCTAAAGTTATTATCCAGTAATAAACCCGGAAAACTTGTTCGTTATATATGTCGACTAGAAATATGTTCTGCACTAAAATATTTCCAAATATACTAAGTGATTGCGATGTTAGTTAAAAATTTGTATGTGTGTTTCTGAAGTAACTGCGTTCCTTGAAAGAAGATACAGAGAACGTGAAAATAACCACTTTCATTAAGTTACTTGTGGTCATGTAGTCCAGAAGAAAGATAAATCAAGAATTGTATGCTATTTAATAAGTTAGGTTGACTCTGCTTCACTTGAAATCAGATTACTCCATCGCTCTTTATTTTAGAATGCCTTATTCAAATCAAGAGTTAGTAATAACAACTTTATCCAGAATAGTGCAAAACCCTTTTCGAAGTCTGCATCGGCACAGTAAATCTAACTTATGAATGTTATAGATAGAAAAGACTCTAGTAGAGAAGACATTTTACATATTGTGGAGAACCTCAGCCGCAGTACCTACACTGCACGTGAAATAAGTGTATCAAATTCTATGGCATGGCGTGTACTGCAAAAATAGTAACTCTACCCATATTATGTACGTGGACAAGCTTTAATTGCAAATGATTCTCATTCGTATGTAGAATTTTATCGTTTATTTTCATGGTCTGTATTTTACAGGCACATTGTATAATAAAAATCTGGTTTAAAAAAATTGAATTACAATTTATGATATCTAAATATATTACGCTATTCGCAGTGATAAGGAATATAGTGAGTACACAATAGATTACTTGTAGTTTCAACCGAAATGAAGAATTACAGAGATTATGTAATATTTGAAATATCTAACTGAAGTTAATATATTTGAGTCTAAGGTATTCTGTATCTACTACAGTGACACTGTACATTGGCAATAAAGTAGTAGGCACGATGGATTGTTTATACAAGTTCAATTGAAATGTGAATTTTTGTTGCACTATAAAATCTGTGTAGCATTGGAAGTAACGGTTGTAATTAATAAATGTAGCTGAGACATATCAATTTATTACACTGCATACTATAACAATATAATAAATTGCATTAGTTATAATGGATTAGTTGTAGAATTTCAATTGAAATTGAAATTTACAGTTACGTTGTAAAGTGCATGTAACACGTGAAGTATAATTGAAACTGATTACACACTATACACGAAGACAATAAAATGAAGGCAACGAATTACTTTTACAATAATAACTGAAATGTAAATTTACATTTACAATATAAAGTGTATGATATATTTGAAGTATATGGCTGAACTTGATAGATTACAGCTTAGATATTCTTAATCTACTACACTGTACACTGTAAAAATGAAGTGCATTACAATTGCTATAATTACTTGTGTTTGTGAAACCTCAGTTGAAATTCAAAATTTTAGTGTAACATTTGAAGTATCTTATTAATACACACATCTCACTCGTTCTGAATTTATAACTCTGTACATTGTAAAACAGGAACACAGTAAAATTAAGACAACTGATTACTTTTGGAGTAACAACTGAAATGTAAACTTACATTTGCAATGTATAGTGTATGATATATTTGAAGTATCTGGCTGGAATTTATAGCTTAGGCACTTTTAATCTACTACACTGTACACTGTAAAAAGAAGTACATTATAGTTACTATAATCATTTGTAATTGTGAATTCTTAGTTGAAATTAAAATTTTCAATTACACTGTAAAGAGTAGCAATTGAAGTATCTTATTGCTACACATTTCTCACTCGTTCTGAATTTGTTACACTGTACATTGTAAAACAGGTACACAGTAAAATTAAGACAATGGATTACTTTTACAGTTTCAACTGAAACGTAAATTCACATTTAAAATATAAAACATATATTATCTTTGGTTAAAATTGAGAAATTACAGCTTATACATTATGCATCTATTACACTGTACACTGTAAATGGAAGTACATTACAATTACAATAACTAACTGTACTTGTAGAATTACAATTAAAATGTAAATTTACAGTTACTTTGTATTAAGCATTTGAAGTGTCTAGTTAAAATAGATACATACAGCTTACACGATCTGAGTGTACGCTGTACATTGTAAAACAGTATCACAGTAAAATTAAGACAACGGAGTACTTTTACAGTTCTAATAGAAATATAAATTTACATTTACAGTGTAAATGTAAGTTATATTTGAGGTATTTGGACGAAATTGCTAGATTACAGTTTAAAAATCCTAAGTCTACTACACTGTATACACTGTAAAAGGGATTACATAACAACTACAATAATTACTTGCAAATATTTAATATATCTAATTGCAACTGACAGACACATCTTATACTCTGAATTGATTACACTGATTACACTGTGCACTGTAAAAATTAATCAACAAAGTTACATCAACACTTAATTGTTGTTACTTTGTAATAACATTTGAAGTATCTGATTAAATTAAATAGATTTAAGTTAGGCACTCCGAAGTTTATTGCACTGTAAGTATTTTAACTTTTCGAGTTAAAAGGAATTACATTTGTATATTTATGTCTATATGAAATATAAATTAAGAATTACAAAACTAATATAATGTATAATTTTTATTGCTAATTATCACCGTACTGATATATATTAATATTGAATATTATTATTACTGAAACTGACAAAAATTTGAAACAGAAAATTTATTATTCAATTCTTACGGAGAATGTACTTCGACGAGCTACTTAATCTCGGAAAGGATATATGGGATTATAAAGAAGAGGGTAAGGAAATTTATATTCGTAAGAGGAACTAAAATGATAATTTCGTGCAGTGCATTAATTATTTTACCACCAGCGGAAAATCTTAATTCGAAAAGTTTAAGTGAATCCTTATCAAAAATCTAGATGGAGGAATTTTCCAGTAAATTGTAATGAATATTGATTACTGAAAACATAATTTCTGCTAAAGCTCTTGTAACATAACCGTGGAGTTAAAAGCTACGCCGAAAGGTTATCAACGTTTCTGGAAAATTACCGTGGAAATGTTTTTGCACTGGGATTGAATTATGGGTAAATATTTAAGCTGATTTATCGAAAGTAAAGAAACAAATAACAATGAAAAATAACGCAATATAAATACAATATGATACAATAAATTAATATTAAGATACAACTTAACAAAAGAAATAACACATTCAAAACTAATACAAAATAAGAAGTACCTAAGTATTACATAGGGTGTTTACAATTGTTTCTTAGAGGTGTAATCTGTAAAATTATTATATTATTGAAACAATTTAACTTCTAAAAGCAAATAGCTGTATTATGTAATGCAATATAGTTATTATCTAAAGATATTATCAGATATAAAACAAAAATAGTAATATAACAATTAAAAAAGAAAAACGTTAATTTTGACGTTAAATTACATTAGACAAACTCTTCTATAAAACAAATTTGAAACAGCAAAATGGCGGTACCTTGTTTTGTTTGTGTCATAAGTAGAAGTCTAGTTTCACCTCTTGCTTTAGCTTTCATGGTCATTGCATAAGAATAAACATGTCTAGTTTAAACCAGTGGAAACAAATTCAAAAGATGTGGCGATTTAAAAGAACGAAACTATGGCTTTTATCTCGAAATTGGAAGAAATCGTACCTTTCTCTTTCAGTTTCATTAAAATGTTTTGGAAATATGAAAAATTAAATTAAATTTTAAATGCCTTCATATATTATTTACCATTACGATACGGCTCTGTTATTATACATTCTTTTTTCTTAGCTTACTTGTCATTTAACGTTCGTTTTTACAACCAAATTATTTTATCAGCGGCAGCCATTTTGACACAACGCTGAAAATCATTGTGGCGTATAACTATAAAAATATCAAAAATTTAGTCGATTTCCTAATATTGAATAGTCAAAACGAAGACAATTATGAAAAGTTATTTTTAATGCTTTTAGCGCTAGTTTTGACGTCAAAAACCATGAAGTTTCAAAAAACCTATTTTATTTTAATTATGATAATATTGTAAATAATCACTTAACACGCGGTGTGTGTAAAAATTCACTAAATATTTATCATACGAATCACAAAAAAACTTTCTCCGAAATAAAAATTTGATTTACGAAGTGCAGTAATACGCGTAAAATATTATTGCAGGCATTGTGATTAAACAGAGATGCTCGTTACTTTATACATTTTGATACCTTTGCGATACAGTTAATAAATAATTTACTTTTATTGATGAAATCGTTGTACTAATTTTGGTTGTATACTTGCGGTATAAACATTCTTGCAATGTTTTTGTGACTTATGATGTTTTATAAAATTTGTCCCGAAAACGTTTCTGTAGCGGTTAGTTGAAATAACAAATTGCTAGTTGGGACACTCCTAGATTTCATTTTATGCTCTTGTGAAGACCATGGTATGAACGCAATACTTAAACTTTCTTAATCGTATTGAAACAGCCCTCAGAACAATTCGACGGTAAGGCCTACCCTTATGCCGATTCTTGAATCAAGCAAGACTTTGCTTCCAATAACAAGGCGATAATTTCGAACAACAAAAATCTTAAAAAAAATTAATTTTGTTTAGACCTTTTAAGGTAAAATCTCAAGAACGTAAACATCCTATATATTAAGAAGAATTTTATCAATTGAATTTTTTTAAACGTTTAGTACAGATGTATTAATAACCTTATTAAGTAAACTATTTCTCTTTTTGTTGCATATATTACGTTTATAAGTTTACTCAGTATACGGCGAGCCATGTTGATGCCAAAGATCAACCTGTAATGTTGTTTACACAGACTTCTTAAAGGCTTTTGACAAGTTGAATCATAGTATATTGCTTTGCAAGTTGGAACGTTATGGTTTTAGTAACAGCTTACTCCGCTTGTTTAATTCTTACTTGTAACAACGAAATCTGGACGTTTCTTATAACGGTTTCAAGTGGAACACCTTTATTGCCATCAGGTGTGCCCCAAGGCTCTAATTTGGGACCACTTCTTTTTATCGTAAACGATTCATCTTTATCTTTAAAATTAGATCATCTTTTGTTTGCTGATGACTTGAAATTTTTCTTGAATATATCATCTAAGATTGTAGAAACCTAATCTACTTGGTGTACTGATAATTATTTACCTATTAATATAAATAAATGCAAAATATGTACATATTCTCTCTAAACTATTTAATGGGTATGGTTAATTCTCAAGTTTTACTCAATTTATTCAAAATACATGTTCCGAGACCTGACTCTCGTGAGAGTTCACTGTTCTATTGTCGAAATATTAGAACATATATACTTATAAGATCTACTATTTATTTAATTGCTAATAATTATAACCAAATAGCAGATCAGTGCGATATATTTCATTGTTTAATTCATTTTAATTTCATTTAATGATTTGTTAAGAATTGAATTCGATTATTTCAATAATTTTCAATATTAGTTGTAGTTTTTCGTTTTAATTTTTCTGTTTATTATTTTTCTTGTTTGTTTTTTCTTCAACTATATATATTTAATTTGTCCTTTTTTCTCATTTCCTGTACTTTATTATGCTTTATATTATATAAATCTGTTTGTTTAGTCCTGTAAATGAATTATTTTCTGTTGGGCATTAAATGCATTATTATTATTATTATTATTATTTTTTTTTTTTCAGTAACACCTTCCGAAGCTCCGACACATTCGGAGATGTTCTGAAGAGTAAAACAATGACCACTCTCCACTCCGTGGAGTCAGTAATCATTGCGCCCGTAAATCGTGCATTCTGAGTAGACGTAGCGAACCAAGGACGATTGCCTTCTGCATTCTGCCGGCTAAGATCTCTGCCGAATTTCGGCAAGCCGGTATGATCTTTAAGTCAGAAAGCAACGTATGTCTCATTCCACCCAGGACGCCTATAATGAGCACCACAATCTTAACAGAGTGGTCTGGATACAGCCTGCGGAGCTCGGAGAGAAGATCTCGATACTTCCTCCGTTTTTCCTCCTCTTTTAGGACGATGTTGTTCTCTGCGGGAGCCGAGAACTCAATCACAAACATCGTCCTAAGTTGGTGGTCGAGGAGGACTACACAGGCTTATTGGCTTGAATTTGCCTGAGGGTGGGGAATGAATAGTTCCAATAAATTCGGCACTTCTCATTCCCCACAACGGATTCTATATCCCCCGGAGCATAAGGCAGCACTGGCGTCTCGTCTATCTCATACGAGTGTCGTAAATGATAATACAACACCCGTAAGGCTGAATCGTGTCTTTGGATATACGCTGTGGCCGCATATACCGGATAGGCCGACAGGAGATGCATAAGCGTCTCTGGCGCCTGGCGGCAGGCCCTGCATCTGGTATCAGGAACCTCGATACCCAAGACACGACTACGATAGACGAGAGTATTAATTACACCATCTTGGCAAGCCATTATGAACCCCTCGGTCTCAGAGTTCAGCCCCGCTGACCTCAAAAAAGCGAAGGTCAGCTTTTCAGATAAGCCAAGCCCCTCTAGATGACGGTAGAAGAGACCATGCATTGGTTTATCCTTATGTAGCTGCAGAAGATGACGCGTCTCTGCAGCTTTAATTTGGGCTTTTAACTGAGCAGGGTCCCACTCGGTGACAGAGTCTGGATTTTCCCGCTCAGTATCGAACACGAGACCAAGTTCATTGGCTGCTCTTCTCGCTGCCTTATATACAAATGCTCCTATCCCTGCTGCTTCATGGTCTTGGACCATGCAGAGAAGGGGATCCGAGCTCCTGATGATTTTACAGGCTTCCTCCAAAACCACTCTGCCCTGGAGACACTCCAAACTCAAGAGTCCACGGCCTCCCCGATTTCTTGGGAAGTATAACCGCGAAACGGACGATCTTGGATGCAAACTCTGATGGAGATGCATCATTTTGCGGGTCCCTACATTATTATTATTATTATTATTATTATTATTATTATTATTATTATTATTATTATTATTATTATTATTATTATTATTATTTATTTATGTTTTTTTTTAATTTTTCAGTAAATATCAAAAATATTACTCAAATTCATTTATATTGATCTAATTTACACTATTAACTGTTCCATATAATTTTACAGAAGTATATAAATATCAAATTTTCAGTAATGTTTCTATGAAGCAGTTTCGTAAGAATTGTACAAACGGGCTAAAATTTCGTTTACAATGTAAATATAAATTAAGCTAATGGACTAAACACATTTATTTTACTAATTTCTTCATTTTGCTCCTTCTCGGAGGCCTCTGTGTACAGTCTGTGTGTACAGTTTTGATTTGTCATTTTAATTATTCAACACAATTGGCCGCTTTAATAAATTTTATTAATCCAGGTGCAGATGTCGTAATATTTATTTTCTCTGCTCGCGTAGAAGTGAGGAATTTTCTTTAATTATTACCTTCACCAGTTTATCATTTTTATTAAGGCTGCTAATGATATAGTAGATGGAGAGAACTCAGTATTTTGTATGGACTATTATTCAAAATATTGCATTTAGTTGAAATTGTGGGAAACAAATTTCTGCACAACAGACACTTATACCATGTCTATTGTCCAAACAATAAACATATTATTTATTATACAGGGTGTTTCATTAAGAATAAGACAAAACTTGTTAGCAGATTCTTGAAATCATAATGTAGTATAAGCTCCTTTTTATCTACAGTATTAAAGTATAAAAAGCAACAATTCGGATGTTGTCGCTATTGTGAAAGCAGAAAAATTCAGTAGTTGTGTTCTTGAGAAAAATGGTATTCATAAATAAAGTCATTTATTATTATTATTAGTTGCAACGTACTGATTATATGAGCTTTCTTTGTCCTTCACTTATGGATAAGTTGGATAGTATTGAAAGTAAAAAGCGATTAACTGTTTTATCTAATTTCTTTTAGTAATATGAATTTTACAGTTCTATAAAAAAATAGTTTCGCACTAGTGTTCTGTAATAGATGCCCTTACAGCACTATAGCCTATTCGGAAATGAAAGAGAGTAATAAAACCCCAAGATAAAAACCGGCCATGGGCGTGGTAATATTTCGTTTCAAGTAATTATCGAGTAACACTAATGGTAACTGGTAATGGGTGTACATTAGCATATGTTAATGGATACATCATAGGGCAGGAGCCAGTGTTTTGTGACAGATCAATCCAGTCTTAGAGCTGAATATACGAAGACGTGCTAGTGCAGGAGAGTAAAATTCGACTTATGTTTAGTGACTATTGTGCCAGTGGATATAATATTGTTTGGGTAAAATGTCGGGCGCAGATTACGTACCTGCTAAACGCGTGAAAAGATGTGCGCTATCTCAGAATGAAAAGATCATTATATTAAATGTATTTAATGCATTGAAACACCAAAATCCTACCAACAGTGTTGACGACATCGTGGAAAAGTGTTTCAAAATGACAGGGACTGGAAAATCGACTATCGACTTTTAAAGGAAACAAAAAATGAACAAGATACTGTAAATCCTCCAAAATTATCTACAGGGAGGTCAAAAGTCGTTATAGATGATTTCTTCAAAAATGTCATTCGCAGAAAAGTACACTCACTTTTTTTTAATAAGAAATACCAACGCTAAACAAAATTTTAAGTGAACTTTCAGAGGACAATGATTTGCCAAAAATCAGTAGAAGCAAATTATGGGTCGTCTTACGAAAGTTCAATTTTTGCTGGGAAAAGCAGAACAGGAAGTCAGTTCTTACCGATAAAGATGAAATTATTTGTTGGTGAAGATCCTATTTGAAATCAATTAGAAAACTCCGTGACGAAGGGAGGAATATTTATTATATAGACGAAACTTGGGTCAACGAGGGATATACTGTAACAAAAATATGGCAAGATAAAAATGTAAAAAGTTTTCGACAAGCATTTTTGGATGGACTTTCAACAGGGTTCAAGGCACCTTCAGGTAAAAGGCGAAGATTAATAGTAACACATATAGGTAGTGCCAGTAGTTTTGTAGATGGTGGTTTACTTTTATTTGAATCTAAATATACAGGTGGCTATCACGAAGACATGAACGCAGATGTTTTCGAAGAGTATTTTACACAGATGTTGGATCTTATTGCTCCGGGGTCTGTAATTGTCATGGATAATGCCAATTACCATTCACGGCAGACCGAGCGGATGCCTACGACTGCTTGGAGGAAAGCCGATATAATTCAATGGTTATCCGGAAAAAACTTTTTCCGGATAACCATTTTATATTTTATATTTTCAACTACTGCACATTTTTTACCAATTTGCTTCACCAGTTATGTCTAGCTAACTTTTTCTATTAGTATGCACAAAATGAATATTACTGTTTAATTTCTCGTCCCAAAATGATTAAAGAAATTATTTTCGAATTACTGTAAACAATTGTTTTTTTTTTAACTCTGACATTGACTACATACGAAAACGAGTAAGATTTGATTTAGTCATACCCATGCGTCCTAATATTACTTCAGTAATCTCGTTGTCAAGGAAACATCCTGTATTATGTGCTACATTAACATTAAACAAAATATGTTATAATATTATTTCAACTTTGCATATGTTTCATTTGATGTTAACACATTTCAAAGTGCATCGTATCCATTACTGCAATATTTTCATGCCTCTCTGCTCACCTTCTTTTATTCAGAAATTCTCTTTAAAAGTATATATTTCGTTTCTTCAAAGCGGTTTTAACATTACCCGAATTATACTATTCCCTTTTGCACATAGAAACTGTGTTAAGCTATATAGCTATATATATATAACAGTGAACTTACAGGCCTAGAATGTTATGGTTAAATTGTCAGTCAATTGTTAATAAGGTGAGCAAAATTGAAATACTAATACATGATAAAAATACACATATTATATCTATCTCCTATCCTATCTAACTTCAAAAAGTATACAATTCATTGTTTTCTACCATTGATATATTCCATTTGCCATTGTCTTCTGTTAAGCGTTTAGCAACTTATACATTTTTATAATTTTGCACTTTATTTTTAGGTTAAGATTTACTTAGTTTTAAGATTTTTTTCTCTTTTGTATTCTTTCCTTTGTACACAAATTTATGCTGATTGTCTGTGCAACCCTGTAATTGGAATGTTAATCCATTCTGTTGGGATTGCTTGTTCTTTAAATAAATAAATAAATAAATCTCCGAATCTTGGTGTAATAACTTCAACATTAATACTATACTATTACATAATTATAAAATGGCTAGTTTTTTTATTAGACAAAACCATATTCATGGTGGTGTATCCATATTTGTAAAAAATGATATACATTTTAGAAACTTGGAATTTTTCTGAAGAAATGCATATTGAATTATGTGCCATATCTTTTTTCCATAGAGTATTGTTTGATAACTGTTTATAGACCTCCAAGTGATGACACTAACATATTTTTCTATAGACTATCACAAACTATTAATTGTTACATAAGGCAATTTAATAATATTATGCTATGTGGTGATATAAATATAAATTGTTTATTACATTCTAATGAAAATAGTACCTTATGTGATTTAATGGACAGTTACGGACTTGAGTGCCAGAATACAGAACCCACTAGAATATTTATTAAAAAAAAATGGTCATAAATCATTATCAAAAGTAGAAGTAAGTAGAAGAAAGTAGTAAGAAAGTAGTAGTAGTATTTTTTGACGGATATATCACAGGATAAGTATCAAGGAAATATAAAAAATTTAAATATTGGAGATCATCTTAGCAGAAGAAATTTAAGTGCAACTAACATAATTGAACTCCAGACCTTTTTACGTTCTGAAACCTTTCAGTCTGTATATGAGCCTGTCTTTGATCTAAACAATGCTTTTTGTACATTTTTTAATATTTTATTATATCCTTTGGATATTTACTGCCCTAATATTGTAAGGTCTATTACTTCATTTAGAGAGAGAAACTGGATTACTAATGACATTGTAAACATGGGGAAAAGATTAAAGATACTGGATCAAAGCTAACCTTAATAATTCTAATTTGAAAACATATTACACAAATTTAAAGAAGCAATATAAATTAAAAATTTATAACACTAAAAAGGAATTTTATCGTAATAAACAACAACTGAAAAACAAAAATATATATGGAAATTAACAAAAGAAAAAATGGGTAAAACAAAAAAGGATCAAACAATTTCTCTTTTACGTAATAATAAGATCATTAATAATCTTTATACTATAACAGATGCCTTTGAGAATTATTTCAGTATAAGTAAGTTGGCCATTAAGAATCATTTTGGTAAGAATATTGATGTTCATAGCAATGAACATGACAATGAACATCATGATAAAGGTAAATACGTTGGTGCATTATTTTTTGCCGAAAACCTTTGATACTTTAAATATTAATTTTATGCCAGAAAAGTTATCAGCAGTGGGCTTTAGGGATAATGTCTCGGCGTGGTTAGCATCATATCTGCAATATAGAAAAATGTATGTGAAAGTAAATAATAATATGTCAGCTGTTCAAGAGATGACCTAGGAGTTCCGCAAGGGTCTATACTTGGTCCACTAATATTTTTAATTTTTATGAATGACCTACCCGCCTATTAATACTGAATGTACTGTAATGTATGCCGATGATGTCACTCTAGCAGCATATGGAAACAGCCCTGAACAGCTGCAGAATTCTCTGAATAAATTGGCTTACCAATTTACTGAATGGTGCAATAAAAACTGTCTAACTGTAAATGCAGGAGAAATAATGTGCATGCGATTTTACTTCCGTAGAAAAATCAATACACATTTTTTTGTTAAGGTATACGATAAAGTAATAGAAAGTTCAGAACAAACAAAGTTTCTGGGAACATACATTAGTCGTGATATGAGTTGGAGGTGTCAAGTTAATGATGTGTGTAGAAAAATTAAATACGGGTACTATACATTATTACAACTCAAAGCAATGTTTGATACTCTTACTCCTCAGTATACATTATTCTACAGGTCTGGGGTAACGTAAATGGTCATAGAACAGAATTTTAATAACGCAAAAAAGAATAATTCGCTTAATTTTTGGTATTTCCCAAGGTGAATCCTGCAGGCCATATTTTATTAATAACAATATATTAACATTTAACTAATTACAGGCCTATTGCAATTATATGCAATTTTTCAAAAGTTTTTGAAATAGTTATCCACAATCGCCTTTACTCTCATGTCGACAAATATATCTCCCAACATCAACACGGATTTGTAAAAGGACGTTCTACAACAACAAACCTAGTCTACAAAGTACAATATATTTCCGAGGTATTAGATAGGGGCAGTCAGGTAGACGTAATATACACCGATTTTTCTAAGGCGTTTGATTGATCTATTGATTGATAAACTGCATTCTGCGGGTATATCGGGTGCTCTATTAACCTTGTTTCGCTCATACCCTCATACCTTACAAACCGTTTCCAATATGTTCAGTATCGTGGCTTTCAGTCAAATAAATTTTCTCAATTTTCAGGTGTTCCTCAGGGATCTATTTTGGGGCCTTTATTCTTCATTATATTTATTAATGACTTAACTCAATTATTAAATATATATTTTATTGCTTGTTTTTTTTATTATTGTTTATGTTATATTTTTGCTAATTACTTTTTGTTTGTTATTTGATATTTTGTTTTTATTCGAGTTATTTCTGTCATTGTTTATTTTGTATTTTGAATTGTTTTTTTCCTTGTCCTGTAACTGGGATTCGTCCCGTTGGACACTGTATTTAAATAAATAAATAAATAAACATTTCTCAGCATTTATATATAGATGTGTATTATATGTTGTCAAAAATATAAAATTTTATGAACGAAATTCCGATTATCATATATATCAAACTAGGTACGGTAACTTACTGAAAATTCCAAATCATATTTCAAGTTTATATGAAAAGTCGCATTCTTATATGGGCATACAACTAATGAACGTATTACCACACAATATTAAAGAGGAAAAAAATCTAAATTGTCTTAAAACTAAACTTAAGACCTACCTTGTTAGTAAATGTTTATAAA
Organism: Monochamus alternatus; assembly: GCA_037114965.1. NCBI lineage: Eukaryota > Metazoa > Arthropoda > Insecta > Coleoptera > Cerambycidae > Monochamus > Monochamus alternatus. Next base: position 76,471,081 of record CM073429.1, on the reverse strand, counting down.
GTTTCAGGCATATTTACCTAACACAGTATAAACTATTTCTTTAGATTTTTCTTGTGCTATACTTCACTTAAAATATTGTATACCTACCCATAATAATAAGTTTTATATTATTTTCATTATACACTATCTGGTAGTAAGTATTTTTGTATTTTTACACTTGTAACAAATGTTTACAATGACTTATCCAATGTAAATTATTTTGGTGGATTAATAAATTATTATTATTATTATTATTATTATTATTATTATTATTATTATTATTATTATTATTACTATTATTATTATTATTATTATTATTATTATTATTAGGTATTATTATTATTTTATTAATAATAATATTATTATAAGCTCTTTTGGAAACTTGCACCTGAATTTATATATTGTCCGATATTTCTCATTTTAATTAATATGCAATCTTATGAAAGAGACCCTCATAATTATTTTTCTTCATTTTCAATGTGACTTAACAGTGTTTGTAGATGCAAATTGAATTAAAAAAAGCATCTGGCTGTTTTAGGTAGGTTTACAATACCTCTCAATAGAGAGATAAAGTTTCAGCAACCCTAAAGAAATCAAAACTTAGTGAATTATAGGTCTCCACGGAGGCCAAAGAAATGTACATTTTTATTTGTCAAACGACCCCCTCTTGTACCTATTTATCACTTCAAACAACTGCCTCAATTTGGCCTTTGCTATAAAAACTTGTAAAGACTATTTTGAAATAAGAATGTAACCATTTCATTTCAAAAATAGAGAATAGAATAGTAAAAGTGTTCAATATTATTCAATTTAACTAATTATTAACTATGCTGAAATTTAAAATGTATTGCAGAGTAATCTTTCAAATATATTTAAAAAACATGTGTCTGGAGGCAATAATCACATAATAATTAAAATATTAACATTAATAAATTGCCGTGAAATGTAAACAAAATCAAGTGGTCGTAAACGCGATATCATTGGTGTGACGTCACACGACATTCAGTGCGATTTATGTTTCTGTAGATACAGGTGCAGTGTTACGGTATTGATGATGTAAATAGGTGTTTGTTTCTTATGTTTTTGTAGTATTTTTTGGCCATATATAGTGTAAATACTGTGCAAATTCCACGATGATGAAAGAGGATTTTGTGTAAGCATAATTGGATGACTATTATTAATTTGCCACAAGTGAATTCATTTAATTTTATAGTTATGAACTTCATTGGTGCTAATACCAACTTCATTAGTGCAGCAAATACAGGATGTCAAATCAAGCAGGTGTTTTTTCCGTATTTAACATTACCATAATTATTAGTGGCTATGTAGTGAACTTGCCGTATTATTAAACATAACTTATTTCTTTGTTTACAATATAGATCCGCTCGTGAAAATTACGGAGACAAAGCTGTTGGTTACGTCTAGATAGAGGGGTTCACTTGAGGTATTTATAAAATTATCACATCTGATTTCACATAAAACCACTTGCTTTAATTTGAAAAGTAATAAATAAAAGTAATGAGTAATGATATTTTTAAATTAATTTATAATTTTTTATTTCTCCTCCTCCTCTAGATATAAACAGATTTTCTCAAGGCCAAAAAGTCCAGAATTTTTACATAAGAAGAAGTATAAAAGTTTCTAAGTGCTACAGATGATAAAACATATTGACTCATGAAGGTTGTTATGATAACCGGCATTTTTGAGGCTTGTCGTCTTGAAGAATTAACTAAGCTAGACCGTATTTAATACAATAACCTATATAAAAATTGTGATTCCACGCACGAAAACAAAAATTGTCCTAGAATTTCTTATAACATAAGGAAATGTGGCAGATATCAACTGTTTAAATATTTTTCGAAAACATGCTCACATTTGTCTTCCAAATGCAACTTACAGGTGGTTCTTTGTATTCTGCAGACAAGGAAAATGTGCCTCCTAGTTTGTTGAAAGTATTCTAAAAATTATTATAACTAAACTTGGATTGAAGAATCCCGAAGAATATACTGGACATTATTTTAGAAGGTCCTCAGCCACCATTCTGGTTGATGGCGGTGCAGATATGCAGATGTTAGAGCGTCATCGGGGTTGGAAATCTTCTGCGGCAGAAGTCTTCTGGTATCGGTACCAGAGCCGTCGTGATCTCCCGACTTTAAATCATTTGGACTTATTTTTGTATATTGCACCGAAGTGGACACTATTGATAATTTACGCAAACGTATCAGAACTGCTGTCAATAACTTACAAGTTCAAACCGGACAAGAAGTGGAAACATTTGTGTTAGTTTGTTGAAACTGAGTAAGACGGGCCCAAAATTTTGTTGTAACATATCAGATATGTCAAACTATTTTTACTAATTAAAACCACAAATTAATTCTATTAAATTAACAGCAATAACGGCAAAAGCAGTTGAATTTGCTGCATTATAATAGGTGTGGTAAAATGTAATTTATTTCTTTCCTTGGGATTTTTTTTCAATTTTTTATTCTGTCACCGATTATACGCTTTATCACTCTTATCAGGTTTGACAGTGAATTCGTTTCCAGTGCCGTGCGGAAGTGTATTTTTAAATAATTTTTGAACAGCTTTTTTGATTTTATTTTTACAAAAAATTTGTTTAGACAAGGTTTGAATCACCCTCTATAAGATAAAATACCATTATATTTTTTGTAGATCATTTCTTTAGATTAAATAATCTATATAGTTCACAACACGAAGACCGCAAATTCTAGGAATAATTTCATATCGATTTGACATAAATCATCTGGTCCAAAAATGCTTCCTAATGGAGAGAGGGCTATTTGAGGATGCTGCTCTGATTTTTTAATTGTTCAGATAGGTGTTTATCTAGAAGGTTCAAACTTAGATTTACCGTTCGTTAGTGGTTTTGCTATTTGTGAAAATTTTATCTGTTGAGGATTAAAATCAAGTACCTAATACGTTTGTAAGAGATTAAAAATGTGTCGCCGTCATGTGATTGTCTTTGAGTCGAACTTTAATATAACAAATAATAAAATAAGTCGTTGTACTATAAGCCTTTATTCTCTTCTTGCAATTTTTATTTGACCTCGTTCTAAATATGTACGTGAATCCCCCCCACCAATTAAAATCCACTATGAACAGCAGTCGGCCACAACTTAAAATAAACAGGCGAATTCTTATCAATATAAAGCTGATTACAGGTCTTTTAGCCCCAGAGCTGCGTTAGTTTCCTTGACTCCATTCTGTCCTTCATCTTTCTTTTCCAATCCGATCTATTGCCACTGCCTCTCTCCATCACTTCCTTGGTCTCCCTTTTTTTTCTTGTAGTTATCTTCCATACGTTCTAAATGCTCCAGCCACTGCACTCTTCTGGCTTTTACAACTTCGTCTATTTTTGGTGCGTGGTACATTGCATATGTTTCCTTATTCTTCCTCCGTTTTCTTTCCCTCTAGAATTCTTCTTAAAATCTTCCTTTCCCACCATACAAGGTTTTCTCTTGGATGCAGATTTCACTGCCATACAGCGCTGTCGGTCTCAAAATTGTTTTATACATTCTAAATTTTACTCCTCTGGACAATTTTTTTAATTTCATTAAGTGGTTGACTGCCGCCGAACTTGAGTTTGCTTTTATTATTCACCTATTAATTTCTTGCCCCTCATCACAGTTAGCTGTTATCAGTGTCCCTAAATACACATATTCCTGAACTTCTTCAAACTCCATCTGTCCATGCTGCGTTCTCAATGTGAAACTGTTCTCCTATCCTCAAAAGCTTACTTTTCCCTTGATTTATCTGAAATCTCACTTTACGTGCTTCCTCCGCAAGTTTTCTCGTTACTTCTTCTAATTCCCTATTATCTTTGGCAATAATGGCCAAGTCATCTGCATAACTTACTATTTGGTGAATTTTGAACAATATGTGTCCTCTGTTGAACTGACTATCTCTTATGACCTTTTCTAGTACTAAATTAAAAACAAGCGTTCAGAGTGGGTCTCCTTGTCTCAGTCCTGTGTCAATAGTAAAACTTTCCGAACATTTACCTTTTATTCATACTTTGCTTTCAGTATTTTCTAAGGTCAGCCTAGTCAGTTTGGTTGGTCTCCAAAATTGTTTCAATATTTTACTTAGTTCAAAAATGTGTCGTCATGTGATTGCCTTCGAGCTTTAATAATAACAAATAATAACGACTCTCAATAATTCGTTGTACTACAAGCCTTTATTTTATTCTTGCAATTTTTATCTGACCTCGTTCTAAATACGTGAATCCTCCCCAACAATTAAATCCACCACGAACAGCAGTCGGTGCGCGAAACCTAGTTTTCATCGGCACAACTTAAAATAAACAGGCGAATTCTTATCAGTCTGCGGCAAAATATACAGCATTTAATTTCGCGGAATACAAGAGAAGATAAAATATATTTCAAATAATAAAAGTAGCATCCCCAAAGAATTCCATATAGCGAGCACAAGGCGCTCAAGTGCTCTTTTGACGACTGTTGCATACACAAAATCTTATCTTCGAGAAACAAATAAAAGTATGCTCGGCACACCTCGCCCTCTAACTCACATTTATTAATGCTTCCTCGAGTCTGTTTAATAACGAAGACCATATACGGCCTTCATATTTTTCATACTGGCAAAATATGATTAAGTTCCCTTCTCGTTTTGAAGAACTATTGTTACGTTTTTCAAATGATGAAATCTTTGCTGCTAAATATTTACAGTATAATAGTAACTTTTATGTGCCTCCTTGTAATTTTAGAGCACATCACCCTTTTTAAATAAATGTTTGTAAAACTCAATCTGGACAGAATTATCCAATTAATAGAATGTGTAAGTTTTTTTATACGAATTTTTCTAATGTTGGTATTTTTAATATTACTATTGATATTTTCAAAAAGCATATTATGAATTCTTATAAATTTGTAAACGATTTCTTCTGACATAATGTAGTTTTTTTCTCTTAATTGATAAGTGATACATTTTTATAATGTTGTTTTCTTTCTCTCTTCCAACATTGTGCGCCAATTTCTTTAATATTTTGTAACCTATTTTGTGGAACACTTTTTTAGGTTGCTTTGGCCGGTTGTATATTCCCTTATTGATAGAGAAACATTAGATATTTGAGTTACCCTAATAATTACCATACATTCCTTATTCTTGGCTAGGAATCTTTGACTTGCCTTTGTTGTTCTCGGTATAAGGTCTACAGAAGAAGGTCCGCTATCAGAACTTCTAGGCTCGCCAATATATTAATTTCGGTTCCGATTGTTGGTTTTAATTCTGCTACGGTCGGTATTTAGTCTATTCCGGGAACAACAAGAATGAGTCAAAGATTGCTAGCTAAGGTTAAAGAATTGCACGGTGTCTGTTATTGTCAGAGACCCAGGTCACGACATAACATAAGTCAAAAAATATTTTAAAATCATTATAAACGCCTATAAGTACTTAAATAATTTCTATTTTTTAATCACGAACATGCTATAACCTTAATTGTGTCTTCTTTTGTTTGACTTGACATTTCACGTAGTTGACGATACGGTATCTAGAACCATATCGCATCAAACTTAAGACCAGATCACGCAGCAAAGCAAAACAACCACTGTGTGTAGCGTGCTTTAGATGATAAGAACTAACAGATAAATATAAGCTTTCAGTTGGATAAATAAATCTTAAATACAAAAATAGCGATCAATGATTTACGGGCCGACGTTGTATTCAGAATTTAGGGACCATCAGTTACGTCAATGTTAAAAATAAATGGAGCAAGGAGCAATAACTAATTTGTTTTCTGGAGCTTTCGCCAATATCCTCTTATAATTTATTTAAATAGTATTGATCCGGGCCTCGAAGTAATTTCAGCGAATAAATCTCCAATTTGCAATATAAAGTCGAATTTCTGTCCATAATAATAGCATTGATTTGTTTAAGAACCAAAGCTTATAAGAGCCAGCCAGTTAGTGTGGTAGTGAATTTACATAATTACAGAAGCTCCGACATTATGAACAGGTAAAGTTTGGCCAATAATTTATGGTGACAATAATAACACCTGCTGCAGTCGACAATGCCTCACCGAACTGTAGGAAGGCCTAAACGTTTACAACCCGGTCTAATTTAGGGCCTGTCGGAGTGTTCCACTCTGCCTCGACGCAAACGTTACTTTATATACGGTAAACTTTCATTTGTTCAGCTCACAGCCGACTCTTAGCTTACTACAGGCTTTGGCTTCCCTTGGCCAAACAGCGATCTGTACTCATAATTTTATTATAAGAAAGTTAATTCATGCAATTTGTTCCTACGCTTGGAAAAGATATTCCAGTGTTACCCCTCTGAACGAAAAAATGGTGCCATACAAGCAGTTGCCCAAATGAATAAAAAAACAGAGCATCGGTTTTACTTTAAAGCACAACGTATACTTTAAACTTCTTTGATGTGCTCGAATATGTCGCCTTTTTGCAACAAGTCATATTTAACTCAACTTAAAGGAGACTACCTGAAGAACCAATCCTAAAAATACAGAAATAGATCAGATCTTATCTATTGCTTTAGAAACGGACCAAATCTTCATGATGAAGGAAATCCTACTACATGCAAAGAGGTACATTGATAGATAGTAAGCAACAAATTAAGTAAGTAATTAAGTAAGCTGGTCAGTGACACATATGGTGATTCTATTGGGGAATGTACAGTGGGTACCTTGTGTACCTCGTTTTTATTCTTTTACGAGATTACCCCTGAAGAAATAGCTGATACGTTAAAAAATATGCCGAATAAAAGTAGTGGTTTTGACAATATACCGATAAAAGTAGTGAAGCATATCGCACGCTTTGTCAGTTACCTCTTAAGTTACATTTTTAATTTGTCCATTAAATCAGGTATTTTCCCAGAAAAATTAAAACAAGTCTTAATAGTGCCACTGCATAAGAAAGGGGACACAGAACAAATTGAAAATTATCGTCCAATAGCATTATTATCTTGTTTCTCTAAACTCTTGTGTATTAAGCAGCTTCATATCAAGAAAATTAGATAATTTAGGTATCAGAGGAAGTCTCAACAAGTGGCTAGACTCTTTCTTGTTAAACAGGAAAGTTTCGGTAAAGATAGACAATGTTAATTCCTCTACGAACAGTCTTAATTTAGGGGTCCCGCAGGGAAGCGTTCTATCGCCATTATTATATATATATTGTTTATAAACGACTTGGAAACTCATGTACCATTTCCGGAAAATATATTTTTGGTAATGTTTGCTGATGATACTACCATCTGTCTAAAATCTGAATCTGGTTTAGTACAACACAATAAGAATGCAGTGCTTACATACTTTCAAACTTGGTGTTCATCAAACAGACTTCTTATTAATGTTAGCAAAACTAAATATATAGTGTTTCGTAGAAAACATTTATTGTCTCAACCAAATTTCACATTTATGATAACGTTACGCTAGAAAATGTATCTTATACTAAATTTCTAGAACTGCACATAGATGAAAATTTATCCTGGTCTAAACACATTGAACATGTTCTAAATAAACTTAATTCTTCATATTATGTCATTCGAAATCTTAAGCCTATTGTTGAAGAGAAATATCTACTTAATATTTATTATGCATTAGTATATTCACATGCAAAATACTTGATCTTGTACTGGGGTCAGTCGAAGGACATATACAGAGTTTTTATATTACAAAAAAGGATATTAAGGCTAATTTTTTCATACCAGCCACTTGAGTCATGTCGACCATTATTTAATACACAGTTACGTCAATTTTTATCTATGAAGCAGGTATGTTTGTGAAAAAACATTTAAATATGTTCCCATCTTGTAATTATATTCATAATCATGATACTAGATCTGCATCCAATATCTACGTTGACAAGTACAGATTATCTCTTTTTAAGAACAGTGCATATTATGCATGCAGCACGGTCTAAAACAAACTGCCGCAGCAAATTAAAAAAATAAGTAGTCCTACTAAATTTAGAAAAGAATTTCTGGATTTCCTTTATAACAAAAGTTTCTATACTTGATTATCTAGATACACTCTACTGATTTGTTCTATCCCACCAAAGTTTCTTTGTACGTTATATTATTAGTCTAGATCTGTTATATGTAATATTGTATTTTTAACATAGTGTGTAAACTTGTTTGTTCTCTTGACATTTTTTATTTTCCGCAACTTTTTGTAAGTTTTATCTCCCTGTGACGTTTGTACCCTGTATGGCTCATGCGAAATAAAGTTATTATTATTATTATTATGAATATGGGATTAAAACAATGGTCTTACTCGTGGACTTCAGGAAAGCATATGACTCTGTCAAAAGGAATAAACTAAGTAAAATATTGAAACAATTTGGGATACCAACCAAACTGATCAGGCTATTGAAAATGATCTAAGAAAATACTAATAGCAAAATACGAATGAAAGGTGAATGTTCGAACGGTTTTACTATTGACACAGGACTGAGGCACATATTGTTTAAGAGTCACCAAACAGTAAATTATGCAGATGATGTGGCCACAATTGCAAGCGATAATAATAAATTGGAAAAAAGTAACGAGAAAACTTGTGGAGGAAGCATGTTAAGTGGGATTGTAGAGAAATTAAGAGAAAAGTAAGCTTTTGAGAAAAGGAGACCAAAAAAAAGATACCAATTTCAAATTGAGAAGGCTATTTAAAGAACAATAATGAGAAAATATATGTATTGCACCAGGCACAAAAAAGCCAGAAGATTGCAGTCACTAGGGCATCTAAAACGTATGGATATGAAAGGATAGTTATTTTAGATAATTATTGAATGAAATGGAATTGTTCATTAGCATACCTAGATATTTTTAACAGAGAGCATACATATGACTTCATTGATGGGAATTGTAGGAGAATTGATCTACATAGCTTAAATACGTTTACAATACAATAAAAAATATGTAACTCACTCTTTAAATATTTAAAATAGTAAGTGAGTACATAAAATTTAAATATGGTTGTTATGAAGAATTTAATAAATATTAAAAATATTACTAAATATCACCAAAGTTGGCCAGTAAAATGAATTCAGTTCATGTTCAATTTCCTAACCATTTTATTGAAGTTACAAAATTTGCCATAATACACTAATTCGTCACACATCTCATGATTATTGAGTCAAGAATTTATAAATGTAAAACGTGTTTAATACTAAATAGTGTATTCTTCTTAATAAGCAGTATACAATATTTTCGAAAATGTCTATTAAAATGGAAAAGAAGTAGACATTACAAGCTTGAATTTGAATAAACATAACATATAAAAAAATGGTCTAATAACCTATAACCTGGGTATTTATATAAAATGCAAAAGACTGGAGAAGGCGTTATAAATTGTGTGAGAAGAGAACAAACTATTGGAAGTATTTTGTACTGATTTAATATTTAAAGACTATTGAATATTTCAAGAAGTAAATGCAAATACGGCAGGGTATCCGTTTCCTTCTCGTCAGGCTTTTTGTCCGGAAGTACATAAGATATAAAGCTGCCTGAATGGCAGATGAAATGGACGGGGGCTTTATGAAATTTTCTCATTAAATTCACCCCTGCATAAATCACACCGCGAATATTGCCCTTAACTTTTTTATGCAACTTCTAGCAACAGGTTACAACAAAAAGTTGTGAGTATTAATAGAATTGTTCACAAAGAAAATCTGTTTAAACGTCATAAAATGGTTAAATGCTTTATGCTTTATATGCTTTATAATCTCCAAATTTTTCAAAAATAAAATAAATGTATGGAAAAAACCCAAAAGAAATATTAATATTCGTCTGTGTGAATGTAGGGTGTTACAAAGAAAATGGATTGGAATGGACGGATGTGCTACGTCGGACAAAAGGATGCGAAAAATGCAGTTAACAAAGTCTTTTAAAACATAATTGATTTTCACGAAAAAACTAGTTTTTTTTCTCACTGTAAAGAAATAATATATATAAAAATAAATGGCTTATATCGCACACATTTGTGTTCTATCCAAAAATTTCTCACTTTGCAAGATAGGAAATGACACCAACCATATAGGTTTTATTAAAAATGATTGTTTATTTACGTACCTTTATCATACTAAAAAGTTATAAGTAAATTATATTAGTATGTTATTAACTATTTTATTATTTTAAGCTTGAATTTTATGTCTACATAACAATACTCTTCCGTAGAAATAGACGCTTATTTTGCAAAAGATAAAGAGTAGTATAAAATAAATTTAAATACATTAAAAATTGTAAAGTAGATTCAAAGAAAACGATAGTTTTTTTTAATGTAATAATGTGTTATATAAATTCCTGCACCTTTAAATATTTTAGAATTTAATAAAATTTCTTTATTTAATCTATAGTTTGACGAATTCAGTCAGAATTGGTTTGACTTTATTATTTTTGGTGTTTATTCTATATGTCACAGTAATTACATTCAAATTTCAACTGATTAATTATGAGTTCTAATATAGTTAGAATATCTTTAAGTTGTTGTGTTTTCTTTCAGTATTCAGTAAACGATTTCTTACATCATCATTCTTTTGTTTATTCAGATATTATTAAAATCTTACCTAAGCAATGCTATTTCAGTTCGTAGAAAAAGTCTCTTGATAAACATTTTAAAAATTAGGGATACTAATCTTAACACGTTTAAATATGCAGGGAGCGCATTCGCCAAAACAGGACAGCCGTTCAATATGTAATAAAAATGGTTTAAGAAATGAAGGTATTTGCACTTTATTTTACACTGAGATTCGAACGTATAGTTTGACAGTTGATCTACATTTACGGTTGCTATGGAAATTATGAACAATTGTTTTCTCATGGAATACCAAGCTATTTAATAGACATTGCTTTTCCTTTTTACGCCGTAACTTTAATTTAGCTTTTAAATTTTGAACAATTGAAATAAATATTTAGCTTTTTGAATCCTCCGCTATTTTAATAACTTCAATATTTTCTAAAGGTTGCGTTCTTGTTAGCAAATGTCATTTCTTAAACCATTGCTAGTACAATCGTTTGCAATAATAATGACACTCTCTTAAAACAGTTTTTGAACTTCTGGAAGTTCTGATTAGAAATTTCATTGAATCTCTCTTGGTAAGTGAAACAACTAATAACTAATTAAAAATTTAAAGGAGATATTGCAAACGATAGTACATACTAAACGGCTATCTTCTGTTTTGAATGCGCTCCCTGCATACTTAAACGTGTTAAGATTAATTTCCCTAAATTTTAAAAAGTTTATCAAGAAATTTTTCCTAGGAAGTGAAGAAGCATTGCTTAGGTAAGTTTTTAAGAATATCTGAATAAACTTTCACACAAAGGTTTAAATAAAATCGACGTTTAAATTTGACTCTTCGCTTTTACAAAGTAGAAAAACCATGTTTATGAAGTTCTAGGTAAGTAACGAAGCCGCTTTGGATTTTATTGGATAAATAATTTAGATACTCTATTTATTTCTAATAAAAGTATAGAAATATTTGTTATAAAATGGTTTGTTTTTCTTCTACATAGTTAAATTAGAAAATATTAAAAAAATATTTTTCACAAATATTGTAACGCTTGGTATATAGGTATGTTTATTTCAATCGATTCAAAATCAAGTATCCTCCTAAAATTATTGTGACGACTTGCAAGAAATCCTATATAGAACAGTTTTGCAACTGTTGTTTCAAACCTTTATTTCAGTTAATAAAATCAACATCGTGGATTGAATAATTGAGTGTATATTTTTATTATTTATTTATTTTTATATTTATAACTTATTATTTTTAGGCATTTTAATAATTAGTACGTATTTCCATGACTTTAGAACTTTATTCTTTTATTCTAACTAAAAAATGATGAACGTACCTATTCTATCAACATAAATGTTGAATGAATCTATCATTTGTATTTAAATACATGTATCCGGACTAAATCTCATGTCCTACTCCAGGGTGCAAGTTTGATTCACATAAAGTTGAATTTCAAGTGAAAAGCCACAATAAATTCACATGTCATGTATAAGAAGCTGCATGTACTAAACAAATAATTCTCGGGAACATATAGTGGGTAATAAGTTTCAGATACCGCGCTATGTTTGCTGGCGCAGTTATCGGCCCTTATACCTCGTGAAATCCCTCAATATCAGTTAAGGCTGACGCAATAAAAGGCAAAGGGAGAGCTTTTTCCTCCTAAATCGCCATCTTATTTCCGACAATAGGGTTGGACCGTTTATCAACAAATTAAATGAGATGTAGAATGTTGTTTAGAGCATGTTTTCCTTTGACAGCGGCCTGGCTTTCATACAGATTCACTTTGCCCGCAATTTCTCCGTCATGCATTATCTGTCATCAACGTATTGTCGGCCTGAATCCCTTTATCAACTTTTGTAATGGGAGATCTTCCCATGTTTTTAATATTGCTTTTCTGTGTGATACTTTGCGTTATAGGTACTTACATGCATCTTTGAAAGTTAATATAAATATATTTCAGGATCAGTCAAGGGTTATTTTTGAAAATAAGTTTGCCTAACTAAAAAATCTCACAGTGAAAAAGCAGATAAGTAGAAATTAAGAAAAACTACACCACTATCGTGCACTTTCGTATTGTAAAAATTGCAAATGTATTAAACGTAAGTCAATTTTAACAGTTTAAAATAAAAATAAAATAGAGATGTTAAATAATTTTTATTTTATTGTTACTTCTTCTTGATACAACTGTAGCCAACAATGAACAGTGTTTTCTGAACAGTTTGACTGACACTCATCCCTTCAAATAATCGCGGCCTCTTTTAATTTTCTATTTGTTGCATTATCCTCCTTTTTTAAAATATTTGCCGAACCTCATTGAATCAAATGAACATTTTCCCAAGCGTGTTCGCAAATTTTTGATTTTTGAAATTTTTTATCTAATTTTTATGTTCCCCAACTCTAAAATTAATAGGCCAAGACGTTTCTCCAACATAATGTATGCTGTAGATGCAATTTTTGAATTTTGTATATAACTTTTTGGACCTGTTATTGATAAAAAGGAAAGTAAAGTAGTCTGAAAAACTATTGTAATATCAAATTTGTTACCGATTCTTCTTAATCTTTCTGCTAATATAGGAATGTATGAAATTTTTATTGTGTGATTAGTTTCTTTTGTCTTAAAGTGTTTGTTTCATCTTTAATGTTTTTGAATGTTATATCAAAACAATTTGGAGGGTATTCATTATTTATTAAAACATTAATTTTTAGTTCGTTGTTAAAAATTTCGCTGTTTGATGAAATTAAATCAAAAATTTGCGAATATTCTTGGGAAAACAGTAATTTCATTCAGTGGGGTTCGGTAAAAATTTTAGCGAAAAAGAATAATGCAACCAAAAGAAAATAAGAAGAGACCGCGATTATTTTGTTGAACGGAGATAAGTGTGTGCCAAACTGTTCAGTAAACATTGATCATTGTTGGCTAAGGTTGTATCAAGAAAAAGTAAGTAACAATAAAATAAAAATCATTTAACATCTCTATAGAAGTAGATAAACACATTTTGAATTGTCAAACTTATGTTTAATATATTTGCAATTTTTGAGAACCAAAACAACGAGTTTTTCGAAATGTGAGAGTGATATATTTTTGGTTAGGAAAACTTTGTTTCAAAAATAACCCTTGATTGATCCTTTTGGCTCAAGGGCTTATTCAATTAATCTTTATTTTTTCAAAAGTTTGGCAAAATACCTAATTAAACTAAGGAAAATGTACAAATACTTTAACTGCAGGTGTAGTTTATTATATAGTGAGTAATTTTTAAAAATTTCAAATATTTACATAGATATTTTTAAAAAATACCCACCTTTTGAGAACCGCTGACCAAATAGTGATATAACCTAATAAACCATAACATCTGCTGGAGGGTTGCAATATCGCTTCTAAAATATTTTTTTTTTCACTTTAACGAAAATTAATTCTTTGCCATTGAGTCTAATTTAAGAGATAATAAAATTAGGTTGGTAGTACGCTACGCAGTAATATTAAACCAAATTTTAACTTCTTAACTGACCTAACCATTAAAAAATTCGATACTACCAATTAATGATTCCAAAACTTATACGTAAACGTGCATAATAGCTTACCTGCTTCCTGAAAAACCAAGTATTTAAATAGTTATCCACATTTCACAAATTAATACCATGTTAGAGAGAGACACAAATTATTTCCATAAGTTATTTTATGAAGAATTTATGATGACAGAACACATCAAAATTAATGTTCGCTACATAACCTCAAACAACGTGTCAGTGCTAGACATTTCATACTTCTTAGTTTCGTAGTGGGTGAAACATATTTTAAAAATACACTTGTACACAAAACGTGGAATAACAAAATAACCAGCTTGACGTACGCGCTGACAAAGTACAGTATTTGTTGACCTATATCTGAAATGTGTTGCCAGTGCAAATTCAAAGGAAATATACTGGACGAATTACTAACACATCGATTTATTTGGGCTTTTCAAAACGCAGAGTTGGAGACAGACTTCACGAAAAAGATGAAACGTTGATATTTGAAAAGGCAGTGTCAATCGCATGCAAAAAAAGCTGATGTCGTAGGCACGGGCGGTAGGCACAATGTCCAGCAGGGAGCAGAGCCACCAGCAACATTTTAGGATTGACAGACAGCAAGGTCGATGAAGTGGTTATGTTGATACCAGTGCATTGGTCCAGGGCAAAGGCAAGGTGCAAGTGGAAAGAAAAATGTAATATTTGTGGAAAGGTATTTCATAATTCCAACACATATAAATTAAAAATTATTATGTGATACTTTTGAATCTTCTAATACCCAACTAAACTAATAAATTTTTAAGTAATGCAATACCTAACACATCTGTTTTGAGAGTTGCAGCACTAACGATTAAATCGTTTTATTATTTTCACAGACAGTGTTTTTCTTTTGAGTATATTGTGCATTTAATGTATATTTCTGGTGAAATACAGCATAATTAAGTGAAATTTTGCGCATTCTTCAAACAATGAAAAGCTGGACATGCCAAAACCACATTCTTTCAGAAATGATAATGAGAATGCAGTGGTAGGGATAGCTATAGGTAGCATTGTGATAAATTAATTAAAGTGTAGTAAAATGCTACTGATCAAATTCTGGATAACTGTGAATAGAGAACCTGTTTTATGTTTTCAATTTCATGTGCGTAGGTACAAAGACATACTTTATTGGTGAGGTATAGAAATGCCAATGGGGAGGAGGTGGCCATTAACATTTCTATAAATAAACTAGCTTCAATTATTCTTTGACATTTTGTCTAAAGATCTTAGTTATTAACTTTCTTGAAGTCTATTTTATATAAAAAGTTAGATTTCAAGATATTAGTGTAACACTGGCAACGCTGTGGAATACACATCCAATCTATAATGCCATGTTTTATAAAAATCTTAATATCGGAGTCTAATCAACGGTCCTCAACAAATTTTTTATTAAAAAGTCACGAAATTTATTTGAAATTTGACTTTTTTTATTCCCGATTTTTTTTTTTTTTTGTAAAAATAACTTTAGTAAAGGTGAAAATTTTCGTATTTATTTAAGGTTCATCCTGTTCTCTTTTAATTTTATAACACTTTTTTCCTATTATTTAAAATGTGTTTCATAAACCCATTGCCTTCTATTCAGAAAAAGTTCGACAAGATACCTTATAACCAACAGCATATAGCATAAATTTGAATAAATTCGTTCCATTATATTAAATGCAGCACGTAACAGAATTGAATAACTGTTTCCTTTTTATATTTTTAGAAAATGAAATACATCGAAAAGCCGTTGAAATCTCTGAAGCAAAAATACTGAGCGCCGAAAAAAGACTAAAGCGGAATATAAATGAAAAAACCGATCAGAATTTTAAGCGTAGGTATAGAAAATGGAGCGTTTTAACAACTGTATCCCCATTAGAATAAGTAGCAGGGAGGTGAAAAATATTTGCCAGTCTGGAAGCGAAAAGTCTTCACAAAATGTTAAAGTGGCACCGGAGCAGGAAGGGAAGGGAAATCAATAAAGAAATCAGGGTAAAAGGGAATAGGAAGACAACGAGTAACATTTTAATTTTATATGAAAAAATATAAATAAAATGTAGGGTAGTAACACTGAAAAAAGAATAGTAAATGGTTATACAATTGAAAACATGTGTATTACACTGAGATTTTTGGTTAGGCAAACTTAGTTTTAAAAATAACCCTTGACTGATCCGTATTTAATTAATCTTTATTATTTTTTCAGAAGTGTGACAAAAACCCAATAAAACTAAAGAAAAACTAAAATTATGCCACAAATAAATAACTTCAGACAAAATGATTTTACTTGAGAATATGAAAAGGTGGCAATTCTGGTGACTTCGTGTACTTACATTCTCATTTTCCAAGTTATAGTTCATTAAAACGGTAAAATATAAAAGAAAGAGTGAAAGATAACTAAAATTTACTGAAGATTTAATGTGTAAAGTAATTTTTATCACTTGTCATGGTATTTAATTGCTGTGTACCTACTCTTATAGCCATGTATGCGTACTCTTGGAGAACATGTTTTTCCAAGAGTACGCATATTTAAAATTTAAAAAAATCAAATATTTTTTTCTGCTAAAATTATAAAACTTTGAGGGTTTTAGTTGCTTGAACAGTCTAATGTTTTTGTTCTAAGTGCAGGCATATAAATAAACAAATGTGGATGTTATTTGCAATTAAAATTAAGTGCGTATTCTTACGCACTCACCATAAGTTTTTTTAGTTTCTGCTGAAACAATGACACAAAAACCAATCTGCACATAGGATTTACACAATTTTCAAACTTTCTTGACAGCAAAGTACTTTAAGTAAATTTTGTTTTTTTACGCTTATGTTACCAATGTTCTATCTGCAAAAGAATATATTTATGTCTTAACTCGTTCCAACCAGCATTGCAACCACCACACATGAATATACAGGGTGTTCGCAGTGGTTAAAAATTTTGTACTTAGTCTGCTTGACATGTTATTAATTTACGGCGAAGGTGGACACGAGACATTTGTCCATTGAATGCCTTCTGCATGCAACGTTAGTCATTTGCACACTGGTTTATCTATTTTAACCTTTATTCTGTGTTGTGAGAAAAGCTCTAAGAAAACCATTTACGATAAGTGTATTTAGTAGTGCTTGGTATGTATGTGACATTGTTACATATTCAAAACCTGTTTAGTGTCATAATTCGATTAAAGCTGGTCAGGGAAAAAATTGTTATGTAATTTAGGCATGTTTTATTTGGTACAACTTATCATTGGTTTACCAAAGTAAGAACAATATTCCAGCCACCCTGTATAGTAGAATAAACATTTTAAAAAAGGAACTGGATGAAAATTGCCACCTCAAATCTTGTTTCATTCAGCAAAATCTGAAGTGATTTCGAGTTAATTGAGTTTTAAATTTAAAACCTAAATTAGTGAAGAGTATTCTATTAGATTCGAGGTTTTCTCTAAAACTAAGAGGTAGAAAAAGGTCGACGTCCTGTCTCGATTGTCTAGAAACAAATAAAGGCAATTACAAAGGACTTCCAAAATGGAATTTACTACCTAAATGCAATTACTATGAGCACCACTTAATATAATTCGATTTTTTAAAACACGCATGAAAGTACCTACCTAATATTTTGAAAAAAATATGCTCCATGCGTAATCGTAATTAATCAGTAACTTTGCTATTCATGTATACAGTGTGGATACCACTTATGGAATAAAATTCATGATTCATTAACAAAAAAATTCTCGGACACGTCGATTTTTAATTCTAATTTTGCATTTATATCACATTATGTATACAGATTGAACCATGTAGATGATATGAAGTTAGTGAATCATGAATTTCATTACATAAGGGGTATCCACATTATATAGGATGATTCTGAACTTATCCAAAAAATGTTTGAAGGAGAGGACTCTCACAAATACAATTTTTAAAAAACGGCAGTTCGAAGTGTAATAAAAAAATAACAAACAAAAATTTGAAAGAATTTCTTAAGGAAAGAAATAAATAAAATTTTATAACACTTATTTTATATCAGCAAACTCAAGCTTTTGCCGCTATTGTTATTATTAATTAACACAATTAATTGTGGTTGTAATTAGTAAAATAATTTGACATACTTGATGTCCACTGACATGTAAACACTTAAATACATTTGGGTCCGTCTTACTACGAACTATCACAAATGTTTTTGGTTCTTGTCTGTTTTATTGGCATAATTAACCCTCGTGTATGATACACCACACTGTTGATTGAGACATTCCTTGTACCTGTTGAACGATTTGACTCATACTTATTCGGGGATTCTCTTCAGCAACCTCTAAAATGTGTTCCTCAACTGCTGCAATACTCCGTCGGCACCCTGGACTAAATTTCACGTGTTACACCCGCATAGCACTATCGCGATAAAAGTAGTTGCATTTGTCACATGTCTTCCGGAAAATCGTTCTGCTATACACGAAAGCCATTTTTGATACTTGAGACTAATGTAAACCTATCATAAAATTGTTAATTCTACAATCGGATTTCAGTATTTGGAATCGAATTCCGATGACGCTAGAAATTACAGTAGCCCAACGATGTTTTGGTTGAAAATATTACAACTTAAATTTTTTTTTTTTTTTTGAAGGATTTGACAAAATATTTTTCATGACGCATCTATTCCCATTTTTTTTAGATAAGTATCCTGTATAATGTTCAAAAATTTAATATATCGCAGACCGTAGCTTGTGTGGCATTTTTAATACCATCTTGTAAACTTATAATAATTGTTGTCCTCATCAAGTTTTCCCATTCCCTGTTCCCTCGTCGTATAAGAGGATCTCAATCAAGGCTGAACAATCGAATATTATCTGATTACTATGTGATCTTTAATGGGTACCCCAACTAGGTTATAAGATTCCTTTATCAGAACCGTTTCAATCCACCCCTCAATTTGCATACAGATTTGTCCCAACCAAAATCACAGCTACACGCGAAAATTATCCTCGCTATATAATTTTATGTCGACTTTGAAGTTTGCCAAACTTTGTTCTAGCAACCACAGTTCGGTTTATTAAAATTATCTCCTTTCCTTATTCTCGCATTTCTCTAATCAACTTCTTCAGTTTACTCGCACTCCAAAACAAAATAAAAAAGAAAATGAAATATGCACAGTTTTTGCAATCAGATAAAATTAAACTTACAAAATTTTATTTAAATCGTGTTTCTAATAATTTATTGATAAAATCCTACAAATTCTATAAATAGAAAAAAAATTAATACTCAAAAAGTTACATAGGGTGTATTTAAACGAAAGAGAAATGGTACCAGAGATTCCTTAGGTGAAATTAAGTTGATTTAACCCAACATTCTTCTGTTCCAAGTCGCATAATAAAAAAAAGATGCGTGGTGTCAAAGTGAAAAGTAAAATATGTTTGTTTCCTTAATAATTGACGAAAATCACGAAATGGCTGACATCTTTTGATAGATCGAGTGTGGAATAATCCAACAAATCGGTTTTGTATGTGCAGGTGCAGTGAAAGTTTTCTATATTTTTCAATCCTTATTGAGATCGTACGATATTTGTACAAATATGCAAAACATACGTACAAAATATATTTGCACAAAATGTCGGAAAAACTGTGCTGCTCCGCAGTGCTCCTCTTACTGTACCTACTTTTGATTATTTTCCTGCATAAACTTACCGTCAGCTCCCGTAGATCCGAAAGCAGTGGCAAATTAAATTGAGAATCGGAAAACCGATAACTAAACACATGAAAGTTTGTAGTAAACTTTTTCTTATAGATAAAATTGTATGTTTAGTAATTATAACAAGGTTATGTTGTGAATTATTTAAGAATGTTTTAAATCTGTATTACACTGCCAATTTTCTCAGTTTATTAAAAGATGGATATTTCATGGGGTGCCTGAACTAAAGCAGACGCTGTAAATACAGGCTTTGGACAACATGGTGCATCTCGCGTTCTACCCTAGACAAAATTTTCATCTTGTTTTAGATGTCGCACACGATGCCCCAAGTAGTTCCAAGATATCTCGAACCGAACCATTATATCTGAATCTGAGAGATTACGAGCATACTATGAATTCACGATAAAAATGGACTAGGAATTTGTCTTACATAAAAGTTAAAACAATCCTTTTGATAAGTCTTAAAATACACTTTCACATTAAAATTTACGTAAATGTTTATAATCTTAGCGGCAATCGTAAACAAATTGTTGATCACAAAACGAACAATTTCCCATCATTAAACATGATATTTAAAAGAAATGAATTTTGGCTGTTTTTGGCCTCAAAATGCCCATCTTCAGGCTTTACGGCTCGTAGAGCCTAAAGATGGGCATTTTGAGCTTCGACCTCATTGAGACTTTTGATCAGAGGTACAAAACGAACACTTTCCGAGAATTAAACATAATATTTAGAAAAAAATTAATTTTGGCCGTTTTGGCCACTAAAAATAGCCGTAGAGCCTAAAGATGGGCATTTCGAGCTTCGACCCCATTGAGACTTTTGATCAGGGGTACAAAACGAACACTTTCCGAGAATTAAACATGATATTTAGAAAAAAATGAATTTTGGCCGTTTTGGCTACTAAAAATAGCCGTAAAGCCTAAAGATGGGCATTTCGAGCTTCGACCCCTTTGAGACTTTTGATCAGGGGTACAAAACGAACACTTTCCGAGAATTAAACATGATATTTAGAAAAGAATAAATTTTGGCCGTTTTTGGCCACTAAAAATAGCCGTAGAGCCTAAAGATTGGTATTTTGAGCTTCGACCTCACTGAGACTTGATCAGGGGTACAAAACGAACACTTTCCCAGCATTAAACATGATATTTAAAAAAAATGAATTTTCGTCGTTTTTGGCCACTAAAAATAGCCGTAGAGCCTAAAGATGGGCATTTCGATCTTCGACTCCATTGAGACTTTTGTTCAGGGGTACAAAACGAACAATTTCCCAAATTTTCAGCAAATTTCACCGGAAGACCGTTTTTCATATAAAATGTGCGGGGTCCATTTGACTAAAAGAGGGAATAGGTAACATTATTTTTTCTGTATTAAATGTACTTTGGAATTTTTTATGGAAAATAGAGACCCAAAGAAGAAGTAGTTACATAAATTATGTGTAAACAGATGTATTTATGTATGCTAAAATAATATACCAAAAGAGTACATTTAATATAAGACAAATAATGTCGCCCCAGTAGAATCCTGCGCCCCTTTTGAATTTGACATTTTTATTTAAATTTAAAACATGGATACGCAACTAATCCGACATACATTTTATATATGAAAAAGTAAACAAAAATTCGAATGAAGCATAAAGCATTCGAATGAAAGCGTCTCCTCTATGGAGATGCATTAGCGTGGAATTCACTGTCAGATATGCCCAGGAGATCTACCCGGTGGGCACGCCTCGCATCAGACACACACATGCGGACACGGCACTGGCTGGCATAGTGAAACTTAGTAGAAGGTTCGTATACTTCATCTGCCGATGACCCAGTTCTCTGAAAATTACATATTTTTCTTAATTAGCGTCGAAATCCGTTGCGTAGAGAATCAGTTTTCTTCTTTACATTCTTAATCAGCGTCAAACTTTATTTCTTTACACTTATCAATTAATACAGTATAAGCTTCATTTTTCATATTTTTATTTAGGTAATCTTTGCTTTTCATTTTACAAAGGCAGAGTTTAAACTGCCAAAAAGGTTTATTATCGGAAAAGGCCATTATTTCAGTAATAAATAACAAAACATGCGCGTAGAAAGAACCGCACTCAACGCTTTTCCATTGGCAAATGAGCTGGACGAACCGGGCAGCGGACAGGTAGATCGTGCCTCCGTGCATGGCATATACTAGCAGATGTAACTGCCGGACGTGTCCGTCGGGTAGATCTGCCGGGCATATCTGAGTGTGAATTCCACACTATTCTTTAAACAATAATTTACCATATTTGCTTATTTTGTAAAAATAATGTATTAAAAACTCACTGAAACACTTAAAAAACAACTTTGTGTTATCTTTTTTTGTATAAGTCTGACATGGAATTTATGACAGACTCCATTCAAAAGTTGGTCTTTTGTAATGATTAATAGCTTAATTTTTATTTTGAACTTTTGAACAGAGCAATCAAAGAATCTCTGAAATTAAGTCAGGAAAAAATAGAAATCAATTTTCAAAATTTAATTTGTCTTTGGAAGTATTCGGACTTCTTCAATGTTCAAACGGTATTTCATTGAGCACTACAAAATGCCCAATTTTTTTTATATTTAGTTTGTAGGCTTCCGTGGCTATCGTTAATTGTCAGGTGATTTCCGGGCTGGTTGCCACGTCGTCGGTTTAGAACTCTTGACGTTTCGAGAGACATATCGCTCCCTTCTTCAGAAGTTACTCTGAAACTGGAGATCTACTGGTCGTCGCACTATTTATATCAGGGGTGGTCACTGATCCATGATGTTCCGGTGGATTGCTTTCACGGATGAATCGTTCCCAAATACCGGGCAGATCCACTCCACCGTCGCTGTTGAAATTGTTCGGATTTTTATGAATTTCTATAGTTTCTCTGTATAGTCGGGGTCAAAATCTTCTCTCTTACTAGCATGCTGGCTTCACTTAGCTCCACCGTGTGTCCCATGTTCGCTCTTTGCTCTGCTACTGCCGATTTTTCCCAGTTGTTATTTTTGAGGTGACTCTTGTGTTCCTTTAACCTTGTGTTGATGTGCCTTCCTGTCTGTCCTATATAAACCTTTCCACAGGAGCAGGGGATGCTGTACACACCGGGGCCCTGGAGATGGTCGCTGTTGCAGGTCTTCGAAAAAGCTGCCGCCACCTTTTTCACAGTGCTTAATACGGTGTTGATATTTTTTTTTCAAAAGACGTCCGATTTTATCTGTACAGCCTTCCACGTAAGGTAGGTATGTCGTCGCTAGGTACTCCATTTTTTTCCTGGGCGGATGTCTCCTCCTGATAGCTCGTTCAATATTTCTTTTCGTGTAGTCATTTCCTCTCAGGGCCATGCGTAGGTGTTCCAGTTCCTCCTCCAAGTGTCTAGGTTCACTAATAATCCGGACTCGATGAATCAAGGTATCTATGATCCCTTGTTTCTGAGTTGGATGGTGGTGGGACTCAGCATTTAAATATCTGTCAATGTGAGTTGGCTTCCTATATACTCCATGTCCTAAAGTGCCATCTAGTTTTCTCTCAACCAACACATCCAAGAAGGAGAGAGCGGCATTTTTCTCTACTTCCATAGTGAACTGTATATCTGGATGTATCCCATTGATGTGATCCAAGAAGTTTTCTACGGTGTTGCGTCCATGGGGCCAGATGATGAAGGTGTCGTCAACATATCGGAGCCAGCAATTAGATTTTAATGTTGTGGATTCCAGGGCTTTCTTCTCAAAGGCTTCCATGTATATATTGGCTAGGACTGGAGATAACGGTGAACCCATTGCTGCTCCCTCCGTCTGTCCATAGAATTGGTCCCTGAAAGCAAAAAAGGTTGAGTTTATGCACACTTTTGCTAAATCTACTAAGGTCTCATCCTTATCCTCTGCGATTAGTCTTCGATGCAGGGCCTCGTTGACGGGTACTTTTGTAAATAGAGAAGTCACAGCAAAGCTTACTAGGATATCTTCCGGTTCAAGTTTAATTTCTCGAATCCTGTCGAGAAAATGTTCGACGTTTTTGACGTGATGCTCTGTCCTCCCTACTAAATCCTTTACCTTTTGTGCGACATATCGGGCCAGGGGGTGTGTTGGTGATCCTACTGCACTCACTATTGGACGAAAGGGAATATTTAGTTTGTGAATTTTTGGCAAGCAGTACAGCTGGGGTGTCCTTGGTCACCCTCGAACATAGAACTCCCTGTACAGTGACATGATGAAAGCAATAAAATTACGGTCTTTGTTCTTTCCTACAAGAATTAGCAGGAAAATTACTTTTTTATGTTGTTAAAAGTATAGCAAGCGTGCTAAAATCACTTATATTTGACGTCAACTATACAAAATATAATTTTTTATATGAATAAAGTTTTCTTGCGTGATGGTAGCAGTATACTAATTTGTTTTCTTTTTCGCATTATAAAAAAGTTATGAAATATTTTTTTCAAACTTATATATCTAACAATAAAGGAAAATTTTACAGGATGCCCCGAATTTTAATCACAAAAAAAATTGAGCTAAATTTAAGATTTACTTAAAGAATAATATTTTGTTAAAATATGAATAAAATATTATTAATTATAGAATCGGTTATTCTTTCTTAAATTATAGGTTTATAGATTTGCGCGAATTAAAATTATTAATATTTTATCATACTGTAATACATAATGTCATACAGTAAAATTTAAAATGCTGCTATAGTGCAAAATAATCATATTTATAGATGATATTAATACAACACTTGCGGTGATAATTACCAAAACTATAGAGACACAATTGTAGTATTATTTACTACAAATTGTAAGTAAAGTTGTGTGTGAAGGTGGACCGTCAAGTTCAGCATGTGGCCGCAAGATGTAGTTACATTTTGCATGATGTCTACTCAGGTTCCCTCAGGATAAGTCGTCCGTTGCCTCGCCTCCCATGGTATACTGACGAGAGCTAACAAGCTTAAAAGCGTCATGAAAAATGTTAATATCATTAGTATATTATGCAATGATGTAATGATGGTTATTAATACACGAGCATTAACCGGGATACGAAACGAGCCGAAGGCGATAACCATTACATGAGAGTTGCATACGCTATTTTTTCTACACCCGATAAATAATCAAACACCATAAATTTTATATTTTTATTGAACACAATAGGTAACAGTAATTATTCGCATGAACTGCATTTTCTGCTTTCTCCGATATGTGTGGAGGAGTCGATGGTAATTTTTCTATATCGCTGATATCAAACATTTTGATACATTATCGAAGTTTAGCTAGGTATCTACGAAAATTTAATACGTACTGATTTTGACATCTAAAATAATTACATAGGAACCTAGGATAAACGTCAAATGCACAGCATGCTTGATTGAAAAATTATGGGTTTCTATTGATTAAAAATCTGTATCGTAATGAGTATCATTATGAAACGGATTATGGGCATATAAGTGCATTGTTAAAATACGGGTGTAGAAAAAAAATATTTGTAAATCGCTGGGCTACTGTAGTATCTAGCCAGGTGATTCGAGATATAAAAATAAAATCCGATTACTTATAGTAGGTATTAACGTTTTTGTGTTGCGGGTATTTACATTAGTTTTTCATATTCATAAACATCTGTCAAATGCAGCTACTTTTACTGCGGTGTGCACTAAGTGCAAATTTAGTACAACGCGAGTGTGAGACGGGATCGCGAGTGTGAGACGGGATCGCGAGTGTGAGACGGGAGGTCCAAGGCATCTACGGTGTATTGCAGCAGTGTCATACTATTTATTTTATTTAATATTATTTGAAATATCTACAGTAATTAAAATTAAGGAAACAACTTTATTTTGTGAATAACAATTGTTGACTCAAGTAATTTATATTATTTAAATAAATCAAAACAATTCTTTAAACACACATAACTTTATCTCATATTATTATGTATAGCAGTTTTCTAAATTTCAAGTACTTAATTTATATTCTTAAATGAATAATATACAGGGTTAACTATGACTTAGTACAAATATTTTAAGAGGGGATAGGGAAAATTCAGAATTAACGGAATCACCCTTCAAAAAAATTCCAAACTTATTCATAAAGCGAAAAAAATTTTTTTTCAAAACCTTATTAACCCCTAATTTCTCGGCGACTATGCCGCCTGTCAGCTGCGAGGTTAGGTATATTCTGTCAAAGTCAAAGTTGTCAATGGTAGTGACAGAGCACCACATTGCCACGTGTAATGATTTACGGCGCTTTTAAAGAAAAATTTTTGTTTACAAAATATTAGATTATGTAATGAGAAACACGATATGGTAGGACTGAGAGTAAAACCTACCTTACTGATACTCCCAGAACTGATATTTGGAGATTTCAAGAAAGTTAAATTATTTTCTGTTTTCTAACTTGTTTACATTATAACTTGTCGTTGTAAAAATTGTTGTACTTGCTGGGGACCTCTTGGTTTCCCTCGACCATTTCATAAATAAAAAAATACTTTTTTTCTGTAAGTATATCTATTGTAGTTTAAAAATGCTTTATTTTTATGTCACTAAGTAAGAAAGAAGTTTCAAGGAATTTTAAAAAGTATGAAATTGGTTCTTTTTTACTTTCAAGTTAGGTAGGTACATACGTATTTAAAACTCCAGCACGTGTAAAACAACATTCGTGGACGTTGTACAATTCGTACAAATGTACGAGGATTTGACATATTCTGTCTATTTGGAAAACGTATTTGATATTCTGCTGCTGCACGATATGCACTTTCGTCGCACTTCCCATAAATTAGTACCATATCCGTAATTTCTGCGATTACACGAATTTGAATGTGCGAAAAGCAAATACTGAAAACTAATAATAGTAACGATATTAACAATTGTTAGGGTAATATTTTCTTTGTTAATTAAATAAATACCCAATAACGTTTTACTACTTTCTTTATTTCGCACTTTCTATCTTAACAACAACTCAACTCTGACACACCTCTTCTTCTTCTTCTTCTTCTTACATTCTTTCTGATCTACATTTTACAAAACATATATTTATGCCTACTTTACTACAGTTTAAACTAAGATATTTTTATTAACAAAATAATTGTCCACACAATAATCGACCATGTTTGCATATAATAATATTGTAGTATTATTATTTTAAATTTCCCGAGGCGTTTACAGTGCTCTGTAATATTACTTTTCTGACCACTACTGCTGTTTGACATTTGTAGAGTATTAGAAACAATGCAACCAACAACACAGTATAGGTTTATATCGACTGACAAGTAGTGCTATGTGCGTGTAACCCCATGTCACGGAGGAAGTGTCAAAACAATACTAGAATGAAGAAACCCACGATCGTACATAAAAGAAGATAATATTGATTATATTGATTGCCATAAGAATATTTATCTGAAGAATATTAAGTTCTCGGTGTAGGCGGACCGAAGACTGAACGGTGGCGTTGACATTGTAATTTTAATTTTCCGTTTTTAGTGACAGTTTCAGTTTTAAACGTTTTATTCATTAAATAATGGATGGTTGCGATATACTGGGACATGTGTAGTTTTCCACAATTTTCTTTAAACGTACGTGAAGATATTTCCTAGAGTTGAGAGCAATGCAGTGGAGTGACCATTATCGGACAAAATTTTATAAATTAAAAACTGCCACGGGTGTATTCGAAGTTTTCTGTTAGTATTTCTTTCAATCAATTTTCTTAAAATAAACGGGCAATTTTATTAACTGCATCTGTGTATTTTGTGGCAAGTAATTCTGACGGACCTGTAATGAGTGAAAATGAAGTTTTGGCAGTTTGGAACGAAGGAACGAAAAACGAATGCAAAATACTGTAGCTAACCGGATTAACTGTTATCTATCAGGTACTTAGGTATTATTATTAATGAAAATGTTTACTTTCGTTGTTTCTACATTCGGCAACGTTGGAACGTTGTGAGAAACGATCGCATGGTACCTAGTTGCACAGAACATATGCCTAGTTGACATATGTAGCCATCTTGGACGATGACTGATGACATAGGCGCCGACTTTCCGTAGGAAAAGAGGGTTTTGCCCCATTTTTTTAACATCGAGCTAGAATTCCGAAATAAATTTTTTATTGTCTTTTAGGCTTCCCTGAGCACGTGGTTAAAATTTTTGTACTTTTTAGTTAACCCTGTATAAACCTTATTATACAATAATAAGTTAATCTTAGAGCTTTCTTTCCGTAAATTTTGAACATAATTATGAACATAATTAATACATAACATGGATCGTCAATAATCAACTAATAACTTTAAATTGTTTACTCGCCTAGCGAAACCGAGCGAACTGAAAATTCCATTAACATCGGACAATATTGATATTGAATTTTCTCTACATCATAATTTCACCGAGCTTTTTGCACCCGCCATTAACGTTTCAACCAATAAACAAAAACAAGCGACTCGGGTCCCTCCAGCTCTCCCCTTGGTTTTTGCGGGCGCACCGAACTCTGGTTGAACTCATTTTTGGCGGCTGTTGACGTGTGCAGCAAAGGATACACAATCCTGTTCTAGCGTTCTGCGGCCAGATAAAATATGACGCCACAAGGGCCCAAGTGGAGTGTTACAATGCCGGCAAAAAATATACATCATATAACTAGTCACCTCTGTGATACATTTCACTTTTGAATAATAAGGTCGCGTTATTTACTGGCCTGACAAAAAGCGGTCGAAGTTGTTTTATATTTTTTGTTCAAGCACAATTGTTTGGGGATAGTTGGAAAGTGGTGTCGCGAAAAAATATGTCAGGACCGTTTTCACTCTATTTCGTACTAGGAACATCATTACAGTGATGCTATATTTACAATGATAGTTTTAAACTACAACGTATCTTAGTTATTAGATGTCCAATGTCAACCAAATTTGAATGCGTTGCAATTATCCTACATGGAAGGAGCCTTCTATTGGTTATGACACATTGATGGATCCGTTTTCAGCGCTGTCATGGGCGGTCAAAATTTCGAGTATATATTTTCGCTAATTTAATTATGAATGTAATTAATTTATTAGTGATTTTGTGTTCTTAAGATTGGAGAATAATTGCCGAAATAATCGATTTTCTTCCTAATCATAACATTGTTCCTAAGGTTCAGCGTGGTTTTTTTGTCTGGTAGATGTACGACATATTAGTTAACCTGTCTTAATAGATGGACTTTATCTATGGACAATGGTATTCCTACTGATTTGGACAAATCTTTCGAGTGTATTCCGTCAAAACGTCTTGAAGTTAAATTAGATCATTTCTGTATTAGAGGTGCTTTATTGATTGGATTGATTGTTGATTGGATATTTCTCTCTAATAGAACGTTACAAGAACGCGTTAGCAATACTTCGTCAGATCTTCGCCTAGTGATTTCTGGTATTCCTCGAGGATCTGTATTGGGTCCTACCTTGTACTTAATATACACATCTGACGCATGAAATAGAATTTTACTGCAGTATGTGTGGTACTTTTCTCAGTAGTACATTATGTCAACAACGTGTAAATTTAATATCGTTTTTATCAGTGATTTTTTAAAACTTTTTATTTTTATTTATTTTCTGCAATACATTTTTTTATTTTTCTTTTTTATTTTATTCATTAGTTATATTACTTCAAGACGTGCAGAAGAATATATTTTCTCCACTGGTGGATGTAGTAATTTCTAGAGATATATTAGAAAATTTCTACATGCACCCTGTATCTCAATAATGAAGTGCTTTCGGGCATTCCTGCATAGAAATTTGTTCTTATTTTGAACAGCTAATTCCAAAGCATTCTACAGAACTAAACCAAGTTTACGATAAAGGTCAATTTACATTTGAGCAGTGATACCACGACATAACATGCGGAATATATTACTTTTCATTTAAGCTAAAATCCGAAAAACTCCCCAGGTGTGTGAGGGTTAAAAATACGGTTCACATAACAATAATTTTAAGCTGTCAACGCTATGGCACTGTATGGCTACAATGTATTTTTATGGGTCGGGATAGATCTACTTTATACCGTATAAATCTAACCCTATTAAACGGCAGTTTCTACTGACCTAATGACATCTTTATTAAGACTAGGTATTTCAGTTAACTGCAATTCTTGAGATTAAATGTTTCCAATTTTTAGGAGCACAGAATTTGCTGTAATCATATCTTCAAACTTAAGTCTAATGATATGAGTTACATTTTAGGACAACAGTATTAACGAAATAAATTTGAAATATGTGGAACAGAGTAATACAATGTGTATGTTTAGATAAATATATAGATAGGTACATAATGATGTGTGATTGCTGTATTAAGAATATTTATTTCTATTTACTTTTTAACGTATTTAAAAATAGGTAGACAGATACATAATTAAACTGACTAAAACTGAGTTCCAAAATAATAGACAGTGATTCATGTTATAAACCCGCCCACAATTTATACCAGTCAACACAAAGGTACATGTACATACTTTTCTATCAAATTGAATTGTTGTACGAATTGTATAGAGTATACCCGTTTACACAGTTTCTGCTGCAGCAACTACGCATGCGCTATCAGAATGCTCGATTTCTATTGGTACTGATGCCTTCACGGATCCATCTGTTCAATCTGCAGCGCTACCATGGATGTGCACGGAAAAATTTCAGATACACTAATTTAATTATGACTGTAATTATTTTATAAGTGATTTTGTATTCCTAAGAATGGAGAATTCAATCTTTACAACGTGTTCTCAAAATTGTACCGGCCTAGAAAGTGAGGAATATTGGATGATAAGAGACTTGTATGACGGACTTAAAGCTCCAGACTAAAATATGAATGAAGTGATGTGATTGAAATATGCAGTTTATTAACAAGTGTGTCTGTGAGTAGTGTATATCGTGCTATAAAGAATGACAAAGAATATACAACTACAAAATACTCAATTCGTCGAACAATTCATGGATGGTATTTTAAAAATGAGTTTCCGACGATATAAAGTCAAGCTCCTATATCACAGGATGAAACTTTGCCTAGAATATTTAAAAGGGTACTTCTGCGAATTATGCGTTACATGGATTTCCTATTTATAAAATGAACTTGAAAGAGTAGAAAAAGACGAAATAGTGATATGGCGAAGAAACTATTTGAGACGAATGTTAGAAGGTCGAAATTTGAATCGAAGAAACTGAAGAAACATGGATAAATGAAGGTTATACCATAACAATAGTTTGGCACTATTTTGCCATATACAGGGTGTGAGACTTTACTATAATAATACTAATTGTTGTGACAAAGTTCTACTAAGAATCAAAATATGCATAAACTACCAAAAACATAATATAAGGTTCCTCTTACCTGACCAGGAATACAGGCAGGGAAAACTTGGAAACACACGCGTGTTCGAGAGCTCTCGTTCTTTCTATCTCTATCACTATATGTTGGTTTTTGGGAAACTATATTCTTACGCCGGTCAGTGGCGTACGTGCCGCGCTAAATATTAAATGAAATAACTACGATTACCTATATACATCTAAAATAAATTAAGCAAAAATATATATATATATATATGCAGCCCATAACCCACACAAATAAATAATTACAAAATACTAAACACACCACTAGATGACGTTTTCTAAAATTGCTATTTTCAGTTTTTTCAGAACATTTCATCAACGGCAGCAGATATCTTGGATCTGATTAGTTTCTCTTAATGACCACCGGAAATTGCAACTTTTTCTTATTTGAGCTATCCTGTATATTTTACGGTTCCGGAGATGCCAGTGGTGAGCCATGAAAAACGGACCACCCTGTATATAACATGGTGCTGTGGTTGTAACAGATAATGCAAGCTATATAGTAGCCGACGATAAGTATTAACGTGTGATCCTTCTCGTGGTAGTGCTTGTAGACAGTATAGCAGAGTATAGTGTGTTTGTAAATAGTGCAGTACATTATGTGTTAAAGTGAGATATCCGCGCAGTGTGCATCAAGTAGCTATAAGTGGGTGGTGATAAGTCATCGCCGTCTAAATAGACGCCACTTTATGGGTGAGTATAACCTTTTTATAGTAAACTATTAAAGTGTTAGGTTCATTCAACTTCAACTTATTTCTGGTAATATTGTTTCTTCTCAAGTATGCCACTTGTCTCCTGTAACCCTCACTCCTGTATTCATCTAAGTACTGTGAATGAATCTGTATTTTTTTGGAACTCGCTGACAGTAAGATTTTGAATGAAGAAGGTAGGTACGTATTTATAACGTTACAATATAATGGGTTTTTTCATACCAAAAACAAATGGTTGAATTTCTGAGGCAACTAATTTTTATCCAATGACAGGTTGATAATAGATTTAAAATTAGTAGTATGTATGGTTGCTTATTGGATTAAAACCAATTTTTTTAATAATTTCAAATTAATTATATCTAAATTCGATCATGGTAGTTACTGCTTGAATTTCCTAATAAATCAGATAATAAAAATCTGTTCGTTAACGGACTTTTTTATTATTGAAAGTGTATTCTGATACTATAGGAATAAACTGAAGTCATACGAAACTGGTTTTATTCTCTCCTATTTAACAACTCCGCACCCCAAACTAGCTGCGCCAATTAAGTATTATGACTATAAAGCATAGTATGGCGAATTAATTTAATGTTGTTTTCAAAGCGTCACGACTGAGTTAGAGCGGTGCATTAGATTAAATACTTTCTGCTGGGTTCTCACGTCTCAGCAATCAAATGTTATCTCGCTGCGACTAATGAACTTATTATGACTTGAATAGTAAAAACTTTCAAATCGTAATTTTACATTTACTACGCATTTCGCTTATATGGAAGTCTAAATTCATACAGTGAACACAGTATTACAGGAATCCATGTAAGTGACAAAAAATCAAAAATCTCTTAATAAAATTATGCCATTATTGTAGCATCTACTTGTTTATTTTAAATGAAAAGTATTGATATTTAAAACAGACGCGGATGCGTTTCTCTTTTTATAGATATTTTAAAATCTGTTTAATTACAGGATTGTGAAAATTTATTGTCGAATTTGCTTAACTTCGAACCGCCAAAACTTGGTTTTCCTAAATAGAACGCCCTGTATATTTAATCAATTATTTAAAATACAACGCCTTATTACAGGCATATAAATGAATTTATTTATGCACTGATTAATGACATATCTGACAAATGTAGTACAAACTGATGAAAATCACAAAACAATGAAATAATAAAAATATACAAAATAACAATTTTAAAAACGTAATATAATCTTAATATCGTTACAAACTACAATCTCACTGCTGTATTACGATGACAAAGTATTATGAGCTGAAAAAGATGAGTCTTCAATATTTTAGACAATTTGCTCTTACTTCTGCAAAGTTCTGAGTATGGTCATACGTGGAAAAGCATAATCGTATGCACAGAATCCAGTTATATACAGAACTTATCTAAAAAAAAATTGTAAAGGGGGGTTGTTACAAATACAATTTTGTAAAAAAAAAATCAAAAAGGGCAGTTCGAATATGATTTAAAAATACACTTCTGCACGGCACTGGAAATTGATCCATTGTAAAACCTGATAAGGCGGCAAAGCATGCAATCGGCGATCGGACAAAAATTTGAAAGAAATTCTCAAATAAACAAATAAATAACATTTTATAACACCTATTTTATACAGCAAATGCACGTGCTTTTACCGCAATTATTACTAATTATAAATAGAATTAATTTGCGGTTTTAATTGCAAGGATGGTCTGGATCTCCATCTCTTCCACGATTCGGTTTCAAATTTCCCTCGCGTTGCACTACACTTGCTGCACACCGCAGTAAAAGTAGCTGCATTTGGCACGTGTATACCGGAAATCGTTGTGCTAAAGCATTTTCAGATCGCCATAAATTAAAACGGTATCCATCAACTCCTAGTTGCTATACACGTAAGCAATTTTTGATATTTAAAAAACTAATCTAAAGACTCGCATCATAAAAACGTTAATATTTACAAAAAGTAATCAGATTTCAATATCCGGAATCGCCTGGCGAGATACTACAGCGGACCAGTGATGTAAAGCTTGAACATACTACAATAAATTTTTACTCGGAAAATATAAGTATTAAAAAAAATACGATTTTTGACTCCATTTTTCATGACGCATCAATTCCCAAATTTGTTTAAATAAATTGTAAATCACTCTGTATATTTTAAACTAGGATCATTTTACGATATCTAATGTAAAAAAGAAAGATATAGAGTTATGTTGTAGCTCAAAAACGATAAGAGATACAATTCTATACATGTATGTACAAGGTGTTTATAAAGTAAGTACCTATTGAATTTCAATGGGCCTATGTAGAATAAATCAAACGATGGTGAAAACCTTACCTAGGATAGTTTTAACCTAAAGGATATATTAAGTAATGAAAATTTGGTCAGTTACTGAACTTTTCGTACTTAACAATATCCAGTAGAAAACATTTAAAACATTACACCAGGGGTGTAAGAAAATAGCTTAATTGGGGCTAAAGTTCACTTTAATCATTTTATGCGTGAATTTTTCTAATTTCCGAATGAAAAATATGAAAACTTGGTTTTTTTACATAGGGATTTCAGTGAATGTAACATCTTTAGAGAGATGTTTGAGAAAAAATTGTACCAATATTTTTGATTTCTTCAATATGCCTGTTCTACTGAAACTTTGAATACTCGTTTTAGAAACACTTTGTATATTTAAAACTTACCTACTCTTAGTATCACTAAAACATTGTGAAGAAACTCTTATCGGTATCTATCAACATAAAAATTTCTACACCCAGTGAGCGCAACCGAATATTTGTTATTTTTGGAAGTTTTTGCTACGTATACATCGGTTCCTTAACATTTTCAATGTTAATAAAAGAGTAGATACCCGAGCACGAATTTTGGAAAGTGCCATACCTTGTCCAGGTAATAAATTTTGATAACATGCGTCTCTATTCATTACTGTCACCATCGCTAGTCCAGATGGCAACCGACCAGAAGGTGTTCCGTACACGGATAATGCAATATTTCCATGCTCAAGGCGCGCATGAGATCGTGCGGCAGGACGTGGTGATGCGCGGCAGTGCACGCCAGCAGGTGCTCCCGTTCTGGAGTTACATTTGAGATGTGCCCACAATCCTGATAAGATGCTCCTGTGATTAGTCTAGTAGATGGCGATAAGAATGTAATCTATTCGTCTGGTTTATCGTATACCTTACATTACGATTATTGCCTTAAGATGTATTCTAAAAGGAGGCTAAAAAAGACATATTTTACCAACATTTTGTTTCATGGGTGCTTTTAAATATAGGTCAAAATTCCAGGAGCGTATTCTGCGGCCAAAAATAAGGTTCTTTTATTATTATTTCTGAGTAGATTTACTGAGAAATTGGTCAATAAAATAAATATTCCTCCAATATACAGGGTGTTTATTAATTGAATACCGATACTTAAGGGTGAGAATCCTTCGGTCATTTTAAGAAGAAAACTTAATATCAACATATGTCCTAAACCTCTCAATTTTTGAGCTACAGGGTGTTACAGTTTTAAGAAAAAATTTACTTTTTTATTATAATTTTCTTATCACTCCAGATATTTTTATGAAATTTTGTACACACCTATTAATCATTAAGGAGCATTGTTTGATGTAAAAAATGTTTTAAAGTCTTTGACAATGACTTGGGGAAAAACTTTTTTTGGTTTTAATTTTTTTACTTGAAAATGGTGCGTCGTACGAGAGTAAGTCTAGGGACCGAATTTGCTGCAAAATAAATGGAGATTTTAAAAATAATTTTAGTTTTTAGAAAAGGCAGCGGCGTACCATTTCTTTCTTCAAAAATGTTTAGTTCAAACCTCGTACGGACCTCATTGGCAAAGATTTTAAAACATTTCTTACATTAAACAACGCTCCTTAATGATTAATAGGTGCGTACAAAATTTCATAAAAATATCTGGAGTGATAAGAAAATTATAATAAAAAAGTAAATTTTCTCTTAAAACTTTAACACCGTGTAGCTCAAAAGTTAAGAGGTTTAGGACATATGTTGATATTAAGTTTTCTTCTTAAAATGACTGAAGGATTCACACCCTTAAGTATAGGCATTCAATTAATAAACACCCAGTATATTTTTATTTTTACGATCGTTTCTGGTTACCCCATCTTCAGAAAATACATTATAAACTAAATAAGTCTTAAAAGTTAGAAAATCATCAGTCAAAAATACTTATTAAAAATTCTTTATAAATATTATGCGACGCATAACATCAAACAGATTTTTAATCACCATAAGTGTTAGTCGAGCTGGAGGCCTAAGACCTCAGTAATAATTAATTATATGGTCAGAAATTTTGTTGGGCTTTTTGTTATATAAATATGGGTCTTAGGGCATCCATTATCCAGCTAGAGCGTAAAAAATTTAAAAAAATATAGTTTTTAATTTTTATTTCCTAAACCGCTTGAGATAATTTAACCAAATTCGGTCTGAATATTTAATATGACAGTAGGTATGAAACAAAAAATTATCAACTTTAGAAACTAACAAGTGGTGGCGATGTGGGTAACATCGATCATTATTTGCAAAAAAATATATATCACCCTGTATAATATTACAAATAAAATAGGTCATCATGTTTGTATTATCTTCACTTTTTGTTTTTTTAAACTTTTTTTTATTTGATCAACTACAGTTTTACGATACTCATTACATTACTTACAATAAAAAAAATTAACAATAGAATTACTTTACTGTGAATTATTATAACAAATGTTGGAAATGGTCAGCTTCAGCCAAAATGCGTGCTTCGGATCTCTTGTCACATCACAACCAGCTATAATTTGTTGATGTAATTGCTCCTCAGATTCAATGTGAACATATTAAACTAATGTCTTGAGATGCCACCAAACAAAAATATCAATAGGGTTCATATTGAGTGATCTGAGTAGCCAAGGTTGACCTCGAGTACAACAGATGACTAAATTCCCAGCACGACACATTGGTATAGCTGTCAAACGTGTCAAAATTACAAATCACTCAAGTCGAGGGGCAGCTGTTAACGAATTAAATAAAAGCGGAATTGAAGAACAAGCTCTAATAAAAATAACAGGGCACAGTAATTCATTATCAATAAAACCATACTTACAAGTTGATAAACAACAACAACAGTTTTTCATTAAACTCAAATTTACCCGATAAAATACTAACCTCTTGTGCAATTATAAGTGATAATAAATTTAATACAAAATCGGTTTCCGGTTTATATTTGAACTACCCTTAGTTCCGTTCCTTTTCCAGAAACACTTCCCGGTAAAACATCCAACTAACTCCTAAATCCAATGGAAGACCATTCAGATATCTCCGAATACAATCAGATCCTGTCGAACAATGTAACACTATAATTATTATCGACACCCCACTGATTAATTCGAACTTCTCAGGCGTGCAGCAAGTTGAACAAGAGTAATTATATTACCCCGAAGTTTCAAAATTAATAGAACGCGATGATGGTCCATCTAGATCGACACTGACCCAATCATGGAAGTACTCTATTATCCTCGCAGGGGCGATCCTAAATCCTCGGATGAAGCGGACGGGAAGATGCCTGAGCAGGTATTTAGATTTTCTAGGAGGGTGAGGCTAATATATTAGGGAGGCGTTTGTGGAAGGGGTGCAGGTCGAGGCGACTTTTGTAACCTAGTGAAGACGTTGTTTATGATAGTAAAAATAATGGTTTTACTTTGTTTGTAGCAATATTGAGGCATCACAACTAAAATTTCGATTATAATTATGAATTGAATTTGTAGGGTCAATTCAAACCTTTATTTCGTATTTTTATATATTTTTAGGTATTAATAATATTGTGTGAAACTAACTACTCTGCGGACTAAAGCCCGGACCAGCGTCGAATTACACCCACAATATCTACCCATGTACTCTTTATTATTATCTTTTACTGTATTGTAATAGTAATTTATGTATCAAGGGAATTATAAGGATGTTAATTATAGAGGGCAACAGATTGCAATCCCCGAGGGATTGTTAATTTACCCAAGATCATTAACATCTAGTAACTCACACGATAGATACAGATTTTTATATCATACTAATGAAAAATGAAAATCAAATTTTGTTGGTTTTCAAAACTAAACGAACGTTATTTAATAATCAAGTGGGTATGATTACCATGGATATATCATTTGATAGGGTTCCAAAGAATAGGCTTCTCTATAAACTAGAACATTTTGGAATACGAGGATCTTTACTTGCCTGAATGAATTCTTTTTTAACCAATCGATCGTTTTATGTCAAATTTTGTTGGTTTTCAAAATTAAACGAACGTTATTTAATAATCAAGTGGGTATGATTACCATGGATATATCAACTGACAAGTTGGAGCATCCTGGAGAGAAGTGAGATTTTAGACGGTGTGGTACAAAAGCTGAGAAAGCTCTTGCCTCACTACTACCAACAAAACCGCAATCAAAGTATAAAAAAGAATATGATAAATTCCTGCAGTGGCTGAAAGTTAACTGTATTGAAAACACAAATATAAATAGAACTATAATGTTGGTTTACTTTCAAGACATGGTATGTATTTATTCTTCCACATTTTAGTATAAGTGATAGTGTTATTTTTCTTACAGTCTGAATGTGGTCAAGCGGTCAATGTTAAAATCAATAATGACAATTTATAATGATACAAATGAGAGAAAGTTTCATGAACTGGAGGCGTTTCTCAAACGAAAAAGTAAAGCCAATGGGCCAAAAAAGTGTAAAGTGTGTTAGTCGTGATGTCAAATTATTGAAGGATGCTTTCAATGAAGACCATTTACTATATAAGGTGATGCATTAAATTATAAGATTATTTCAGGGGATGTAGAGGTCAAGAACTTCTGAATATGAATATTAATCATATTGAAGATAGCGGCTCGGTTATGGGGTTGACATTCCGTAAGAAATTTACGATTCTGGAAGAAAACAAGTTCTCTGCATTGTGAGTAAGTACCTCACTAGATCTAATGCAGAGAATGTCTTTGGGTTTATCGGGTTCAGAAAGACTTTTTTTAACGTATCGTGAAAAGAGTTGATGTATTGGGTCGACAGCATGAAACTGAAAAATAAAACTCCAAGAATGTTGGCTGGCATATCACATAAAAGAAGTGGAACATCAACTTCATGTTTGACTGCAGTCATAGGCAGTGACAACAGACGGAAAATTCTTGCAATTCCGGAAATGATTTCAGTGGAAAATTCGACAATTGTCGGTTTATTTTTGTAAATACATTAGAGGGAGTTAAGGATTTATAACTACTTATTATAACTCCCAAGGGAGTTATGAACAAGTTTATAGTTGCGGTAAGTCATATTATGCTTTCAGATATCAAACATCTAGGTATGCTAATGAACAATTCCGTACACAAAGCTGTAATTAATAATTATCTAAAATAAAGAATTAATGTAGATAATTATTAAAAACTTAGCTTTGTCTATGGCATTGTTAATTAACATACCTAGATGTTTGGTATCTGAGAGCATAATATGACTTCATTGAAAGGAATTGTATTACAATTTATTTATATTAGTTTAAAATACCTTTACAATACAGTAAACTTTACAAAAGCTAATGAGTGGGTAGATATTGTGTGTGTAATTCAACGCTGGTCGGGGCTTTAGTCTGCAGAGTAGTTAGTTTCACACAATATTGTCAATACCTAAAAATATATAAACGATTGAGTAAGCATTTTTTTGAACAAATAAGTAGGTAAACGTTACGTCTAATTTAAAATCTCTTGACAGTTCAACGTTATTTTTAACATTGTTCAAAAGCCTACCTGCAATGTCTTCCAAAAACTCTTCCAAATACAGTGTGTTCTGCAGAAAGTTGAGGTAAGCAGCGCCTATTAATCGGTTTGGTAAAACAACAGGACCTAGAAACCTGTCACCTACAATACCCATCCAAATGGTTAATGAAAAACGTGCCTGATGTCCAGATTCTATTAGAGCATGAGGATTTGTGTCGGCCCAAATATGCGTATTGTGAAAATTAAACACTCCATTTCTTGTGAACCCGGCCTCATCAGTAAAAAGAATGTTTGCAAGAAAACGAGGGTCTTCAGCATCATGACGAAGAAACCAGCGGCAAAAAAACCAAACGTGCTCGATGATCATTTATCGGACTTAAGGCCTGTACTTGTTGCACATGGTATGGATAAAGCAGTTGCTCATGAAAGATCCTCCAAACAAGAGGACCACTAATTCCTACCTCGGCTGATATTCTCCGCACACTCGTACCTGGATTCTGCTCTACCAGTGCTAGAATTTCTTCTTCTGCTCTAGGAGTGGATACCGACCTTGGTCTTGCGGATAAATGGCACTGTTTGCTCAAGGAACCGGTATCACGCAATCTTTGGTGAATTCTTCCAAACATGCGTTGTGAAGGAATCTGGCGATTTGGATAAGCGTCAACATAAAGACGTCGCGCTTCGGTGGCGTTCCCATTAGCATGACCATACATGAAATGCATGTCTGTTAATTCTGCGTTAGAGTAACCAGCCATAGCGAAGGAAAACTTGTGCACTGAGAACAACTGCCAAATACGTATTGCTTATTTCACTAAACATCAACCAACTACTATAAGAAAATACCACTGAAATGTAATTTTATATTATGATGACTGGAATGCGCTAGAAGCTGCGCGAATGGATTATTCAAGATCAGCGCCATATTTTGTTTTGTGCCTCTAGCAATGGCGGAGCAGTAGAGGCTTAGCTGATTGTGAATTGAAATGAAATTGAATTCTGGATATGGAGAATTATTTCCTGCTATATACTGGTTAATTTTACAATCCCTTATAAAACATGACTTGTTCCAACAATAACACCCACAAAAATACACAAAGAATAACACTAACGAGATACAAGATAAAATAATATAATGGTTAACCACACTGTACGCCAATGACGTGTTTACAAACAAAATAATGGGAAATTATGAACACAATTCATATCGTACGTGCAGAGGGTTGTCTCTCTCGCACCCACATACATAACCAATGAAGTATGTCTTTGATTAGTTTCATGTGCCTTTTTTTGTCTGCTCCTAGGGTTGGTACCTTTATTTGGATGCGCAAATATACTAAACGCATTCTATATCGTACATTTCAGTGGAAAATACACAACGTTTTTACAAAATAAAAAAGGGGCTAAAAACATAAAACATTCCATATCTCCGCAACCGTTACTTTGCGGACCCATGTTTATTTAGACTTTTCTGCTTATTTTGGTTCATACTATTACCTTCTTAAATATTTTACACTTTTTTTTAACACCCTGTATATCTAAAGTATCTAAATCAAATTCAGCAACACATATATTTCTTATCCAGGAGCGTCATCACTGTTTTAATTTATGATTAAATTACCAGTTCTCTAAACATTTAGATGCTTATTAAATTGAATACTATGCAAATATCCCAAGTTAGTCCTTTCAAGGGACGAGCAATCATTAAATTAGCCAAAGTGTATTGCATAGTCAAACAACGTTCGACGTAAAGCGTTTTCTTTAATTAACACTGAAACGTAAATTAACGTCTGAGTACAGATATAAAAAGTGAGTGCTATTTGCTTGCAGTATCCATCGTTGCCTTCTAAATATTACAGGCACTCGCGGAATTATACGGCCATGTTTTATTTATAAGGAGAAATTTAAAACATAGTTGAGAGCGAAGTTGTGCATTACCGCGGAAGGAAATTTGAATGTGACCCCATCCGCGATGCAGCGCTGAGCGGCGAATTGAAAGAAGTAATGTCTTAATAGAAAAAGCCC
Organism: Monochamus alternatus; assembly: GCA_037114965.1. Lineage (NCBI taxonomy): Eukaryota > Metazoa > Arthropoda > Insecta > Coleoptera > Cerambycidae > Monochamus > Monochamus alternatus. The sequence continues at coordinate 76,429,630 of CM073429.1, read as the reverse complement.
GACAGCCTTGGGCTAATCCTTTAACTTATTAAAAGTTGGGTAAAAGCGGTTTGTGCCGGGAGACCTCCGGGCAGCCACAGCCGCCTCGTCGCCGGCGGTCCGGGGTCGGGGGAATCCCCGAAATTGGCTCGTCTCGACCAGCCGTCACTCTTCCGAAATATTTTTTCGCTCTTCCTCGGTAAGGATTAGCACATCATGCAAATTTATATTAAAATTTGATCGGAAACTTTCATCTCTTCCTTAAAGTAAATTGAATTCACTATCGATCTCCGCGAACTTTATTGTCTCGCAATTATGTTCCGGAAATTTTTTATGGGTGCCTAAATAAGTCGGCAGCTTTCCTTGATTACAAAAATTAGGAGGTTTAATTAGATTTTCCGTTAACGTTGTACTATTTAGTTGTTACTTTTATTGTGTCAAAAAAGCTTGTTTTGAGAGCAGACACCCATTTATACTCCTAAGCAAGGGTAACCTTCAACCCTATGTTAAATTGAAAGTGATATTGTGTGATATATCATTTTGAAGGACATTCAATTATCTTTCAATGCAATGTAGCTTTCAAAATTTTGTTCATCAGTTCTTGGGAAATTTATTAAATGTAAAAAATTCAGATCATCAAGTTCACATACCACTAAGAGCTTAGCTGAATAAATACAGCGTGGCTCAGTTAAGTATTGAAAAAATGCAAATCTAAAATGACTACGGCTTCAGACGGAATTCCTTTTTTTATTAAAAACCTTTGCGTTAATTTTTGCTGCTCCGCCTTCAACTATTTTTAATATAGCAAGAACGCTTTCTTTTTCAGACATTTGGAAAAAACAGAGGTCTTTCTATTTTCCAAAAAGGGGGACAGAAGTATAATTAATAATTATCGACCAATTGTTATTCTGTGCGATTCTAGCTAGATGTTTGAAGTGGTGTCGCATGATTTTTTTACTCTCATGTTAAATCACAAATTGTTAAAAACCAACATGGCTTCTTTAAGGGAAGATCAACTAATTCTAATTTTGCTTGTGTCACATAATATATTGCTGACCGTTTAGACGTATCATCCCAGGTAGACATCATTTACACTGATGTTTTTGACAGGCTTTACCATGGTTTGCTTCTTGGAAAACTTTCGAGCTTTGGTTTATCTAACAGCTTTATTTTACTTTTTCAAACGTATCTCTTAACGAGGTCATTATTGGTTTAGTATCATAATTTCAAGTCTGTTACTTTCATAGCTAAGTCAGGGGTTCCGTAAGGAGCTGTACTAGGTCTCCTTTTTTCAAATTATTTATGAATGACCTTTGCCTTGGTATGAATTCAGAAGTTCTCTGATATGCTGATGATTGCAAATTGTTTCGTGACATCACCTCCCTAAATGACTGCTTAATTCTTCAAGGGGATATTATTAAACTGGTTCATTGGTGTGACATTAATTTGATAAGTATCAACATTTAATTGTATAGTAATTTAAGTGTGATATTTTATCGTTTACCCGCATAAAACATTAACTAATTTTTGCCTATACTATTGATGACATTAACCTGAACAGATGTTCCCAATTTAATGACCTTGGGGTAGTATTTGATTAAATTAACGTTCTCTTCTCGTTCCCCTACATATAATTTAAAGCATTTCAAAATTCTAACCCTAGATTGTTTTCCCTTCTGTTTAAATTCTACGTAAGGCCTGTTCTGGAGTATGCTGGCATTAACCTACCACTAGAAAATATTCAGCGCGAATGCAGTTGACTCGTGACTACTCTAAGGAATCATAAGAGGCTACAAATCGGAAATCTCCCACTATTTTCCGAACGCAGATCTAGAGGTGGCATAATTTTTACTTACAAAGTGTTACATAATTACGTCCAGTATATTAAGAATTAATACGTCTGTTTTCAGTGGATTAAAGGCCTTTTAACACATTGGTGGATTACAATTCATAAAACTACGCTTCGATTTTATAGCATTTTATTTGGAATTATTATTATTATTAACATTTAGCCCAAGAACGATCTTGTCATTTTGACTGGGATTATTTAAATTTACTCGATAAGAAGTTTCTGAAGAACTGGAGAGCTCTACAACTTCGCCATGTAGGATCTGAATTTTTGCAGCAACAGTGAATCTTCAACATAACTTTCCACTACCCTAGTCGATTTCCAACCACCATGACACTTCACAATGGTAATATCACCCCCAACATTGGCCAGTAATGTTGCCAAAGAACTCCTCATTCTATGTCTGGTAAACTTTCTGCATCAGGGAGCTCAAAAAATGCAACTACTTTTGAAAATGTTTTCGAAATTGTGTTGATGCCTACATGTTGGCAATTTTAGGTAGCATATTGATGTATTTTCGACACGTTTCTACAGCATTCACTGAAAAAGCTTCTTCTTCCATGATCGTATAACTTAAGTAACGTAAGTTTACGATACTTTGAAATATCAATAACTTTGTGCAACGATTACAAGACTTTCTAGTATTCAGCTGATAATCAATATTATTAATTTTTTACCTGCTTTCACACGGCTTTCGCTCTCCTAATTGGCGTTTTTACCGCGGTCGTAGATAAAACGTTGAACTATCGGCTGCGCCTCGAGTGTCCATTTTTTCTCGTGGATTAAAGGTTTGTTAATTCTGTTATATAATTAATAACTATTTTGCAATCAGGACATTGGTGAATTTCCGACATTAAACACAGATGACAGCTTACGTGGAAACCATTTGAAGTACGAAAGGAAAACTTCAAGACATTCATAAGGTGGAGTTTCTATTCAAACAGTATTTAACCGATGGTGTCGTAACTTCTGGAAGCGTTAACTGTTTTAAACATAAATATGACACATTGAAAGAATGAACTTATATGTTATATAATTAATAACTATTTTGCAATCAGGACATTGGCGAATTTCCGACATTAAACACAGATGACCGCTTACGTGGAAACTATTTGAAGTACGAAAGGAAAACTTCAAGACATTCATAAGGAGGAGTTTCTATTCAAACAGTGTTTAACCGATGGTGTCGTAACTTCTGGAAGCGTTAACTGTTTTAAACATAAATATGACACATTGAAAGAATGAACTTATAAGATGTTTCAGTTGTATTATTGTTTTGTCAATTAAGATGTCATGCATATATTTAATGTAATACTTGTAGTTTCAATTTGTTAAATATATTATATGCAATTGCCTTTGTAATTTTATCATAATATGTTTTGACTTCTGCTCATCCCTTTAGTTTGATAATAATATCTCTAATCCTGAGCCGTTAAGTACAACTGCGCAACTGCAATATATCAGCTGTTCCAGTACACACGCCATGGTCACAGTATAGAAAGATCAGTAGGGACAGCTAACGAATTTATGAATGAAATCCGCCAGTCGAATTCTTTGACCTTGTTGTTTGAAGTGAAGATAGCATCACTCCCACTTGGGAGTGAGGCTCTCTTCACCATTGTTTATGGTGCGATTTACTTTGTAACCTGTGACTGTCAAAATTTAAATTGTAACTGTGGTACTCAAAATGTAATATGATTTTGAAAATTTATAGTAAATGATATTGGTTTTATAAGCTATCTATAAACAGTAAATTTAATGTAAATAGTTTAAATAAGGAAATAAATAAATAGAAGTTGGTGTGACCTTATTTTATATTTTTTGTTTTTATTTACTACTACATATATATTCATTATTTGTAATTAATATTGTTATTACCAGCAGTTTTTTTACCCAATTTTATTATAGTTTCCGCAAATATAAGTACATTTTCTAGATTTATATATTTGTTCGAGTCACCAGAAATTCAAATAGGTGTTGCTACAAGTATAAACATGCAAATTTGTGAAATACGTGTAATTTTTAAAAATAATACAACAAATTATAATTACATATTGTTTAAATTACCAAAAAACACTAGATGTGTGAAATAAATTGTTATGATAATTTAAATTCTTCGAGCTAATAAATTACGAATATATAGTATTATTCGTATTACGTAAAATTTTTAAAATAAACATCTTGAGGTTTATTATTAATAATTTAACAAGCGTATAAAAACTTTGAAGACAATAAATAAAACAGAGATGTTCCCACCTGGAACTATGACATTTAATAAAATACAATTTATATAAACATTTTATTTCATTAACAAAAAAATGGCATAAAGCTATGGCGAGTGTACATTTATATTTAAAATTGAACATACTCAATTATTTCCTACTTATAAACAAAAGTAACTTAGTTGAACAATTCCTGGGCTGGTTGCCCTGTTGTTGCTTTAGGTTTTTTGACTGGTCAAGAGACATATGTTCGCTTCTTCAGAAGCAATTCTGAAATTGAATTAAGTCTTCTAATCGAAAGTATACAATGTGCATTGGTTCATGACATTTCAGTGCATTGTTTGAGGTCGATGGCAAACAAATTTACGAATGAAATCCACGAAGCACGTAGATATTATATAGGAGTTGGTGAGATAGATTTTCCTCCTTGTCTGATGCTACCAAAATAATTCTCAAGACTGCATTCAAATTTCCACATTTTTCTGTGATGGTTCTGAAAGAATTCATTCTTATATACAGATAGCTATTTCAAAATAAACATTAAATATTTTTACCTGCCACATCGTCAGAAAATATTGTAAGATAAGCATTTGAGGTAAGTAGTTTTCTTTTCTGATCTTTGACCATTTTTTGTGAAAAATGCTAAGCACATATTCGAAAATTATATCCAAAAGATCTCTCTTACATTTAACCGTCCACTCCTTCTATCTAAAAATAATAATTTTATGTTAATAATTTTTACATGAATTTCAATCGTAAAATGCAATCAATTTTACAAACACAAAAAATAAGAAAGGAATACTGTTTACAAATTGCAATAAGTATGTAATGCTGGTTGAAAATAATATTCCTCCCTTACAAATTTTATGCACTACCACAAAAAACAATACACGGAAAATAATAAGGAATATTTTATGTTCTTAATTTATTATAATTAATTATAATTATATAATGATCGCAAAATTACCTTCTGTTGTATTTTGGGAATCTAAAAAAATCATGTGTATAATTTCCAGCATTGTTCTTGCAACTTCCTACTACACAATAAACTCCTACTATATTGCACTTTTTTGTACCTTGGTCCAGTTCTTCTGATGCAGTCATAATTATTTTTTAAAAAATATAACAAAATAGTAAAATTTAAAACCAGGACTGAAACGCAACTACTCAAATAGGTTAAGAACTAAAATATCACAAAACGAAAATACACACAAGCGGTTATACTACGAAACGTAAACCAAAACGAGTGCGTAAATAGTAATGAATGAATTCTGAAAATGGCTTAGCGGGAAAGTGCAGCTGTCCTTACTGGTCTATCTATACTGTGCCATGGTCGTGTAAAGGTTTAGTGGTTTAGTTACCTACATTTTTTGTAACCGTAAAAAATTCCATTCAGTGATGATTTGGTGAATACATTTACTTCATTTTTGTGTATACATCTGCGAAATAATAACTCGAAAAAGCTTAAAATAACAGCACCGTAAATAACTTAATAAACCGTTGAGCTGAATTTGATATTTTTCAGTCGCAGAAGTATAAAAATGGCCTCCACTCCACCGCTGCTGGGCAATTGAATGCCGAGCATTCTGCACTTGCTGTGAAATTATTAAAACCGAATGATAATTCATTAGGACTGGCGACCCGCCCATTCTCCTTTTTGCGACAAGGCAGAACGTCACATTTGCCGGCTTCTTTATCTGCCCTGGAATAGATCTCAGAGAGGAAATAAGCCAGTTTAGTTTAATAAACGGGGTTTTTGCGAATATGCAGTCCTTTCAATCGAACCGTCGTTATCTTATTTCCTATTGATCGTTCCGATTCCATTCTCATTTCAGATAGAAGAAACAAAAATTTTTATTTCTGCTTGAAATATAGGTACCTATTTAGTTAATTGAAATTAATTCTAAAAATGGAATAAATAAAACAAATTGTGTACTACAGCGCATCTTTGAAAGATTCTTTCAGCTGGTGGCTATAAGAACAATTCAGGTTTCTGGGAATATTTGGAATAAAAGAGTTTTATATCAAAAAGTCCTATATTTACGTTATGTCAAGAAAATTGAACTGAATTTTATAGTGGAAAATAAATCCTAGCACAGCCCTGGACAAAACCGTTTGACAGCTAGTGGCTGCCAAGTCAGTGTTGCGAGATGGTATAATTTTACGTAATTCTGTGAAACAAACAAATAAAGGGATAAAGGGGTTTCATACATGAATTTTGAATTTAGTCTAGTTGCCAATATATAAACCTGGTATAACTTTACCGACATCTCATAGTTATTTAGGTTTAAAACAAGTGCTTTTTTTCAACAACGGGCCTAAATTCCCATAAGTTATAATCAGTTCAAATCATTATAAATGTGGACATTAATTCATAATTTTGACAGTTTCATAGAATCTTCGATTTAATAAAGAGAAATAGACTGTAATAGTGAATTTGTTACCTCTCTGTAAACAGTGTGATGTGTGATCCGAAATAAGATGTTTGTTAAAACAAAATACAGGGTATTACAGAAAAAACTACTATTATTTTAACACGTGATAGGTTGGATTTCTACAAGAGAATTATGTGCAAATTTAGCGCTTTTATGGAAAATGTTGAAAATGATTCGTTAGCGCCAAGGCAAACCTGGCAGTGACGTCTAATTTAAGCCAACAAATAGCACCTGACATTTGTTATTTTTTACTTAATAACTAGTAACTCATAATATCACTATTATATACTCTTCTAATACTCAAATCAAAACAGCAAAACAAACACAACACAATGTAAATCCATAAAGACAATAACATAATACACTGATCTTTTTCAGAGAACTGAACTTAACAATTTGAACATTTCTTCACATAAGAAAAATCTCAATGGACAAGCAAAAACAATTGGAATGCATATTAAAATAAAAAGTAACTTTGACATAAATGTTCATAAATTGAGTAGATGTTATAGTATACAATGGCCTTTTTTCAAAATTTGTCAAACGAACTCTTCACTAAACAGTTTTATTGACATTTTACTGACACACTACATTGAAACAAAGACCTTGATATCCGACTATTTATAAATCTAATAACAAATGTATAGAAAACTTTAAAACTAAATAAAAACTAAAAATTATTCACATTTTAGTTATTTAAAAAATATTTTCGCTATGCAGGGTTTTAGATTAAAATTCTTCAATGTGAAGAAAATATTTAGATCTGGCAACACTGATCTCATAATCTGCACAGGTGCATCTGTCGCAGTGGTATGATATGGCCAGGATTGGCGTTAACGTTTTGTTTTGTATTTTTTTGTTAAATATTTTTAATATTTAAATCTCATAATTGACTTATGTTATATTTCATTTGCTGTCAGGAATCATAAGTTCAGTTTTAAATTGATATTTTAACCAGTGCCAGTTATGTTTAAAAGTTGTGAATATGTTAATGTGTAAATGAACTTATCAAATTAGATTAAATTTGTAATGGTTATTACATGATGCACATGAGAGTAATGAACTTGTTTTATTTTATTTATTTATTTTAGGATTACAATTGCCCAGACAGAAAAATTCCAATAACAGGGCAGGAATTACAAAAAAAACATAAATATAAATATACAGAAAACAAAAGAATACATACAAACATATTATAACATTGTTAAAATCAATTAAGTAGTAAATAAAGAAAACAAAATGAAGCAGTAGAACAAATACAAAATATATTAAAATTTAAATTGAATAGAGAGAATCAAATAAGAGAAAACAATAGTGTAACAGTGTAGAGTAATTGTAAATTCAGTTCAATTTACATTGTTTTATAGCATCAACAGAACAATTAAAAATATCCAGTTGATAGTGATATTTCATATAATTGGAACACATACTGTGAATCGGTGAGTTTCTAAGAACGTTTGTTCTAGGAGCAGGCAAATAAAACAATGAGTAAGAGCGAGTTTGAACCTGAGGGATGTTAAAATAAATATTGCTCAAAATGTCTGGGCAATTCACAATAGCAGACAAAACCTTATGTAGAAAGAGAACAGAAAAATAAACACGGCGAGAGGCTAAGTTATTAAAATTAAATCTGGCTAATAGATCAGACTGTGGACTGCCTCGAGGTGGATAAGTACCATCCAATCTAAAACTTAAGTATTTAACAAACCTCCTCTGAACATTTTCCAAGCTAGTAATATAGATTTCATATTGAGGGTCCCAAACTACAGTTGTATATTCTAATTTAGGTCTAACATAAGCGTTATAGAGTAAAGTTAACGTAGATATATCAGAAAAATGTTGCGCATTTCTCATAATAAAACCAAAATTTTTATAAGCAGCAGATATTATATGATTAATATGAGGAACAAAGGTCAATTTTGAATCGAATATTACACCCAAGTCTTTAAACTGAGTATATCTACCTAAAACAACATTATCTATACTATAATTGTACTGAATAGGGGAGATTTTCTTAGTAAAACTGATCACATTACACTTCGATAAATTTAGTGGCAATCTATTATTTGGACACCACAGGTTAATCTTGGAAAGCTCTTGCTGTAAAAAATGACAAAACAGCATTTCAAAACTAGAGGCTACTTTAAGCATCATAACCGGGTTAAGAGAGTTTTTAGTAATTCAAATAAAATTATTCAATATTATTATCAAACAAAAATATATGTATTTTGAAAATTCAAATTATGATGAGTAAATGTAGTGTTGTATAAATGTACAATAAAGAAAATAAAAAAGTAGGTATATTAAAATTCATCCTCCTAGATTGATAACGATAGGTTCCACAGTAACGTCAATTAAATTATCGAGTTCCCACATTTTCTCCTCTTCTTTTTGTACATGATGTATACATCTTTGCCAGTTATCTGCAGTTACTCGTTCCAAGGAATTTTTTAACAAAATTTTCACGTCACTTAATTTAAACGTCGTATTATTTCGCGCTACATCTCCTTTTACCTGCGTCCAGACTAATTCGATTGGGTTAAGTTCACAGTGATAAGGTGGTAGCCGTAGTACCGTTATTTGGCGATTTGTTGCCATTTCATCGATAATATATTTTCTCTGATCTTTATTAAGATTGACAAGTGTCAAAAGTTCCGTTTTCACCATATTTGTTTCTTTCCTCCAAGTAGTCGTAGGCGTCCGTTCGGTCTGCCGTGAATGGTAACTGGCATTATCCATGACAATTACAGACCCCGGAGGAATAAGATCCAACATCTGTGTAAAATACTCTTCGAAAACATCTGCGTTCATGTCTTCGTGATAGTCACCTGTATTTTTAGATTCAAATAAAAGTAAACCGCCATCTACAAAACCACTGGCACTACCTATATGTGTCACTATTAATCTTCGCCTTTTACCTGAAAGTGCCTTGAACCCTATTAAAAGTCCATCCAAAAATACTTGTCGAAAACTTTTTACATTTTTATCTTGCCATACTTTTGTTACAGTATATATCTCGTTGACCCAAGTTTCGTCTAGATAATAAATATTCCTCCCTTCGTCACGGAATTTCCTAATTGATCTTAAGTAGGATTTTCGCCAACAAATAATTTCATCTTTATCGATAAGAACTGACTGCCCATAGTTTGCTTCTACTGATTTTTGGCAAATCGTTGTCCTCTGAAAGTTCACTTAAAATTTTGTTTAGCGTTGGTATTTCTTTTTTAAAATAAAATGAATGTACTTTTCTGCGAAAAATTACCACGCCCATGGCCGGTTCTTTTCTCGGGGTTTTATTACTCTCTTTCATTTCCAAACAGACTATAGTAAGTTTTAACAGATTACTTTTTACTATAATTTGTAATAAATGTCATATTGCACAATTTAAAATGCGGGTACAGTGCGGGTGTATATCAATAGCATTAATACAACAATTATTATAGTCATTACCAAAACTACAGAGACATTATTAAAGTAGTGTAGATATTCTATTACTGCCTTTGAATATATTGGTTATAGTATATCTACATGTGTGTCCGTCCAACTACTTGCGTTAAATTCACTAGTAACTCAACTCAACTAGTCGAATATTTCTAACAGTTTAAGACCATTTCTAATAGTTGTTGCAGGAACAAATCTATTGAATAAAAAAATATCTAGATAAAACCCATTAATAATACGCCGTTAGAATATGTTGAGTAATTTCTGGGTACGTATCCCATTTTTATCCACGTAGGTCATAGGTTTTAATATGTCTTGGAGTTTAATATCACAGAAGATGTGATATAGTGGCAGGAATTTAATGATTGGCATATATAATCTATCAAAAATTACCCGAACCCATGATTAATTTTAATATCTGTACTTATAGAAAATTGCGAAATTATTATTTAAAATAATGTACACAGATATATTAATATTATATTAAATAATAATACAAAATTTTTAACTAGTTTGGGTTTATATTTTGGTCGTGTTATTTTAACGAATTAAATACAGTTGTAGTTTTTCCTAAAACGAGCAACATTGCCTCCGAATTTTCTCGCTAATCACAAATGGCCAAAATTGTTATTTAATTTCCCTTAACTCTAGCCTCTTCTGTTTCGTAAAATTCTTCTTCTCCCAATTCTTTTTTTTAATTCCTGCAGCTGTTCCAGTAAACGTATTAATGAACAAATAATTTTGCAAATTACTTTTTGTGCTTATAATATTATTAATTTGCAGGGAATATTATTAACTGGATATGAACACAGAAATATGATAACTTTTTGTGGTTATCATTTCAATTGGTCTATGTACTGGGTGTCCCGTAATGTATGTGGCATATTTTAAGGTCTTCAACTAGAAAACAATGCACTTAAGAGGTTATGTTTGTTAGAGTTTTTAGTCATATTTTTGTTATGTAATATACATTGTAGTCATAATAATACTGTCATGAACGTCAAAATCATTAATAATCTATGCATATCATGTCATAAAGTCGACTTTATGGCACCATAGTAAATAGTAGGTTTTTATAAATAAAAAAACAATGTCTTACATATTTTTATTTACATTTGTGTGCCATGAAGTTCAATGTGAAACTTATTTAAACAAAATACAAATTATTAATTTATATTAATAGTAATACTACAGTTTGAATTTCTATACAGGGTTAACTATGACTAAGTCCAAAAATTTTAACCACGTGCTCAGGGAGGTCTAAAAGACAATAAAAAATATATTTTGGAATTCTAGCTCGATGTTTAAAAAATGGGGCAAAACCCCCTTTTCCTACGAAAAGTCGGCGCCTATGACAATCAATCATCGTCCGACATGGCTAGATATGTCAACTACCATGCGGTCGTTTTTTCAACATTGTCAAGTGTAGAAACGACGAAAATAAACGTTTGTATTAATAATAATAATAATGTCTAAGTACCTGAGAGATAACAGCTAATCCGGTTAGCTACAGTATTTTATATTCGTTCTTCGTTCTTTCGTTGCGCACTGCCAAAACTACATTTTCACTCCTTGCAGATTCATCATAATTATCCACTAATATATCCGACATAAAATATTGCATTTAACTACTATAACGCGTTTAAAATTAGTCTTTTAGCTGATTTAAAGTAACAGTAAGTTTTAGGTTATGAATCCTGCATTGCTAGTTGCCTACTTTCCATGCTCCAAACCATGCAGAAAACGCGAAGTTACTTATAACTAAGGGTCATTTTTACAGAACACTGTAAACATCTTGGGGTTTAAAATATTACTAATTATTTTATGCAAACATCGTCGATTACTGTTAATATTGTTGCTATTATTAGTATTAACTCAATTTAATTACACAACAACGCAAGAAGTTTAAAAAACATACCATCGTGAGTGCACCTTGCATTAGTGGCCTACAGATGTCGTCAGATGTCGTCTGTAGATGTTAAATGGTAGTAAGTATACGGTTACAGTACTCTGATCAGTTTGAAATAATTTTTCAGTACTTGAGATGACGGATAAGGTGCTGATTTATGGAAGTGTGACAGCATTTCCCGAGTATACAAAATATTATGCTGAATACTTTTTGAACCACATCGAACAGCTGTTTTATGTGTGTTTTTATGTATTTGTGTACATTTACGTGTAAAATGTTATTCTTTGTGCTTTTCCCGACGTAAGTAATCGACCTGAGCAAGACCGCCAAACCAAGTAGGTACCTCGATTTACACAAAAAGAACGATCGAGGGAAGGAGAGGTCCACAGCAAGTACAAAAATCTTTGCAGGTTTTAATTTAAACAAGTAAGAAAACAGAAGATGATTCCACATTCTTAAAATCTCTCCAAGTATCAATCCTGGAAATAAATATTAGTAATGTAGGTGCTGTCTCTGTGCTACCCTACCGTATGTCTCATTAAATAATTAAATAATAATCTTCATTTTGTGAAGATTTAGTTTTCTTTCAAAGCGGCTTAAACTGGTACACGTGTCAATGCGGTGACCTGTCACTATGTTTGACACCTTTGCCTTTGGCAGGATATACCTAACCGCGCGGCTGACAGAAAGTCAGTGACGGCGATAAATAAGGATTTAATATAGCTTTGAAAAAAAATTATTTTGGCTTTATAAATAAGTTTGGAATTTTTTTGAAGGGTGTTTCCCATTATTTCTTATAGTTATAGTCATAGTTAAACCTTTATATAGAAATTCCTAAACTAGTGTCAAGAACACTTGAGCATGCACTCTAAGGTGATAAAATAGAAATTTGATTATTCACGTTTTCTACGTGACTTGAAGATTCCAGTGTCCTGCAATTTTGTTTTTGTTTTCTAGTAAATCTGTTACATATCCATCGACAATAGCGTCACTCTTCCAATCCCCATGCCTCTTAATAGTTTTATCAGCACCACTATTTGCTAAAATTGTAGCGGATGTTCGCTGAAATCAATGATCCGTATACTGATCAGCATATAGGAATGTTTAGATACTATTTCAGGGAATGAGACCGAATGTAGTAATGCCAATACAAGTACATTTACCGACATTGAATAATAAAAAGAGCTTCTGAATTTTCACGTGGTTTGGTCTTATATTCATATATTTCTTAATGATAATTCACTGTACTATCGTCAGTATTTAAAATTGTAAATGTTCCGGGTCTATATGTTTTAGTATCTCTATCACATAAATCACAAAAACAGTGCCTTCTTCCTTAACATCATCAACACAAAAATTATATAATTTCACCAAATAAACCAAAAATATCAACTACCTAAATGAAAAAAGGAAATAAAAGTATAACAGACCTTCATAAGCAGATATTTGTCATCTGGAGCATGGAGTAGGAAATCCATTAACTGTTCCTTTGAAAATACTGGACTCTTTTCCGGTAAATAATCAACCGAGTGGTTCTTCAAAAATGCAGTAAGTTTAGAAAATTTAGTAATGTCAATCTCATTTTTGATTCGTAACATAAGTACATTTTAATTTCGAATACATACACCATAAACCGATGACTTGTACTTCTTTGACTAATAAAATAAGGTACAATTAATTTCTTTATTAATAGCTATAAACATCAATGTAATTAATTTACCTAGTTAAAGAAATACGTAAGTAAAGTTTTCTCGGTATTCACTTCCCCAATTTCCATATTACTAACTCGCATGCATTAAGAAAATCTGTACAATTTTTTTTATAAAGATCTTCGGATTTTTTTGGAATACGTCTTGATTCAGTTTGCAATTTCATAATATACTATTATGGACTTTACAAAAGAAAATTAACATTAAATATAACCACATAATACATCACAATGTGAACGAAATTAAAAATATCAATGTACCTAAAAAAATTCAAGGAAAATAAAAAGAAAATATGCTAATAATATCAAATATGCAGACAATAAAGGTTTTGATAACTATGGCAATGATCTTCTAATCTTGTAATATACGACCATGAAATTGATATGATATGTCGTGGTTTCTTGGATGATGATAGCCTGACTTAGGTCATTGCCAGTTACAGAATTAATGTGGATTTCCTAGCTACTGCTATGTGTCCTTGAACTACTCTTGTTGTTCTTGAGCTAGGCTATAGATGGCCGCAAAGCATTTGTGCAGTTTAGTAGTACTGAATGTGAGTTATATGAACTATTGTGGAATATCCCACATCTCTGTCGTATGAGCAGCGGTTCGAACTCCCTGAATCTCAAACAGCATACCCTCACAAAAAAATTATGAATCAGAAAGTTATGAGTTTTCTTCTTTTGAAATTTTCCGTCTTTAAGTGATAAACATATCACATTCACATGTTTTTATTGAATTTTATTGCTTACACCGTTTGTGTGCTACCGAGAGCTTGAGATTTTAAGCATTCAGCTTTTGCATGGTGTCGAAGAATTGTGTCTTATTTCATAAAAATCATAAAAATAGCTAAAAACGTTCCCTCTGAAGCGCTTCGTGTCATAATATAAAAAGGTGTAACTTCTTTAGCACGTTCATTGGCCGCAACTGATGCATTTTCCTTGTTACTTCTCTAACACATTTTCGCACTCAACTCAATATTATACAATTAATTATTCAACAAGTAAACGATAATCAGTTTCATTCTACAAGGTAAATGTTTTAAATACAGTAGTTGATGAATTTTAAGTACACATTGAACGATATACATATTTTTTTCATTTCCATGTATTAGCATTTTTATTTTAAATAATATTAGGAAACGTATTAGGCTGTTAATTTATAGGCAAATAGATCTTTAATAACAAAAATAATAATTTTAAGTTGTAGAGTTTATAAAAATTCTTTTTTTTTTCTAGGAAACATCATCTCATTTAATTCTCTCTAATAAATCATTCTTAAAGTATTTATAAAAATATTCTCCTATAGATTATCAGATATAATTATTTTCAATATTTTATCTGCTAATTCTTGATTTAAATATGGTATTTTCAAATAAAATGATGCAAGAAATGTCTGCCCCCACTCCGTGCCACACACTGAATTTTCAAGTTTCTCGTTAAGTGGTTACGTTCATGACTAATAACTTTAGGTACACAATTTTAATGAGAAACCAGACCAATTGCCATAATCAACATCATAGCAAAAATATTTGAAATGATGTTATATTATATTACTGAAGCAATTCAGAGTCTGTAAACTGATAGCATTTATACTGAGTTTTCTAAAGCCTTCGACAGACTGATCCATAGCATTTCAGTTCAAAAATTGTTAAATTTTGGACTTTCTCCTGATCTTGTATAATCTTTTAAATGTTATCTCAGTTATCTCTGTGTCCAAAAAGTATTATTCTGTGGTTTCAGCACTGTTGGAGTGCGACCCACTTCTGGAGTTCCTCAAGAGTTCAACTTGAGGCTATTACTTTTCAATATATTTATCAATAACATTGTATCAGATCTCACACAAAATTCATGAATAATTCTTTTATAATGTTCCAATTATACAGGGGTTCCGTATAAGAATCGACACAAAGCAGGTGCCTGTAGGGCAATTTAACAAAATCTACGTATAAACAAGGTTGCACACAAGTGCAGTTACAAGTCTCCAAAGTGAGATCAAATATTTTGAAAAAAACTGATCTCTGAATTACTTTATCTTGGAACTTTGAAAAGAATGAAACATTTTAAAAACTTTGAGGTTTTCAAGAAAATGTGCATCAATTAAAACAAGATTTTAATAGTGTTTATTAGAAGAAATTAAAAAGTAATAGGCTTTGTCTTTAAAATTTAGCAGTAATAAAACTATTTTATTTCAGCTACTGTTTGTTGTTGAGAATGACTGGAAAATTTACATTCAGCGAACAAGCTGACATTTTACTTGTGCTAGGTTAATGTAGGAAACTGTACAAGAAGTGTGGTGTAAATTTATATTTCAGAGAAAATGGTTCCCATTTCAAATAATTTATTTAGATTAAATTAAATTAATTTTTTATTTTATTCTAGTTTTATTACTATCAAATTTTTAAGACAAAGAAAGTTTTTTAAAATTTAGCAAGAGTAAAAAATATTTTAAACTAAATTATGTGCGGAATATTATCGTTACCTTTTTAATTTCCATCATTGGAAAAAAAGTTTAGTATAATTTTGGAAGTGACTCACCCTCAATAAACATATTGTAGTGTTTTAATTTATTTGAACTCATAGACGAGGAAGACCAATAATAAACATAAATCATGCACTAATAGTTATTTATGCAACAAGTACAAAAAGTAAGTGTTTATTGCACGCGACGTGAAATTGTCCAACGAGGTCGTCAGGCCGAGTAGGACAACACGTCGAGTGCAATAAGCACTTTTTGTACGAGTTGCATACAATATTTTTTCTACGTTCATGCAAAAACCAAAAAATTTTATTTAGGAACTCTAGGAAAATGTGACGTCGATTTGAACGTTTATGTTTGTCATGATGACAAAACGCTGTAGTAGAATGACAGATGAATGCATTTTATTGCACTAGTGCAATCAAGAACCACTTTTTCCATTAAATATAGTTCGATAAAGTTTTGTTTTCTGCATGAACGTAGAAAAATTTAATTATTCCAAGTTAAAGTAATTCACAGATATTATTTTTTTTTTCGAAATATTTGGCCCCATTTTGAAGGCTTGTAACTCCGTCTGTGTGCAACTTTGTATGTTTGGTTAAATTGCAATATTTTGGTACCCCCTACATGCTGTCACTTCTTATGCGGAACACCCTGTATATAAAACTGTTATAATATTTTTAGACAATAGTAATTGACACAACAACAACTCTTGATTGTTTTTCAGTTTTGCTGATTTACATGCGATAAATTGGGCAAATTATTATAATATTATAATATAAATATATTATGAAAAAATACAATTAATAATTTATACTAAATTAGCGCAGATACAATAACAAACTCGTATTGGTTTTCTATTTTATATTTAAAATATAAACAGAAAAATCATTCTTGAAAAATGTATTTAAAATTGATATGTACATTTAGTCAAGTATTAAAAATAAAAATTCATAAAATTTACCAATAAATTGAAACCAGCTCTGTTTATTTCAAACTAATTTCTTCAACAATTTGTTGAGCAAACAAATTTTAAATGTAATATGTATTTTATGAATGTGGTAGGTATTATTGGGTGCATCTCACGCGTTCGAAATCCTGTGTGTTCGAAGTGCTACGTGACCGAAAGCCTACGAGCCCGAATACCTGCCTGTTCGAATAGAGATGAGCGCGCTCCCGGCTGACTGGCGGAGAGAGAAGACCACGATGCAATTCGCCTGAATGATTCGTTCCCGCGGTAAGAAGATAACGCAACGGTTTTCAGTGATGTATCACTTTCCACAGTTTTAGAAACATTATTAATTGATTACCACATGTTTAATTATTATTATATGTACTTACTTGTTACTTTATTTCATGTGTTAAATAGTATCTACGTATTTACTTGGTATGCATGCAGTAGTCAGCTATAAAAGTACTGTTTTTTGTATGTTTCAACTGTAAAATACATTTAGATATAATTCGATTGAAGAATTGATATACTCATTTATACAGAAGTTATTTCAGCAGTGTAGGGACAAGATTGTAATATTGCTATTATATTACAATAGTTATTCGCTACTTATTTATATAGATGTGAGTATTTTTATTATAGGGGGTCTGAAAAATGATGCTGGTGGTAATTATCTGTGTAATAATGATTATCGTTGTTATAAAATATACTTTTGTAGATTTGTAATATTATTTTTATAAAGTTATGCAATGTAGAACAGTTTTGTAGAAGCTCTGTAGTCATTATTGGTGAACGTTATAAAGCTCGTTATAAAGTAAAAATGCAATATGAAACATCGAAAATAAAATAAAAATTTAACCTACTCTCATTTCTCAACATAAAAATGTCGAACATATGTTTACTTGATGTTGAACAGTAACAACAAAACATTGCTAATGAAAGTGGATTAATATTATGTCAACATTTATGTAAAACGTCAGATGTCGTCTAAAAGGTTGTCCATATATTACATTAAATTAGAACCTCTCTTAAAACGTGAATAGGTAAATATTAAGTCATGCCTTTCTTACTTTCCACTAAACATAAATTAACAAATGTTTTTTAAATTCATTTACTAAACTTATGACTAAAGTTAATTACATAATGTTATAAATCTCACTTGTCTCCAATATTATGAATGGTTAATAAAACGTAAACTTTACCTAAATAAAAAAATATATATTCACCATAAAATACCTATGACCTTAGAATTAGAATGCGCCTAACAACGATAATCATTATTACACAGATAATTACAACCAGCATCATTTTTCAGACCCCCTATAATAAAAATACTCACATCTATATAAATAAGTAGCGAATAACTATTGTAATATAATAGCAATATTACAATCTTGTCCCTACACTGCTGAAATAACTTCTGTATAAATGGGTATATCAATTCTTCAATCGAATTATATCTAAATGTATTTTATAGTTGAAACATACAAAAAACAGTACTTTTATAGCTGACTACTGCATGCATACCAAGTAAATACGTAGATACTATTTAACACATGAAATAAAGTAACAAGTAAGTACATATAATAATAATTAAACGTGTGGAAACATTTTAACAAAAGGCTGCATTTTGGTAATCAATTAATAATGTTTCTAAAACTGTGGAAAGTGATACATCACTGTGAAAACCGTTGCGTTATCTTTTTACCACGGGAACGAATCATTCAGGCGAATTGCATCGTGGTCTTCTCTCTCCGCCAGTCAGCCGGGAGCGCGCACATCTCTATTCGAACAGGCAGGTATTCGGGCTCGTAGGATTTCGGTCACGTAGCACTTCGAACACACAGGATTTCGAACGCGTGAGGTGCTCCGGTATTATAGTGGCAAATAATGATTTCACATTCCAAAGTCTACTAGATTAAATTTTAAGTTGCTGTTGCGTCATTAATTTTCTAATTTGAATAGATTATCGGTATATGTAAGCTGATTAGAAATTATAAAAAGTTATGCAAAGTGTAATTGATAAAGGAAATATCAATGTCCCACTTCATTTTATGCTATAATTAATATTTAATTAATAGATTCAAATTTAAACTACTCGACAATGGAGTTCTTTGCTTGTTAAGGAATATCTGAACGTTTATGGACAAATTAGTCGTAAGTTTATCTACTATGAGAAGTTTAATATACTCTCCTTGACGTTCTCGCCACAAAGTATAGAGCTGGAGCTTGTATTACCTCAGTTAATGCAACTTACGAGTATGTGCATAATTTTAATTCTGCATTAATAACACTTGTTATCTCCAGTTATGATCTAGATACTAATTATACTTGTGAGTATACATGGAAACGTAGAGGATGGTCCATTACTGTGGCAGATGATATTAGTATTGGAGACAACGCAGGAAATATGAAGTTTGCAATTAGATTAGAATTACAGAGTAATTTTAGTTATGTTGATCGTACTTTTTTGTACTGTGCCTTGTGGAATATACTGGCTAATTTAGGCATTAAAGGTATTTCCATTATTTTTGGGACTGCCAAAAATCAATTGTTAAGTATAATTTAATTGTAGAACAGAATACATTTTTCTAATCTAATATACAAGGTGTTTATTAAAGAATGGGCCATACGTTATGGCTATCTTCTAAGTAGTTATTTCATATTTTACCGGTAATTAATTTATTTCTATTACTTTTTAAAAAGCAATGCTAGTTACATCTCAGTAAAATGCACCATTTTACAGAAAACTACATTTAAAATTTGTGTATCAATGGCTCTACAATCTCAGGTATCATTAAATAGTGTTAGTACAACTTTGCTTCCTTAAAAAAATATGGGCTCGAGATAATATTTAAAAAAAATATCCCCGTACTTACCTAATAAAACAAGAATACTGTTTCACCTTGTGGCAGTTCTCTATGACCGCTTTTAGATAAAATATAGGCAATTACGGAGAAAAGTGTTGCACGAACCTTGGAGTATATTCAAAAAATATATGGCTTTGTGAGGAGCCGTTCCAGTTCACGAATTTAATTTAAATGGAAAGTGTAATTATGGAAGTTAAACAAAACACGTATCAACTTTATAATTACTAGAGACGTCACCGTGTGAATTGTTAGTTGCACGTTACACTGCATTCGTGTACTCCACAAAATTCCAGTTCGGAAATTACTAATACGACGCTTAATTTAATTAGTCGGTAGGGATTTTGCAAATTGAACCTGCAACACTTCCACCATTATTATATAGGTATGCTTTAATGGCATTCGCTAAGGTTGCAGAATGGTCTGTTTTTGTGCACACGGCTGTATGTAAGCACTTATATTTCACGTCGTAACGCCATTTCAGTCCATGAATCTCTCAAATGTTCTATTATCGATAAGCGTAACAATAATTAAATTATTATATATTTTTAGGTATTAATAATATTGTGTGAAACTAACTACTCTGTGGACTAAAGCCCCAACCAGCGTTGAATTACAGCCATAATATCTACCCATATATTCTTAATTATTAGCTTTTATAACATTTTTTACTGTATTAGAAAGGCATTTTAAGCTAATATAAATCAAATACCATACATTTAGGTATGCCAATGAAGAATTCCACAGACAAAGCTCTATTCAATAATTATCTAAAGAAATTAATGTAGCTAAATTTACTAACCTGGTTTAATGAAAACACTCTATAAATATCTAACTTCACCTTTGAAACACTGGGAACTCGAAAATTCAACCACAATAGATGAGATCTGACCTATTTCTGCATTTTGCATTTTTAGGATTGCTTTTTCAGGTGGTCTCCTTTAAGTTGAGTCAAATATTTAACTATAAAAATTATTATACCAATAAATTAGTGGTGGTCAAAAGTGACTAACCTGTCAATGAATTTAAATATGATAACGACCTACTTAATTAATAAAAAAATTCGTCGTACGCATTACATGAGATACTACATTATTATTACAATAATATCTATCCAACTTATTGCGTAAATAAGTATTACCTAGGACAACGAATTTATAAAACAAAAACGAGAATAGTTAATGTTGTTGAAATGTAGAACAAACACTAGACATATTTAGTTTTAATGGAAACTTCTAATTAATCTTCCAGTAAATAATTATACGTTGGTGTGTGCTATGTGGGCGGAATATATCGGTTTCTCCGAATATTTAGTTTCAGTAGGTGTTCAAAACACTAGCTTCGCCTGCTGTACCTATATATGAAAGTTAAATCCTTTCTTACCTCAGTTCTGGGCTCTTGTAGAATATCATCTCAATAAAATTGAAAGCTTACTTATTGCTCATGAATAGACAAGCCATATTTACATTTAATATAGCTAATTGGAAACTCAGATTTATAATACAAGTTGTATAGAAATAATATAAGAAACTGATAGGATCAGTGTTTAAGGTTGAATTCGTTGCAATCGTTGCTTGTATTTTTCTTTAATATTTATACCTTACCGTTTCTTACCAGCTCTGAGAAATTTGTTCAGATTATTTGTGGGAAGTAACATCAAATCATAGATTTAATTGTTTTTTAACATTTTTTGGCAGTTCTAACAGCTATTTAAATTTATTTATTTTTTGTCATGTGATACAAATCATTTAAACATTTTAACTGAAACGTTTAGTCGTATCTTCTAAATGCAGTCATTAAATGAAGTAAATGGACCATATCTAAAACTAAAAATAAAAATAATCTAGTTACAAATGTATATATTTAATCACAATCACCTTATAATCGAACTTTTATCCACACATATGAACTGTATAAAGTGATAAAGTAACTTTATTTCACTACTTATTAACATTTATATTTATAGAAATAGACATTTCGTTTTTTGTTTTATCACATTTAACTTTCTTTCCGTTAATAACAACCGTTGCAGCATTGTTGCCATCATTTTCGGAACGCATACAATCTGCCAAAGTTTGTGAAGAATTTGCACAAGTTACGGATGTCTCTTATTATAAGGAACAGCTATATTTTCTTTGGATTTTCCTTGCAATATCAAGTCAAGCAAAATCCTTTTATAGTTTTAAATTTCCTTCAAATGCCCGTCTTGGTGTCACGTATTGAAACAAATAGATAACTGCCAACGCTCTGTACGTCAGTAACTTTCAAATTTGTCATTTCGCAGCATCGACAGACAACAGAAACCCCCATTAATCAAAATAATTCAATGTTCACTATATACCTAACAACATGTAGAAGATAAAGAGATATTACATTAATCATTAAATATTCTTTATCGGAAGTCCCAGTCAAAAATTCCTCAATACGTGCTCTGTCGAATACTGCAGTATTTTTTTCTTTGTATCCTCTCGATTCACTCTTCAAATAAGCAGTAAGCTTGTTATATTTTTCAATATCTATATTTTTATAGACCTTTATAGTAGCCTTCAACATCTTATACTTCGATCACATAAATGAAATTGTATATTTTCTTCTTCAAATTTAAAAAATATTATAAAATTGCAGATTCAACTTTTTCAATACAAATACGAGTAGGTTTTTACTGTTATTATTTTCTCTACATTTTCCAGTTTAATTTTTTCAGTCGAACAAACACCGATGTTATACCCACCCACATAGGGCAATGCAATTAATATCCTTGTTCCACTGCTGATTCCACATTTGACTAATTTGAAACACACGTATATTTGACTGGGCGGTTTCGTAGGATAATCAAATTACAATATTAATTGCTGCGAACTCCATACAGGTTTCAAGTGAACGGGGCATTCCCAGAACAAAAAAAAACACCGCCGACGCATAAATATATTATTTCACATGAACCTTTCCACATAAAACATGTGTTTTATTAACACAGAGGAACAACAGTTCGCTGTAAATAATGTATAATACTGCATCATGTGCGTGTATTTCGTAGATTTCTTTCACGAAATGAAACCGTGCATAAAGAATGATCAAAAGTAGAAGCGGTAGGTAAATAAAACGCACTTCATTCATCCTGCTATTAATTTCGTGTATGTTTTTATCCTTTTTATTTGCCATTTTATGGAGTCGTTATTCACAGTTGCCCCCGTTATGGTTTCCATAGAGTACTATGTAAATATACAGGTTGTCCGTTAAAGAAAGGAATTGATTCTACGACAAAAATTAATGGAGAAAAGTAATAGATATTTAAATTTTCAGTCGTTTTAATAATTTCTGTATGGATATTATATTGCTAAACAGTACTATTACAATATTATTAATAGTTTAAGACATATGACAAAGAACAATCTCAAATAGACAGTTTATTCTTAGGTACCTATGCCAAGTATTTTCGATGCTGCTACAAAATCACTCAACATTTCAGTTTAAATGTATTTACAAATCATGACTTTATAACTTACTTCCAACAAGGGGAAGTTATTCTTAACTAGGAAGCACCATGTAGATGCGATAAGCAATATATTTTATACCTCTAAAAAAATTACAAGTTCATCGAGTGGGTATGCACAGTAATTGTAGGTACTTATCTGTGGGATTTTCTGTATACATTTATCTTATTTGATTAAATCAAAATAAATTTAAAATTAAATTGGTAATTGGAATTTCTCGTGACTATACTTATCTTGTTGTGGCTTTCGATTTCGGAAGTTCACATACTATCTTTTTGCGCATGGTGTTTTGGAGAGCCTGTGTACTGGTAGTAATGGAACAGTCTTCACAGATATGTAAACTTCAGATTAAGGCAAAACATTGCTAAATTGATTGATCTAATGTAATAGCTATATACAGTACACAGCACCACAAGAATTTTCAAAGATTTTTTTAGCATAGAAGGCTGCGTTTTTTGAAAAAACTGTATTTAAATTATGTATGACTTTTCGCCATTAATTTTCGACGGAGAATCTAGTGGTAAGCTTTGGACCGTTCATTAACTGGCATCCTGTAT
This sequence comes from Monochamus alternatus, assembly GCA_037114965.1. NCBI lineage: Eukaryota > Metazoa > Arthropoda > Insecta > Coleoptera > Cerambycidae > Monochamus > Monochamus alternatus. The sequence goes on along the minus strand of CM073429.1, from coordinate 76,405,738 downwards.
ATACAGAGCACGAAGCTTTATCATCACATTAAATTGAAAATTATTAACAATTTTCGGTGGCGTTATTGAAAAATTTAAAGTTTTGTTACATTTTTAAGAATGAAAAGCAAAAATTGAGTAAAAAAAATCTTTATATTCCCTTCAGTTCTACATAATGAGTTCTGAAAATTTATTTACCTACCACATTTTAAAAATACTCTGTATATTACGCGAAACGTAGCAAAGCTACATCTAGTGGTCACTAACTACTCCATGTTTGACCTGAGAAACCACAGACAAGACAGTCAAAGTCATTCGCCAGCGGTTCACCAGACATATATCATACTGATGCGGGCTAATAATAATCTTGAATCTGGTATATGTCTGGTGGATCGCTGACAAATAATTTTGGCTGTTTGCTGTAGGTTTTTCGGGTGTAATTCAATGCTGGTCAAATTCGGTTTTTGTTCCCTGTATATTATTGTTTGTTTAAAAAATACACTAATTATTACCTACTATTTCATGTCTAAATTATGGTTAGTTTAATGACATTAATGACATCATTATGATTTCAAATCTGTGAGATCAAGTTTTTGAAATTAGATTCAGTTGATTTTTTTCATTAGTAAAATGGATTTTTTTTATGAGAAGTCGGCCTAGGACTAGGATTTAAAAAAACGAATTCACACATACCGAGCAACATTACTCCACATAGTAGTTGTTTTCTGAAACACCCATAATATACTGGGTCACTTTCTGTTTGTGGGTATATCCAGGCCCAACATTGAGTAGCCAGTGACCACTTACATCATGTCCTTCTGTCTGGTGGCACTGCTGACGAATAACCGTGACTAACCGTGCTATATGTTTTTCAGGCGTGATTCAATACTACTGAGTTGTTTTCAGAAATTCCTTTTTTACATACTGAATTTTACATTCTGAAAAACTTTTCTTAAATAAGGAAGGCCAAATTGAAGTTTTGCATAATGCTTAATAATGATAAGCTTTTCTTAATAAAATTTGTCGTTCATCTCATTTTACTAAATAAATTTTTCTGAATTTCCAAGGCTGGCTTGATTTGCCCATCCAAGAACGTGGTGTATACAGGGTGTCCAGAAATAAACGCAACATAGAGCAAGAGTAAATCCCTGACGACAAAATAATGCGATGTTGCCAAGCTTACCTTAGTCAAAAGATGATGATTAAAAAGATACAAAGTTGAAGTTTTATTTTCGATATTTGTAAATAACTTTTAAAAAAAAAACAAATATTTGCATATTTCATTTTTGTAGGCGAGGAATTCAAATTTGTTTCTAATTTAGACGTCGCTAGTAGAAGGTGCCACTTATAGCAGACCATGCTTCTTACAGCTTAGTGTATCCATCTAACTATTGAAACAGTCGATGAATAAAGTCGTTAGAAGAAACCGTTTTTGAAATATTCTATTTGTGAAATATTCAGTGCACCAAGTAGATACTGTTAGATTTTGTTTGGTACATAATAAACGATGATTTTTCACAGCATCCAGTTAAACAAAATAACACTAATATTGACATTTAAGCTTATCACAGTTTCTAATTGTGTGTAGTATGTATGTATAAACTTATAAAAAAAATTAAACAAGTAATTGTAACATATTCAAAATGCCGTTTAACGATACATAACTGTCACCGACTCTGGATAGAACATAGAATATTTACTTTGATTTAATATGATTTCGTTATTTATTTTTGTATTTATTTCCATTTAATTAATTAAAAAAATGTGACTAAATTTTTGAACTATTTAATTTACACACAATATTTAAAAATTATGATTTGACATCTAAACATTATTTTAGTTTTTTCTTGGAAACGCCATATTCTATCGACTTCGGATGAGGGCCTTTTCTAGGTAAAATTGAATGCTCTTTCATAGTTCTCGACAATATTTGCAAAATTTTAATTCGGCTATAGTTTTTTTTTTACAAAAAGATTCATAGATACTCTTCTATCTCCATCATTGAAATTAATATGTAATAATTTTCGGTATCAAATTATTTTGGTTTTTCTGTTAAAAAATAAATAAATATAAAAAAATAAAATTGAACGCCCTGTATCTCAGAAATCAAACGTTTTAGAACCCATATTTATAGGAATAGTCTCAAAATGAAATAATCTAAAGACTCTTGAAGTCCTGCTATTTAAAACTGACCCTCCCTGTATATAAAAACTTTCGAAAAATGTCTGTCAAATTAAATATGATACACATATAATTGCAATTTTACGGTTGATTTTGAAAGTTAAAAAATATGTGTAAATACTGTGATAAAATAGAATTTACTAAAAATTAAATGCTATGAAAATTTATTTAACTAACAAATATAAGAAGAAATATTATTGAAATATTTATTATTATTAGTGAAAAATATAGGTAAAATGTTGGTTTTGAAATTATATAGTATAAAGTATATCTAGAGAAACTTATTATTATATTTAAAGACAAAATTTTGCAAATTTTATTAAATTTATTTAAAAAATTCTATCAAATTTGTTGGACATGACATGACTACATATAAATAAACAGTACATAAAGAAAATGAATTAAACAGCCAGACATAGATATATCAATAAAAAGCTTAAAGATCAAAGATTAATTAAATGCATATCGCTAGACAAAAACACCTATAAATAAAAATAAATGTATAATAAAATGAAAATTTTCAATATTACAATTAATGACAAATAGAACTGTCAAATGTAAAGATGGCTATACAATACATAATCAACATATCTGACAGGACTCAAGAAAAAAACAAATTAAGAATTATTTTACAATAAAGATTAATAAAAATTGTTATATATTTGTAAATTTAGTTTAAAAGATAAAAAAAGACAATGAGTGAAGTGAACAGTGCTACGAAAAGAATAATTTAAATATAAAGTGAAACATGTGTATTGACCTTAATTAAAACTATTAGGAATCAAGAGGGTAAAAATACAAAAACAAAAGTTTATTTACTAAGTTACGAAGAAACTGTGAAACGAGGTGTACAAAGTTTGGTCAGAGTAGAAATTTAGTGTTTTACATAATTAGTCAAAGTAAAGTAACTCAAATTTAACATCTATATAGACAAAATTCAAGAAATTTGGTGGATATCATCTCCATAGCAAGAGCTGAGGTTTGTAGAAGGTCCAAGGCATAGGTCTCCAGTGGGAAATAACCTCCAAAAATACATTAAGAATATCAACAGGTATAAATTCCAGAATTTGAACATTATATCAAGTCCAGGGTATCAACGGCATCCAAGGACTTCTACGACTTCCAGAGAGAGGAAATCAACTTCAAGGCATCATTAACACAGACAACATCGTCTATAAAAAAGAGTAAGAAATTTTATGTGTACACAAAACGAAAATCTAGCTAGGTAGTATGCAAAATAACCAGTATTCAGCTTTTCTAACGATAAAAAGTAAAATATAACATATAAAGACTTACCTCTATTAAAAATCAAAACATATTAAAAATTTAAACTTTAAAATTTCAATTATTAGCTGTTTCACGAAATAACACTGTCACTTAAGACAGCCATTTTGATTTAATAATAATATATAGGACATGATAATATCTAGGCAATTTTCATTACACATTTGTATATTTCTAGGTGCCTAAATGAAATAGTATTATAGAAATTTATAAAAATTAGATGAAATATACAGGTAGGTAACTGAAAATAAAAATAAAATGTAAAATATTCTTTAATGTTCATTGTTTATTGAACTATTTCGTATTTAAATTGAGAATTTTTCATTTTATGCATGAATAAAAATTAATGTACAGTTTCATAAATTATTTCATGTATACTGAGTGGTAGCAGATAGCAGAACATTATATATAAAAAAGGTGTTAGTTACACTGCTGGAATTCACTTCTGAGATAAGAGTTAAAAACATAGCCAGGTATAGATATAGCAGGTAAAACAATATTATCTTAAATAAAAATCAAAATTTAAATTTCCCAATAATTATATTTCTTAATAAATCAAACATATAGAACTCACACATCAAATTTAACATAAATACACTTCTAAACAAAATTAATAAATAACATAACAGAACAAAATAAAACATTGGCGCCCAATAAAAATTAAAATCATATAAAATAAAATAACACACATAACAAAATTATATTCACATCACAATAATACATACGAAAAACTCTTGCGATAAACATTTCCATAAACAAAAAGGTTATTTGATGTCACAAAAAAAGTACAAAAATGTTTCAGTTTTTCTCTAAATAAAGTTCAAGGTAAAATTATAACTTTTCAGAAAATACGAGCAGTCTATCGAAAATTACAATACTGGCCCCCACTGTATAAACCTATGGTAAATAATATTTCAGTAATAGGTACGTCCAAATTATCTTCCTGCGGTAATAATATATATAACAAGAAATAATGAGTTGTTTAATATTTACATTATCTATGTAAAAGAACTGTCATATAATGCCCCAAATTAACTCCGTCGGACGGTTCAAAGGAACTGAAGGCACAAGATTTAATTTAATTTGAATAATTTAATAAAGGACGTCATCGGAGCGCATAAAACTGCCATTGTAATTTAATTTGAACTTGGAGGCGGAATAGATCTTAATTATTATTTTTGTTAACAGGAGGCGCGGCTTATCAGCCGGAGTTCGCAGAGCCCATCGCTAATCTGTCCGTGCCCTTAGGGCGCGACGCCACGTTCCGATGTCTTGTTCACCATCTAGGGGGATACAGGGTGAGTTAATATTCAATTAAGGTCTCTTTTGGGGTTTGTTTTTTGGAAACCATAGTGTAGACAAATCGGTAGGGACTATTACAAATTATTGATATAACAATCTCAAAGTATGCATTTTATTGAATCCCTTACAAAAGTGAATAATAGTCCCTAATGTTTTGTAAGCTGAAGACGTAACTACTTCAAGATGTTTATTAAAAGATAGTTTGGAATCAAATATTACGCCAAGGTTTCTTAAATATTTTGGTATTTTCAATGAAAACTTCTGAATTTTATAGTTGTATCTAATGTATTTTATTTTACGTGTGAAAGTCATAACCTTATACTTCTCTGCATTTAAGAGCAATCTGTTTTTAACGCATCAAGGATCTATTTCATTTAATGTCTTTTGAACACACACGTTATTTCGTTTAAGTTATCTGCATATAGCAAACAGTGCACACCATTAAAATGTTATGTTTTATCATTAATAAACATAATAAATAGGAGAGGACCCAATACAGACCCTTGAGGCACACCCAATTCCGCAAAGAATCTTTCAGACTTGAAGCCATGGAATTAAACAATCGATTCGATAAGTATGACATTAATACATTTATGGTAGAGGTGGGCAATTCAAATTTTTCTAATTTCATCAAATGCCGTAGAGAAATCGATGTACACCACATCGACTTGACTTTGCCAATCAAGATTTTCTGCTATAGACTGAGACTTACAAGTGAGGTTAGTAATGATTGATCTATTCTTCATAAAGTAGAAATTCTAGTGGAAACCTGATCTCAGATGATATTGTGGAGAAGGATTTCGAAAATTTTGACAAAATTACAAATAATAGTTATAGGTCTATAGTTAGTCAGTTCATCCATATCATATTCTTTTTATGAATAAGGCATATTGATCATGTCCATAAGTCAGTTAAGGATTAGAATAAGTTGTTTAGTCAAAGCTACAGCATAGTCTTAAATTCAGGAATCATTTCCGGACCCATAGTTATGGTTAGTTTAATGACATTAATGACATCAGCGTGAGTGACAAATAAGCCACCAGAAACTAGCAAGTTAGAACTAGGTTCCTGAGCAATAATTATCAATTCAATAAGATTTCTTGTTTATCTCACATGCATTTTATTAGTACCGACAATATTTTGTACATTAAGGATTTGTATGCTTTGATTTTTTGTAATCGAGTTTAATACCAGTGAAAAAATAAAAATATTATTATTTTTACTGTTCTTATAGAAGTGATTGCATCAAAAGTATTTTAAAGGACTTTCTAGCAGAATATCTGTTACCAATATTTGTTAACATATCCAAACAAAATAATACTGTTGGAACAAAGGAAATATTTGAACCCGATCACAAACAAAACTCATTTATTTACATATTTTTTCCGATGATGTTCAGAAATCAGATACTGACAGGATAAAACAGAAACAATCTTTTTTATAAAAGCATATTCTGAACGTATACAACATGTTTACAGCTTTTCCAACTTGAAATACGATCGTGCGTTTGCCAGTAAAAAAGTATCTTTGAAAGGAAATACAAGCGCACGCCGCTTTATTAATAACAGGGAGCAATTTCTTTCATATGCTTGACGGCGGGTAATGTTCAATGATTTTTAATATATTCATTTGGGATTTGTCGTATAATTTTGTGCTTTATGCGAAAGGAAATTCAAAATTGTCTGTTATGTCAACATTTCAGTATTTATTTGTTTTTCTGCAGTTCAAAATAAGAGTGTTTTATTTTAGAGAGTAAGGATATCTGTTGTCGTTTGTATTTAGCTATACTCGATAAGAGTATCTAAAATAAAAAATACACGCACAGATACACAAACAAACACGTAACTAATAAAAATATTATGCCCGAGACTGGATCCCTGCAAAACTCACGACAATATTGCATATGTTATCGATCTATGATCATTATAAAATACCTATTGTTGTCTATTTGTTAAATAAGATCAGAAAAATTGTAACAAGTTTTTGCTAAAATCAACGTTAGATAATTTCACTAATAATCACCTATCACTTTTTATAATTTAGATTGATGAAGTTTCTGTAAAAAATATGTTTTTTTGATATTACTCGACAACGGTTAGAATTACGATAAAAATGCAAACACAAAAAAGTTTCTACATTTAACGTAACATACAAACAACAGTCAGTGGCGTACCATGAAAAAGTTCTGGACGATAAAATGGAGCCTGACCCCCGAAAAAATATCACCCTGTACATTTTCATATATTTTAAGCATGCCAGAACTTGTACACTATCATAGTTAATCTATGATAAAAATTTGAATAAATTTTCTCATAAACTATAGAAATTGTGTGGAAAAACTTAAGTATGTAACTTTGACACTGCGTTTTCCAACATACTCGTATGTTCATATAACATACTTCACTTAAAATAAGGTTCTCTATTGAATCCTAGAGTACTGCTAGTATAAACTGACTCACCCGTACTTTATTACTGAATTAATTAACATATACACTTGAATAAAAGCTAAAATTTTAAATATTTTATTACATTTAAATACAGATTAGATTTCTTTCCGTGTACTGGTTCTTTTTAAATAAATTCTTGCAGAATATTTATTACCTTTTCCAAGAAAAGAACGGTGTAGGATTTAGTCATAATAATTATTATCACAGCAATAACACCAAATTTTAGGAAACAAAGGCTCTGTTTTCTGGTATTATCAGGAAATTTCCCCGTCTCATTTTTTTTAATGTTCCACGGTAGTAATGAAACCCTTAACGACTTCCGCAACACAGGTAATAAAGCCCGCCGCTTATACAAATGGGTCGTCCAGAGTTCAGCAAATGTGTAAAAATGAATGAAGGCCTATTTCACGGTCGGTGCAACAGGTATACAGAGTAGCTGGCTGAGGGCTCTCGTGGAGCCAATTTATCAACCAAAACTCGGCTCTGATAATTAATAACTCATCTAACATATCTCGTTTAATAATAATAATAATAATAATAATATTTATTTATCCATTTAGACATATTATGCATGTATAGGACAGGTCACACAATCAATACGGAAAATAAAAACAAACAAATATAACATGTGATTATAAAATATCATTCATAAAATCGTGAATGCTATAATAGCATTTAGTCAGCAACATCTTTCTTACAGATGTCTTAAATTGAGCGCTGGTCATGGTCTTAAAATTATTTGGAAGCTTATTGTAAAATTGAATTCCCTGATAGTGAGCAGACATTTCAAATTTTTTAGATTTATGCGCAGGGATACATAATAAGTCACATTTGCGGGTGGAATAATTATGATAATTTGAGTTCTTTACCAAGTTATGAATATTTTCTTTGGCGTACAATAATATTTTCAAAATGTATATACTGGGAAAAGTTAAAATATCATTTGCAATAAATGTATTTCGACATGTCTGACCAGGACTGATGTTAAATATGTTTCTAATTATGCGTTTCTGTGCTATAAAAATTCTGTAGCTGCAGGCAGCATGCCCCCATAAAACGACGTTGTAAGAAAGATGACTGTATACTATACTATAGTAAACATTTAATAAAGCACACAAAGGCATAGTTTTTTTAATCCTGGATATAGCGTAATAAGATTTATTTAATGTTGCGCACAAAGCGTTTATATAACTCACCCATTTCAATTGATAGTCAAGATGAACTCCTAGAAAGTTGATACTCTCAGATGACTCCAAAACAGCGTCATTAAGATCTAGGTACAATTTGGTGTCTATTGATTTGTTATGAAAATAAATAATTTTTGTCTTATCAATATTTAAAATCAGACTATTGGAAGTACACCAATTGGCAAAACACGCGATGCAGTTCTCGCAAATTGTAATGAGTTCCTCATGTGTTGAAGCCGAAACCACAACAGATGTGTCGTCAGCGAATAGAGTTAAAGCAACTGAATCCATGTAAGCAGGCAGGTCATTAATAAATAAAAGAAAAATCAATGGGCCCAGGACCGATCCCTGTGGCACCCCCAGGTTAATACTTTTGCAATCGGATGTGACATTATTAATTTTAACATGCATGGATCGATTAGATAAAAACTGAATTATTCAATCCAAGAATATCCCTCTGAAACCAATGTTAAATAATTTGATTTTAATAAGTGAAATATTTAAGCAATCAAAGGCGCAAGCTAAATCAAAAAACAGACCTGCTACCTGATTACCATCATCTAAAAATTTATAAATAGTTTCTGTTAGACTGCACACCGCTGACTGGGTAGATTTACCTGTGCGAAATCCATGTTGACAGTTGGTCATTATTTTGTATTTTTCCAAAAAAACTGTAATCCTGTTTAATACTGTACGTTCAAATACCTTAGAGAAAACACTCAACAATGATATAGGTCTGTAGTTGGCAATGTCCTCCGGATCGTTTTTTTTTGTGAATGGGAATAACAGTTGCTGTTTTCAATAATTCTGGAAATTGACCGCTGGTAACAGACAAGTTAATTAAATATGCAATATGGTCGACTGTATGGTAAGATATTTTCTTAAGTAATTTCACTGACAAATTATCTGTGCCAGTGCTGATTTTAAAAGCACCAGCCAGCTGTTTGCAGTCTGAGTAACGTTCTCCATCTATATTCAGAGTGATATTCTTTCTCGTTCTCTTACGACCCGTTTCTTTGTTCACTATGTTCCATATAGTTTTGCATTTATTGGTAGATTTACTGATAAGCTTATCATGGAAGTTTAATTTTGCCTTTTTTAAGAGAATGTTGTGGCTGGCTTTAGTTTTCTTGTAATTTAACTGAAAATCAGTACTGCCTATATTTTTATAAAGCCAATATAATTTTTTTAACTGTTGACTTGATTGTATTACTTCAGAACTAACCCAGTTTACTTGCGTCTGTTTTCTGTTATAATAGCGTCTTACTGGACAGATCGAATCTAACACATGATATAATATATCCATAAAGTTACTAAAGCTATTGTTAGCATCTTGTGAGTAAATGTCATTGAAGCTAATCATACCTAGAGCACAAGACATATGTTCAAGATTATCATCTGAAAGATCTCTAAATTCCTTGTAAGTAGGTTCAAAATTATTTAAGTTCAAATTGATAAATGATATAGAATAATTTAAACTACAAACTCTGTGGTCACTAACATGGGCTTCATATACACTCGCCTTACAACACGAAAGTTCAACATTGGTTAGTATATAGTCAACCTTACTAATACTTGTTTGGCCCAAATAATTAGTAGCAACTCTAGTAGGGGTCATAGAGGTGACGCTCAAGTTAAAACATAAAAGCAAATCATCAAAGAGCTCTTTGGTTGGGCTATTTACCAAATAATTAATGTTTAAATCGCCACAAAGAAATATCTCGGCAGAGTATTTATTACATAATTCTAAAGTATCAAAAAGTTGATTTAGAAACAAATGGATATCACCTGTTGGGGGACGATAAATACTTAGCACACATATATTTTTCTTTCCAACAACTAATTTAACTGCACTACACTCAAAGTGCATTTCCACACAAAACCCTTGCACATTAATACTTTCGGCTGTACAGTTATTGTTCACATATATTGTAGTACCACCATGCTCACGGGAAGGACGGCAGTAGCTTGTTACTAAGTTATACTCTGGGATAACCATAGTAGATATTTCATCTTCACAGCACCAGTGTTCAACGATACTAAGAACAGTCGGATTCTCATTAGCGAGAAGAATTTCCAATTTTTCGATCTTATTTGCAAGCGACTGAGCATTTAAATGCAAAATCCTAAATATTATATCGTGAGGTTCCACAACATGACTGGTATCAGCACACGAGCCAACATTTAAGTGTTCTGCTGTCTCGAAGTCCTCCTCTCGAAAAAATCACGGACACAAGCTTTATTGGGCCACAATGAAGCATCCATAGCTTTATCGCAATGAGTTCTCGATATAAGGACTTTAAAAGAAGAATATCGGTCGGGGTAACGGAGATGGACGAATCGATAATTAGCCAATAAATTTCACTTTTTACCACGCCCACCATGAAAATTGCAATGATCAAAAATGAAATCCTTTGGTAAATTTTAATAATAATAACAATAATTTTATTTATTCGAATAACTTTGCAATTCAAAAAAAAACTCTAATGGGCGAAATGTATCTTTCATTACGTACCTACAAGGTAACAAAGATACTCTTTCACTTAACTCTAACAAGAAACCTGTGTAAATTTAGTATCTCTTTTTATAATTTCAATTAACTAAATACAGTATACATAACATATGACAATTAATCGAGTACAGTAAATCACAATGCATCCATCGAAGAAGACCCACCAATGCTTATCATATAAGCATTGGTGGTAATAATTATTCAAAGCGAGAAACTTAATGATAACAGAATGACTGAAAATAAACAGAAAACATAGCTTGTTAATTCTGATAGTAAACGAATGATCTGACATTGGTTTTAAAAATACAAATACCTGAATTTTTTACGATTATCTTATGGCAAAGGATGAGGAAACTGTATTTCCTTCTGTTCTCCATATTCAACGAATGTATTTCTTTCAGTTTATGTGATACCCGCTGACGTCTTATGCCAAATATCATACGTAAGGAAGTATTTTGAACTTTTTGTATTTTATTTTCGTAAATAAGTGCCAAATTAGATCCATATTAACATAGTTAAGTAGAGATATACTAGGGTTTCACAAAGTACTTTTTTTACACGAATTGCGAACAAATGACGGTTTCCATATATTATTTTAATATTACGATACGTTCGTTGTAGTAACTTATTTACATGTTTCTCAAACCTCAACTCAGAATTAAGTATAACACCTAAATTTCTTGTTTCATTTACTACGTCACGTAATTCAGTATTAATGACAATTCGACAATTTTTACGGTAATATTTACTGCCGAAAACCATTACTTTAGATTTAGTAGGATTGATAAGTAGACAATATTCAGTTGCGCAATCAATAAATGTTTTTAAATTGTAAACAATAACGGTCCAAGTATAGACCCTTGTGGAACACCCGATGTTAATGAAACATAATCTGATTGAACCCCGTCAATTTCAACCTGTTGCCATCTAAATTTAATGTAAGTTTCCAATAACTAACATGAGTTTATATAAAAACCTATATATTTTAACATATATACCATTAAATCATGGGGATCGTTTCAAATATGAATTAAGTTTATCATACCTATCAATACCTTTGTTCACTCCACATAGAAAAAGTAGGATAGTAGCACCTCTTCTGTAATTGCTCCTTCTCACAAAACTCCAACGTATCTAATAATAAACTGAGTAATGAACCATTTACGTACATTACATAAAAAACCTATACCCAATGGGTAAATTATTAGGAGAAATTGAAAAGTGTTTCGTGTTTAAATACTAAGTAATAAACGCATCTGGCACGCCTCTGATTATTAGTTGTTTCACTCACCAATAGAGATTTAACGAAATTTCTACTCAGAACTTCCAGAAGTTCAATAACTGTTTTAAGAGAGTGTCATTATTATTGCAAACGATTGTACATGAATGAATTTTCCTTAAATATTGATTTATTTGTTAATAAAAACAAATGTAGATAATAAATAAATGTTTTTAAATGTTAGGTTATTACAGTTTAATAATTTTGATATTACGTTTTCACTACGTTTTACAAATAAATATTATTTTTTTTGCAGTTACGTACATCTAGCCTAGAAATTTATTGTTTTAAAGTAGTATGGTACCTAATAACCTGTTTAAAATTCCAGTTTGAGTAAAACTGCACTCATCCGTCCATAGCACTTCATTAATAAAACGTAATAGCGGCATTCGGATTTCGTAAACATTCTCCATATAACACTACCATTTCCGCATATTCGGAATTTATAAAATTAGGCATTATGAATTTACGACGAATACGCGAGACCGAAATAACCAAACTACTGCTTACTGCTTGTATGCTCTCCATCCCCCCTCCAAATGTGTGGCGTGATCTACAAATTTGGGGGGAAAGAAATGCAGAAAGTGCTAAATGGGGGTAAATTCGAATAACACGCTAAAGTGTTAGACGATATTATGTGTGTAAACATGATGTGGCAACGATGTTTAATCCGGCATTCGATTGTCGTATGGGTGCGTTATCAGAAAGCTCGTAGCTCACCAGGAGTGTCGTGTTACCGATTTTTATAGGGTGATTTGTTTATTTTTTTAAAGGTCGAGTGAAAAAATTTTTTTTCGATTTTCTGCTTTTATTAGGCCTCCCGAATACGTGGTTAAAATTAATGACATTATGACTGACTCACCCTGTATATATATATATATTTTTTAATTAATTAATTAATATTCTGTTGTTACTTATCTCATCGTTAATAGAAACAAAATTAATTTTGTCCTATGTTCACTTGTGACATTTTTCTCGGTAAATTTCCTTAATTTTTGCCAACTCACGTGTAACAATTGTCCATTTAAAACTTTTTAAACTATATTTATATTAGTTTCTGGAAAAAGTCTTACATTGATTTTTGAGATGTGTTATTTCTTTCGGATGAGCGATGTATCTTTTAGCGCTTTCCTTTTTTAACTTATATGAACATCAATAAATGATTTAATTTAATTTGATTAATAAGGTTATAAAATTGAAATTCTCTGTATAAGACGGAAAATTTTAACTATTTTGTAAATTATTTTTTTTGTAATTTTTATTTTATGTTAATGTTAACATTTTTACAATTTCAATTTCAAAAGACTTTATGCTAAAGAAATGCAACATCATTTATAAAACAAAAATGTTATTACTAGTAAATTACTCTCCTTTCGAATTATGTTGAAATTATGTTCCATATAAGATATATTAGTTTAATTACTTTAGACAAGTGTAATAAATCTGATTATGCTCAAAGGTGAAAATCTGACACGGGGCCAACCCAACTCAAAGCGAAGAGTGTGTTTACAAAATAAATTTCTCCTGATTGCTGCTGGGAAGTTACTTTGCCTAAACAAATATTTGAACTTACGCCTGCTATGAAATAATGATACTTACTTCTTTGTGTGCTTCTTACTTACTTCCTCGGTATTAATACAATTATCGTTCGGGAGTTCCTGCAATATATGAAACTGAAACAAAATTTAGCAAATGTAATCTTAAGCACTGAAATTTTCTTGAGTCTGAAATTAAATGATAGATTCTTGCAAGAATGTTCTTAGAGTATAATTTAATATTGTAAGAAAATCTGTATTTTGCATAAAAAAAAGTAAATTCTCTTTATTATTTTTGCAATTGGCGTCTTTAAAACAGGCTCTACATTATCTTAAGCAACACGAAAATATTTAGATACATTTTTTTTAACTAAAATTGAAAAAAATGTAATAAATACGAAAGATAAGGGCAACATGTAGTATATTGCATGAAAGACGAAAAACAGGCAATTTTTTTGGCTTCAATAAAAAAAAAAATTTATCCGCCTAGAGGGCGCAGCGAACCACATACGATATTTCAAAAATCTGTTTATATCAGGTGGAAGGTATCAATTTTGCAATAAAAATTTATTACCAATAAGTTTTCTCTATCTCTTAAAATAAAAAAGTTAGACAACCTTAAAGTTGGCCATGGATCTCAAATTTGTTTTTACGAGCATAAAGGCCTGCAAAAATGCAACAAAAACAATTAAAGATTTATGCCGTGTCTCGCATATTAAGCGAGATACATGGGAGTGGCCCTCTTATGTGATACAGCCTGTATAGTTGAAAGAAAACAAAAACAAGAAAAATGATAAATAGAAAAATTAAAAAGAAAAACTACAACTAATATTGAAAATTATTGAAATAATCTGATGCAATTCTTAACAAGTCATTAATATTACAATGAAATATATCACACTGATCTGCTATTTTGTTATAATTATTAGCCATTAAATAAATAGGAGATTTTAAAAGTATATTTGTTCTAGCATTTCGGCAATAGAATAGTGAATTTTCACGAGATCCAGGTCTCGGAACACGTATATTGAATAAATTGAGTAAAGCCTGACAAGCAACGATACCATTAAATAGCTTAAATAAAAAAGTTAAACTTGTAATCACTCTTCTAGTATACAACGACTGCATATGAAATCTTTGCAAAAGTAACTAGTGTTCATATCCCCTGTCAGGATAATAATTGTCGATGCGAAAAGATAGGAGTTTGAGAAAGCGTCGCTGTATTCTTTCCAAATGGTTACTGTAGATTTTATAGTAGGGATACCAAATAAGGTTACAGTATTCGAGTTTTGAACGTACGAGTGAATAATATAGACTCTTCAATGCACTTGCATCAGTGGAAGATTTTGTACTCCTTATAACAAAGCCTAGGGTACTGTATGCAGATTTAATATTTGAATTAATATGAACAGAAAAAGATAATCTGCTGTCAAACACTACACCAAGATCTTTAATTTTCTCGCAACGTGTTAAAGGTGACATGCCTATATTATAATCAAATATTACAAGGTCTTGCAGAATCAAACAGTCAGTCGTAGATGATATATTCAAGAACAATTTCAAGTCGTCGGCAAACAAAAGATGATTAGATTTTAAAGTTAAAAATAAGTCATTTACGAATAGAATAAAAAGAAGTGGCCCCAGATTAGAGCCCTGAGGCACTTCTGATGTGGCAATAAATGTGTTCGACTTGAAACCGTTATAAGAAACGTACAGCTTTTGTTGATACAGGTAAGAATTAAACAGGCGGAGTAAGCTGTTACTAAAACCATAACGTTCCGACTTTGCTTATCAATATACTATAATTCACCTTGTCAAAAACCTTTGAGAAGGTTCTGCAACTGCAGAATCGTTTTAACTATTTCAACATGTTATATTTATCTTTCATGTAACATATTTACTTACTATTTGTTTCTATAGACATAATTACTCCAAGCAGTAACGTAGATTCTACAATTATAAAAATCAACATGTTTAATTTTCATAATTTCTATAAAATGGCGAATGCGCCAATAATAATTTATAAAATATTATATTATGTTTTTAAAATAAAAATGCATTTTTATTATTTATTAAATTATACTGTGATATTTCTTAACTTACCCTGTTATATAAATTCGAGTTAGTTACACCTGAATGCACTGCAATTTAAAATAATAGACATCATAATAGTAAAAGAATAAATCCATTTCATCATGGCCAGAGCTGGAAAATGCTCCTAATAAGTAATAAGTTATCTGAATAATTAAATTTATGATTAAACGTTTATAATAACAGAAAATAAGTTCTGTGTTAGAATAATGGATATTTTTAGTTTTTTGTTTTTATTTTCTGCTCTTTATTGTATGTGAGCAAATTCAGTATTAATAACACCAACACACAAAAAGTGGTATGTACTGTAGACCAGACTTACCTATTTTTATATATATTGATGTATTGAAACCGAATTTGAAGTCCTGTTAGCTCAAACATCCTCAAACTTTTCAGTAAATTGCAAAAATTGTGAACAATCGCAAAGAACTATGTTAGTGAACGCAAAAAAAATCGGACAATTTTGATCAAGCATGTTTGTTGCATATTTGCATGCGCTTAATTCGAATCTACAGTCTATTGAAATATTTGCATCTAAAATCCATTTAGCTCAAACACCCCTAAAATTTTGAGTAAATTGCAATAAATAGCCCCTTAAACCCTTAAAACCTCACCCCCTTCCACTTCCCGACCTCAGATAGCCCGTAAATTACTTTTCCTTTCATTTTTGTTGTATTCTCTTCCTTTTCCAATGGGTTTCATCCTACTATTATTTTTTTTGGTTTCAAAAATTATCGACCCTGGTCTATTACTATTAGCAAGCAAAAAAATTGTTGATGTATCAATAATTATTGGGCGCCATGTGATTTTAAATACTTAATTTTTAAATCACAAAAAAACATTTGAAATGAATAACTTCAACAGGTTTATTATAAGCAATGTTTAAATATACCTAATAAATACTGCAATTTAAATTAACTCAATAAATACCTTCATATGGCCATACTTTGGTGCACACAACATTTATATATATATATATATAGAAATTAGTATTTTGTTAGTATATTATACATAAATCTGCCCGTACCTCAATAAATATGATTTGCTATTACACAAGTAATACACGTAAACTAAACAAATAAATACGGATGATTCAGATATAGTTGGTTGATATAGTTGGTGTTGTCCAGCACAAAAACCAAAAAAATCATATTAAAAAAATTGTACATAGGACGATTGGACAATATAAATTTACATACCTCTATTAGAGGATCGACGGTGTCGTAATATCCTCATAAATGGCTATGAGAAGAGACCACGTAGGATGATTATCCCCAATAAAATATATAACTTTCCTCACACTCGTGGCTTCTACTCACAAAAGGACAAACGGAAGTGACAAAATTAAAAAAAAAATTATTTCGTATCCGCTAAGACCTAGGATAGAATTTTAAAATATAATATCTACGGTAAATCTGATCACAGCAATTATTTATTTAGGAAAAAGTTATTAATTTTTAGCAACTATAAAAGAAGAAATTGTTGTAAGAAATTGAGTAAGTTCGGGATGGATGGTCATGAAGAAATATTTTTAACGGTAATTCAACTTTAAATATTATAACGAGAAAAATGTTCTGGTACATGTCTATAGAATACACCGAATATAATAAGTATACAAATAAAAGTGTTAAGAAAATTTTGCATTCCTAAAAGAGGAGCCATTTTTAACATCTTTGACGGTACGGCCGAGTACAAAGCTATTGTTAGTTTCTTAATAAAACTCAATCACGCTACATCTAAATAAAAATTGTTGATCAATTTACATAAAGAATTATTTTTCTAAAATCATTACCTACTATGGTGTCACCAAATTCTCTTTACTTATTATTTATTATATTTTATATTTTATAAATTTTAACAAAATATCTGGAAAAATTTGTAAATATACTTATGTAAGTATGTGTATAAAACACTTAAAAAAAGCACGATGAACAAATATAAGTGTATGTCGTACAATTTGAAATACGTTTAACATTCAACATTGCGTACATTATATATACCCGACCCTCACAAAGTAATTAGAACTAAAATTTTCAGCCGGATGAGGATGACATAAAAAACAGTTAACGGTTTTTATAATCTTTTTTAAAGAGATTTTAACAACTTGGTGGGTGAAATTTCGGGGACAGTGAACACCGCAATTAAGATAATGAATTAGATAGTAAGTCAAACGAATATTATGAATAATTCTGTGTAAATAATTGACAAATATATTTAAGGACGCTTGAGAGGACTTATACTAAGTGACAAAGAAAGGTAAACACCCATCATCATTTCATTTTGATAATTTCATGCATGTTTACTTCCCTTGGCGAAAGAAAAAAAAAAAAAAATTTCAGGTTTATCTGTAAAGTTTTTTTGGAGTATGCTTAGGTTGTATTTTGATAACGTAACATTTTGTTATAAAAATTTCTGCTCACATTTGTGCTGTGAAGCTTATTGCAAACGACATTTTTACAGATAATTGTGCACAGAATACATAAAAAAATTCATAATGGCAAATTGGGACCCCGAGGTGACCAGTACCTTAACTCTCCATTTATTCAGTGATAGCTATATGACAATCAATGCATATTAAAAAAAATTACCATACAACTTAATAACAAAAATCAGTTTTGAGAATGAGGTATTACAACTCATTTAAATTAAACATTCTTTTTATTTGTTTTTTAACCGTCTATAATAACAAACGAGTGGATATAGTTACATATATTTTTATTTCTAATTAGTTAAGAAGATTTTGTCAGAGCAGTGTGTAGGAATATTTTTTTAGTCGAATTTATATACATGCTTTTGCAATGAGAATGGCACTCCCTCAAAATAGTTTTAAAGTTCTGAAAATAAATTTCATTAAATCTCTATTGGTGAGTGAAACAACTAAATGTTAAAAGTTGAAAGTAGATTTCATTGCAAATACATAAGGAGATCAAAGGAAATCGCAAAATTAATTTTTGAAGAGTGCCATTATTTCAGTTCTATGTAAATAATATATTTACGAATTGTATAACATATGCTACAAAATATATTCTTATACTTACTCCTTTCCGAACATGCTACAAAAAGTCCTTATTAATGAATCGTAGATACAAATTCATATACCACACCTTAACACAACTCAAACGCATTAGGTTAAAGGTTGGAATGATGTGTGTCTGTGATAGAGTTCGGGTATAACAAACAGAAAAAATATGTAAAATTTCAAAAGAAATTGAGTAAAAGTAGAATAGTAGCTCTAGATCTTAAGGCAACAGATGGCCCTTACCTAATATGAAACATGGTCCTTTTTCACGCTACCGTTGTACAAACGGATTAGCAGGTATACCATAATCGCCAAAGAAATTGCCCTTAGTTATACATAGGGCAATACCATCAGAATCTACACAGACAGTAGACAATCACTATTGATATTACATAATCATAACTAGATCAGCATGGCAATGCCATCAGGCACTGTTAGTGGCCTCAACCAACAACAGCAGATATGTATGCTGGGTAAAGGGAGACGATCGATGCAATGGCTGACAAGCTGGTTAGGAGTCTCAATATTTTTAAACCTGGTCCCTCTAGTATGTTTCCGTTGTTAGCATTTGTTGAAATAATCAAAGAGGACACCCACAAAGAATTTAGGAAACGGTGAGATGAAATAAATAGCTGCCAATTTGTTTAAGAAGTTCCTAGAGGAAATCCCCCTGAGCAACGTCACCACCTTCTTCTCCTTATTAGGTTGGTTGGCGGCTCATGTGGATTGATCTCTTAATGGAAAAAGGTACAAAGGGCCAAATGGGGCCCAAGTGCTGTAGCCTGCCTGGTACCCCCGCCCCCTACAATGCCAGATTCTGCTCACAATCACTCATAATCGGAAATCAGTCTGTTCGACTAATTCTAGTTTGTGTAGATCAAATTTCAACAGGTAGTGCTCAGCCAACTAAAGTTCTCAGGTGTGCCTGAGTTAGTATGTTTAGATGTATTGAGATATTTCTTCTTCTCAAACCATAAGGGTTGTTTTGGCAGCAGCCAAAGCGTCTTTCCTTCTTCAGCTACAGAGTTTGTCACTTTGTTCTCTTGAAGCCCTAAATGACAGGTATTCAAATCCAATGTTACTTTGTTGGTAGTTGCTTCAGAACTTTCTGACAATTCCACACCTATCATTCTTCACTGATATATCCTATATGAAACATTCTGTCAATTTGTTATCCATGGTTCGACATGAAAATTAACCCCAACATTTTAATAACACTCTGTAAACTCAACCCATTGACACTTTCTTATTGAAAGGAAGGATAATGGAAGGAGAAGTAGGATATCTTCCGGCAGCTCGCACTTTTATGCGTTCCTGTTCACGCGCCGCCGTGAATGAAGATAAAAAAATGTCTTCCGGACAACGCAGAGGGCGACCGCGTTATCGGGCGTCCCTCCGCCAACGGCAGCTGCGTCGTCAGACGCCGCCGGCCCCCGATTGATGAAGAACCGCTCTGCGCCGGTACGCATCAAGCGACCGACGGATGTAATAATAGTGCAGATATGACAAATAGCTGAAAAGCGCCACAAACTTGGGATCATTTATAATACACACAGCTGCAGAGCAGAGGTCGGACTCGTGACCGATGGCTTCGTTGCTGTAGCCGAAGATGTCGGTCTGTACGGGGTGGCTCAATTCTGACGCATAAGGGTTTGTTAATATTGGAAGTGTTTAAGGAATCGGTAGGGCAACGCTTGATAATATGTTACAATTAGGCTTATGATTGAACATTCAAATTATAGTATCGTTATGGTACGATAACTAGGTGCAAGATTAGAACTGGCTGGGCATAATTGAGCTTTTATATTTATTTATTTATTAATAATATTGTATCTACAGTCGAACCTAATTGATACAATCCAAAAGTGTGAAAAATGCAAGAATAAAGAAACAAAAAGCATGAAAAAGAACGAAAATAAACTAAGTGTATAACTACACAACAAAATACACTAATATATAATAATATAGATTAACTAAGTCTAAGTCTAAATCGGTTAATATTTCATATTAACTTATCGAGACAATTATTAAAACTATTTTAGGTTCTTGCACAGTTGAAGCAGGATGTAAAAAGGAAAAACGGAAAACTTCATCGGGAACCAAAAACTAATAAAAACTGTATTCAAATATTAAATATTTATACACAGTTTACACAGGTAAAAAATGTACCTTTAGGTATGTGATCTGTGGCTATTGTGCTAATTACAATTTACTATGCCTTGGTGGTATCAGTGTAACTGTAATCCATTACAAATTTCAAAAACACAACCATAATATTTAAAAAAAAGATAAAATGTACCCTTCATATCTATCAATTACAATTAATATTTATCTTTATAGAAATATGGCAAAATACCCAATTGAACTAATGAAAAATTAGAATTATGCCACAAATAAATAGCTTTAGAGTATATAATACTGAATAGGACGTTTTTGATACTCCCTGTATACCTTTAGTTACGTAACTCTACTAGTTTTTGTTATTTAACCCTTATATCACTTTTGACTAGCCTTGTATTCTGATTCATAATTAGTTACCAGTATATATCGCATGCAGAGGTTAAACAAACAAAATAAGTTTCTATCCACAAATTAAACAGTGACTTGGATGGATAAAAGGGAGTTGCTTTACATCTTTGTTCAAATTGTTGAACAAGTTTATAATTTTCATGACATATCTGTTTACATTCCTTAATATAAAATCATTCTGCAGCGCAAAGAGCATTGTAATCTTTACAATAGGAAAGCCCTGATTTATCGTCCTCGATATCTACTTTCAATTTTTAAAGTAAAAAGTAGTTCGCTGATAGCACGTACCCAACGTCAAAGTAAAATATATCTTACTTCCTGATTCCTTCTCTCTGCACTGAAACGTTATACGTTCAAACTTAATGTCAACAATTTGTTTTATCTCTTACGGCGATTTATATTTAGCCACATTAAATTACATTGAGGAAAGAACGTAATAAAAAGAAAATGCTTCTAAATGTAATCCAATTTAACAAAGCTTGTAGATATTTTAAAAACATATGGCATAATATAAAATTTAATAGTTATTTATTGCATAAGTTTTTAAGTAGCATTTTATCCACGCAAGAATGTTTAAACATGGTAACGTAATTTGAGCATTTAATATTCTTAAGTGGATAAAAGGCAATTAAAACACAAACGGTAATACAACGTTTCATTCATAATCACCAATCATATTTGTGGCGTCAGAATTATTGGAATTTAATTAAAAAAAATATTTACGACACGTGGCAGGTTTTGTTAATCCTACTGGTTGCTATGGTACGTTGTTTATTATCAATTATTTAATATACAGTTCTATCTGAATTTGGTAAAAATGGAAGAAAGTAATTGTGTTCATGTGGCTGTTTTCCATTGGCCAAATCCAGAGAACATTACGATAAAGTGAAGTGAAGAATTTAATGAATGGAGGGAAAACGGAGAGTAATGATAATAAATGAAGAATGCATTTTACCGTATTTTTTAAATTTATTTCATCATAAATGTCTACAAAAATATAGACAAGGGGAAATATAACAAGCTTACTACTTATTTGAAGAAGAATTGAGAGGATACAAAGCAAAAAAGCTGCAGTATTGGAAAGAGCATATATTGAAGAATTTTTGACTGAGGCTTCCGATAAAGAATATTTAATGATTAAGGTAATATCTCTTTACTTTTTACCTGTTATTACATATAGTGTACTTTGAATTATTTTAGGTTGCACTAATAATGGGGGTTTCTGACAAATTTGAAAATTACTGACGTACAGGACTTGTTTCAATACCTGACACCAAGACGGGCATTTCAAGAAAATTTACAATGCTGTTGAAATGTGCAAAAAATATATTTTTCTTCGCCCAATTCACTTAACATAAGACAGATTTTTTTTAAAATACATCAATCAAAAATGTACTTCTCAGCCTGTTGGAATCAACACACTGGCGAAGGTACACTTTCTGAATATCACAAATCCAGAAGCCATGGTATGATTCCCATTGCATCAACTTTATTGACCAATAAAGGTGCTGATCTTACAACCATTAAACCATATGGTGGATGGAAGAGCTCCTCTGTAGCAGGAAGTTATGTAGAGGGTCCATATCTAACAAACTTGGTATTGCAAGAAAAATTAAAAAATATAGCTGTTCCTTACAAGAAGAGACATCCGCAACTTGTGCAAATTCTTCACAAACTTCGGCAGATGTTATGTGTTCCAAAAAAGATGGAAATAATGCTATAAGAGTTCTTATTAATGGAAAGAAAGTTATATGTGATAAAACAAAAAACGAAATGTCTATTACAATAAATGTAAATGTTAATTTTAATAAGTAAATAAGGTCTTGTATAACATTCGCCTTCACCTACATCACCAAAACACAAGATTTCACTGAGCAGTGTCAACTGATGAAAGATTTGCAGTTTGGAAACACGGAATTCCAAGAAACTACTCTGCGTCTGCGGGCTAATGCCCCGACCAGCACTGAATTACACCTGAAAAAGTGACTTTACCTGTTTGCCAGCAATATACCGGTTTCGAGCTTTTTAGTTTCAGTATGCCACAGGTGTGATATATGATGAAATAACCCTAGCTGTTTTAGGTCTGTCTAAGACAGCAGTAGACACCATTGAAAGCTGTCGACCTCTATCGCAATCATTTTAATAATATAATAGTTAATTAGAAATTATGATGACATTTTTAAAGAAAAATTTTTAAATTTCAAATTTTTTGACATAAAATGGTTATTTTGATATATTAATAATATACAATTTAGAATTTAAATCTGAAGATGATATAGTAAGAAAGTAATTCAGTTTACTTTATCGAAACTAAATATAAATTTATGTTAATATATTCCGTATCAATTATTTTTATGATAATTCATATTCGTTGAATAAATATTTCTAATAATTTTTATTTTATAATAAACGTAGCCAGTGATTGTTTGCCATACATTTGTAACTAATATCTCTTTGTTTCCGTTACACAGGTAACAGTATACCTACTTTGTTGTATTTTCATTGAATTTCTCCATTTAAACATTGTCATAGCTGTCAACCTCGTTTTGTTCCACTTTCATCGATCTACATGTGAAAAGCATTTCAGTTCCATATGACATATGTTACGCAAATTGTAAGTAAATCTCAGTTGCTATAGCCCGGTATTTTCAAGCGTTGGTCAAACGTATCAAACATCCAAGACTATCCAATGTAGGTATTAAAAGGGTTTTAAAATTGTACTTAACTAAATGACAATGCTTTAAAGTTGCAAAAAATAACATTTCTGAGATCTAGAAGGTTTGTCGATAATAAGTAATAGCAATAGCTAGAAATATTGACCGTGATATTTTGAAAATAGAAATTCCGTTAAAGCCTTGCTTCAATGAAACCCACTGATATGTATTGCATTGGTTATGATAGTAACCTCAATGTTCACTCTAGCATTTAACTAGAAAATTAATATCCTTACCAGTAAAGTCAAAGTAGTCAAAATCGGACTGATTTCCATAGCTGATTTTGCCTAACTTCATTGTGGCAGTTAAAATTTTAATGAAGGAAACGTTGGATTGGATGAAATCGCTGAAATTTTCGTGTTTTTGGGGCAGTATGAAATAGAAGATGTTTCTTTGTTAAGAATTGTCTTTAATTAGCCCTTATTGTTCTTTGGTTAGACCTTGATAGTACTTAATACTAAGCAAACCACTTATAAGTGTAAATCACATACCTACTTGAGGCGTCCTTATAAAAAAATTATAAATTTAAGTCTGGAGAACCTGGTGACCAATTTACAGGGCCGACATGACCATTTTGCTGATTTAAGTGACCGAACTTTTTATGAAAAATATAGTGGAGTAATATGTTCATTCTTGAAATTATTTAACTTTTTCCAATAAAATACAGGGTGTTTTTAAATAAAGCAGCAAAAATGAGACCAAGATTCCCTAGGTGAAAATAAATCGACTTAACCTAACATACCTACCTATAACCCAAGTCGCATAATAAAAAAGATACAGGGTGTCAAAGTTAAAATTTTATTTTTGATATTTGTAGATAACTTTTTAAAAAATCCAGATATTTACATAAAATTTGTAAATCTGGGGTTTTTGCGGGCGAGAAATTCAAATTTGTTTCTAATTTTGAAGTCACTAGTAGAAGGCGCTACTTATGGCACGTCATGTTTCTTTTAAATGGCAGAACTTTTTTGCTGCTTAGTGTATCCATCTGACTATTGAAATAATTAATTCTCCTACCTGTTACATCTGAAAAAGGTATACCTTGTGGAAGTCGTTAAGAGTAACAGTTTTCGAAATAATCCTATTTGAAATATTCAGTGCACCAATTGAAAACAGTTATCTTTTCAGGTAAAGTGCCTTTTCTACTGAAAATACAACAAAATGTTATTCAGAACGGTAAATTATGGAGACGTGTTTGAAAAAGATCGGCCTGCTTTGATAAAATCTTTGTGCTTTGTTAAAAAATGGTCTCATAAGTCTTGCCGATCTTCCTGAAATTTTGCACGTCTCCATATTTTGCCGTTCTGAACAACTTTTTCAAGTATTTTTATCGGAAAAGGAATTTTACCTGAAACCAAAACAGTTTTTAGGTGCATTGAGCATTTCAAATAGGATTATTTCAGAAATGGTTACTCCTACCGATTTCAGCAAGGTATACCTTTGTCAAAGAAAACAGAGGAGAATAGATTGTTTCAATAGTCAGATGGATACACTAAGCTGCAAAAAAGTTCTGACATTTAAAATAAACAAGGTGTGCCACAAGTGGTGCCCTCTACTAGTGACGTCAAAATTAGAAACAAATTTGAATTTCTCGCCCGCAAAAACCCCCGATTTACAAATTTTATGTAAATATTTGTGTATCCATCTGACTATTGAAATAATTAATTCTCCTACCTGTTACATCTGAAAAAGGTATACCTTGTGGAAGTCGTTAAGAGTAACAGTTTTCGAAATAATCTTATTTGAAATATTCAGTGCACCCATTGAAAACAGTTATCTTTTCAGGTAAAGTGCCTTTTCTGCTGAAAATACAACAAAATGTTATTCAGAACGGTAAATTATGGAGACGTGTTTGAAAAAGATCGGCCTGCTTTGATAAAATCTTTGTGCTTTGTTAAAAAATGGTCTCATAAATCTTGCCGATCTTCCTGAAATTTTGCACGTCTCCATATTTTGCCGTTCTGAACAACTTTTTCAAGTATTTTTATCGGAAAAGGAATTTTACCTGAAACCAAAACAGTTTTTAGGTGCATTGAGCATTTCAAATAGGATTATTTCAGAAATGGTTACTCCTACCGATTTCAGCAAGGTATACCTTTGTCAAAGAAAACAGAGGAGAATAGATTGTTTCAATAGTCAGATGGATACACTAAGCTGCAAAAAAGTTCTGACATTTAAAATAAACAAGGTGTGCCACAAGTGGTGCCCTCTACTAGTGACGTCAAAATTAGAAACAAATTTGAATTTCTCGCCCGCAAAAACCCCCGATTTACAAATTTTATGTAAATATTTGGATTTCTTAAGAAGTTATTTAGGTACAAATATCGAAAATAAAATTTTAACAGTGACACCCTGTATCTTTTTTATTATACGACTTGGAATATAGGTTAGGTTAGGTTAAATTGATTTATTTTCAAGTAAGGAATCTGTGGTATCATTTTTGCTACTTCATTTAAAAACACCCTGTATGTACTCTTATGCCAAAGATTACATTGTTTCTCTATTAACAAACAGACCAAAATACAAGCGCAGTTCCGGATTACATGATGTTTCAACTGGCATTCTATGTTACGGATATAACTGTTCTGTTCTTTAAGAACTCTGCTAATTTTTTAAAATTTTTATTTCCCTACCTATGTATTAGCGGCTTTAGGAACAAAGTTATCACTTCTCCGAATACGTTTCTCCACAATAGCAATTGTCAGGTGGTTTGGTATTCAACGATATGAAAACCTTTCAGAATACAGCTTATAAACTCTCTACCATTTGCTCTATGGTGTCTAAAAACAAGAATTATTATTTCTTTTGAGAATTACGTGAATTCAAATATGATCTTTGTACATTTTTTCGGCTTTATAAATAAGTTTGAAAATTTTCTGAAGGGTAATTCCGTTAATTCTTATTTTTCTCTGTCCCCTCTTAAAATATTTGTACTTAGTCATAGTTATCTCTGTAGATTGTAAGTTTATATCACGATGAATTAATTAAAAAATGGCTATGAACTATGTAATTAAAAAATGACGATGAAAATAAGATCGAGAAGAAATAAAAACTGAATACATTGTTAACCCTGTAAATATAAGTTCATATCACCTAATTAAAAAGCAACGATGATGATGTCTTTTACTTAAGCGCATACCAGATATTTTGTATACACTGTATATCAAACTGTGTCCGTTGAAATTATCCAAAAAATGACTTCCCCTGGACGTTTAAGGAAAGTAAATTAAATTAAAGTAATAAGCATACCTCCTGCGGTTAATTGTATATTGGGCCATTGTTATGTAAATGAATTCATTAGGGCCAGAACAATTTGCTTTAGCCCGGGCAAACATATCTTTACGGGCGCAAGCGTGCCTGGCAAATGTCCCAAATAGGCATATTAAATAAATTTACATTTCTCTAAATTCTAATATTTGTTTGTAACTTGACGCCGCATAGTGAGTTAGTGGACCTCATTTGGCGTTATTAATTAAATTGTAGCCAAAAACTTGTTGAAATGAGTTAATTATTTAGTCAGTAATTTCAATACACGGTGTTACAAACAAGTAGGCAATATTTTTTGCTCAAATAATAGCTATATTCATTTATGCACCTCAGTTTCGAAACCTGGAGTGTTAAAGTTGAATATAGAAATATTTTTTATTTAAATATAACTTTTTTAAAAGACATTATGTTAATTTAAAATAATTCAAAAAATGTTTGAAGGCTTACTGTTTGTTTGCTATAGATTTTTAATTGTAATTCAATGCTGGTAGGGGCATTAGCCCGCAGAGTAGTAGTTTTATTAAATTTCGATTTTGTATTGTAATCACTTAGTATATCAAAATATTTGAAATTACGGTCAGAAGTCAAATATTTAGTCAAATGAACAACTTGAAACTGTTATTACTTAAGGACTAGATAATATATACGCGATCTCTTCAGATATCTTAAAATTAGTTTCAAAATAACTGCCGTACTCGGCCAGTATTATAGAGTATTATAGAAAAAATATATAGTGTTTAAGATGGTCTAAATCATATTTGATATGAATAAGTAGTGTCGGTCAGTGGTCGCGCGGACTAGATCGGAGTTGGTTCGAGCCCAGCTGCCGGTAGACCGTATATAAGCTATATTCGTGGGGAGGATTGGCACCCTCTCTGCGGGTATGGTAGGGTGGAATAATGTTGGCTTGGGTCAATGTGAGAGATTGATACCGGTTAATATTTGACTACCCCCCTAATTAATGAGGTTTTCCAGGTTTTCCTCATTCCTGCACTGAATAGTGGTTAGGGCCTACCAACGTAAGTCGTTCCTGGGCGCAAATGCGGCCTGCTTAATAATAATATGCCGCCCCCTCTCCCGCACAAGTCTCCGACTTCTGGGCTAATCCCTGTGATTAGAATGAGGGGTAGAGATATTATTATTATTAATAAACTAGCGTTTAAAATAAATGGGCATCCTAAAAACGGCATTATTTTATTAATTTATACATTTCGTTTCTGAAAATAATTGATAATAACTTTGTAAATTTGGAACTAAGAAAATACATTTTAAGTTAAAGTCTGTTAAAGTGACCGGTTATTTTCAAACATAATCAGGCGATGAGAGATACGAGGTAGGCAAAGATGGAAACATACGGTTATAGTGCGTTTAAGGGAACGGTCTAG
Source organism: Monochamus alternatus (assembly GCA_037114965.1). Taxonomy (NCBI): domain Eukaryota; kingdom Metazoa; phylum Arthropoda; class Insecta; order Coleoptera; family Cerambycidae; genus Monochamus; species Monochamus alternatus. The sequence goes on along the minus strand of CM073429.1, from coordinate 76,377,027 downwards.
TCGATTTGCATCTAGCATGTTCCCTTAATGAATAAGGTAGGTTTAGATGTGAAAATTTTAAAATAATTAGATAGTAATTTATTCTTTTTAGAATGTCTTAATATTTATTGTTGCCGGTTCGTTCCGCTGTCATAAATTATATGAATAAAATTTGAATGATATAGTTGATTTGGGATCAAAGTTTTTGATAAATACCGGATAATAAAACTGAAACTTTTTGTGATAGACGGAACTTATACATCTGTATACAAAATATGTTGAATGCCGCCCAAAAAATGTTGAAAGCTGCCTATGTTTAATACTTGAACAAACTCCATCATAACTATAAATATAAACAAATAGGGTTAACTATGACTAAATACAAAACTTTTAACCATTTGCTCCGAGATGCCTAAAAGATAATAAAAAAATGATTTCGGAATTCTACCTCGATTTATAAAAAATGGGGAAAAATACTCTTTTCCTACTAAAAATCGGCGCCTATGACAATCAATCATCGTTCGAGATGGCTAGATATGGCATCTACCATGCCGTCGTTTTTTACAATGTTGTCAAATGTAGAAACGGGAAAAATAAATATTTTCATTAATAATAATACCTAAGTAAGTATCTGATAGATCACGGTAACAATTAATCTAGTTATACAACTAACCGGATTAATTGGTATTGGTATTTTGCATTCGTTCTTCGTTCCTTCGTTGCACACTGCCAAAAATACATTTTCACTCACTGCAGATCCATTATAATTATCTACTAACATACCCGACATACATTATTTTATTTAATTGCTATAAGACGGTTAAAATTAAAAATTAGTCACCATCTGTTCTAAAATAACCTAGACTATTGCGTTGCTAGTTGCATACTCTTTAAACATCAAAGAACATGGTAAAAGTTTAGAATTTACTATAATATTCGTCCAAGAAACATATTTACATAACACTGCAAACATCTTGGAATGTTATAATTTAAAATAGTACTAATTATTTTTTACAAATGTCGTCGATTTATTGTTCATATTGTTGCTATTATTAGTATTAACAGAATTAGTTTGAAATAATACTTGCTTTCCTCAAATTTAATTTTTTGCGTATTTTTTGTGTATACATGTTTATAGTATTCAAATGATTAGATAACGGATAAGGAGGTAATTCATAGAAAATGTGATGAGTGCATTTCCTTTGTGATTTTCCCGATGGAATCCACCTGATCGTGGTCGTCGTGCCGAGTACCTCACTTTAAACAAAAAGAACTGTCTAGGGAAAAACAGATCCCCAGCAACACAAATTTTTGCAATGACAAGTTTTAATTTAAACAAATAAGAAAACAGAAAATGATTCAAAATGAAAATCTCCAAAAATCAATCTTGGAAATAAAAAGTGGTGCTTCCCTGTGCTACCATATAGTGTTTCCAACTAATTCATTAAATAATAGAGGTAGTTTATATTTTGTAAAAACATTTTTCGTTCAAAGTTGCGTGAGTTGATACACGTGTTAACGTAGTAACCTGTCACTATTTTTGACACCTTTGACTTTGACCGAATATACCTAACCTCGCGGCTGACAGAAGACCAGGACGGCGATAAATAAGAGTTTCATATAGTTTTGAAAATATATTTTTTTCGGGTTTGGAAATTTTTTCATGGACGATTTCGCTAATTCTTATTTTCCCCTATTCCCTCTTAAAATATTTATACTTAGTCATAGTTAGCTCTCTATATGGAATTCGTTCAATAAATGTTATATTTACTAAATAATACATTTTTATGTGAAATGACTTGCCTGTGTGTATTTATTGTATAAAGTATAGATATAAAAACGGTACGGGAAAATTAACTTTTTTTATATATTTTTAAGTAATAGCAATATTGTGTGAAACTAACTGCTCTGTGGACTAAAGCCCCAACCAGCGTTGAATTACACCCACAATATCTACCCATTCTTTATTATTAGCTTTTGTAACATTTTTTACTGTATTAGAAAGGTATTTTAAGTTAATATATATCAAATCTCCTACAAGTCCTATCAATGAAGTCATATGTATGCTATCTGATACCAAACATCTACGTATGCTAATGAACAATTCCACAGACAAAGCTCTATTCAATAATTATCTAAAAAAATAATCTAGCTAAATTTACTAACCTGGTTTAATGAAAACTTTCTATAAATATTTAATTTCACTTTTGAAAATGTGGGAATTCGAACATTCAACCACAATAGATGAAATCTGACAGGTTAATCACTTTTGACATTGTCGATATTTAATTTAATAATTTTAATTTATTGATATCACTATTGTGGTTGAATTTTCGAGTTCCCAATTAGATATTTATAGAATGTTTTCATTAAACCAGGTTAGTAAATTTCTATTTGCTGATGGTTGCTTAGCAACGAACTAAAATATTAGAACACGGTATTTCGGATTCTGAAATTGAGCCGAACAAGTACACATTCCAGAACAATTTCAGAAAAAGAATAACAAACTTTCCCATGTATTCTCTTTACTACTCTATATTTTACTCGTCTTATTGATTAAAATAAAGTATCTTTAATTCTGCCAAACGTTAAGGGTCAACGTCCATTCCATCATTAACAGTATTTTCATCAAAGTGTATAAAATGAGTAGTATCTCCCTTAAATTCACTTATCTACCCCTCCAGTCTACCATTTTTCTTTCGCCGTGATGAATTGTTTTTGGATAATAAATGAAATGATAAAAGGGAAGTCGACCCATTCAATGGGCAGACCGGTTTTTCATAGTCGACGTTTTTTTAATTGTATAATAAGTATTCTAGTTATATTAAAATAATCTAATGAATTCTTATAAAATGATACGTTAAATACATATCGGGTAATTCAGAACTTATCTAAAAATAAGTTTGAAATGTACAGGGGACACTTATAAATACAATTTTGTAAAAAAAAATCAAAAAGGGCAGTTGATTTAAAAATACACTTCTGACGGCACTGGAAACTAGTCCACTGTAAAATCTGTTAAGTCCTGACTGTAGTAAATCGAAAAATCTAGTAGATTTTATATGGAATTAAATTAAGCTGAGGCTAGGAACAGGCGATATAGTATTTGTTTATTTTAAAAATTTACTCTGGCGAGGTCCAGACAATGAATCTTTATTTTAAACTTATCGTGGATAGAAGTTCTCATAGTAACTTTTAAAAAAGTAGTCATAGTACAGGATGTTGTTTATCAAGAACATGAGGCTGAAAAGTGCGAATTTAGCAATCTCCACGGGAACTTAAGTTATCGGGTATATTTTTAAAAGCTTAGCAGAACGCCCATTTTCCAAAATGGCCGTTGTAATAAACAATTGATTAAGTATTAGGATTAGGTATTAGGTTCCGTGGCGGCGGTTGTAGGGTTAGCTTCTGGAAGAAGTTCCGTGACGGCTGTCGGGGAAGTCCCTCGAAGCGGTTAAGTCAGTCAGTTTGTTATAGTGTGATCACAGTGGTGATTACCGTGCCTAGCTATTGTGTTGTCTTTTTGGGATTAACATCATTTTCGTGGACTACTTGTTTTTTTTTCACTAGGTGGTACGTTGTGAGACCTCTCTCTGAAAAAGTTTTTTATATTTTGTTAAATCGGCGTGTTTCTAGCCTTGGAAACAGAAAAAATAGCAGAATTTCTAGACGAGTTTTTTTAAAGTTTTATAAGCAAAAGCAGCAGTTGAGTTTAGAGAAATTGTGCAGCATTTTTCTGTTTTAGATAATAATTATTTTAAAACCGAGTTGAGCTCGGGATACTTGCATTGTAAGCCACCGTTGTATTTGAGTGTATTTTTTGTATAGCCTCGAAGTATCGTTCGCTTTTGTGAGCCCATTTACCTTTTGTTTATTTTGATTGCATTTCCTTAATATATTAGTTTAGTAATAATTTTGTTGAGTTTTTCAATCAACCACCACACTCTATTAAATTTTCCATAAAGACCACGCATGAAGGATTTCAATTCTTCAGTTAGCCGTGGCCGAACCCAAAAGCTTCAGGTGGACTATTATCACAATTTGGTGTCAGGTGCCACCGACACGAGAGTCACACATTACAAATTGGTGTCAAGTCATAACACACACATTACATTACTACATATTACCACATTATTCTTTTACATGACGACAGGACCAAAAATGGAAAGAAATTGCCAAAAAGGAAAGAAATAGATAACATTTTAGAACACCTATTTTATACAGCAAAATCAACTGCTTTTGCCGTTGCTGTTAGTAATTATTAATATAATTAATTTGTGGTTTTAATTAATAAGTTTGATATATCTTGTTAAAACAAAATTTTGTGCCCGTCTTACCCAGTTTCTATAAACTAACACAAATCTTTCTGCTTCTTGTCCGTTTTGAAGTCGTAAGGTATTGGCAGCAACTATGATAGGTTTGCATCATCAATAGTATCTACTTTGGTGCGATAAACCCATAAAAAGATGTCCAAATGATTTAAAACCAGGAGATTGTGACGGCCTCGTCCAATCCCTTGGTATTAATGCTTGGACACGCAGTACATGGTACGGATATAATTGAGCCTCGTGTATGATAGCCACACTGCTGCAATACGTCGTGAACGCCCTGGACCTCCATCTCTTCCACGATTCGGTTTCAAATTTCCCTCGCATTGCACTACACTTGCAGTCACGGCACGCCGTGATAAAAGTAGCTGCATTTGGCACATATTTACCGGAAAATCGTTCTGCTAAAGCATTTTCACATCGCCATAAAATAAAACGATATCGATCAACTCCGAGTTGCTATACACATAAGCCATTTTTGTCACTTGAAAAACTAATGTAAAGACTGGCATCACAGAAACTTTAATACCTACAAAAAGTAATCGGATTTCAATATTCCGAATCGCTTAGCACGAGACTACAGTAGCAGCGATGTAAAGGTTCTTTCTCGGAAACTATAAGAATTTTACAAAAATTTTTTTTACGATATTGACTCCATTTTTCATAACGCTTCTGTTCCCAAATTTTCTTAGATAAGTTCTGAATCGCCCTGTATATTTTGATATATTAATAAAATACTTAACTTAATACTAAATTTAATTTGCTCACTCATTATACTGGCATACAAAATATTTGTGTATTTTGACGCAATGAATCCGAATTTGAGATCCGTTTAGTTGAAACATCTTCAATATTTTTTGGAATTAGAATGCGATAAAAAATCCATAAATAGGTTTTTAGAGTTTATTACATCAGAAATATGTGATATTGGCCAAATTATATCTGGAAAATTAAAGTCTCTAGTAATGATTAAATTGTTGTAGATAGAAAGCTCATTAAATTTTTCCAGCATAATTAGATCATCTTCCATAACGGAGTTAGGAGGGCGATAAACACAAGCAACATTAAGACAGAAATTATTTTTAGTGAGCCTCAAACAAAGTAATTCAATATTAGGTACTCGATAATCAACAACGGAGACGGAAAAACAAGAAACAATGTCATCAATTAAGTAAAAACATACTCCACCTCCATGTCAAAGTGGTCTATCTGCTCTATATATACTGTAACCAGGAATATTTATAATACTATCAGGAAGCGCAGATTTGAGCCAACTTTCACTGATAACAATTATATGAGACGTCACCATCTGAATAACAGACAGCAGCTCATCAAATTTTGAATGTAAGAGAACATATATTAGTATAAAGAAAAAAACAATCATTAAATTGAGAACTACTTATTTTGTTTGCGTAATTAATCGTAATATGTAAATATTTATATCAGATATAATTTATTACTTAATTAATACATATACACTTGAGTGAAGTTCAACATTTTAAGTATAAAACGCATTATCAAAGCCTAAATAACAAGGAAAGACATTACGTAAAGAAAAAGTTAATTTGATATCCAAAGAGCGACAGTGCCGTCTTATTTTTAAGAATCTCCGTAGTCACCTCGTGAATATAAATCCCAATAAACCTCGTCCCGGGATGTTTCTGTTACCATATATTCGAACGCCTGTTTCACTGCCGCAGATAGTACAATTTTCCACACGGAGATATATGTTTTATTTGCCTTTGTCTCCTAACTTTTCCACATTGCCGAGGCAGATGTTCTTCCGAACACCTCTCGAATAACAAGCAGGCTTTGACATCTGTCTTTACATTTGCAGGTGGGGTGGGTTAAGGCAGACACCAAGGCGATTCAGGCGATCCACGATCACGTCATCACGCACAATCCCAGGGTGTCGGTGTCCCACAACGACCACACCACGTGGAATCTGCATATCAGGAACGTGCAAGAGGAGGACAGAGGCCAATATATGTGCCAGATTAACACGGACCCCATGAAAAGTCAGGTGGGTATTAGAGGTCTCACTGTTCGCATATGTGGCTCAGATGGCGATGTTATCGCTGTAATTTTATTCGGTTTTTATACGGTCGCGGGAGCGCATTTGCAACCGGTTCGATTCCCCTTCAGTGTGTAAACGTTACGAGGCGCTCTAAAAACTAATGCGGAGAATTTATTTTTCCGGGCAGCAGACGTTTAGGGACGAATATTTTTTTAGAATTGCTATACAGAATTTCGGGACGTGCGGAAATGCGTTTCAAATTTCTTGTAGCATTGATAAGAATTGTTTTAATTTTACGCAATAGTCAAATGTAATCTTATTTCATAAATAATCTTCACAGAGGTAATACTTAGAATAGATGAAGTGAAAATTAATTCCTTTTATCCTCGACCACTATATTAAAAAGTTTTAATACGTCAGTGAATTAAAGGCTTTTTATATAAAGCTGCTTTATAAGAGCCTCGTTACAGAATTTATTTGGCACTGTTCAGTATGACATATTACCCAACTAGTGAAATATTAAAAAAAGAGATGTTTAATGATTATTTTTATTAACAACCAACAGATTTATCAATTTGACAATTAATAGATAATTTAACTTAAATTAAATTAAATTACTTGATATAAATATTAACAACACAACTTTGGAAATTCATAAGATTAATTCCAGATTAATGCAGCTGGTTTATATTTATATTAACAATGCTTAAATTCTCTTTGTAAACACTTGAAGTAGCTTCAATGACGGCAATCTCTCCTCCAAGAACTTTTGCGACGATGTTTATCTTTTTTTTTACTGTTTTAGAAAGGTATTTTAAGCTAATATAAATTAAATCTCCTACAATTCCTATCAATGAAGTCATATGAATGTCATCTGATACCAAACATCTAGGTATGCTAATGAACAATTCCACAGACCAAGCTCTAATCAATAATTATCTAAAGAAAATAATTTAATTTACTGACATTCTAATGAAACACTCTATAAATATCTAACTTCACTTTTTGGCAGTGGGAACACGACAAATTCAACCACAATAGATGAAATCTAACCTATTTCTGCATTTTTAGGATTGCTTCTTCAGGTGGTCTCCTTTAAGTTGAATCAAATATCTAACTATAAAAATTATTATAAAAATTAAGATTATTTGAAGTTAAATATCGACAATGACAAAAAGTGACATCCTATCAATTAATTAAATATGACAATACCTACTTGAAAAATGTTCACCTTTTATGTAAAAGTTTTTATATATTTTTAGGTATTAATAATATTGTGTGAAACTAACTACTCAGTGAACAAAAGCCTCAACCTGCGTTGAATTACACCCACAATATCTACCCATATATTCCTTATTATTAGCTTTTGTAACATTTTTTTTACTGTTTTAGAAAGGCATTTTAAACTAATTGTAGGAGATTTGATTTATATTATATCTTTTTCCCATTCTACCAATTCCTTCTCGTACACACTTTTACTTTTCGCTGGTAACAGACGTAATGTTGCTTCTTGAGCTCCTTGCTGGATTACACCTAGAATGAAGAAATTCTCAACATTCTCACTCATTGTTGATTTTGCAAATGTTTCACTCTTATTGAAATAAACGCATGTCATAGAAACGGTAAATATTCATGATTAAAAGAAATTTGTCCAATATGACGTTTTTCAAAACCATAATTGGTAAACGTGGTAACGTTCAATTACATTCGGAAAATTAACCAGCCTTTAATCCTCTTGTAAAAAATGTAACTCTCGGCTGCACTCGAGTGTCCATTTTTTCTCGTGAATTAAGAGCTTGTTAATATCCTTATACAGGGTGTTAAAAAAAGAGTGTAAAATATTTAAGGAGGTAATAGTATGAACCAAAATAAGCAGAAAAGTTTCAATAAACATGGGTCCGCAAAGTACGGTTGCGAAGATATGGAATGTTTTATGTTTTTTAACCCCTTTTTTTATTTTGCAAAACGTTGTGTATTTTCTTATAATAGTTGGTTGATGTTTAGTGAAATAAACAGTACGTATTTGACAGTGCACAAGTTTTCTTTCGCTATGGCTGGTTATTCTAACGCAGAATTAACAGACATGCATTTCATGTATGGTCGTGCTAATGGGAACGCCACCGAAGCGCGACGTCTTTATGTTGATGCTTATCCAAATCGCCAGATTCCTTCACAACGCATGTTTGGAAGAATTCACCAAAGATTGCGTGATACCGGTTCCTTGAGCAAACAGTGCCATTTATCCGGAAGACCAAGGTCGGTATCCATTCCTAGAGCAGAAGAAGAAATTCTAGCATTGGTAGAGCAGAATCCAGGTACGAGCGTGCGGAGAATATAAGCCGAGGTAGAATTTAGTGGTCCTCATCAAGCACGTCTGGTTTTTGCCGCTGAGGACCCTCGTTTTCTTGCAAATATTCTTTTTACTGATGAAGCCGGGTTCACAAGAAATGGAGTGTTTAATTTTCACAATACGCATATTTGGGCCGACGAAAATCCTCATGCTCTAATAGAATCTGGACATCAGGCACGTTTTTCATTAAATATTTGGATGAGTATTGTAGGTGACAGGTTTCTAGGTCCTGTTGTTTTACCAAACCGATTTACAGGCGCTGCTTACTTCAACTTTTTGCAGAACACACTGTATGAGTTTTTGGAAGACATTCCTTTAAATCAGAGGCAACAAATGTGGTTCCAGCATGATGGTGATTCAGCTCATTTTTTCATGGCCATTAGAGAGCATTTACACCAAACTTTTCCACATAGATGGGTAGGAAGGGCCGAGCCTGTTTTATCTCCAAGATCGCCTGATCTGAACCCTCTAGATTTCTTTGTTTGGAGATATTTGAAGACATTATTGTATGGTACTCCTGTAAATAGCCTGGAAGAGCTGCAGCTACGGATTAATCAAAAGTGTCAAGAAATCCAAACCAAGGAGGGTGTTTTGGAAAGAGTTGAGACGAAGATGTCGTGCTTGTTTGGACATGGAGGGCACTTTGAACATCTTCTGTAACTTTATTTTTTGTTTGTTAAAAGCTTCCTTTGTCGGTTTATTCCTAATAAAATAAAATATTTGAAAACCGAATACGAAGACTTTTCTGCTTATTTTGGTTCATACTATTACCTCTTGAAATATTTTACACTCTTTTTTAACACCCTGTATAATTAATAACTGTTATTAGGGAACCTATGATCCAAAATTTTGAAACCGAATTTGTTAATTAGAGATGCACAAGTGCTAAAGGTAAATTACTTTTGACACTGGTGTCTTTAAAATTACATTTTGGACAGCATGCGTTAAAAATTATACTTTTACTGACGTTTGTAGAAAAAATAAATTACACAAAAAAATAAACACATTAATTGATACATTGCATCACAAAGCCTACAGTTTCTTTTAATAACAAATATTAATGTCACAAAGATTACGCATATCGGCGACTTTGCCATGACATTTGCTCTATAATTTTCACAGTGAATGTTACCTTGCGTCGCAGTAAAACCCTAGGGATATGAAAATTTACTTTGCCAAGGAGGAAGGAAGAATCAATTATTAATGCCCCTCATTGGGCAAACACCATTCAACTTATAAAGTAGATATTTCGGAAACCTTCGCTGAACAGATTCAATGTTATAGTCTGTTTGGAAATGAAAGAGAGTAATAAAACCCCGAGATAAGAACGGGTCATGGGCATAGTAATATTTCATTTCACGTAATTATCGGGTAACACTAATGCTAACAGGTAATGGGTGAACATTAGTATATTTTACTGGATACATCATAGGGCAGGAGCCAGTGTATTGTGACAGAACAATCCAGTCTTAGAGCTGAATATACGAAGACGTGCTAGTGCAGTAGAGTAAAATTCGACTTGTGCTTAATGACTATTGTGCCAGTGGATATAATATTGTTTGGGTAAAATGTCGAGCTTATCAGATTACGTACCTGCTAAACGTGTGAAAAAATGTGCGCTGTCTCAGAATGAGAAGATTATTATATTAAATGTATTTAATGCATTGAAACACCAAAATCCTACCAACAGTGTTGACGACATCGTGGAAAAGTGTTCCACAATGACAGGGATTGGAAAATCGACTATCTACAGACTTTTAAAGCAAACAAAAAATGAACAAGATACTGTAAATCCCCCAAAATTATCTACAGGGAGGTAAAAAGTCGTTATAGATGATTGCTTCCAAAATGTCATTCGCAGAAAAGTACACTCATTTTATTTTATAAAAGAAATACCAACGCTAAACAAAATTGTAAGTGAACTTTCAGAGGACAACGATTTTCTAAAAATCCGTAGAAGCAAATTATGGGCCGTCTTACGAGAGTTGAATTTTTGCTGGGAAAAGCAGAACAGGAAGTCAGTTATTATCGATAAAGATAAAATTATTTGTTGGCGAAGATCCTACTTAAGATCAATTAGAAAATTCCGTGACGAAGGAAGGAATAATTATTATCTAGACGAAACTTGGGTCAACGAGGGATATACTGTAACAAAAGTATGGCAAAATAAAAATGTAAAAATTTTTCGACAAGCATTTTTGGATGGACTTTCAACAGGGTTCAAGGCACCTTCAGGTAAAGGGCGAAGATTAATAGTGACACATATAGGTAGTGCTAGTGGTTTTGTAGATGGCCGTTTAATTTTATTTGAATCTAAAAATACAGGTGACTATCACGAAGACATGAACGCAGATGTTTTCGAATAGCATTTTACACAGATATTGGATCTTATTCCTCCGGGGTCTGTAATTGTCATGGATAATGCCAGTTACCATTCACGGCAGACCGAGCGGACGCCTATGACTGCTTGGAGGATAGCCTATATAATTCAATGGTTATCCGGAAAAAACATTTCTTTTGAAACAAATATGTGGTGAAAAAGGAACTTTTGACACTTGTCAATCTTAATAAAGATCAGAAAAAATATGTTATCGATGAAATGGCAACAAATCGCCAAATATCGGTACTACGGTTACCACCTTATCACTGCGAACTTAACCCAATCGAATTAGTCTGGGCGCAGGTAAAAGGAGATGTAGCGCGAAATAATACGACGTTTAAATTAAGTGACGTGAAAATTTTGTTAAAAAATTTCTTGGAATGAGTAACTGCAGATAACTGGCAAAAATGTATACATCATGTACAAAAAGAAGAGAAGAAAATGTGGGAACTCGATAATTTAATTGACGTTACTGTGGAACCTATCGTTATCAATCTAGGAGACGAAGATAATTTATCAGAATAATCAGAGGATGAATTTTAATATACCTACTTTTTTATTTTCTTTATTGTACATTTATACACTACATTTACTCACCATAATTTGAATTTTCAAAATACATATATTTTTGTGTGGAAAAAAAGTCTATTCATTAAATTTAAATAAATATTTTGATAATAATATTAAATAATTTTATTTGAATTACTAAAAAACCCCCTTAACCCGGTTATGATGCTTAAAGTAGCCTCTAGTTTTGTAATACTGTTTTTATATTGTTTACTTATAAGAGAAATGGACCGAGAAATTTAGTACGGTTCGATCACACAAAGTTTTTTAAAAGTACACCTCATCTATACCGATAATACATAATATAAAAATATTGAATATAAACACCAGTACTACATTTATTTATGATTTACGTACATAATAAGCTTTTATTACTCTCTTTCATTTCTAAACAGACTATAGCTTTATGGCATTCATACAAAGGATACCAAATTATAGTGCCATACTCAAGTTTAGATCGATCATATCTAAAATACAATAACTTTAAAAAGTATTTATAGTTTTTGAGAAAGAAGCGTCTGATACAGTCTTGTTAATGTGATTTGTGAATGATAATCGTGAATTAAATTAAATGTCCAGATTTTTAATTTCATAACACCTCATAATCTATTCTGAATGAATAATGTAATCAAACAATATTAATTCATTCCTCCCACACTAGTAGGTAATCATATTGCGCTGGAACTGAAAATATTAATTTGTAAATAATTTTGTGCATCATTCAATAACTGAACATTTAAATTATTAAATGATGGAATGGAATGTCGCAAAACAGTAAAATCCTAGTGCTGTCGGTAACTACAGAGTGAAATATTTTTGGAAATAAATCTTTAACATAGAAAAAGATAAGTAAATGAAGCGGAGGTATATTAGATTTTAATATTGTGGTAAATACCTATATTTTTTTTAAATACAAGTCATCGATTATCTCGAAAACGGTTAGTCTCGTCTAAATAAGATAAAAGTACATCTTCCTTTATTTGTATTTTGTACGTTTCTACGAAAAAATAGTATCATTTTTGCGAAAAAATATCAATTGTTATCAATTTTAATAATAATATATCTACTCCTCATTCTAACGAGAAATAGTCGGGGCGGGAGAGGAGACGTCATATTATTATTACGCAGGCCGCATTTGCGCCTAGGACTTACATTGGTAGGCCCAGCCACCATTCACTGAAGGAATGAGGGAAACGTGGAATACCTCATTAATTCGGGGGATGGTCAATCGTCGACCGGTATCAAGCTCTCACATTGATCCAAGTCAACGTTCTTCTACCTTACTATACCCGCAGAGAAGGTGCCAATTTTTCTCCATAAATATAGCTGATCTACGGTCTACCAGCCACAAGATTCGAATCTGCGGTGGGTGGCAAACATGATTCAAGTACTGACGCCTTAAGCCTTGTCCTCATGAACACGAAATTCACGAAAAATTGCGCAAATTATTTAATGGCGGGGAAACTAATTTTTTAGCGAATTTTGCCAACTGCAACATTTTCTATAATTTTCATCATAAAACTGCCTTTGACTATCATTGACATAAGCTTAAACTTACTAACCTCATAAAATGATTAAATTAGCGATAATAAATATTTCTGTTTTGCGTAATTCGTGGATAGTAGACACTTCCCGTCATTAATAATTTAAATCCAAATCTGGGAAATTCGTGAGAATTTTTGCGAATTTTGCATTCATGAGGGCAAGGCTTTGCACTGCTCGACCACTGACCAACTCCAATCGTTATATTTTATAGCTATGTTCATGAGATTTGCACATTTTTTTCGATTAATTTTCCAAATAATGAATTTACAAACAAAATTGTATATAAATTGAATACAGTTATACGGTTTTCTGTTATAAATAAAAATATGGTTTTTTAGGTGTATGCACATCTGACACTTTCTATTTTGTCATATTTTTACAGTCTATCACTTCCCATCTATTTGTAACACTCCGTTTATTCATATTTTTATTTATTATTTTATTTCGTCTTACCACGTACTAATCAGGAGCGAAATTAAATAACAATTCCCAGCAACTAACTTAGACGACTTGATAAGGATATACATTAAAGGACAATTGGATTGATCAAATAGAAAACTGTTGTTTTGTTTTCCACGTGTTCTTGCTGACGAGTGCGGCAAAAAAGTTTCAACGAATGTTGGGGCGTGAAATTCAGTGCACTTAAGTGAAAAGACTAACGTTTGAGAACACTCACGATTTGGTTTATCCAGCAAAGTGAACTCGAAGTCTTATATTTCGTTTACAAAAGACGATAACTTAGTAAAAGGTAACAATAGGCCACTATGTAAAAGAAAATAAAATAATTAAACTAAATAAAAAATTAACAGCTTTAGAAACTTACTATTGGCGTAGGTATGGGTACCATCGATCATTATTTGCCAAAAAAATATATATCACCCGGTAAAAAATTTAAAATAAAATAGGTCATCGTATGCGCCATTCTATTATGTTTTAGTTTGTCGTTTCTTTTTAAATAATGAAAAAGAAAATTGAAAAAAATTGATTTGATCCAGTGCATTTTTACGATACCCATTACATTACTTAAAATAATAATAAAATAATTAATTAACAATGGAAATACTTTACTATGATTTATTATAATAAAAGTTGGAAATGTTCAACCAAAATTCATGCCTCAGATCTTCTTAAAATTGCAGCTCGAACACGTTCAATAATTCCAGGAGGTGTATAATTTGTTGACGTGCTTCTCAAATTCAATATGAACCTTGTAACTAATGTCTTGAGATGTCTCTAAACAAAAAAATCAATGGGATTTATATCGGGTGATCTGAGTGGCCAAGGTTGACCTGGTTCTGTGCCTCGTCCAATTTTTCATTTACAAATTCACGAGTAGGCAAATTAAATGTGGAGAAGCCCCGTCGTACATAAACCACATTCTTTGTATTAGCGCATGTGGAACACCATCCAGTAGTCTAGATACCGGTTAAGTTCTTGGTAAAAAGTAAGGCCCAACAAGAAGTTTTCAATAATCCCCAACCATACATTAAAAGAAAACTCATGTTGAAATCGAGATTCCATTACGGTATTAGGATTTTCATCAGACGTGTTTATTGTAGAAGTTCATTACAGTATATCTGGAAAAATTAACTTCGCCGGTATACAGTATGCTAGCGGTAAAGTCAACATTTTGTTAATTTTCTTACAAAATCTAGTGGCAAAATTGTAGGCGAGCAGAATAGTCTTGCGGCAGTAAAGCTTGAACCCTTTGTATGTGATACGGGTATAACTGTTGATGCTTCAGAATGGAGCAAACTAATATACAGTATGCGCCAAAAGTATGGAATAAATTCAATAAAAACGAAACAATTATTTTTTTGGGAAAAATCCTCGAACGGTCGATTTTTAATTTAAAAAATACATATTTTAGCGTAAAATGCGATTTTCAAATGTCATTTGTTTTCGAGTAATGACGTCATCGATTTTTTTTAAATGGCAACACCATATTTTTTTCTTTGATTCTGAAAGATCGTTTAATTCTCTATCGTATTTTTTAAATTAAAAATCGACCTGTTCGAGGATTTTTCCCAAAAAATAATTGTTTCGTTTTTATTGAATTTATTTCATACTTTTGGCGCATACTGTATGATTCACAGTAAGATTTGCAGCGATCCTTCTGATACTAGTATTTGGGCCTTCTTCAATTTCATGTAAAATAGCTTCTTCCAACTCAGGAGTTCTAATTCTCAAACGTCTAGAAATTGGGCCGTTTTGAAATGAGCCTGACTCCGAAAGACGTTAAGAAACATTTCTGAACATTCTTGGATTTGGAAATCTTTCCATATTAACTCGCTTTGCCCCAGTACCATTTCTATCTGCAAGACCATATTGGCCATTTCACTATTTGAATATTCATAAGGCATAATTGAAACTTAATATTTTTAAAAAATAAATTTAATTTGGCAATCCACAATATTAAATAAGATGACAGCTTATTATTATTATTATTATTGTTTTTCATGGCCTTTCTAGATATGTTATTGTGTTAAGTAACTGTGTAAAAATGCACTTGATCAAATAAATCAATTTTGTTGTTAATCGGTTTGGAATACAAAAAAGTGTAAAGGAATAAAAAGTAAAAATATAATACAATGGCGCATATGATGACCTATTTTATTTGTAATGTTTTATATAGTCATATATATTTTTTTAAACAAATAATGACCATTGATATCCACAAGTCTGCCACTGGTAAGTTTTCAAAGCTGGTAATTTTTTGTTTAATTTAATTATTTTATTTTTTTATATCGTTTCCTATTGTCATATCAAGTATGTACACCGAATTTGGTTAAATTATCTCAAGCAGTTTAGAAACTAAAAGCGTTTTTTTTATTTTTGACACGCTGTGGCTGGGCAATGGCTGTCCTAAGACCTCACATTTATATAACAAACAGAATACGCCCCTAAACTTTTAGCATCTACTTAAGAAACACCCTGTATAACGGTTGCTTTACAACTTCGCAATGAAGTTTACTAAAAAAGTAATATCACCAAACATTGCACTTTACCTTTGCTGCCCCCCCCACGACGACGACACTGGTTGAAAATTTACAAACCGCAAGTCTTAAAAATCCTAACTTGTTGGCGGAGATCGTTTATCACAATCTCTCAACCCCCAAATTAGGAGAAACATTTATTTCCGAGGACTAGGCATCATAATTCGTCAGACGGCTGGCACAGTTCCGGTTGCGGATTACCCGATATTACGATCGAATGAATACTGGGCTCTAGTCAATCATCTAGGGAGTCGACTTTTTGTATTCGTCTATCACACTCGATAACGCAGACGGTAATAATAGTTGGCCGCGCGGCAACTAATGCTGGCAGAGAAAAATTGATGAAACAACAATTGCTCGTTGAAGGGTGGCTGTGAAAAGCGCTCTGAACAATCATATTAGTTTTTATAATAGAAGCTTCCCTTTGCTTTGTGGTTTGAAGATATCCGTTGGATCTAGTGATGTTAAATTACTTGTAATTTATGGAAATGTAACCTTACGGGTAATATTTCATATAAATTACAAAACAGCTTGTATTTTATGAAATTTAAATTTTACACTTTAAAATCTACACCTTCTAATGCTACAACTGAATGATTCAAAATAATATTTTATGCAAAATATGTAAATTTTTGTTCATACAACGTGTAACTAATATAAAGAAATAACGACACGGCAAGAAAGCTATACTAATATCAAGATTAATACACTTATTCCAACTCTAGCTTAGTTTCACTATTCCTCAAGTATAGTAATATGTACTTTATTGAAATATTAACTTATTCCTGTATAATTAAATTATATATTCTTTATTTAAGAATAAAAATTACTTGAAATCAAGAAAACTGTTATACTTTATATGATATAAAGTTACGTTTGTTTAAATAACTATTTTGTTTTATTTAGATAACATAAATTACTTGAGTCAACAATTGTTATTCTCAAATAAAGTGTGTTTTATTTATTTGAAGTTTTAGGTGACTTGAAAGAATTACTGCAAATATTTGAAATAATATTAAATAATTTTGAATAAAGTAAATAATAAAATTACATTAAGAAAAAATAAAACTGTACATAATTAGTATTTCACTATCACCTATCTTATATAAATAATTATATACTACTCACTCAGTAGTACTTAATAATTATTTATATACGAAAAGAACGACATAATAGCAAACTGGCAAAATCATTCATTTGCGGCACATCAGACATATACTGCTTTTGAGCTTGTTAGCTCTCCTCAGTATGCTATAGAAGGCGAAGCAATCAGACAGAAGGGAACCGGAGTAGAAATGATTGTAACATTGTATAACTACATCTTGTGGTCACATGCTGAATCTAGTTATCCATATAAATAATAAAATACTACTGAGGGAGTGGTATTTAATTATTTATATAAGGGAATAAAGACTTATAGCAAACTGTCAAAAGTCGTTCATTCGCGGTAAACCAGACATATACTGCTTTTGAGCTTGTTAGCTTTCTTCGGTATGCCGAGATAATCGACGACATATCAGACAGAAGGGAACCTGAGTAGACGTGATGCAACATGTACCAACATCTTGTAGTCACGTGTTGAACCTGATGGTCCATTTGCGCATACAACTTTAATATAATTTGTAGTAAATATTACTACACCTACGTATCTAATTTTGGTAATGACAACTACAAGTGTTAAGTAAGTGTGTGAAGAATATATAAGTATTTTAAAAAATGTACTTTATTACTGAATTAATCCATATACACCTGAATGAAGTTTACAATTTTAAATATATCGTAGTATTATTATTATTTTATTAAGTATATGTACTTAAATACAGATTATATTTTTTCCATGTATAGAATATAATAGTAAAAATAAAATAAATTAAATATTCAAAGATAAATATCTAGGTTTCTATTTAAAACAGCTTTCTTTTCTTGAAGCATTTATTTTTCCCGAACATCATGGGTCGGTCAGTGGTCGCGCGGTTTAAGGCGTCAGTACTTGAATTGAGGTGACTAGATCGGAGTTGGTTCGAGCCCAGCTGCCGGTAGACCGTATATAACCTATATTCGTGGAGAGGATTGGCACCCTCTCTGCGGGTATGGTAGGGTGGAATAATGTTAGCTTGGGTCAATGTGAGAGATTGATACCGGTTGATATTTGACTACCCCCCTAATTAATGAGGTTTTCCAGGTTTCCCTCATTCCTGCACTGAATAGTGGTTAGGGCCTACCAACGTAAGTCGTTCCTGGGCGCAAATGCGGCCTGCTTAATAATAATATGCCCCCCTCTCCCGCACAAGTCTCCGACTTCTGGGCTAATCCCTGTGATTAGAATGAGGGGTAGAGATATTGTTATTATTATTATTATTATTATCTGTCAAATTTTAACGGTAAAGTCTACTACTCACTTTTTGATTTCTTCTAATAAATACTATTAAAATCTCGTTTTAATTAATGCATTTATTCTTGAAAATTTTAAAAGGTTTTTAAAAGAGTAAAAAAGTGTTTTTAATAAAACCCAAAAACCACATCAAACAGCAACCAACTATGATAATACTGTTTTGTTACTTTTTAACAATAACTATTGACTTGAAAATATTTACTTTTCATTGACAATTGGATTATGTTTCATTATTACCATTGTTATTTACAACTTTAAATTTCTATCTTTGAAATTAGGTATTTATATAAATACGTATATCTGAATTATTTTTTGTTAATTTTGAACTCATGTTCACTTTTGAAAATAAACTAGGCCTTCAGACATGTGAACAATTCAGTATAGTTTATCAGTTTAAGCGCTGCAATGTGTCGTCGTGTTTCAGTAAATGCAAACTTCCCTAAACTTGTCTTAGACTGCAATTTCTGTAGTTATAATCTGACGCTTCTCGACAATATAAACTTGATATCATAGAGAGTCTTAAACTCCTACAATATTAATCCAATTTAGCCAGTTAATCTAGTTTGTGATACTAAAATTATCTCAAATACTGGTACTTCTTAAAGGGAGTCGGTCTGAATCTTTGGAAAATATATTATTTCGTTTGGAAACTTAGTTTAAATTTTAGATTGCAACAAGAAACAAAACTGTTACTATCAATTTTTAGAAAACTCTTTTTGTGTAAAAACCCAATGGTGTCCGTTATTTTTTTTTGTGTGTCATAATGACCGGATGTGACATATTTGCGAAAATAATATTTTACGTTGAAGCAAAAATGCGTATTAAAAGTAAAATACATAAAAAAAATCTTTTCTCTATAGGTTTATTAGTTACTATGATTTGGTTTTTATGATTACACGGAAAAAATCGAAAGGCAGTATTGGCTATAAGATTGTAGCTCGAAAATTGTATTATAGCTATTTATTGTTTAAACGCGGGAATATATAATATATATATATATATAAACGCGTTCGATAGTTTAATATTCTTAACCAGATAAAAGACAATTAAAACATGAATACAACGTTTTATCCATAGTCACATCACGATCATATTTTTAGAGTCAGAATCATTGGAATTTAATAAAAAAATATTCGCACGACTTGATATTTCTTAGTACTCAATGAAACACAAACTTGATATTGCAAGGAGAATGCAAGGAAAATATAGCTGCTCTTTACAAGAAGGGACATCCGTAACTTGTGCAAATTCTTCACAAACTTCGGCAGATGCGTTTCGAAAATGATGGTAACAATGCTAGAAGGGTTGCTATTTACGGAAAGGAAGTTAAATGTGATAAATCAAAAAACAAAATGTGTATTACTATTAATGTACATGTTAATGTTAATAAGTAAATAACTTAAATTTGATTTATTATAGCTTTATTATTTTTTCATTATTATAATAGTGAAATAAACTATATTCCGCTATTGGATAAAGTATCACTTTAAACGGTTTATATTTTTATTATTGTCATTAATTTTATATTATCATAAACAATGACTTCTAAAATTTTGTAGATGAAGTTAATAACAATAATCGAATATGAATCTTGACTACATTATTATATTACGAGTATTTGGAAAATAGTAAACCTCAATATAATTTTCATTCTGAATATGTTTCTTGTATCAATTTTATGAAATGATTGTAGCAATAATTCACAGAGCTCATTGATAATATATTGGAGTAACAATAATAACCAGTTTAGTATATAATGCTTTGTGGCTTCTCAGGTCCATCAGGAAGTAGTTAATTGCCACTAGATGTAGCTTTGCTACATTTTGCGTGCGCAGTTCAGTAGATGTTTATATTTCAGTTATAGTTCTTTCGATAACTCAATGAAACTCGACAGAGCATCTATTAAATCATTAAAGATTTATCTATTTATTTATTTATTTTATCTACACTGTTAAATAGGTTTTCGCGCACCTATAGAATAAAAGAGTGCAGAATGTATACAAATAACTAAATCTATGTTAATGAAATGAAACAAAAATCATGCAACAAAAATTATTTAAAAATCTAAAATTTTAGATAATTAAGAATAAAAAAAATTATAGATTCTACGCATAAAACTTATAGGAGAATTTTGCAGCAAGTGGGTTCCCGCTATTTCTAGATGGAACGTTTTTATTTGCCTCTCTTGTCTTGATATGGTTGCGGCAAGAATTCAGATGACTTACTTCACGACTGCAATGCACGGAAAATGCAATGTAAAAATGTTGGACTCAATAATGAGTCTAATCAAACAGTGAAATTTCATTATATCGATATGAAGAAAGTAATTGTATTTTTATGTTATAAACTGCATAAATTATTTATGTAAAGGAAAAATATACTCATATTAAGTAATCTATTCTCCGATTACGGCTCAATTAGCTAATTAGTAGTTATAGCTTTATTATATCTTCAATATATTAACTGCCCTTTGCTTATTTTTTAGCTTAGAAAGACATGTATATACAGGTACTGAAGTAATAAAATATTATGGTTTTACGGCAATTTTTTATTAAAGTTTGGTACATGCACATTTAGGTTATTTGTACAAAACAGAACACTTAACGTTATACAAAACATATATAACAATGTAAAAATATATTCATAGAACTAAAGTTAACATTTAAAATATTCAAACGAGATCCATGATGGTCTTATACTAACTATTACAAAGTAATATTAATTACATAGATAAGTAGGTACCTAGAACTTAAATTATGCTAATCCTCCAGAAGCCCCTGTTCAAATATGTATAAAATATAATTCTAATAGAAAATAATATATTTTTTATATATTATGTAAGATGAACAAATCAACAGTGGAATATTCAATTTTTGTAGATGCAAGGATACCAATGTTTCTTCGCTTCAATAATTATGTATAACTTACATACCTATTACTTCTTAATCTCATTTAGGTTATGTTAAAACCAGCACTAGACAAAACTATTTATAGTACCAAAAACACTCACTTGTCACTCTAGATATGATTATATTGCCAGTCACTACTCACTAAATTAATTTGCATATTTTTATATTCAATTATATAGTAAATTTGGTATGTTAAGTAATTTTACAATGTAAAAATGGATTTCACGTTGCTAATTGTAAATGTATTACAATATATTCATACATAGGAAGTTTACGGTTTTGTTGTATATTGGCAGTTTTATTATAAAGTTACAAGCGTCAGTGTAATATCATCATTATTTTTATTTTAAGACAATTATAAGGATATTCTTACAAAGTATATTTGTAAAGTTACTGGCTTTTTTTTCAGTGTATGGTTGTAAATAAAATTATTTTTTACGTTTTGCCTGACGTTTGAGATTTTTGTCGGAGGACAGCAGTAGGGATGTTTTTTGAGGGCAGCCTTCTTCTCTTGCCTTCCATAGCAAAAATCTCCAATTTGTGACAAGGACCAGTCATAGCTGGGAAATCACGAAAAAATTACCCTCAAATATTATTTGAGGCGCTCGGGAAAGTCCAAGAAGCGCGTACCTTATTTATAAAGTGTTTCATTATTTTTTCAGTATTTGTAATACTGCAGTTAAAATGCAATTCTGGTTGTAAATACAAAGACTCTTTATACAGAAAACATTGAAGACACACTCATGTGCAAAATGGCCGTCGGCATTTCAATTTGTCCACTGGAAGCAGAATTACGGTCATTCAAAATAACCAACACGAGCAAGCAAAGCAAAACTTTGGAATTATGTATATGTCTATAGTAATATGTATTTCAAACAGAGCTACATCATAAATTCTAAATGAACGGAGCATTTGTGAATCCCACAGATGGCCTGTTCTCACACGATGATATACAAAACAGAGTTTTTGTCAGCGCGATGTTTTATTAAAAGAGAATGCAGAAAGCAGGTTTTCAACAAATTACAAATAATTTTCCGTGGCATATTTCTCTTTTAAACATTTTATTATGTGGGAATGCTGTGTAATTTACTGACAAGTATCAAAATATTATTGGTTATTAAAAATGGTTTTCCGCTGTGTATTCTTTACAATTCAGTTTACATATAAATCATTGAAAGAAGAAAAAGATAATTAATTTAAGATTTATTTAGATGACTATCACTTACTTCGAGTTTTGCATTTTTTACCTATTTTCATTAATATTTATTAAATACCTACTTGTACCTTTAAACTTAGTATTAACAAAATTTATGGATATCTATTCCTTAAACTTTGGTATTATCATTAAATACAAAGTGAGTTAAAAATTGATGTAAAACATTTAACTGAAGATCCTTCTTGGAAAGACAAAGTTTTTATGCAAATAAAAACATACCACCTTAGGGTGTTGAAATTTAGGAAAATGGAATCACTATGGTGAACCTTTTTCTTAAAAAACTATATTGCGCCACTGACTAATATCAAAAATAATCAATTTTTTAGATTAAGCTATTTTTTACTACGAAAAATTATTCCTACATTATTTCAGTAAATAGCGCCCTTTTTAAGTAAATCTATTTTTTTATGGAAATAAGTACGTATTTTCAGTAACTGAATTAAATACCCAAAAAATCAAAGCTGTTGCTGTCATTAAAAGTAATTCTTTGTTTAATCTAGTAAATAATTGTTTGAAAATTCATTTACGTCTATACATTTTTTTAGTGGCTTTAATGCACAAGAAGTCCCTGACATCGTTTCCCTATGTTTTTTTAAGGGAAATAAAAGAGAATACTACTGTAAATTTCCAAATAGAAAAACCACAAATAAAGTATTTACATCAACCTTCCAAAGTTTGAGTAAGCTTGGACTTTCAAAGGCTGAGGTATCGCGAAGATAAAATGTTGCAGAATGAAGAAGTTGTAATGCAGTTTTAGAGAATACTATTACAAGTACGCATTGAGTTTCTGTGCAGTTAAAATTTTCACAAAGTTTTGTTTCGAAAACTGGAGGTAGGTACCACACTTAGGCACCCTTACCACTATACAGGTGTTCAAGCTCTTCGTCCTGGAGATGCTGAGTATATATATATTTTCTAGCAATATTTGAGGAAGAATCTTTAATGACCATTTATTGGAGTTGCAAGAACTTAATAATCACATGAACGTAAATAGCTACAAGGACTTTCTCGAAAACTATTTGTATGACTTACTAGAAGACATTTCATTGAACGTCAGACAATAAATTTCCAACAATATGGTGCACCTCCTTACAATGGCAGATTTGTGAAAGAGTTCCTGAATAATATAACTTTCATGATAGATGGATTGGCTGATTTAGTCCTGTGAGGTGGCCTCCAAGAAGTCCCGACTTAAATCCGCTAGATTTTTTTTATACAGATTTTTTAAGCAACGGATTTACAGCAAAGTAATTAACACTAGAGAAAATTTGCAAGAACTGCAATTACATTGGCTGCAAATGAAATTCGTGGTAACTTTAATATGCACCATGTATACATTGCTTACACGACAGTGTCAAGCCTATACTCGGCTGAAGATTGGCAGTTCAACATTTCGAGTGACAGTTGGTCCAAATTAAACATTTTTTGCAGAATTCAATTTGCTTTAGCTATTTCTGAGACAAACGCATTTCTCATGGTAAAAAATTACCCTGTACAATAGGAAATAATAGTACATTATACTATAAGGGAGAGAAATGCGTTACTTTGGCAGAGGTGCAATTTGAAACCCGAGGGCTACAATGCACCGAGGACAAAATAGCATCTCTCCCGAATGGTATATACTATTTTTTCCACGGTCCCATTAACTTAAAAATACATATTTTGTCATTATGAAGTAAGTAGCACCAGAATTATTGTATTCGGATTTGAGCATTTATTTAGTAGTCGTTGAGTTATTGTCATAACAATAATAAACAAACAAAAGGAATTGTCAAATTAAGGTGCTAGTTTGGTTTAGTTTAAAGTTTGTTTAGTGCACAATGAATAATTGTGAGTAGGAAGAGATTGTGGAGGCTGCAAATATTGCAATAAGCAATTTGCTGCCTACGAAGTCAAGATCTTTATACGATATAGCCTACAATCGGTTCAAAAAGTGGTGCGCCGAGAAAAAAGTTTAAGTATACAGTGAGAATGTTTTGTTGGCATACTTCAGTGAAAATGCAAAGAATTACAAGTCTTCCACATTATGGGCGCAATATTCTATTATTAAGCCATGCTTGATAATTTACGACAACATAGATATAAGCAAATTCCCCAAGCTGATCGCATTTTTGAAAAGAACCGGTGACGGATATCAAGCGAAAAAATCGAAAATATTGACAAAGGGTGAAATCGACCGTTTTCTATCAAGTGCAGATGACAAAGAATTCTTAATGATTAAGGTAAGATTACTTTTGTTGTTAGGTATTTCAATTATTAAGTATTTTGATTTTTTATAGGTTGGATTAATTCTGGGGATTGCCGGAGCTTGTCGAACTGATGAACTAGTCAATTTAACTGTAGATGATATTGAGGATGTAGGCTCTTCCTTGATTGTAAAAATTCCAAACACTAAGACAAAGATTCCACGAACCTTTCTGGTTACCGATGTGGGAAATATGCTTGAATTGTTTCGAAAATACCTGTCCCTTCGTCCTCCCCACGTCAAGCATAAGCGCCTTTTTTTGTACTACAAAGCAGGAAAATGTAGTTCGCAGCCAGTTGGCAAGAATATCATGGGAAAAATTCCGATTGTAGTAGCTTCGTATTTAAAATTACCTGATGCTGCATGTTATACTGGTCACTGCTTACGAAGATCTTCAGCGACATTACTGGCAGATGCTGGTGTAAATATCACGACAATAAAGCATCATGCTGGTTGGAAATCAACGACAGTCGCTGAGGGTTATGTCGAGAACTCCATTGAAAATAGGACCAAAATTGCTAAGCAGGTTTTAGTAGGTACCACTACTAACGCAATCACAAAAACTGTAAATGTAAGCGAAAGTAATATTCCTTCTAATATTAATTTTGAAAATTGTACAAATGTAACATTTAATTTAAATGTCAATAAATAATTTCAATGTTATCTTTTTTGCATGAAAAACCTTCTGCATAATGTAAACTCCCTTGGGAATAATCGACTACTTCTGTTTTAATTTTGACGTCATAGAAACTGATTTCTACTCCCGACCGTGGAAAAACTTCTTTATACTCATTATTCTATTGATGCAATGCTTGACTTAATCTGGTACAGGCATCTATAAATTTTATAGAATAATTTGCTAATTGATAATGGAAATACTTATTAGTCTATATTATGGCGAAGGTGCCAATGTCAAGAAAACATATGTTTCCTATCCACATGTTACCACTGAAATTATGTCGACTAGTCAGTTTTACGCAGAATTTTTCAAGTCTTTATTATAATTACTTTTTAGGATAGTTTGCCTAGCACTCACAAATAATATTCTGTAATCGATTTCAAGTCTTTTAAATATGTCTATTAACAGAAAAATAAATTAAATTTCAATGTCCCATTTTTAATAAAATAATGTGACTTAAATATAGGTTTAAATCTGTCTTGTTTCATACATCTATGTTATGTAATTTAGAATATGTGATCTTAAGTTGTCACGCTAGATGGAAGTCAATTCAACTGTTTCGCTAAACGCACTACTCGTATAAAGTTATGACTTTCCTTTACTTCTTCCATTTTTACCTGTCTCGGATCGCCTGATTCTATTTAAACGTAAGCTGTTATTATCAATTATTTTCAGATACAGAATGTATATAAATTAATAAAATAATTCACCGATTCTAGGATGCCCATTTATTTTGTTCTTTCTGCATTTTAAGCCCTACTTTATTGGTATCAAAGAATATGATTTAGGGCATCCTATAAACTACATTTTTGTAAGAAAACTGAAATAACACACATCAAAATCGGATTACTGGAGTTATTTTCAAATTAGTTTCAAGATTCTAAGAGACCTCTTAAAATTAAAATATCTGAATTATCGGATGATGACATAACCTCCAAGATGTAACAATGAGCAAGCTACATATGGTAAAACAAAATAATTTGTTTACTTATTGATAATAATAAAAATAAGAATTGACATATTATGACCTTATACACGGTGTAGTATAAGGTGTCTGGTAAGTATATGGCATACTTTCGGCAGAGTATATGGGATGCCAAAATAACCCTTGTTTGTCATAAAAAAAATCTTAAAGTGCCTCTTCACGGAGATACAAGACACCTAAGGGGTACCCAGCGATTTATCTTTTCGGCTCTAGCTTTTGAACCGACGTGTATAATTTAAATATAAATAAAAATATTTTATGTAGGACATACAGGCTCATAACAAAATACTATAGTAGATGTTTTACACTGTTAGGGAAGTTAGGAATGGACCTATCGCCACACTCGTTGGGCCAAAATTTTATTATGCGTCATTTTATAGAGGTGAAAACTGAATTTATAAATACATTGGTCATTCCTCTTTAAAAAAGGTACTTACGTTTATTCTGATGAAATTAGCCGTTTTCGTAAAAAAAATAGTTTTTGTATAACAGGTCAATAAAATAATAAATCAAAATACTGCAACAAAAGACGTCGTTTTTATGTCGCTAAACTGTGTTATTGACAACACTTGTCAAAATTGTCAGATTGATTGAGGACACAAGACTAAATAATGGAGCATTATTCATACATCGAATATGCTGACATATGCATCTAATTTATAGACAAGCACTCGGCAATTGTGTTGAGGCAAGAAGAATTTATTCTGATACATTTCCAAATCGACGTTTACCGCACCAAGAGACTTTTGAAAGAGAAAGCGGCAGAAAGTGAAACGGACGGACATGGATGATTTAAATACTATTTATTTTAACATTTTATTAATAATAATACACATTTATTTACCAAAAAATTATAAAATCATGACGTAATCTTGGTAAGGTAGTGTAGATGGGTATTTTTTCAGAGTGCACACAATTATGTGTGTGTGTATATAAATATTGATTTTTAATATTTTTCTTGTGGTATTTTTGGTTTTTGTAGGAGTATGATAAAAAAATATATATAAATTAGTTTCTGTTGTATCGCGGATTGGAACTTTCCTCGTCATTTTTAAAAATCATTACTGCAGTAAATTTTAATGAGTAAACACCATTTTGTTAAATGTGGTCCTGTTATGATGATTAGTTAATGTTTGAGCTTGTACTGTAGTGTTCTTGAGGGACACCCTACATATGTTTATATTTATAGTAAAGGATGGTAGGAGCGCGCTCCTTAGCAATAACCATCCTTCGAGCGGTGCAAATTGGACAAAAGAACAGCTATATGAATGTAAGTTTGATGACAATGGTAAAAAAAGGAAAATTACTTATATTTTGTATTTTTATTGGTTACTAAATGTTTTTTTTTCTAATTTGTTTTAGTATTGCTCTAGAAGAAAAAAAAATAATTTTTTCGAAACGTTGCTTGAAATTTAATATTGTTGTTTTAATATTCTTGACGTAAAAACCCACTAGAGGAACCAATTCTTTGCAAATTTTACGGAAGGTCACTATCCTACACTCATTTTAATAATATTTATATAACTAAATAAATTACATATTGAAGTAGGTAATGACATATATACAGTACAGACAAGCATTACAATTTTATTGGTTGAAGTAACTATTAACTCACTTACCCTTACGATGTTTTAGAAAGGTATTTTAAGCTAATATAAATCAAATCTCCTACAATTCCTACCAATGAAGTCATATGTATGTTCTCTGATAACAAACATCTAGGTATGCTAATGAACAATTCCACAGACAAAGCTCTATTCAATAATTATCTAAAGAAAATAAACTAATTTACTAACCTTCTAATGAAACACTCTATAAATATCTAACTTTTTGGCAGTGGGAACACGATAACGTCAACCACAATAGATGAGATCTGACCTATTTCTTCATTTTTAGGATTGCTTCTTCAGGTGGTCTCCTTTAAGTTGAATCAAATATCTAACTATAAAAATTATTATAAAAATTAAAATTATTTGAAGTTAAATATCGACAATGACAAAAAATGACATCCTGTCAACAAACAGTAAAAAAATGTTACAAAAGCTAATAATAAGGAATATATGGGTAGATATTGTGGGTGTAATTCAACGCAGGTTGGGGCTTTTGTCCACTGAGTAGTTAGTTTCACACAATATTATTAATACCTAAAAATATATAAAAACAATATTCCCCTTTTATATTTAAAAAATATCCTGCAATGCAAATAGATAATGCTGCAACACAAAGTAATATTCCTGAAATTTGCCGATCTGCGCAAGAAATTAGATTGGGATCTATGGTACAGCGACGTGCAGTTCGCCTAACTGCAATTGTCTATGTAATTAACCCGCTCAGTCATGCAAAATAAACTCGGTAAAACGTGTGACAAAGACGGTCCCTTCGGTACATTCCATCCCGGCAAATAATAGATGTTCCAGCCGAGCTAATTTATAGACCCCAGTCGATTATCGAAGTTTTAGTGGTCACCGCCGCTGTTTGGCTGCTCGGGGGTGTCAGGTTTGGGAGCGGCCCTTTCATTAGGCGGGCGGCGCGCCGGGCCGCGTGGAATTACCGACCGGGTCCTTTTTAATTGCGCCCTATAAAATATGGAATAGGCCCGTAATTGACTGAGAACTTCGTCGTCTATTTGCGGAAATTGCGGCGATTATTACAAACCTTCCTGTATTGGATGTTGTTATTGTAATGCAGATAAACTTATACGCATAAAAAAATAAAAAGAAATATTTAATATCGTGCAAGACGTTGGTACACCGTATGACATCCGACTAGTGATTATTGGGACTACAGCTAGTGATCACAAATGCAGATTGTTCACATACCACAAAAAAGGCTTTTAAAAAGGCGTTTCAAAAATAACTAATACTTTTAATATTTTTTTATAAAACTCTTCTTTTCGAGATAAATTCTGTTTTTGGGCATACAAACGTTAGGGATCATCCCAAAATGGATTGCACTTAATATTTTTGTATTTCAAATTACAAAGGATAATTTGTAATGTTCTAACTTGTTCTAAAGTGTTCTAACTTATTTTATACATAGTGTACACACAAATAAATGTTATGTATCAATGTAATTTTGTGTGTTAAGGAAAACTGGGATTTAAGAAACACATTAGTTATACAGCAAATTTATACTAAAATTTAATTGAAAACTGTAATTTTAATTCACTAATTCAACATTTTAATTGCGCCACATGCTTGAGTAGCGCCGAAGGCAATAAAGAATATCTGATATTTCGCATTTGTAATTCGCCTTTTCATTAGATGAATATTCTCAACTAATCCGGAATAAACGTCGTCTTTCATAAATTCTAAAACACTGAAGTCCAATGGATTAAAATTGGGGGAGCCTGGTGGCCACTAAATAGTTGCATCTTTTCCACTTCCAATGCATCGATTTGGAAAAACCTAACATTTAATCCAAAATAAGGTGGAGCACCGTCAAATTGCATTCACATATTTTGGATGAACAGTGACAAATTGTCGAGTAAAGTGAAAAAACCATTTTGCAGAAAATTGATTAATGTCTTGGTAGACTATGTGTAAGGTAGCTTAGCAATTAGTGTAAAT
Organism: Monochamus alternatus; assembly: GCA_037114965.1. NCBI lineage: Eukaryota > Metazoa > Arthropoda > Insecta > Coleoptera > Cerambycidae > Monochamus > Monochamus alternatus. The sequence goes on along the minus strand of CM073429.1, from coordinate 76,346,870 downwards.
CTGTTTAATAACTAATCTGTCCCTTTAATCCTTGTGTTTTCCTTAATAAATGAATTTACATCGATAAAAAACATTTATTTTTGTAAAAATGATACATCTGGTTAACACTATATTTAGAAACACTCGGTACAAAATAAGTTAGAACACTTTAGATCAAGTTAGAACATTATAAATTGTTTCTTTTTAATTTAAAAATGTTATTACGGGCAACTCATTTTGCTGCGACTATCTGAATGAAGAGTTTTATGAAAAATTATGATGCGTAATAAAATATTCTAAACAAAATTCTGCATGCCTTTATAAAAAATCGTTCGTAGGCGTACATCAGAAAAAAATGGGGAGATAAAATAACCCCGCTCTACTTTTATTTTGTTCAATAACCAGAAGTATATCTATAAAATTTTCAAGTGATACGCGAAAATCTAAAGAAATTACAGTGAAAAAATAATTTTGAAAGTTCAAATTTTACACCCTGTATCTTTTAAGGGATGCATTTTTTTATATAAGTAGGTACGATTAAATCACACATCACATTTTGCCGCCAAAAATAAGCAATTAATCGGATGACCTGCATTTTCGTTACATTCATTCAATTTCATTTTCAACGTCAACGAATTTTTAATTTTGGATGATCAATTCTAGAAAAATATACATTCTATTCAATCATCAGATTAGTTAACTAAGTCTTAACCGAAACTCAAAATACCAATACATCCATTTAATCATCTTTCGAATCAGCATCTTCTAACCAGTATCCTCTAACTATATAAATTTGAAAAGATTTTGAGACAATATTTATTTAATAATTACTCTCTATTTTTACTTAAGATGTCTCTAATTCTTTAGTATAAAACATGCTGCAGATTTCTATAGTTTTTTCTACTTTCACAAAAATTTTGAAACAATAAATTCTATATACTAAGTAGTCATAATTCAAGCGTAGCCAAAGTGGGTCAAAATAAACCTATTTACACCAAATTACCTTGGTAATATTATCAAAATTTTGTCGATTAATGAAAATTTCAAGAATAACAAAGAAATCTACAAATAACATGAAGTTATTGTTAACGAACGATATGTATAATTTTTGTTAGTATTTAACATGTATTTTTATTCTTCAAGCAATAATTGGCAAATTTTAATAATGTAAGATAAGATACGAAAAGTTAATTAAAATGATGTTTATTTGATATCTTACAGGATTTAACACTTGACTACTTTTCAGTATGAATACACCGTTAAACAAAAATGGATCTTCATCTGTGTCAGGATTAACATATTTATTTAATAATATAAACTTTAGGCAATAAACTGAAGCAACACGTGAAATAAATATTAATTTATATTTGTGTGCCCTGGATCTGCTGTGCAGATATATAAATAAATTTACACATTGGGATATATCCAAATTATCTCGTCTCTGGTGACATTCGTTATAGTCCCCATGGGTTCGTAAACGTCCTGTAAATTTCGGTCCCCTTTCATTGTAACATAACTTAAACCCAATTATTAAAGATTTTTAAGTGGCTTCGGTTACCCCTACCAACTAATTAACAATAATAATAATTTCTGATAAGTATCTCCAATATCCTCTAGCCTCTCTAGCCTCTTCTTTAGTATATATTTTTAATTTTTGTCTGATTACCTCTATTTTCCTATATATTATGGAAAACATTAAAAATCACTGTTATACATAAAAAGGATAAATAAAATATAGTTGAGAATTATAGGCCGATAACTATTTTGTGCAATTTTTCCAAGCTATTTCAAACTATGTTACATGACATGATCTACAATAGCATTTATAGAAAAATTACTACGGCACAGCATGGTTTCATGAAAGGTAGGTCTACCACAACAAATCTCCTTTGTTTGACTCAGTTTGACTCACTGCTTTGGATGCTGTTGATTGCCAGCAGTCGACGTTATCTCTACTGACTTCAGTAAAGTATTTGATAGACTGAACCACAATATTTTACTTGCAAAACTTGATACAATCGGTGTAACTGTTACTAATTTAATAAATTCCTATCTAAGGGGTTAGAATTTGTTGAAATTCGTGGTTTCAGGTCTGTAGAATATGTCGCTACTTCCGAAGTTCCTCAGGGTTCGTGTCTTAGACCTATGCTTTTTGCCATTTTTATAAATGACATTGTCAGTCTTTTAGACTGCAATTACCTACTTTATGCGGATGATCTAAAACTTTATTCAGAAATGAATTCTCTTCAAGATGCCATCAATGCAAATGTATTGTCCCTTAGAGTTAACGTCTTACGCGTAGCTAACGCTCTTCTTTGACCTTACGCAAATGTCATGTTATGGCATTCACTAGAAAATCAGTGACAATCAGTTAACAAGAGCTACTAAAGTAAAAGATTTGGGAGTTTTATTTGATGCCAAATTAACATTTTCAAATCATATTAACAATACACTCGCTGAATGTCCAAAATACTTGGGTTTCACAATCAGAAGTACATTTAGAGACCCACGTAATTTCTTTCCTTTATATTGTTCGTTTATCCTTCTTAAACTTGAGTATGCTAGGTTGGTTTGTCTGCTACTCTACATCTATTAACAGTCTTGAAAGCATTCAGAGGAGGTTTTTAAAATAGATGGGGTATATTCCGAGATAAGAATTTACCATTCTGAACTGCCTAATCGCCACAATGTACAGAGCCTTACAAACAGATATCAAATGTGTGTTCTGCTCAAATAACGCTTTATAAATTAATTAACAATTTGATTAACTGTCCAGTTTTGCTAGAATTGTTAAATTTTTATATTCCAAACATTGCTCGTACATTCCTCTATTCTAATGTATTCTACCTATAATAATGTAATGTGTAACAAATTTGATTTGTTTATCTCTTCAGCATGGTTTTATGAACCAAAGATCGACAGCGACCAATTTACTTGTGCTAACTAAGTATATTTCTAACGTCCTAGACCGTTAAGGGCATGTTGACGTAATGTAGACGGACTTCTCAAAAACATTTGCTCGCATATGTTACTCAGTTCTTTTGTCAAAGCTTGAAAACATTAGTTTAGTTTAAGGATAGCCCAGAGTATATCGCATAAAATGGATATAAATCTGATCTGTATATTGCTACCTCAGGAGTACCCCAAAGGTCCAATCTCGGCCTGTTACTGTTTTTGTTATTCATAAATGATCTCTCAAATTATTTTGAGTGTGAGCATCTTCTGTATGCTGATGAATTAAAAATGTTTCACTCCATAATAGTCTGGACGACCCTTTGAGAATGGTGCGATGTCAATGATTTATCATTAAATATTTCTATGTGTAAAATTTTAACGTACTCTCGCAAAAAATCTCCCATTTTATTCCATTACGCTATAAAATAAATGATGTAATACTTACAAAGTGTAATTCTATTCCAGATTAGAAAATTACTTTTGATTCAAGTTTATAGTTAGTAATGCACATTGAAAACATAGTGGCGAGTTGTAGTAGATTTTTAGGGTTCATAATGCGTAATAGTAAGTTACTCTCTAATGAGTTAGCATTGAAAATGTTATTTAATTTTCTAATACATTCGAAACTTGAATATTGCTGACTTGTATGTTTGCCAGTAAATAAATAAATAATAAAATAATAGTGTATAACGTTTTTCGCACAATCGCATTTATCAAATAAAATAATAAAAAAACTATTTTAATTGCTGAAATGGCCTATCTAGCGTGTTTTGAATTTATTTTATTGGAAACTAAAAAAACAATTTGAAGTTGGAACAATTTTGTGTTTTGTTGTCAAAACTGTGCTTATAATGGCTCATAAAGACGATTCAGAGGTAGATTCGGACATTGAAGAATCGTATGTGGGTCATTAATTCCCACAAAATCAAAGGTGAGGTATGAAAAAGTCTATGATGTCTTCAATAAATGGTTGAATGATAAGAAAACGGAGATATCTGAAAAAACTTTGCAGGCTTATTTTGTTCAGAGAAATTTAAGATTGAAGTTTCCAGGAAGCTTATGGGCAGAGTACCTACTCTATGCTTAAAAGTACGATCACTTAAATCATGGTGTCGATATATCGCAATTTAAGAAGTTAGTAGCAAGATGACAGTTGATGACATTACGGATGAAGGTTCTATTGTCACTATTAAAGTGTCTGATACCAAAACACATATTAGTCGAATTTTCACAATCACTGACAAGGCCAATGAAGAAGTCCCTTTTTTGACGATTTCGCGAAAATATACAGGCTTAAGACCTAAGGAGACTAACTCTCGTTCATTTCTCTACTCAGTTCGTCAGGGAAAATATGTAATTCAACTTGTGGGTATTAATACATTTGGACAAATACCACAAAAAATTGGCGAATATTTAAAACTGCAAGATCCAAAATCCTATACTGGACATGCTTTTAGAGAGACGTCTGCGACGTGTTAGCAAATACTGGAGTTGATGTTATGGCACTCAAACGTCATGGGGGCTGGAGGTTTTAGTGATAACATTAATGAATTATTTGATTAACAGAAAATGTAATTTTAGGTCTTCTGGTGTCGCTAAAGGATATGTTGCAGAATCTTTAACAAAGAGACTAGAGTTTGCTGATAAGATTTTACAAACCAACAGCGGCAGTGACTCCATTCCATTATTTGAAGACAGAACTACTGATGTTTGTTCTAATCCTAACATATCTAACTCAATAAGTAATACAGAAAATTCACTTACTGTAAAAGCAATAGATAAAAACGAGGAAAAAACTATTAGGTTTAAAAATTATATAAATTGTACCTTTAATTTTTACAATAAATGAGCCCAGCATTTGTTGGTGAAAAGAATTACTGATTTTTACTTACCGCATTAATGCTGTTATGAACTCAAACACTATTATTTTTTTTATTTCTATGGAAACAAGTCACAGTGTTGTATATTTAACTTACAGAATGTGTCAACAATGATAGTAAGTGCATATTTCAGAACGATTGTGCGAAAAAAAAAATACCATACACAAGTCAGTAAAGGAACGTAAAACTTTATAATAATAATGTATCCAGTGATGTTATATAATTAATTATACCACTGATAGTAGAATAAACCATATTTATTATTTTTCTGTTTCGAATTAATGTAATAGGAAAGTCTCTCAATATTCATTGCTTTTGTTGTAAAATGCGAACCAATTCTGGAGATTGACCAGGTACTTTAAATGAGAATTTTAAACGTAATTTGGGTGTAAATCTAATTTTTCTGACTCGACTAAGCTGGTGAGATCTATGCAAATACGAAAATTCATAAAACTTTTAAAACTATTTCAATCTCGGCGCAGAATTGCCAAGTCTTGTAGCAGTTGGAAGAGTTGTGTATTCCCTTAGCAACTTGCTGGAAAATAGGAAAGTGTTTTTATTTATGCACTTGCCCAGTAAATTTCATGGTGCATATTAATGCAGAATTAAAAGTTCTGAGCACATGACAGACTCTAAAAAATTTATGTAAAATTAGGCCACTAGCTATCAAATCTGCTTTCTCAAAAATATTATTATATTTTTTCCACGGTCGGGAGTAGAAATCAGTTTCTATGACATCAACATTAAAACAGAAGCAGTCGATTATTCCCAAGGGAGTATAATGCTCCCAAGGGAGTTTACATTATGGAGAACGTTTTTCATGCTAAAAAAAATATAACATTGAAATTATTTATTGACATTTAAATTAAATGTTACATTTGTACAATTTTCAAAATTAATATTAGAAGGAATATTACTTTTGCTTACATTTACAGTTTTTGTGATTGCGCTAGTAGTGGTACCTACTAAAACCTGATTAGCAATTTTGGTCTTATTTTCAATGGAGTTCTCGACATAACCCTCAGCGACTGTCGTTGATTTCCAACCAGCATGACAGTAACGTCGCTGAAGATCTTCGTAAGCAGTGACCAGTATAACATGCAGCATCAGGTAATTTTAAATACGAAGCTACTACACTCGGAATTTTTCTCATGGTATTCTTGCCAACTGGCTGCGAACTACATTTTCCTGCTTTGTAGTACAAAAAAAGGCGCTTATGCTTGACATGGGGCGGACGAAGGGACAGGTATTTTCGAAACAATTCAAGCATATTTCCCATATCGGAAAGGTTCGTGGAATCTTTGTCTTAGTGTTTGGAATTTTTACAATCAAGGCAGAGCCTACATCCTCAATATCATCTACAGTTAAATTGACTAGTTCATTAGTTCGACAAGCTCCGGCAATCCCCAAAATTAATCCAACCTATAAAAAATCAAAATACTTAATAATTGAAATACCTAACAACAAAAGTACTCTTACCTTAATCATTAAGAATTCTTTGTCATCTGCACTTGATAGAAAATGGTCGATTTTCGATTCGATTTCGATTTTTTTCGCTTGATATCCGTCACCGGTTCTTTTCAAAAATGCGATCAGCTTGGGAAATTTGCTTATATCTATGTTGTCGTAAATTATCAAGTATAACTTAACCATAGAATATTGCGCCCATAATGTGGAAGACTTGTAATTCTTTGCATTTTCACTGAAGTATGCCAACAAAACATTCTCGCTGTATACTTGAACATTTTTCTCGGCGCACCACTTTTTGAACCGATTGTAGGCTATATCGTATAAAGATCTTGACTTCGTAGGCAGCAAATTGCTTATTGCAATATTTAAACTAAACCAAACTAGCACCTTAATTTGACAATTCTTTTCGTTTGTTTATTTTGTAGTTATGACAATAACTCAACGACTACTAAATAAATGCTCAAATCCGAATACCATAATTCTGGTGCCACTTACTTCATAATGACAAAATATGTGTTTTTAAGTTGGAAAAATAGTATATACCATTCAGGAGAGATGCTATTTTGTCCTTGGTGCATTGTAGTACAAATTGCACCTCTATGCCAAAATAACGCATTTCTCTCCCTTATAGTATGATGTACTATTTTTATCGATAGGAAAATAAAATATTATTATCATTGTCATTGTTGTTGTCGTTGTCTTTATCATTGTCATTGTCATTGTCATTGTCATTGTCATTATCATTATCATCTCGATTTCGAAAGAGGTATTTTGCAAGCTCGAAGCAAAAATAACTATTTGCATCTGTTGAATAGAACTTTGACCAACTCGTAACGAAAACATGAGCATATTTGTGAAATTAATACGTAGCAGAGACAATAGATACTGTGCGAGAATATGAAATGAAAAAGTCGATATTTAATTAACCAGAAAAATAGCTCCGCGTTTCGACAATGTTATTTTATAATGTTTGGCAGCAGTTATTTCCTTTTATGGTAAACGATTTAATCAAACTACCGATGCTTTTAATTAATATTTGGTCAACAAATAGTTGCAGCGAACCTAATTTAAGTTACGAAAAACTAGAAACCTGAACACAATACTCTTCGATGAGCGAGCACGTTGATAATATTACTTTTGATATAACTTGTCAATAATTCAACAAACTAGGGTAGATTATATCCCTAAACTGATGGAGTATATGTGTCAGATGCCATAATGTATACACAAAATATTCACTTGATTGTTGTATTTTCAACATGAGCTGTTCTATTTTAAGTGAATTGAGAGCATATTCTCAATCATTATAAACTGAATAACGCGTATCAAAATTTTATGTGCTTCACAACTATACAGTGCGTCCATAAAGTAATGCATAAATTAATTATTAGCTAAATAAACAATATTATTAAAAATTCTCGAAACAGGTCGATTTTCGATTTTAATTTATTGTTTTTTCAAATAATAATTTAATATACAGGGTGCCCTATCTTCGAATAGTGACATTATCACCGGTTGTTTTAAATGGAACACCCAATTTTTTCCCATTTCCTGATTTCCCTTGCTAAGCTGATTCCAAAAATGTATTGTAAGTTGCTTCAAATTGATACAGGGTGGGCAACAATACCAAAGGTGTTTATAAAAATTTAATAGAAAGTTAGAATAGAAAGAAATACGTCAAATTTTCATAAAAAAAATATGAATCAACAATTGTATTTCTCACAATACCAGCTCACACATTAACCTTTTGTGGTCATTGCCAATGGTATTCTTGCATCCATTGTGTATTATCCTGATACCAATAACAGGTGTTTTGCCGATTAACGTGCCCGTTCAAATAAAACGTTGCGTCGTCGTAAAATAAAACGTTCGCAGTGAAATTGTTATTTCGATTATTTTAGTGCATTATACAGGGTGTTAAAAAAAGAGTGTAAAATATTTCAGGAGGTAATAGTATAAATCAAAATAAGCAGAAAAGTCTTAATAAACATGGGTCCGCAAAGTAGCGGTTGCGGAGATATAGACCACTATTCGTTTCTCAAACATTTTATTTTATTAGGAATAAACCGACAAAGGAAGCCTTTAACAAACAAAAAACAAAGTTACAGAAGATGTTCAAAGTGCCCTCCGTCTATTTCCAAGCAGGCACGACATCTTCGTTTCAACGATATTCGAACTCTTTCAAAAACACTCTCCTAGGTTTGGATTTCTTGACACTTTTGATTAATCCGTAGCTGCAGTTCTTCCAGGCTATTTACAGGAGTACCATACACTAATGTCTTCAAATATTCCCAAACAAAGAAATCTAGAGGGTTCAGATCAGGCGATCTTGGGGGCCATAAAACAGGGCCGGCCCTTCCTACCCATCTATGTGGAAAAGTTTGGTGTAAATGCTCTCTAAAGTTCATGGAAAAATGAGCTGGAGCACCATCATGCTGGAACCACTTTTGTTGCCTCTGATTCAAAGGAATGTCTTCCAAAAACTCATACAGTGTGTTCTGCAGAAAGTTGAGGTAAGCAGCGCCTGTTAATCTGTTTGGTAAAACAACAGGACCTAGAAACCTGTCGCCTACAATACCCATCCAAATGTTTAATGAAAAACGTGCCTGATGTCCAGATTCTATTAGAGCATGAGGATTTTCGTCGGCCCAAATATGCGTATTGTGAAAATTAAACACTCCATTTCTTGTCAACCCAGCCTCATCAGTAAAAAGAATGTTTGCAAGAAAACGAGAGTCTTCAGCATTATGACGTAGAAACTAGCGGCAAAAAACCAAACGTGTTTGATGATCATTTATTGGATTTAAGGCCTGATATTCTCCACACACTCGTACCTGGATTCTGCTCTACCAGTGCTAGAATTTCTTCTTCTGCTCTAGGAGTGGATACCGACCTTGGTCTTCCGGATAAATGGCACTGTTCGCTCAAGGAATCGGTATCACGCAATCTTTGGGGAATTCTTCCAAACATGCGTTGTGAAGGAATCTGGTGATTTGGATAAGCGTCAACATCGCGCTTCGGTGGCGTTCCCATTTGCACGACCATACATGAAATGCATGTCTGTTAATTCTGCGTTAGAGTAACCAGCCACAGCGAAAGAAAACTTGTGCACTGAGAACAACTGTCAAATACGTACTGTTTATTTCACTAAACATCAACCAACTATTATAAGAAAATACACAACGCTTTTGCAAAATAAAAAAAGTGGCTAAAAAACATAAAACATTCCATATATCCGCAACCGTTACTTCGCGGACCCATGTTTATTGAGACTTTTCTGCTTATTTTAGTTCATACTATTACCTTCTTAAATATTTTACATTCTTTTTTAACACCCTGTATACGCGCAGAATTTAGATCTTCGGTCAACGTCGTCTTCAGCCAATTCATGGATGAGACGTAAGATAGTCTGATTAAACGTACAAATGTCACTAATAAACGTGTATGTGGTGTTTTTTTAATAGATTATCGATGTACATAGTTGTAATAACAATACATAATTTTATTATTTAATTTTTAGTACATTTATTCATTTGCAAACAACTTGTAATTTTGGTATTGTTGCCCTTCCTGTACCAATTTGAAGCAACTTGTGATACATTTTTGGAATCTGTCATTTCGGGCGATGGTTATCATTGGCGCCGATTTTTGGAAGGATTTTTAACATCAAGCAACATAAAATACCGAATAATTGTTTTATTGTCGTCTAAGCCTCCCTGGACACGGGTTTAAAATTTTTGTTTAATTATAGTTAACCCTGTATAAGCTTGGCTATTAAATAAGTTAAAGCAAGGCTGAGTGTTGCCCAAAAATTTTAACATTTGCAATATTGCATTTGTAAGGTGACCATCACGTTCTAGAAATTTAAATATGTTTAATTTTTTGTGAGGTACTCTTAAAGCAGTAGTTTACAATACTCCGATAATAGGTACTCGCCATGATTTATTGACGAGAATTTTAAATACAGATAACCATTTTAATAATTATTCCGAGACCTAAGATAGAGGCCAATTTCATTTTTTAAAGTATGTGAATAAGTGTATTAAGAAAAATTAATTAATGTTATTTGACACATATGTCCAATTAGTGTTTTCTTTGTATTGTACACGTATTTTGAGATGCCCTGTATAGCCAGTGATTCTATAAATACTGCTACATATGGCAATAATGGTACCTGGGCTAGTATTTTTATCTAACATGTTTTCTTACGAGTTAAATCTTTTATATAAAAATAAACTGTATAACTTATTTTATCCAACCAATGCAATTTTATTAGTAAAGAAGAATAATCGATATGAATATGGACCACATAAAGTAAGAGTATAACATAGTAGTAAGTGATTTATTACAATGCTACAGTCCTCTGGCAATAGTAAAAGGCTATCTTTGGTCACAGTTTGACGTTCTGTAAAGTACCTATCATCTAACCTTTCTGTCAAATATGACAAAGAAAATTATAATTGAAAATTTTGAAATGGTGCCATCTTAGTAAGAAGACACATTTTATCTACTTATGCGTTTTAGAGTAGATTAAATCACATATTGCAAGGATTATCTAATTGCCGTAGATATTGTTATAATTATTGAAACACCGAATATAAGCATTTAATATTATCAAATGGTGAATAGACATAAAAATCAAATTAAATTATTAGTCTTCTGCTACTTTTATTGCCACTGTTTTTATAGCAATAAATATTCGATATGCTACTGTGAAATTATAATCTGTTTAAAACACAGAATGGTAGGACATGTTAAATGTGCAATCCTCTTGTTCTATATTTATCACATTTGCACAATAATGAACAGATTCCCGCATATAGTTATATTATGGTCAATTAACAGTATATCTTTTGTGTAGTTCATATAATAAACTGCGAGTAAAATATTTACCTAGAAACAAACATACATTTCAACAGTTCCATGCCAATTTTCATGGAAATTTTATTCGAAATGTTGTTATTTATATTGAGAATATTATTTTTCAGTTATGTTTAATTTTTCCATTGCATTTAACTCAATAATAGGTATAATAAATCAAGCTGTTGATTTTTTACTGTATTATATAAAAGTTGACATAACCTAGTTTAATTATTATCTTTCTTTATTTGAAGAATTATTTATTCTTCTAGCCAAGGCTTGGGAATATTTGACCTACCCTTGTTGCTCTTGGGCTAGGTTCTGCTTTATATCCACATCTTCAGAATTTGTTGTCACTGATTAATTTATCTTATATAATGTGTTATAATATATCTAAAGAATACACTTAATTAAAAACTTGAACTTAAAAACGCTATAGGTATTGAGGATCTCTGTTTTATTGCTAAAGGACTGTGCTCCAATTTTAGCTTATTCACTTTCTATTTTATCTAATTTATTATTTAAATATGCTACTTTCCCTGACGTTTAAAAAAATATATATTTATATTATATAATAGAGAAGCTATTGGAAATTATAGAGATACTGTTATATGAGTTTTTGAAGCAGATATTTATGGGATATTATTTAGTCATGCTATATCATAAATTTGTTTTGATCAGCAGGGTGTCTGTTTGAATTTGAGAGTGGAAGTCAAGTTGATGTCATTTATATAGCTTCATCTAAAGCTTTAGATAGACTAAACCACGATACTTTGTGGCGTAAACTGTATACCTTTACACTAAATACCATTTTTTTGAAATTATATTAATTTAAAAGGGTTCGGTAATGTAATACCGTGATTTCAATTCTGAAGAAATAAGTGCGACTTCAGGAGTACCTCAAAGTTCTCCTTTTGGTCCCCTATTGCTTAATATTTTTTATAAATTACATCATATGTGGCCTGTCTTGTCAATCATTACTATATGCTGATAATTTTTTGAGACAATTGATTCTCATGATCACTGTCTTTTGCTACAACGTAATATTGTGGTAATTAATCAATGATATATTTGTAATAACTTACTTCTTCATGTTAATAAAAGTAAGGCAATAATATTTACTAAAAAACTAGTTAATATTATAGATTCGATTATATATTAAACAGCCATACATTTAACTCTGCTACTCAATATAAAGATCTTGGGAGTTTTCCAGATAAATTATCGTTTACTTATCATATTGATAACAGTATCCAAAATTAGGATTTAAAATAAGTAAGGATCATCAGTTTGAGAGACACAGTACTCATAAGGAGGGAATGCTTAAACCGTGACCGCATAGGTCGCGGCTTAAGCACATCGCGGATCGTCTATGCCGATCTGATAACGGACTTTTAGAAAATCAATCACATATATCGTTTTTTATCCACTATGGGTTTGTTCTACTATACTATTTAAGTGTCAAAATATATTATATGCAACAACAAAAAAATTTATTTTCTGATCTCGATTAAGTATGTTTCTTATGTATTTTGAAGCATTTAATCAAGGTTTGGAATCGGCTCAGCAATAACTGAAAATGGTAAAGATTTATATTAATGAGAGTGAAAAACGTTAGGAAAATGTTTTCTATATTGGATCAAGTGTTCTTCTCGTATAGTTTGTCTAGAATGAATCTGAAGTATCTTGATGAAGTTGAGACGTGTAAATATGCAACCAGCAGTACAATCACAATTCCAAAGCTAGAATAAATCTGTAAACTTTGCCTATCGCACGTACGTCGTCTGTTTTTTCGTAATAATAATAGTTTTCACATCCAGATCTAGCTTTGGGATATCTGCATTCTGCAATAGCTTTGAAATTATTCTTGTCGCAGAAGTGGCTTTATAACTTTGTGTATATTCGGACATGTGACGTTCTGATTATAAATTTTGGAATGCAAATTCGAACAGGTAACCTTTGCTTTATTTACGAGTATTTCCTTTGATCCCTTTAATGAAAGTTGACCTCGGGAAGTTCTGTTTTCAAATCAATTATAAGAAAATTCAGCATGCTTCTTTATTTTCTTGGATTTTATTAGTTTCGTACATACGTATTAGCTGATAATGGTTTATGAAAGAACACAAATATTTAGCTGTGATGTGGCAACGCGAGTGTGACGTTGTTTGTTTCACCACTCGACACTCTGTGATGTCGTGATTAACAAATTGTTGTCAACACGAAGGGCCATATTATCGGGCCTTTCGAATACGTGGTTAAAATTAATGACATTATGATTGAATAATTCTCTATAAAAAAATAAATAAATAAACGCCAATAGTAACGTTAAATAATAATTATTAACTATATAAGGAAACTAACAAGCTTTTAATTCAGGAGAAAAAATGGTTACTTTTTTCGAAGGTATTAAAGGCTGGTTAATTTTCCGAATGTAATTCAACGTTTTATCCACGGCCAAAACCGATCAGTTAGGAGAGTGAAAGCCGTGTGAGAGCAGATAAAAAATTATGGTTTTGAAAACGTCATATTTGACAAATTTACTTTAATCAAGAATATTCATTGTCAGCTGAATACTAGAAAGTCTCCAGTCATTCAGAAGCTTCTTATCGAGTGAATTTAAATAGTTGCGGTCAAAATGACAAGATCGTTCTTGAGATAAATGTTAATGTTAACAATAATAATTCTAAATAAAATACTATAAAATCGAGGCATGGTATTATGAATTCTAATTTACTAGGGTGTTAATAGTTATTTATGCAACAAGTGCAAAAAACGAGTTGGACAACACGTTGAGTGCAATAAACACTTATTGTACGAGTTGCATACAAAATTTTTTCTACATTCATGCACAAACCAAATGTTTTATTTGTAATACAGTTGATATTTAAAGGAAACTAGTCGTAATCCAGTAAGTAATAAATATGATTGAAAATGAGATAAGATGCAATTGCTTAAAACTTAATACAATCTAACAGAAAATTGACTAAATATGATGTCGATTTAAACGTATATGTTTGTCATGATCATCAAACGCTGTCGTAGAATGACAGGTGAGTGCAATAAAAATTGTATTGCACTAGTGCAATAAAGAATAATTTTTTTCGCTAAATATAGTTCAATAAGGTGTGTGGTCGTGGATAAACACATTTTCTTTCGTTTCAATTTTTAATTAATTGAATTGATAAATTGCACTGTAGTGTAATTTGATATCCTATAAATAACCGTCACACTTGAAGGGATCCCTTAAATCGAATCGAACATTTGCCCGTCCCGTGCCGTTCTTTGTCAGGCCGTAACCTTCACGTTCCGGGGAAACCATAAAGACCCCGACGAATTATTTCTATTGCTCCCCTTAAAAATTCAATTTTTCGGTACCACGTCTCACGCATTACTCTTCCAGGTGGGCTTTCTGGATGTCTCCGTGCCGCCGGATTTCGTACCGGAGGACACCTCCGGTGACGTAATGGTTCCCGAAGGAGGCACCGTAAAGCTGACGTGCCGCGCCAGGGGCCACCCCGAGCCCCACGTGCAGTGGAGGAGGGAGGATGGCAGCGATATCGTCATAAAGGAGCCTTCTGGACACCGAACGGGAGGTGAGACCGTTGTATAATGTTATTGTTATGTTTGTTATTTCCTGGATTTTTCTGTTTCTCGTTATTTTAACGAACAGTTGTGTCTCCAATTCAATTTGGAGTTTAAAGCCACTCCACACTGAAAAATGCTAATCATATTTTCAATTTAATTGACAGGTAGATTTTAGCAGACATGAGGTAAAAGTCTGGCGTCCGGTATTATCAACAGTTTTAAAAAAAAAATTTCTAATTTTGACATATAAAATAACATCTTTTGTTATCGAAACAAGTGTCAAAACGTTCTACTTTATGTAACTATTATAATTACATAATGGGTGCATTCCACTAAGCAATCGAAATGCCCAGAACGACTAATGAGTCGTTCCACAAAGGGTGCATTCCACTAAGCGATCGCAACGCCCAGAATGACCAATGAATCGTTCCACAAAGCGACCACAGGCGTTACAATTGGGCTTGCAACGTCATGAGACGTCAAGAGTTGACGTCATAGCAAATGACCGAGAAAATAAGTTTATATAACTGTGAAACAGGCACTGTTATTGATATCGAGGTCCCAGTTGCTCAGGCAATACGTGTAAGAGATGGTATGTAATTCAGTTATGCTTTTATATTTAATTTTTTTATCAGTATTTATTTTTCTTACAGATATTGCCTTCGCAACAGAATTAATGAATGCTGCTTTACAAGAGTCAAATTCTTTTTCTGGTGAATCTGCTGAAAGGGCATTCGAAGAGGAAATAAAACACGACACGGAGGTTATTGGGACTGAAGTTGCAGCTTAATATTCATTTTAAGACCTAAATAATTAATATATTTTACTGAAATATGTATATGTAATTAATGTATGGTATGCAGCTCAGAATCATATATTCATACATTACATTTTTAGTTACATTAGTAAAATCTATGAGTAACACCAATTTAACTTTTTTTACCTAGAATGTATAAAAATTATATATAATTACCTTTTCTACCTAACCGTCAAACCATCTGTCAAACTAATAACTGACAAATATAAACAAACATGGATCCCAACACTGTTCCACTAGGATTCAAATCACATCCATGAACAATGCGCACAAGAGCAGTTTTAACCTAGTTGGACGGGTAAAATTGCGATGGTCGTTCTAGGCGTTGCGATCGCTTAGTGGAATGCACTCAATGAAAACCATTATGCAACTGGTTATGAAAAGTTCGTTTTGTCACTAATTGCAAAAAAGAATTAATAATAATAATAATAAATGGTCTTTATTCATTGCCAGTAAAGCGTACAATGAAAAGGCGAAGTATCAGCCAAGGCTGCCTTTCAAGTTGACCTAATTTTACATCATTAATAGAAATACAAATAGAAAAATATTTAAACTATTACAATAATGATATAAAAAAAGACAACTATTAACACTAATGAACCCAGGAGATATCTGAAACATAACAAATTTCCTGATGATAATAATAATTAGCCATCCGTATAACATACAACAAATTCTTTTATTTTCTTTTTAAAATTATAAGTAGAATAATGTATAAAATGTGGTGGCAATTTATTATATCCCTTACTAGACATGTAAGAGAAAGTTCGTTTCATGGTGGCAGTAGAGAGTTTTGGAATAAGTAAAAAGTGTTTCTTCCTAGTGTAGGTATTATTAGAGTGGAGAGGTGGAGAACGATTGAATAAATATTGAGGTACACGCGTGACTAAAACTTTATGTACCAGACAGAGACTGTGGATAGTGCGCATTTTATCAAGTTTCATCCACTAGACTTCAGCGAATTTGTGACTAATATGATCGAATTTACTCAATCCTGTAGCAAATTGAAGGCATGCATTTTGCAGTAATTATAATCTATTGACGTCACGCTCCAATAATGCAGGACCATAAACGCAGTCAGCATACGACAGCTTTGAAAATATAAGCACCTCACAAAGTTGCAACCTTATTTTGGTATCTAATATTATGTGTCTTTGAGAAAACAGTTTTTAAGGATGTTATAGCCTGTTTTCGAAAGATAATTAACATGTTTAACAAATCTCAGATCAGAGTCTATCCATACACCTACATTTTTACAGTAATCAACTATTGGCAACGCCTCACCACTTAAATTAACATTAATATTATTGCGAATTATATCCCTTTTTGGTATGAATCCGAAAAGCATCATCGCAGATTTGTTAGCATTTAATTTTAGATTATGAGCAAGATTAATCAACCTGTTCAGATCAGAATTTATCAAATGTTCAGCAGTAGTGATATTGATATTGATCGAAAGGAAAAGAATAATACACTTGTGTATCATCTGCATAATGATGTATATTGCAACTGTTTATGAATGTATGAAAATCAGATATATAAATAGAAAACAACAACGACCTAATATGGAACCTTGAGGTACGCCTAATCTAAGTGGCAACGGATTCGAAATCTCAGAATTCAGGCAAACACTATGAACACGATTGTTTAAATAATTACGTACAAAAGAGACGGCACTTGGGTCAAATCGAAAGTAATTAAACAAAATACAACAGAAAAAAATAATAAAGTAAGTTTTATTTAAGTCAGTAATTTTATAAATAACACTTTATTAACTATTTATTAATTATTATTATTTAATTATAAATATTCACAACGCAGTTGGTACAGTTAGTGAAACTAATTCCAGAAGAAATCATATCCGTGATATGTTATTGATATTACTTGGTTCTCCAAGAATATCACCGGAAATTGTTTTTTTTTTAATTTCTATAGAATTTTCAACATATCCTTCTGCAACAGAATTTGACTTCCAGTCACCGTGTTGTTTTATTTTTAAAATATTGGCCCCAGAATCTGCAAGCAAAGTGGCTGAAGATCTTTTGAAACTGTGCCCCGTGAATAATGCATAATTCGGCAAACCAATCCTTTGAGCAATAATCTTTGATAACTGACCAACAGTAGCAATTCCTAGTGGTTGTACACCACATTTACCATTTCTATATCTAACAAAGAATCTATTGTGTTTAACATTTTCCGGGCGTAGGTTTCTATACTTCCTGATAATGTCAACGAAGTTTAGTCATTGTGTATCTCCCGGGATGACAAATTCACGAATTACTCTAGTTTTTGTATTTGGAATATTTACTCGAAAATACGTCTCCTCATCTGTAACATCTTCAACACGTGAAAATGTTAATTCTGACTTCCAACATGCACCAGCTATTCCCGCAACCAATACAATCTAAAGCAAAAAATGCGAGTTAGTAAACTGACATCTATATGAAGCAATTATTAGTTACTTTGGCCATTAAAAAATTATTGTCATCCTCCTTGATCAAAAACTTCGCAATATTTACTTTTGAAAAACGTTTGATTTGTTAGCGTGGTATCCATCAGACTGTGAATAAATACAGTTGGTATTGTTTCAAATATTAATACTTCGGTTTTTTAAATCGGAGGAAATGCTGCAAATTAATACCACAGTATAGGACTATTAGAACACTCGGGCCGAAATAATAAGTCGCGCATAGCAGCTCGCGCATCCATTTCAAACTGCAGAGACCTCAGTTTACATCCAACTCTGTGAGTGCGAACATCGGTTATACAGAGCCGTATTAAAGCAATATTTTTAGCCTAAATCGAGGAACGAGTCGCTGCGCAGCAGTTAGATGTTTAAATATATCATCTATAAATAGTGATTTAAGTTTCTTTAAATTTCTTAAAGACATAAATAAGTAATCTATAATATACTGTACAAGCCATAAATTATATTTTACCTATTAACTTATTTCTTAAGCATAATATTGGAATATAAATACTTCTCATGAAAGTGAAGTTTAAAATATACATATTTATATTTTTCACAAATACAAATTTTTATTTTAGAGCAAAGTTCTGTGCAGAGGCTTCTAATAGAGAAGATTTAATAGAAAAGCTGATCAGGATTAGTAATAGTTCATACAAACTATGTCAAATACATTTTTAAAATAATATGTTTTCTAACGATTCGCGCATAGATTACGCAAAGAGGCCGTTCCAACGTTTCCTGCACAAGACGGCTCATCTTCAAATTATGTAGATGATCATATTTCTTGTAGTCGCTATAATGAGAGTAAGTCTCAAAACAAAATAATAAAAAATATTTTTTTTCTAAATTTACATTTCACTGCACTTTTATCTCTAATTTAACAAATTGCAAAGTTAGGTAAACATAATTTTTCTGTTCTTCTGATTTACGTAGATCATTTAAGACAAAAAAAATCATAATAAATTTTAAATTAAAAAGATCCCAAAAAAATGTAATTATCACTAATAACAAAAAAGTAAGTAAATAAATAAAAATGTTTTGTAGTGCGATAATATATATCTAAAACTCTTTTTTTTTTTTAAAGAGTCCAAAGAAGTAAATCGAATTTTCACACTTCATGTTAGTAGCAGTAACTGATAGTATATAATACATGTTGAATTACCCTTTTATAATTGTATAATGAATTATTACATAATATGGATATACTCGCGACAAGAATTCAGACGACTTAAGTCATACGAACAAATGAATAATTCATTATATTTTCATCAAAATATTTAAGAAACTGCAACTGATAGTAATAAAACTATATACAACCCTAAAAGTTTGCATTATATATTGCATTAAATTGCAAAAAATGATTGTTTTTAACGCGACCAAATATCGAAAATTACGTTGACAATAAAAACAAATGTGTAACGTCACCGTGACGTAAGACGTCTGAATTCTTGACGAGAGTATAGATATAACGTAAACTTTCATGTGGAATAACTACGCTTTCACGCGCAAATAAAAAATTCTTATTCCGGTCCTGATCACCTATTCTGTAAATTCCATCGGATGCGCTATCGCACTCACATTTCGAGGTCATCGCAGAAAACTGAAAGCAGTTCAAAGTGCCGACAATAGAGTGAAACTGCTGCTCTACCTATGCTGTGTTAATACTGCTAACATTCTCGGAAGTCAATGAGGTTACACTTCCATTAATGGCACTCCCAATAATGTTTGTAACATTCTTCTTATTGCTAATGCTCTCTTCAAAGTAATCAGTCGCCACAGCCGATTTTCAACTTAGTTGTCGTTGGATTTGATCTATTGTTATGCAACTATTCGCCATAATGAAAAGAAATCTAGGCCGGACCTGTTGTATGGCCTCCAAGATTGCCTGATCTGAACCCTCTAGATTTCTTTGTTTGGGGATATTTGAAGACATTAATGTATGGTACTTTTGTAAATAGCCTGGAAGAGCTGCAACTACGGATCAATCAAAAGTGTCAAGAAATCCAAACCAAGGAGGTTGTTTCCGAAAGTGTTCGAATATCGTTGAGACGAAGATGTCGTGCCTTCTTGGAAATGGACGGAGGGCACTTTGAACATCTTCTGTAACTTTGTTTTTTGTTTGTTAAAAGCTTCCTTTGTCGGTTTATTCCTAATAAAATAAAATATTTGAAAAACGAATAGTGGTCCATATCTCCGCAACCGTTACTTTGCGGACCCATGTTTATTAACACTTTTCTGCTTATTTTGGTTCATACTATTACCCTCTGAAATATTTTACACTCTTTTTTTAACTCCCTGTATAATACTAATCATTAGTTTACATGTACCTAGGTATTGTTTATTTTCTGGTAATCTACTTTAGATTATGGATTATGAAGCAATGTTGAAAGCGATTATAAAATGAAAGTCATTAAATAGTTTTAGAATACATTGATTTATTTGGAAACAAAGCATTTTATGTTCTCTCTGGTTATGTAAATATTTTACTAGCGAATTCTGTTCATTAAAATTTTGCTATATACTATTTTTTCACAAACAAACTGTCACTGAAATATTTTTTATTTTGATATGTATTATACATGCAACCAGTAAACGAAATAATGTTTTCAGGACGATGAAATACATTTTTCGAAGAAATCATCATATTTCACGTACCAGAAAGTTTTAAACTTGTCTCAGAGATCATCGATATATAATAAATATGGATGTTTTTTTAACCGACGAAGTCGTTTTAGAAAGCTACTACGTATGTGTTATTTCATTTATGTCAACTGCTGGTCCAAGTAAAAATTTTCTTTTATATAGAAATAGTTCATTACATCAATTCCTTCTTACCCGTAAGACGATTAGGAACCTTCATGACATTTACCAAGGAGTTTTCACAGTTTTATTTCTACTATTCAAGGTGATTCCAAAATTAGTACCATCGTACTACGTTTTGAAATCCCTAAAATTATCCAAAAAAATATAAACTACTGTATGTACCTTAAAACGCTTTGTTGTCGCCATATAGAATGTGAAATGTCCTGCCCAATGACACGTACGTTTATATAACGTTTTTCAAAACATTATACTGGTTGTTTAAACGTTTTATGTTAAAATTGTCAACGTTTATTTTTAGTTAAAAACTTAAACGTATAAAATGTATATCGTTTAAAATACGATTACGTTTATGCTAAGTAACACATACAAACGTATGATATAGCTTTCTGTTCTAATAATATTTAACTGCATGTTAAGAGCAACGTTCGTAAAACGTCAAATTAAACGTTTTCTACTTATGTAAAAAATGAGAAAACGTTATCGTTTTATTAACACAGAAACATAACTTCTAAACTACAGCATATGTTTTCAACTGAAAAATTATATAATATTATATTCTGGGTTACAGCTTTGTTTATATGTAATATACGACCAAATCGGCATAATATAAACTAATGAAGTAATAACTATAAGATGCAAAAACTTTACATATCGCGCACTAATCTTTCGAAACTTCTATCCTTCTACTGGCTAATTGGCTTTAGAAAAGAAATAAAGATGTAACGACTTTACATATCGCGCACTAATCCTTCGAAACTTCTATCCGTCTACTGGCTAATTGTTATTGGAAAACAGATAAAGTAAAATTCTATATAGTTGCGGCAATAATTCAGACGACATACGTCAAGGCTGACGTTACGCAATTGTTTTTATTGTCTAGATATTTGGTCGCATTAAAAATAATAATGTATCGTAATTTAGTGGAATATATAGGGCAAACATTTAGTGCAGTAGTTAATTTTATTACTCTCAGTTCTAGTTTCTTAAATATTTTGATGAAAATAAAATGGATTTTTCATTTGTTCGTATGACGTAAGTCGTCTGAATTCTTGCTACAACTATAAAAAAGTTTATAAGCGTTATATCGGCTTTATTTTAACTCAAATACAACATAAAATCACTAACAGTAAGAAAAGCGCCAAAAGCATAATACACAAAAACATCTGTCATTCATACACTCAACTGAACAGTATATCTCTAGATGGGACCATGGATATCGCAGATGGCTGACATCAACAATTTAAAGGTCCAGCCTAGAGGGCGCTTTTATTGTTCGCTTTACAAGTTTTTAATTTTGTATTAAATAGGTAATATCACAAATTTTTTACTGTATTAGAAAGGTATTTTAAGCTAATATATATCAATTCCCCTACAATTCCTATCAATGAAGTACATTATCTGATACCAAACATCTAGGTATGCTATTGAACAATTCCACAGACAAAGCTCTATTCAATAAATATCTAAAGAAATTGATCTATCTAAATTTACTAACCTGGTTTAATAAAAACACTCTGCATTTTTAGGATTGCAGAAATAGGTCTGATCTCATCTATTGTGGTTGAATTTTCGAGTTCCCACTGTCAAATTGAAGCTAGATATTTATAGAGTGTTTTCATTAAACCAGGTTAGTATATTTAGATAGAACAATTTCTTTAGATATTTATTGAATAGAACTTTGTCTGTGGCGATTAGTTCATTAGCATACCTAGATGTTTGGTATCAGAAAACATACATATGACTTGATTGATAGGAATTGTAGGAGATTTGATATATATTAGCTTAAAATACCTTTCTAATACAGTAAAAAATGTTACAAAAGCTAATAATAAAGAATATATGGGTAGATATTGTGGGTGTAAATCAACGCTGGTTGGGGCACAGAGTAGTTAGTTTCACACAATATTGTTAATACCTAAATATATATGAAAAAAATAATATCACAAAGTGGCACAAATTATAAAAAACTGCTATTTAGCAAAAACAAACTTAATAAAATTTGGTCTATATGACGACCGTTATTTGCAATGCATAACGTGTTTTATTTCTCTAATATTCCAATCTAATCTTCTTTAAAAAAAGAAACTGCCTCTCTTAGGAAGCATAAGGCGATGTTTATAATATTAAACTTATTTACTTAAACTAAAAAATACTGACACGTGAACTGATCATAAATTGTAACAATTTGATTCCTTCATGGGTAATGACAACATAAATTCCAACGAGAAATTTTGAAAATCGTAAAAAAATGCAAGAAACTTATGCCAAAATCTATATCAGGGCAAAACAATTTTTCACACCTGACATGTTCTACTTGAAATAAAAAAATTTCACCTATTGAAACTGGAAAAATAACCAGAAAAATGGAACACTTGGTGTGGTAGTATTTATGAAATTCCTATTCCAACATTGAGTGAAGAGTCATATTGATTTAATGGCAATTGATGGGGAGACTAGAAATTTCTTCCGCCAGTTTTTGTTCTACTAAAACTGCAATTTGAAGTGCCAGAAATGGTTTAGGGGAATTTCAATTCAAATTACAAATGTATAGATCGCAATGTAACAAGTTCCAAATCGACAAATAATGGACGACACATAATGAATCTATTTTCAATTTGCAACGCAACTGAATTGTTTGAAAAACTATTTGTACATTATTTTATTGAAAATGGAAACTGTGTTGACCTCCTTGGTACCTAACCGTTGATTAATATTACAAATTATAATAATAAATCTAAATGTCAAGAGAAGTATCTTATTATATGCACTTCCATTGAAGCAGATATTAAAGCAGGCACAATGATGACTTATACATTGGACCTCACATTAACTTGGCACGTATCACTTTTGAAAACCTGGGAAGATTCTACGAAATGCAATAAAGTCATTCCATAGAATTTATATTATACATTTATCTTTAAATATTTATTGTTCTTTATATATGCAGAGGTTTTCACATATGCTTGCTACTTGTACTGCATTTATAAATTATTGCAAAATGATAAAACTGAACTGAAATATGTTCATTGATCAGGCTGATAACAACAAAACATTTTATCAATTTCTTTCATGTCTTCCATCATAAAACGCCATTAACCTTGAAAACGGTTCACGTTAGAGATTTTGATGATGAGTAGGTACCTTCTTTATGCAGAAAATGTTAATTTTCCCAGAGTCGTAAAAATTAGGGGCCAAAAGTAATCAAGTAATCTTAAAATCTCCGTCATTGGCATATGAATAACAATGATTTAACGCTGAAAAGAGCTAAAATTAAAGATAACACAAAATTTGAGTTCCGATATTCATAAAAAACTGAAAAATATCATATATCTCGAAATCGGTGCGTCTTTGAACCCATGTTAATAACATGGCAATCAACTTGTTCTTTTGTAAATACTTGCGATTTTTTCAGTACATTTTGTCTTGAGAAAAGCACGTAACTTTAAATATTTGCTTATATCAATCCCCTTATTATTTATATTCAACGTTGACCGCAACATTGTGTGACTAAAGCATTCGGGCCTATGATTGAACACATCCAGTTACCATTAACAGGCCTGTTAAGGGTAACTGGTAGGTTAATCAGAAATTCGTATGATTGACACACCTGTCAAGTTTATTTTTCCCAGTTACTTAACTTGAGAATGGTCACGTGACCCAGTTATGAAACTGCTTGAAATAACCTGCCGTTAAATGTAACTGGAGCTTTTTATTGGTCAGAAGTTTTAATTTTGTTTCTTGCAATTGACGTATGAAATTTGGCATATTAATATAATGTATAATTTTATTATTATTTGTCTATAGCATAATTCAGTATCAATTTATTGCCATATCATAGTTTTACATAATTAGTAATATACGGTATTAATAGTTTGACAGTAAATACAATCTAAAAAAAACTAAAGTCTGTTCTAAGTGGGATTACAATTTTATACAATTAAGATTGCTATTCTGAGTATGATAATGATACCTAAATGAATATTAACAAACAAAAAGAAATATATATTATTACCTAATATTATTAATAATTAATTTATGAATAGGAGAAAGCCACAATGACAAAAGTTAGGTACCTAGTTTTTAATTATTGGTAATAATTTAGATTCTATAAAGAGTAGGTATAAATAATACATTTTATCATTTTTAAATATTATTTTTATTAGATAGTTATGTGTTTTTGACAATAATTTCTGATGGATTAGTATTAACACTGATATGCTGCATCTTATGCTATCCTCCTTTAATTATAATATATTGCAACATGGACTCCACGAAGGAGTAGTAAATTGTAATTAGCACAGTAGCACAGATCGCATGCCTAAAGGTACATTTTTGATTACCCACGTAAACTGTGTATAAATATTGAATATGTGCATCCAGGTTTTACTAGTTTTTGATCCTGATGAAGTTTTCTGCTCTTCCCTTTTACATTCTGCTTCCACTATGCATGAATCTAAAATAATTTAAATAATTGTATCAATAAGTTAATATGAAATATTTCACTTACGTACCACCACTGTTGGGGATTTGTTTGCGGTCCATACACTAAAGAATTTATATGTACTTTTAAAATTTGCCAAAGTACCTACTTATATTAACATGCGTTGGGTTTACTTTGCTTCCCAACAATATTTTCTTACAGTTAATGAAATTTAGCATTTCTTCATATTGGCATTGGTTCATGTGCTCTACACTTCTTGCCACTTGTACCCACTGTTAAGTACCTATGATTTAAATTTTGGCATATGAGTGATGACAGATGACGTACGTTAAAGAATTAACTGCCATGACAGGGTTATCTGGCCATAATAACAGGCACAGATAACTGGTTGTTCGATCATAGCGATCTTTCCATTTCGGTTAAGAGCTCAGTTATGCCCACCCAGTTATCGTAACTTAACTGTCATGGGTACCGCTAACCTGAATGTTCAATTATAGGTCTGATAGACGGCTTCATTTTATTTGCTAAATTTGAGAAATATACCATTAATACATCTTCTGAATACAACTTAATGTTTTTTCTTTGTCAATCCATAAAACGTTGGTAGTCACATTCATAAATTTCTCGAGATTTCTTTGGGATAAGTTTCAAAGAAACCTCTTTCGCACACTCCAGTATCCCCTCACCTAAATCTTTATTAGATTCCATTTTTACATACTTTTCAGCAAACTGAACCGCATGTTTTATTCGGGTTAAAAATGACAAAATTTGCTCGCCACAAAAGTGGGTTTCAATCCTCATATAACAATATACTTTCTTACCTTTCTTCGTTGGATGCCTGGGTTTTCCAATTGACTTTTTGTCTAAAACAGATCTCCATTTTCTCCATTTATGAATCCAAGCTGATATAGTCTTACGCTGAGGATACTGCTGGAAAGTTTCATCGATCCAATTTTTCGCATAGGCATGTATTGAAAGAAATCAGGAAGTCATCACAATTTAAAAGTAGACATACGACGATAAAAAAAACCCGCATCGTGTTTTCCAGCGTTATAAATGTTTTACTTTATTAGTGAATTATTTCAATAAAACACTAAATTACTGTGAAAATGTGTAGCCACACAGGAATTTTAATGACTAATAATTAAATTCTGTAGTGTTGCAAATTTCATAATTAACAATAATAGCTGATCGCTGCTGCACCGCAATTTTGTATACAAAACGACTGTAAGTTCAACTAAAATATTCATCAAACATCTTACTCAAATAAATTTTTAAATAAAATAAATACTTAGTCATATTACTTCATTATTTTTACACCTGCATCATAACTATATTTAATTTATAATACAAAGTGCAATAAATTATGTTGGGGTATACTTTAGAAAAAAATTGCTATCGTAATTAACCTTCTATATTATTATTATTATTATTATTATTATTATTATTATTATTATTATTATTATTATTATTATTATTATTATTATTATTATTATTATTATTATTATTATTATTATTATTATTATTATTATTATTATTATTATTATTATTATTATTATGTCACAGTGGACTTTGTATTACATTGTTCCTATTATTTGAATAAAAAATCAAAGATATAAACTTGAATTGGTTGCATTTTTGATAGAAAAAAATGTTTATACAGACAATGACCGATTCAGAAGAATTATTTGTGCTCCTTCTCAACTTAAAGCCGCTGAAAGTTTGGAAAAAGATTTGTTACCTAAGAACAATCGTGCAAGGTACGATAAAGTTTATGATATTTTCAAAAGTTCAAGAGAGGTGCTCGCAAAAAGGTTTTCAGAAAACTGTTGTTGAAACTATTATGGTGGCATATTTTAGCGAAATTACCAAAATTATGTAGCCGTTCTTATTTGGTCCATTTACTCAATGTTACATACAACTTTAAATATTAAAGATAAAGTTGATATCTCCTACTTTTTATTATTGGCATTTTTGAAACAACAAAATCAAACAAAATAGGATATGCATCCAAACAGTCAAACACTTTTGCAGTGATAACATTACGGCGTTTTTGAATGCACCTGATGTTATGCTACCTATAAAGGTTGCACTCATAATTGGTTGTATCAGGTGCATGTCGAAGTGACGATCTGTAGAAAATGAAATTGACTGATGTTAATATCGTGAAAAAGAAGGTTCACATCGAAATTCCAACATCAAAAAATACCAGTTAAGAGATTTATAGTGAGCAATGAAGAATGGGTAACGTTAATTTAAACATATGTTATACTTCGTTTAGACGTTCTAAATAAAAACTTCTTTTTACAATTAAGATTCAGCAAAATTACTCGCCAGCCATTTGACCACAATTCAATAAGTCAGTTTAACAAAAAAAATTACAGTGTTTTTAAAGCTTCCGCATTGTGAAACATACAGATTCTCAGGTTACCATTTCTAACCAAGATGTTCAGCAATGATTAATAATTTTTGGTGCCGCTTATAACAAATCGAATGTTACAATTAATTTGGTAAAATACTTTGTAATATGTAATGTTAATAAAATTTGTTGAGAATGTTTTAATGTACAATAAGATATTTTTTATACGACTGCCTTGCAAAAGGGGGTTTTGCACACGGAAAACACACTCTGAAAACGGTATTTTGCACACGCCGTGTGCTAAACATTTTGCACACGGTTATGTCATCCTTGCACACGTCTCTCCAGATTGTGATTTTTGTTTGATGTTGTCACCCAAATTATGTCGGCCATAATTTTAGTCAATTCTGGCTCAAATCTGCTTGGCCTCAAACGCCATGGAGGGTGGAAATCCAGTACAGTTGCCGAAGGCTACGTTGATGAAAGTTTGAGAAATAAAATGGAAGTTTCGAAAAAGATAGTCTTCAGTGTCTTCTACTGCCATAGAACCAGAACAACGATCGTCTACTGGAATACAACAAGAAAACAACGACCGCACGCTGAAAAACTACACTAAAAACACGACATCAAAAATATTCTCTATTACCGAAAACAAGGTGCACAGTAATACTGCTTTCCCCAGCGTAACCTGTTCAAATATTACCATAAATATAAAATATTAGTTTCTTTTGTTAATGCGTTAGCAATTTTAGTAATAAAAACGGTTTAAATTAAAATTTGATTTTTGTGGTCTGTTTGCAGTCGTATAAAAGGTATCGTAAAAAACTCGTTTAAAAACCTCTTTGCAAAGAGTCGTTTTCAAACCTTGTTGTTTAATATACTATTTTGAAACAATCATTAGTTATTCAATGAATGTTGACATTTGCCTGGGTGTCCACCCTGGTAGATGTCACTTTCCATCTTATTTTTGAACCATTGCGAACACGTTTAAAATACAAATGTGTTCTCTGGGAAACCAATTCTTTAAGTCAATAAAATGTGACAGCGTTCAAGACAAGACCCTCTGCATTATAAATTTCAAAATAACCACTGGAGTACATTAAATAACCACATAGAAGTAGAAGCGAAATGTTTCAGTGAATTATTTGGAAAATAATAGGCGGTCCTCATTGCGGCGGGCCACATTTGTTCGCATATGAACCGATAGACGTGTTATTGCCAGCAGCCAGGCGCTCTGGGCATACTGAGGGATCGTTCTTGAATCTTACAATACCTATTATTGTACGGCTACACCAGCCCTAAGTATATTGCTTCGGGAGATCAATGGACGTCGCCTATAGTCCTGGCCGTTATCGAGCGTGAAGGTGGTTTCTAAAGGGACTGCGACTTCCTCCTCGGGAACTCAGATGGTCATCGAGATACAAATACACATGTGACGTATATTGACGTTTGGCTCTTTCCTCCTTTCGGCTTGTTCGAATATTTAAACCAGCTCAATTGTAGGTATTGGATAAAATTATTTATTTGTGACATATTCCAGTTTGTTAATATATCTGGAATATGTAAATGCATGTTTTGCGTTTATTTATTTATTTAGCTACAATGACCACCAATAAATACTCTGAAAAGATTCAAACCAAGAAGAATAATTAAAAATACAAATTAATGTATATAACAACAAAAAAAGAAATTGCTAAGCAAAATAAAATAAAATACAAGTATTGTTATATATTTTTATGAGACATTAATAAAGCTGTGTGAAACTAACTACACAATATTATTAATACCTAATAAAAATGTATAAAAACGATGAAAGTATAGGTCAGACCTCACTATTGATGCTGATTCCGTTCATATGTTCATAAGTGAATTTGAGTTTTGAAAATCTTTTTATGATTGCCTTATATCAGGTATATCTTTTTAAATTTAACTAGAGTAACTTATTTTTAATGTTTAATGAATTCAATCTTGTCTATGGAATTGTTCTTTAGCATACCTAGATATTTGGTGTCACAGAACATACCTACATATGACTTCATTAAAAATAAGTCTAGGAAAATTGATTAGAATTAACTAAATACATTTGCAACAAAGTAATAAATAAAATATACATATACATATATACTCTCATACTGGGTGTTCCACCGGAAACTGCCATAATCGTTATCTGAAAAAATACTGAAAATTTGAGGGTCAGTTGTATAACATTCGAGATAGTTAGAATTTATAGATTTTGTGATATTAATTTATTAAGATAAAAATTATCAAATTTGTCATGGAAAACATTTCAAAAACAAACAAATTGGCGTGGCATGCCTTCATCAAATATTGTTATGTTATGTCTCCGTCGTTTATGTCGATGGCAAATTTGATGACTTTCTAGATATGACGCAAATTGCCAAAATAGAAATTTACAAGTATCTCCAAAAGTAGTAATTACAACCCTAACAAAGCTAATATTTAATACAAGTTCAGTGTGCACAAGACATAGTGAAAAAATACATAGTGATAAAAAAAGTTATAGTTGCGCTTAATATTTTTTAAATATACGAATATAACATAACTAATCGTCGTCTAAGTTAATTAAAGAGAACTTTTTCTACTTATCAATGTTACGTTTAATGTTTAATATAGATTTTATAAGTGAGTAATAAGTATGATACAGTTGAACATATTTCACTCTGCCTGCTAATTCTTAAAAGTAAACTATTAAAACATTTTTCTAGAAACATGTTAAAAATGCAATTTTTAACACTCCCTTATGGGATTAAAAATATTGCTTTAAGGCACCAGTGCCTTAAAATGATCACTTTAAAGCACTAGTGCCTTAAAGTAAATGTCAAGTTGTGACAGTAAATTTGCAATACATTTAATTTGTATTTTCTTTATTAACATGGATATTTACAATTCACACAATTTGAAAAATTAAATCCTTCCACAATTGTACCACTATCAACTGAAACGACCGCATTCCTAGTTGACGTTTGAGAAGAATCCGCTGATATTAATGGCACTGAAAGCAGTTTTTGGGCAATCGAATTTTTACTTTCCAACGAATCTTCAATGTATTCCTAGGCGACTGTTGAAGATTTGCATTCCCCATACCGCTTAATTGTCATTAAATTTGCTCCACTTTCCCCTAGTAAGCTTGCCGACAAACGCCTAAAACAATATCCAGTATATAGGTTAGAATTTGGAAGTTGCACAAAGTTAGCAATAGCAGTAGGAAATTTTGCAAACGTATTTATTCTCACAGAGTTTTTCGTACACTTGCCTTTCACATACTTTAGGAAGAGCCTCCAATGTCCCACATTTACTAGACGAAGAGCCATGTATATCCGGTAAAAATCCAAATAAAATTCTTCAACGATAGTGAAATTTCGTGAAACCTTGGTTTTGGTGTCTGATATCTTAACCAATATTGAACTGAAAGTGCCCACAATTTCCAAGTTGTCGAGAGTGAACTGGCAAAGCTCCTCTCTATGGCAGGCAGCAAATATTCCCAAAATAGTAGCTACTTTCATCACAAGATACTGCGGTGCTCACTTCAAAAACTGTTCAATTTGGTCAAGATCTTTGATTTTTTAGGTTGATAACTTTCTCCTTGACGCTTCAGAAATGCAATGAGCTTAAAATGCCTTCTGATATCTACGGCGCTATTTATTCGTAACATTGCTTTAATCATAAAATAATTAGACCATAAGTTCAAAATAACTCGGTTGGCCGATTCATCGATTTCTTTAAATGTATTGTTCTTTTCCATATTTTCTTTATACTTTTTAAGGGCAAAAGGCACAACGTTTAAAAGTGACAAATCAAACTTTTCGTAAATGATGAATACAATAATGGTTACCACCATGGTTATTATATATCATTGGCAAGTGCCCACTTCGAAAATTTGATATAGTGCCTACGATGATATTTAAGACTTAACTTATTTCTACTGGGGTTAATTCTTTTTAATGATGTTGGTGGAAAAAATATTGTATGATATTTGTGTTAAAAGTGTTTTTAAGGCACTGATATAAATTGTATCTAGAATTCGCGGTGTTCATTCTGCAAACTTTTACATTCGTGCCTTAAAAATGCACTCGCGTCATAAATAACTATTTTCTACAAAACTGTTAAAAGTGGGCTTTTTAATTGTCATTTTTGATGTTAAAAATGTCATTTTTTGACACGCGTGTTAAAAGTAAGTTACTTTTACACTAGTGTTAAAAGTAAATCAAAGTTTATTTAAATTTTGTTATGAAAATTAATAAAATGTTTTAACAAACACATGAACAACTTTTTTTATTTTAAATAAGTACAAACGAACATTTTAACTAGTTATTACTATTAACATTTATAGTAAAATTAGAACAATTTGAAATTGTAATTCCCTGCGGAGTCATCATACTTAAGTTGGTTTTACTGTCAACATGTGTGATACATCTATTTTCTGTAGAAATACTACTGGTAGTACTGGTGGTCTTGCTAGTAGTTGCAGCAGTAGGAAGTATTTGGCACGCAATTTCCTT
The DNA here is from genome assembly GCA_037114965.1 of Monochamus alternatus. NCBI lineage: Eukaryota > Metazoa > Arthropoda > Insecta > Coleoptera > Cerambycidae > Monochamus > Monochamus alternatus. Next base: position 76,314,711 of record CM073429.1, on the reverse strand, counting down.
CTTCTGTTCCAGTGAATTTTCAATGTAGCCTTCAGCTACGGTCGAAGATTTCCATCCTCCATGTCTCTTGATGGTAGTAAGATTTGCACCAGAATCTGCTAACAATGTCGCCGATGAACGACGAAAACAGTGTCCGGTGTAGAGTTGAGGATTTGGTAGATTTAAGAACTCTGCAATGTCAGCAGGCATTTTACCAAACATGTTAATTCCGACTGGATTCTTCACACATTTATTCTTCATATATTTAAGAAAAAGTCGTCTATGGTCAGCGTTGGGTGGCCGGAGTGCCATATACTTTCTAAAAAAGTTTAAATAGAATTCACCAACAACACTGAAAGTCCAAGGCACTTCCGTTTTAGTATCTGATATGGTCACAACAACCGAAGTGCCCAAATATTCGTTATTGTCGATGGTCATCTGACACAATTCCTCCCGGCGACGCGCCCCGAAGACACCCACTATTGCTGCGACTTTCATCATCAGATACTTTTCGTCTTCTGCTTCTGTGAGAAATTTGTCGATATGCGTCTTCGTCAAAACTTTTCACTTTTTTGCTTGATATCCTTCACCCTTCCGTTTTAAAAAAGCAATAAGTTTATAATGTTTGCTTATATCTTGATCTTGCTTTATTTTTAACATAGTTTTGATCATGGAATAATTTGACCACAGCGTTGACGATTTCCATATCTTGGCTTTTTCCTCAAAATATGCCAGTAAAACACTTTCGTTACATTTCCCAGGGACCTTTTTAATGTTGCACCATTCCGAAAAGCGTCTATAAGCGATTTCGTACTGTTCCTTTGATTTCGCCGGCAATAATTCCAATGTTGCTCGACTGGCGGCTTCTTCGATTTCAGCAGGGATGGATTCGTTACGCTCATTATCGAGATTATTCATTATACTTATAATATTACTAGAAAATGCTGTCAATATTTTTGCGTTTTTCCGTAACTAACAACAGCACTGGTTGCTACGAAAATTTTGGTTCATAAACATTGCGATCTGTGTGGTATTTTTGATTTCTTATTTTTATTGAGTTTCAAGTTCTTCCGATTGTTTTGTAGAAAAAATAGTGTATGATATACGTGTTAAAAGTGATTTTATTTTGTTCGTGAAGTTAAAAAACGCTTCGCTCGTTTTTTAATCATCTTCACTCACAAAATAAAATCTTACTTTTAATACGTATATCAGAAATAGCTATTTTCTACAAATGTCAGTGAAAGTATAATTTTTAACTCATGCTATTGGTATCTAAAGTGACATTTTATGACACTAATGTTAAAAGTAATTTACTTTTAGCACCATTGCTAAAACAAATGCAAATGCCGTGATTTACTTTTACCACTGGAGCAAAAGTAGAAAACAATTAAGACATTTTAAATCAAAGAGATATTTATTTGCTTTACTAAATGCACATTTAAGAGAAACTACAATTAGAATAAGTAATTCTATGGCCAATCTCAGTAGTAGCTGCAGTAGTAATTATTTCCGCCGAAGTTTTGGACAACATTTGTTCCGCGATGCTTTTATTGGTTGTCCGCTATTGTAGTGGACTTCCACCCACATTGTCTCTTAATTGTAGCAGGATTACCAACAGAGTCCGTCAATAAAGTAAGCAAAGACTGTCGGAAGCAATACCTAGTATAAAGGTGAGAATCAGACAAATTTAGAAATTCAACAATACTGACAGGCATCTTGCCCAATGTGTTGATTTCAACTGGATTCGTGGCACATTTATTCTTAGTGTATTTCATGAAAATTATTGAATGATTAGTGTTTGATGGACGAAGGCCTATGTAGGTACTTTTTATAATAGTTCAAATATAATGTACCAGTAATAATGAAAGTTCGTTGCAAATTAGTTTTTGTGTGTGGTTTATGTTATGTTGTTATGTTGTTGTAGTTGAAGTAGAAGTTGAAGAATTTTCGACATTATTGAATGTCAAGTTGCATAGTTCTTCGAAAATTACAGCAACCTTCACTATGAGATATGGGTCATTAAGTATGCACTTTTGCGAGAAATTGGTCGATTTATTTCCTGGTTAATATCTTAGAATTTTTCGGTGGATATCCTTCGCCGTCTTGCTTGCAAAGAAGCAGCAAGCTTATAATATTTGCTTATATCCTGATTATGTTCATAATCGTCTTCAAGTAGTTTGACTAAAGCGTTGACGACTTCCATATTTTCGACTTGTCTTCAAACTTTTTCACTGAACCTGTCACTAACATTTTTCAGATCACAGCATCTCAAGAAACGATTGTACGAAAACTTGTACTGTTGGTTTGACTTAGGTACTCTAAAATTTTATTATCGATATTTATAAATAACTTTTTAAAAAATCCAAATATTTGCATACATTTTGGAGATGGGGTTTTCGGGGGTGAGAAATTCAAATTTGTTTTTAATTGTGATGTCACTAGTAGAGGGCGCCACTTATGGCACATCATGCTTCTTTTAAATGATAAACTTTTCAATTGCCCTACGTTTTTCATCTGAAACAGGTATACCTTGTTGAAGTGGTTATAAGTACAGTGCCTAGATGAACACAGTGGCGATACCGGCAGCCATGTTTAAGCAAACGAAGGCAGCGTTCCGAGACAACGAAATGTTGAATTATGTGAAATCACAAACAAGACAAATTATTCTTTGTTCTGATTATATATCATAATATTTGTATGCATAATTTGTACATATATGTATATATTTGTTGCTATAAATACTTTTTAAACACAAAGACAGCGTTCAAAAACAACGAAATATTCACATATACATTCACAGAATAGATAAATTTTATTGCCCTGGTCCTGGAAATACATTACATATACGATATTTATTGCAATAAATACTTTTTAAATATGTTACCATGAAATACACTGTAAGATTTACTGATCAGTTTCTAATCATGCATTTTACAATACAGGGTGAACCTTGAATAAGTACAAATATTTTAACTGCAGGTGTAGTTGGTCATATAGATGAGTCTAGTGAGTCATTTTAAAAAATTTATAATATTTACGGAGATATTTTTTTTAAATACCCACATTTTGAGGGTTACTGATCAGATAGAACAGAGCACTGACGTAACGTAATAAACCAGATAAACTATTCAATGCGAGGTTGCCATATCGTCTTTCAAATAAATAATTTCTTTGTAAAATACTTGTTTTAAGTGAGAAGAAAAGTAAAATTGGGTACGTAGTAAACTACGCAGTAATATTAACCCAAATTTTAACTTTTTGACTGACTTACCATAAACGATTAAAAATAAATTTCCACAAGTTCTGTCGCCAACTTCCAAATAAAGTATTAATGACGTTATACATAAATACGCATAAAGATTTATCTACAAACTGAAAAGACAAGTATCTAAACAGGTATCCACATTTCACACTACTAGAAAGAGACACAAATTATTTCCTTAAGTTATTTTATGAAAAATAATGAAAAACTATGGTTTTTACACAGTACATTAAAGTAAAATTTCCGCCTCAATTATTTATTTTTTTAATTCTAACCTCTAAGTATGTATTCCTACATTAGATTGAAGTTGCAATATAGTGCCTATTTATATTTATTTTGACAAATGTGACATCATGAAATGAAGATGAGAGATAGTTATAGGTATTGCAACTTTACTAATGTAGTGTCTACATAGAGGTTACAACTTTCTTGAAGCCAAGACATTATTATAACACTGGCAATGCTGTAAACCACGCGTTCAATCTGCAACACTTTTGACTTATAAACATCGTCTGGTCAGCGGTCCTCAACAAGTTTTTTATTGAAAAGTCACGAAATTTATTTAAAATTTGACTTTTTTCACTCTGTATATAATAGTATTTAACAAATGAAACCGATATGAGATGAAAACTTGAACACTACATCAGGTGCATCAAATCAAAACAGAACCATTTTGATTGTCTAATTTTTAACAGAACAGCTATAAACGGTAACAAAACTTTTGGTTTCTGGATAAGAGCCTTTTCCGCTGGAAATACAGCAAAATGTTACTTGAAAAAGTTATTCAAAATAGTAAATTATGACGACATGCAAAATTACAAGAAGATCGGCAAGGTTTGGATTTATAAGATAATTTTTAGAATTTAAAATGTCTTTAGGGGTTTTTGTTTAAATTTATTGCATATACAAAATTTACTACCACTTACTAAAAGTAGCAAATGGCAAGTTACAAATATAGTTCGCTTCACCGAATTGATTTTTTGTATATCAGCGTTATTTAAGGTTGCGGTATTCTAAATAAGAAAGTACCTCGATCGTTGACTGACAATGATATAAAACTGTGTACCGGGAAGTGCTGGATATCTAACGGAGAAAACTTGAACTGCAAATATTTAAAGAATGTCACAGTTGGAGTGCAGAAAATAACGGGTAGCCGAAACATGCCGAAACTGAGCTTGAAGGTCATGCGTTCGATCTGCGGCAAAATATTTACAACTCTAGCATCTAAATGGGATATCGATTTTTCCGTATTCTAAATTTCAGCGTTCAGTTGCAATTTATCCTTTGCAAATCTGTGCTTTGCAGTAGCAGTGGTTTTCTGTATTCTTTATATGTGTGTAATACTAGTGAAAATTATAGGACATTTTTATTAATTGAAAGTTCGTTGGATTTAGAAAGGTATGTATATCATTATTTGTAAATTGAATTAAATAATAGGTACTTAATAATTATATATTTATATGTAACAGGAACAGGGGAGGGGAATCGAATCTCTAATTTATCAAATTTTAGGAATACATAATAGTTATTTATGTACAATTTTAATTGAAATAATTTTTGTCCAAAGAAGCTAGCCTTAAAATATGGCCCATCCTTTGCTGAACGCTATGTAGACATTTTGCGAATAAATTACGATTTGAATCATAAACTTTATCATAAAAGAGCGCTCTTGGAGAATGTTGTAAGAAAAATTGACCATTATTGTCAGTTATTTTGAAAGATTAAAATGACAGAAGATACTTAATTTAATATTAACCATATAAATATTTAAATATGTAATACCTATCTTAGTATGTACAAGCTATTTCGATTATAAATAAAACCATAATAAATTAGCACTTTTAAAATTAAAAACGATTCAGGACTCAAATTTTTCCCATAATATTACAAATTTATCAATAAATTTAATCTTCTAAGAAACGCCATAGAAATTCAATTGTCGCCGTCGCTTCCGGACAAGATATTTATTTCATAGACTATTACTAAAGTTTTGATTAATAAAAATGAAACCACTGTGTATAATACATACAGTTATAAAGGTAGTTAACTAAAAAAAATTTTACTATAAAATATGTCCGTATGTATATATATTCAATATAACATTTTTAGGTTTGATTGGAGATAATAGCATAAAAGAAGTTACATGTTTGGAAAAGGTAGCTCTATCAGCAATTACTTTGATAGAAACAGTGGAGAAGAAAATGGTGCCTTGTTTATGATAAAGATCGAGTGAAATTATAAAAATACTCATAACTATTACTACCAAGTAAGTTAAAAAAGATGAAGTATTATCTATATTAATTTTTCATGTAAACTGAACTCTCGAAATCATATCCGAACAACCCTGTATAATGTAAATATATTTTTATTTCATTATTTATCCCTTTTGCAATAAGTATTTAATAATACATAGTGAGACAATTCACAGAAGACAAATAGCAATATACTTTTTGAAAAAATTTGTGTACTTGCAAAATAAAAGATAATAATAAAAACAATCGTTTTATGTTTCAACCTGACCCTGATATCTATTACATCTTTATTTGTGTGGTGGTTTTAAAATATGTAAGCAAACTTATACGGCGAAAGCTAGATGTCAAAATATATTGCTGAGATACAATTTACCTAATAAATGTCAACCTCCAACGAGTTACAGTCATTTACAAGACGAATGCTAATAAATGTTTTAAAGTAAATGTTAAAAAAATCACTGGCGGCATGAGGACAATGTACACTAATATACAGGTAAGCGTCATTTGTTTCCTGCATCCCTGTATACTTCATATTACGATAGCCAGCAGTATCAGTGGACAGATAATTTAACTGTAAGATTTTTCTTTTGAAATTTATAATTTTGAAGTGGTTATCATTTCACTTTAAAAAATTTCAAATTCTGTCAATTTTGAAATTTTTCCAAGTTTGACTACATTTTTTTCAACATCCTGTATTTTAAAATTTGGATGAGATCGATTTAATTCTCTGAATTTTGCAGGAGTTTGGTTTGGTGTTTTAAACACCTGTATTTTTTCGTTAACAGTGTTCCAATAGCCCTTAGTTAATATTAAAGAAATTTTTGTAGTTCCCTTAATTTTGAGGTTTTTTTAAGGTCAAAATTTTCTCATAATTGCATACAGAACGTCTTTCGCACGTTCCGAAGTGGTAAAATCGAAAATTTATATCAATAACAATGCAATCAAATGCATGATTTCTAATATAATACTTAATTCCAAATTTTGCTTGCCCTGTAAACAGAATTTACTTTACCGCCACCTCTTAGTCAGAGGCTGAACTATTTATTGTTAAATTGAGTCAAATTTTTATAGTTTGTAACAGACTTCTAAATAATGAAGTAGACCGAACTTGCTGAGAAAATGACCCTTATGGAAAAATGCTAATACATTTTTAGGTACTGAAATTTATCAAACTAACTACTTTTTAAAATTGATATATAGTTCTAAATATTCCTATAACATAAACTTACTTAGTGTTACATATAAAATTGTTTAGGTTTATGTCTAAGCACGATAAATTAATTGATAAAAATGTGACATTAGGTTAGCAGCAAAGACCAATATGAAAATACGTTTTTTAAAAGTTAAAACTTTGTTTAAACTATATTTAAATAGTAATAATGAATAGACAGAACTTTAAAGATTCTATTTGTGTGGTTATTTTTGTTCTTCGAGCTTTATTTTTTGAGATTTCAGTACCTAAAAACACTACAAATACGGGTCATATTTTGCCAGAAATACGGCGACCTTAACAGTAGATATTGTGGCCAATGCACGATACTTACGGCGAAAGGTCATGAGCTCTTCAGAATTCCAGTTTGCAATAACGTATTTACTAAATGAAAAATATACTTTGGAGGAAATCGTTAGCGTGATAAATAAGCAACTATAAGGAGAAAAGGTACGAGAATGGCTGGAAATGTATCATCGCTGATTCTGGTTAAAGGAACATCATCACTCCAATGGTATTTCTAAGCCATTAGGGTACCGGTATTGATGCTTCAGCTATTAATTTATACATGCTGTCGCGTCGATTTCGATGTACGCTTTCAGAAAATATCGCTGCAGACTAAGTATCAAATAACAATACGTATTTGTAGGAAATAGACTATCGCTAACGGAAATATATCAGCAGTACATAAATGTGTTGAAAAAGAGATAATTGTTTAGATTACTTTATGGAAAAGAGTCTTTGTTAACGTGATATAACCTCCTAAATTGAGAAAAAGTTAATTAGACGGGTTTGTTAAACTACATCAGCATGAATAATAATAATCGTAAAAGTATAATAGCTTCTTATAACAATATTTCACGTGTTATTAATAACAGCATACAGAGTGTTCCGCATTAGAACCGATACAGAGCAAGTGTATGTAGAGGGACTCAAAATAATGCAATTTAATCAAACATACCTATACAGAATTAACTATGACTAAGTACAAATATTTTAAGAGGGGATAGAGAAAATTAAGAATTACCCTTCAAAAAAATTCCAAACTTATTTATAAAGCGAAATTTTTTTTTTCGAAATTTTATTAAATCCTTATTTAACGTCACCTATACGACTTGTACGCCACACGTTTACAGAATCAGAGTAGGTAACGTAGGCAACTAGCGACACTACGGTAAAGGACAATGTTAAAAATGGCCGATTTTTTGCTTATCCGGGGGAACGCATAAATCATAAAAAATGAATTGATTATTGTTAATTAACATTAGAAATGGCCCAGAAATATGTCAGATAGCTGGGGAAATGTCGCTACTACTCCTAAACCTATATAAACTACCCTTAAATAGCTTTAAATGGATAATCATTAATTATTGTTATAAAATTCGTGTAAAATGAAAAAAATGCTTGAAAATGATTTGAACAGACAGTATGCCAATATAAAAAGTGATAAATACACTTCTACAGTTTCATTCACAGAAACTTAGCACAAGTGACATGTCAGCTTGTTCGCTGAATGTTAATTTTTCAGTCTTCCAACAACAAGCATTAGCGGAAATAAAATCGTTTTATTATTATCAAATTTTAAAGACAAAGCCTAATACTGCCTTTTTGATTTCTTCTAATAAACACTATTAAAATCTTGCTTTAATTAATATATGTTTTGTTGAACACCTTAAAATTGAACAAGAGTAGAAAAGTTTTTTAAATTAAATTCTGCACGGGATATTATCATTCTTTTTAAATTCGATCAATGGAAAAAAGTTTGGTATATAAAAATTGAATTAAGGTTATAATAATTCTTTTAATATTATACAATTAATTATATATTATATAATTTTTTAGTTATATTGGAAAGATTTGTACATTAAAATATCCCAAAAGTTATTTGACCTATTATATAAAAAAACGTTTTATTTTGGTTATTGTTAGAGTTTTTTAAAAGCTATTAAAAATAATTAAGTAATAAAGGAAATACGACAAAAGCTTTGAAATTGGTAAAAAAAAACAGAAAATATAAAATCGTCATGTTTTTTTTACATTACAGTACGTATAACATAAACGTGTAAGCCTTTGGGATTCGTTAACGAAAGCATAGAGTGCTTTTACGTAATCGTTTGCGCTGTTTTTCCTTCCGGACGTGTGGGCCAAAGCTCAACTCAGTGTTTGCTTTATAAAAATTATTTAAAAAACTTTCCCAGAAATATACTCGTCATTAATTTTCAGACAGTTGAAAGCGTATAGCTAATATTTATAAAAGAAAGTTTGCAAGTACAAAACGTAGGTGAAAGTTTTTATTAATCTAATTATTTTATACATATTTTTCTTTATTAGTACCTATAGCACTTAATGTTTACTAATATAAAGAAATGGCGAATGCGCCGGTAAATATGAATATTTTTATACGGTGCTTTCGAAAAGTAATGAAATTCATAAATTCATTAGTTTTGAAATTGAGAAGTTTTCAAAAAAATTCCCTGACACGTCGATTTTGTTTTAAAAACGTCACTTTTTGACATACGACGCATATTTGTGACGTCACAGTTGTTTGAGATATGACGTTATCGACATTTTTTTAAATAGCAGTTTTGACCATGCCATTTGAAAGAGCGTGTCATTCTACATACATACATCATGAAAAATTATGGTGTTACATAACAAAAATTTCACGAAAATAAGGTTTGAAGATTTTATAATTTAATTTTCACAATACTGAAAATGATAATGATTATGTAAAAATCGACTAAATTAAATGTTCAAATTGTGCACCGTTGGCTGCCTGACAGTAGCCAAGACGATAAATAAATTCTTTTTGGACATTATCAATAACTTCAGGAGGTATACGATGTATCTCGTGACAAATTCTTGCTTTTAAATCTTCTAAATGAACCGGTCTAGTAACGTATACTTTGCTTTCTAAGTATCCCCACAAGAAATAATCTAGGGGTGTCAAATCAGGCGATCTGGCTGGCCACTCAATCGGCCCCCTTCTCCCTATCCAACGATTCGGGAACAGCTCATCTAAATAAGCGGATAGGTGTTGCATAATGAGGAGATGTACCATCTTGTTGAAAGATGGTACATGTAATTTCTTGGAAGATGTCCCTCTATATCTGGATATAAACTTATTAGTTCAGGAATGAGGTCGTCTCGAAGAAAATGCAAATATCTCGCACCAGTTAGGTTGTTCATGAGAATTCATGAAACATGGTTTTCTATGATGACTTCTAGAACGATTTATGGTTACTTTTAAGAAATGCTAAACGCAATATGCCAAACAATAGTGACATGTTTGGCAAATTAAAACAGGATCGGCCTTCATGTTTTAGCCCTTTTTTCTAAATTTAATAGTTAATTTACATCAAGATTGATGCATTATAAATGACAATGACAAAATCACACTGATAAAAATTTGTTTGTAATTTCAGATAACTTTACGTTGGCAATTTGAAATAAGCATAAAGTTATGCAAAATTGCATCTAAACAACGTACTGTTTCAGTTTCTATGATATTTATAAATTGCATAATATTTAGATTGACATATTGACATAAAGTGCACACCTTACAAAATATCATTTTATATTTACTGTCTTACGAATGTCCCACAAAAAGTCTTTATTAAGGAGCCGCATATGTTTGTCTACCACGTTAACAACACTAAAACGTATTAGGTTAGAGGTTAGGTGCCTGTGCGCATATGCAACCGAAATCACATAAAAACTTCTGTAAAATTTCATAACGTATTATGTAATAGAAAATAGTTCGATTATAGTACATTGTATTACCACACTATATCTGAATTTTTCTAATTTTATTAAGTAAAAACACATACACTTAATTATTCCTTACTATATAATATAAATTAAATTTGTTTAGTAAAGATTATCTGAAAAGAGCATAACAAAACATGGATATTTCCACTCATTTTTTATCAGTGCATATGTAAAAATGACTGGTTTATTGGTTTCTCTCTTATTTATTCTATATTTCACATTTCACACATTTCATTATTTTTAAATTAAGGTAATTGTTTAAATTTATATGCCACATGTCAGTTGTTATTTCCACAAAAATATTGATATTTTATATTTTCCGGAAATAAAATAGATTTCCAGCACGTCAAAACATTGATTCTGTTCGAGAAACGGCTTCCCGACACGATTTTTAAACCGTAAAAGTATCTTTTTACATCCGTTTTATGAGAAGAGATTTCGCATTCCTCAAGTGCTGGCAGAATTACAAATGTAAGTGGAGAGCCATAAAAGAAAGCGCGTTTTCAAACTGCTGATAGAGGACAGATGCAAACTCATGTCGGACGACTAAAACATTGTCGATGTTGGTGGCAAATGTTCCAATTTGTCACTTCCGCCTTTACAGCCGGCGAATTTGTATTATTGTTATGGCATCGAGTCCTCTGGGCCGCTCGAATCGATAGCAATTCGCCGGAGTTCATTGAAAAATATAATACGCCATTATTATTGTCTTGGGAAGCCGCGGAACGTGAAGAAACTGAAATAATAATTGCGTTTATTGTCTACATTTTGCACACGACAAAAATATAATGTTTTATAGGGCGTATATAATGAAGTGTTTTCATTGTTTACGGCGTTATTCTTGTATAGTTCTTCCTATTGTGTTTTCTATATATTCGTGAAGCGAATTGAATACTAACTAAAAATACGTTGGCAAAATTTATAATTGGGTTCGCCGTTAAATTTGACTTGTACTTACTCAAGTAAGTAACAATAGTAACAATAACAAAGTACAGTGCAAAAGTAAGATATTTAAATAAAATTTAAGATACGTGATGTTAAGTGGGATGAGATAAGCTCTATTTTCAATCGAAAGTATTATTTTTTTAATTTGACAGAGACGACTTATGACGTCATATCAATGATATTTTTTCCAGAAACATACCCAAATTTTTTTCCTGTTAAAAAGCTCTATTTTTTCTAATAAACTTTTATTAGAGAATTTTTTCTGTATTCTTTTCTATATAAAGAAAATCCAGACATATTATGTATATCTGAATCTTGGTGCAATAATTTAAATATAAACACTATAAATTTTCCAACCTATAATATAGCTAGTTATTATAATAGACAGAACCACATTCATGGTGGAGTTCTTATTTTAATGAGGAAGGAAATTTGGGCGACTCCTAATGTTCTACATCTGGTTTGAAACCAACGTTCTTGAGGCCAATCATAGTTGTCAAGACCATTTCCGCTTGCTTATTGCGCGTGCTTATTTGGAATCAACTCTTTTTTGAGTACGAACGTATAAAATATGTTGAGGTTGTATTACAAATTGTTGAAAAAATCTAACATTACAGTAAAAATGCAAACAACCCACTTGAAGAGCTTTGTCGAAGATAAATAGGTGCCTATTGAAAATTTTGAAACTTTTTTCATAATGGTTGGACCATTGATTATATGTGTGTGTAAATAATATAGCATAAATACGTTTTGCAACGCATAGATAATGAAAAGCTGCTTCTTAGAAATGTTCTATACTATCTCCATTTTAAAGCCGCTGGCATAAGAATAATTCTTTGAGAAGTTTTAATTAACACCTATTTGAAAATTTCTCATTAGCAGCATCGCAGAAATCAAAATAACTACATTTGTAATAAGAAGATGATCTCGGCGCTTTACGATCCTTATGTATTATATTCTGACGTTTGTATAAGGTGCTGAACTTAGTACTTTCTATTGTTCGGAATTAGTTATTAAAATTCTCTTCTACAATAGATTCGCTGTCTCTAATATTCGTGTATAGTTTTAATGTAACATGTCCATTGCCTGCTTTATGATTGAAAGACTTTGAAGTAATTCCTAATTGTTTATATATAGAAATATGTTTTAAACTACTTTCTAATTAAAGTTGATAGCTTCCTTAAAGCCATATCTTAATGACACCATGTTTAAAATTATATGTAAGTTGGAAAAATAATAACTATTTACCTGAAATAGGTTTATCTATAAGAAACATAAAATTTTAGAAATTGGAACGTAATTTCTTTACTATTTTATTTTTCATTAAATTCAGATAATTTTATTTGAAGCTACTTGGGTTAATATATTCAATTTACCGATAGATCTTTAAAGTTAGTAATATTAAACAGTAAATATTACTATCATTTTGTGTCCATTATACGCGGTTAATTTCAGAACATGTGCCTCTTGTATTAAAAACATACTACCACGTATAACGATAACGGGATTTATATCATTATCATAAGAAAAAATTTCAATGCATTGAATATTTGATAGAGCCATTCATGCGCCTTTTTTTGTGGCTACATAAAATGTTGCGTTCAATGCGAGACTCATCTTTTAGATTCCCAAATCTAGGGATGAGCCCCTTCCCGTTTCTCATATTGCTTTAAATTTAGTTCCTTTTTTCCCAGTATTTTTTTATTTTATATTAATTTAGTTTGGTCAATAAAACTAATCATACCATCCGTCCATTAGCTGAGATTTGTTGTTGCATTTCTTAATATTTATTGTAAATGAAGAGCAGTACCATCGTGCGTGAACCACATTTCATTTTTTATAAGTAGGCGTACATTTTCTAGTTTAGTGTAAAATTGTTTGTAAGAAATTACAAAATATCTGATTTTTTAAAATAATTTTGCCCCCTGAACTGGAATATGTACCTCGTCCTCATCTTACAATAAATGTTACGTTAGGTTAGACAGACCATTTGCATATACAGGATTTTTTGCATTTAAATGGTAGAAGATATTCTATTCTCTGTTATGTCCTGTTCTGTTCTGTTGCGTTCCGTTCAGTTCTGTTATGTTAGACTCTTCTTTTCCTCTTCTTTTCCTCTTCCCTTCCCTTTCCTTCCCTTCCCTTCCCTTCCCTTCCCTTCCCTTCCCTTCCCTTCCCTTCCCTTCCCTTCCCTTTCCTTCCCTTCCCTTCCCTTCCCTTCCCTTCCCTTCCCTTCCCTTCCCTTCCCTTCCCTTCCCTTCCCTTCCCTTCCCTTCCCTTCCCTTCCCTTCCCTTCCCTTCCCTTCCCTTCCCTTCCCTTCCCTTCCCTTCCCTTCCCTTCCCTTCCCTTCCCTTCCCTTCCCTTCCCTTCCCTTCCCTTCCCTTCCCTTCCCTTCCCTTCCCTTCCCTTCCCTTCCCTTCCCTTCCCTTCCCTTCCCTTCCCTTCCCTTCCCTTCCCTTCCCTTCCCTTCCCTTCCCTTCCCTTCCCTTCCCTTCCCTTCCCTTCCCTTCCCTTCCCTTCCCTTCCCTTCCTTCCCTTCCCTTCCCTTCCCTTCCCTTCCCTTCCCTTCCTTTCCCTTCCCTTCCCTTCCTTCCCTTCCCTTCCCTTCCCTTCCCTTCCCTTCCCCTCCCTTCCATTTCATTCCATTCTATTCGAATCTATTCTACTCTACTGTACTCTATTATATTATATTAGGTTCTATTTCATTCCATTCCATTCCATTTATATTTGTTAATATTATATTCTGTTATATTCTATTCTATTTTATTCTATTCCACTCTATTCTAATTAAACATAAAAAATGCTTTTCCTTCTTTCAACTCTGTCGTAAACACGTTTACACCAAGTTAGATGTTAAACAAATTTAAAAGACGTTCAGTACAGGAACAAATATGAATTTAAAATTTTATACACCATCTGCCTGGGAGGAATTTAAAATGCATACTTAATAATCTATAGCACTATTAATACTTAATAACGCCTGAATCCATCAGCCTCAATGATGAGATCCTGTAAACCTCGCGAAGTCGCGACGACAGGTAGAACTTCCTCCGATTATTATATTCAATCTTCCAAAATTCCCCATACATCATCCCAAATGCGACAGCACAAAGATTAAAATGTTTGTATATTATTTTCACCCCTCGGAATACAAACATTATCACGCTGGTCCTATTCTAATCTTAACTGATCCCCGATTGCTGGAATGGCGCTCTTAAGTCCTATCTATGTGTTGGAGCTGTAAGCAGATTTATCTCGAGAGGCACTTCTCGAGGATTCGTAGCAAAATGACCGATCGTTTCGGAACACAAAAATAAATAATACAAATGGAATGATATAACTGCATGTAAATTTTATATGAGTTTATTGTTATAAATTTATTACACCTATCAGGTGTCAGGTGGGTCCAAATATAATTTTTCTTCAAGCGTATAGTATTCGTATAGATTATACGGGGTTAACTATGACTAAGTAAAACAATTTTAACCACATGCACAAGGAGGCCTAAAAGACAATAAAAAAATATTCCAGAACTTTAGCTCGATATTTAAAAAATGGGGTAAAACCCTTTTTTCCTGCGGAAAGTCGGTACCTATGATAAGCATCGGCTGAGATGGCTTAAATCCATAGAAAAAACTTACATCTGTCAATAATGTCAACTACCATTCTGTAATTTTTTGCAGCGTTTCTTAATGCAGAATAGACAAAAATTAATATTTTTATTAGTAATAATACCTAATAGATAGGTAGGTAACAGTTAATCCAGTTAACTCCAGTATTTTACATCCGTTTTTATTTATTCTGTTACAAACTGGCAAAACGTTTTCACTTATTACAACCACTCACTACCGATAAAACACAGTTCCCGTAGGTATAGTTAGATAAAATGCCTAATTATAAGAAAATCGAACGAAAGGTATAAGTAGGTACTAATCGTGATACAAAGAAGGCACAAGGTATGATGTTGCGCATATGTTGCTGATTCGACTATGTTACGTAGTTTACATTGTTTTGTAAGGGGACTTTGTTTTTTTTCAGATTTTTTAGGCGGTACCCTTTTCAGGTAGTTTTTTGGCGTCATATTGTCGGGAGATATGTCTAAATGGATATCGAAACTGATTGTGTTATTTTCAATCCTGGTTATAGAGATTTGCTTGTGTTTTATTGGAGTGTGCGCTAGTGATAAACAATTTTATAAATTTTATTTCTATTTCCAAAAGACTTTGTTTAGTGTTTTAGTGTAGCGTTTTGGTTATTATATATAGGTATATTATATTTTTATTAACATTAAGTTATTTAGGTTAATTTTTCTGTTAATTAGGTATTCAAAATGCGTTGTGCATTTTTAGATCAAGAATGTTTTTTAGGATTCGTCAACAAAATGTGATATTAAAGTATACTAAAACTCCTGTCAAAAGAAAAATATCAAAAATTATAAAATAAATATATTAATAAAAAATTTATAAAAACCATTATTTTTTTCCTTAAATCTTCAAAAGTTTGGACGTTTAGGATATAGGTAGGATTCGTATGAAGCTTTTTTTCTCTAAATGAAACCAAGAATAACCTGAATATTTTTGATACTTATTTATTGACACCCCCTGTATAAATTGTTTATAGGTAATAAATATATACATTAATAATATTTTATACTTCAATAATTTGTGCTCTATAATAACAAATTGACTTTTACTTTAAATTAAAAGAAAACTTTAAAAATTAAAAAAGCCTTTTATACAATATGATTTCATTCTGTTTCTCAAATGCATATTGAGTAATATGTGGCGACTTTTTGTGTCTTCCATCCTCGTTTTGTTCGTCAAATTGCGCGTTTTGTAATTAGTAGATAAATTAGGTTTTCACTTCAGTTAATTATTTGCGTAAAATGATTTCCGAACTAAAATATTTTACGAACAATGAATGATTATTTTAACTTAAATATCCTTGCTTACCTTCTTAAATCTACATAAAAATCGAAAAATTTTTAAATTTGAGGGGTTCCTATATGCTTTTACAACGTTCAAAACGGGGAACGACGCGACTCACATTACTACGTCATGCGCAAACTGAACCAATTTTGAAACGCTTATGCATCATACCTTGTGTTCTTTGTACCATGGGTACTAGATAATAGAAAACTTTTAATGCAGCCGCGGCAGTCTTGTCCCATAACCTAGAAAAACAAACCGTCGAACTACATTATGAGAAAATATCTGCACCCGACACAAATTCATTTATTTAATAACTATGACACGTTTAAAGTTAAACTACTCTAAAAACTGAAGAAGAACACGAAACTACAACGTTAACACAGGAATTGAACTATGGCATGGCAACGAATGTTACCGTTGTCTTTTTGATTGCCTAATATGACTCTGAAAACATGTGGCGAACGAGCCGCATAGGCGGCGTTAATTAAGGATTTACTATACTATCGAAAAAAAATTTTTTCTTTATAAATAAGTTTAGAATTTTTTTGAAAGGTGATTCCTTTAATTCTTACTTTTCTCTATCCCCTTTTTAAATATTTGTACTTAGTCATAGTTAACCCTGTATAAAGCAATACGCGCAGTAGAAGGGGTCAATAGTTTTATAAGTACAAGTCATTATTTTATTAGGAAAAAAACGTACATATCCAAAGTAACGAATAATAAAATCATATGGGATTTACCACAGACAAGGAAGTTCCTTTGTTTGTGAGTCTTAGTTTCCATAAACTGTCAGCGATAACTTTAACATTAAGTTACGAGAAATAGCCTATTCGTCAGTGAGAACAATAATTTCAGAAAAGTCGAGAAATATTTATGAAAATGATAACCATAAATTTATGAATTGGACGAAAGAAAATAACACAACTGTTGTGAGCAACAAAAAACAGATAGCGATTGAAATTATAATCCCCTTAAGGTATAATGAACCCAGTACTTCAAGTGAAATTAGAAATATTGGTGATGAAAATATTTTTTTCAAAATTTTTTCTGCCAATAATGATACAATTCTAAGAAATGAACCTGACAACCTGACTGGTAATGTGTCCATTAATGACAGAACTGTCAATTTTGACACAGAAACAGCTAGTAGTGCTCCATACAAAATTGTACATTCAATATTAATTAAGTGATTATTAATAATTTTAAACTTAATGTGACAATGTACCTAAATTATAATAATTTAAAAATGTCATCCATATGGGATGATTACTCGAATGTCCGAGAATGTCTACATAATAAATAAAATGGCTAGTTATATATATATATATATATATATATATATATATATATATATATATATATCTTACTATGTATTCTGCGTCCGTACATTTTAAATTTACATATCATTCAGCGTCCACCACCTTTCTACGTCCATATACGGACGCAGAAAAAACATTCGTCTTTATTGCAATCGGCAATCATCGCTGGATGATGTGGTATAACAGAAATGATGCAGTTTTATACCTAATTTAATATCTACCGAAAAAGATTTCTGTAAGTTATTTTGTGTAGCTGTATACAATTTCTGGTCGGACGCAGAAATATTAGTAATATGTAAAATAATATACATTTTAAGGTTCAGCAGTTTAACACCAGTTGGCGTTGAATAGAGTGGCGTATATATCCCGACCGTAGAACCATTTTAATTATCTAAAACATTTTTAGATGATTGTGCGTCCACATCTTGGCAACAGTGTATTTAGTTTATTTCCTGCATGTCTTCACCAAATTGAACTAGTACTTTCTTTCCTCTTTTACCGCGCATAACTAATTTAACGCTGTTTTAACAACATTTTTTTCTGATGGATTCTGAAAATTTTTCATAAATTTAAGAGTTGCGGCCAATTCATATTTGGCTATTAATTTTATACTAATTATCACAACAAACAACGATCAATTTTGAAACATTGAGTAAATTTTTTGAAATTCAATTTCAATAGACTTTAGTCAGTTCCCTGGAGCAAATATCAATATGCTGTTGTTCTCTATATACACAGAGATTTAACTTTAAATACAGAAATTGCAGGAATAGATAACTTGCCAAAAAATAAGTACCATGCCACTGGTTAAAACCACGAGGTTAATATTACATTCAGTAAAAGGTAAACTTATTTGAATACGATGTAGTAAATTTCATTCAACGTCTTCCCCAAGAAAGAAGTTTATAGAGCAAACTCTACTTATTTTTTGGCAATTAATATGTTTCTGCTTTTTCTGTATTTAAAGTGAAATCACCCTGTATATTAAAACACCTTGCCCCTAACGCACAAATGATGGCATCTTTTTTGCGATAGAAGATACTACTAGATCAGTCTCAAAATACTTTTGTTCCTATTTCGGAATAAACGTTTCATGTTGGGAGTAAAATATTTTGTGAACTACTGAATTTTTATTTTTTGGACAGGTTTGTTTATGTTTGAACTCCACATTAATTCGCGAGAGTTAAGACCAAGACAAAATTTATATGGGACATAATTGCCTTCTAAACAGTCAACGTTAACTTTTGTACACAGATTTATATAAAATTTGTGAATTTCTTAGAAAATTCCCTTACTCATATTTGCTATGTTTTAGTAGAAAAAATAATGAAGCAAATACAAGCAATTTTTATTAGTAATTGCAATTTTTGTTGGTTATTTTTTCATGATTTTTAATTAGAACTATATGTTCCTTGTTTTGTTGAGCAATTGTTTTCTTAAGAAAGCTAATATTAATTTATTTCCGTCACTATTTTGTGATATTCGTATTTAAATCAAAATTTGTATCACCACAATTAGCGTTATTAAACTCCTAATATTCAGTATACAAATAATTATATTAAGTCTCAGTTTCTACCTTACGTAATATCCGAATACCTAGTTATAATAAACAATACTTGTAATGGAGTAATAGTAATAATAAGTTTTATTTTGCTCCACAGGCCTCGTTTAAAATTTGCTCTGCTTGCATGTCTTCCCCTCATTTCTTCACAATCACGCAGTAGATGTTCTATCACTTCTCTCTCTTCCCAACAGGCCCTACATCTTCTCTCACTTTCATCTGTCCGCCAGTTATTATTTTTTTCCTCAAATGAATCTTGCTAACATTATCCTTGCCTTCTTACTCTCCCTGTTTAATTTTGTTCTTCTTTCTTGCCTTTCTATATCTGTGTCTCTTAGCTGTAATTCTTTCCTCATCTGTCTGCCTCCAGTTCTCAAGCGTTCTATTTCTGTGATTGCATACCCATTTCGTCAGAAGTATATTTCTCTATATGTCCCTATATTCTCTCCTCCTTCCTTCTTCTTTTCGAACCCGCACTGTTGTAGTATCTTGCAGTATTTCCTTCTCATTATCTTTTCTTCGTATTTTACTGTTAGGTTTCTTGCTTTCACCCTCATTTTATCTCTTTTGCTTTCTTCTCTGACAATGTAGCCCGGAGTTTCTCTGTCTGTTCCTAGTATCCACCTTAGATACTTCTCCTGTACTTTTTCTATTTCTTCAAATTCTATCCATCCTCACACATCAGCCCCATACAGGAGTATGTTCCCCACTAAACTGTCGAATAATATTAGTTGTCTCTTATGTCTGAATTTTCTATCTCTCTGTCCCCCAAGCTATCCCCATTGCTTGATTTACCTTCCTTATATTTATATGTGCTGCAAATGTATTCCAAAAATCATCAGTTTTGTGTTCTCCACATTCACTTGTTTTATCATCTGTTTCATTTCGTTCTCTTGATTTGCTACTATAATGATGTCATCTGCATATTATAGAGTACCCAAACCTTTCTCTGACCCACTACTGCTCCTTCTGCCTGAGCCATCCTCAATCTCTCCTCAATGTCGCCAATAAATGCTGCAAATAAGGAAGAGCTTAGTGGGCACCCCTGTCTCACTCCTTTGTTTGTATAAAATTCTGTACTTTCCATCCCGTTCACTTTCACTCTATTCAACGTTGTTTTATATATATCCTTAAGTTTTCTTATCAGGTGTTTATCCACTCCTCTGTCCTTTAGGTGTTCCTACAATTTTAGTCTTTCTACATTATCAAAAGCCGCTTTTAGATCTATGAATAACGCATACAACTTTCCATTTTTCGTCTGCGCTTCTTTGTTAATTAGATGATGCAATATGTATACATTGTCAATTGCACCCTTTCTGTACGCTGCCTGCCCGTCTGGTATAATTTCTTTTCCCTCCATTCCGCCTTTAGTTTTTTGTATAGCAGCTCTGTAACGTTTTGTTTCCTAGTTTATCCCTTTTTTTATAAATATGGGAGATTATTCCTTCCCTCCAGCTTTTTGGTTTACTCTTCCCTCATTGATAATTTCACAGAGACTTTTTACTACAGCGTCTGTGCCGTAAATCCTGGCCTCATTTTGTATTGTGTCCTTTCTAGCATTTTTTCCTTTCCATAAATTTTTATTCTGTTCCACTATCTCTTCCCTATCTATTCTCTGGTTTCCATCTTCTATTTGCACACTATTTTTTTCTTCATATTCGTTTCCATTTAATAATTCTACAGACAACTTTTCCATTCTTCCATTTTTATCTGCTCGCTCACTTTTTCCGCTTCTTTCTCTCATTATTAATATATTTCCACGCTTCTGTTTCCGTTTTTATTTTCTTAATATTCTTCTCTTCCTCTTTCTCCTAACTCTGTTTCTTTTCCTTACAACTCTATAGTTGTTTTTCGCTTGCATATATTCCTCTTTTGTAGTTTTGTTCTGTCTACATTTTCTCAGTTGTCCTCTGGCTTGTCGATTCAGTTCTCTGCATTCTTTATCCCACCAGCTGTTTCTTTTATCCCTTTTAAGTATTTTCTTTTTCTCTGTTGCTCCCCCTATTCATTCTGTCAATTCCCTCATCTTCTCATCGACTGCCTTTTCCTTAAAGCTCATCATCTGCGTTCTTCCTCTGTACTTTACTATTTCCTCTTTTCCCCATTTCGTTATTTCTAGTTCCTCTCTTATTTTTGCTTGTCTCTCTGTTGCTTCTATTACGTTTTCCGGTCCCCTTAAAGTTCCAAAGGCATATGATCCGACTCCACCCTGTCTGCTATTTTAAACTTTCCAGTTCCTCCCAAGCATCTTCATAGACTATTGCATAATCAATTACCGACTCTCCTCTTGGTCCCAGATATGTCCAGTTTCCTTTCTCGTCTCCCTCCTTATTTCCATTCAGTACATTCCATCCATTATCTTTTATTATTTCCTCTATTAATCTCCCCATTTTATTATCTATTTTATCTTTTCTCCCTTTTCCGACTCTTCTCTTCTTTTTGCCATTTATACCATTCGACCATTAAAATCTCCTGCATTTTGTCCTTGGAGCGGTCATTTACTTTTTCCTTAATTTGCGACTTCAAATCTTTCATCCCTGTACTATATACCGTTATTATTCTCCATATATTCTTTCCTATGTTTACTCTGCTACTTATCATGCTCTTGTGTTTTTCATTTCCTTATTACTTCTATTCCCTCGCGTATCCCCAATATCAACCCACCCTTCGCTCTGCCTTTAGTCTTTACCCTTTCGGCCCCTTGGAGTTCCCATTTGAAGCATTTTGGTATTCTGTACTTAATTAATAAAATGTTTCCATCATTCCCACTGTGTCAAACCCTTCCACGTATTCCCTGCCTCCTTATTTGTTACACCTGCTACGTTCCAATACAGTGCTCTTGTCTTTCTTCCTGATTTCTTCTTCCCTCTGTCTACCTGTGTTTTTTCCATCTTTTTCCCTCAGTTTGTTCCTAAAATTACTTTCCTCCTTCTTATCCATGTAATGGATTAAAAAGTGAATACTATTACACAACAAAATGCCATCTTCTTCAAATTTGAATTTAGATCAACGTGACACGTGTACTTTAACAAATGATTATGCTTATACAGTTTTAAAGAAACGTATTTATTATGCAGTAATTAGATAATCTTTAGTTGTTTGCATTTTTCTCAAATGTGTTTCAGTAGGTGTGACTTATATTGTTTATTTTTGCGTGGATAAGAAACTTGTTTTTTGTTTTTCTACTACGCAGCGCGACGATAAATAAACAACGATTTTATAAATAAACTATTTTTTATGTTTTAAATGTATAAATATTTTTTTAATATCACGTTTAACATAATTAAAGATTATCTAGTCTGTCCTGTATCAAATAAAATTGAAAAGTTCAATGTTACCAATAATTGGTTAGTGAGCAAATTAATTATGTCAAACATTTCTATATCGCGTCGTGTCAGACCCAGGAAAGAATATACTATGTAAATATTAAAGCTCGAAGTTCAAGGAAGTGGCAACTATGTCGGACGCTGAAACATTGTTACTAAGTATTATAATATACTATTGGACGCAGAAAAGATACAAACATATAAAAGTATATCGGACGCGGAAATAATAGCAAAATGTAAGGACGCAAAATCATTGCAAAGTAGAAATCTTCTATTATTGAAGGCAGCAAAAAGATTTCTGTTATATACTCTGTATTTTCAATTATAAAACATTTAAGACGCCACCTATGTCTAAAAATATTTCACTATACTTTAACGGACGTAGAATCGTTGTAATATGAAAAGACGCAGAAAAGATAAGAAGATGTATATATATATATATATATATATATATTTTATTTTATTTATCTTGCTGCTTGAATAAAGAATAGTATATGTCACTCGGATCAGAAAACTAATTATGTGTTTCGCCCAAATTGCTTAGCCTCGGTTGAGAAAATTTCTACGATCAACACATAATATTCATCTTCTGCTCCTAGTAACATAACTATTAATTAAAGAATAGGGCACGTCTCGACAAATTAATTGACAAATTATTTCTTTTGTGTAGTAAAAGCAACAACAGTCTTCTGTAAATTTTTCCAAATAGAAAGTACATAGTTTCATTAATTACTGTCCATAAAGGAAATTTATAAAAAACATGTACCT
Organism: Monochamus alternatus; assembly: GCA_037114965.1. Classification (NCBI taxonomy): domain Eukaryota; kingdom Metazoa; phylum Arthropoda; class Insecta; order Coleoptera; family Cerambycidae; genus Monochamus; species Monochamus alternatus. Next base: position 76,291,386 of record CM073429.1, on the reverse strand, counting down.
ACATATCAATATAAATGCATTACCATCTCACGGTGATAGAATATTTGTGAGACACTACTTCGATTTCTATTTTGATTATTTAGGCTTTGGTGTTTTCTGAGATGCTTTCTTTAATCAAAATAATGCTACTTTTGCAGCACTTCCGGTTATAGAGGAATTCGCCATTTACTTGCTTATTTTAAGTGGAACACCCTGTATATTTTGGCATATTTGAATTCTATGCTTAATTTTAGGAGAAATTTTATTAAGATTTCTTATATATATAATGATCTTCGAGATATTTCAATTTTATCAAAAAAGTTGCTTTTTGATAACCTAATTCAAAATTGCTTATTTTTACATCGTGCAAGCAGATATATTGATATTTAAAAGAGATATAAGGGGATGCCTATCATTTGTTAAGAATTTAAAAATAAAATTGTCAAATTTGCTTCACTACGAACCGCCAAAACTTGGTTTTTAACTTTTTTATTCAGGATTATTAATTTAGAAAAACTAATTTTGGCGGGTCGGTAATAAATTTTCACCACCATGTGTGTAATTAAATATTTTTAAAAATATCTGTTACAAATGATAGACATAGCCCTATCTCTTTCAAATATCAGTACTTCATGTAAAAAGTAGGCATTTTCGAATTAGGCTATTGAAAAACAACTTTTTTTGATGGAATTGAAATATCTCTAAGACCATTAGAAATAGATATAAGGAAGTTTAATAAAAGTCCCCCTAAAATATGCAAAAATTTACATTGTTTCATTTAAAATAAGCAAGTAGACGGCGACTTCCGGTATAACCGGACCGGAGAGCACATCTGAGATACCCCAAAGCCTAAATCAAAACTGAAACGAATCAACGTAAAATCGATATAGAAACTAACTAACTCTAAGTTTCAATCAATTTAAGTTGCTTTTTGTTTACTACTATTAATTCAGGATCAGCGTATACTTGCCAGTGAAATCCATTTTTTACAATATCTCTTAACTCATGAGAAATTAGATCTAACGCTGTCTGACAGTGCAATGAAAAATGTTTGTCCAAATTCACTCGACATAACATTGGAAAAGAGATTGAAGATCAAATCTAAAGTCAGTATTATGTACCAGATATAATTAATAAGTCTGCAGTGTTGAGAGAAAAGACTGATATGCTTGTCTTTGACATTTGGTACATGATTGACATTTCATCGATATACAAAGTTTTTGGGTTTGGTGTTCATGATGATGTTTACTCAGGACATTCAAAAGTACCTATTCTTATCCAATTTGATTCAAATTCAAATTACATATAGGGTGGTTCAAATTGCTCACAAGCACAATTATGTTACAAATTTTAAGAAATGTTTTAGTTTTTATTAGCTGAGATTGTTATTATTATTTATTTTAAAGGCACCTGACAGATAATTTTTGAATAACAAAGCGGTTCCTGATCACCTATTTTAAAATCAATCACGTATTATTTTGTTTGTGCACATCTGTAATGAACACCCTGTCTATTTCATAATATTATTTTTGCAAATGGTATTATTGATGTAAAGCCGAAACAGGAACACATTGTATTCAAATTTTTTATTACAATGCCATTATTTCTGCTCCTCCTCACACTTGTTCCAATACGCAATCAGACAAAATAAATACTAGTCGTATACTTTCGCGTTTTTTTATCTCTCGGCAAAACACATCCGAAAATCTGAACAGCACCCTCGAATCCTATCTGCACCCCAACGATTTGTCTCCTCCAAGCCGTCCCCTTAAAGTATTCAACCTGTAGACGTCGTTAAACTAAACGAACCACGATATTGACGCCTAGGTCTTCACAGAAATCTTAAACGTAGTTTATGTTTCAGTCTCGGCGTACCAAGGGGAAGTGTTGAAGCTGGCGAAGATATCTCGCACAGAAATGGGCGCTTATATGTGCATCGCTTCCAATGGGGTGCCGCCCACCGTTAGCAAGAGGATTATGGTCAACGTTCACTGTAAGTGCCCATCCGTATGGTCCCTAATCCCGCGTCAATTTCATGCAACGCCAGATTTTGTTTGTGTTTATTTTTGCTTTTGTGGCCTTGCGTTGAACGAAATGGAACCGATAAGTTATCGAGGTTATGTTACACGCATTTGGTTTTACATATGAATGTAAAAGAAGTAACGATTTATTATAATAAGCAACAAAGAAAGGTAAACATCCATTAAATATCATTTCATTTCGATAATTTTTACATCAAACATGTGCATGTTTACTTCTCTCAGTGCAAATAAAAATGATTAAATTTTCAGGTTTATTTGTCCAGTTTTTTTTTAAGTTTGCATAAGTCATACTTTGATAACGTTTTTTTACAGTTGATTATGCCTAGAGTACATAGATTTTAAGTTCCTAGCTTAGTGACTTTGTGAAACAATTTCTGCCAGTCGCGGCCTTCTAGTTTTATTTTTAAAAATAAAAAAGAAAACTTACATCCAGAAAATATGTCAGAAAATTGGTCCTACCATACGTAAAATGAACCGCTGATTCCAAAAATGTCAAAAAATACAGGGTGTCCCGTTTAATAATACAAATTTAGGGTCATTTCCGGTCAAACAGGAAATATCATGAAATCCGAAATGAGCTCAAAGAATTCATGGCACCATCTAGTATAAACCTACCTAATTTCAAATTTTTATCGGCAGTCATAAAAAATTTACAGCGTGTTCCCACTTTCCGTTGTCACCCGAAATATTAAGTAGCCTGATATTGAAGTTACTTGATTTGACTTGAAACAAAGATTTAAAAAACACTACCTACTTAATTTAATTTCAAGTAAAGACGCCTAATTACTCATGGATGTGGTAGGCCGTGACAGGCAATGTCATAAAAAAAATTTTATTGGTTGACAGTTTGTATGATTATTTCATTAAAATGAGTAATACAGAAGTAGAGTTGTTCTTCTACATACTCTATTGTAATTCTAAATGTAATAACATTTTAATTTTCTACTTCTGTGAAAAATCAAATATGTATGTACTTACGGTATAACTACTCGCCGTGAACTTAAAAATGACATGCCATTACTTGATTTGAATTTGACTTCAAAAAGGATCAAGAAGCTTGACCAGTGTCAAGTTACTTTGAATATTTAAGGCTTTTAGTAAGAGTAACTGCCATTATCTTCACCACTGATATTTTTATCAGACTTTAATAAATTTTTTGATCTTAAATAAATCATTTGCCTTAGTTTAGTCATTATTCATTAAACATCTTCAGAAATATTTTAAAATACCTAGAAATTGCGTTTGTTTCTTAACACTCCCTTATTATACAGATCATGAAACATTATCCACACGTGTATTTATTTTCTATAAATTCTGTTTGAAAATTTAAGAAAAACCTCTTATTTTTTGCAGTTCACCCAGTCATCCATGTGCCAAATCAACTCGTCGGAGCTCCTTTGGGCACTGATGTAACTCTCGAATGCAATGTGGAAGCTTACCCAAAATCTATCAATTATTGGGTCAGAGATACTGGTAAGTCCCAATTTGTCTATTCAGTGCTACATCAACTTACAGTTGATGTAGCACCTGCCTGTAGCACCTGATATACCAGCACCTGCATGTACCGTTATCAGCAACGCAGGTCGTGTCGGTAGTCCTATGTAAGTTCTGTTCCCACAAAAATCAGGGATTGGTTTCAAACTGCTGCAATAAAATGAATATTATGAAATAGGCGTAGGGTTTCGTAAAATTTCATAACAAACTGTGAGCTGTGATGTAGACTACTTCAAGGTCAGTAAAGTAATGTGGTAGTTGCTTTAATCTAACGTTAGGGGAGGCCTTGACTAAGTAACACAAATTTAAAGTTATCTCTTGATGATTTATGTGTCATTAATATCCCAGGGTGAATCACACACATAATCTGCAGAAAAAGTTGCTGATCCCTGCTGAATAAGTGTGCAAAATCGTGCAGGTTTGATCTTTAATATTAACTCAGCAATTGTTTTTTTCGTGAAAAATTCCTTTCAATTGATTATCTAGCTTACTGAACTAATATAAAAATAAAATAATTTTTTTTTTAATGTTATTATTGCTGGTATTCCACATGAGAATATTAGCCTTCAAATTTGCCCAAAAGTTATCTAGAGTGGTTATAAGATTCGAGATAAGACTAAAAAAATCCTAAAGATGTAATAAAGACGACGAGACATCAACGAGTATATAATTGATTTGTTTTTTGTTCCTGTTTCACACAGATCAAGCAAAACGAAGCTGCAAATAAGCTTATTATAATGTATTTTTCCAGTTTTATATCATCAAACTCTTTGCTCTTCATGATATATTATTACAGTCGTCAATATTTGTCGAGGAAGACTCACATTTCGTTTGTTTGTGAAATCTAATTAAGTTAGTTTTATTAGTATTCAGTATTTTAGTTATTATAGCTCTACCATTTTGTCCCATTGTACTAGTTTCTAGATTAATAGTTCAGCCTTCTGTTGATTTTTTGATTTAATCAATGAAAATTTATCAGCATACGTTGTGAAATAATATTACCTATTGAACACTTTAAATTTATATAAATAATAAAAAATAGAGGGCTAAAAAGTGAACCCTGAGGAACGCCTACATCATCGAAGTTTGACTTAGATTTAAAGATATTGGCTCATATCCTATATAAAGGTTCATGGAGGAATTGTATTTTCTATATTTTAGACAGGTTAAATTGGCATAGAAATTGAGATTTTATAGTTTCTTTAGTTTTATAGTCTTTTGATGAGTTCGAATATGCATTGGTAAATAATAATAATAATAACAATCTAATCGCAAGGATCAGCTGACAAATTGGAAATTTGTGTGGGAGAGGGGGCGGCATATTATTATTAAGCACTTATTATTATTGGCTGTTGCGCCCAGGAACGACTTACGGTGATAGGCCTTAACCACCATTCAGTGCATAAATGACGGAAATCTGAAAAATCTCATTAATTAGGGGGGTGGTCAAACGCCGACCGGTATCAATCTCTCACATTGACCCAAGTATAGCTGATCTATGATCTTCCGGCGACGAGATTCGAACTCGGGTGGAGTGGTCACATCGATTCAAGTACTAACGCCTTAAACCGCTCGGCCACCGATTTATCACAATCACAAATGTTTTGTATTTATACAGAATATATCTTACAAAAACAATTTTACTAACAAGATCTCTTTAGTTTCACTATTTCTTGATGACAAAAAGCGTATCAATCTTGCGAACTGGATAAGCATTATATAAACTGAGAATATAAAAATTTTATCTTGAATAGCCATAATTCTTATTTTTACCATAATCATTTTTTTCTGAGGAACTCAGAATCTCCTCCGGCAGTTTCCAGACGTATTTTCTACACACACACACACTACACACTGTAGAACAAGAAAATTTACCCAAGTAACAATTATTCACCTATACAGGAAAAGAGTTTATTTAATTTTTAATAATACATAGTAACTGGTAAATTAAACACAACTGCTCAAGAATTTTTACCGAGATTCAAAGTTAAACTTTCCAGCTGAAACTGAACTAAAAATTCAGAAACTTTCCCAAACAGTCTGTGGTGTATTTTCCACAAAAGTTGAATAAGTATTTGTAAACGGATATAGATACATTTGTCGGAAAAACGAATCTTGCTCATTTGCACATCATACTCCTTCAAAACTTCCAGAATTGGAAAAGTTTTAATTATGCATCCACTGATTTGTTAATAGTACACAAAAACTATTTTAACAAGTAAAGTTACAACAAGCTTCAATTTAATATATTTTTAGGTATTAATAATATTGTGTGAAACTAACTACTCTGTGGACAAAAGCCTCAACCAGCGTTGAATTACACCCACGATATCTAGCCATATATTCTTTATTATTAGCTTTTGTAACATTTTTTACTGTATTAGAAAGGTATTTTAAGCTAATATAAATCAAATCTCCTACAATTTCTATCAATGAAGTCATATGTATGCTCTCTGATACCAAACATCTAGCATACCTAGATGTTTGGTACAAAAAATTAAATAAATAAAATATAATAATAATATAAAATACCTTTCTAATACAGTAAAAAAGCTTCAATTTAAGTGTAAGAAACAATTTACTAAGTGTTGAAAAAACTAGGATTTGATTCGAATTTGTAAATTTGATCTTTTATATACTATAAAAAAAGTTGCTGTATGTGATATTATGCATTCTGTAATTTATGATGTGTAAAATTTTCGTATTAATACTTGTGTGTAAAATGTGTTTAAATTGCTAGTATTTCACTATGCCATGTTGGTCGTGTAGCGTTGTTGAGAACAGTTAGCTCTCGTTGCCTGTATTCATTTCAGTTGATGTTTAATTAAAAAAATGGTAAGTACTTACCGAACTTATAACGAATATTGCTGATAACTGTAATAAAGCTGAAACTAATTAGAACTCTTAAAAATATTAGGAGTTCACTCTGACCATAGATAGATTATTCTGATTTTTAGAGAAATAAAATAAGTTCAGATCACTACCAGCTAATTTTCGTAAACTCCTAATTTAGTGTCAAAATACATCTTTGTTTAATGTTGTTTCGTTGTTTGTGATTTAATAGAACGTTATTAGATTATAAGTCCCTTATTATAATATGTTCTACTACTACTACTACTAATTGTGTTAAATATTTTTTTAGAAAACTTGATTGTTATTCATTTAAACTGAATTATATTTTTTCAATGAAACAAATCATAAAAAGTAAAATATCTTTTATTTTAGTATTACTTTAAGACCATAATTCTGAAAATACTATATATATATATTATAATACAATTCACTGTATTATCAACCTATATTGTTTCTCAATCTGCCTAATGATGTGAATGTGACATTAATATCAACAAGAAGCTTATTCATTATATTACCAACAAAAATGGTAACTTTGCATTTATACAAATGTTTCAAGGCATTATTTTTTGCAAGAAACATAACCACTCGGTATTTAATGAACAAGAACATAATATTATTAATAAAATAATAAGTAAGTAACTAAAGTAAATAAAGGTAACTACTAGATAACTTTGAACCTAGAAATCTATATCTAAATCTATCCTAGAAATAATAATTAATAATATTAATAGTAATAATTATCTTCTTGAAATTTTACACGTCTCCATAATTTACGATTCTAAATAACTTTTTCAAGTAATATTTTGCTGTATTTTCAGTAGAAAAGGCACTTTACCTGAAACCAAAACAGTTTTTACTCGGTGCACTGAGCATTTCAAATAGGATTATGAATTAGCTGTTCTCAACAACTTTTTCAAGTAACATTTTGCTGTATTTTCAGTAGAAAAGGCACTTTAACTGAAACGATAACAGTTTTCAATCGGTGCACTGAATATTTCAAATAAGATTATTTCGAAAACTGTTACTCCTGACGATTTCAATAAGATTTACCTTTTTCAGATATAACAGGTAGGAGAATTGATTGTTTCAATAGTCAGATGGATACACTAAGCAGCAAAAAAGTTTTGTCACTTAAAAGAAACATGATGTGCCATAAGTGGCGCCTTCTACTAGTGACGTCAAAATGAGAAACATATTTGAAATTCTCGTCCGCAAAAATCCCTGATTTACAAATTTTATGTAAATATTTGGTTTTCTTAAGAAGTTATTTACAAATAACGAAAATAAAATTTTAACTTTAAAACTCCGTTAATAATCAGTTTTGGAAAAAATGTTATAGAGGTAGCATTTATTTTCGGTCTAAAATTATCCCCTGAATATTTTGCTCATCATTTCCAGATACCCTGTATAATTCTATTACTTTTTTTCATAAAAATAACGTATTTTTTAATAGTCCATGAAAGATACGATCAATGTCATTATGCATTGGGAAACACAGTACAGTACATTAATTTTACTTCCTTATATTTTCCCATGACTTATTTAAGTATTAAAAATGAACTTGGAATATACTTTTTTATCATAAAAAAGGGAAATTAATTCCTCTTCAATGCTTTACATTTAATCTCATCTAATGGTATTCGTTCAAAATGTAAAATTCAGAATATTCACTTAATTTTTCACTTCATTCGGAACGCATTAAGCAGCATCTGTCAGACCGCTTCCACTTTGATAAGGAGATTGAAAAAAATAAATTCGGCAATTAACAACCCGACGCGACGTTATTTTAAATTACATCGATGTGTTTATTATTCAGCCGCCCGCCCAGGATACTTAAAATATGAGAAACACAATTAGGTTGTATGCTGGCAATTTTAATTTCAATTTTAAAATGAAACACAAGTCTCTAATGACGTGTTTGGAATTTTCGCTAACGAGTTCTTGTCACTCCGAAATGAAATGTGTTAATTAATGTTTTTATACAGTCTTAGCAGTCTTAACGTCAACTAAAAGTGATGTATTAATAACATCAACAGCTTAGAGCGCGAGTTGAATACGGTTTCATATCTAATATTCTTTTCATAAAACTTACTATAAGAAACCATTTGATGATGTTTAAGTACACATCAAAATACGGTCAAATTCATAAAGCTTTCGGCAGTTATTGGACTCAATAGTGAAATTGAAAAAGGTATAAATTTTATAAATATGTAATTTTAAAATTAATAAAATAAAACTTTAAATCAACCTAGAGCCTAAACAAAAATTAATTCAAAGGAAATTAATTTATAATTATGGGCAAATAGAATAATATCTGGTAACATTTTTTTATATTATTGTGAATAAGATTGTGTGATTTTTTTAATAATATAATCAAAATATTATGATTAAGAACAAAGATAGGGCTAATAAGACTTGTAAATTTTATGAAACAATAAATAGCAACAACAAATTAGTGGAAAATTTATAAATTTAAAAATGAACACGTTCGATATTCTAAATTAAATAATGTTCAAAGGAACATGACTTGTTGAATATTTAATAATTATTTATTGTTTACGGATTTTAAGTATAGCCTTTTTTCCACGCAAAAATATTTAAACACGAAAACGTAGTTCAAGCGTTTAATATTCTTACCTGGATAAAAGACAATTAAAACACGAATGCAATACAACGTTTTATCCATAGTCACATCACAATCATATTTGTTTAGTCAGAATTATTGGAATTTAATAAAAGAATATTCCTACGACTTGTTATTTCTTAGTACTCAATGAAACGTGGTAGGTTTTGTTATAGCAACTGATTGTGTACAATGTTTATTATCAATTATTCAATAAACAGTTCTAGTAAGTAATTGTGTCCTGTGGCTATTTTCGAAGAAGCAATTTTGCATTTATTGCCAACGAAATCCAGGGAACATTACGACAAAGTGTTTAACGAACGAAAAAAACAGAGAGTAATGCCAATAAATGATGAAGTATCATAATTTTTGAAATTAAAAGAAAAAATATGCATCATCTATGTGATCGAAGTATTCGATGTTGAAGGCACTATAAAGGTCTACAAAAATATAGATATTGGAAAATACAACAGGTTTACTGCTTATTTGAAGAGTGAATCGAGAGGATACAAGAGAAAAAAAGTTGCAGTATTGGAAAGAGCATATTGAAGAATTTTTGACTGGGGCTTCCGATAAAGAATATTTAATGATTAAGATAATATATCTTTATCTTTTACATGTTGATAGGTGTATAGCGAACTTTGAATTATTTTAAGATGCACTAGTAATGGGGTTTCTGGTGCCTGCCGATGCTGTGAATTGACAACTGTACATGACGTTGAAAATTTATAATTATAGAAGAAGAATTTTCCGTAAATGCTGTTTAAATATGCAGAAAATATATTTATCTGCGCCCAATACGCTTAGCATAAGACAGATCCATTTTAAGATAAACCGATCAAAAATGTACTTCTCAGTCTGTAGGAATTAATACAGTGGTGAAGGTACCCTCAATAGTTACTTTATTCCTGAATATCCAGAAGCATATGCTGGCCATTGTATGAGGCGCACTTCAACAATTTTATTGGCATATAAAGGTGCTGATCTTACAACCATTAAACGGCATGGTGGATGAAAGAGGTCCTCTAGCAGAAAGTTATGTTAAGTCCATATCTAACAATCTTGATATTGCAAGGAAAATTCAAGTAAAATATAGCTATTTTTTACAAGAAGAGACATCCGTAACTTATGAAAATTCTTCACAAATTTCGACAGATATGCGACCATTTAACGATGTTTAAGTGTCGTTTTCAGTACACATAGTGTCATCAAAATAGTAAAAATGCGGTCAAATTCATAAAGCTTTTGGCAGGTATTGGATCCAACAATTAAAATTGTTTCCCAATTTTTAGAAAGAAATAGTATAGGTAAATTTTATAAGTATGTATTAATAAAAGTGTCAGATTTCTTTGTATTGAAATATAAACAATATTTCAAGTGCATGAAATTAATAAATAAAGGTTTAAATTAACCTAGAAACTTTTAAATTACTTGTTTTACTCAACTTTTGAATTGATTTATTTCATTAGATTTATGAATAACTTTTTTCACTAAAGTTCTGGATAAAAATTTTTTGCTGGATATTCTAGTTATATTTCTCACTGGTTTTTTTAATTAAATGATTTCAGACTTTTGAATTATTTTTGATTAAATTTTTAAATTACTTTGGAAAGATTTTGATTTAGTTTTCACTGAACTATTTTTACCAAATTATACATAGTGTTACGCATAAGAACCGACAAAGAGCATGTGCATTTCTCAAAATATTGCAATTTAGTCAAACATACCTATATACCATGTTGCACGCAGGCGGATATTATCATTCTTTTTAAAATCGATTAATGGAAAAAAAGTTTGACCATGTACCAAATTTGGTTATTCCAAAAAGACAATTTGCATATTTTTTTATTTTATTACCAAAATATTATTGAGTTCATTTTATGTGTACTGTGTTAGTTTTATGTCATTCTCTGCAAAAATAAAGCGGTAATAAATTAATAGATTTATTACGTCTGTTCCAACCACAAAAACGCGAGAAATACAAATGGCGATTATGTGACGTCACAAACTGTTTTTATTTAATGTTCTTCTCGCTATTCTGTCCGAAACTCACACCCCAGTTTGTTGTATCAAAGAATCATTCAGTTTTACAGAGTTCTTTGTCCACTTCCATGCCCATAATTATGATCGGATGTAATTTCTACGCGACGCGTTCATTTCAAAGTAGGCATTGGAAAAACAAATTTGTTGCTATGGAATTAAAAACAGTTAACATTATTTTAGAAGTAATCTGACACATTTCAATGTTATAATTTTGTAAATTTTAATTAATATGAGGCGTTTAACCACGGCAGAAAAGGAAAATTGCATTCGACTTCTCAACGAAGGAATGTCAAATGAGAAAATAGCGCATCTTTACAATGTCAGACAATTTATAATTTAAACCGTCGCGTCGAAGCTACCGGTGATCATAATTATAGGCATGGGGGTGGACATACAAAAAACAATAAACCAAAGAACCGAAAAAATTTTAATGAGAGAAACTATGCAGAATAGAACAAAGAACTAAAAAATTCTATAAGACAACAAACTGGGGTGAGAGTTTCGGACAGAACAGTGAGAAGAACATTAAATAAAAACAACTTGAGGTGAGAATTTTTTTTCAAAAACATAACATTATACCAAACATTTTAAATTATAGAGCCCGTCGCAGAGCAAAATGTGTGCGGTTATTACAACACCATAGAGCGAATAGGCGGGCATGGGCAAATCGGCATGCGAATTGGGGTAATGCAGAGTGGAGCCATTGTTTATTTACTGACGAAACAAGATTTAATTTGTTTCACTCCGATGGCCGAATGTTAGTTTGGAAAGGACCAAATCAGCGATATTTGGAGGAAAATATGGCCTCTCAAGACGCATTTGGGGGAGGAGGTGTTACAGTGTGGCGAGGTATCATAAGAAATGCCAAAACCGAGCTGTTCATTACCAGCCAAACCGTTAACACTACTGTTTATCAGGAGGATATTTTGGAACCTATTGTTGTTCCTTTTCCTCGAAATTACGGCCTAGAATTTCTATTGGCGGATGACAACGCTCGATCTCACAGAGCGCGAAGGATCACACAGGAGTTTTTGCAGGCACAGAACATCAATAGGATGGACTGGCCTGCAAAGTCTCCGGATCTTGATGTCATCGAACACGTTTGGTCTTATTTAAAACTTAAAGTAAGATCGCGTGTTGTACCCCCTGAAAACTTAGTGAAAACGCTTAGTGAGGTCATTCGTGAAGAATGGGGGAATATTCCACAAGATTTTATAAATAATCTTGTGAATACTCTACCAAATCGATGTCGGAATGTAATACGTCGAGCAGGAGGGTCAACAAAATATTAGTTTATCTTTTTTTAAATTAATGTACCTTAATGTTAAATTAGGCTTAGAATTATAAATCTTTTAAGAATTGACTTATGGCCGTTGTTAACCAATCTTGTATATTGTAGAATATAATGTAATAAACTTGTTCTTGTCGCTACGTTTTTGTTTACTATCGACCCGGTATAATGTGTAAATTTCAACCCTCAAATAAAATGCTTAGACCATAGAAAATTTACGTGAAATAAGGATTCCAAATCTGCAAAAATCATCAAGAACCATCAATCAATGTCAAGGTATAGCATTTTAAAAATTTTGCTACCCAAATTTTATATTGAGTAGGGTGTACAAGGCCTAAGAGCCTTAATCCAAAAACTGATAAAAACGTCTAGAGATATTGATGTTACCTTAGTAACGAACCATATTGCAACGACCAACAAAAATGTTTGCGGACATATCACTCATACAAACTTTTTGATTTTTTGCATGACTTCATTGATCACCCCGTGTATAATAAACCTATGGTCCTACGATAAATATACGTCATGCGGCTTAATCTGAAAAAAACTAGCTCTTAAAATTTGCAAGCCGCGTTCAAAAATTTGCATTCCTGTTGAAAATATTAAATTTTAAATTTTGTCTAAAAATCTCTGTGTAAGTTCGAACGGCCAGCAGCTTATTTGGTCCTATTTCAAAGGTATGTAACTCCGCCTGTGTACAACTTTATATATAGGTATGTTTGGTTAAATTACAATATTTTCGAACCTCCTATATGCACCTGCTCTGTATCAGTTCCTATGCGGAGCACCCTGTATATTTTCACGATTTCATAATCACTGGCGCATTCGCCATATATTAGAATATCTTCCTAAAAGTCCATTATTCTGCTACAGAGTTTATAGTTTCAACGTATACGCTGATTTTTTCCATTTCTACTAATTATCTGTACCAGAAATATAATAATTCAAATATAATTATTTTCGTCTTAAAGAGCGTGACTGGTAAAATAATTGGCTGTGCTCTTGAAACACCATTAGTCACAAAAAATGCAAATCAGATAAAATAAAGAGGACTTTAAGAGTGGCTATTGATAAATGACTCCTTTAAAGAAATTTATGACCCCGTCAAGAAAATTCAGCTGAAGATCAATTACTGAATTATAGATTTAAAGCCGCACATCCGACAAAAGGAAGCGATTAGCGGCGGCATACACCATTATCGTCCGGCGTAATTCATAAACTTGAATTTAGTGCCCGCCCTGCGTTCGACAAACATAAATTTCGGAGACCACCACACAGTTCTGTGCAATCAAGCGACGGATATTCATTTTTGATGATCACGGACATTATTTAATCCCAACAATGTACTAAATATATCGAACAATATTTGTCTATTTATATACAGGGTGTCCGGAAATGATGACCAAAAAATTCAGGGGGTAATTCTAGACCGAAAATAAATGCTACCTCTTTTTATAATATTTTTTCCAAAACTAATTATTAACAGAGTTACAGGATGTTAAAGGTAAAATTGTATTTTCTATATTTGTAAATAACTCCAAATTTGGAAATAATTTATCATTTTTATTATCTAACGCTTCGAAATTGGCATTATATCACTGTTTCTGCTAAAAATAATGTATGTTACGTAATGCAATTATTTTTGTCAATTTTGTATATTTTTTATATCTGATCACCTTCAAATTTAGTACGCCTATGAATTGTTGCTCCTCGCACGCTTCGTCCGTCGCACAGTGGCTCAAAGCGCCACTGTGCCACCCAAATTACTGTACACCCCTTAGAGTTGGGCCGTTTGAGTTGATTTTTCTTTATATGTTCGTCATAAAATTGCTTATCGATCCCTCTTTCTCGATTTTCGCTTTGGGTCTTCATTTTCGCGGAATTTGACTCCAAAAATGGGTTTGCATGGAAAAAACTAGATTTTTCGCACAAAAATTACCCTACGGAACACGAGATTGAGATTTTGCTGGACTTTTTTATGGGGAAATGTTCGTCTTGGAAAGCCCTACAAGACTGTCCACTTAGATTTCGGGGAGAAATTTTCACTATCATACATTTCCATCCGAACAGTTCCAGGACAAATCAATCAGTTTTCATTAACAAAGAACTATTGTATCCAAAATGGCCACTTTTGTCAAAAAATTGAATTCCCAAAATCATTTATGGAACCTTTCTGACCTTTTTCATTACGGGAAAATTCGGAAAATCTCTGTATGTGGATATTTTGGTGAACGTCCAAAAATTTGTCCAAAAATTCTGAAAAAATTTTTGCGGATTCCTTGAATGTGTACAAATAATTTTTGTGAGATGATATTTGTTCCAATACTTTCCCAGTTTTCAGTAGAACGATTTCTGATATGTGAAAATTTTTGGATGATTGTGGCCATTTTAAGAGCAACTGAAAATTTCTCCGAAATCTAAGTGGACAGTCTTGTAGGGCTTTCCAAGACGAGCATTCCCCTATAAAAAAATCCGGCAAAATCTCAATCTCGTGTTCCGTAGGGTAATTTTTGTGCGAAAAATCTAGTTTTTCCATGCAAACCCATTTTTGGAGTCAAATTCCGCGAAAATGAAGACCCAAATCGAAAATTGAGAAAGAGGGATCGACAGGGAATTTTATGACGAACATTTAAAAAAAAATCACCTCAAACGGCCCAACCCGAAGGGGTGTACAGTAATTTGAGTGGCACAGTTGCGTTTTGAGCCACTGTGCGTCGGGTTTGTCTACAAGCTAGCGATTAGTCACTCTCTAGATTCTCGGTTGCTGACTATAGTATTTTAAATAGAGGTAATATGACCCTCCGATCCAGTATATTCGGTTGAAAGTTTCGCTTAACACAATATTAAGCATCATACCGACCGTGGGAGAGAAATTTTATTACCCAAAATTTGTAAATTAACCCAAACACATAATCCTGTATACGACATCATGATATAACATGAAACGTTGACCGAAACGATTAATAGTTCAGCCAGTTCCTACCCCTCGACTCTGCTCTGGCAAATCCACCCTTGCCAACTTCAAATCAGAAACCGTTCAGTCATATTGCTCGTTTAAACTATTAGTTATAGGACGTGACGCATTAAGAATTAACCGGATAGAATCAGAATTAAGTATCGGACCCATTAATCATACGCTGGGGTGCCGGATAAGAATTTGATTATCAGTTTAGTACTTAGCCACTCCTCTCTGTCGGTGTTTGTGGGGGCTTATTAGACTGAGAGACCACAAGCCACATGTGGAATTTGATTCATTTTTAATAGGCAAAATGACCATGAATGTTATGTAATATACAGGGTGTATACAGGGTGAGTCATTAATAATGGTAGATAGCTCAAGGACAGATTGTTAACGTCAAAATAAAGCAATTGAGCCCAACATGCCTTATTAAATTGTTACTCTACTTGATTATATATATAAAGCTGTTTACAGACCTTTTAGGCCCAGAGCTGTGTTATTCTCCTCCACTCCATTCTGTTCTTCGCCTTTCTTTTCCCATCCATTACATTTTTCTCCCTTAGATTTAATTCCACTGCCTCTCCCCATCGCTTCCTCGGTCTCCCTCTTTTTTCTTGTAGTTAGGTTTACTTCCTACAATTTTTTTAACTGTCCTTTCATCTTAGATGCCTAGATGCCCTAACCACTGCACTCTTGTGACATTTACAATTTCGTCTATTTTTGGTGCATGATATATTGCATATATTTCCTCATTATTTCTTCCTACATAGCCTTCCTCCGTCTTCTTTCCCCCTAGAATTCTTCTTAAGATCTTCCTTTCCGACCTTAATAGATTTTCTCTTGACTTCTTATTGAGGATCCAGATTTCACTGCCATACAGGGCTCCCATATTCATAGCATGTAGTCAGGATTTCCTTCACCATTAAGATTTGGTCCATTGTTGACCTCCCCTTTCTAAAACCTACTTGATACTCCCCTATCTGTAGTTCTGCTATAGGTTCTATTCTGTTTTATTAACGTTGCCATAGTTTTATATGCTATACCTAGCGATGATATACCCCTATAGTTTCTGCAGTCTGTTGCATCTCCTTTGTTTAAATTGGTATAATCATAGCATCTCTCCAATCTTCAGGCATATACCTATTATCTTCTTCATATCTTTCGGATCATTTCGTATATTCTTTGTCTTATATCCTCTCCTGCGTACTTATGTTCTGTGCCGTTATTCCGTTTTTCCCTAGACTTTTGTTATTCTTAGAGGCTTCTATATCTATTTCCTTTTTTGTTCCTCTACTTCCACTTTCTCTTCCCTGACCAACATCATCCCTTCCTGATCCTCTCCTTCCCTTTCGCTCTCTTCATTCAACATCTGCAAAATATTGCCTCCAACTTCTGTTTCCTCTCCAATTAAATTACCACTTTCATCCCTCACATATATTACTCCCTCCTTTCTCTTTGTTCCCTTTTTTATCTCTTTGTAGAAGTACACTATAGCGCCTCCTAGTCGTGACCTCAACACTGTTTGCATATTCGTAATTACCACCTCAGAAAACATAAGACTACAATTCAAAACAATCGGTCGATACATTCTTAAAATATATAATTTATTACAAGCTTTGTCAGACATAGAAAATCAACGTGATAAAATTTCTGCTGCTTTTAATTCTATTTCAATAAGTATTTTAAGCATTATGAGCATTAGATTAGGAACTGGTTTTGTGTGCGCGAAAATGGGCGTTACTTCATTCTACATCTATTACTGTCAAGATCCAATATGGCGCCCATAAGAAAAACAAATATTGAATGTTGCATAACCAAAACTAGTGACCGTTAAGGTTTTCTTTCGATGAAAATCAATTTCTCATATTTCTTATCTATATCTGCCAAATTTCAGCTCGTTCTGAAGAGAAATTAAAGTAATAGATTTGTTGTGAAATTTTACCAGACATTTCATAAAGATAGTCTGCAACTTTTCACCTCAGCATCAACTTATTAAAAATTTCATACTTCCCAAACTCGACCCTTGGAAACTTCCAAGCATGGCTCCGCCATAACCTTTCCCCCAAGAGTTTAATGAGTGGACCATCAGAACGTCTACTCGTAGTCCTGAGAATTGAGTGGAAATTACCGAGCTAAGACAAGATATGCGCTATAAAGCGGAATAGTATCGGCGTATTACACAGATTAATGCATGACTTCACTTAAATAACCCAGTCAGTCTTCTCCTTGGGGAACCATGGAACCAATAAACTGAAATAGGTAATACAAACTGCCATGAGAAATGGACTGCCCAGTTTGATTTAACTATCGCTCCCCAGACTGTTGTAAATACATAAATTACGGCCCCTGACAAGGAAAATAAAACTTCGCTAAGAAGGGGAAACTATCACAAGAACACCTGTTTAAGGCATTGGTCCAGCGACGTGCAGATTGTCCTCCACACACAAAAACATGGGATGCGTTGAAAACCTTACACTGTATAACTGAAGTTAAGAATTATTATAAAGACTGTAGAATAAACATCAAGTTTTGCAAAAAATGTTTTTATTTTGGGATATTTATTAACATTTTTTACTGTATTATAATAGTTATTTACTACGTAAGTGTTGTAAAGATTCATATTACAACATGAGATGTTAAAATTATCAAACGAGATGTCAACCAAGTTTTATAAAACGTTGAGTGTAGTAATATGGATTTGCAACAAGAATATTGTACAATATTTTGTCTAAGTATTTTCATTTTATAACAAGAAAAAAATGTATTTGGCAAATGAGGCCACAAGGAGCTGGTGTACAGAGTGTCCGGAAATAAATGTAACATAGAGCAAGAGTAGATCCCTGACGACAAAATAATGCGATGTTGCCAAACTTACCTTAGTCCAAAAGTTGATGGTGAAAAAGATAAAGGGTGTCAATGTTAAAATTTTATTCTCGATATTTGTAAATAACTTTTCAAAAAATTCAAATATTTTAATACATTTTGGAGATCGGAGGTTTTAGAGGATGAGAAATTCAAATTTATTTTTAATTTTGACGTCACTAGTAGAAGGCGCTAGCGTAGAAGGTACATATGCTTGTTTGAAATGACATAACTTTATTGCAGCTTAGTGTATCCATCTGACTATCCCTTGCTGAAGTCGTTAGGAGTAGCCGTTTTTGAAATAATCCTATTTGAAATATTCAGTGCACCGAGTAGAAACTGTTTTGGTAAAGGTAAAGAGTCTTTTCCGTTTAAATTGCAGCAAAATGTCGCTTGAAAAAGTTATTGAGAATGGTAAATTATGACGATGTGCAAAATTACAAGAGGGTCGGCAAGGTTTGATGAAACCGAGTTTGCAATGGTTTCATAGAATCACAAAGATATCATCCAAGCAGGCCGATCTTCTTGTAATTTTGCAAGTCGTCATAATTTATTACTGTGAATACATTTTTCAAGTAGCATTTTCCTATATTTTTAGCAGAAAAGACTCTTTACCTGAAACCAAAACAGTTTCTACTCGGTGCACTGAATATTTCAAATTGGGTTATTTCAAAAACGATTACTCCTAACGACTTCAGCAAGGTATACTATTTTCATATAAAAAAGATAGGAAAACGACTGTTTCATTAGCCAGATAGACACACTCATAAATATAATAAACGCTTTTCAGAATAATGACTGATTCTGTTCGAAGTTTCCGACAAAATCCAAGGCACAGTATAAGTTGGGAGTACCAAAAGAAAATATTCGTGCAAAACTAATTAGATAAAGGAGGTGCCTGAGAAAATCCTTATGGTTTATTTTTCTGGAAAGCAACGCTCCCAGAAACCATCTACACTATGGACTCACTACTCAATGTTAAAAACAAGGCCAAACAGTCCACAATTTTTACAAATGAAGAAGTATTTAAGTTTCTTACTGAAGATGATGACATATTTATTCGTTTTAATTTAATAGGAGCAAAATTAATATTTTGCTAACAAGAATACAGTAAATAATAAACAACGTAACTCAAAAAACCACAACCTAACATAATTAATATTTCAATTGTTTCTTTTTCGGATAAGATCTTTATTTCTAATGATGTCACTTTAGTGGTTTGTTTCAAGATATCTATAGCATACTTCTTCCAACTGTTTCATATTAATGTTTCATCAAGAGTAAAATGTCACTTACAGCAAAACATTTCAACACATTTTACTACATGAATGAAACATATTGCAATATATTTTTAGTTGATGGATGAACAATACATTTTTAGAGAAATGGGTGGATAATTCAAATTTAAAAGACGGATGAACAAAAAAATGTTCCTCCACAGAATTTTTTTCTGCTTCTAACAAAGCCTTCTTAACTAGAGAAATAGAAATAAAAATATAACTCCCGCAGTCTATTTATTATTGTATTCTAACAGTAATATCTACTGTGTTTTTAATAATTTATTAGCAAGATATATCCTGCATTTTATATTGGACTCACTTAAACTTGTGTCTTTGTACATTTTAACAAGCAGAAGCAAATGTTTTCCATAACATTAAAAGTAAAAAGTTTTCCCTCTTTTCAACTTCGTCCGTCGACACGCTCTTTATATGGCTATAAAAATAATATTAATACATATTTAAATTGGTCTCTGTTACACTATTCAGGTTAAACAACACGAGAATATTTGAACTGATTGATGAACTCAATATTGAAATCGATAGATTCATACATTTTTTATCATGTACATATTGTACATTATTTAAATTTTTACACGCTGATATTGTCATTATATGAAATAATGTTAGTTATTCAAAAAGTTTTCTCTATATATATTTTTCAATTGTAGTATAAAAATAAGTAGGTATATAAAATATAAGAAAATTAAAATTATAGTTGTATAATCACGTAACATTATTAATTTTTGTAACATTACAGTGTACTTTTTCGTTTACAAAATTAGTATATAATATATAGGGTGGCCAAATGAAAACGAAACAGAGTCATTTTCAGGAAGTGCGTCAAGATTGTTGAAAAACGCTCAGACCCATCGATTTTAGATTAAAGGGAGACATGCTTAACTGGTATTTTTTATTCCGCCACTTTCACCCTTCAAGCAAGGGTAGGCATCACCCCAAAATATTTAAATGGCATTGGGGGTTGAGTAATATTTATTTTGAAATCTCTTACAGTTCTCTTTACAACAGACTTTAAATTTTATAATTCCGCCCAATACTTAATAAGAATTTTGATTTTAAAGTTGAAACTTATGTACAAACAATTAGTAACGGTAAAAATGTCACTTATTCGAGTTAAGTACGCCAATGGTATAAATTTAGTATTTCTTGCTTTACATTGGTTTTTGGTGATTTGTTATCACTTTCGTTAAAAAAACAATTGTAAAAAACAGAAATAAATACTATATGCTCACAACAAACGTAAAATTAGTGGATTCCAAATTTATTTTCTATTACTATTTGGAAGCGTAGGTTGGTAGTTTATTTAATTATGTTTTTGAAAATTAAACACTATGGTTTATTCCATTGCGGAAAGGGTAAATATAATTTCGCTTGACTTTATGAACAATAAATGTGCGAATAGAACAGCTCAGCTGTTTAATGAACAACATCAAGATCGACATGTCAGGAGGAAGTAGGTATGTTCTAGAGTTAGTAAAAAATTTTAAAGATACAGGGAACGTAGCCAATAAAAAACGAGAAAGTGAAAAACCTGTAGTTAATGAAGCTAGTGAAGTTGCAGTTTTGGGACAAGTTCATCCTAGTTGATCCTAGATTAAGTACGAGGCAGCTGGCATCTGTGTCTAGGATCAATCGAACTAGCATACAAACTATTTCGAAGAAGAATAAATTCCATCCATATAAAATATATTTAGTCCAGGAACTGATTATGACCGCCGTTTACAATTTTGCGAAATAATGAGTGAACGAGCAGAGAACGATCCATAGTTCCTTTTTAACATCTGTTTTTCTGATGAATGCAATTTTCTTAAACGGTTGCCGCTATTGGTCAGATTCAAATCCAAGAGTTTTTCACGAGGTGCACACAGCAACCGGAAAAATTAAATGTATGGGTTGGAATTTTCGGTGACCAGCTGGTGGGTCCTTTTTTTTCTACCTGGTAATTTGACTGGCCAAATGTATTTGTAATTAATGGAAGACGCTATTGACTGATATTATTGAAAATGTTCGAGAGTATGATGAAGATCATTTGATTTTTCAACAGAACGGTGCTCCTCCGCATTATGCGTTAATTGTTCATCAGTAGTTGGACCAACGTTTTCCACGGAATTGGATTAGGAGAAGAAGCAGCATTGAGTGGCCTCCACGATCACCAGATTTATCGCCCTTTGATTTTTTTATGGGGATACCTAAAAAGTAAAATCTATAAAACACACCCAGCGTCGCTGCAAGTTTTGCGTCAAAGAATCGTCGACGAATGCCGTTGAATCACTCCGGAAATGCTTCAGAATGTGCGCGAACGTTTCGAACAAAATCTTTATTCTTGTATGGAAGCGGGCGGTCATCAGTTTGAACATTTAATCAACTAAGTAGTAAGTAAGCAACTAAACTTAATTGAAATTTTAAAATGTAAATTTTTTTCAAAATATTGGGCGGAATTATAAAATTTAAAGCCTATTGCAAAGAGAATTTTTAGAGCTTTCACAATAAATATTACTAAATTCCCAATCCCATTTAAATATTTTGCTTGGGAGTGAAAGTGGCGGAGTCAAAAATACCAGCAAAAAATGTCGCCTTAAATCTGAAATCGACGGGTCTGAGGGGTTTTCTACAATCTTGACAGACTTCCTCAAAATGGCTCTGTTTCGGTTTTATTTGGCCATCCTGTATGTATATGTATTACAAACAAATTTGTATCACTGCACTGTTAGATAATGAAAAATGTTTGTATAAATACTAAGAAAAACATTGTAGATAGGTAATGTTATAGCATCGTAATTTAATATTACCATTCACTTAAAGACCAGTTGACCGAAGACTTAAAAAATGTGAAACGTAACGCGACCCCATGATTTGTCAAATTGATTGTCCCTCTCCCTGCAAGCTGTCGGTTATTATTATTAATTTACAGTTTTTGCCATTGTCGGACTTTATTTAGTGCCAAACTTCTGTATTCCTTTTTGTAGCGCCATTAATCATTATGTCTAGGATTAATAGCGTGCCACTAATGTATGTGTCCCTGGTGTGCAATTTTGCTTCATACCTCGAAAACAAACGCAGAACAACGTTTATCACTTTCACTCACTAGCTCATATCGGCGTAGACAGTCTCTAGTTTCATAGACAGTTTTCTAGTCTTTAAACTGTTTCCCAAGTTCCAAGCAATTAAGCGTTCAACGTCCCATAAGGAGTTTAAAAATGAGTTACACTCTAAGATATTTTTGTAACCGCAACTCAAATTATGATTAACCTGACGATGTATTATTGTTTGTTTTATATATTTTTAGGTATTAACAATATTGTGTGAAACCAACTACTTTGCGGACTAATGTCCCGACCAGCGTTGAATTACACCCACAATATCTACCAATATACTCTTTATTATTAGCTTTTGTATTATTTTACGTTAATATAAATGAATTCTCTTACAATTCCTGTCAATGATATGCTAATGAACAATTCCAGAGACAAAGCTGTATTTAATAATTATCTAAAATAAAAAATTAATTGTAAGAGAATTTATTAGAAATACCTTTACGGTAATGCATGCACTTAAACCAGCAACACAGTATGATAGTCAATGATAACTCAAAAACTTCTAAATTTACAACAAATTATAATCAGCATAAGTTATATCCAAACTGTTTATTATATATTATGTTATTAGTTTATACATATTAATACAAATATATTTTCATTTGTAACAGGTGTAATATTCTAATGTCCAATAAACTTTGTTATCACAGCAACATAATTTATTATTTTGAATTGACTCAGAGCAGCGTCAAATCGGTATAGTATGCGACGTTACTCTAAAAAAAAATTCTAAAAGCGTACGTAATTTACCTCTTTTGTCACATGCATTTTAGTTCGGAAAGTGCCATTTTTCCTAACGTATATTTGAGTATAATGAGAGTCTCAGGTTGTTTCTTCATAAAATTTGAAAATTTATTTGATATTGTCCACTAATTTGCATTTTTTTAACAGAAAAAAAAAATTAAAAATATTTTATTATGAAGAATCCATATATATATATATTAATAATTGTTGCTGTAGCAATTAAAAATAACATTTGGTTCTGATTGTTTATGTAACACATGTTGCTTGACATATCAATCTACAGTACATTTCTCTGTGGCTTACATTTTATGAAATCGACAATGAATTCGTCAGATGAAGAACATCCTGAAGAAATTTTAGCAGCAGCTAGTGAAGCAAGTTTGAATTTGTTACCTGTGAAGTCAAAGGAAAGATACCTATGAGAAGCAATACTCCCATTTTATTGATTGGTATAATACTAAAAAGGTAAAATCATCGAACGAGGAAGTATTTTCAGCATATATTTTGGAAATGTCCAAATTCTGGAAAGCAATCACGATATGGTCCAGATATTCAATGATAAAAAGTATTTGTAAAGTTAAACAAGATTTTGATATTGAAAAATTTAATAAATTGTTTTTATAAAAAGACAGAAAGTTAGATTTCATCTGAGAAAAGTAAAAATTTTTAGTCAAGAAGACGTAAAAGAAATTATGAGTGAGTTACCCAATGAAACTTACCTAATGATTAAGTTGGTAACGATTTTTGGATTGGCTGGTGTCTCCAGACAAGAGGAAATCACCATCGACGATATAGAAGGTAAATAAGACCTAATAAATTATCAATACCAAGGACTCCAAAAATTATTACGCCAGATTATTTGTGATATGTAAAGAAACACATAATAGATATTTTTTTAATGTATACAGAAAGTATACACGGTTTAGTCCAAAAGAAACTCCACATCGCCAATTATTTATATAGTACGAACATGAAAAACGTACTGTCCAACCTGTAGGTATCGATTCAATAGGAAAAATACCCTCCGAAATCGCAGCCTATTTACTTCTTCAAAATCCGGAACTATACATGAGTCACAGTTTTAGGCAATCCTTGGCCACTTTTTTTACCGATTGTGAAGAAGATATCGCAAATATTAAACGTTTAGGAAGGTGGAAATTAACTTCTGTTGCTGAGAAGTACTTAGAAGATTACAAATCGAAAGAAAGAAATGTGCATTTGAACACTATATTATCTTCAAACTGCAAGTTACAGCCATTAATATCTTGCCCAACAGCCACGATTTGAGGCCTGTTTATGAAGAAACTTCTTCCCAATATTTATTCCCCGTATTAGAGTAATCTTCTTCCAAGAAGCAGCTAACTTAAACCCACATGCAGATTTCTGCAATTAACTTGCATAACATTAACTCTATTCGCTCAATTTGCTTTTGAAGTTCTTGACAATCAGGAACAGGTAGATGTAGTTTACACTGACTTAGACCTCAGGGGTCTAATCTTGGCCTTTGCTTTTTTTACTTTTCATAGATGATTTGAGTCATGTTCTTAATTGTCGTAACCTTTTTTTTTCTAATGATTTGAAGATATATAGAGACATTAATGGTGTTGAGGATTGTCAAGAGATTCAAAATGACCTTAAAAATTTATTGACATGGTGTAATAACAATCAAATATACCTGAATTCTTCTAAGTGTAAAATTGTTTCATATAGAAGACAAAAATGTATTTGTTATTATAATTACAGAATAGACGACATAGTTTTGGATCGCATTGACCAACATATTTCTTTGAAAATCAGTGAAGCGATGAAAATTGTAGGAATTTTACTAACATTGATGCTTTGAAAATATTATATTATTTTCATGTTCATTCTAAACTTGAATATGGTTATGTGATCTGGTGATCCTTTCTATAGACGTTACAAAGTTAACATTGAATTGATACAAAGAAAATTTTTGAAATATTTAGCATTTAAAATGGATGGTGTATATCCTGAGAGCTATAGCTTAATTAGTCTAAATTTAAGGCAAAAATGTTGTGCACTTTCTTTTCTTTATACACTCTTGAATAGTCAGATTGATTGCTGGGATCTTCTCAGTCAATTAAACTTTGCTGTTACATAATGTAACATTTTATTGTTGTGCACCGAAGACAAATTTGCTATTGAAATCACCAATTTGTGTGATGTTTATTATTATTATTGCTATTATTCACGTAATTTTTGTTGAATAAAATAGGATGTTCTTTCTATATGAATATGCTGTTTTAATATTTTTATGTACTGCAAATAATGTTTGTCTTTCGTAACTTACAAATATGAAGTCGTTGTTTAATTTTTTGTTATAACAACCTGAAAATTCTATTTTAAATATCAAAGACTTTGTTTTCCAGGTGAAATGGTAGTTTCCAGTGCCAAATACGACGTGCAAGTGGTCAGCAAATCCCTGTTCCACGTGAAAATGACCGTGATCGTGCGAAACCTCCAGAAGGAAGACGCCGGTTCTTATCGCTGTATCGCCAAGAACTCCTTGGGCGAGGTGGAGAGCAATATCCGCCTTTACGGTAAGTTTTAAGATGTGTGTACTTCATTCCACGTACTAAAAGTCCTTTAAAAGTTTCGTTAGGATGCAGAGGGCGAAGAAAGGAGAGGTTAATATACCACCGTGCCCTTTTTATTGGAATTTTGTAGGGTTTAGGGCTAGACGATTATATTAGGGACTGTGAAATAAGTGAGGTTAAATGAATATGTCCAGCCTACTTGAAAGGGTTTGCCTGGAATTATTTTTATTCATAAAACGAATAAAATTTTAAAAATGCTAAAAGCTGCACATTGCCACATTTACTTTTTACCTACTATTTCTGTAAAAATACTTTTTTTCTACAAACGTTTTTAAATATATAATTGTTAATGCATGCTATCAGCGTCTAAATTTTCATATTTCATTTTATAGCATTGGTATTATAAGTAAATTACCTAATTTAGTTTTAACACTAGTGCGAAAATAGGAAAAATAAGAAATTTTAAATCAGAGAAAGATGTATTTACTTAATTAAATGTACCAGAAACTATAATTAGATCAAGCAATTCCATGGTCAATATCAGCACCTGTAGTCGTTATTATTTCTGTGAAACTTAACCAGAGAAGAGAGCAATATTATCCGCCAAAGTTTAAAAAGAAAATTAGCCAACGATGCTCTTATTTTGTAACTGTACTTTCGTTACTGTACTGGATTTCATCCATTGTGTCTCTTACAGTAAAATTAATAACTCCAGAGTGTAAAACAAACTAGCCGAAGATCGTTGGAAGCAATGCCCAGTATAAAAGGAGAATCAGGCAAATTTAGAAATTCTGCAATATTGGCAGGCGTCTTTAGTGTTCGCTGGACGAAGGGCTATGTACTTTTTATAATGGTTAATAATATAGTACCAGTAATGAAGAAGGTTCGTTACATATTAGTTTTTGTGTCTGGTATTGATATCGTGTCGGCTAAAAAAGTTATAAAGGTCAAAAGGTCACGAAAATCAGTTCTTCGCAAATATCTCGCCACCTATTGCTTGGAGGTCAATAGAGGTCATTATAAAAATAGTTTTTCGAGAAATTACCTACAAAGAATGCCTTTTACATTTTTCTGTAAAATTAACCGTTTTCGGAGTAGAGAGCTGAGAAAGCGACTAGAATGCACTCACATACGGTATTGCATATCGTATACCAAGGCGTAAACTCTATTGCTTTTTATTCATGTTTGTGTCTTCAAAACTTCTACTTCTGATACCTGGGCGTTTTGTGAAAAATATACTTATATTATAGAGGTTTGGGAACTTAGTAAAATCTACTGAATATTATACAAACGACCTACACTGGCAGATGTTCCGTATTTTATTGTCCCTTTATACCTGCTACTGCCTGTCGGACTGTGTTTAGCTCAGTTGAAAATTATTTCTTTAGTGTTAAAGACGTTATTTTAGTAGTTTCATGCTCATGCAATAACAACTTTATTACCAGCAGCACCCGATGATCTACTGAACACAATCTTTTGTAATTGTACAAAAGGTTGTGGCGGCAAATGTGGATGCAAAAAAATTGGATTAAGATGTTCAAAAGTTTGTGGACATCGCCGTGACCAGTCATACTTAAACGCAGAGTCAACCAATGATGAAAATGATGAAGATGTCGATTTAAATATAGGAATAAGTCCACTCGACGTTTTGTCAGCAATTGTTAATGATATAGAAACTGAAGATATCGACAATGAATTACAAAAAGAAATTATATACTTCTTCTGTATTTTTCAGTATTCAAATAAAAAATTATCCACTCTTCAATAAAAAAATCTCACATATCAAGGATTATGCCTACGGCGGAAACCATGTAAAAAAACGCGCCTTGCATTCTACCTCGAATGTGGTGAGGAAACGAGTGCATTGTTATACATAGTCGCTTTCCCAGCGCTCTACTCCGAAAACGGTTAATTTTACAGAAAAATGCAAAAAGGATTTTTTGTAGATAATTTCACGACAATTTTTATAATGACCTCTATTGACCACCGAGCAATAGGTGGCGAGATATTTGCGAAGAACTGATTTTCGTGACCTTTTGACCTTTATAACTTTTTTAGCCGGCACGATATCAATGTCGATTTTTCACATCTTCATTACAATGCCGTAATAAAGGTGTATACAAGAATTTAGCTCACTAGGAATGTTTCCGCAGATAAAACCTTAAATGACTGAACTATGAGATTTTGCCTAAAATTTGTTCATCAATACTATCGACTTTTTCAGTCGATATCCTTTGCCATTTCGCTTGTACGAAAACTAATACTACCTACTATTTTGACTTACTAGGTAATAATTCGAATGTGGCTTTATTTTTTTTTTCAATTTCCGCCGGTATAAATTCATTTTCTTGATCACTTTCCATGTCACGAGGTTTGAAGTTACTTGTCAACAAAGGATCAAACTTTCATTACCTTAGTAATAATAAACTACATGGACAACTGGATTTCAAAATGATATTTCATAAATTTAAGAACGTAAGAAATGCGTTGATTTAATCGTGTTTGCAGAAAAAAATTGTGTTGGGCATAGATATGTGCACAAAGTGATTTTACTTTGTTCAAACTTTTCTTTTCGCAAAATAAAATGTCATTATTAGCACTTGTAAATTTTATTAAACTAAGACAAAACTTTAATTTCGCCTATAAATAAAATTTTATTATATCCAAATAAGCCATGCATTATCAACATTTAATTATATTTTTTTAAATGTATTACTTTCACTAAAGTAAGTCAAAAATGTCTTACAAGCCCTATACACGAAGTGTTTCCAAACAGTTTCCATAACCGAGGGCGGTGTGTGAATAGTTTCACTAGAGTTTTCAAATTGATAAATACCGAAATCAACCGCCATTTTTGGACAAAATTCCTATTGTCGCCATTGAAACATAGGTTTCAATTTTCATTGCATTTTTTATTTATGTGCTCTTAGAAAGCATCTTTTATTCGATTTATACACAGATAAAAGTCACATGGCTTTAGGTCTGACCATCTTGCAGGTCATCTTTTTGTTCAATTAGAATGTAATTTGACATTTTTATTAATAATTTTATGCGCTCATATGTCGGTTGGTTTTAAGGTTTAGAAAAAGAGTTGCTTGAAAAATTTGCTTAGATTTTTATGGGCATATGTCGTGTCAAAAGGAAAATCCCTACCTAAAGTAACGTTCAGATAAACGCAATGACACTGCAGTTGTACTGTTGTATTGTAATTGTATGGTGTTAAATATTCTTTACTCTGTTTACATAAAATTACTGTAGACTTAAGAAGCTGGGGAAATTTTTCCGCTGTAAGTTGGCGACATGCAAAAACTCAAGATTCTTGAACTTCAGAGAGGTTATGTTTATGTTTTGTCAACTACGTCCCTGACTACGGAAATTGTTGGTTTTTATCATTTGCCGAATAGTAATTAAAAGCCTATCCTAGATAAAATATAAGCCTACAATCTGCAGGAATAAATGGTCTATTTGAATGTTTGGTTAAATCACAGTATACTAGCATACTGTGGGTTAAATGAGGCCCCACTAATTTCAGCAAGTCATCAAACACTGCCACTGTCATTCAGGTGAGATGAAAAAATAATCGGCATTCTCGTTTCGCATTTCTTTATATAAATTATAGAAATCACCTTGCATGTGCTATCTGCGGTTAATAGGTCGCACCCACCATCTCCGAGTTCTTCTTTTCATTTTTTTTGCATGTATAGTTTTTATACATATTGACGTCGCTGCGAATAAGAGCAGCAAAAGTAACTGTTTATAAACCAAACAGTCCTCTTCATCCATTTTTTTAGAAACAAATCAATTCTAAACTAAATATCTAAATTAGAATCTAATTTAAAAACTTAACCTGCAAAAATGTGAATCTTATGTTTACTGTCAAAAAAGGAGTTTTCTGATTGGTCCTTGTATGATTGTTGGAAAAGGAGTGGTAAAAGCTAAAATGCTTTTAGCTTCTGCCATACAACTGCAGTACAAAGGGGTTACTGTTAAGTTTATCTGAACGTTACAAAAGTCACCTGTATTTCTCGCCGTTTTACTTCAGTATCTTTGAATATTTGCAGGTGGGATGAGTTAACATTCCTATTATTTGCTAAACCCCAGATTATTCAGTTATTAAATGTCTACAATTATTTGTATTTTGTAGAAAACACTATTTCAAGAATACGGCGCCCTTTTTAATAACTTTTCTGCAGTACCAATGCAACGACACTAATCTTATGCCAATGAAGCTTTAGAGCCACCCTGTACGCAGGGTGTAATTATAGTTACATTATCTTCAGTTGCAGTTTCTTAAACATTTTGATGAAAGTATAATGAATTATGTATTTGTTCGCCAAATTTTACACAAATTTTCTGCTAACGCATGTGCAATT
The DNA here is from genome assembly GCA_037114965.1 of Monochamus alternatus. Taxonomy (NCBI): domain Eukaryota; kingdom Metazoa; phylum Arthropoda; class Insecta; order Coleoptera; family Cerambycidae; genus Monochamus; species Monochamus alternatus. The sequence goes on along the minus strand of CM073429.1, from coordinate 76,261,169 downwards.
TTTCAATAATTTTTCGACAATTTCTGCCCCTGGCAGGGACAGAAGCATCTCCTAAGTTATTTTTTTGCTGATTATTTGATTGACAAAAATTGAGTATTCAAAAATACGTACTAGATAGCCTGGTTTACTTTAAAACTTTTACCTCTTTCACCTTTTTGCTTTAGAATTTTATGCAAAAGTTCTCCATTCCGGAGACTAATCATCTACAGAGTGCATGCATTTATAATTGCCAAACATGCAGCATCTGTATACATCTTTAATGCGCCCACTTGCATATGCTGATAAACAATTCTCCAATAATTCTGTACAACAAATTGTTTGATGGTGTATGGAACGAATACAATTCACATTATTTGAACTCGAAATTTAATCAAAAGCAATTTTATTTGTTATTTTATTATTTAGAAATTGTGTGCCACACATATAATATTTTGATGGAATATTCAACATTATTTAGAAATTTTGATGTAATTTTAATGTAACTGTATAAATAATTATGAAATTAACATCACACATCGATCTATAAATTCATTTTTATCATATCATCAATTAACTCTGAAATATTATAATAATTTTAATTCTAAAATTCAAGGTATGGTTAAATATTACTACCTAGAGTACCTGCATTTGTATTCTGTCGACATTCCCATCTATTTTCATTCTGTCCTAGTGACCTGGTGTGCTAATAATTTACGTTGTGGAAAGGGAATTTAAAAATAGATGTCAACATTCACTTCTTTATAAAATCAATAAGTGTGAACATTGTGTGCAATTATTTATTTGTGGCAAACTCTAGACACTTTTATTAGTTTATCTTTCTCTAGAATGTTATAAATAATAAATGCAATGAAAATACAGGCTGTAACAGCGACATTGTGATAATGTTTTTTGTTGAAATAAACAAAAAAATATATTTTTTTCTCAAATGATTGTTAGCGTGGAACACAGTTCCTGAAGAGTAATTGAATTGTTGGTTATTCTTAAATACTTCTAAATCCTCGTACAAGTAAACTAATTTGAAGTTGTTAATATTTATAATTGATATCTACAGGGTGATTCAATCATAGTGTTATTAATTTTAAGAGACGATAGGGAAAAATTAGTACGAATACGCAATTAAGAAATTTTTTAATGCATATTTAAGCCAAAAAAACTATAATTTACTCACCGTTGGGGGCAGTTCAACTCGGTGTCGGCCTGAAGCGACGTTGCCACATTTAAATATTTTCATAGTACCTATGGTACTGACAAAATGAATGCTATAAATTATTTGTTAAAAGTATGTAATTAACATATTAAGGTTTAGTTCATAATCTATTTAATATTGAAGTTACCAAACGCCCACGTATTAAATAACAAACCATTTACATTTTATTAAATAAATAGTGAGATAAAAAATCTAATCTTAACTAGGTGAATTAAATATTAACGGTAATATAAAAATCTCTCCTGCTGACAATAGTGAATCTTGACCAACCGTATTTAGATAAAAAACCTTCTTTTCAAAGCTTACTAATAATAACAGAAACAAAAAATATATCACTTCAGTACCGAACTGTAATGTACATGGTTGTTATTTATATATGTGGTTCTGAATGGCACCGCTGTTTCACTTCAATATAGCTTTGAATACTCTAACGCGTCATCAGAAAATTAGAGCACATTAGCCCAGAAGTCGGTGACTTGTGCAAGAGAGGGGGCTAGAGTATAGCTTGAATCAATTGGCTGACATGCATTTAGTGTATGGAGAATGTAGAGGTTATTCTTTAGCGTCAGCAAGACGATATGGTAAAAAGGTCGACAAGTTCCTTATCTCAGTACTTTGCAATTGACCGAAGGTTTAGAGAAAAAGGTACTTTTTTACGTCATACTACTGAGCATGCTCGCCCACGGTCTGCAAGGACTGCAGATATGGAAAAAACTGCTTTAAACGCGGTTGAAGAAAATCCACACACCAGCATAAAAAGGATTGCTGTTAAATTCAATGTTTCAAGATCTGTGGTCCACAACATATTAATAGAACAGCTGTTACGACCCTACCATCTAACTAGAATACATGAATTTTTGCCATAAGATAACAATGCTAGACTACATTTCTGTAATTGGATCAGGAACAAACATAATGAAAATAATGACTTTTGCAACTCTTATTTACCGATGAGGCGTGTTTTACAATAAATGGAGTAATAAATTTGCATAATAGTCATGAATAGAGTCACGTTAATCCAAAATATACTATTGTGTGCCATTCTCAACATCAATTTTCTATTTATGTGTGGGCTGGAATTGTCGGTGATCATTTGTTAGGATCAGTTGAGCTACCTGCACGTTTAAATGGTGTTCAGTATCTACATTTTATAGAAAATACTTTGGCAGGACTATTAGAAGATTTGCTTTTGAATATTAGAAGACACGATGGTGCACTACCACGTGCATAAACGTTCAACCCGTACGGCAATTCCTTAATAACCAATTTGCTGGACGATGAGTTGGTCAAGGGCAGGATGCACCTGTAAATTGGCCTGCCAAATCACCCGAATTAAACATTTTAGATTTCTATTTTTGTGGATTTATGAAAGGCACAGTTTACGCGACGCCAGTACAAACTCGGTAAGAACTATGGACATGACTTCTGGAAGCGTCAAATTTGGTTAAACAAGATGTTGGAGTTTTGTTTAGAGCACGGCAATCTTTTCTACGTTGCACGGCTTTGTGCATAGAAGCAAATGGGGGCAATTCCAGCACCTGTTATAATATTTAATAACTCTCTCATTCATAATTACCATAATTTATGTGTACATATTTTTCCTATTACTTACTGTTCATATTAATGCGTTTTATCTACAAGTTTAACTAAACAACGTTTCTTTTTATAAATAATAGAAAAAGTTGCGATCTATTGTTAGACAATTTAAATTTCTGTTGTTAAATGTTACTGTATCCATAGCAACGCAATCTTTCAATTGTAAAACCTGTATATTTGTACCGCTTTACTGAACAAACAATTTTTAACTCCAGTTTTCTCGTTAAAACCGATTGAAAATTTAAGAAATTTTATCTTTTACCATATTTTTTCTAAATTTAGCCCCCAGACTGTCCGCACGCGCATCCCTGACTTTTGTAATGAAACAGTTTTTACGTTTTTCTTAACGCACGGTTGATATTTACTAGTGCACAAATTTTGAAAATATTATCTTTAGTCGATTGAAAGATAACTAAGAAAAACCCTCTTCAATATAACAACTTCTACACCCTGTATCTCAGAATCGCGACTTTAAAATGAAAAATGTTATATGAACTACCCCCTCCCCCTATTTTTTTAAGGCCAACTCACATCTCAGTTTTTTTTAATATAATCGGGACACCCTGTATATAAGTACATAGTATACAAAAATCAGATTCGGTCTATACAATTTCAACTATAACAATTTGTTGCCTGTTGCGTAAATATTTGATCACACTAAACGAATCTATTGCATTATTTTTACATATAGGATACGTCATTGTTCTCTGTCCAATTACTTAAGGTTCATCCTGTATAGGTCAAAGGTAGCCTCCATATAAATATGAGCTCCAATTACAGTTACACTCTTATTTTATTTAATTTTACATTTTATCCTGGCAGCTTATCAGGCACAGTTTGGTAGGATCGCTGCTTTAGCTAATACTAGTTTTGTAATATATGCAAACATATTTTTAATAGTTTATTGAAAAATGTCAAAGAGGCTTGAAGTTTCTGTGTCGCATTTTTTAGAAAATCCATTCCCTCTACTTGAATATTTTATACAATATTACAAAAACAAGAAAATAGAACGTAGGTACCGTACCGTTTAGGCTGATTATATTCAATAGGACGCAATTTGTTTCCTTCCGGCCCTACAGCTGTATCGAGACAAAAGACACAATTTGCGAAACCTCTCAGAAAAATGATTCCCGTGCAAATGTTTACGAATCGATTCGGACAAATTGTTCGGCTCGCGCAAACTTCTTCGGCCCGTATAGAACAAACTTGGTTTGCCCAATTCATCACGGTTACCCTTATTCTGCGACACGGCATTATAAAAAGACGCCCTTTATCATCGCCTTCCCCGCATTTGTTCCAAGATATGCATCAAGTCGTATTATGACAACAAACAAGTGAGGGCGTGATATATTTTCAGAAATTCCGGGACCGGCTAGGGTCTACGGTTTATCTCTGGATGAGGAGGACTAGAAAGAGCAGTTTGGATCTGCCGAGCGGGATCAGGAAGAAGAGGTGCCTAAAAGTGCACGTTTATATTGGAGCGGCACGCCAGGACACGACAAAAGCCACGCGCCTAGCCACTACTATTCAATACATACATTCTTATGGAGCTGTTTATAGCGAAGTGCTCAAGCCGAACCAGGCGATAAAGCAGAGAATCTAGCAGGGATGGTCCATGTACTATTTCCGAGGTCGAAAATAATAGAGTGATTCATTCGCAGCATTTAGATGAGTACGCGAGGTAAGGGAAAATTGAATGGCGATAAGCGCATTCGGATATATCGATTTGTTTAAAAGATACAGGGTGTTTCTATTTTTTTGTTTTTTCTATGAAGCTTTATAACTTCCTTGTTTGTTAATATATTATAATTTTGTAAAAACATTTATTCAGTTTTTTACTTAGATCTCAGAGGCGTATGCAGTTTTTTAAAATACTTTTTATTTTTTGAGTTATAATGCGAGGTACCTTTTTTAAATGGAACTCTCTGTATTTTATCTGAATAAATAATGTTTTTACAAAAATCTAAAATATTAACAAACAAGGTTATAAAGCTTCATAAAAAATATAAAAAAAAATAAAATAAGAGACAACCTATATCTTTTAAATAAATCGATATATCGGAATGCGGTTTTCGGCATTCAATTTTTACTCATCTCGCCTACTCATCTAAATGCTGTGAATGAATCACTCTCTATTATTTTGGACCTTGGGTATAGTACATCGATAATAGCGCCACGCGCAGATAATCATTACTAGATTCTATGCTTTAGCGCCTAGCTCGGCTAGGCTAGTACTCCAATATAAACACCTCCATAAGAATATATGCATTGAATAGTCGTGGCTAGGCGTACAGCTTTTTTCGTGCCGATCCAACACGTGCACTAACGGCGACCTCGACGCGAGCTCCACTGTGTGAGTTCGTCGAGGTCGGACAGCTTATATTTTGACAGTTAATCCCCTGAAGGGAGATTATATTCTACTAACCATTTCATTGATGTGACCAAAGCCTGACCTACTGCAATTTTTAAAAGGGTCGTTTTTCCAGTAAGTGGTATTAGGAATTGTTTTGTCAAAAAAAAAAAAACAAAAACCCTTTAAAAAATCGTAGTAGGCCAGGCTTTTGTTACGTCGATGAAATGGTTAGTAGAATATAACTTCCCTTCAGGGTACTAATTGTATAAAAATGGGCTTGCCAAAATTCTACAACCTTCTTTTATTTCCAGAGGTGTTAACCTGAAAAACGGGATACACGGATACACTGTAGATACTATAAAAATTAACAACTTCAAATTAGTTCATTTTTACGATGATTTAGAAGTATTTAAGGATAACCAAAAAATCAATTACTCTGTTCAACCTTAACAATCATTTGAGGAAAATATATTTTTTTGTTTATTACAAAAGTCATTATACACAATGTCGCTCTTACAGTCTGTATTTTCATTATTTTTATTATTTATAGCATTCTATAGAGAAAGACAAACTAATGAAAGTGTCTAGTGTATGCCACAAATGAATAATTTCACACAATATTCACTCTTCTTGTTTTTATAAAGAAGTGAATGTTGACGTGTCCCATTCCTCAACGTAAATTATTAGCAGACCAGGTCACTAGAAGAGCATGAAAATAGATGGGAATGTCCACAGAATACAAACGTAGCTCCTCTAGGTAGTAATATTTATATTATTATAATTGATGACATTATCAAAATTAATTTATCCATCGATTTATTCATTTGTGGTGTTAATTTAATAATTACTTCTATATTTGCATTAAAATTACATCAAATTTTCTAATTAATGTTGAATATTCCATCAAAAAATTATATTTTTGATACATGCTCTTTAATAAAATTTTAAATAATAAAATAACAATAAGTAAAATTGCTCTTCTTTAAATTTCAAGTTCAAATAATCTGAATAGTATTTTCATACACTATCAAACAATTTGCGCAACCTTTTATCTTACAGAATTTGAAGAGAATTTGAGAATTGTTTATCAGCGTGACCAAGTGGGCGCATTAAAAATGTATACATATGCTGCATGTTTAGCAATTATACATGCACTGTAAATGCTTGGTCTCCGAAAGGGAGAAATTGGACAAAACAGCGCAAAATTCCTTTCGGTCATGGATAAAAGCTGATTACAATATTACATTATTTATAGTTTTAAAATTACATACAGAGTGTTTTTAAAAGATATAGCAGAAATGATAGCGGTGAAGCTGCAGCTAAAAACATGTTTTGCATAAAAACGTAAAGCAAAAAAGTAAAAGAGGTAAAGGTTTTAAAATATATCAGGCTAAATGTGATACGTACTTTTGAATACTCAGTTTTGTCAAATAAATAAGTTGTAGCAAAAAAATGCTTATTTTAACCCCCTCTAAGCGGCAGAAATTTTCGAAAAATTATTGAGAAGGTGCATACATTAATAGAAAATTTGTATAATTTTTGGCTATTATAATATATTTTTGGTTTTCAAATTACAACCGTTATTCTACATTTTTTTGGAAACTTTGAAGGGCTATATCTCCTAAAAGGTGCATGTTATACTAATGTTATTTTTATGAGAAAGTGTTCTTTTTAGCAGTACACCGGTATCATTTGTGCTACTTCTTTTGAAAACATCCTGTATACAGGGTGAAGAGGTGATTTTCCTTCTAACACGACATATATAAAAATACTAAGCAAATTTGTCATGTAACTTTTTTCGAAATCTCAAAACCAACCGAAATATAAGCGCATAAAATTGTTAATAAAAACGTCAAATTACACTGTAATGTACCAATTAGATGGCCTGCAAGATTCTCAGACTTAAACCCATTTGTCTTTTATATGTGAGTTATATGAAAAGTTTGGTTCAGTGAAAGAGTTGCGTGAGCGGACAGAAAACGTTGCTGAAATAATTCGAGGGAAAGATTTTTTCTAAGAGCATGTAAATAGAAAATGTAATGTAAATTTAATATACAGGCTGTATCACATAAGAGGGCCACTCCCATGTATCTCGCTTAATATGCGAGCACGTCAAATATCTTTAATTGTTTTTTGTTGCATTTTTGGAGGCCTTTATACTCGTAAAAACAAATTTGAGATCCATGGCCAACTTTATGAGTAATAACAAAAGAAACCTGTAAAGTGCCCAAAATTTAGGGCTGTCTAACTTTTTTATTTTAAGAGATAGAGAAAACTTATTGGTAATAAATTTTTATTGCAAAATTGATACCTTCCACCTGATATAAACAGATTTTTTAAATATCGTATGTGGTTCCCTGCGCCCTCTAGGCGGATAATTTTTTTCTTTATTGAAGCAGGCTATGGCCACAAAAAATTGCCTGTTTTTTCGTCTTTCATGCAACATAATTTTAGTTAAGAAAAATGTATCTAAATATTTTCGTGTTGCTCAAGATAATGTAGAACCTGTTTTAAAGACGCCAATTGCAAAAAAATAATAATCAGAATGTACTTTTTTATGCAAAATACAGATTTTCTTATAATATTATTTTATTACATTGTCTGTGTCAAAATAATTTTAAAGATCCAATTGCTTCTAATGTGAAAACCAATAAAATAATATTATAAGAAAATCTGTATTTTGCATAAAAAAGTACATTCTGTGCATTTTTTTTTGCAGTTGGCGTCTTTAAAACAGGTTCTACAGTATCTTGAGCAACACGAAAATATTTAGGTACATTTTTTTTAACTAAAATTGAAAAAATATAATAAATACGAAGGATAAGGGCAACATGTAGTTGCATGAAAGATGAAAAAACAGGCAATTTTTTGTGGCCATAGCCTGCTTCAATAAAAAAAAATTTTATCCGCCCAGAGGGCGTAGCCAACCACATACGATATTTCAAAAATCTGTTTATATCAGGTGGAAGGTATCAATTTTGCAATAAAAATTTATTACCAATAAGTTTTCTCTATCTCTTAAAATAAAAAAGTTAGACAGCCTTCAAGTTTGGGCACTTTACAGTTTTTTTTGTTATTACTCATAAAGTTGGCCATGGATCTCAAATTTGTTTTTACGAGTATAAAGGCCTCCAAAAATGCAACAAAAAACAATTAAAGATTTTTGACGTGTCTGGCATATTAAGCGAGATACATGGGAGTGGCCCTCTTATGTGATACAGCCTGTATAACTTATATTTCAATATCGACAATAGAGATTTTGCCCAAAATGCCGGTTTACTTTAGTATTTATCAATTTGAAAACTTTATTGAAACTATTGGATTGTGCTTGGGGCCTGTAAGACATGTTTGACTTACTTTGGTGAAAGTAATACATTTATTTACGAAATATGATTAAATGTTGATAATGCATGCCGCATATTTGGATATAACATTTTATTTATAGCAAAAATTAAAATTTTGTCTTAGTTTAATATGTATGATATAAGTGCTAAAATGACATTTTATTTTACGAAAAGAAAAGTTGAACAAAATAAAATCAGATTTTGTACATATATCATACACTATTTTTTCTACAAACACCATTCAAAGCACTAATCAACGCATTCGTTATTAAATTTATAAAATATCATTTTGAAATCCAATTGCCCATGAAGGTTACTAAAATAATGAAAGTTCGATCATTTGTTGACAAGCAACTTCAAATCTCGTGACAGAAAGTGATCAAGAAAATTAATTTTTCTCTTCGGAAATTGAAGAAGCCATGTTTGAATTATTGCCTAGTAAGTCAAACCTACAGTACAAGTTTTCCTACAAGCGAAAAGGCAAAGGATATCGATCATAAAAGTCGGTATTGAACAGAGTTGCTTTCCAGCTACACCCTATTTTTAGTGTTATGCACCGCGTTTTAATTATGTCAATATCGTCCAATATTTTTACTAATACTTTTAACCAAATAACAGACAGCTGATTTGTGACAGACAGCAGATAACAAACATTAACCTAAAAAACTTGTGAATGTGCTCCAAACACAAAATAAAAGTTATGTGCTTTACATCAAACGCATGAAATACAAACAAATAAAAGAAGCTGGAACATGCGTTTCAAGCTTTTGCGTACGCAAATGCTTCTTTGCGTGCGAAAAACTGCCTACTGGAAAGCGGCTCTGATAACAAACGGACAAATTTTTGGAAAAAACGCAGGGTGAAACATATCTCAACCAGAAAGTTGCCGTAATTGTCGGTGCATTTGGAGCCTATCGTCGCAAAGAACTGTACAATTCGACATTCAATAATATCCACGATTTCGAAATTTCACTAGCTGTACATATGAATTGCTCGGCTCGCCCAAACTTCTTAGCCCCGTATAAAACAAAGTTGGTTTACCCAATTCATCAAACTAGAAATTTGTCGCTCTAAAACATTCCCTTATGGAACTTTTGTGTAAAACAAACGACTGAGTTACCTGTAGAAATGTGACAAAAAAACGTGTGTAATTTTTTTTTCTTTAATTGCCACTTTTGTGAGCAGATATTTCGGCCCAACTTCCGTTCAAGGGAAATCAGTTACAACAGAAATTGTTCTATAGGAAGGTTCTACACAAGATTACTAGTATACAACCAATTTTCTTCCGCGGAAATGTTTAACTGAAAATTGCCTTAAAAATTTATTTTTTAAATGTCTTTATACTATATGCTGCTCTAGAAATACAAAATTAATAAAATTGCGGCTTTGATTTGATGTAAAAATGTAAAAATTTACGGAAAATTTCCATTTTCCTTCGACTTTAGAATAAGGGAAATCTGTTATAGAAATGATAATTAGATAATTTTATTTGAGGAAATTTTTTTTAAGGAAAATATTGAGGAAAATTATTCATGTTGTGAATAATAGACGGTTAATTAGTATTAGTATTTATGTATTTTGAGTTTTGTGAATAAACGAATGTTATTCAAGTTATAAAAAGTAAGTGGATTTGTAGCATTTTTTAAAAATTGAGCGCGCGCGGATTTCGAAACGTCGACCGGGCGCGCTCGCTTCTTTCGCGTATATTAATTATTTCCACATAGATGTTTGTTTTATAAATATAAATGTTAATTAAAAATCATGTGACTTTGTAAGAATTCTGTATGTATTTAAAATTTAAGATATCTTTTGTGGCAATATTATGGCGGATAATGATTTTTATGTTGAAACTATTTATTTGAAAAATCTCCATATTCTAATTTTATATAATTAATAAGTTCATTCATCGGATCTAGACTGTTTTTCTTACAATGGCGTCTGCACAAGTACTCACAGAGTCGGTCTGCAAATTCGTCCGGTGGAATACGTTGAGCTTTTTGAATTTTTTTGCAGCCGACTACGACGACTCGATTCGTTGGGTATGAGTACCGTCTTCAGCAACGAATATAACACTATGGTTAACAGTTTAATACCATATTTACTGAATCTCTCATACGCTTTCCACATATCCGAATGGATAATAGACCCTTTCTCTACATGTTGTTCCAAATGGAGAATTAACGTGCCTGCATCCCTTTTATTTTCGGGACAAATTACCATTCTTAAGTCTTCTGAGTTATCGACAATCATTTCGAATACCCAGGGACCTTCAACTACACTTCCTCTGTTATTTTTCATTTACCAAATTTTTACTTTTGTGTTCAGAAATATGTTTAGAATTCAAAAATAAAAATTGGTCACATTTTCCGCTTTTCTATATTTTTTCCATATAGGTAATGAAAATGACGCATTTCCACGGGAAAATTTTGGCGTTTCTGTGTTAAGAATAATGTCTATAATTCACACCAAAAAATATTTTTTATGTAACTGATTTCCCTTTTTCTTAAGTTCACAAAAATTCCTTTATAATGGAAATGACGCATTTCCGCGTGAAAATTTTAATGTTTCTGTGTTTAGAGAGGCTTCTGAATGCTATTTGTTATTTGTTTTTTTTTTCATAGCTGATTTCCCTTAAACGAAACTTGACCCGATATTTCGGAAACGGTACATTGTAACGAAGAAATGGATAGAAATAATCTTGTAGAAAATTTTATAAGCTCTCAATTTTTCGCTACGACACACCATTTTTGAGTGCGAGAAAAAAAGGGGATTTTTCTATCCCCCTCCCTCCCTGAAGCGGACGGGCTAGGAGCGGGGATTTTTAATATGTTTACGCCCTAACTACCCCCAACATATTCCTGCACCGAAAAATGTGTATGCACGCTACATCCCTTTTTCGGCCATTCATTAGTCAATGAGGCTAGTCAGCCTACATCGCCTTCGCATTTGTGCCAAGATATGCATCAAGTCGTATTATGAGAACAAACAAGTGAGGGCGTGATATATTTTCAGAAATTCCGGGGCCAACTAGGGTCTACGGTTTATCTCTGGACGAGGAGGACTATAACGAGCAGTTCGGATCCGCCGAGCGGGATCAGGAAGAAGAGGCGCCTAACGGCGTCGTCGAGAGGTCTCGGACCTCGACGCTCTCCACAGTGGAGGCTCCGTCGAGGGCCAATTTCGTGGACAACAACCACGTGCCGGTGGACGGGGCGCCTCGATCGACTTCGCATCGCTGTTCCCTATCGGCCGTTCTAGTGGCGCTCGTTTTGTTCAGATGGTCAACGATATGACGAATTGCCTGCAACGGCGGTATTTTTTAGTGACAATAACGAATCGTTGCTCTCTCAGTGGTTATCGTAGGTCACTTGTGTATTTAATACCTGGCGAAAGAAATCAGCTCTTGATAGGTTCAGAATGCTTTAGACATAAATGACGATTGGCATTGTTGAGAATATTTACTTGGCATTTAATGATAAGAGTACCTAAACTTAAAACAGCCCTTTGGTATGTACAGTATATAAGTCTACTTTTAGTATAAGGTACCTGTACCGAATAAGGCTACAACTCCACCATATTGAAACGAAGATTCTAGTAACAGTAATTTGTAACTTTTTTTATTAGTTATTAATGGTATTGTGGGAATAACGGCTCTCTGGTGACCAATGCCACGACCAGCAATAAATTATGCCTATAATGTCCCTGCTGGTCAGGGCTTTTGTTCTTCAGTAAGAAAGAGGCAGAAAAGAAACTTTTATTTTTTAATCTAGTTATATGGGGAAGTAGGATAAATGGTACCAGTGAATCTACAGCTTAAATGAACACGTTTTGCTTAGTCGAATGTTTACCTTTTAGGAAATACAGCCCTTCAAATTTTCCAAAAAAATATATGGAATAGCGACTGTAACTTGAAAAGTAAAAAAGTTAAATAATAGTTTAATAAATAATAATAGTCTAATACTAGGTAGTTTAATAATAAAATTTTTCACAAACTTTCTTTTATTAGGGCATATGCAACTCCTCAATATATTTTTTTAAATTTCTACCCCTTGTAGGAGGTTGAAATAGGCATCCCAAGTTATTTTCTGCTGCAACTTATTTGGTTGACAAGAATTGACTATTGGTGATGATATGAATGATATGTATTATAAAGTCTGGTTTATTATTTTGCTTAAAAACTAGCCGTTTATTATCATTCGCATTATAATTCGCACGACTGCAACTAAGAAATATTTAAGTAGGCGGCTCTCATGTTAATTTCTGTCAGTAGATATTTTGAGACTTATGTGAAAGCTTCCTTAGATTTGCTACTTAACAATTTTATTTTTAATGATATATATTCCATAACTCATTGACAGCAGAATGAAATAAAACTAGTACTTTTGACACTTTCCACGATAAACAGTTGCAACAGGCATTTTCGTTAAAAAAACTGCATCTTTTACAGGTATATGCGCGTTTAATGCATTTCTGATAAACATCTTACATCAACGTTCTTTGTTAAATTGGATTGATATGTTATTAATGATGAAAAATTGAGCAAGTTTGCAATTTTGATGTTCTATCTATATGTACTTTGAAAAAAAATCTTAGCAAAAAATCAACTGAGTTTTTTGTTTTGAAACAGAAAAATTATGATGAAATCCTCTCAATATTTAATCAGTCCATTATATGGAATAACGATTAAAGTATAATGATTATCATAAAGATGAAATTTGGCACGCCTTTTTTTCTGTCAAAAATGAGTACATATCTTGGATATAAAGCAATATATGTATAGGTACATATTTTTGTTATTCTTTGTTATCTTACATACCTTGTAAGGTTATCTTAGAATCAAATATTATTTGACAAAAAAAAGTATAAAAGGAAAAGTACTTTACAGCTTCTTGACTTAACAGTTTTTACTTGTTTATATGTTAAAACCTATCTATGCGATGTATATATTTCTATAATAATATAATGACTACATTTTTTTAAGGTATTGTTATGTTTGTGAACAAAATAAAGATCCTCGTGTACATTTAAGTGTATTAAACTTGTAAACTATGCTCAATGAATATCTTTGATTGCATACGGAAACATGTGCTTGATATAAGTAAGTAGCCTTATTTGGTTGGTTATTTGTCAATGTAACTAATCCAGTTGTAACATGTTTTCTCTTGAAACTTTGATATTGAATTTTCGTTAACGAAAGACTAAATATTGTTCATACCAAAACTGAACCAAATTTGCTAACTATATCATAATGATTCAAAACTTATCTTGACCTTAAGTCGTACTCTAGATTATTACAACTAAAGAGCAACATTTGCTTATCTAATAATTCTTAATATCCAAAATAATTCAGTTAGTTTTACATTAAAATATTTTTTTTATATTCGATGGACACACATGCCATATTTATTTTTTAAATATATTTGTTTGTCGTTATCAAAGGATGTTATAATAAGAAGAAAAGTAAGGCCTAGTTAGAAAAAAATGTGTTCTGTGATATAAAAATACATGAAGGAAGAAAAAAATTATATTAAAAGATAAAATAGAACTTTAGAGGGTTATAGTTGTTAGGTGAGCATCATAAAATATAGAAACTTGATAAATACTTATTACATTAGAATTTTAGAGTTGTATAGGTTTATATTTTTTGCCACTGTTATTTTAAATAACTGTTAATATAATTGGTAATAAATATATTAAGATATTATTATTATATTGTGTAGAACCTTGCGTTACACGAAAAACAGCGTTTTCAGATTGTTTATGAATGTACCCAAATACTGTAATATAGTTGTATACAATTTTATGTATATATAGATTTTTAATAATTGAATATTTTATAGTAACATTATTTTTTAATTTCTTCAACCTTTTTGCATGCTATATCACATATATTATTTAATAATAACTACAGAACATCATATGCTGATTTCTTACGCTTCAAATTTATCTTTTACTATGTTAATACCTCATCTCCTCTATACATTTTAAAAACAATGTATTTAATAAATCTTTTGTAGAACGTATAAAGTGTGGTCAATAAGTTATTCTAAGTGTTTTAACTGTCAATTAACATTTATTATCACTTTTACCAAAATTAAAAACGAAAAGCAAAATTCTTTTCCCTGCGACCACTACAACTATCCCATGCGAAGTGAACTCATTTGATTACTAAAATGGTATATTTTCCACTGCGTTTATGGTTTATCTCTCTCAAAAGTTCTTCCCCCTACCTCCTACTTCTATATAGAGAGCGATTTGTCGGTTTAATTCTACGTCAAGGATAGAAACTTTGATTTTATAGAATAGCAATTTGAGATGCCCCTACTACAAATGGTAGTATTATTTAGATTATGAAACATATAATGTATAATTTTCAGTGCCTATAGTACAGACGTCTTTTGATTTACTATACTCTCAACCATGCAAATTTGAACTAGAGGTAGTGAAAATAAAATTTAATAATTAAATTTTTCAAAATTAATTGAATATGTTACTGGCTTTGAGGCGCCAGTACCTGGACCGATGTTCACTCTGACTCTGAGGATTAACACTCTATCTGCAGGTATGGTAGAATGGAAGAACGTTGCGTGTTGGATTGTGTTAATGTGAGAGAGTGTTGATACCGGTCAGCGTTTAACCATCCCTCTAATTAATGAGGTTTCTCAAGTTTCTCGGGTCAGAATAGTAATAAAATTTACATACAGGGTGTCCAGTAAAGACTGATCCAAATTTCAGGGCTGTATTTTTAGGTCCAAAATATAGCGATTTAACCCAATTTCATAGCTTACTTTAATAATTATTATATCCTACCTGACATGCAGCTCTAACTGAAAATGCATTTTTCTCGTAAACGGTTGACTTACGTAGGATTACCACAACGAGTCTGAAATTTGCACACTTCGATTCACAAAAAAGTTTGGGACAATTAGCACATGGAATACTGCACACAGCGCCCTCTAGAAGATACATAATTTCGGTTAAAATAATTTTTGTCATCTCAAAAAACCCTCCTTGTCCAACTCGAAAAATGCTTGAAATATTAGCAAAAAGTTAAATTTATTTTTTAACTTTGATATCCGTTAAGTTGGCAACTATGAGATTTTGGGCTGAGGGAAATTGAGTTAAATTGCTATATCTTGGCTCGAAAAATATAACTCTGAAATTTTTTTATTAGGTATTATTATTAAATTAAAGGGATGAGCAAATTCCAAAACCTATTATGCTCAAATTACAAAGGCGTGAAAATCATATCACCTCCAGATCTGCGTTCGGAAAGTAGTGGGCGATTTAGGCAATTTGTAGCCTCTCATGATAAGTATGTTTTCTCAAAGTAGTCACTACATTTGCGTTGAATATTTTCTAGTAGGTTAATGTCTCTAATCAATCGAAGTAACCATATGACACCAGCCACAGACGTAAGATTTAAGTAGAAGAGAAAACAATCTAGGGCTGGAATTTTGAAATGCTTTAAATAGTATGTAGGATCTTTGATCAGTTTTTTTTTAATTATTTTGGAAATATGTGTAAATCAGGAAAAATCTGTAGTTATTATTACACCTAAGTCATTCTATTCTGCTACTGTTTTATCTGGTGATTCATCTATGGTGTAATAATTATGAGAATTTTTGTTGTCCATGTAAATTACAGTGCAATTATTTGAATTTAGTGAAATTAACCAAGTTTTGCACCAGCCATCAATCGCTGTTAGATTACTTTTGATGGTGTTGTGCTGTTCTAGTGGATTTCCATATAATTTTGTGTCGCCAGCATAAAAGCTATGAAGGAACAAAAGTTGTCCGAGAACAGAGCCTTGTGGAACCCCGGACCTTACTTGATGCCAAGATGAATGATCTGATCTAATACGAACAGAACATGTTCTATTGCACAAATAGTTGCAAATCCATGAGTTCAGCTCACCTCAAATTCCTAAATGGTCAAGTTTTAAAAGAAGCCTATATCTGGCTTTGGAAAACTCTAAGTACGTAAGAACGTCCACATGATCTCCTTGATCAAATGCAACCGACCAATGATTTAAACAGGACAGCAGATTGGTGGTAGTAGATCTGCGAGAAATAAAAAGATGAGATGTTGGTAAAGATTAAGAGTTAGGAACTGCATTATTTGGGACACTTTGATTTTTTCTAGGACCTTAAGACAAATAGACATTAAACTAACTTGTCGGTAATTATCAGGATCTGTTTTATCATCTTTTTTAAATATAGTAATTGAAGTAGCTATCAACCAATCAGATAGGAGAGATTACGTGGCAAGAGAAAATTTAAATATAATATATAATGGTCCTTGTAAAGAAGAAGCACAGCGTTTGAGTACTGAAGCTGAAAGACCATCTGGTCCCGGTGCCAAATCCACACGAAGATTATTGAGATGGTGTATCACATCACATCACATTTGGACCATTCTTTACTGGACACCCTAGATTTGTCACATAGTATTACCACTTTACGAAAGGATAAAAAATAATAAAACTGCTAATTAATTGAATAACAATCGTGATAGTGCTTGATTTACGTAGTTAATAAACAACAGCACTGAAAATATGGGGTGTACCTACCTATTTATTGTAGTAAATTTGACACCAGTGCATTACATATTCATGTAAAGGAGATACGCATTTTTACGCAAGTGGGATCTCATACGTCACCTGTCCCTTCAAATTTAACTGATATTTCACATCCAGATAATATTAATAGAAATGTGTAATCGGTGCCGCATCAATTTGTTTTTCAATTCGCAGGAACGAACCCTTCTTGAACCACTACATAAAAATCAAACATTCTATCCTTTTATTTTCTATAAAAAGGACTCGTAAATTCAGCTGGATTAAATCAAATAAGGGAGGAAGCTCGGCTAAGACGTGACCGCTTTGTTCTTACCAAATTTACTTCCCTCTAGTCATTCTTAAATTATGTTAAGAAAAAAACTGTAAACTTTATGAAACTTCATATGTATGGGAACATTCTGCTCGATAAATCGCCCAAGTTTAGTAATTTCAACTTTTCCGGAGGAAAAAGTATATTTCGTGCTCCCAGTCGATTTCAGACAAAAGGTGACACTTTAGACTATTTAAAAAAATATATCTTTGCGCATTTTTTCCGGCTTCACACAAACTTGTTCTCAGTTTCCTTTCATTAGCCAGTATAATGCAAATAAAAAAAATCGTGTACATAATTTAACTAACGCTAATGGGGAAATTTTAATCTAGAATTAACAAAAACAAGTGCTAATATAATTTGTACCAATTTAATTTAGAATACAGTACAAGTGGAAAAATTGATAAAATGACAATTACAATGAAGAAATTACATGATTTTTTCAATTACGCGCAGAAGAAAGAATGTATTATTTTGATAGAAATGGCGTTTGTCTTAGACAATTTCATGGTACAATAAGCGTAAAAAAAACTGTGCCAAAAAATGAGAAGAAAAATATGGTAGGGCGATGAAGCGCGACGAAAGGAGACATTGCAACATTGTTTGTTAAGTCCATTTTAATGTAAATTCAATTGGAAATACAGGTAGGTTTAAATTCATCGAAAACATTAAAATGTAAAATTGTAAAAATTAGGTAATTATAGTTTTCTAGCAAACTACCAGAATGTATACAGGGCATTTAGAAAATCAACGGTAAACAAACTTACATTTTTCTCATTTATTGTATTCAGCGCTTCATTCCGATTCCAAATAGCGTGTTCTGTATTTGCTTCTACCATTTATGTTATGTAGAATGTTATTTGAGACAAATTTTGTTATGTGACTACATTAAATTACCTGTTTTATTCTGAAAACATAATAAACAAAAGTAATAAATAAGAATTTTTTTAAAATGTTTAAGGAGAAATTAAATCAGAAGTAAATAGCAATAACAATGTCTTACATTAATTTTAAAAAATTACTTTTACTTATTATTTTTCAAATTAAAACATGTAGTTTAATGTGAGATCAGATGGCATAATTTTATAAATACCTCAAGTAAAACCATCTATATGATACTTACCCAACAGCATTGTCGCAGTAATTGTCACGAGTGGATCTATATTGTAAACAAAGGAATAAGTTAACAATACCACATCACCACTAATAATTATGACATTACCTACACAGTATTTATACTATACGTATCTTTGGCCCACAAGTCCCACAAAAACGCAAAAATATAAGAAACAAACGCCTGTTTATGTCACCAACACTGTAACCTGCACCCGAGACTGCACCTATTTCTACGGAACCAAACCACGCTGAGCGGCGTGTGACGACACATCAATGATATCGCATTTTCGGCCACGTAATTTTGTTTACATTCTATGGCAATTTATTAATTTTAATATTTCAATTATTATGTGATTATTGCCGCCAGACACATGTTCTGACCTTTCAATATAAAATTCATGCAACTTCTCCATTATGTTCGTAGACATGTTACCAAAAAATGTCGCGACATAATTTTCAATTGCCAGTTTTTCTATTTTTCCACTTTTCGTACATTGAAAATTAAATTGTATTAAACAAATTATTAATTTATGTAAAAGAGTCTATAGGAATATTTATTGTTATAATTTTATTAATTTAGATTTTGGATGCAGTTTCATTTTATGCTCCAAACATGTTAGTTTTAGCTGTGAAAAAAAATTCTGAACCTTAAAAATATTATAAGTTTTGAGTATCTTTCACTTGATTGTAAGGTATCTCATAACCTGTTTGGTAACACTTGGAATAAACCCTCTTCATTTTCAACTATTTCTCATTTTCTTATTATCTGAGCAATATGATAACACAATTATCTTAACAGGCAAATATTTCTATGTACAGTATATTTCCTCAAAAGAAAAAATAAAATAAAAAGTTTTTCGCTTCTGCGGCATAAACTATGTATACCTTATTGCCCTGTCTCGTACTTAAAGATCAACTATATCATGTATACTCGCGACAAGAATTCAGACGACTTACGTCATACGAAGAAATGAATAATTCATTATATTTTCATCAAAATATTTAAGAAACTGCAACTGATAGTAATAAAACTATATACTATACTAAAAGTTTGCATTATATATTGCACTAAATTTCAAAAAATGATTGTTTTTAACGCGACCAAATATCGAAAATTACGTTGACAATAAAAACAAATGTGTAACGTCAGCCGTGACGTAAGACGTCTGAATTCTTGACGCGAGTATATCAAGTTTAGTTTTCCTGCGGTAAAGTATCGCATAGATATAAAAAAAATTAATAGTGTTTTGAAAAATTCTACATTTAGTAACTAATTTGAGTTAGGAAATGTTCAATTTTTAGTAACTACTGACAAATTTTCCCGCACGCAAAAAATATAATTTTTGAACTAACTATTCATTTTTTATCAACTTAAACCTTTTATCATTATGGATAGTCCTGCACATATAATTGATGAAGTAGAGGCCGAGTTGGTATCTATATTGATCCCGTTATGAGGCTACTTGAAGTTTTTGTTGAACCGAATCCACTATATATCCATTTGCCACATTCGTTGCTTTTCATCTACCATGCCTTTTAAAAGTGGTGGTGTCTGCTCGCTCCTGCATCAGCCAGGATCGTAACAGACGTTCTTCGGAAACAGTGGTCCATTTCTATATCCTAGGAAGAGTCTTTAATGCTCAGTTGATGACGGACGAAGAGAGAAACATTTTCGAAACATTTCGACAAGATTGACTTCTTCGATATTCCCTTTAGAAATAGTAAATTATGTCACTATGTTATGTCACTTGTCAACACTTTACAGCATTTTAGGTAAAAAACATCGTTTTAACTTTATTTCTTCAATTTGTGACCAAAAATTGCAGTTAAGATTTTGTCAAGCGTTTTAGTTAAACCCTGTATAATATTTTTATTGTTATCTGAATCAAGTGAGAAATATTTAATACGATTCTATTCATCAAAACATAAAAAATTATGAACCTATATAACGTCAGGCTAATTTTATTGAGAATTCTCTGAAAAGCACAGCAAAAAATACTTCGGAAATATCTCACTAATGGATGATTCACGTAAGGTTGACAATGGGTATCATGGCCTTATTGTTATTACAAGTTTTGTTACAGCTTCAGACTTGGATGGTGTAATGTGAAAACTCTATTAATGTTATCAAACCATTAATCTTTCGACGTTGTAAAGCGAAAAAATGTCGAAAACAATTTTTAAAAGGTGTAAATCAGTAACTGGTATACGTAGTAACTGAATGACACGTTTATAAAGATTATTCTCACCTTTCATATTCAAATTTATGAGATTCCCATTATCCTTTTATGTTAAATCATTATTTTTTAATGATAATTATTTTCGGGGAACTTATTTACCACACTTTTTCATTAGTCAATGTATATGGGATGTATAGATAATATAAATCGAGACCATGGCTTGTTGCCTTATATAATACATTATATTTTTCTTATTTTAGGGTATCAAAAGCAGAAAAATTAGTACATTCTTTATCATTAATAATAAATAAAAATAATTATATCAGTAGAGATTTTTGGTAGTAGAGTTCTAATTTTTCTGTCCCACAATTGTAGAAAATTACGACAATTTAGTTGAGGTAAGTAGTTACTTCCTACTTTGACTATTTTCTTCAAAAACTGAGACAAAACAATTTTTGAAATTAATAAATTCTTGTGCCAAATTATTTTTGTAAGCACTATTATTTATTTGTTATCGTTAGTAAAGTCTATATTTGTTCTAGTTATTGTTCATGATACATGCTAATATGTTTGCTAATATTACCGTTAAATAGTACCTAAATTATCAATAAATTAATCGAGTTTATAAAACGTAAGCTGATTTTAACTAAAATATAATATGAGACCTATACCAAGAAACTGTATTGTCTTAGTTACAAGATGAACAGAATGTAAACCCACAGTAGATACGTTTCCATTAAATGTATATAAATTTGACACTGTACATTAAAAAAATATATATTATTCTAAATCTAATCCAAATTATATAATAATATTCATATGCTTAAGTAATATATTAGGTACCATCAAAAAATTAGTTTAAACAAAATAGAGCAATTTAGGTAAACATGTCTATCAAATATTCTTTTTCAAATTGCAGACGTCAAAGCTTTAGAGTATTTGATATATTTCTCACATTGTTGGAGACAGACATATCAAAACCTTATTATCGTAGTTCTCGCAAAAATTTGGAAATGGATTTGTTTTTTCATTTTGTGACATACATTTGCTTATTTATTTCAATAACTCCAAAATATATAGAAGAATATTTTCTAGAGGATATCTAAAAGGTTGGGAAAAAATGTTACCACGTATTCCGGTCTAAATCGAGATATCTTAATTCAAAATTTTATATCTTCCGGGGTACAGCGTGTTTAAGTTACAATTTTATTTTCATTATTAATTTTAGTAAACACATGAAACTTGGTAGAGGGAAATTTAAATGTAGCCTCAAATTTGCTGTCAATTATAGAGGGAGCCATCTACAGTACTTCACATGTATTTAAATCGTTATAATTTGTTTATGCCCTAATGTATTGATTGATTTTGTCAATAATCCTTATTCATTGACTCTTTTTCTTAAAAAAAGGTATACTTAGTATATGTCGAATTGAACAACCGTTTTTGGAACTGGATTTTAAGGGTTTATTTGATAAACATAATCATATACCCATTGTCGTTTTTCACACTTTATTCAATTACTATTAAATTTAGGGCTAAGGTAAATTGGATTAGATCATCATATGTTAATCCCAGGAACATGTGGTAGATTTTTTAGAGACACCCTGTACTGTATGTACAGGGTGTCTCTGTGTACATGCATAGGGTTACATTTTTTATCAAATTTTTACATACAAATCTATCATTCTTACAATAAATTCTTTAAATGGACATTTTATATAGGGTCTATATTGTGACTCCATTATTATCGGCTATTACCTATGTAAGAAAAACAAGTGAATTTTTAAAGGATGTTAAAAAACAGTTGAACATTCCGTAAACATTCTAATGAAAAAAACTTTTGTTTGAAGTGTTGTCTTTTTTAGAGACGTTTTTATTAGAACACCGCAAACATATCTACAACTTTTATATCTGCCATATTTTTTAAGGCATAATTACTAAGATAACTATATACCTAGCAGTATAAAATATAGCCCTCACGTAACAATCTCTTTACAGTGAGTCTTGCAAGACGTTACAATAATTTTAGGGGGTGATAGAATACGTGATTTTGAGTCTATTGAAACAAATATACCTATATACCAATTTTTTAATATTTTTTAATTTAACCTTGCTTTTTTCAATTATTGAAGTGTAGAAGAAAAACAAACCTTTTTATAATAAATATTTCAATACTTTTTTATCAATAATGAATGATTTGACCAATAAAATCCAAAGTGGCTTCGTTACTTACCTAGAACTTCATAAACATGGTTTTTCTAATTTTTAAAAGCGAAAAGTCAAATTTAAACATGAATTTTATTTAAACCTTTATGTGTAGGTTTATTCAGATGTTATTAATAACTTACCTAAGGAATGCTCTTTCAGTTCTTAGGAAAAGTTTCTTGATAAACATTCTAAGTCTAAAAATAGTACATACAATTTAAATGAGATTCGAACGTATAGTTTGACGGTTAATCTACATTTACGATTGCTATCGAAACTAAGGACAATTGTTTTCTCATGGCATACCAAGCTATTTAATAGAAACATTGCTTTTCCTTTTGACGCCGTAACTTTAAATTAGCTATTGAACAATTGAAATAAATATATAGCTTTTTGAATCCTCCGGTATTTTAAAATCTTCAATATTTTCTAAAGGTTGCGTTCTTGTTAGCAAATGTCTTTCTTAAACCATTTTTATTACATACTAAACGGCTGTCCTCTGTTTTGGCGAATGCGCGCCCTACATATTTAAACGTGTTAAGATTAATTTTCCTAATTTTTAGAATGTTTATCAAGAAACTTTTCCTACACTGTAAAAAAATAATTACACATTTTAACACAAAAGAACACAATACTGTGTTAATCGAGGTCCACACGAAATTCCGTATGTTTTTACACATTTCTCTGTATGTAGCAGTGTGTTAAAGGTTTAACACAATCCACTGTGTTAATATAACAAATATAATGTGTAACTTTTACATATTTCTGTGTTATTTGTATCATTGAAGGTGAAGACTTTACACATTTTATTTTATAATAGGTATTGATATGGAAGACTCACCTATCTTTTTAATTTGTTAATTATGTTCCTGTTTACTTTCGAAATAATTTATATATATATAAAGCTGTTTACAGGCCTATTAGGCCCAGAGAAATAATTTGTAATAAATATAATTTTTTAAATACTTTTATTTTGACATTTTCTAGAGATTCTGCCTATCGTCTAGAATGCATTGAATATAGCCTGGAATGTCCTATTAAACGGCAGAATATATGTATTAAAAATTATAATTTCAAAAGCAAATCGGAACATAATTAACAAGGTAAGTGAGCTTCCTTATCAATATAAAGAATTGTCTGAATTATGGTGTAAATATAAAATAAAAGATATTTTACTTTTTATGATTTTATTTAAAAAATAAAATTCTGTTCAAATGAACAACAACCAAGTCTGCTAACAAAATATGTACGTATTAAAATTAACACTATAATAGTACATATTCTAATAAGAGACTGATAATGTTCTAGTAAGTCATAAACAATGAAACAACAAACAAAGATGTATTTAGGCACTACATAATAGGAGTTTACGAAAATTAACTGGTAGTGATCTGAACATATAACTTTCTTTCTCTAAAGTTACAAAAAAAGTTAGATTGCAGAGTAATCTAGAACGTCAGAGTATACTCCTAATATTTTTAATACTTATATTCTAATTAGTTTTAACTTTATTACAATTATCAGTAATATTTGTTATAGTTAGATAAGTACTTACCATTTTCCTTGATTAAACCTCAATTTAAATTTAAATATTCTCTATTTGAATACAGTGAACGAGAGGTAACTGTACACAACACCGCTACATGACCAATATGGCGTAGTGACGTGTGTTGGATCAGCTGATATACTGCAGCTGCGCAGTTGTGCTCAACCAGTCAGGAGTAGGGATATAGACCACAATTAAGTTGTGTGCGTGTTAAGTTTACACAAAATGATGTACTTTTAACACACAACTGGTAAATATTACAAAAATTCAGTATCTTTTATTATAATACTAGTAATTTTAACACATTTTGTGCAAAACGTACAAAAAAGCCATAGTGTGTGAAACTATTAACACGGAATTTTTACACATCCTAAATTACACACTGCAAAATCTCGCTTACACAGCAACTTTTTTTAAAGTGTAAGAACTGAAAGAGCATTGCTTTGATAAGTTTTTAATAAACCTACACCCAAGGGTTTAAATAAAATTGACGTTTAAATTTGACTTCTCGCTTTTACAAAGCAGAAAAAACATGTTTATGAAGTTCTACGTATGTTTATTAAAATAGACTCGAAATCAAGTATTCTATCACCTCGTAAAATTATTGTAATGACTTGCAAGACATCCTATATATTTTGTTTCGTACAATAAACAACTTAATAAAACGTTGATGAATTGTTAATGGAAGATTCTCTCCCAAAGAACATCTGCCGAAATATTCAATTTGATTGATGGAATAATTACCGAAAACTGCAAAAATTTGTTTTTTCATGTCATAAAATTATGTAAATTGAAAAACATTTTGTTTGCTTATTATTTATTAATCACAAACAATTTTTTTATATGAGAAACCAAATTTACCTCTATTTGAGACAATAATATGTCGTCATGCGTTTTGTTTTATATTTTAATTTTTCATTCTATTGCCTTCAATAAATTTTATCATAAACATTCAAATTTTGACAAAGTTTGCCCAATTATCCAATGCCAGTTGAGCACAAAATCTCCTGCCAGCGCTAACAAAATAATGCGATATTGTTAACCTGGCACCTTCACCATAATTTCAAAAATTAGAACGAAGATTTAAATATATTGCAAATAATTTTGTTTAAACTAAGGTTTTGGGAGCCTGCATGTAAAAATATTTAAAAACGTGTTAGTTGTATGTATTAAGATATAAAATTTATAATATTTTAAAGTTTATGATATACCTCTAAAACATTTATTTCTAGCATACATATATTTATACGTACTACTGTCTCAAACTGTCAAGTTTATTTCAAGCACAGATTCATGGTTGGTTACAGCTGGTGACCGATTTCCAAATTTACGGAGTTCGCAAACTATCGGATAGTGCCAACTTATAAAGTTGTATTAGTTAACTACATCTTGAACCGTCAAGTTTAAAGTTAGTCTTTGAAATGGATATAATGTGGGGTGTCTCTGTTCCAAAATAAAACAACTTTCGTGGGACAGACAAGTTTTCAATGAAATTTAATGAGTTGTTCCCAATTTTTTAACTACACAGTCTGATGAATGATCTGCTATAAATAAAGATCAAGATAGTTAAGAAAAAATACATGTATTTGTTTTCAAATGATCTTAAACTTCATGTTTTCTAATCTGCATTTCCTTAATGTTTAAGAGGAGTCAACTAAGATTAAAACTTGGTGGTGCAGTGATGATGGTGTGAAGATATATATATTGGCTGTAATGTTACCAGTGTTATTACTTCTCTAAGAGAAAAGAATGGCTGATATAAAACTTGTAGTTATTTTACTGAATTTTTTGATAATGTTTTCAGTAATAATTGCTCAATGCATTACAAAGTATAACACCCTGTATATTTTTCAATATGTTATATACTTTTTTTTCTTTAGTTTTATTGGGTTTTTGCCACACTTCTGAAAAATAATAAAAATTAATTAAATAAGCCCTTGCGCCAAACGGAACAGTCAAGGGTTATTTTTGAAACTAAGTTTGCCTAACCAAAAAATCTCACACTGAAAAAAGCTCGAAACAATTTTCAAAAGGGCCATTGCTCTTTGTAATATTAAAAAAACTTAATTACATTTACCATTTTCTTCTTAAAGAAGTAATGATCCAGTATAATCGTTGCTAAAATTGTCGTAGTGGGAATATGGCTTTACATTATTCACACCCATGCATATCCTTTTTCTATAATATATTACATTTGATTGTAGAATTGTTATTATTTTTATTAAACAAATATGTTGCCATATTACTCTTCAAATTAAATTAATTATTATTGTCTCTATTTTTAAATATAGTATATATTTATAATTATAAATTGTTTGTATTATATTTGTAAAAATAATAAAACGTTATTTAGTTAAGAGTTTTATTTTAAATTTTACTAATTTCCTGGTTTTACGATTTTAGGTGCAGAGGTAATTATGAGGTTAAACAGGTAAAGAAGTAAGTAATAATTAAAAAAATACAAAGAAAAAACTATTATGACGTTCACTCAAATTAAACAAATCAGTGATCACAATTTTAGACTTGAAAGTAGAGAAAATCAGAGAATTCGAAAAAAATATTGCTACAGGAATCCTGAATCAACAGATCGTAGATTAATACGAACAGTAAAAGAAATTTTTACACTATGAAGAGTAGCACATTGTAACACAAAAAGCACAATACTGTTTTAACTGAAACCAATACGAGATTTTGTATATGTTTACACATTTCTCTATATCTAGCAGTGTATAACAATGGATATGTGTATAATATACAGGGTTAACTATGACTAAGTACAAATATTTTAAGAGAGAATAGAAAAAATAAGAATTAACAGAATTTTTTCAAAAAATTTCCAAACTTATTTATAAAGCGAAAAAAAATGTTTTTCGATATTATATTAAATTCTTATTTAACGCCGCCAATGCGAGAATCAGAGTATGCAACCAGCAAGCAACCGTCATGCAACAGTCGGCCACAGTCGGCCACAGTCGGCAGTCAGTCCAGTCGAGTCGGTTCGCTGTCATGTTATAATTTAATTCCTGTGTTTACGTTGTAGTTTTGTGTTCTTCTTCAGTTTTTAGTGCCTTACTTTAATTTTAAACGTTTTATAGTTAATAAATAAAGGAATATGTGTCGGGTACAGATATTTTCCCACAATATAGTGCGCCGGTTTGTTTTTCTAGGTTATGGGACAAGACTGCCGCGGGTGTTAAACATTTTCTGTTATCTATTAGAACCTACCTACTCATCCCTTTCTTCGATTTTGTTATAATACATAGGCATTGTATGTAACTGTACCTACGGGAAGTGTGTTTATCGGTAGTGAGTGAAAATGTAGTTTTACCAGCTTGTAACCAAACAATGAAAAACGAATGCAAAATACTGAACCTAACTGGATTAACTGTTACCTACCTATCAGGTATTATTACTAATAAGAATTAATGTTAATTTTTGTCGTTTCTGCATTTAGAAACACTGAAAACGACCGCATGGTAGTAGTTGACAGATGTAATGTCAACTATGGATCTAAGCCATAAGCCATCTCAGTCGATACTCATCAAAAGACATTTTACTTTTATGATTTTATTAAAAAATTATAATTCAGATCAACCAACAGAGAATACAAACCAAATTTTCTGACAAAATATATAACTAAGTTAGTCTTAGGTTTAAACACATCATAATAAAGAAATAACATTCTAGTAAATCCTAAACAACAAAATAAAAAAGCATAAAACGAAGATGTATTTAGGTATTACGTAATAGTAGTTTGTGAAAATGAACTGAACATTTCTGGTTTTTCTCTAAAATCACAAGAAAAATACTCAGGGTGAGCTTTTATAATGCCGTAAATCTTTTGACAGTTATAATCCTGATTAAGTTTAGCTTTATCACAACTATTAGCAATAAAAGTAGTAAAATTGAAGAAGTACATAGTGAAGTAAAATAATATAAGTCATCGTAGATCAATTATGAATATTTAATAAAAAAATTACAAAAAGTTCGGTCCTGACCGAGCCATCTCTTACACCATACGGCGATAGATGTACCTGTGGAGTGGAGTGCAGTGGAGACTACGAGATCAGTGTTGCCAAATGTGAATATTTTCTTCACATTGCAGAATTTTGATCTAAAATTTCAACCCTGTGAAAAAAGATTTCTTCAAATTACTAATATGTAAACAATTTTCTGATTTATCTGCTTAGTTTTAAAATTTTATGTTTTCTATCCATTATTTTTTCGATTTATAAATAGTCTGATATCTTTGTTCCAATGTAATTAGATAAATGACATTTGACATTATTTTGTAGGCCTTTGTAAACTATGATATCTACTCAATTTATCAGCATTTATATCAAAGCTGCTTTTTAATAAGCATACCAATTGTTTTTGCTTTTCCGTTGAGGTGGTTTTTGTTGTGTGAAGAAATGTACAAAATATCAAGTCAAGTTCTGTGAAAAAAATCGGTATATTACGTTATTTTATTTATGGATTTGGAGTATTTAGTTTATTGTTTTGATTAGAGTAGCAGAAAAGTGTATGATAGTGTTATTGCAAATTACATTAAGTAAAAAAATAAGAAATCTCACGTGGTACCAGGTCTGCCTCAGCGCTAATGGACATCATTATCAACATTTTCTGAAAAAGTGGTAAGTTTACAACTAATTTTGTTTGTAGAAATCAAATCCAATCTATCAAATGTTAAAATAATAGTAGTCGGGAATCTTTAATTGAAATTTTCTTTAAAAGTCATGCACAGTCAGTTAAACTGTGTATAACTTTATATAGAAATATAACCTGTTGAGCTAACCTACGCTTTTCTAGCGTTGGAATATTAAAGCATGCAAGTAACAATATCTTGTCGGAAACCTCTTTCAGGTTACGTTCCGTCAAGAATGTATACAGTGAGTCAATATGCACCCTAAAAATAGGGTTCCAAATGGTAACTGCATATTCCAATTTTGACCTGACAAAGTATTGATATAATAATCTCAAAATATGCATATTGTTGATTTCTTTAGAAGAGCGAATAATAGTTTCCAAAGTTTTGTAAGCTAAAGACGTAACTGCTTTGATATGTTTGTTAAAATATAGTTTTAAATCAAATATAACACCAAGGTCTCTTAGATATTCTGGTCTGGTGTGAAATTAGTAACAATACACTTCTCTGCATTCAAGATCAATCTGTTTTTAATGCACCAAAGATATATTTAATTTAATACCCTTTGAAGAAGTGCACAGTCCAACACACACTGTATTTCCGTATACAGTTTTAAGTCATCAGCATATACCAGACACTGCACACCATTAAGATTTGATGTTATATCATTAATAAACATAATAAATAGGAGAAGACCCAAAATAGACTACTCAGGCACACCCGATCCCTGTAAGAATATTTCAGCCTGAAGCCGTGAAATTGTACTAACTGATATCGATCCGATAAGTATGACATTAATACATTTATGATAGAGATGGACAATTCAAACGTTTTTAATTTCTCCAATCTATGGTCAAATCGGTCAAATGCCTTAGAAAAATCGGTGCACACCACATCGCCTTGACTTTGCCGCTTAAGATTTTCTGTTATGATTGATCTGTTCTCCATAAAAACCATTCATTGTTATAGAAGTAGCCCTAAATTTCCGTAAACATATCTATTTCAAATTTAATTATGTGTATGAAAATCTGTTTATTTGTTCGCTTTACAAATTTTCACCAGGACCGTATGTACTAGGTGTTATTTTGCCACTACAAAAATTTTTTTGGTAAAACATGAATATAAGACTTTTTGATGTAAAACTGTTTTATTCCGAATATTCTCAGGAATTTGTATTTTAATTTTGTTTTGCAGTAATGTCACATCCTATATAATTTAATTTTATCTATGCGGAACTCTGTATAAGTTTTCTTCTAATTTTTTCAAAAATAATGTTTTATTTTCGAGTTTGTACAGTTCTTTTATCAACGTCAAAATTTGATTATTAACAATATGATAATCATCCCTGACATATTTGAACTTCAATTTATATAAACTATGTCTAAGTTTCAGCTCCGGTACAGACGGTTTCAGCGCGATAAATATTAACCTGGCGCTGAAAATTCTAATCCCAGCTTCTCGATGATTAATTCGCGAATAGTTGTCATTAAAAGTAACTAATGAAGAGGGTGTATCTCGAGCTGGGTATAAGTTTACGGTTATTACCGTTTTGAGCCGAACATCATTTGTAAACTCGCTCGAATTATAGAAATGCGAACAATGTTGAGCCACGGAGGCGTTCTGCTAATTAGCTGCCGTTTGGGAAATTGGCTGCAGTATTTCTCTTCAGACGGACAAACTACACTGGCCGCGCTGCATTAAAACTGGAGGCTGAAACATCGACGGTGTAAATTGGCACTAAATTGCAGCCACTTATCAAGTGATGTGCCAAGGAAGATGCATGCTTTTTAACTTCTGGATTAAAATTATATCATTTTTTTCTTTGGTCTGTTTCCATGCGGAGATACGATTTTAAACTTCATTCAAGTTTATATATATTAATTCAGTTATAAAGCATATTGTATATAAATATTTACATATTCTTGACATCCAAGCATTCTTACACTTAATTCAACCCTTTTAATTATAGAATAGGTTATTCTTGCTTAAGTTATAATTTTATCTATAAATTTACACGAATTAAAAAATATATTAATCTTTTGTAATAAATGTCATACAGTAAAATTGAAAACCCGGCTATAGTGTAAAGTGATGTTATTTATAGATGAACACTGTCGCTCGCTTTTTAAAGAACTTAAGATTCTGCCGTTACCCTGTCTTTAGATATATGCCACTCTGCTTGAGATTCATTCTCAGAAACATCTTTATGTTACACATTCCCACTGTCATAGTTATGAAACTAGATATTCCGATCACCTTATAGTTCCACGATACAGGCTTACCAAATCAAAGAAAAATTCCTTAAATCTTAGATTGTACAATATTATGCCAACTAATTTAAAATCGTTGGATGTTTTTAGTTTCAAAAACAAATTAAAATCTGTTTTACTATCACACTGTTTTTACTCTATTGATTAATTTTTAAATAGTTCTGATATGCGTATGTTGTGGTAATGGTCAATAAGCAACCTATTAGGTTTTTAATATGTTTAAATTGTCTCTTGTTTACTTTATTTTATTGAACTGTATTCAAAATGTTATTTTTTATGTTAATTATTGTGCTTGGTTCTTGTGTGTTTTCTGTGTCTACTTTGGTCACATGAATTTTATGAAAAAACATGAATTTAAGTACAGACAATTTCAGTTGTTTATCAACACCATTGTTACTTTTAGATTCAATAATTGAAAGCTTTGGAACTCATGAGGTAAGTCAGTTTTTATTAGTTTTCGGTAATTTTACCTTGTATACCGATATTTCTCAAGCAGTAATAATTCCAACTAAAATTTTAGACGATTACTACCAGCATATCTTCAAAGCAAATCAATATTACGCCAACTTTTTTATTTTAAACTATATGTAAACCTAATTAATTCGGTTAAAAAAACTATTCAAAATATTTAAGTAGCAATATTTTATACGCTGAAAAATTGCAATTTTGTCCTCCTTTATATTCTCTAGAAATGCGTCGTATTCCCTAGAGCTGGACAAAACTATTTAAATTTCTTCGAGTTGCATAAATTCATTTGTTGTTTCTGTAATTTTCCTAGCTCTACTGCAGTTTCCAAATTGTCTTTATATTAAATTAATAGTTAAATTGCAAATGCACAAAGTAATCAAACTAGCTAGGTATATCAAAAACAAGTAAATATGTTTAGAATGATGCACGGGATGTGCATATAACTTGGACTTCAAGCATTACGGTTGAACAATTTCCAGTATGATTGCCACATCGTCGATTTAGGCAGCATCATGTCTAATGTTATAATTGGTAAAAAAAAATCATATGTTGAGCTTTATGAAAATATATTATATGACTATTATTTACAAATCATTCATTGACTACCTATATTATGTTTTATTTCATTTACAGTAGATTATAAAGAAACTATATTTCTATCGCTGGAAATTAATGTTGTGGAGACAAATAAAGAGGAAGATTATTGAGGAACCACACTTTCCACTGACGTCAGGTCAAATGTATCATGAGGAAAGGTTTTGCGTCCTGGAAAAAAGTTTTTCAATGAGAAGATCATGAGAAATACAATCCTTGCTAAGGACGCATAGGATAATCCCAACTAACTTCTCCTTTTCAAGGCCACCTAACAACTTATTTGAAACAAAGCAATTTGTCATTTTTTTTCCAAAAAATGGTATAACTGTGACATTACACTTTTAAAAAATAAGGATTATTATTTAATTATTGTTTATTAGGTATTTGTACATGTTAATACAAATTCTCTTCACAAGTGGCCATGGTGAAGATAATTTTCTCTGAAAAAGAAGGTGAAATGTCCTAAGACAAAGCAATCATCCTGTATAGCTTAACACGCTTGGACATTGTACCGACTCACTTAGATTCGTATGAAATAAGTTATTAATTGTAGTAATAGTGTTACAAAATATTGCTGAATAAATAAAACAGCAACCTCGTTAACTTTTGGGTAACATTAAAGAACAGATTAACTACGTAAGTCAAACAATAAACTTGTAAAGAAATTAGATACTCTTTGATTACACCACAACAGGATCGATTGGCATTAATTTTCAAAATA
This sequence comes from Monochamus alternatus, assembly GCA_037114965.1. Lineage (NCBI taxonomy): Eukaryota > Metazoa > Arthropoda > Insecta > Coleoptera > Cerambycidae > Monochamus > Monochamus alternatus. The sequence continues at coordinate 76,228,033 of CM073429.1, read as the reverse complement.
AAGTGAACTTAAAATATCCAAACTTTTATCTAACAAGGTACTAAAAATGAGACTTACTTAATCACTTGCACTGAACAAATTATACTTAAGAGTTAAAAGAAAAAACTAAGTTTATTAAAATGGTAATTTAACCAAATGTTATCTTATAACCAATAACAGCTGTTATAAATATAGAAATTAATTGTGCCTTATTTTAGAAGTACAAGTCATCGTCGTTATGGTGTATATATTCGAAATTAAAATGTATGTTACGAATCAAAAATGGCATTACTAAATTTTCTAAACTTACTGTATTTTTGAAGAACCGTTCAGTTGGTTATTTACCGGAAAAAACTGCAGTATTTTCAAAGGAACAGTTAATTGATTTTCTGCTCCATGCTCCAGATGACAAATATATGCTTATAAAGGTCTATTACACTTTTATTTCCTTTTTTATTAGAAGTTAACAAAATTAAAATTTTAGGTAGTTGCTATTTTTGGTTTATTTGGCACTTGTCGACGTATGGAATTCTATTACTATTAATATAAATAAATAATTTGTGTTTTAAGTACATACGTAAATAAAAATATATAACAAATTTATAGTTTTTTCATTTATAAAATAGAGAAAGTCTAATATTTCAATATCAATATCGAATTTCAATACCCGGGTAATTCAAATTAAAAATTAATAAAACATACCATTTACTAAAGTGCCATAAAGTATACTTTATGGCACGATTCTGTCACATTACAGCACGGGCGCTGGAAAGTGGCAAATTATTAATGATTTTGATGTTCATAATAACAGCATTATTATGACAGTCGACTGAAATTGTATATTACATACCTAGCGGAAAAGTAGATCATACAGCCCAGGCTAAAAGCCGTGGCTGGAATGATCCTTCCCGCGTGGTATGTATACTATTTTTTCTACAAAACTGTTAAAAGTGGGCTTTTTAATTGTCATTTTTGATGTTAAAAATGTCATTTTTTGACACGCGTGTTAATCAAAGTTTATTTAAATTTTGTTTTGAAAATTAATAAAACGTTTTAACAAACACATGAACAACTTTTTATTTTAAATAAGAACAAACCAACATTTTAACTAGTTATTACTATTAACATTTATAGTAAAATTAGAACAATTTATAATTGTAATTCCCTGCGGAGTCATCATACTTAAGTTGGTTTTACTGCCAACATGTGTGACACATCTATTTTCTGTATTTCCATCCTCCATGTCTCTTGATGGTAGTAAGATTTGCACCAGAATCTGCTAACAATGTCGCCGATGAACGACGAAAACAGTGTCCGGTGTAGAGTTGAGGATTTGGTAGATTCAAGAACTCTGCAATGTCGGCAGGCATTTTACCAAACATGTTAATTCTGACTGGATTCTTCACACATTTATTCTTCATATATTTAAGAAAAAGTCTATGGTCAGCGTTGGGTGGCCGGAGTGCCATATACTTTCTAAAAAAGTTTAAATAGAATTCACCAACAACACTGAAAGTCCGAGGCACTTTCGTTTTAGTATCTGGTATGGTCACAACAACCGAAGTGCCCAAATATTCGATATTGTCGATGGTCATCTGACACAATTCCTCCCGGCGACACGCCCCGAAGACACCCACTATTGCTGCGACTTTCATCATCAGATACTTTTCGTCTTCTGCTTCTGTGAGAAATTTGTCGATATGCGTCTTCGTCAAAACTTTTGACTTTTTTGCTTGATATCCTTCACTCTTCCGTTTTAAAAAAGCAATAAGTTTATAATATTTACTTATATCTTGATCTTGCTTTATTTTTAACATAGTTTTGATCATGGAATAATTTGACCACAGCGTTGACGATTTCCATATCTTGGCTTTTTCCTCAAAATATGCCAGTAAAACACTTTCGTTACATTTCCCAGGGACCTTTTTAATGTTGCACCATTCCGAAAAGCGTCTATAAGCGATTTCATACTGTTCCTTTGATTTCGCCGGCAATAATTCCAATGTTGCTCGACTGCCGGCTTCTTCGATTTTAGCAGGGATGTATTCGTTACGCTCATTATCGAGATTATTCATTATGCTTATAATATTACTAGAAAATACTGTCAATATTTTTGCGTTTTTTCCGTAACTAACAACAGCACTGGTTGCTACGAAAATTTTGGTTCATAAACATTGCGATCAGTGTGGTATTTTTTGATTTCTTATTTTTATTGAGTTTAAAGTTCTTCCGATTGTTTTGTAGAAAAAATAGTGTATGATATACTTGTTAAAAGTGATTTTATTTTGTTCGTGAATTAATCATCTTCACTCACAAAATAAAATCTTACTTTTAACACGTGTATCATAAATAGCTATTATACACAATCGGTTAGTTACAAGCTTTTAAAAATATTAATTTTAAGAAAATTTGTTATCATAATTTTATATTTTTTTCGACAAAGAACTCTTAGAGAAGAAATATTCTTTCCGTTACGAAATTTTAAGTTTTTTGCTTAAACAAGTATATAATATCTGATTTTGAATTAACTTGTACTCCTCTGGAACTGCGAAAAACTGCGGACACTGCGCTTGACGGAATAATTCCGGAGAAAAGCAAAGAAAGGTACGAGATAAATGGTTCGTCTTACATTAAATGGTGCGCAATTAAGGGTGTGCAACATACTTCAGAAACGATACTGCTTGCATATTTTATTGAAATGAGTAAAGAAACTAAAGCTTCAACATTATGTTCTCGATATTCGATGTTGCGAGCTGTACTTAATATCAAGCAAAATATCGACATTAGCCAGTATTCCAAATTGCGAACATATTTGAAATGGCAAAATGCTGGATATAAACCTAAAATATCTAATGTTCTCTCAGAAGAAAATATCAGTACCTTCTGAAATAAGGCTCCAGAGGAATATCTTGTTCAAAAGATAATATTTCTACTACTTAATTCATATCAATTATGTGTTTAATGGTATATTTTACTTTAAGGTTGCTTTAATTATTGGCATCTGGCGCCTGCAGATGCGATGAACTCCTAAATATGAAAATGACAGATCTGGAAATTTTAGAAAAGAGCATAATGATAGTTATTCCTGTAACAAAAACCTACACATCCCAAACATTTGCAATTCCAAAATCGGAATGGATAAAAATAAAGCAATACTATGATCTTCACAAGACCATTGCTTCCGATTGTTTTTTTTACAAATAAGGATTGGCAAAATTACAAATCAGTCTTGTGGCCACAATGCTATTACAGATTTACTCAAAAAAATAGCGTTTTTTTTAAATTATAACGGGTTTACGGGACATTGTTTTAGACGTACATCAGCTACATTGTTAGCAAATACAGGTGGAGACATCCTATAGTTAAAAAAATTAGTAGGATGGAAATCCAGCGCCGTAGCCGAAGGATACGTGGAGAACTTGTTACATGGTCAAGTAAAAATTGCAAATATGTTATCCCATGCAGAAAATCCGAGAACGTCGGCCTCTTTGTCAACTTCCGAAACCCAATACAATGTCAAGCAACAACATGGGCTTACAAGTAATAAGAATTCAAATGTTACATTTAATATTTACAATAATTCAAATTAATTTTGGTTCTTAATATTTTTCTTTATGTTATAATTTAATAAAATAAATACCAGTTATTTATATTAACTTATTTTTTTTAAAACCAGCCTGCCATACTCCGGAAAAGTGACACATGCTTCTAGCGTGGAAGGTAAGTAATGAGTCATTTCCCTACTGTTTTAAAAGTAAGCAATGTCTATATTACTAATAACCGATTATGAATAAATAACTATTACAATACAGTAAAACAGTATTCATGTATTGAATACTTTTCCTATGTTCATACCCAGCTCTGCTACGAGGCTGTGTGCCGGAATGTCCACTAAGTCTGGTAATCCGGCTGAGCAAGGGAGCTGCTTTAGAATACAAACTTCAGAATTATCAAAAGAAAAATTGTGAATTGTATTGCAAATGAACGAGGGCGACGCGGCAGCTCTCTACTTAGTCATGCCGGTCTCGTGGCGAAGGCTTTCCTAAAATCTCCGGAATATATACATGCAGAACCGAGGCAGTAAACACAATTAGCGTTTGTTCACAACATTCTCATAAATCGGATTTGCACTTCTCTTTTGCAGATAAATAACACGCCCTTATAGACGCCCACTGCTTTCTTTGTTCGCCTTACCGTTTCGGCCTACTACGCTGTTTCGCGCTCATTACAACTCTCGAATGGCATTAATAATAATTAACGTTTAAATTAGTATAGTGAGAGATCCAGAATGACCGAAGGTGACGCCGTTCATAAAAGAATAGCTATTTATGGAACAAGTTGCGAAAAGTGTGTTTTAAGCACGGGACGTAAAATTGTCCAATGACGCTAGAGCCGAGTTGGACAATGCATCGAGTGCTTAAAACACATCGATTTCACAACTAATTTCATACAAGATTTTTTGTGTAAGCGGAGACTTTGATATTTTTATGGTTTTATTTGTATTTATAAATATTTTGAAAAGTGTGCAGGCAATCTGCTTCTAAGGCATTGTTTAATGTCAAGATTCTGTCAATTTCCTACAAAGTCTTGAAAAAAATCGCCAAAAATGAGGGATAATGACGAGTCTTTGGATATCGAACAAGCTACTGAAGCTGCGCTATCCACTTTAGTGCCTGAAAAATGAAAAATTTATACGAAAACTCCTACAACTTTGAAACCTGGGCCAAAGAAAAACATTAAAAATTCGATAGAAAAGGTATTACTAGTCTATTTCCTGGAGCTATCCAGTACGTTAAGACCATCAGCTTTGTGGAGCAAATATTGGATCCTCCACACCATGATTTACCTGAACAAAAATGTAGATATTAGCAAATTTACAAACCTAATTACATTTTTAAAAAGGAAACCTTTCAGATATCAGCCCAAGTTGTTTAATCGTTGGAGTATTTGGGGCATGTAAGAACGAACAAATCACATTTTTGAGAGTAGATGCCATGAAAGATAGTCATTTATTAGTGTCAAAAATTCCGAGAATTGAGAACAGAGCATGGAGAGATGGAGTTTGAAGAAGTTCAAGAATATGTGTATTTGGGGGCGCTAATAACAGCTAACTGTGATGAGGAACAAGAAATTAATAGGAGAACAATAAAACCAAACAAAAGTTCGGCAGCAGTCAACCTCTTATTGAAATCAAAAAATTTGTTCAGAGGAGTAAAATTTAGAATATATATGAAACAATTTTGAGACCAACAGCGCTGTATGGTAGTGAAACCTGGGTTCTCAATAAGAAGTCAAGAGAAAACCTTTTAAGGTAGGAAAGGAAGATCTTAAGAAGAATTCTAGGGGGTAAGAAGACGGAAGAAGGCTATGTAAGGAGAAATAATGTGGAAATATATGCAATGTACCAGGCGCCAACAATAAACGAATTTGTAAAAGCCAGAAGAGTGCAGTGGCTAGGGCATCTAGAACGTATGGAAGATGAAAGGGCAGTTAAGAAAATAGTAGGGAGCAAACCTAACTACAAAAAAAAGAGACAGACCGAGGAAGCGATGGAGATGGCAGTGGCAATAGATCCAAGGGAGAAAAATGTAACGGATTGGAAAAGAAAGGCGAAGGACGGAATGGAGTGGAGGAGAATAACACAGCTATGGGCCTAAAAGCCTGTATACAGCTTTATTTATATAATGTTTAAACTTTAAGCACAAATAATAATTATTGTTATAACAATCACGATTTTTATTTATCAGGCTACTTTGAAATAAAAATATAGATATATCTTTTAAAATATAAGCCTATAAGAAAAAATGTTTTACATTAACCTAGCTACCATCTGCCAAGAGCTTGTAGAACATACTGTGCAATTCTAAATACATTATTAAAAAAACATACTACATAAAAAATAATAAAAATATTAAAACCCACTTTGTATTGGGTGTGCTTCCTGTTTTGTATAAGTATATCAAAATTTAAAATGGAACAAGCGTATCTATTAATAATATAAATAATTACTAGTTCCACTGAATTTACGTTTTAATAATCTCGCTGCTAACAGCAACAAGCGCGTGAAAATCATTTAGATTTGTACCGAATGAATAATGAACCTCGCAAAGGGAACAATACACAAATGTAAACAAACGATGTAGAGAATATATCATACTAATATACATTTCTCTCCATATTCCTGATCGACAACTCGCTAATGAGGAAAGTGGAATTTGTTATTGTTCATAGTTGGGAAAGCAAGAGCAGCAATCCTATTTAGCATGTTAGAAATTGTGGGAAAAACTTGAACCGTACTCTGCAGGAAATCATTCTGTACGCATTGACTGTGCTGTTGTAAATATTTGGTCTGGTAAGATCTATATATCATATAAAATCGCTAATTTTTACACGAAATCAAGACAATCAAACCCTCTGCACGCAAATCCACACCCTGTGTGTCATGAAAAACTAAGTTTCTAACTGTGTTCTAACACTCAAAAGTCTTCCAGGAAATGGACCTTTCTTAAATGAGCCTGACTCCGAAAGACGTTGAAAAACATTTATGAACATTCTTGGATTTGGAGTTGAATGATTTGGAAATCATTCCATATAAATTCGTTTAATCTCAGTAGGTAGCATAAATATAGACCATATTAGCCAATTCAGCAATTGAATATGCATAAGCCATTGTTAAAACTTAACATTTTAAAAAAATAAGCTTAATTTAACAATACACAATATTAAATAAAACGACGACTTCTTCTTCTCTATGGTATGTTTAAGTAATTTAAGTAACTGTTTAAAAATGAATTTGATCAAATAAATCGATTTTGTTGTTAATCGGTTTGGAATGCAAAAAGTGTAAAGAAACAAAGAGTGGAGATAATACAGTGGCGCATATTATGACCTATTTTATTTGTAATACGATACAGGGTGATATATTTTTTTTGTCAAATAAGCCTCTAAAGTTGGTAATTTTTTATTTCATAACTACTGTCATATCAAATAGGCATACCGAATTTGGTTAAATTATCTCAAGCGGTTTAGAAACCAAAAACTGAAAACACAAAACTCCTATTTTTGACCACAAAATACACGCCTGGATTTTTTTACTTCTACTAAAGAAACACTGCGAATTTAGAAAAATAAGGAATGTAGTATGTTCTTAAATACTCTCTCTTATGTTCTGTACGCATGAAATACTGTCCACTCTCTTTTAATCTAATCAAGAATTTCTGAACTTTTTTTTTATAAAAAAAAATAACATAATATCGAGACGGATAATGGCCATCATTATTCCATTATCGTTCGATTACGCAGAAATTCGGAGCTCATGCAAAGCTCCAGAAGTTTTTAATTGCCAGTGCGGATGGGAAGAAAGCCGACTTTCCCGATCCGCCAGACAATGAAACCGAGCAGAGCCCATAATGCGGCGTACATCAAAATGACAATTGCCGGCTTTTCACTTCACTATATTTAATAGAGTCTCGTTTTATTGACGTGACAAAGCGTTCGCCTCAAAACATTAATCGCTAATCGGCAGGCTGCGGAGCCGCGACAGAGGGCTCGCGAACAATGGCCCGATGATCTATTAAGATGGGTCGTTCTTTACCGATTTCTCAGCTACATTTACCCCGAAATGCGCGCTGAATAAGGGAGACGCGCGACTGCCCGGCCCGGAGCACCCCCGCTGATGTTCTTTCTGCTGGCGTTGGCGGTGATCCAGGCCGCGGGGACGATAACACCTGGTCTTGCAGGAGTTTTGCGCATTTGTTAGGCGACCAGTGGATTTGTTCGGCGTAATTTAACCCGTTTGTTCTTCAAACGCCACGTAAAACTGTTACCGACTGTATGTGGACATAAAGGTTTGTAGGAGCTCATGGATAACGTAATGTATGGACTTCACCTTTTCTTTAAGTGCAGGCTGTCTCAAACTCTACAGGGTTAACTATGACTTAGTACAAATGTTTTAAGAGGGGATAGGGAAAAATAATAATTAACGAAGTCAACTATCAAAAAATTTCCAAACTTATTTATAAAGCGAAAACAATTTTTTTCAAAACTTTATTAAATTATTATTTATCGCCATCACTGGCCTTCTCTCAGCCGCGAGATTATTCTGCCAAAGTCAAAGGTATCAAACGTAGTGACAGGTGACCACATTAATATTTGTATCAGTTTACGCAGCTTTGAATGAAAAAAAAGATATTTACAAAATTTAGATTATTATTTAATGATTTATTCAGAAACACAATATGGTAGCACATAGAGGCACCTACCTTACTAATATTTTATTTCCAGGATTGATATTTGAAGAGATTTAAAAAATGTTGAATCATATTCTGTTTTCTTACTTATTTAAATTAAAACCTGCCCTTGAGAAAAACCAGTAATGAAAAATTATTTCAAACTAATCAGAGTACCGTAGCCGTATGCAATATTTTTTGACATCTGCAGACGCCATCTGTAGGCCACTAATGCAAGCTGCACTTCACGCCGATAACTTCTTGTGTTGGGGAATTAAATTATGTTAATACTAATTCTTATTAACAGTAATCGATGATGTTTGCATAAAATAATTAGTAATATTTTAAACTATAATATCCCAAGATGTTTACAGTGTATCAACTTGTTCCTTTGTAAATATTTACACTTTGCTGATGCACGCGCGACATTTTCGCCTTATTTCTACCGTAGTGGTGCGTAGACGTATTTCGTCTTTAATAGTGATAAAAGTCGTTCCAACGTATTGGACTAAATCTTTAGTACTTTCAACTTCCGTGGCATATACAAGTTCTTTGACCCGTCACCACACGTAAAAATCTAACGGAGTTAGATCTGGATTTAGAGGGATGGTATGAAGCAATTTGTGATTTTAAATAAATGATTAAAAAAGAATTGTGATTGTTAATTTTAAGTTCGAGGTACCCTATGTAAGAAAGACAGATGATGAATTCTACTGTGCAAGAGTGAGATAACAGTATTTACACGCGCAAATGTTATTGACACAAAAGCTAATCTTTGGAGGTTATACCAATAACTTTTTTAAAATTTAAGTTTAAATACGGAATTTTGGAATTTTTCAAAGCAACAATGAAAAATTTGTTACTGTATTAGAAAGGTATTTTAAGCTAATATATATCAAATTTCCTACAATTCCTATCAATGAAGTCATATGTATGTTCTCTGATACCAAACATCTAGGTATGCTAATGAACAATTCCATAGACAAAGCTCTAATCAATAATTATCTAAAAAAAATTAATCTGGCTAAATTTTATTATCAATTTAGTAGATCGTTATGATGTTTAAATTCATTGACAGATTAATCAATTTGGCATTGTCAACATTTAATTTCAAATAATGTTAATGTATTGGTATAATAATTTTTATAGTTAGATATTCGACTCAACTTAAAGGGGACCACCTGATGAAGCAATCCTAAAAATGCAGAAACAGGTCAGATCTCGTCTATTGTGGTTGAATTTTCGTATTCCCACATTTTCAAGAGCGATCTTAGATATTTATAGAGTGTTTTCATTAAACCAGGTTAGTAAATTTAGATAGATTAATTTTTTTAGATAATTATTGATTAGAGCTTTGTCTGTGGAATTGTTCATTAGCATACCTAGATGTTTGGTATCAGAGAACATACATATGACTTTATTGATAAGAATTGTAGGAGATTTGATATATATTAGCTTAAAATACCCTTCTAATACAATAAAAAAATGTTACAAAAGCTAATAATAAAGAATATATGTGTAGATATTGTGGGTGTAATTCAACGCTGATTGGGGCTTTAGTTCACAAAGTAGTTAGTTTCACACATTATTGTTAATACCTAAAAATATATAAAAAACAATGAAAAACTTGAAATTTAATTTGACAAACGATGCACTAAACACCCTGTATATTAATTTATAAAAATATTTCAACAATTTTAGCACAGTTATTCAATTTAAATTCAATGCATTCAACTACTGTAAAAAATTTCATAGACTACTTGATATAAAAGTGGCGTGGCGTAATACGTAATTACATTGATCTATTTTTAATGTTGCAGAGACTGCCATACTAGATAAGAAAGCCTAGTCGTGGAACAATTTAGTTAACGAAAGACATTTTAAAGGATTATGTGAAGCCACCGCATCCATTTGAAAGCCCTACAATAGAAGAAGTTAATGTCACTGTGAAACGAAGTCACGCTTTGAATTACTTCCGCAAAAAGAGTAATTTAGTTCCACAATTGCGCGGTTAACAAGTATTTTGCAATTAAACGATGGATTTAACGGAATTTTAAGTTCGTATACAACAAAAATTCTGAATTTATTTTCCATTATTTCTGTATAATAATTTAATGAACTGAAATAATGCTCTTCACTGTTGCATAAAACATATTTCTCTGTTAACATTTTATTTTCCAAACAAAATAAATAGCGATACAAAAATAAAATAATTACTTGGTGGACGTGATATGACAAAAATCATTGCCACCTAAAATAATAATAATCAGTATTCTTCGTATACAAACATGTTTTGAGCGATGATACGTATTATCACGGGTCTCCATTAGATTTTTTTTAATTTGTTCATTTTCTAAACCGCGTGATTTTTTAGCACGATATCTATCCGATTGCCCTTTCAAGAAAACGTATGAATGCTTTTGATTTTAGATACTTTCCAATATCGAAGTAGCTCTGAGCATCGCATATATTGACCATAATGAAGAAGTTTTCATGCCTTTGCTTAATTCAGAAAAATATACCAATAATACATTTTACTACAATATTAGTAATATACAGGGTGTCCCTAAAAGATTAGGACAACGTTTCGCCACATAAAGTACAGCTGAAGATAAATCGATTTAACTAAACTTGCCTTAGTCCAAAAGTTGATAATTACGGAGCTACAGGGTGTCAAAGGTTAAAAAATAATTCGCGTTTTCTTTAATAACTTTCGACTGTTTCACGTTAATTATACGAAATTTTGTATCCGGTTTCCGAGAAAAATACATCTAGAACTGATGACTTATTATTTATCTCCAAAATTCAAAATTATTCATGTATCTACGGGTAAGTCCTCAAGCAACACTAATAATTTTTCTTAAAGAAAGTGCAAATAGCTCTCTGTAATTAAATTATTTGGTAGATAAATAGGACCTATTAGATTTGATCATATTATACCGGCTCACTGCCACTGTCACTTGATTTTATGCCCGAGTGAGATTTTGTCATTTTATTCGTGAAAGAAGAAACACTAATATTCATTTACAACGCTTGCTGACAAAGCGTGTTTTACAATAAGGCATAATTAACTTCCATAACGAAATATATGGACCGGTATAATGGGATCAAATCTAATAGGTCCTGTTTTTCTACCAAAGGACAAATTCGTGCCGCTGCTCAAGATATCGCTACCAATGAAGACATGCTACACAGAGTACAAATGAACTTTGTACGAAGAATAAATCTTTGCATACAAGAAAATGGTGGCCATTTCGAGCATTTAGTTTAAACTTTAATTATTTATGTTTGCACTTATTAATTTTTTTACTATTCCAATCACTACAAACAACAGATTTAGATGTATTTTTCTCGGAAGCCGTTAATAACATACCGGGTGGAACAAAAAAGTTGAAACGGTTTAAAGGGTTCGAAATCGTTGCCGGTGGCATCCTCTAGAAGATACACCGAAATGGACAATAAAATTAAATTTGCCATCTCAGGCAACCCCCGCATACAAAATTTCGTGTAATTAACGTGAAACATTTGAAAGTTATTAAAGAAAACGCGAATTATTTTTTAACCTTTGACACCCTGTAGCTCCGTGATTGTCAACTTTTGGACTAAGGCAAGTTTAGTTAAATCGACTTATTTTCAGCTTTACTTTATGTGGCGAAACGTAGTCCCAACCTTTTAGGGACGCCCTGTATTACAATATATTTTTTTATTTGCTAATATATCTTCTTCGATTTTTCTGGTAATAAATTACTAGATATGCTGATTCAACCTGATGAAATTATTATTATTCATGAAAGAAGTATCACACAATTTTAATATAGTCACGGCTGACGTTACGCAATGGTTTTTATTTTCAACGTAATTTCGATATTTGATCGCTTAAATATAATAAATTGCTTTTTTGCTATTATGATAAAATTAAAATTGATGGGTGATAAAATTATATGTTTAGCTGCCAAATAATGAAATTTAAATGGCTGTTAGAACTATTAAAACAAATTTCTGTTAAACAACACTCATCCTCTGCGGCAAGAGAATGGGGGGCATATGCTGCTCATGGTATGATGTGATGACTTATGCGGACGCATTTTCTGCAATAACTCGATTTTAAGCAAAAATGGACGTGTGTCATTTCTGCTTATACCAATTCTACTATTCTGCGGGCTAATGCCCCGACCAGCATTGAATTACATCTGATTGTTGGTCGGGGCTTTAGCGTACGAAGTAGTATTTTCTGCAATTCCATTTTTTTTTCCAATAAATCTATAGTTTAACAATAGCCGATTTACCACCAATCACTGTGTATAAGTGGTAACATTTGGAGCTTTATTTATAACTAAAAGTACGAGTATCACACTTATAGGAAACTAACTTTGAATACACCTGCTTCCAAGTTGTACCGCAATTGCAACACAGTAGCAATTTCATTTCCTTTTTATCTCTAAATATTAGTACAAGATTCTATGCAAGATGTTATGTGTGGGTCACAAACCGCAGAGTATTCAGGTCTCATATAAACAATACAAATCCATAAATAGGATAAAGTAATACGCCGATCTTTTTCAAAGAATTTAACTTGATAATTTCAACAATTCTTCACATAATAAAAACCTCAAAGAAAAACAGAAATAATTGGAATGCTCATTAAAATGCAGCTTTGATATAAATGTTCACAAATTAAGTAGATGTTATAGTTTACAAAGGCTTATTGTGCAAAATAATGTTAAATATCATTTAACGATCACAAATCGAACATTTAATCTACTCTAATGGTTCTAATAACATTTTGCTATGACACTCCATTGGAACAAAAAGCGTGACATACGAATATAAATCGAAAGAAAAAATGTATAGATAACAAAATACTTTGAAACTAAGTAAATCAGAAAATTCCTCACATATTAGTGTTTGAAAAAATCTTTTTCCTACGACCATGCGGAAAAGTGTACTTTTCCGCACGATTTTTGTTACATTATACAGTAGGACTATAGTATTATTGCGACAATGCTTGTGTCTAATGTAATTCAGCGAATGCAGGCAGCATTATGCGAACAATTTTGCGCTAGATTTTTTTCAAGGTGTTTAGGTGCTTAGATGCCATTTTCAAAAATTATTGAAAAAGCAGTATATATGCGTTAAATGGATTTCTTATCAAAACATCACTTAATAAGTAAATGTCACCATGGATTCAGGGGCGGGTACTCAACCAAGACAGCTACAACTGAACTTACGCGATACATAATTAGTATACTCGCGACAAGAATTCAAACGACTTACGTCATACAAACAAATGAATAATTCATTATATTTTCACCAAAATATTTAAGAAACTGCAACTGATAGTAATAAAATTATATACTACACTAAAAGTTTGCATTATACAGGGTGTTAAAAAAAGAGTGTAAAACATTTAAGAAAGTAATAGTATGAATCAAAATAAGCAGAAAAGTCTCAATAAACATGGGTCCGCAAAGTAACGGTTGCGGAGATATGGAATGTTTTCTGTTTTTTAGCCCCTTTTTTTATTTTGCAAAAATGTTGTGTATTTTCTTATAATAGTTGGTTGATGTTTAGTGAAATAAACAGTACGTATTTGGCAGTTGTTCTCAGTGCACAAGTTTTCTTTCGCTATGGCTGGTTACTCTAACGCAGAATTAACAGACATGCATTTCATGTATGGTCATGCGACGTCTTTATGTTGACGCTTATCCAAATCGCCAGATTCCTTCACAACGCATGTTTGGAAGAATTCACCAAAGATTGCGTGATACCGGTTCCTTGAGCAAACAGTGCCATTTATCCGGAAGACTAAGGTCGATATCCACTCCTAGAGCAAAAGAAAGAAAGAAATTCTAGCACTGGTAGAGCAGAATTCAGGTACGAGTGTGCGAAGAATATCAGCCGAGGTAGGAATTAGTGGTCCTCTTGTTTGGAGAATCATTCACGAGTAACTGCTTTATCCACACCATGTGCAACGAGTACAGGCCTTAAATCCAATAAATGCATTAATCACGTTTGTTTTTTTGCCGCTGGTTTCTAAGTCATGATGCTGAAGACCCTCGTTTTCTTGCAAACATTCTTTTTACTGATGAGGCCGGGTTCACAAGAAATAGAGTGTTTAATTTTCACAATACGCATATTTGGGCCGACTAAAATCCTCATGTTCTAATAGAATCTGGACATCAGGCACGTTTTTCATTAAACATTTGGATGGGTATTGTAGGTGACAGGTTTCTAGGTCCTGTTGTTTTACCAAACCGATTAACAGGCACTGCTTACCTCAACATTTTGCAGAACACACTGTATGAGTTTCTGGAAGACATTCCTTTGAATCAGAGGCAACAAATGTGGTTCCAGTATGATGGTGCTCCAGCTCATGTTTCCATGGCCGTTAGAGAGCATTTACACCAAACTTTTCCACATAGATGGGTAGGAAGGGCCGGACCTGTTTTATGGCCTCCAAGATCGCCTGATCTGAACCCTCTAGATTTCTTTGTTTGGGGATATTTGAAGACATTAGTGTATGGTACTCCTGTAAATAGCCTGGAAGAGCTGCAGCTACGGATTAATAAAATGTGTCAAGAAATCCAAACCAAGGAGGGTGTTTTTGAAAGAGTTCGAATATCCTTGAGACGAAGATGTCGTGCCTGCTTGGAAATGAACGGAGGGCACTTAAAACATCTTCTGTAACTTTGTTTTTTGTTTGTTAAAAGCTTCCTTTGTCGGTTTATTCCTAATACAATAAAATGTTTGAAAACGGATAGTGATCCATATCTCCGCAACCGTTACTTTGCGGACCCATATTTATTAAGATTTTTCTGCTTATTTTGGTTCATACTATTACCTCCTGAAATATTTTACACTTTTTTTTAACACCCTGTATAGTAGAAGTATGTGGCTCCGTGACTGAAGAACAGGATCTAGATATTTCCTCATCGCTGAAGTTACAACTAATCCTGTAGCGCATACTTTGTCAACAGTGAATTCCCCGACTGAAGAACATCCTCAAGGCGCTATTACCTCAATACTGAATTTACAAAATGCCACAAATTGTACATGTAATTTCAATGTTTTTCGTGAACATATTCTATTAGTTTAAATAACTACTTAATATTTACTTGGCAATGTTATAAATTAGTAATTAAAATAAACTGTTTCGCCTGATTAGAATTGTCTGTTCTACACTCAATTGTAATCAGCGTGCGGAAAAATATTACTTTCCGCACTTGTTAGGTAAATAACTATTTTCACAGGAGCCAATTTTTTTATCAAATTTCTTCAATGTGAAGAATATATATATTATATTTGCTGTCAGGAATCTAGGTTTTTAATATTCTGCATTAATAACACCATATCTTGTTTATGTAGCTATGTTTATAAAAATTTATAGAGTTCTACAATTGTAGCAGATCTGAAACCAAGAATTATATGAATATGTGAGAAAGTTATACATATATAAAGAACAATTGCTATATCCATAGTATAGTTCAAAATATCTCACCACATTTGCCACAATCTTTATCAGCCAATGTTTAGAATATTTGTTTTGGGTATCAAGTATTCATTGAAACACCCTGTAATTTTTATTAACGCCTTCTGAAGCGGTTTTAAATGATAAAATTAGCATTTAAATTAAGGTCAACTTAAACTTAAATAATCCAGAGACTCTTGTATTTATGAAGATGAGTTTAACTTAAAGAATTTTCGTGTTTTTATTTAATTAAGATACGTGTAGAAAGAAGGACTCGTGCATCCAGACATCCACCGGTCTAAGAAACGGTCTCATTAATTTGTACAATGCAATTTCTGTCTAATTTAATGTAGCAATTTATATTCACTAAGGGGTGCTTTTGCTTTTAAAACTATCTGTATTGCTCTCTAATTTATTTTCTTGCCTTAAAGTTTTGCCGTTCAATTTAATTTCCTTTAAACCTTGACATACAGTGTAGTCAAATTCAAAAGGTGGTTCAAATCTATTCGTAGATCATCTTTTAATATACAGGATGTCTGGTTAGTATATGGTATACTCTCGGGAGTGTACAGGGGAGGTCAAAATAACCCTAGTTTGTCTTAAAGAAATTATACAGAGGCCCAAAGGGATACCCAGCGACTTACCTTTTCGGCTCCAACTTTTGTACCGACGTGTATAATTTAGTGAAATTTCTATATTTTATGCAGACTATAAAGGCTCATAAAACCATATTACAGTAGATATATTACACTGTCAGGGAAATCAGGAAAGGACTTGCCACCACACTCGTAAGGCCAAAATTTTGAGATGTCAGTTTATAAAGGTGAACACTGAATTTATAAATACTTTGGTCGTTTCTCTTTAAAAAAGGTACTCTGCATTTGAAAAAATTAAGTTTTTGTATAACAGTCATATCATATATGTCATTTAAAAATGTGTTATTGACAGCACTTGTCAAAATTGTCAGATTGTTGAGTATACAATATTAAATAATGAAGCATGATTCCTACAGCGAGTATGCTGATATGCATCCAATTTATGGACAAGCACTGGACAGTTGTACTGAGGCAAGAAGAATTTATTCTGATACATTTTCAAATCGACGTTTACCGCACCGAAGAACTTTTCATCGTAGCTTACAAGAAATAGGAAAAAAGTTAAGTGAAATTGTGAAAGTAAATAATTTTCTGTTAATCCATTTTAAAAAGTTTTTTGCTGCATCGTGGTGGAGAAAGGTCCCCAAGAAGGGCAAGGAGCCCTCAATTAGAGGAGGAAATTCTGGATGAGATTGCTGAAAATCTCTCTAATAGTGAAAGAAATATGTCGGCCGGTGTAATAAATATTCATAATTTGCATATCTGTTATGAAGAAAATCCCCATACAATAGCAGAGACAAAGCACCAGCAAAAGTTCATGGTTAACATATGAGCGGGGATTATTTATTAGGAATCATCTCATCTACTTGCACCCCCTGCTCAAAAGCCTCCAGAATGTAATGGGTAAAATGTAATAAGTTGGTAGAAATCGAGCGTTTTGGAACAAACCCATGCTGCATAACTAACAATATTACTAAAATGATTCCATTATAAAGAATACAATATTTGTTCGAATACTTTAGCAGGGGCTGGAAGGACTGCTATAGGTCTATAATTTTCAACACTTGATTTATGACCTGATTTGTGTATTGGAATAATTATTGAGGATTTTCACAATGTAGGAAATTTATTGTATTTTAAGATTAGATTATAAATAAATAAAAGAGGCTTTTTGAGATAATCCGAGCAACCCTTCAAAACATATGGTGGTACACCATCCGAACCTGCCGATCGCTTAGGTTTTAATTTCTGAACATATAAGTTATAATCAATTTCAGTAATTTGCTTTATACTAGACATATGGTAGTATGATAATATATTTTTATTATACTCGTAAGTCGCAGGTTGATCGGAATACACAGATAAAAAGAATTTATCAAAGGAATTACAAACTTCATCGGCTGGGATCATACCATCCCCATTATAAAAAGCACACGCTGCTGAACATGTCGATTTTTTGTCTTTAATATATTTAAAAAAGTTTTTATAATCCGATTGTATACCGTTTTCTATTTCAACTAAATAAGAACTGTACGCTGCGCGAGTGACGTTTTTTAATTTTGTCCTGATCATATTTACTTTTAAATAGGTCCGAAACAGATTTTAATTTATTAAGTTGTTTCTTTTTCTTTATTAGAGCTTTAATTTCGTTTGTGAAATAGGGGGAATACTTGTTGCAGCTAAATCGCGACATAACTATTTTAGTTAATATGACGTGTTAGCAAATTTTTCCTACGGATTTAAATACACTCAGTTCCAAAAAAAAGTGACGCACTTGATTTTTGACCTAACTTTGTTTTCTTTTTACTTATAAACCAGTCGACCGATTTTTAATTTTTTTTTATGTGTTGGTAGGTAATTGCTTTGCCTTTCAACGAAAATTAAAGACGTCGAATTTTTTTCAAAGCCTCCTGGATGGTAGTGGAAAAACTTGAGTCATGTTATTTTACTCATTTTTGACTCACCCTGTGTGTTAATCAAGTAATGTTATAGTAGGTGATTACACTCTATATGAAAGATGCTTCTCTTGCGAGCATATTGTTTTTTTATTCATTGATTTATCTCTAAAATTGTCCAAATTACAGCTTAAGTTTTGTATATACCAACTTTCTTAATTTATCATTTACGTTTATCCCATATTTCTTTGTAGGATCATATTGCCTTTGAAAAACAACTGCCACTTGCAATTTGACGTTGTGTCATTTAACGCATTTGACATTTGTCATTAATTAAGTAGCATTAAACAAGTTTTAGTGGCAAAAATTATATAAAATGCCTCAAATAATGGACAGGATAAGAAACCTAATTTCCAGTATGCCGCGTAGATTAGAAACCCTTAGAGTTGCTAGGGGAGGCAATACACGGTATTAATCAGTTACCCCAGGTTATAATATTGCGTTTAATAAAAGTGTTTCGTGAAAATCGTATGTTTATTTCACTAGAAAATTTTCTCGATAAATTAAGAAAGTTGCAAAGCTTGAGCAAAAAAGCTGTAATTTGGACAATTTTAGAGATAAATCAATGAATAAAAAAACAAAATGCTCACAAAAGACGCATCTTTCATATAGAGTGTAAGTACCTGCTATACCATTACTTGATTAACACACAGGGTGAGTAGTGAAAATTAGTAAAAAAACATGACTCGAGTTTTTCCATTACCATCCAAGAGGCTTTGAAAAAATTTCGGCGTTTTTAATTTTTTTGGAAAGGCAAAGGAATTACCTACCAACAAATAAAAACAAATTAAAAATTGGCCGACTGGTTTAGAAGTAAAAAGAAAACAAAGTTAGGTCAAAAATCAAGTGCGTCACTCACTTTTGCAACTGAGTGTATATTAAAAATCATATAGACTAACATTTTTCATCTGCCACGTGATCATGTGTTGCAACAAAAGTGTGTCTTATGTGTAACACTAATATCATTTAGTGCACAATAACTGATTTATGAAACAATCTTATAAGAAACGACTAACCAAAAAAATGTTGAAGTGAAATTATTTATGATTTTTAAAGCACATGCGAATTTTCTTGCTTCCAGGTATTTTGCATTATTTATTTTCCTACGTGCATAATACTCTTTTCTGTTTATCATTCTTATTCCGTCAAATACGAACACTTATTATACCTCTACTGAAACATCAACTCCAAATAAAAATACCCTCTTTCATATTCCTCACTACTGCAATATGAAAGTTTCCATCATTTCAAACTTAAATTTTATTCCTTCAGAATCTACTTTGAGTTTTCTCTATTATTTAAATTTAAACTTTGTGTATTTGATTTATGCACTTGGAGGTGAAACAAAATAGATAAATCAACTTCTGCACTTCGATTCTGCAATGCAATCCTCGGGGCTTTATTTTTTTCATATGAAAAAGATAATGTGAAACAATGCCGGTAGGTTTGAGGCTCGTTCATATTTTGAATGATGCGCTTTACGAAATATTCTGAAAATCTGAACTTGCCCCACCCTTGTCTAAAATATTCAACTATTTGTTATTACAAATTACATGCCCTTAATCATCACATCAATTCAGTATGGTAGATTGTAACGAACATACCACAGTATGACTTTTCAAATGTTTAAAAATATACAGTGTCCTGACAGTTGACTACTTTTTCAAAAAACTTAAGATGCTGTAATCTATTCCATTCCACTATTCCAGTGTTGCGAAAACCTATCTCTTGTAGTTACCGTTACCCTGCAATTACAACTAAATTGGGACACTCTGTATTGTACCATTTCTTTTTATCTTATGGCAACGTAAGTGCGTTAGCTAGCTTTTGCTTAGTACAGGAGCATTAGGGTCGTGGATTACGGTAGCTACATAAATTATGCTTAATCGGGCGCCAATTAGTTTATCTAGGAAATTGAAGATGACAAAAAATGTAATTACTTTAACTAATAAATTGCAATTAATATGCTATATTAAAAAAATTAAAGACAACGATTTTTTGAGACCTATATTACTAACTAGGACACACACAAAACACACAGGCAGCAAATATATAGAATTAGCTAAATTTTATCAACGGGACAAAGAATTTTAAACCATGAATTTAAATAATTTGATTAAAACATTGACTCTTAAATAAAATGTGACAGTTTTTGTGTCTACTCTTTGCATAGGTATACTTATACGCTTGCGTACATTTATACTACTAAATTAAAATATAGATGGATAATAATTTGAGGCAAAATTAGGTTCAAATAATAACTTTTAAATAGATAAATGACTATGGCTTAGCTGGATTTCCTTTGATCACTGGCGGAACAAGATGGCGACAGCTTGGCGTGCTTTAATAATGGGATGATGTAAATCCAAGTAATGTAGTTTGGTTTACCAGAATCGGTTTTCCAAAAAAATCAGGTCTCTGGTGGCTTCGACTTGTTAACTTGTCCTTATTCAGAACCGGAACAGTATTCAAAAGACAAACGGTATTTGTCTGATATTGCCCAAATTTTAGCATATAAATTTAACAGCAATTATTTTAAGAAGGAAAGAGAAAAGGCCTAAAAATGGAAAAGTACGGAATTAACTGATGAACCAGAACAGAGTCATGCTGCTTACCTAAGATATTGTACGGCCTTATATGTGAAATTGCAAGTAATTTGTAGGTTGAGATTTTGCACTTAACAAAATAATATAATGGTGAAAATTGAGCCAGTATAACTATTTTGATCATCACTTTTATTTAAATTTTTGTGTACTCTCACATCTAGTCTCCCTAGCTCGCCTTTATCAGTTCTAACGTTTCTTTATCTTTTTTTTTTTTGCTTTCTATTAATTTGAACAAATTAAACTGAGGGCAGCACCATATAGAACACAA
Source organism: Monochamus alternatus (assembly GCA_037114965.1). Taxonomy (NCBI): domain Eukaryota; kingdom Metazoa; phylum Arthropoda; class Insecta; order Coleoptera; family Cerambycidae; genus Monochamus; species Monochamus alternatus. The sequence continues at coordinate 76,206,933 of CM073429.1, read as the reverse complement.
AGGAAAAATTACTTAGACAACCAGCAATATCTAAATGTCGTGAGAAATAATTTTAGTATGATATGTTAAAAATGTATTAATTAAACACTAAGTAGCATATTCTATTTATTTGTTTATAACATCGTTGATCTAGAGCTGCTAGGTACTTTTGTACTATATTAATGACATAATAGACAATACGTTTAAGTGCAAATCCCATGTGCCGAAAATCATCCACAAAGCAAGGAAGTATATATATATATATATATATATAATATATGTATATACACAGGGTGTTTATTAATTGAATGCCGATACTTAAGGGTGTGAATCCTTCGGTTATTTTAAAAAGAAAACTTAATATCAACATATGTCCTAAACCTCTTAATTTAAGAGCTACAGGGGGTTACAGTTTTAAGAAAAAATTTACTTTTTTTATTATAATTTTCTTATCACTCCAGATATTTTTATGAAATTTTGTATACACCTATTAATCATTAAGGAACATTGTTTCATGTAAAAAATGTTTTAAAATCTTTGCCAATGACGTCCGTACGAGGTTTGAACTAAACATTTTTGAAGAGAAAAATGGTACGCCACTGCTTTTTCTAAAAACTAAAAATATTTTTATAATCTCCATTTATTTTACAGCAAATAGACTTACTCTCGTACGACGCACCATTTTCACGTAAAAAAATTGAAACCGAAAAAGTTTTTTCCTCAAGTTCATTGAGACTGCTTTTGATATTTTGTTGCCATTTTGTAGACGCCCACCATGCGTGCAAACTCTTTTTTTTAGGACAAAAATTAATTTTCTACTTTCACAAATGACGTTCACGTAGGCATGATATTGAATATTTGAATAGAAAAAACGGTAAGCTCATTAAATGCCCCCTTAAAGCAAATGAAATAAAAATTAGTAGGCTGGGTAAAGTGTCATAATTTTTGACCCTTCGTTTTTGAGATACAGGGTGTCAAAGTCTCATACTTTTTTCATCACTTAGTTGCAGCAAGGTCTATTGAATTTGAAATTAAAATTATTTAGAGTTATTTGTAAAGTTTCCTTGGCTTATTATTTGTTCTTAATTTTTTAGTTAGTTATTAAAAGGGTTTGAAACGTTACAAAAAATAAATAAATAAATAGTGGTAAAAGTTCTGTCTTCCGTTCAGATACTTTTTCATATTACTCGACAACGGTTACAATTACGATAAACATGCAAAATACAAAAAAGTTTCTACATTTAACGTGGAATCCAAAATTTTTACAAATAACAGTCAACGGCGTACCAAAAAAAAAGTTCTGGACGATACAATGAATCTTACAGTGCTGCTAGTATAAGTTGACTCACCTTGTATATAACATGTTTATGTATTTGTGGAAGTGTGGGTCATAATCTATTATATGAGAAATAATCAACATCATACCTTGACGACTTATGGCTCGAACATTTGGTAGTCCAAAAATCTTCAAAAGGCAATTCACCGTTAATGCTACACTGGATATCCTCTTGGGTCTGCTACATCGCTATATATATTACTGAAGAGGAAGACGTGGTGGGCAGTATACAGATTGATAGCAATAATTCTGAAGACTAACACCATGGAGCACAACAGACTGATGGAAGATATGACTTGCCATAGAATTTTATTGATCTCAAATGTGCTTCCTACAAGAATTAAGTACCCACTGTATTGTAGCATTCTCCTTCTTAGAAGGGAAGGAATCAGTTGGATTAAAATAGAATCAATCATTTTTAGGAACAAAGGTGCATAGAGTGCTGGAATTGCAGTAATACAAAATACGTATTATGTACTTCAGGTGAATGAAAAGAGTTCTTTATATTTCTCTATACTCTATATTTGGCAAGAGTTCAACTCCTGCCGAATGATCTGAACAAAACCTCACCCAATACGATCACTGGTTGGATAGGAAGTTAAAGCTATTCGGTTAAAATAATAACCTTAGGAGTGAAGAGTGAAAACCACAAGATCACGGTAGAGGGCTAGTTTTTAAAACTCTCACCAAGAATATACCCAAACCTTATTCATAATAAAATTGATGCTAATATTACTACTTCAAAATAATCAGATACGTCTTGTACACGTTGATCCGTTTTTCATGGTTTACCGTAAAATATACTTACAGAGTGACTTATATTAGAAAAACGTTGAGCCTTTGATGACCATTAAGATAAACTAAACAGATCTGAGATCTGCTGTCGTTACTGAAATATGCAAAGAAAGCTGAAATTTGATACAGAGAGGAATATGAGAAAACAAGTTTCGTCGGAAGAAAATTTCAACTACCACTAGTGTCGGTTATGCAGTACCAATTGTTTTTTTCTTATGGTCGCCATATTGGATCTTGACAGTAACAGATGTACAATAAAATTACGAACACGTTCATATGTAACACATTTATTTTATTTGAAGAATAACCTATAAATTTAAAAAATACAATAATTTATTAATAAAAATCTAGTCGTTCTTGATGTAAAACAAAAATCGACAAATAGTTTGACAGATTCGACATTTGCTAACTTTGTTTTTATTTAAGTATCTAATATTGGAAGCCTTACTTTACAGAAAGTGTTTAAAGATAGGAATGGATAATGCATTGATAATCTTCCGTTAAATTATAAGTATTAGAAATGGTTTAACAAAATGGCGCAGGGCATTTTCATTCTGGAATGGTGTTCCAATATTTAAATCGGCACATTCCAAATATGTAATTGGACAGACACTCACTGGTCTGTTGCTTGGCCTCCCTGTATACAATCACAAATTATTTAAAACGTTGTGGACAAAATTAGAATAAGAACTGAGCTTTGTGTGAGCAAAAATGGGAGTCATTTGAAAATAACGCGAAGTAGCACAGCTACCTCTAGAGACCATTCAGTACTCCAGGCTAAAAAGCCACAAACCCGAAGCATTCCACATCACAGTAGAAAACCATTGAAAGTTAGCGACCTCTATCGCGATTCGGCGATAACGATATGTTTATTCCAGGAAACAACTACTCTGCAGGCTAATTCCCCGACCAGCATTGAATTACACCTGAAAAACCTATAGCAAACAGCTAAAGTCACTCGTGAGCAGCCCACCAGACATATACCGATATCGAGCTTATTATTTCTCATCAGTGTGCCACAGTTATGCAACCTATATTTTTAGGTTGCATAACCTTAGCTGTTTTGAGTCTGTTCAACCCGATAGTAGAGACTTTAGGGGTTACCACTGGAAAATATTTATATAGGATTTGTAGAATAGTTGTGATTTTGTTAAGTTTTGATTTTTACATAAAAAACAACTAGATTTTTCATCTTTTACTGTCAATATTCAATATATCGTCCATAAGAAATAAAACAATTGAATGTTGGATAACCGAAACTAATGGCCGTTGAAATTTGTTTCAACGAAAATCGATTTGTCTTATATTCTTCCTCCTGTGTACCATTATAGTTTTCATGCTAAAATGTAATTACGCTAGATAGCATTTGCTAAAATCATTAATTTTCAGTGTTGTTACAATATTTCAGCAACAGTAGCAGATATCTTGCATCTGTTTGGTTTGTCTTAATGGTCATCAAAAGGCGCAACTTTTTTCTAATTTGAGCCACCCTGTACATTTTACGGTTTTTTATGCCATCAGTAAACAAAGAAAAAGGACCACCCTGTATACCTTATATCTTTTTAACTTTATAATTAATTTCAGATTTGGACTGCATTAGATAACTCAATTTTCTTTCCTTCATTACTTTTGTGTTGAAAACGATCCTCTTCTGGTGACGTGCGACTAAATAAAGCATTCGTTTTTGTACAAAAAAAATGTTTTATTCAAAATAAATCTGTTCCTTACTTACATATTTATAGAACTATTGTTAAAAAATCTCTCTAAAACTATATACAAATATAATGTTCGTGAAACACAAAATACATTTCAAATCGTTTAAGTAAAACTCGCTACCGTAGTAAGTAGTATATATTTTACAATAAAATTCTTTGGTGATTAAGGTATCAATACTAATATTTACGTACGTACAAGAAAAAATTACATTAGCACACAAGGTGGCCTAGAAGCACCAATAAAACAAACACTTAAGTCCTATAATCTCTAATAACGGTTAAATACTTAACCTACTATTCATTATTATCTTTTATCACAATAAAAAAACACCACCGCGAGTGTTCCACAATAAATACCTAGTTTTTATTTTTCATCCTAACTCTTTTTATTATAGCTTCTAGTGACCAAGAACTCACTACTGTTAGTAGAATGATGTTCAGGATGTGTATACAAATGCGAAAGCTGAAGAGATCCTTCAGTAAACCTGAAAATAAAATTAACATAAATATTAAAAATTTATCGCATTAAAAATCAAATAATTTTATGTGAGAAAATGAGAATTTGAATCATTTTTATGTAACAGTGAAGTTTTAAAGTATGAGTAAATGTTTACGAGAAATGGAACTTTTAATGACGGAAAATGAAACTTTAAAGTACTAGGACGATAAAGTAAAAGTCTTTATAGTTATTTCTCTACGTTCATGCAAAAAACAAAACTTAATTGAACTATATTTAGTGGCAAAAGTGGTTCTTTATTGCACTAGTGCAATAAATTTTTTAATGCCATGCTACTACAGTGTTTTGTCATCATGACAAACATAAACGTTAAAATCGACGTCATATTTTCCTGCACTTAGTGTCATCTAAATAAAAAATTTTTGGTTTTTGCATGAACGTAGAAAAAATATTGTATGAAACTTGTACAAAAAGTGTTTGTTTGTTTGTTATAAATAACTAGTATGCAACAAGTGCAGAAAGTAAATGTTTATTGCTCGCGACGTGAAAATGTCACGTTGAGCGCAATAAACACTTTTTGTATGAGTTGCATACAATATATTTTCTATGTTTAAGCAAAACCCAATAAATGTTTTATTTTGGTGGCACTAAGTGTGGGAAAATGAATAACGTATATTCAAAGGAAACTTATTTTATTTTAAATAAATTACATTTACTAGTAATTTCATAATCGAGTAAATAATAAATATGATTGAAAATAATACAAAATATGCAATTGCTTAAAACGTAATACAATCTCACAGAAATGGATTAAATATGGTATCGATTTGAATGTTTTTGTTTGTCATGATCACAAAACGCTGTAGCAGAATGACAGATGTGTGCAATAAAAATTTTATTGCACTTGTGCAATAAATAATCAGTTTTTTTACTAAATATAGTTCAATAAAGTTTTGTATTTTTTGCATGAACGTAGAAAAAATAAATTTCCATGGAGTCCCACGTATTAGAGATATTTTTTGACAAACTTTTGGCAAACGTGACATAAGTTTGATTTTTTAAATAAAAAGTTATGAAAAATATTTACGATTAATTAAATTATTTGAATACTAGGAATGCAGTATGAAATAAAATATTGTAAAATATCTATCGCCATAATAATCTATTGCCGTAAAAGATTACTCATGCCTTAAAGCTTACAGATACAAAATAATTATTAATTCATACTGCATCCAAAATATTATACTTCAAATTTCCATTTTTTGTCCCAAAAATGATCCAAAAATGAATCGCTATTGAACAGTATGAAATAAAACTTATTTTGTTAACCACGTACGGATTGGTCTTTATTTACGTTCCAATTATTGAAATTTAGTACACTCAACAATATACAGGAGACATATTTTAACTTGTCAAATAATTTTTGAAAACAAGAAACTAAAATGATAGCAAATTTTCCAGAAACAGCTGTATTCGAAGAAATTTTAGACCAAATCGATTCATGAAGGAAAAACTATAAGTATAAAAAATGTTTCATTGAAAGTAAATTAATTGATACGCAAAACTTCAGACAACCTTATTTTCAACTCCAGAAAGAAAAAATGATGTAATGAATTTGGATTACCAAGATGGTATTGATAGAACATACTTCAAGGTATCAAATGTCTTAACAGGGCTCACACGAACAGTGTCTTGACATGTTATCGGGGTTGATAAATTTAGCAATGAAGTGTCCTAATCTTTGGCGGTATTGATAATCTTGTTACAAAATTATTGTTTACTGCAACGGCCATTGCACCCACATTTACATGATAATTTTAGAATTGTTTTGCTACAAATCCGTTTAAATAAGCACAAATATATAATGTTTATTATATATTTACTGGTGTTTGCAACATGTCTTTTTCTCTTAAATTACATCAAGTTACCAAAACTGCAAAAATTATTTTTTGCATTTGCTATGCAAATTGCTTCACGTGTTTATACCTAAGGCAACCCACACACGCCAGGTAAGGTCTAATTGATTTAATAAAATTGTGTGATAAGTACATACAAGGTGTTTCTTAAGTATAGGCTATGAAACAAAAAATTACCAGCTTTAGAAGCTTACCAGTGGCGATCATTATTTGTCAAAAAATACATATCGCTCTGTATAATATTACAAATAAAATAGGTCATCATATGCACTCGTGCATTATCTTCACGTTTCGTTTCTTTAAACTTTTTTGTATTCCAAACCGATTAACAATAACTGATTTATTTGATCGACTGAAAATAATAACAAAATAATTAATTAACAATGGGTCATTCCATTTGAAATGGTCTGAAAATAATAAAAATTGTTGCCGACCCATTTTAGATTTTGGTGTAACTTTGAAAAACTCTACTCTAGGGTCCCAAACAACAAAATTTACACGAATTTGATTTTTACAAGCGCTTGTTTCCCCCTATTTAAATAAAGACTTAAAAATTGCTATTTTTTAAGCATTATTAATTTTTGCTGTAAAATTTTTCTGTTTGAAGATATTTGAATGATCAAGACGGAATTCAGAGTGGGAAGATAGTAGTTTCAGTGTAAATGAAGATAATTGGCTCGGACGATCCCTTTGAATAATAGCAGCGTGCTGAAAATGAGTGTCCACCTGGGAGGTGGATCGGCAGACGCGGACCGATAAAATGGCCTGCAAGATCGCCAGATCTTACACCTCTTGACTATTTTTTATGGGGATACTTGAAGTCAAAAGTGTACATTAATAAACCACGTAATTTAGAAGAACTTCAAAATCGCATTCGGGACGAAATACGCAGAGTTACCCCAGAAATCATTCAGAATGTGCAAGAAGAATTTCTTCACAGACTTGCGTATTGTCAAGAAGTTGGTGGATGGCAATTCAAACATTTAATTTAAGTATAAAATTTATTCAATTGTATTTTATTTTACATACCTCAGAATTGTTACTTTTTTATGGATAAAATTTACGTTTTCTAACATTCAATCGTCATTTACTCGAAAACTTTCCTATGTAAGAGGGCAAAATTTTAGTACTGTCTAATAGAGAATTAAACGATCTTTCAGAATCAAGGAAAAAAATATGGTGTTGCCATTTAAAAAAAAATCGATGACGTCATTACTCGAAAACAAATGACATTTGAAAATCGCATTTTACGCTAAAATATGTATTTTTTAAATTAAAAGTCGACCTGTTCGAGGATTTTTCCCAAAAAATAATTGTTTCGTTTTTATTGAATTTATTCCATACTTTTGGCGCATACTGTATATGTGTACCCCTTGTACGCTCAAGCCCTAACAATATACTGTTCAAAATATGTAACAACTTACCTAAAGCCTGTCCCGCCGTGACAACGAGTATGCCTTTTGACACCATATTTAGGCCAACAGCGGGTGCCAATTTGTCTTTTTCTATGTACTCGGATATAACCAAGTTCTGGTTGATGACAGTGACTGCTCTGAAGTAGCCAATGAAAAAGGAAGCCGTGAAGATATAATTAAATTCTGTCATTTCCACCATACCTAGAAAACGGAAAAAAAAATTTACTTCCATATATAACAGACAGCAGAAATTATGCAAAGAAAGCAACACATTCTTAACATCTAATTAAAGTAATTTTTGTCAACAACGTATTGCACAATTCAGTGTTGAGGTTTTTTTACTTGACTCATGTAAGGCTTGCTACAGACTATGCGTGTATTCGCGATTCGTTATTCGCGATTCGTGATATGTGTGAAAGTCGCAAATAGTGTGTAGGGCCTTGTTCCTTAAAAATTCATTCATAAAAACCCTACAAACTATGCACTAATTCCTTACAAACCACGCATCACGAATCCCGAATTCACGCATAGTCTGTAGCGAACATAAAATATTGGGTTGGTGCTTAAATTTGCAGCGTTTTTATTGCATTTAAATTTTATTTCTTTTTAATAAACGTAAGACACGAACTAATGAAGAATTATCGTCACTGTTTATGATTATGGTGCAATGATCTGGTTTTCTATTCCACATCTAAAGAAATCTGGCGATTTGCAACTGAAGTATTGAAGAACTCACCACCGTAGTTTTGAAGTAAAACATAATCATTAATTAAGCTCTGTACAAATATACAAGTTTGAAAACAATTTAAGGCACTTTTGTCATGGAAACTAAAAATGCTACAAATTTATGCTTAGTCCTAATATTTAAAATGACTTTCTCAGCACATCCCATTTTCGACGTATACTGGACGCAACATAAAGGTTTCAACCAAAAAGGCATACCACTTTTAAATGTGTGAGTTGATCGGCTATTAGTAGGAATTTTAGGAGGCATCAATAATTAGGGCGTATGAATGATTGTTTTTGCCTAGTCACATAGACAAGCGGTTAAGTCGACATAATTTAAATAAAATATCATTCTGGTTGGAATCCTTTATGTTGCGGCAAATATACATTGTACGCTGTTCAGAAAGAGAGAGAAAGAGAGACATTCAGCGATTACGAGGAAGATGAATTTGGTCCAGCTATTTTACTTTCGATTTCTATATCTCCCACTTTCTCTCATTGCATAACTTTCAGGAAATGCAGTATGCAACCTTACTGAATTTTGTGTTTTACTGAAGACATACTTATAGTCCATCTAAAAATGATTTAGAGTTCAACAACCTCGTGGTGCCTTTGACACACAAGTTGTCACATCTAGTTGCAAAATCTTTTCCAAAAAATTACAGTCAAGCTTCTATTTAAGGATGAAAGATTTTTAGAAGGCTATAGCTTAATTAATATCCAAAAAGTACAATCAAGCAAACTAAAAATTACTTTTTCATACATGATCGAGTTATAGCGAGAAGGATGCATCCTAACATGAAGGAAGACTTGTTGCTCAAATTGAGCCGTCTGCAGACTTCCGAAACCGTGATCCTGCCAAGTATGTCTGAGAAGGACAACGCCGTCATACATGTAGACGCTTCCATTATGGTAAACTTGATCTCGTCCTGCAGGAATAACGGGAAAAAGGTGCTGAAGGTCACTGTGCTGAGGTAACCAAAGGAAAGGCCTATTACGATATGGACGAACGAAAAGTCTTTCAGTAGGTTGAGGCCTAAAGATTTAACAAATTTTCCGAAACAGGTTGCTCCGGGTTCTTCTTTGGTATTGTTTGCAAATTCCGAACCTGAAACAAACGACCGTATTAGCTGAAAGAAAATATGACAGTTCCGATCAAACGCTGGCTGTATTAAAAATTGAAAGTAGCCAGCTGAAGAAGTAATCTTTGAAATATTGAAACAGGTCAGTTTCAATCTTTTGTGGCTGAGCGCATGCTAATATAGTAACAAAGAAGCAGATCATGGAAATGCCTTTCTTAAAAGATACAGGGTTTCTTTTTGGCAGTTCGCCAGTTTTTCACATATCAAATTGGAATTTAATAAACATTTTTGTTAGAGATAACTGCAAAAAATTGGGTTGCACATAATATTTTTAAATTTCAAATTCTAAAGAAGCAATCAAGGAACAATTTGTAGATAATTGTAGATTTGTGTTTGTTTGTGTTTAAATATCTGATAATTGATTTTATATAAGAGTGTTTCTAAATATGGAGCTAGCTAATTTTCGTTTACTAAGTAAAATTAAAACAGTATTTAAAAAACAGTTTAGTTAAACACACTTATAGTACAAATGCAGTATCATTTGTAAATTTAATGGCGAAAACCAAAATTTTATTTTGTCATTATATGAACTAAGAACTGTATACCTTTGGCACAATTTGTAGCAATATCTATACTAAAATTTACAATTGTTCTGTTTCAAAAATAAAAATAAACAAGTATAGCAATATATTATCCAAATAATTTAAGAATGAATTGCAGACGTAAAATGTCACGTGCCTCGACCTTTATGACAATATTACATAAGAATGTAATAACAATTACAAGTCCTTGATAAAGTCCAATGAAACTTATAAAAAGGTCTCCAGGACAAGGTTAATAAATGCGTACAAATGATACTACACGTATTGCAACATGTGAATAAAATGAAATGCACAATATAGAGCTAAGCATATTTTACAATTCCATAAAAATTAATAAAACGATTGTAAAAAATTTATCATCAATTATATCCAGAGATTATTTTCGAAAAATTATAAACGGTTTGTTTTCTAAACAGCTATTATTTCATAACAAAAGACTAACTAACTAACATTTCTCCGATTTTTAATGACATTTAAAAAAGGGACTATCGCCCTCAACCAAATTAATAACACTTTGCATGATACCTTAAATTAATCATGCAGAGTATAACCGCGACTTTGTGGCAAAGTTTCAAGACCGATCTGATTTGTAAATAATGTCTAATGAAAAACAAACAGTTAAATTGTTATTCTAAATCGTTAAACGACTATAGTAATTGTCACGATGGCACGCTACAGTAGTCCATAGCCATCTGCGTTAATTTAAATTAATTTTTGCTTACAAAATTGCTTTGTATGACAATATAGAATCCCAAATATCTGAGCAGAAATTGAGATATCGAGAAGTATGAAGTAAACCTTTTTATTTATAAATGTTCCCTCTTTCATAATTAAAGGGTACGTGATCAAAAGTGTGAGAAAAAATCTGCAAGAATGTCGAGATACTGCCGATTTTCGGGAAATTTTATTTAACTGAATCATCCCGTATCTCACACTGTAATATTTTAAGAAATTAAGCAGAAACGATCTATTTTGACTATACCCTATTCCTATATGGTCATTAGTGGGACACCCTATATACAGGGTGTTTCAGGAGGAGATGTACATACTTATTCTACGTCCAATTTTAAGCAAAAAAAAATCCTATAAATTTAGATCTGGAAAAGATTTGTTTAGGATATACAGAATGTCAAATTTAAAAAATTAATTACATTTTCTTTAATAACTCTCGACTACTTTGAATAGAAAAACGTTTTCACCTACTATTATTACTTACACCTTATTGAAATCTCTAGAAGCAGCCAAAAAATGCAGATTGTTTTGATTAAAAACTAATAGTTCTTAGTCTTTAAACTGTCGTGCCTTGTTTTTTAGATAAAAGTAAGGTAGCACTCTATGCATCATCTGTATCATCTTTATATAAGTTTTTAACGGAAACAGCTGCTCCTAGAGACAATAAGATGTACATTTCTTAAGTAGAAAAGATAGGGGAAAATGTTTTTCTATTCCGCAATGACATATACCGTAGCAGAAAAAAGTTGAAGCGATTTAAAAGGATCTTGGAGATACAGCCAATTGTGCATAAAATTTGAATTTTTACTCAACGTAGTCGAGAGTTATTAAAGAAAACGTAATTCATTTGTTTAAATTTGACGTCCTGTATATCCTAAACCAAGCACTTCCAGACCTAAGTTCATAGGAATTTTTTTGCTTAAAATTGAACGTAGAATAACATACTGAAGTACGTACATCTCCTTTTGAAACTAGCAAATAATTAACTTTTTTAATTAATTTTTTGGAACATTCGATCATAATAGTCATTAAAAATAAATTATATGAAACTTTTTACGTGTAGACTATAATATAGCTATGGCTCATTTCTTATGCATTTAATACATTTTAATTATTAATTAGCTACTAGCATACCTAGCCATTGTTTATTCAAATGGAACATGGAATATTCCACATATACCTATGATATTGTTCATTTACTTCTCTTATTTTCAAGGAACAATGAACTGACCGAAATATTGTATTACCATTAATAACAGTTGAAGAACAAATTCTTTAAAAAATGATAGGTATTCTTTTAGACATGTAAATTTAACGATAGCTACAGTGCTAGTTATTTTCCATGATTTTCCAAAACATGAAAATATTTACAAGAGACGACAATAAATATTTAAAAATGGCAAAACTGTTTATGGCGACTTGTTTTGAACTAAAATAGATTAACCTTATAATAAATTACGAAATATTTCCGTTGGCGAGCCATTTGGAAAATTAGTAAATAATATGCAATGGAAATATCTGGCAATGAAATCAGATAGGAAAATACCAGATTTCGATATTCACAATTATATAAGTTTATTTTGGAACAAGTGATGTGTTATCTGTTGTGTCTGCTCTGCCATATATAGGGTGCTACACGACTACATATTAAGAAATCAAGCAACTTTTACGTTAAAAGAATTGAATCAGAAATCCATTATATTTGCGGTTATCTATAGTAACAAGAGAGGACAATAAACATATTTAAAAATGTCAAAACTATTTATGGCGACTTGTTTTGATCTAAAATAGATTAACCTTATTTATAATAAATTATAAAATATTTGGGTCGGCAAATATCTGGTAATGAACTATATTCAGAAAGAAAAATATTAGAGTTTATTTTGGAACAGCTAATGTGTTATTTGTTGTGTTTGCTATACAGAGAGTGTGCTACAATGAAAAAAGGCAAGTAATTTCACGTTAAAATAAATCAGTGTGCCTGGGTGAATCAAAATAGAGCATCGTTTACAGGGTGTAACAAAAAAAACAGGTCATCTCATTAACTGCGCATTTTTAATTAATGTTAATTATTCATAACAAATGTTTAAAATTAAAAAAATATATATTTATTTTTTAAGTATAATCCTACTAATATTATAAATGTAAAAGTTTGTGTATTTGAATGCTTATTACTCAATCAAAGGATTTTTATGAAATTTGGCAAACAGATAGATCGATAAACACATAGGATGCTTTTTACCTCAGGAAGACAAAGGTTTCCCGCGTTATTTCCCGCAGGTCGAAAGCGAGTAAACAAATAATTGTTCATTAACACACCTAGGTGTTTGGTATCAGAGAGCATACATATGACTTCGTTGATGGGAATTGTAGGAGAAGTAATTTATATTAGTTTAAATATCTTTACAAACCTTTTCTTTTTCTTAATAAATTAAGAGGTATTTCAAGATCTATAATTCCTAGGTATATGAAATGTTATATAAAGCAACCCTAAATTTTGTCTTAGAATCCAAAAATAAAGTAATACACAGGATGTCCTATTTAAAATAAATAACGTAGTTGATGTCGACTTCCAGTCTAAACAGAAGCGCTGGAGAGTTCTAGATATTTTAGTTGTATTCGCCCTAAGGACTTTGCCATGTTGTCGCATTTTCAAATTTATCGGATAAATTTCCACAGCTAACGATCGACGCAGTTCCGTATACATTAGAATATATTATTTTGATTATAGCGTTTGATTATAGCTGAAGATATAAAATTATTACTACGTACCTTAACTATTATTACAGCAATTTCGAAATATTAGAGAAAATTGATTTTTCGAGTTTTAAAATTAAAAAAGAAATAACTAGTTCTTACGAGTTTTGAAAAAAAAATCATTAAACTTGCATTATCATCGCTTAACCTCGGAACTGATTTATTTTACATATTTAAATATTTGATAATAAGGAAGTAAACAAGGAAACACGAGGGAAAAATAAGGAAATAACCTCTTCAGTTTCTTAATTATCCAGGAAACAATTTGCACAATTTAATCTTTCACACATCATAATAATTATTTATTTTACTTATAAAGGGCGAAACCTCTTATTTCAGAAACACCCTGTACATATATACAGGACTGAAATAAGAGGTTATAAATTTAAAGCCTTTTCACCAGCGATTGTTATTCTGTTGAAGATTATATTATTACTCTTGGTTGAGAGAAGAAAAAATATCAGACTTTCCCTTTAGAAAGACGCCACACAGAGACATGCGTTAAGGGAAGGATGTGAAATCAAGTCTTAAGAAAAAACTGTACTCTTTCACTGCCTATTTACTAGATTGGTTAAGTCGACAGTTTTGTCTTAATGTCTGTATACGTCACATTACAATAACATCACAGAATGAACTATGTTTAACAAATTTGAGTTCATTAAGGTTACACCTATAGTGTAACTAGATATTAACTAGTTAGCAACTTAATAAACGGAAAAAATGTATGAGTAATACAGGAGAGAAAAGGGAACAGCATATATTATCTAAATCTGTTCTCTATTGGAATACGATTTTCACTTAATACAGTTCTATTGTTTTTTTGAATTAATAGATATTACTAATATTTTTATATATTTTTAGGTATTAATAATATTGTGTGAAACTAACTACTCAGTGGACAAAAGCCCCAACCTGCGTTGACTTACACCCACAATATCTACCCATATATTCCTTATTATTAACTTTTGTAACATTTTTTTTACTGTTTTAGAAAGGTATTTTAAACTAATATAAATCAAATCTTCTACAATTCCTATCAATGAAGTCATATGTATGTTCTCTGATACCAGCAATCCTAAAAATGCAGAAATAGGTCAGATCTCATCTATTGTGGTTGAATTTGTCGTGTTCCCACTGCCAAAAAGTGAAGTTAGATGTTGACAGAGTGTTTCATTAGCAGGTTAGTAAATTAGATTATTTTCTTTAGATAATTATTAAATAGAGCTTTGTCTGTGGAATTGTTCATTAGCATACCTAGATGTTTGGTATCAGAGAACATACGTATGAATTCATTGAAAGGAATTGTAGGAGATTTGATTTATATTAGCTTGAAACACCTTTCTAAAACAGTAAAAAAATTACTAATATTTCTTACAACAGCAGACAATTTATTAAACAATTTCGATTTATACAAAAATTAAAACTGCTAGATATGAGATTTAACATAAAAATGGTATTAGTCTTCTAAGCCTCTTGGTAAGATATTGCACATGATAATCTCAAGTAGATACTGATCAACTATAAGTCCTAGATATTTAATTTTGTTTACTTTTTCTAAACCTTTATATTTACTACTTACTGTTTACATCGTTATAATTAATCTTAAGTATTTTTATATGACAGCATTCCGACTGACCTGCCTCAGTAATAGTAGTTATATATTTTTATTTATTTGCAGATCTTGCGGAACATCCCTATTAACTAAAAGTGAGTCACTTAATGTTATATTAATTTTTACTGTTTGCCTTCTACCAGACAGATAACTAAATAAATCAAGTGCAACATCTTTTATATTTAAATCACTTCAAAATAGACGTTTTAAACAACCCGAATAATTCAAGCATTTTGAATTATAAAATATAAAACAGAACCACGCATTGCACTGTCTGACACAGACAGTACAGACACCCATTCATCCATATGCAATTTTAAAACTCAAGCCCTGCTCGAACTGACAGACTTAACTGCGCATTCCTGGACGTAAGACACACACTGGAAGTTTTAATTGTACCCCGTGGAATGCCCATTCTTTCCTCTACGCAAGTCTTTGTGTGAGGTGGCTCTTATCTCCAAACAAGAAAATCTTGAGATTACATTTACCATATTACTCAAAGGGCAGTATCTTCTACAGTACCCCATATTGATCAAAATAGAATCAAACTGCTCTAAAACCCGACGAGTTTATAGATATATTAATACCATTAGAGCTTTGCATACACACACACAAAACCGTAAATCAACGGGCATTAACGGGCGTTAGAATGCTATCACGAGGTGTTTTTTGGCATTATTAAACTTGTAAATTGTAGTAATCACATGAACCACAATCGTTTTGAAGCATATTAAACATTAACTTCACGCGAAGAGATGTTAAATGTACTGTATAATATTAAAATTAACTTATACGAGATAAAATATTGCACAGGATGATCCCGCGGAAAAGGTACAATCGGTTGTAATTTTGCTACCCTTTGACTAATTTTTTGCAACAATTTCAATTTGTTGATCAATTTTATCAAAAAAAAAACAATGAATGGCACTATAGTTTTGTATTCTTTATAATGAAACCTAAATTCTTTGACTAATTTTTCAGAAGGATTTCAATTTAGTCAAAAGTACAGACCCTTTTTTGTGTGCTAGTGATATTTGTTTGAAAAATTTAATATTAATACTAATTATTTTTCCTAATTGGTCTAATTCTGATTTCTAATTTATTCTATTCCATATTTATTTTTAATTCTAAGCAAAGATTTTTACAATGAACAACCGCATCTTTAAAAATTCCTTTAAAACCTTCCCAAAGGACAAATTTCAACTTAAATGTCGTCCGTCGCGTCAGCGGACCACTTGATTTGTATGCTTTCTGTGTTCTCAACAACATTCAAGTAACATTTTGCTATATTTTCAGCAGAAAAGGCACTTTACCTAAAACCGAGTTTTTACTCGGTGCACTGAGCATTCGATAGTCAGATGGATACACTAAGCTGTAAGAAAGTTACACACGCAAAATACCAAGGGCCCCCCCGTACCCACCCCAATGGACCTTGTGGAAATAAATGGATTAGTCCATCTAATTGCTCATCAAAATTTAGCTGTGTATACCAAATGTCATTCATTTATCACAACGCGATTGAGAGATATTGCAAAAAAATGATTTCCACTCCTCCCTCTTCAGTGGGCCCCTGTGCCCTTAGGAAGCATTTCCGGACCCATGTTCATATGAACTTTTTTACTTAGTTTTGATCATAGAATCGGCCTGTTCAGGGTTGGCAGCTAATTATGAGACACCCTGTATAGGAAATTATCTTCATTACTAAACTCACTTAAATCAGAAAGTGGACCCACTGTTATCAATTAATTACATTTCTTATACAGGATGTATAATAATGACTCATGGAGACATACTTCCTAGAGGGCGCCACATCCGTCATATTTGTGACGGAAATGTGAACGTAACTTTTTTGGTCCTAACATTATCACTTTTTTATTAAAAAATCTTAAACCTATATGTTTTCTGAGGAAAAAAGGTATACTTCTTATTAGTCTCAGAAATTGGCCATTTTCGAGAAAATAGCTTTTCAACAATCATTGTCCAATATTTTAGTAGGCGTCAAAATCCCTTGCAAACTGGATATGTTGAAGGTAGATCGACAAGCAATAAAATTTGCACTGGTATAAAATGCTAGGGATAGTATTTTTCAACATACAACGTTTTTAAAATGGAAGTGTGGATAATCTGCAATGTGAACATATTTTTCGTCTACGACGACGATTAACGTACTACGTTAAAATATTGTATAATGTAAAAACTATGCAGACCATTATTATTAACATATTATCGAAAATAGTAAATTTCTAAGGCTAGTGACAGGTATATATTTCTTCATCAAAAGCAATGTAGGTTTAAGATTTAAAAAAAAAACGTGATAACGTTATGGTCAAAAAAATTACCCTCACATTTACGTCACAAATATGGCGGTTGTGGCGCCCTCTAGGGAATACGTCGAAATAGAGATGATTTCTCATATCCAAAAACATCTACTCCCAAATTTTTAAGTTGATACAACCAAATATTGTGTAATTATTACAAAAATTCACTTTTTAAATTCTAACTGACACCCTGTATCTTTCTTTTATCTACATTTTATTCAGGCATATTGGTTTTAATCTTAATTTTGAGGTAAAGAATCTAGTATGCCTCCATAATGTGAAGAATAGCAGACACTTGTATCTAGTAAATACCTAGATCATGGGAAGACAAACAGGAACAAATTGTTAGTCAGTAACAACGACTCATATTGTGAGGGTACCACAACCATAACCGCAAGTAATAAAAATCAATACACAATACTTCCTTCCTTTAAATAATCAAATTACACACCCCCACAATAGCAAGTTTTTTCATGACAGAGACATTATGGTATGTTTTGCGTTGAAGTGATATAATAATAACTGTAAAAATTATTAGAAGTTTTAGCAAAAAAAAAAGTTTTACTTTGACACCCTGTATCTTAATTAATATTGACATTAGCCCCGATACATACGTATATCTTAATACAGGGTGTTAAAAAAAGAGTGTAAAATATTTCAGGAGGTAATAGTATGAACCAAAATAAGCAGAAAAGTCTTAATAAACATGGGTCCGCAAAGTAACGGTTGCGGAGATATGAACCACTATTCGTTTTTCAAACATTTTATTTTATTAGGAATAAACCGAGAAAGGAAGCTTTTAACAAACAAAAAACAAAGTTACAGAAGATGTTCAAAGTGCCCTCCGTCCATTTCCAAGCAGGCACGACATCTTGGTCTCAACGATATTCGAACTCTTTCGAAAACACCCTCCTTGGTTTGGATTTCTTGACACTTTTGATTAATCCGTAGCTGCAGCTCTTCCAGGCTATTTACAGAAGTACCATACACTAATGTCTTCAAATATCCCCAAACAAAGAAATCTAGAGGGTTCAGATCAGGCGATCTTGGAGGCCATAAAACAGGTCCGGCCCTTCCTACCCATCTATGTGGAAAAGTTTGGTGTAAATGCTCTCTAACGGCCATGGAAAAATGAGCTGGAGCACCATCATGCTGGAGTCACATTTGTTGCCGCTGATTCAAAGGAATGTCTTCCAGAAACTCATACAGTGTGTTCTGCAGAAAGTTGAGGTAAGCAGTGTCTGTTAATCGTTTTGGTAAAACCTAGAAACCTGTCACCTACAATACCCATCCATATGTTTAATGAAAAACATGCCTAATGTCTAGATTCTATTAGAGCATGAGGATTTTCGTCGGCCCAAATATGCGTATTGTGAAAATTAAACACTCCATTTCTTGTGAACCCGGCCTCATCAGTAAAAAGTATGTTTGTAAGAAAACGAGGGTCTTCAGCATCATGACGTAGAAACGAGCGGCAAAAAACCAAACGTGTTTGATGCTCATTTATTGGATTTAAGGCCTGTACTCGTTGCACATGGTATTGATAAAGCAGTTGCTCGTAAAGGATTCTCCAAACAAGAGAACCACTAATTCCTACCTCGGCTGATATTCTCCGCACACTCGTACCTGGATCCTGCTCTACCAGTGCTAGAATTTCTTCTTCTGCTCTAGGAGTGGATACCGACCTTCATCTTCTGGATAAATGGCACTGTTTGCTCAAGGAACGCAATCTTTGGTGAATTCTTCCAAACATACGTTGTGAAGGAATCTGGCGATTTGAATAAGCGTCAACATAAAGACGTCGCGCTTCGGTGGCGTTCTCATTAGCACGACCATACATGAAATGCATATCTGTTAATTCTGCGTTAGAGTAACCAGCCATAGCGAAAGAAAACTTTTGCACTGAGAACAACTGTCAAATACGTACTGTTTATTTCACTAAACATCAACCAACTATTATAAGAAAATACACAACGTTTTTGAAAAATAAAAAAGGGGCTAAAAACATAAAACATTCCATATCTCCGCAACCGTTACTTTGCGGACCCATGTTTATTGAGACTTTACTGCTTATTTAGGTTCATACTATTACCTCCCTAAATATTTTACACCTTTTTTTTTAACACCCTGTATTTTGGTTTAAATTGTGACTCTGAAACATCCTGTATCAAGTTTTCATAAAACTTGATAATTTAAAATTCGTCGATTAGTATCTCTGTGGCAAGTAGTGAAAACTAGTACACTGTATACGTTTGTTTATCTATACGGATTTTGTCATTTACAGTGTACTCAGCAAATATTAAAAAAAAAACTGCTTTGATAGCATTACTCACAACAATAATAATGAACAAATTCTCAAACTAAATAAACTTACTGTTAGCCATTGCAATCGCCGAGTCTTTATAATTGGCCTGTAATCCATTGGAAATAATAGCAGCTGATCCTTTTTTCGTTATGGGCTTTGGCTCCAACAGAACATCGTCTTCCATTAACCGTTTTTCACTGTCTTTGCCATTTTCTTTTATATCATCGTTAAAGTTAACGTCATATTCACTTTTTGTTCCGTTTTCTAACACAGCGTTTTCAGTCTTTGTCATTCGTTTGCAGCAAGAGCAAATCGGCTAAAATTGTACACAAAATAAAAAATATTGTCTAGACTGTGCAAGACATCACTTACCTTAAACAACAGGGCTCCCAAAATGCCGGTATAGCTGATCGCCCCAAGAATCAAAGCTGTCCCACTAAAATAGTACTTCTTTAAGAGCATACCGATGAAGGTGGGGAAGACCATCTGTCCAACACTTGTTCCAGCCATTGCAAGACCCACGGCAGTACTTTTCTTTGTGGTAAAATAGCTGTTTATAGCCAAAAATGTTACAGATGCTAGGAGACCCAATCCCAGTCCTAAAATATTACATTTTGATAAGTAAATGTATCTTTATACAGCCAGGTATGAAAACATTTACATTTTAGTGCATTATATGTGATTTTTTCTAGAAAAAGCATGCAATACCAAAGGAAACATTAATGGTAGCATCTAATAATACAGAATGTATGGAATATAAGTGCCAATATTGAAGAGTAACTTTTCCTTTTTTCAAAACCTTTTCAACAAATACGTTTCAAAATTTAAAATACAATATATGTGCATATAATGCACAACTGTGTTACGAAATTACAAACGAAGGGAGAATTAAGGTTAAGCAAACGCCTTTTTAACATAATTTGTTTTTGTATCTTTTCACTCTATTTCAGAAGAAGTAATTTCTATTTCAGAAAATAAATAAATATTTTCGGAATAAGTGTGATGATTTTCAAACTAAGTTAAATATATTTCAGAAAAAGTATATTCAGTGTCGAATGAAAGTAAGGTGTTTTGACAGTTTTGAATTGCATGTTATATACAGTACCCATAGATGATTTTGAATTGTTTTTTGATTGCCTTGAAAGTTTTGAATGTTTATATGAAAATAATGTTGTTATAGTTGGTGATTTTAATGCGCCCAATTTTAAAGATAGGAGATAGAAAAACCAACAGTGTTACAAATTTTATGAATTTCTTCAGTCTCACTCAGTTCAATAATGTTAATAATAATTTCGGATATTTACTTGATTTAATTATCACTAATGTTTATTGTAAAGTAACTCGTGATCATGTTCCTTTAGTGAAGGAAGATGTTTACCATCCACCTTTAATTTTCGATTTTGCTAATGTAGGCATTGAGAATGCTGTATTTCTGCCAAACTCAAATCGAAAGGTATATAATTTTCGAAAAGCCAATTTTGTTTCTTTGTATAATTCGTTACTTGCAATTGATTGGTCATATTTAACACGTATAAATGATATTAATTTAGCGCTGGATGAGTTTTACATCAATCATAAGCTGCATGACATGTTAATTTACTGTGAAACTGGGTAAAATTATCTGGCTACGAGACATTTACAGGGCAACGGTAGTCATTTTGAACACTTTGTATAATATTTAAAATTTTATTCTGTTATGAGATAAGGTCTAGTAAAACCATTGAAGGTTAATGTACTAACTACTAGGGGTAGAGTATGCTATATCAAGCGTTTATACATAAATTACAAATACATCTAAACATAATTAGTATGAGTGGATTTCTTAGAGCTCCTTTCACAATACAGAATAAAATGTGAAATAGTTATATATTCAAAATGACTTATGTTGCTTGCGAAAAACGTTTACAGAACAAACGTCTCGTAGCCATAAATTAACATGTCATGGTTACTATAAATTGTTCTATTTTTGTTTATGTACATTCACAAATATCAGGCAAGAACAAGGTATAGAAAATCGAAACGCACTAGCCACAATACTACTACGACTAATAATATTTTTATGTTAACAGTAGCAACAGATGGATTGCAATGTTGTCATATACAGTATGTTACAGTTTTTAGGATTTTCTTTGGAACTTCATTAATACTGATACAATAAACAAATTACGTTGCAGGAAGTTTTACGTAACCATTACGTCAAATTTTGACGTTTGTAGGTTGTTCGGATCCAAAGGGCATTGCTATGCTTCTCTCTCAGATGTAAGAAATTAAGTATTTATCAAGATTATTTATACATTTATTACTTTTTCTACCCTATTAAACCCTTATAGATAACAAATTGTTTCTTTTTCTAATATAAGTGGTGTCGTTGGTATTATCCGATAACTCTACGGCCTATAAACGTCAAAAGTTTTATCCAATACCAACAATTAGATATACCCTCTTATTCCTATAGTCCCCTTAGTCCGGTAACTACGGGGAAAAAATTAAGGGTTTTATAGAGCAGGTTAAACGAGAGCTAGTACTTCATATAAACTTTTTACCTAGGTGGCATTGTTGAGGAGTTATTGTCACTCAAAGTAAGAAGTTGAAAAATTAATATTGCCCATAATTTCTAAAGGGTTACTTTAATTATCTTGAAATTTGAGGGATCAAAGCAACTCATTCAAATGTATCTTTTTACGTTTAAAATTGAATCAAATATTTTGTATTATACAAGGACTGTCGAAATTATGTTCTAAAATTTACGCAACTTTGACAGAGCTGTCAAATTTGACATTTCGCTCTCGTTACTTTTCTAAAAAAAAAGGTATACTTCATGACTTGAAAAAATAAACGGTTGTCATGATAATTAAATTTTTGTATTTTGTGTATAGCCACAACCGGGGACACAACGCAACAGGAAAAAGTTAATAATGAAACATATGGATTACTTAGAGGTTACTTCAATAAATGCTCGATATGTCTCCATCTAGTTCAATGCACTTCCTTATTCTTTTAAGATTATTTCGTTGCACTCTAAATAGCATTTGTGGATTCTGTTTAATTTCATTACAATGATGTTGTATTCTTGCCATCAACTCTTCTCTTGTATAAACTGGAGTTGAATACACCAATTTTTTTAGGTAACCCCACAAGAAGAAGTTAAGGGGGTTAATATCTGATGACCTAGGTGCCCATAAGTGTGGTCCGCCTCGCCCAATCCACCTATCACCAAATGTTGCATTGAGGTAATTTCTAACTTCACGACTGAAGTGGGGAGGTGCCCCATCATGCATGAAATACATATCCTGTCTTGTTTACAATGGCATAATTTCTAGTAGTACATTCAGATTGTGTTGTAAAAATTCAAATATCGGGCACCGTTAATCTATCTGGTAAGAAAAAGAGGCCTATTAATTGGTTACCGATTATTCCCATACATTAACTTTGCTGGTGTTTGCCTTGAATGACTAAATGAGGATTTTCATCATACCATGGATGTAAATTATGGGAATTTATTATTCCGTCCCGGGTAAAACCTGTCTCATTCGTAAACAATACAGATCCAACAAATTGTTTCTTTGTTTTCGCGAAAACCAATTGCAGTAATTTCATCTTGCAGGATAATCTTCCGGTCCCATTGCATGTACTTTTTGTGATAAGGATGCAATAATTGTTCTTTTAGAACCTGGTGAGCTGCCCACTTAACGGTTCTATTTTGCCTTGAAAGTTTTCGTAGGCTTCTATTCACTCGTTTGACCTGCTAGGTAGTTACCGGACACCCTGTATATCTAAATAGAACATCATTGATACATGGTACACTGCACGTCACATGTTTATAATAAGCAGAAACATTTTCGTAGGCAATTAACGTAATAAGCTACAGCCTACTAATTTAACGGAACAACATATGAATTAGTGACCAATTTATACACCAATCACGCTGCAAACAAAACGATGTTGTATTAAATCGAGCATTAAATAACGACATTCAGGATTTATATAGAATCTGATGAAGAATTTAACGACTATTATCTTTTTTTATTATACTTAAGTTAATACTTATTATTTGGACAGTGCTGCAAAATATACCAAATAAAATTTTTTATAGATCCATTCATGGATACAGCAAAGCAAAAATATATGACGCTAACAAACCGAGATAAATGAAAGAATTTTTGATAAGTAAGTATTAGCTTTAGAGATTCATTGTCTTTTATTTTTGTTATGCAGAAATAAATATACCGTATTTTGTTACTGTTATAAGTATAAGCAATGTATAGCATACGTGTGTGACATTTCACACGAGTGCGTATTAATGCTCTGTCCAGCGACACTTGTACAATATTTCTCCCACAACATAAGAAAAAAATGAACACAAATTAATAATAATTTTTAATAAGAGGATGTATTGAAATTATTATACATAATATTATACACGTTGAAACATTTTATTCAGGCTTTTCGCTATTACAAATATTTATAGTAATAGTATTATAGTAAAATGTATAGGATGAGACAATGTATGTGTTTAAAGTGTGAGATAATAATAGTTGAACCAATCATACAGTTTATGCTTCACTTGCAATACACAGTCCTATTTTTTTTTTGAAGTGTCGGAAGTGGCATTTATCGCGTTCCAAAGTTTGCTTGAAATTCCCATTTTTTTTTTTTGTTATAGATTTATCAATGTAGGTTTCTTCCACAGCGGTCGATTACCATCCTCCATGTCGCTTATGTTATCAGCTACATTCACGAAGAACTGAAACTGATGATTTAAATCGAAACAAGTAGTAAGGACAATGTTAAAAATAGGCGATTTTTGGCTTATCCGTGGGAACGCATAAATCATAAAAACATCAATTGATTATTGTTAATTAACATTAGAAATGGCCCAGAAATACGTCAGATAGCTGGGGAAATGTCGCTACTACCACTAAACCTATATAAACTACCCTTAAATAGGTTTAAATGGCTAATCATTAATTATTGTTAAAAAATTCGTGTAAAATGAAAAAAATTTTTGAAAATGATTTGAGCAGACAGTTTGTCAATATAAAAAATGATATTATTAATATACATTAGTGTGTGTTGGCAAATGTTTTCGTGCTTGCTGTGGTTATATAAATGTTATGATTTTCGTCTCTACGATAAATGTCCGTAAATATTTCATTGTTACTTTTAGAAATAACTTAATTTGTTAAAAAAATATCTGTAAGTATAATCGACCAAACCAAATATACCATTAACTAGTTGTAAAATAATATTCAAATCACAATAATCCACCAAAGAGATTCTTATTAGCGTAAATCTAAACTATAATACTGAATGAATCATTTCCTTTAACTTTTGGAGGGAAAATGCGCTAGGAGACTTTACTATGTACTCTACACCGTGAAAAATATCTAATAATTTATTTCAATTCAAGTGCTAGATTCTACTATTTAAAAGAATTTTGCAGGATCTAATAATACTTATAATTCCGTATACAATTTTCTCAGTATACAGTTGACGTCTCCAAATCAGGAAACGTTGTGATGCAACATAATATATGAAAAAATATAGGATGTTTGTTATTGTACATGACTTGCCAGCACTTGTGTAATTGCCACAGTGAAGTGCTTTCTAACGTGCTTTACTTTTTTAACCTGCCTCTAAAACACATGCGCAAAAATTGCATATAAAATCGGCACTCTTCTTGAAATAGTGTTTTTTCAAATATAAATAATTTTATACATTTAAGAACTAAATAATGTAGAGCTTAGCAAATAACAGGATTGTTTTCTCATGCCGCCTGCGAATATTCAAAGGTACAGAATATACGAATATATAATGACAGAAAGCGGCCTAACCAACAAATTTTTAGATACAGAAATGTTTTCGTATTTTTTTAATTTAGTTGTAAATGTAAGTATTATTAGCTTACCAGCGCTTTTTAAAAGTTGTTATCTTATTAAAGGAGAATTTAAATAGTAAAAGTGGATAAAGCATCAAGAATTTCATTTCTACTTTTGTTCTACGTGATTTCTGTACTTAAAAATACCACAAATTTGATCATGTTACGGCGAGAATTACAGCGATCTTAAAAAAACAGATAAAGTCGGCATATATGGAATACCCATCCTTTAGGGGGCTGTGAATAGAACACCAAGGTGATGAGGACTACAATATTTTAAGAAAAAAAGCTTTATGGTGTCTTCTAATGGTATTACTTAATATATAGGATTCAAAATTATTGTAAAGATTTTTTTTTAAGAAAATGTGCATTTTTACGATGATTAAATACGAAGGATAATATGGAATAGTGCGGTAGGGTGATATGGAATAGAGCGAAAATACGAAATATTTTTTATTAATAAAGTAATTGTTAATATTTTAATACAAACAGAATATAGACATATATTTATTTCCAAAAATCACATACAAAAATATCTCCTTCAGCAGTCGTACATGCTTCATGAGCCCAACCATTGCAGATAACGCACATCACCCATATTTGTCTACATCAGCTCATAAGGAATTTTTCTTGACAAAATATACATTCCGCATCATTATTGTCTGGCTTTGTAATGTAATAACTTAATGGAAGGTCATCATCAGATAAATCATCAAATTCAAGGTTATTTTCAGATTCAGAAGAGCTAGAAGAAACCTGTTTTATGGATTCTATTTTTTTGTTTTCAATCCACTAGATCCAGCTTCATCGGTAATTTTTCGAGTAACTTTTCCTCGTGAACTATTATTAATTGATTGTTCAAGTTCTTCCTTGTTCGGTGTCGATGTAAAGATTTTAATGACGAAATACGAAAAAGTATAGTTCTAGAACCATTAAATCGTTTTGATGCCCAATATACCCCAAACTTTTGCTTCTCACTGCTTCTATAGCTTTTTGCATATCATTAGAACACCACTGTTTTTCTATGCAAAAGACATTACATTTCTGTAAAAATAAATATTTGCAATAAATTATAAACATCGGGTAATATGGTATCCCATATTAAGGCGGATAATATGGAATATTCCATATCAGCCGCCAGAGTAAACGTAAACAAATACCACTACAAAAATTTTTTGAATAAAATTATTGGGCTAAATTGTCAATAGCTATACTAAATTATATTATAGCAAACTCACCTTGTAATAAAAACAAATTCTTTGCAACAAATTCAAACAAAATACGTTCTTCAGTAATGCTGCGCAGAAACATTAAATACAGTATGCGCCAAAAGTATGGAATAAATTCAATAAAAACGAAACAATTATTTTTTGGGAGAAATCCTCGAACAGGTCGATTTTTAATTTAAAAAATACATATTTTAGCGTAAAACGTGATTTTCAAATGTCATTTGTTTTCGAGTAATGACGTCATCAATTTTTTTTTAAATGGCAACACCATATTTTTTTCCTTGATTCTGAAAGATCGTTTAATTCTCTATCAGACAGTCCTAAACTTTTGCCCTCTTACATAGGAAAGTTTTCGAGTAAATGACGATTGAATGTTAGAAAACGTAAATTTTATCCATAAAAAAGTAACAATTTTGAGGTATGTAAAATAAAATACAATTAATTAAATTTTATACTTAAATTAAATGTTCGAATTGCCATCCACCAACTTCTTGACAATGCGCAAGTCGGTGAAGAAATTCTTCTTGCACATTATGAATGATTTCTGGGGTAACTCTGCGTATTTCGTCCCGAATGCGATTTTGAAGTTCTTCTAAATTACGTGGTTTATTAATGTACACTTTTAACTTCAAGTATCCCCATAAAAAATAGTCAAGAGGTGTAAGATCTGGCGATCTTGCAGGCCATTCTATCGGTCCGCGTCTGCCGATCCACCTCCCAGGAAAACAGTTGTCCAAAAAATCTCGTACAGGGCGCCCATAGTGCGGAGGTGCACCGTCTTGCTGAAACCATATGGTATCGTCAGGAATGTCAGGGTCATTATCGTTAGGAAAAATTACTGAAAGGGCTGGAACAAGGTCATTTTCTAGAAACTCTAAATATCTTTGTCCTGTAAGGGTTCCTTCAAAGAAGAAAGGTCCTACTATTCTGTCGTCAACTATTCCAGCCCACACATTTAATTTCTGAGGGTGTTGGGTATGTGCCTCTGCCATCCAATGAGGATTTTCCCGACTCCAATATCTGCAAGTTTGACGGTTTACTGTACCATTCAGACAAAATGTGGCCTCATCTGAAAAAAGTATTTACACCGGCAAGGTGTAAATTTCTATTTCCTTGACATAAATCCATTAAAATTTCGCAAAAGTGTAAGCGGCGATCGGGATCATCTTTATTGAGTTCCTGCACAAGTTGAATTTTGTAGGGATGATATTTTTCCTTCCTCAAGATACGTAGCACTGTGCTCTGACTAGTGTCATTGTTTAATGCAACCAATCGTGAAGAATTATGAGGATTGTCCACCATACTTATCAAAATGTTCTGTTTCTGATTTTCATTAATGCTTGGACGTCCAGGTTTTGGAATATTTACAACATTGCCAGTTTCTGTAAATTTAGACTCTACCTTACTGACTGTTGATTGGCTGATAGGGCGATCTGGATATTTTTCATTAAATAAATCGCAAACTTCCTGCTGAGTTCTAGTCATATTCCCGCATCCGATAAGAATTAAAATTTCAATTCTTTGAGTAACAGTAAATGTGTCATAATACTTTAAATTGAATAATAATTTCTATGTCGCTTACAATACTTATTAGAAAGTCGGTGTGACAATGACACTTTGCAAAGATTTTCACCTACGTGATCCATAAAAGAACTATGGAATTCGAAAAACTAAACTTGATAACGTTTTTGCTTTATTTTAATTGATTTACGTTTTCTAACATTCAATCGTCATTTACTCGAAAACTTTCCTATGTAAGAGGGCAAAATTTTAGTACTGTCTGATAGAGAATTAAACGATCTTTCAGAATCAAGGAAAAAAATATGGTGTTGCCATTTAAAAAAAAAATCGATGACGTCATGACTCGAAAACAAATGACATTTGAAAATCGCATTTTACGCTAAAATACGTATTTTTTAAATTAAAAATCGACATGTTCGAGGATTTTTGCCAAACAATAATTGTTTCGTTTTTATTGAATTTATTCCATACTTTTGGCGCATACTGTATATAAATAGTAAAAGCACAAACTCACGTTTTGCAACCATATGCAGTTTTACCTACTGGGTATAGGTTATAATAGTGATCCACAATACCGATGGTCATGCTAATGTTGCCATTATCCAACAGATGGAACATTTCGTTTAAAAAATAACGGATATTCCATATTACCCGGTATATTCCATATATGCCGACTTAACTCTATAATCAAATTCTGACATTAGTAAATGTGGATATACAATTTTCTATAGCTGCTATAAAATAAATATGTATTATGATTGTCTATCGGTATGAGCCTAGCATTCGTAATTTCTTCCGTTTAATCAAGAGAGAATAATTTCTACAGTAACTTTGTTTACCTTTCGGTAAATTACAGCAAATTATGTATCCCGTAAAAATGAGACTAAAGCGATGTGGTATTATTAAAATACGATCAGCGGTGTTCTCTAAAACGTAGAAAGTTGATGTTAATGCATGTTATTTACCATACTTTATGGATATTGAATCAAGTTTCAACGGAACCCAACAATAATATACGATTGCAGTAGAGATAAGTGTAATTACCAACGCGTTAGTGAAATTCTAAAAATAAAATACGTGCGTATTTGTTGAACAAACGTAGAGGAAATTAACAATTCCACCTAATTTACTGTGAGTACTAGTTGACATATCTACAGTTTTTCGTCATGAGACTAAAATGGTTATTATAATGTTACCAACAGCAATTAAAAGAATGTTTGTATACAGGGTAAGTCAAAAAGTAAGTAAGTGTAAACAATTTAACTGAAAATTCTTATCGCCAGAACAAAGTTTTTGTTCAAATCAATTTTTATTCTAACATGCCTCTCTACAAAGGTACAAGGTGTTGAAATTTAAGAAAATGGAAACTTCACTGTGGTAAACTTTTTTTAAAAAAACTAGTTTTGAAATTAAGCAATGTGTTTATTACAAAAAGGTATTGTTACATAATTTCAGTAAATAGCTGCCATTGGGAGTAAATTAACTTCTTATGAAAATATGCATTTAGTATATATTTTCAGCAATTGAATTAAATACCCAATAAAGTCTTCTTCAGGGAACAATGTAGTGTTGCTGGCAACATCGCCACCACCAATTTAATTTTTACGAAATAAAGATTTTATAAAGTTGGTTTTATTTTTGACGCACAACTGTTGCTCCTCTGGATAGTTGAAGATGGAAATTTTGAACTTCACTCAACTTCAACAGCAAAAAGAGGGGAATACGATTAATTTCAATGGCTGCGAATCACGTGACTTTCTATTGCTGGTAACAGCCATAGAAAAAGACAAATATAGAACGCGTTTAGGCGAGTGCGCTTCCATATTTTCAGCAATATCATAGGCGCCGCCATATACAGGGTGATTTTAAATAAAGTAGCAAAAATAAAAAATTCAAATATTTACTTAAAATTTGTAAACCAGGGGTTTTTGCAGGTGAGAAATTCAAATTTGTTTATAATTTTGACTTCACTGGTAGAGGGCGCCACCTATGGCACATCATGTTTCTTTTAAATAGCAGAACTTTTTTGCTGCTTAGTGTATCTATCTGATTATTGAAACAATCGATTCTCCTACCTATTGTATCTGAAAAACATATACTTTATTGAAGTCGTTAGGAGTAACAGTTTTCGAAATAATCCTATTTGAATTATTCAGTGCACCGATTGAAAACTGTTATCGTTTCAGGTAAATTGACTTATTAACTGAAAATATAGCAAAATGTTATTTGAAAACGTTATTCAGAACGGTAAATTATGGAGATGTGCAAAATTTCAAAAAGATCGGCCTGCTTTGATAAAATCTTTGTGCTTTGTTGGTTTCATCAAACCTCGCCGATCTTCTTTAAATTTTGCACGTGTTTTACCATTCTGAACAACTTTTTCAAGTAATATTTTGCTATATCTTCAGCAGAAAAGGCATTTTACCTCAAACCAAAATAATTTTTACTCGGTGCACTCAGCATTTCAAATGGGATTATTTTAAAAATGGTTACTCCTAACGACTTTAGCAAGGTATACTTTTTCAAATAAAACAGGTAGGAGAATCAATTATTTCTATAATCAGATGGATACACTAAGCTGCAAAAAAGTTCTTCCATTTAAAAGAAACATGATGTGCCACAGATGGCGCCCTCTACTAGTGACGTCAAAATTAGTAGCAAATTTGAATTTCTCACCCGCAAAAACTCCTGGTTTACAAATTTTAAGTAAATATTTGGATTTTTTAAGAAGTTATCTCCAAATATCGAAAGTAAAATTTTAACTTTGACACTGTATCTTTTTTATTATGCGATTTGGGATATAGGTATGTTAGGTTAAATCGATTTATTTTCACCTAAGGAATATGTGGTCTCATTTTTGCTACTTTATTTAAAATCACCCTGTATGTTTTGGTGGCTGTCATTTTGAGCCACGTTTCCATGGTTACGTTGTTTGTTATCAGTGTGTTTATTTACATTCTACTTTTAATAAATTTTTGTTGTTTATTCTGTCATCATTTGCGTTTAGGTTCTATTAATTAAGTGTTATTAAATACTTTTCATTCATTTCATAGCGTAGTACCTACTTAATAATATATGTTGTTTCTTTTTTTTAGACCGAGGTAAATTTATGGGTTATTATTGGCATTGTTTAACTAATATTGTGTATACAAAGAATCATGTTTATTTGTTTCTAGTTTTGAGCAGAACGTGGCTTGTACTGTTCCCAGATGTAAGAACGTTAACTTATTAAACAGTCCGGAAAGTGGTATAACATTCCACAGGTGAATAATTTAAGCGTAGAGATCTTGTTTGTACGACCCATTAAATTCAGTAATGAGTACTTCTTACTGCATGTAGTTTTATTATTAGTTAATAACAATATCACTAAATAATTGCAAATGTTTTATTTCTGAGGAAGCATTTTTAAGATTAATTTACTTTGCAGGTTTCCTAAATGTGAACGCCTAAAATTCTTTAGGGAAATAATAGGTGTTCCAAAGTTACAATGGGGTCAAAGAAAATATATTTGTTCTGACAATTTTTTGAACACCGATTTTTACCCAAGTGAAAAACGTATTTAAAAAAATTGCAATGCAATCAAGAAATTTAGTCCAAATGGAAGTTTGTGAAGCATGTAAATATGATTTGGCTTCGAATGAAAATTACCATAATTAAGAACTAGGTACTTTAACTTCCGTTATCATATCTTTTTTAAACTATTTTGTTTGATTTGATAATTATGAATACAGTGCAAGTACTCCTAGCAGTACTGCGACATCTTCTCTAGACAAAAAATTGACAAGTTCATCAAGTCCTACTGCGATCTAGTGTCGGAAAAGCTCGCTCCATCAGAAAAAGGAACCATTTAAGTAGGTATCGGCAGTTATATTTATTTGTAGTTAATGTTAGGTATATGATATTACATCCTTGATATATTTTTTTAGAAAAGCTGTCGTATCCGAGTCATCTGATACATCATCCGCTGATACATCGAACAGCACAAAACAAAAGAGAGTAGCATTAGTTTAATTTCTACATAATTATAGGTACCTATATTTTTTTACATTTATTAAAGACAATACTTTAGTGGAATAATTATATTTTTTCTACGTTCATGCAAAAGACAAAACTTTATTGAACTATATTTAGTGGAAAAAGTGGTTCTTTATTGGACTAGTGCAATAAAATGTTTATTGCATCCATCTGTCATTCTACTACAGCGTTTTGTCATTATGACAAACATAAACGTTCAAATCGACGTCATATTTTCCTAGACTTAGTGTCATCTAAAAAAAACATTTTTTGATTTTTACATGAACGTAGAAAAAATATTGTATGCAACTCGTATATGTCGTTTATTGCACTCGATGTGTTGTGACAATTTCACGTCGCGTGCAATAAACACTAAGTTTTTGTACTTGTTGCATAAATAACTAATATTTCTATTTTAGTTTCAAGCCTAGGAAACGAATAAAAGAAAGTGTCGAGTTGATTAATGCACTCGATTAAAGTCGAAAGAAATGAATGAATTTAAAGCAATTGCAGCAATTGAAGTGCCAAAAGATTTGTTGACTGTTTTTAAAGAATGCGGAGAGAGGTAAAAAATACATAATTTTCTCACTAGATGGATTGTAAGTACGAAAGAAAAAAGAAATGTACAATTCTATACATATATTTTTATTTTCTTTGCAAATAAGCAAGCGTGTATTCGTATTTAACAGAATTGAATATACGTACGTCACGGATGAATCAGTAAAATAAAAGAAAAGCTCTAAATGTAATACGATTTTTTTTCTAAATATATGTAATGAAATATATTTTTTTTCCAAAAAGTATTTTTAATTAATGTTTATAAAATGAATTTTTATATATTAGCAAATTTTAAATATTGTCTATTTATGCAGAATTGAGTTATTATATAATGAAAAAAATGTATTTGAGCAGAACTCATAAAAAATCCAAAACCTTTAAAAATTGACTGGTAAGGAAATCGATCTGTTGTATTATCGGGAAAACAACTGGTATGAATGTTTGTTTACGATTTGTCTGATTGTTATGTTTGGCAGCGGTTGCCATGGAAACGTGGCTCAAAATGGCAGCCATTATATGACACTAGTTCGCGCCACTAAAATGAAATTTTATATTATGATGACTGGAATGTTCATCAAGATGCGCGAGTTGATTACTCATGGTCAGCGCCATATTTGTTTTGTGGCTTCTAGCAATTGCGGAGCAATAAAGATTTAGCTGATTGTGAATTGAAATTCTATATGCTGGTTAATTTTACAGTCTCTTATAAACCATGACATGTTCCAACAATAACACCCACAAAAATACACCGGTTAACCACACTGTACACCAATGACGTGTTTAGAAATTAAATAATGGGAAATTAAGAACACAATTCATATCGTACGTGCAGATGATTGTCTCTCTCGCACCCACATACATAACCAATAAAGTATTTCTTTGCTGAGTTTCATGTGCCTCCCTTTGTCAGCTCCTAAGTTTGTCACTTTATATGGATGCGCAGTGGAACTAAGAGCATTTCACATCGTACATTTCAGTCGTTCGTACATCCTCCAAGCACATTCTATATTTGTCTTTATCTATGGTAACACTGCATCATTCTCTGAAGGTAGCTTACATAAAAAAAGTTGATGTCATTAAAAGTCGTTCATTGTTATAATTGTTTGGAAATTTATTTACGTCTTTTTACGTCCCTACATTTTTCAATGTGAATGATTTTACTGTACAATAAATCGCTGATATCGTTTACGTATATGGTTTTTGTTATAGAAATAACCCGCCAACTGTAAGAGCAGAAGAACTTCAAATTTTCAAGTATTTATTTTGCATCAACCTTCCGAAGATTGAGTAAGATTGAAATTTTAAAGGCTGGACAGTTGGAGTATCGCGAAGACAAAATGTTGTAGATCACAAGGAAGCTGTAATTGATGTAGTTTGAGACATTCTTACTACAAGTACGCATCGAGTTGTTGAACAGTTATGACTTTCACAAAGTTTTGTTTCGAAAACTGTACTTAGGGAACTATTGCACCCTTACCACAAAACAAATGTTCAAATTGTTTATCCTGGAGATGTCAAAGAACGTTTTTGTCAGTTGATTTATTAGAAGAATAATCCATATTTTGTTTCACCTGTTTTATGGACAGATGAAACTATTTGTACGAGAGATGAACAATTCACATGTTAAGAGAAGTAGAATATTCCAGCATCGATTTTCTTCAATATTTTTGGAGGAATATTCAATGATCATTGGTCCTATGAAACACAGTAAAAAATAACAGTAAGTTCAAACTCATTTATGAATGAATTAATTTGGTGTTGAATTTTGAGTAAATTTAACATTTCAACAAACAAATGAGCACAATATTTCGTTAGAGAAACCCAAATATGTGTAAGTGAGAACATATTGTGTAAAAATAACACCAACCGTTGTAAAAATTACACATTGTTGAGTAAGTGAAAGAGGGAAAACAAAGTTGGGTGCAATCAGATACCGACGCATACATGTAGTTTTGCTGTGTATGATACACGTGACAGCTGTTTGTGGACGATAAGCATAAGTGTACCTATTATTCTAACCCAATCATGGACCCTGGACCGCGATTATAAATACGTTTTCAATTACAATTTGCATAAAAAAGTATGGTGTAAACTGGAAAGTGAGAATTTGTTTTATGAAGTTGTAGTAGAAATATGATACAAGTAACAATGGCTGTCTTCATCCGATACAAAAAAATTGTTGATATGCTTCTTATTTCAGAAAATCTTGTGTGTTACTGTAAGATTACCATTGATTTCCATTGATTGATTCTCAACTACTTATTTATAAAATTTTGGAAAATAGATCAAACCTGGATTCATTCATTCATTCATTTAAACAGTATATTCAATAAAGAGCCGTTTGAACTTCATCAGTCATACAACACCACTGCGTATTTTGTGACATCAAAGTACATATTTTATTAAACTTATAAAGAATGTATTGCTTAATAATATAATAAATAAAACATCTTTACGTACTGCGTCATGTTATTATCAGATATAATCTCAACCTTTATTTTATTCAACTTGTTATAGCAAGCTTTTGTTTCAAATAGTGTGTAGGTAGTAGTGGTAATAAATATTATAATATAGTAATATCAATACTATTTTTATTGTTATTGTTATGGTTGCTTCCACAATTCTATTAAACCTATATCGTATACCAACTGAACAGGGTTTCTTTTTACAGACTGTAAGTTTTATTATCTATTATTACGTATAATTATTTAATTATAATTATTTCTAATAGTCATAATGTCGTTAATAGTAATAATAATAATTATTATAAATATTTATAAAGTAATAATTTATAATCCGTAAAAAATTAACATGTTTAATAGGTACACAATATAATGAAAAATCATCACTATTTTGAGTTTATTACAACACTAAAATTATATAAAGTAACTCATTACTGATTTAAACTGTACACATATTGTCAAAAAATAACGAAATAAATTGATAATATAACTCAATTTTGCGTTTGGAATAAAACATAGTTTAGAAAGCTAACTCAGCAATTTTTCAGTGTTACCCTTAAAATATTTATTTAGTTAGCAAATAACCGAGTGGACATTACTCAATGAATTGTGTTATTATTTCAACACAATCGGGTGTGGACTCGTTTTGAGAACCATTTTTGTTGATTTTGAGTGAAATTTTACTCAAAAACTTTTACGGTGAATATTTTCCAAGAAGTTCCAACGTAAATTCGCTAGATTTATTTTTATGGGGATTTACAGTGAAGTAATTAACCAGAGAACAGTTGCAAACACGAATTACAATGGCTACAAGTCAAACATTTTTACGTGAATTAATCTTCAATAAACCAGAAACATTCGCACTCAAGCCCTTAACAACACTGAACTAGTAAATTTGACACGATTAGTGTACAGTTGATTTAAGTGAGACAAGATCAGTTTGACTTTCACGTAATAATTATTGTTCATTGATCTTCTGAAATATGTGCCACTTTAAATCACAGATTGCTTAATGAAAATTAATTATTTTCACGTCTACAATGAAAAAATCCTTCAAAAGAACCCCTTCATATATTTCGAATGAAATAAGATGTTGAGAGCTGTCAGAGATATTAATCCCATATAGGATAAATCTTTCTAAAGGATTATTCAGTATTATGGACAATATTAATGTTAAATCTGTTTGATAATTCTGTATCAATTTAAATAAATACCACAGAAGGTCACACAGGATTAGTGTAACATCAAAGAGGCCGCCAACATTGTCTTATCATTATCATTATTGTTAGTTGAAATACAATCAGTTTAATTGTAAAGCAAGCAATACATTTGGCTACTGAATGCTCTAATCCCTGTTTAAACTTCATCAAATAAATAGTCGTTGGCAAAGTATGTTTGGCAGTTTACAACCAGTCTGTGGAATTATTCATTAGCATACCTAGATGTTTGGTATCAGAGAACATACATATGACTTCATTGATAGGAATTGTAGGAGATTTGATTTATATTAGCTTAAAATACCTTTCTAAAACAGTAAAAAAATGTTACAAAAGCTAATAATAAGGAATATATGGGGCTTTTGTCCACTGAGTAGTTAGTTTCACACAATATTATTAATACCTAAAAATATATAAGTCCAATCATGTGATGATATTTCAAATATATTGATTTCAAAATTATTTGATTTTTTTAGATAGTAGTTTCATAAAATACAAAAAGCATAACTTTATCTGTTTCCGTTGATGATCTATCTGGATTTGATTAAATCCCTTAGCAACAGTCCATCAAATAGTTTATATCTTAGCAACCTAACTAGATTTGGTGAAATAAAGTAAAATTAGAAAAATATTTGACATATAGTGATTTTCCGGATTGTTATGCCGTAACCTCGGTAAGTGGTCGCTGCCAGTAACAGTGCTTTTGCAGAGTCAGCATTGAAGATGCCGACAGTGAAGAGCGGCGAAACGTTTCGGCTATGGGACATCTCGGAAGACTATCATTGTCCGAGAAGCGGTTCCTATCGTATCAGCCGTAATACCAACAATAGAAACCGAAATCAGTATATGGGCGGGCCCAGAGATACTGATAGCGGGTCTGTCCCCACAGAGTCTAGTCCGAGAACGACAAAAGCATGTCAAAGAATCGTAGTTAAGACTAGGAATGTGCACTTTAATTATGTTACCGGCAGCGACCAGTTACCAAGATCATGGTATAACAACTTGAAAATTAATTTATAGCAAATAATAACACCGGCAGTGAAAGTCTAAATACCACTATAAGAAGAATATGCTAGTAATAGTGACACTATAGCTAGTGGGTATTGTATGAAATAAATTTGATCACTTTTCAAACATTTCTTCATAGAAACTAATATAAAGAATGTCTTTTACAAAAAATTAACAATATTATACAGATTTATTTCTAAATAAACATTTTTGTCTAAAAATACTCAAAATTGCACATTTTACTTGGAAATTAAACCTTAAAGTATAGGTACAGGTACTAAATTTGACAAATTCCTAATTAACAATTTTAATTATTATTATGTTAATTGGCAGTACCAATAACAACCAATAGTAACAAATAATCGCTTAAAAATTCCATATCCATTAGCTTTACTATGAAATAAAAATGCGTTCCTATTTGAATACTGAGATTCAAAGCACTTAAACATGCATCATCTAAGATTAGTTCTCAGAAGAAATGGATATATGCTATCAGAAATAATATTTAAATATTATTTAATAATGTTTATATAATATTTAAATATATTTAATTATTCTGAACATTGTTAAGTTATGTACTATTGTGTTTTCTATAATATGTTATATTACCTATTTTATTCCCCATTTTACATATCGGTATTTCATACGGAAAACCTTTCTTGGATTGTCCTGAAGAAGACTTAAATAGGGCCGAAACGTAGACTTGCTAACAAATTGGTTTACTTTAGTTTTAGACCCCATTCCATATTCAATATTCCTGAAGACCATCACAAATATTGAATAAATCATATTATGAAGGAAGAGTAAAATCAAGGAAATTGACATATTTCCTGGAAATTATCTACAACGATGCACTGGCGAGAAGCCAAGTTAATACCGTTTAACCCTAGTGAAGATAGACGCAGCCTTTTCTACCTGCGTTGTTATACTTCTAGAGAGACCTTTCCTGCGGGTATGGTACAGTGGAATAACGTTGGCTTGATTCTGGTTGGCGTTTGTTCATCCTCTTAATTAATGAAGTTTTCTAGCAATGGAAGTATGATAAGATTAAATTCTTTTTTGTGCAATTTTTTCAAAATATCTCATCACTGAATGAATAATAATAGGAGTTTTCGGAAGCTGCAATCCGAATAATCCGTTCTATCGTATTACTGATCCAGTCCGTTCATTAACTGATCTAGAGTTGGATAATAACATTCCAAAACTAATCCCATCGAGTTGATTTGCATCGTATGTTGCTACCGACAAGAGTAAAATAAGGTAAGGAAATCAGATTATATTTGAGTGGATGCCTGGTCTTCAGTAATCCTCTGAAGTTCAGGAAATTGCTACTGATGTTATTTTAGTTTTTTAAGTTATATGCTATGCTATGAAGACGAATTCAATTCAAAAATTAAAACATTGTTAGGGTAAATCCGGGATAGTTCGACTACTTTTTATACAGGGTGTCTTATAATTAGCTGCCAACCCTGAACAGGCCGATTCTATGATCAAAATTAAGTAAAAAAGTTCATATGAACATGGGTCCGGAAATGCATTCTAAGGGCACAGAGACCCATTGAAGAGGGAGGAATGGAAATCATTTTTTTTGCAATATCTCTCAATCGCGTTGTGATAAATGAATGAAATTTGGGATATACAGCTAAATTTTGATGGACTAATCCATTTATTTAGCTTAATTTTTTATTTTAGATAATTATTGAATGCAGCTTTGTCTACGGAATTGTTCATTAGCGTACCTAGACGTTTGGTATTAGAGATCATACATACGACTTCATTGATAGAAATTGTAGGAGAATTGATTTACATTAGCTTAAATAAGTATCTAGGCTGCAAGGTTTGTTTCATCTACAGGATGTTATTGCTTTATTTGTCACGTTAGTCAGGTGAAACAACCCCTCACTACACGGCAGCTGTTCATCGGAGAGCACTCGTGGATAAGGGAGTATTGAAGAAAGTAAAAGATGTCATTTAATGGGCGCCACGTAACTTAGATAATAACAAAAAAATATATGTCGGTTTTGAATATATTACGTACTTATTCTAGGGAAACAATTTGTGTATCCTCCTTGGTTTTTCTTACATCACCAATCAAGTATATAAACAGGAAAATTTGGTAGATATAAATGATATACTTATTGTTATAATATTAAATTCATCGGTTATAGGCTACGTAGATAATGACTAGTAAAAATTAATAGACTGAGATTAATTGTGGTAGCTGAATTAATGAATTGAGCTTAAATATAAGTTTAACATGAAATGATTTTGGAGTAATTCCAATTTATTTAAATTTGTCGCATAAACATAGTACTATGCCTCGGGGTTACAAGAAGATATTTAAACTGATTTTCTGTTATGTAACAATTAGGTAATGCGCAAACAATAGAAACTTATATCTATAATTATTATTAAAAAAATGTATAGCGGAATTGTCTTATCTGGTTTGATGACATGGAGAAAAACGGAGTAATGGGAAGATCAGTGGAGTACGTCCCTCTCTGTGGATGAGGATACACAAATTGCTAACGGTTGGTTACTCGTTACGAAACCTCTATGACGTTATCAGCGCCAACCTCGGCGTGGACAGAAACATGGCTATGAGCATGGACGTGGACGTGAAAGTGAACGTGACAATGAATTTGAACTTGTACTTGAACTTGAACCCTAATGTAAAAAAAATACTTATAGACCCTAACAGAACAAAAACAGAACTCACCTTTGGTTGAAGAGGATTCGGCACCTAACTTTTTATTCTCTTAACATAACAAAATGGTCTGAGTCCGACACGTGGCTGTATCGCACCAGGACATGGAATCTACTCCTAATGAAGACCTAAATGGAGATTTCGACTGTCGATGAGACCTCAAGCAAATCAGCAGACTGTGAGTGAGTGTCGGTGTATATTCGAGGGGTATTTTTCAAAACATCACTAAACGTGATAACTAGATGAGACGAAAATCTCGCCCTCTTTACTTTATCAACTCCAAAACCACACTTCCCGGTCTTCCTGCTGGTTCTCGTCATGAATTTGCCATTCGACCTGATCAGCTGGTAGTGAGAGAAATAATGTGCGCCCTACGTATTGGCAATCCAGAAAACATGACAGAAGATAATAATTTTGAGAAAAGGAGAATTTTAACAAGAAGACCATTTGTATTATTAATTGAAAGAAAGCCGTCAAAAAAGAAAATCATTGAATGGTAAGTATGTAGTTTTAGTAGTTTTAGACCATCACATTATTCTTATCTAAGAACTTTATTGCAGGTACGTTATCGCATCAGGGTTATTTTAAACTAGTGCATGCTGCGTATAGGAAGTAACAATTTGGATAGTCGACCTACTAATTATAAAATATATCTTGTGATTAAAATTGATTTATTTTGTAAATAATATGATGCAAATAACTTAAGGATGAAGTTTAATTGTATTTTAAATTCTCTATTCTTCAGCAATTCTCTCAAAAAAAAGGTAATTTATTAAATTAAAAAAAAATGACAACAAAAAAAATAATAGCATTTGAAAACGCTACAAGGTATATATTTATCCTAAAAAAATTATGAACGATTGCTTATTTGAATATTTTAATTTCATGATATTCTTGGATCGGTTTTTTTTTCTAGGGAGGACACCGAGCTTTCTGGGGGGGCCTTGCTCAACCCTGCGCCCTTAGCTACGCCGATGGTTATCCACTCCAAAAAGCCCTAATATTCTATGTTCTGGGCAAGAATTTAGAGGGAGATAATAGAAATCCAGAAAATTGAAATAATTCCAAGAACTTAGAATTACCAAGAATATAGAAACGATGCATATGTAAAAATAAAGAACTGGAAAACCACTGTTTTTAAAACTATTCACCTAGACTATAAGAATTTAATAATAACATAACATCAAGACAAATGAAACTTTATTGTGCATATTTTGATGTATGAACTTTCGTAAATTCAAATTATTATGACAAAAAATAGAAAATACGTGTTAAATATTGATAATAACAAAGAAAAAGGAAACGATTCAATTATATGCCATATAGACTACATAATCAAATTAATTGATCAATAGGCATTATATTTACGAGTTTATTTTAAAAAGCCGCAAAATAATATTGTATTTATAAAACTCGGGATATATCTGGCATCCGGCTGTAAGCAGAAAGAGGAATCGCATGCTTTGCTAGCCTGTTCAGCGACACGAAATATCAAACAAACAGACACTTGTTGATCTCTGGGGCTAGACGAATGGATCAACAAGCCACTGGTATAGAAAACAATTTACGTTTCATCGTGGAATACATGTTATCCATCACGTACCTATGTGAATGGCAAGTTCTAGGAAATGTACACTTGGAACGAACTGAAATTGTATTTTCGTTTAATATTTCAAAAACTAGGCAAATTTAATAACCCATCAACACATTACAAAGGAAAAAGATTCTAGAAGAAAATATTCTTTCAAAAGTTGAAAACACTGCAACATTCTCAATAGTTGTCCTAGATCGATAAACACGCACACACATTCCCCATTTTTAGGCAAAATACCTGTGCCCAACATTTGAATATAAATTAGAATTTACAATGTTTTTGTCTAAAGTGAAAAATAATAATTTGTGTAGATGATTGAAATTAATAATAGCATAAAAAACTTCTCCAGTATTTTTTATTTATTTACTAAAATACACCGTTAGAATATTTACCAAGAACACTTTTATTGAGAAAAAAAAATCAAAGAACAAGGATTATTCTATAATTTGCCGCAAATTAAAGATTTATCTACTTTTACAATAATTAATCATGAAGTTATTGCAGAAAAACTAAATTAAAATTCTAAGTTCAACTCTCTGTATATCGGAAACTATCAAATTTTGAACTAAGATAACTTTATAATAATATTTTACCTCAATATGCAATATATGGGTAGTTTTGTTCAAACCTATTAAGACAAACCATGTACATCTAACACAGAGTTGCATGTATATGGCTTTAAATCAAAATTCTGATCTACAAAATTTTATAGATGAGCATTTATTCATATTTCCAAATGATGAAATTCATAGGTGATTTGAAGAATTTAGGTATATAAAATTTAAAAAAATATTATATATATCTATACATATACCTATGTATAATATGTCTATGAAGACCCCCTAGAAACAAGACTTTTTACAATTACATGGAAAACATATAATCAGCATTGCTTATTTAATTTTTTTTATAATTTTACATACCGTTTATACTTTGTACTTTTAGGTATATATTTTTTTCAAGGATAATTATTTCTTTTTTTTTCTGTCCTTTGTAATATTTTTTGTATTTGACGTAATTTGTTACCTTAATAAAAATATATTTCTTTCATCATAAAAACTTTTGATGTTATTTTAATGGTTTCTGTTACAATATAAAAATTGTTATTTCATAAAAACATATGTAAGTACAATTAGAGCAATTCCATAGGCAAGGCTGTATTTAATAAATATATAAAATACAGGGTGTTAAAAAAAGAGTGTGTAAAGTTTAAAAAGGTAATAGTATGAACCAAAATAAGCAGAAAAGTCTCAATAAACATGGGTCCGCAAAGTAACGGTTGCGGAGATATGGAATGTTTTATGGTTTTTAGCCCCTTTTTTTATTTTGCAAAAACGTTGTGTATTTTCTTATAATAATTGGTTGATGTTTAGTAAAATAAACAGTACGTATTTGACAGTTGTTCTCAGTGAACAAGTTTTCTTTCGCTATGGCTGCGGTCACCAAAGTGCGACGTCTTTATGTTGAAGCTTATCCAAATCGCCAGATTCCTTCACAACGCATGTTAGGAAGAATTCACCTAAGATTGCGTGATACCGGTTCCTTGAGCAAACAGTGCCATTTATCCGGAAGACCAAGGTCGATATCCACTCCTAGAGCAGAAGAAGAAATCTAGCACTGGTAGAGCAGAATCCAGGTACGAGTGTGCGAAGAATATTAGCCGAGGTAGGAATTAGTGGTCCTCTTGTTTGGAGAATCCTTCACGAGCAACTGTTTTATCCATACCCTGTCCAACGAGTACAGACCTTAAATCCAATAAATGATCATCAAGCACGTTTAGTTTTTTTGCCGCTGGTTTCTACGTCATGATGCTGAAGATCCTCGTTTTCTTGCAAACATTCTTTTTACTGATGAGGCCGGGTTCACAAGAAATGGAGTGTTTAATTTTCACAATACGCATATTTGGGCCGACGAAAATCCTCATGCTCTAATAGAATCTGGACATCAGGCACGTTTTTCATTAACCATTTGGATGGGTATTGTAGGTGACAAGTTTCTAGGTCCTGTTGTTTTACCAAACCGATTAACAGGCGCTGCTTACCTCAACTTTCTGCACAACAGACTTTATGAGCTTTTGGAAGACATTCCTTTGAATCAGAGGCAACAAATCTGGTTCCAGCATGATGGTACTCCAGCTCCATGGCCGTTAGAGAGCATTTACACCAAACTTTTCCACATAGATGGGTAGGAAGGGCCGGACCTGTTTTATGGCCTCCAAGATCGCCTGATCTGAACCCTCTAGATTTCTTT
Source organism: Monochamus alternatus (assembly GCA_037114965.1). Taxonomy (NCBI): domain Eukaryota; kingdom Metazoa; phylum Arthropoda; class Insecta; order Coleoptera; family Cerambycidae; genus Monochamus; species Monochamus alternatus. The sequence continues at coordinate 76,162,748 of CM073429.1, read as the reverse complement.
GTTTGGGGATATTTGAAGACATTAGTGTATGGTACTCCTGTAAATAACCTGGAAGAGCTGCAGCTACCAACCAAACGATGAACTAAATTTGTATAATTATGTAAACATGGATGGCCATGGCCAACTATACATAACTGATGTACAGTTTTATTAATTTAACGTTTTTTGACAATTTCCAAAATTTAAAGTAGCAACTATTATATATCATTATGAAAGAAAAAAAATGCAATTGAATGGCATAACAATATACAGGGTGTTCCTTTTAAAATATGTATGTTTGGGCCGCATTATAAAAACGTAAAAAACTCTATCAAAAGTAATCGTATAAATGTAGTTTTTGCACATTTCGCCTTGTATCTCAAAAATGAAGAGCTCTATGAAAATTCTGATTACGGCATTTAAGTTTCTCGAAAAGTAGTAATAGTGTTGTGAAAACCGCATCTCTTGCAGTATTGGGACATCCTGTATATACAGATAAAATGATAGATAATAGTGTAGAACTAGACTATTTTCTTTTATAACATCGCTTCCCAGTTTGTTATCCATATTTCAATTTGTTGAAGAATGATATTTAATTCAAGTTTTACATGTAAGAAATAATAATATTCCCTAACCAATTACAAATCGTCTGTATTTACTCAGGACGTATTTAATACAGTCTCTTAGATGGTACAATCAAGTAAAACAGAGCACCACCACTACCACCTTTAAATGAGACTCGAGCAGAAAATAGCAGACCCTAAGCTCCTAAATCCCACCACATCTGTCTTAATAATGAAAACAGCGGAAACTAATTGGCACTAAATCTGCCTCAAGCAGATTATTTTCGTTTCGTATGTAAATTAATTCTTTGTACTCTAATTAGTGAAATTATAAACTTGTAGTCGTTTCGTTGTAAAACAAAAATATTGACAATTTTTGCAAAATTACAGGAGCTAATATACAGTATGGAAACTATTTACGGAATAAAGTAAATTACATCTTGTCAGCGTTTGTTTAAAAAATTTCGTTTTTCTGAACATATAGAGAGAAGAACTTATCATACCCATTCCAAAAATGTCTTCTTCTTCGTCCCATAACTGTTGTCCACATGATCTCAATAATACTGGAGAGATTTGATGAAAGGCATTACGGAATCATATTTACTGGATTGAGATACTTCCAGAATTGTAACCAGGTTTCTGTGCGGGTTACAATTGTGGTACTTTTAAATATAAAATTGGTCAAGAGAAGAGTAGCCATGTTAATTTGTTAGACTACAAGGCATTTGATATGATTAATAACGAATTGCTTTTACTTATATTACACTTTATTGGTATCTCAGCTCACTTTCAATGAATTTCTAAACACATACCAACACTTCAACATATTTTGCACGAACACACACCATTTGTATTAGACTATAACTACATAACACATAAAAATTATGTATCTCGAAGGTTTCGAAGAGTTTTATACGGAGATGTATCATATAGTTCAGAAAAAATTGGTTGTGGAGTAGCTCAAGGATCAATTCTTGGCCCTTTATTATAAACTATTTATAGTAACTAATAACTTCTTATTTATTTTCATTCGCCAATAGAGATTAAACGAAAAGTTTATCAAAAATTGTTTTGAGGGAGTATTATTATTAATGCAAAAACTTGTACGTCTGTATTTTGATGTGTCGAGGCAAGTGTAAATATGCAAACAGTAGTTCGGTCACAATGCAAAGATAGGATAAATCTGTAAACTTTGCATATTGCACGTACGCTGTACGTTTTTCGTAATAGTAATAGTTTTCGCGTCCAAACGTGATCCAGATCTTTCGTTTGGCATTGGCGTGATCCAGATCTTTCATTGGCATTCTGCAATCGCCTTGAAATTGTTCTTGCCGAAGAAATGGCTTTCTAACGTTGTGTATGTGTATTTGAGTTATATCTTGTATTTTCGTTCGTTATTTGGTATTCTGACCATTTTATTGCATAAAATGCGGTGTTTTATTTCCCTTCAAAGAAACTTCACTTCGGGTAGTGAAAAACTTGTACTTAACTAAAACATTTTGCATGGCTAAGTTAATACTATTGTTAAAATCAGTACGCTCCTTTATTCTCTTGGATTTTATTGGTTTTGTACATATTTGTATTAGCAGATAACAGTCTATGAAAGAAGACAAATATTTAGTCGAGATATGGCAACGCAGGTGTGACGTTGTCCATTTCACTGCTCGACACTCTGTGATGTCGTGACTAGGAAATTGTTGTCAACAGGGGGCGCCGTATTACCGGGGATTATGGGTTGATTTGTGTTAATTTAAAAGGTCAATTTTTTTCCGTTTTTCCTGTCTCTCTTAGACCTTCCGAATACGTGGTTAAAATTAATGACATTGGATTAATAATTGGATCACCCGGTAGTATGCTGATGATGCACAGCTGTATACTTTTTTAATAAAAATGATGAACTGAAATCATTTCAAGAAATAAATGAAGATTTAAATGCCAGGCTAAAGGTTTCTATTGAACACAATTTGGTGATTAATTCAAATAAGTCTACTCTTCTGTTTTCTGTTTGTGCCTTCTAATTAATCAATTAAAGTTAGCTATATAACTTTGGCACCCGGTCAAACAACCAAAAATCTAAATGATATTTGACAACAAATTAAAGTTTACTTGCCATGTTTCCTCTATTTTGTAAAAACCTTTTTTAAATTAAGATTTTTATATCATTCCCAACTAAACATATATTGGCAGTGATATATCTGGAAGAAAATTCATAACATAAATACCCGCATACAGATTACTATTGATATTCCAAGCCACCAGATAGTTATTAAAAATATATTTTTTTATATTCTTCAGATAACTAAATAATATAATAGTATCCCTATTGCCTTAAATACTACTTTTCTAGCTTCATGCAATAATAAATTATTTCAAATTATCTTCAACGATTAGTTATTCTATGCGTGTTTTTGTGATATATATTTTTTTGTTATTTCTTTATATTAATCTCTCACATTTGTTTATTTGGTAAATATATATTTTTTGTGTTACATCCAAACGGAGAATTGTATCTGAATTTTTTACAAGCAATTTTATCCGTTGAATTAGAAAATGTATCCCTACTTAAGAAGCTAAGAAGCAAAATGTAGTTAATGTACGATGGTACTCCTAATTTTACAGTAAATGTTAGAACATCTTCATGAACAAAATTTATTTGAGACTAAACAGTATAAACTATCAAAACTTTGGAAGAGAATTTATTTTTAAAAGTTTTAGCTATTACCTGAAAAAATATGGCAGATGCTAGATATACAAAAAGATATTAGAATATTTGGGTCGGTAATTAACATTAATTGCATCAAGAAAAACGTTTTACCAATATATTTTCAAATGCATATAGGTAAAGCAGCATAAATCGTCGCATTTTGACCTTAAAAACCTATATGACTTGCTGGTATATGCATTTCAGAAACACCCTGTACAGATATATTCGCTTTGGTTGTGAAATTTTGAAAATGAACAATTCATTTTTTTTTAAATTGTAGCAATCTTTTGATAGTTATAACTATAATATTTGTATCTTTTTTATCTATAAGAAACTGTGTTTTAAATGTTTTGAAAAATATTATTATTTCATATTTTTAATACATTTACATATCGTATATTTTTACCACCAATCAAAATATTTCAATAACAAATCAAAACAAAATCATAAATTTCAATCTATCGCATTTATTACTTTTTGGCAGGTTAACTAAATTACTTTGATAACATTCGTTTATTATATGAGTGTATTAGTACTTGAAACGTTATTTACTCAATGATATCAATAAACACAGTTAAATAGCACGTTTATTAAAATACCAAAATATAGACATAATCAAAACAGAGTAAACAAATACTCGTAATTTAATATTTAATATATTACAACCAATCTCTATGGCAAATCGTTAAATTAGATACATTTATAATTTGAGTTTTGTTCTTTATTATTACAAATAATGTTAACAATAATGAATAAATAAAGTTATGTATCAAATTTGCTAATGCCATTACTTTAGCTAAGATATAATTTATATCTACTCGTAGTTTTTCTCTTTTGGTATTTCATCACATTCTATACTAAAACTCTGAAAAATATTATATATATATATATATATCTATATATATATATATATATATATATATATATATATATATATATATATATATATGGTTGTAAAATTTCTCCGGGTTCCTCTCCGCGATGAATCTGCCTGGTCTTCAAAAGAACCATTTGTTTGACAACGTTTCGGTAAAATCTCATTTACCATCTTCAGGTCTTCTTACTTCTGCTGGTGTGTGGTTTTCTTCGCATGGCTGCGCGTCACGGGTCTTGCGTTTAATGCGAAGAAAACCACACACCGGAACGAAAGCACAGTATATAACTCACCAAGTGGACAAACATCTTCCAGTAAGCCGAACGTAGTAACGCGAAGCAGAAGTAAGAAGACCTGAAGATGGTAAATGAGATTTTACCGAAACGTTGTCAAACAAATGGTTCTTTTGAAGACCAGGCAGATTCATCGCGGAGAGGAACCCGGAGAAATTTTACAACCACATATAACACCCGCGGAAGCCTACGAATTAACATATATATATATATATATATATATACATATACTTGTGTACCACAAGGATTATTCAGAGATTCGATAACAATTTTTTTAAAATAAATATGATCTCAAAAATAATAGATTTAACCCCTACAAAGACTATATGATGGAAAATAATAATTTTCTATTTAATTATTTTTTAAATACCTAATTATTACTAACCGTAAATTATAAGTTCTTGCGTTAATGTGATTAATTACAAGCGTAAAATTAATTTTTCACTTTTTTTAATTCATTTTTAATAGCCACCATTTTTTTAGAAAATTAATATAAATGCATTTAAGAAAATGAAACATATACATTAAAATTGTTATAAATCCCTCATTATTAATATTTATCTACGAAATTTCAAACAAAACCATTTTAAGAGATGCTGAATCTATTGGCATAGAAAGATTTGAAGAAAAAAATCGCTAAACACTTTTTGTAAAATTAGAGACAATGAAAAAATTCGGAGTAGGCCTTGAAAATAAAAAACAAATTTTTAATATCTTGCACCAAAACAGTTTTTACTACTGTCTTTCAGAAAAAAAAAACGAAATAAATCAGATAATAAATGCCATTTACTTGTTTCCATTCATAATGTATGTTTTCGACTCAAAATTTCATCCCCTTTCAAAAAATGCGATAATTAATGTAAAGGGAGTTCCGCATTTGAAGTAAGGAAGTTGGCGTCTCCTTCTGGTATTTCCGGAATTCAATGTTAAATATATTTCCTTTATAACTTGAAATACTCTGTATACAAACTATCAAATATATACAGGGTGTTTCAAGAAGACATGGCAATATTGCTGATAGAACATTGGAAAATAAGTGGAACTTGCCTAATAAATGTTCTAGAACCACTAATTTTCGAGAAGCAGGACGTGTACGATAATTTTAGAAAATCAAATTTTGGATGTAATTTTTTAACATTAGTGACAATTTCTTAAACAAATAATTCGATTTAACGAAAATGTGCTTCGATTTATTTGACTGAACTTCTGAGAAAAATTCTTTTATCAAAAAAAGATTCATTTAATAGGATTGTAAATATAATACACAATCAAATGTCAAAAAAGGACTACAATCATTATTACCACTAAAATTTATACCCTTTTACTCAAAATAAATTTATTCTGAGAGAAGCAAACCTGTTCTATTTTTCATAATTATTTTAACTACAGGCTTTTAAAAATAGCGTTCCTGAACTAAAACTTTGTGCCGCATTTATTTTAAGGCCAATTCGAAGTTATTTCAGACACCTGCGTCCACGTGATCTAGAGCTGTTTGGACACCAAAATGTGTCGTGCAATACTCGTGACGATTATATACTTCTATTTAAATTGCTAATAAGCCGGAGGAGGTCATAAAGAGGAATGTTTACGTTCGTACACATCGCCTAGTATTTTATTTGACGTTCTGGCCTTAATAATTTTTCATGTGTTCACGCCAAATGTATCTTGAGAATTTAATTTTCTTCGACTCCCTGAAATACAGGGTGATTAAGAACTTATCTAAAAGAAATTGGAAATAGATGCATAATGAAAAATGGAGTAGATATCGTTAAAAAAATTGTATAAAATCCTTATAGTCTCCAGGTAAAACATTATTGAATTTGTAGCATTTTCAACCTTTACATTACTGGGCCACTGTAGTCTCTAGACAGACGATTCCGAATATTAAAATCCGATTACTTTTTGTAAACACTAAACTTTTTGTGACGGCAGTGTTTACATCAGTTCACAAAGTATAAACTAGATAGATTTTAACACTTTGAAATCTATTATCGAAATAACTACTAAATGTTATTTATTTCTTTCCTTGAGCATTTCTTTCCAGTTTTTGTCGCAGATCAGACTTTACAGTGGACCAGTTTTCAATGACGTGCAGTGTATTTTTAAATCATTCTCGAACTACCCTTTTTGATTTTTTCTTTACAAAATTGTATTTGTAAGAGTCAATTGTACACTGAGAATTTTTTTAGATAAGTTCTAAATCACCCTGTATATGAACCGTTGTCCAATCAAGGGATGGAAACTGACAACACGAATATCGTGGATGCGGTGAAATAATTTAAGGACGCCAGTTTTATAAGCAAATTTTCAACGAATTCATGGTTGCTTGTTGAGACAGTCTAAGAAAAATCTGAGTAAGTTAAAAAGAATACCTTTTCAGTGTCAATTACACAAGGGTGTGTAACAGCTTACAGGTTGAAAGGTCACGTCAACTGCACATTGCTAAAGCGCAATGATCATATTTACTCATCAATATCTTGCAAACATAACTTATAAGATAATCCACTATATATTTATATCAATGCAATCAGGAAAAGTGGAGAATCCAAACATTTATTAATATACAGGGTGTTTCATAAGAATAAACCAATATCTGTGTGCGATACTCGACGCAAGAGCAAGATTATAATTATGATGGAACAGTGCATGAAATCTTATTAATAAGCCGTATATTTTCTAGATTATTTTTTACGATGGAATTTGATTGTAAATAGTCGAATTAATAAATGGTGAACAACTTGATCTATTTTTTGGAACAGCCTATGACGAGTTTTAAAAGGTTTCATGTTACAGAACTACTATTTGGTTTTTAATTTTAACATTTTAACGGTGTAGAACGTAAACTTCTAATGATATTCTAAAATGCTGTATATTTAAATACTGAAAATATCTGGAAAAGGCAGGTAAAAAATAAAATAATCAGGCCTAGGTATTCTGAAATTGATAAATAGTTTTAAGAAAATTGAGGGACAAAAATATTTCAGATACAAAATTCTTGTTTTTCTAATGCATAATGTAGTTTTAATATAGTTAAACTTTCATTAACATATATAGCACAACTTGAATAAAAAATTATTATGTAAATATGGCTAAACAATATATCAATAGATAAAAGTATCAAAATATCCTCATTTAAATCAACAATAAAAAATCACAATGAGATTGCTGGACGACTCATATTCAGATTTAAGACAACAAAAACAATACTATTACTGTAAATATTACCAAATTTAGATATTTTATTACTAATTTATTTGCCTATAGATAACCAATCTTTTTAGTCGTATCTAACTACATTTGTATTTCACGACAGTTATTATAAATAATAAATATTTAAATGCTCAATATTTTACAATTTTTTTTTATTTTCACTGCTTAGCGCTATTTTTGCAAACAGAAGAGTGCCGGATAGAAATTTATTCAGTCTTCAACAATGCACGTGAAACCGGAATGTTTCCCAGTGTGAGAATTACATCTGAGAGGCAAACTGGTCTTGGTCTAGCAGTGGAAGAAGAAATTCTAAATATGATAGAACGTAGCCTGGGTGTAAGCACAAAGCGAATTGCAACCCATCTCTAAATTAATTAAAGTACAGCATGGGAAGTCATTCACAAAAATGGTTTAAAATTTTTCCATATTCGCCGCGTCCTGAATCTTCAGGACGGAGATAATGATTTGCCGTTGCATTTTTGCAATTGGATAAACGCAAACCATACACTTTACAAATATATTTTGTTCGATGATGAGGCTCAATTCACTCATGATGGTGGAAAGTTAACATTCAGCATCGTTCAATCAATTACTTGGCCCAGTTGTGCTAGATGGTAGTCTTACTGGCGCTAGATATGTAGAATTTTTAGAAAATAATTTGACAGATCTACAAACAATTACTTTCCACAACGCTGGATTGACCGAGGTGGTTTCCAAAATTGGCTACCAAGGTCACCAGACTTGAATCCCCTTGATTACTGCCTTTCGGGTTGGTTTAAATCATTTGAATATGCAACAAAAGTGAACACAAGATAGGTGATATTCGATCGGATTATCAATTGTGCAGCACTCAAAAGATAAAATCACCGTGCACTTCAACGAGCTAGTATATTTGAAAATTTAATTCATTAACTGCAGTTTATTAAATCTTTAATCAATATTATAATTTATAATATCTACAGAATAAACACTTTTCTCTACTGATGCATTACAATAATTAACTCGGATAAAAATATTTTCATTGCCATCTCAGTAACCGTTGATATTCGACCATATGTTTATTTGGCTTTTTTGTTCACTTTTGCCCCCTGAACACCCCTTTCCAATATTGAGGGTTCCTCCCCAATTACCTTGTATTTTAGAAAGTATTCACTGAGTCTCATCGGAATAATATAATTTAAATAGATATGTTTATGTTTCAAATAAATAAGTATTTGGAAAATGCAAATTAAATTTTAATATTTCTAAACGTGAGGTACGAAAACTTCAAATACATTTATTTTAAAATGAATATTATTTTTCAGAAAGTGTCATTTATTTTGCAAGAACCTTCGACACTAACCCTTTCGAAATATAACAGACACATTCTGATATGCATGTGACTAATATAAAATCTAAATGTCTGTTTCTGAATTAAATTTATCTTATACAAAATATAATCGAGGCTTTCTAAAATGCGTAACAAATATGTAGTTTAATTGGCATTCATGTGTGAAATATTCTCTTAATATAAGATACAACTTACCTGTAACACAACTGTATCCGAGTATAATCTGCCAAATTTCCGTTGAAAAACTGCAGCATATCATTCCAGTGCCGACACATAATATTCCGAAGATAGTGATAGTCCTAACACTGAATTTCCTCATGAGAGGACCGACCATAAGACCGGAAAAATTAGTAACAAGCACACTACCCGACATGACCAACATTATACCGGTTGCCTTCCCGTCAGCCATGGCTTCCAACTCTTCACCGAAAATTAGACCGTAGTTGGCGAAGAGGGCTTGATTCACCATCTGCAAAGAATAAAAAACAGTCGTATCATATCTATACATTTAAAAAAAAACATATTAAATATCATATATATGGTTATTAATAACATAAAGGTAGTTTTTAGTTTATTTTACTGGTATACAAATATACGTCTAAACTGATGGAGTTGTTATTATGCAGGTACAATGAAAGTAAAATTTATAACACACTAAAAGAAACAAAATGTTTTTTTTCATTTTTTCATTAGTAGGCGCCGAAGATGCGGTTCCTAACAGAGTTGTACTCGCCCTCCCTCCAGATTTTCATTTCGCTTCGGCATTTTAGTTAATCACTGTATGTATGTAAATAGCTACATATAATAGTTGACAGAATTGATTATTTAAAAAACCAAAAGAGGAAAGAGAGGAAATATATGCAATGTACCAAAGTATACCAAAAATAGACGAAGCTGTAAAAGCCAGAATAATGCAACAGCTAGGATATCTAGAACGGATGGAAGATGAAAGGACAGTTAAAAGAATTGTAGGAAGTAAACCTAACAAGAAAAAAAGAGGGAGACCGAGGAAGTGTCAACTGTCAGAACAACTTGATTTAGGTATACAATCAGTTATTGTTCTAATTTGATCAACACCAATGAACTGACATAATTACTGAAAAAGAAAAAACAATTCTCATTATTACTTACATAATTATAATAATTTACGTAACATGATAAAAAGTAAAACTCGACAAGCATATTTAGAACATATTAAGAAAATAGAGACGACTGTACCCAAGGATCCTAACATTTTTTTGAGTTTTGTAAAAAGTAAAAAACAAAATTCATGTGTGGATATACGTTTTTTCATAAATAATAGGTTGGTTACTGACAAAACTCAAATATCTAATAAATTTGCAAATTATTTCAGTTCTGTTTATGATCAGATTGCCTCCACATATAAAAATCATTTCTGAAAATTTTTTGCCTTTGACAGATACATTGAATTTTACAAATATGACATTAAAAGAAGTGGAGCAAGCTTTCAAAAAACTTAAGCCTAAGCACTCTGCGGGCCCTGATGGCATTCCATGTTACATCGTTAAAGCATGCAAGGATTACTTGCTGTATCCTTTGTTAATATTATTTCATAAGTCAATAAGTTCTTCTATTTTTCCAACACGTTTTAAAGAAACAAAATTGACTCCGGTTCATAAAAAAGACGATCGTAATGTGATAACAAACTACAGACCTATAGCAGTCCTTAATTGCATAGCAAAGCTCTATGAGGTTATTATTTATGAAAGGTTATATCTACATATTAATAAGTATATTAGTGAAGAGCAACATGGCTTGTCGCATTTGATAATAAGGTGAGTTCATATTTTGAGGGGGGATTCCAGGTTGATGCGGTACACACTGATTTTGCTAAAGCATTCGATAAGGTAAATCATGATATCTTGCTTGCAAAATTAGTTTATTATGGTTTAAATGATTTAGCATTGCATTTAATTACTTCATATCTTCGTCACAGGAATCAATTTGTCAATTATCATGGTTATGGATCATATTCATTTTTGGCGAAATCAGGTGTGCCACAAGGGTCTAATCTGGGCCCCTTACTATTTTTGATTTTCATAAATGCTTTTGCATCGTTAATTTCATCGGAATGCCTCCTTTATGCAAATGATTTAAAGATTTTTATAAACATTAAAATAGTTAGTGACTGCTCACTACTGCAAAGTGACATAGATATTATTTTAATTGGTCTTTATTATTATTATAAATTGCCTTTTAACTTCGATAAATGTAAAATAATTTCCTGAATGAAAGATCCATTGATTTTTAATTACAATATGAATAATAACATTTTAAGTAGGTGTGAAGTGGTAAAAGATCTTAGTGTTACCTTTCAGCACAATTTTGATTTCTTGACACACATTAAATCTATTGTAAACGAATCTTACATTATGTTAGGGTTTGTAAAAAGGATAACTCGGGAATTTAAAAATATAGATACAATTAAATATTTATATAACACCTTAGTACGTTCACGTTTGGAATATGCATCTACAATATGGAATTCGCGAAAGAAAAATGTCATTCAAACTGTTAAAACTCTTCAAAATAAATTTATTAAATATTTATATTACAAAAAATATAATACTAATCCCGGTTTCGTGGGGAATTTAATATGTTAAGATTAAGCTGCAGAAAAATACAAACAATTCTTATGTTTATGTACAAAATAATTAATTCTCAACTTGACTCCCCATATCTACTTTCTCAAATAATTTTTTTTTGCCCCCTTTTATCAAATACGCCCAAAATTCCTATTATTTCGAATTTCTGAAAGCCGGTCTTTGATAAATTGTTTCTCTCAGATGTATAATGAGTTTGTTAAGGATGTGTCTTTGGATATATCTTGTGCCTCTCAGAAATAATTATTTTGAATATTTAATATTAATATATATTTAGTGCTAGATTGATTAGTTTATATAAGTGTAAGTTTGTACTACGGTTATACATTATTGTGAATTAAAATTAAGATAGAAACATGTAATTAGGTGTGCAACCTGTTTGTTTCTTTTGAAATAAATAAATAATATTATGAGAATCAACTACCCTGCAGACTAATGTCCAACCAGCAAATACCTTGAATATCTATGAAATAAGACATTTATTATAACAAACAACAGTTTCAAATCTATTAATTCTTAGATAAGATAACGGACAAATGATCTAGTTAGCTATTTTACAGGTTAATGTCAGAACTGGTGTTATAATTAAGTAATTTAACATGGTCGTTGTACTGCTGTGTTGTATTGCTTGAGAAGTTGTAGCAGAAAGTTATTTCAATTGTTTGTGGACATTTCTTAACGATCAGTATGGAGACCATGGTTTAATTTAAATATACAGGTTGTCCCCGGATAACTGAAATCGAGACAAACAATTTTGATGTTGAAAAAATGATCTTCTAGGATTCAGCTTTGGTTGGTTAAGAAACAAAATCTGTCATGATTTCAAATCCAGTAAGCCTTAGAAATTTTGAAACAAAACTGACCTTTTTCACCATTTTCACTTTACTAGTAAAAAAATCTGAAACCGAGAAAAAATCAAAGTAACTCTAGGACATTGAAATTTTGCACACATATTCAGTCTTTCATTCCGAGAAACTTTTATACGATAAAATACGACAAAATATGCTTTTTAAAATCTTGTTCTGCAATTTAAGCTGTCAAGTCTTGTCTTGTCTTGCGTGTCGAAGAAAAAAGCAAGACAAGATTGACAAGATCTTTAAAATTTAATAAGCCACAAACCATACATTTTTACTTTATTCACATATACCGCTAAAATCATGAACTGCCTATGAATAATTTATAATAACTTAACTATCTAGTTTATCTTTAATGGAAAACGCCTGCTGTCAAAATTCAAGGAGCTTTTATTAAGATGTGTACTTTACATATAAATAAATTATTATTGACTTGAAAATTCACTGAATTGTAAAATTATTAAAATAGTCTGAAAATGAGATTTTCTCGTAAACAATTGACATTCATGCATGGCTTTTTTATTTAAAACATAAAATTTATGACAATAACCTTTCATTTACTTATTTGTGCCATATTTTCTTGAAAATATTCCTTGTAGATGAAATTTAAAATGTGGTAGCAAATTGTGTCTATGAAATATCAGCAGATACTGTTGAGTATGTATTTATCTCAAAAACATTATTTTGAGTACTCAGGACATCTTATTAGTTCAAACACCTATCTACTACTTCTCTCCATTATTCTTGAAAATCATTGAATTCTGCAATTCACATTGACGAAATTTCTCAAAATTTCCAAGATGTTCCAATTTAAGCGAAATAACTGCATCTGACTCATTACAGATGTTGTACATTCGTTGTATAGATTTCAAATAAATTCAACAATATCGTTTAGGTCATTTAGAATAATAAATGAGACATAAAATATATTAAGCAGGAATTTAGCATAGTCTCAATTAAACTAGTTCAATTTTAATTTAACAAGGCTTAGAGTGGGAAAACTCAACTTTAATAAATTAGAGATTAAAATGTCATCGGAAATGCTAACAACTAGCGTCCTCTACTTCGTGCAAAAAAACTACACCAGCGTGTAGCATCACCAAAAAGTACTTCTGTCAAATTGTAATCAAATATGGCGGTCTTTAAAAAAATCGCATCCAAAATTTGATTTTTTAAAATTATTTTACCCGCCCTATATCTTGAAAATCAATACATCTAGGACATATATTTATTAGGCAAAGAGCACTTATTTTTCAAGGTTTTATCAGCTTAGTAATATTGCCATGTTTTTTTGAAACCTCCTGTAAATGAGATAGTATATCAGTAAGTGCTAAGACCGTACCAATTTTATTGGGGCCGAAAAGAATAAGAGAAAATGTAGCTTTGTTAATTTAAATATTACAATATATTTCGTCATTTGAATGGTTATCTGTACAAGGATACAGATCCAAAATTTATCTGGAGAGATATGCGGGGAGTAACCGATAGTAATGTTAAAAAGCCAAACAGTTTGAAGTTTGTTCAATTCAAATTACTTTAATCAAACAATGAACTATAAACTTATCTCAATTTATCTTGTATCTAGACGAGATAGAAATATGTTTTATAAATCTTGAAATTATTTATATATGACGTCATCAGACATAGTTGAAACTTAATAAATTAATTAGATTTATTTTTAACAGCATCGTAAGAATTATTAAATGATATCATACCGTGTGTGCCATCTAAAACTTACCAGACAGGTTTTCTTTCTTTTGATACAAAATCTAAAAAAACGTTTGGACCCAAATTTTTTGTTTTGGGGGATATATTTTATTGATTTACTCATTTTCCAACTTACTATCCCTAAATGGGGGTGACCTTCACCCTTAAGATCTTAAATGAAAGTGGTATTGTGTGACACCGTTTGTTTAATGTTATACAAACAATATATGTAATAGTAAGAAAAATAACGGCTGTTTCTGCTATTCTCCAAATCAAGTGACTTGCTGTCACATTTTAAATATTTTTATCATTTTCTCTTTTGTAACTAAGATATAATAAAGAACTTCTTAAATTAAAAGAGACCGCGATTATTAACAATAAAATAAAATTCATTTGACATCTCTATGGAAGCAGATAATAGTACATTATACTATAAGGGAGAGAAATGCGTTATTTTGGCAGAGGTGCAATTTGAAGCCCGAGGGCTACAATGCACCGAGAAAAAAATAGCATCTATCCCAAATGGTATATACTATTTTTTCCACGGTCTCATTAACTTAAAAACACATATTTTGTAATTATGAAGTAAGTAGCACCAGAATTATTGTATTCGGATTTGAGCATTTATTTAGTAGTCGTTGAGTTATTGTCATAACTACAAAATAAACAAACAAAAAGAATTGTCAAATTAAGGTGTTAGTTTGGTTTAGTTTAAAGTTTGTTTAGTGCACAATGAATAATTGTGAGTCGGAAGAGATTGTGGAGGCTGCAAATATTGCAATAAGCAATTTGCTGCCTACGAAGTCAAGATCTTTATACGATATAGCCTACAATCGGTTCAGAAAGTGGTGCGCCGAGAAAAATGTTCAAGTATACAGCGAGAATGTTTTGTTGGCATACTTCAGCGAAAATGCAAAGAATTACAAGTCTTCCACATTATGGGAGCAATATTCTATGGTTAAGTCATGCTTAATAATTTACGACAACATAGATATAAGCAAATTCCCCAAGCTGATCGCATTTTTGAAAAGAACCGGTGGCGGATATCAAGCGAAAAAATCGAAAATATTGACAAAGGGTGAAATCGACCGTTTTCTATCAAGTGCAGATGACAAAGAATTCTTAATGATTAAGGTAAGATTATTTTTGTTGTTAGGTATTTCAATTATTAAGTATTTTGATTTTTTATAGGTTGGATTAATTCTGGGGATTGCCGGAGCTTGTCGAACTGATGAACTAGTCAATTTAATTGTAGATGATATTGAGGATGTAGGCTCTTCCTTGATTGTAAAAATTCCAAACACTAAGACAAAGATTCCACGAACCTTTCTGGTTACCAATGTGGGAAATATGCTTGAATTGTTTCAAAAATACCTGTCCCTTCTTCCTCCCCACGTCAAGCATAAGGGCCTTTTTTGTACTACAAAGCAGGAAAATGTAGTTCGCAGCCAGTTGGCAAGAATACCATGGGAAAAATTCCGAGTGTAGTAGCTTCGTATTTAAAATTACCTGATGCTGCATGTTATACTGGTTACTGCTTACGAAGATCTTCAGCGACATTGCTGGCAGATGCTGGTGTGATACAATAAAGCGTCATGCTGGTTCGAAATCAACGACAGTCGCTGAGGGTTATGTCGAGAACTCCATTGAAAATAAGACCAAAATTGCTAATCAGGTTTTGGTAGGTACCACTACTAGCGCAATCACAAAAACTGTAAATGTAAGCGAAAGTAATATTCCTTCTAATATTAATTTTGAAAATTGTACAAATGTAACATTTAATTTAAATGTCAATAAATAATTTCAATGTTATCTTATTTGCATGAAAAACGTTCTCCATATTGTAAACTCCCTCGGGAGCATTATACTCTCTTGGGAATAATCGACTACTTTTGTTTTAATTTTGATGTCATACAAACTGATTTCTACTCCCGACCGTGGAAAAACCCCTCTGGTTGGTGAGGGAACATACAAATAAAATAGAGACTATTATCAATACTGGCAGAGCTGTCACTATTCATCACTACGACTCTGATTATAATGTAGGAACAATATTAATAAACATATATCATGTTAAGTATATATATTTGAACAAACCCAAATTAATTTGTACCAAACCTTGAATAGATTGCTAACTGAATTAGCTACTCATATCAGATAATGATACATTTAAAAGTGTCATAAAAGGATCACGTTCCTGTCATGCATGACTGCGCTGCATTTCTATAAAAAAGGTAGGTATTTATTCAACGAGTTTTAATTTTTATGAGTCCATAGAGCATAACATTTAATGATTTGATACGAATAAACTATTCATGTCACTTTTTCTTTATCTACTTGAAACGTAAAATTAGTCTAACTACTATTTATTCTGCTATGGTTTTTCGGGTTGTTATGCCGTGGCCTAGGTAACTAATCACTGCCAGTCACAGAATTAATGTGCATTTCCCTAGCCTTCTCTTACTGTTATCTGTAAGTCTCTGGAAATGACAACAGTTGAAGAACGGAAAAACGTTTGGAGTGATGTAATGTGAATTGAAGAGATAAACTCTGTGCCCTCATAGAGCCTAATTTGAGAAAAACAATGGTAAGTGAAAGATTCCCAATGAGCATAGCTGAACATGCTTCATCTTCAAGAGGTCATCCGTAACAACATTTTTGAGGTTAGGTCTTCTGCATTTATCAAATAAAATAATAAAAAAATATATTTTGATTGCTAAAATGGCTTGGCCTATCTAGCGTGTTTTGAATTTATTTTGTTGGAAACCAAAAAAAAAACAATTTGAAGTTTGAACAATTTTGTGTTTTGTTGTCAAAACTGTGCTTATAATGGCTGATAAAGACGATTCAGAGACAGATTCGGACATTGTAGATTCGGATCAAATAGGTTTTGGGTCATTAATTTCCACAAAATCAAAGGTGAGGTATGAAAAAGTCTATGATGCCTTCAGGAAATGGTTGAATGAGAAGAATGCGGAGATATCTGAAAAACTTTGCTGGCTTATTTTGTTCAGAGATATTTAAGATTGAAGTCTCCGGGAAGCTTATGGGCAGAGTACTCTATGCTTAAAAGTACGATCAACTTAAATAATTGTGTCGATATATCGCAATTTAAGAAGTTAGTAGCATTTCTAAAGAAGTCAACTATTGGACATCATGCGAAAAAATCAAAGATATTTACCAGAGAAGAGATGAACAAATTTCTGCTGGAAGCCCCCGATGAAACCTATATTATGATGAAAGCAGTGGTAATAATGGGAGTCGCTGGGGCTCTTAGGCGTGATGAACTTATGAAGATGACAGTTGATGACATTACGGATGAAGGTTCAGTTGTCATTGTTAAAGTATCTGATACAAAAACACATATTAGTCGAATTTTCACAATCACTGACAAGGCCAATGAAAAAGTCCCTTTCTTGACTATTTCGCGAAAATATACAGGCTTAAGACCTAAGGAGACTAACTCTCGTCGATTTTTCTACTCAGTTCACCAGAGTAAATGTGTAATTCAACTTGTGGGTATAAGTACTTTGGGACAAATAATATCAAAAATTGCCGAATATTTAAAACAGCAAAATTCAAAATCCTATACTGGACATGCTTTTAGAAGGACGTCGGTGACTTTGTTCGCACATACTGGAGTTGATGTTATGGCACTCAAACGTCATGAGGGCTGGAGGTTTTAGTGATAACATTAATGTATTATTTGATTAACAGAAAATGTAATTTTAGGTCTTCTGGTGTTCCTGAAGGATATGTTACAGAGTCTTTAACAAATAAAATAGAGTTTGCTGATAAGATTTTACATACCAACAGCGGCAGTGACAATGAATTTGACTTCATTCCAGTGTTTGAAGACAGAACTACTGTACTAAGTTTATTCTAATCATAACATATCTAACTCAATAAGTAATACAGAAAATTCAATTACTGTAAAAGCAATAGATAAAAACGAGGGAAAAACTATTACGTTTAAGAATTGTATACATTGTACCTTTAATTTTTACAATAAATGAGCCCAGCATTTGTTAGTGTAGTGAATTACTGATTTTTACTTACCGCATTAATGCTGTTATGAGCTCAAACAACACTATTATTTTTTTTTATTTCTATGGAAACAAGCTACAGTGTTGTAATTCAACTTACAGAATGTGTCAACAATGACAGTAAGTCCATATTTCAGAACGATTGTGCGAAAATAATTTTTAAGCATTATTTGAAGAAAAAAATACCAATCAAACATTCCATCAAAATGAAATAGTAGGTATATATAAATAGAGCATTCATATAGTATATGTATATAAATGCAGCATTCAAAAACTTAGATCCGCCACTGCATATGTATACATATATGTAAACAGTTTAAGGGAACAATAATCAATATATTTCACTTTGTATAAATAAAATGTAGGCCTAACTTTCGTTCAAGGGAAATCAGTTACAAAAGAAATTGTTCTATAGGAAGGTTCTACACAAGATTACTAGTATATAACCAATTTTCTTTTTCCACGGAAATGGTTCGTTTTCTGGAAAACTCGAATTTTTCTTATATTATATTTTAACTGAAAATTGTCTCAAAGATTTCTTTTTTAAATGTCTATATTACATGTTGCTCTAGAAATACAAAATTAATAAAATTGCGGCTTTGATTTGATGTAAAAATTTATTATTTATTTAGGTTATAAAAAGTGCATTTGTGCAGTGGATTTGTAGCATTTTTTTAAAACGAGCGGGCCCGGTCGACGTTGCGAAATCCGCGCGCGCGTATATTAATTATATCTACATAGATGTGTTATATAAATATAAATGTTAAATAAAAATCATGTGACTTTGTAAGAATTCTGTATGTATTTAAAAGTTAAGGTATCTTTTGTGGCAATATTGTGACGGATAATGATTTTGATGTTGAAACTATTTATTTGAAAAATCTCCATATTCTAATTTTATACAATTAATAAGTTCATCCATTTTAAAATTTTTTTTGCAGCCGACTACGACGACTCGATCCACTGGGTATGAGTACCGTCTTCAGCAACGAATTTAACACTATGGTTAACAATCTAATGCCATATTCAGTGAATTTCTCATACGCTTTCCACATATCTGAATGGATAATAGACCCTTTCTCTACATGTTGTTCCAAATGGAGAATTAACGTGCCTGCATCCCTTTTATTTTCGGGACAAATTACCATTCTTAAGTCTTCTGAGTTATCGGCAATCATTCCGAATACTCAGGGACCTTCAACTATACTTCCTCTGTTATATTTTCGTTTACCAAATTTGAATTTTTGTGTTCAGAAATACGTCTAGAATTCAAAAATAAAAATTGGTCATATTTTTTCACTTTTCTACATTTTTTCTATATGGATAATGAAAATGATGCATTTCCGCGGGAACATTTTGGCGTTTCTGTGTTAAGAGAAATGTCTATACTTCACAGCAAAAAAATATTTTTTATGTAATTGATTTCCCTTTTTCTAAAGTCCACAAAATTTCCTTTATAATGAAAATGATGCATTTCCGCGGGAAAATTTTAATGTTTCTGTGTTCAGAGAGACCTCTGAATGCTATTTGTTATTTGTTTTTTTTTTATTAGCTGATTTCCCTTAAACGAAACTTGACCCAAAATGTATTAATAATGACGTATTTTTTTATTTCGCAATTAATGTATTATAAGTTATCAAAAGGATAACCATTTGACCAGTTTGCCTGTATAAATAAATATTCATCAAGGGTATCAATATTTTTCGGCTGATATATTTTCGAGTCATGTTAAATTGCAGCAATTAAAATAATCTGAATAAGATATAAATGAAGAGAAAAACTAACAAACAATTGTTTTTTTTTCTATTTAAAATAGAATTATGAACCGAAATGAACTAATAAATAATATGTTGAAAGACTACAAGACACAATTAGTGACAAGTTGTCATGTTCTATGAATACACATTTCTATAAAAAAAATATTAGTCTTTCAGAAAGAATCACATGGTTACTGGTCTTATCAGCGAAATTATTATTACGGAATAATATTTTTATTACTCTGTTTGTTTCTGCATTATCTAAATCAATCATGGCCTAACAGAATGACAGAGTATTTTTGATATATTTGGGTTTAAATAGAAGGTCAAATGGAAATCTCGTGTTCATGAAATAATAAAATTAGAAATGTCGTATGATTAAATGATAATATTGGAATAAAAACGTGATTTCTTTTAATCATCTATAGAAAGCGTCGATTTGATTTATTTTTAATACGTTATCCTTATCAATATAAAAAATTTACCTGATACGTGAACTTCCTCATGTGACATTGATCAAATTATGTTTTAAAAAGTTTAAAAACTTAAAATTTCACTCTACTTTTTCTATTGGCTAGCTGAGGATAAATAATGAAAATAGTAAACACAAAATTGTAGTAAAATATTTTTAGTTTCGGAGGTTTACAAAAATTTATAAGATGAAATGTTTTATTTATATAGAAACTACGGAGGAAACAAATCAGGACGATATGTTTGGTATTTGTAGCAGTACTATTCGAGTTTATTTTTACGCGATTATAAAAGTATGGCGCATAATTTTTCAAACGAAGAAATGGACATGATGCGGGGAATCACATAAAAATTCAGTGGCTGCAGCTCATTTTTATGACCAAAGGTTTCCCCAAAAATATCATTTACCTACGGTGGTGCTCTTTATCTACAATGTTTGCGTAATAATTTACCGGTACTCCTCGAAGAAGTTAATCTTAACAGACAGCATATGTGGTTTCTTCACGATGGTGCTCTACCACATTTTGCCCGACTAGTGCGACAATATTTGTGTTTCCTGGACGATAGATAAGTTGAGGTGATACAATTGGGTAGTCTCCTCGATTACTCGACCTAAATCCGCTTGACTTTTATTTTTGGAATCACATGAAAACTATGGTATTGAAAATCATAGCTGAACTGTAAAAATTCTTTGCAGACAAGAATGGAACGTCATGTAAACAAAAATCAGCAATTCCAACAGATGATTTTGTTTTTGGTTAAGAGAGTTTAGACATCGGATACTGCTAGTATTGCTGACTGAGACGAGAAATCTTGCAAAATTTGAAAGAGTCGTCTTGTAAGGCAAGATAAGAAGTTATTTAAAGACTTGTTCGAGTTCGACGTTGTAAGATCATGTCTTGTGTTATCTTGCGAGAGTACAAATTTCTTGTCTCGCAATTTTGAAAGACTCCTGCATATTTCTCTCTTGCATAAAAGTAAGAAACATGGAATGAATTTGGTAACAGTGGTGGTTACTCTCGGTCGGCTCGGTTCCTCTCTAAACTCACACGTAAATATCGATATGGTCGATCGTCGATTGGTAGACGTTATAAAGTATAGAAATGGCCAGTTTTACATAATAAATTATAAGTAATAGACGAAACAGACGAAACAGAATCGGAGCTCTTTCAGTCACTCAATAAACTTTCATTTTATTTTTTTTTCACTACTAGCCTATAAGCCCACCATTGTCGACCTATCTTTGACACGTAAACTTCTATCATTTTGACCTGGGTGAATAATGATGACCTCTATAACCAAGGTAAATAATGAAAATGACAGTAATTTTGACACTTGACAGTTATAGAAGTAGAGAACCACAGCACGCAGATCGTAGAGGTTATGAAACACGTTTTTAATAGATAGAAAATATCCAGAACGTGTGAACAGATAATTATCAGTACCACGAACTTATCGGAAATAATAGCTGTGCAATTGTGGCATGTCATATTGATATCTGCTCCTCCAATGTTGAGCGACGTAGTAATGGCACCAGTAGCATTATCAGCTTGATTTTTGGGCACGGAGTGTCTTGGGGAAAACGAAGTGCTTAGAATTTTACTCGGAGTCGGCGAATTGGGTGAAATATCACACTCAACAGTGGCACTAGTAATAGTTACAGAGGCAGAAGGAGCGACAATAAGGGTCGGTTGTATAAAGTTTTTGAACTCAAGTTTAATGATAAACTTTAAATCAAAGGCAAAATCAGGTTGTATAAACGTTAAACGTCGATCAAATTGTAGTTTAAACTGACTGACCGATCTCGGCCGTTTAACCAAGTGAACTGCAGTTCAACGGTTTGACACTTGACAAGTGATTATAAACTCGAATATTGAATTATACATTTTTGAGTATTTTTCTGCGTTTTGTTACGATGGACTAGGCTAACCCATAACAGATGATAAAGGGTTTTAGTAAATGCTGTCTTACATCCTTGTGTCAATTTAGAGAACAATAATCAAATCATTTTGTAAAGTGAAGGGAAATTGATTTTTTGCAGCGATTGCGTTTGTTATAAAGAGTTATTACCTATATCTGTAGTTTATTTATGGAAGCATCCTAAAAAATCCAAGAATTTTTAGTTGACTCCACTTGAAGCAGAAACTGAGAATGTAAACCATTTTGTATTTAATTATTTATTATAACAGTTAATTATAAGATATTAAAGAAAAATATTATTAAAAAACTCCACACGTATCATTACTTTGTCTTTATTTTTCTGCAATAGCAATGAATTAAAATAGATGGGAGAGAAATACCCACTACTACTGTAAGTAAGTTAGATGAAACATGGATAAAACACTATATAATTTATTATTTAAGTAACATATATCCTAAAGAGAATGTTAAAGATATCTACAGTAAAACAAAACTCAAAAGGTAGAATATAACCTTACAAAATTGGACAAAGCAAGCCTCACTTCTACCAACTTCGGTAATGCATAGTTCAGCTGAACTACACATTAGTTTCGTTTATACAACACACATGTAAATAAACCAGGTTCAAAATTTGAACTAAGTTCTATTGAACGGCAGTTCAGGTACTTTTTATACAACCGGCCCTAAATGACGGCGACGTTTGAACACCTTGAACCATTCCGGTAATGCGTCTCTTCTGCTATCTCTGAAGATCGCCACCCACCGTGACGTTTTAAGGTCAATACATCGCCCCCATTTTCAGCCAGTGTGGTAGCTGAAGTTCTGTGAAAAGCATGACCGGTGTAATTCTCATAACACAGCTGGAATGACATGCACTAGTGCCTTAAAGTAAATGTCAGATTGTGATGGTAAATTTGCAATACATTTAATTTGTATTTTCTTTATTAACATGAATACTTATTTTTTACTGGGTAGATATTGTGGGTGTAATTCAACGCTGGTTGGGGCTTTAGTCCACAGAGTAGTTAGTTTGACACAATATTATTAACCTAAAAATATACAAAAAGGTAATATTTATATTACAATTCACACAATTTGAAAAATTAAATCCTTCCACAATTCTATCACTATCAACTGAAGCGACCACATTCCTAGTTGGCGTTTGAGCACACACAACGTTTAAAAGTGACAAATCTAAAGCTTTCAAACTTTTCGTAAATGATGAATACAACAATGGTTGCCACAATGGTTACTATATATCATTAGCAAGTGCCCACTTCGAAAATTTGATATAGTGTCTACGATGCTATTTAAAACTTAACGTATTTATACCCGGGTTCATTCTTTTTCGCTGCGCTCATTCTGCAAATTTTTACATGCGTACTTTAAAAATGCACTTAAACAAATATAAACAATAATAAATACGTGTATAATAAACAGAATTGCAATATTTATTTTTTCAGCTAAAATATTATCCGTTCTTGTCTTGTTTCGCAAGTAAAACAAGACAAAATTGCCAAGTCTAACCATTAGAACAATTTGTACCGTTTAGAAATCATAAATCCAATAATAACTAAATGGATGTTTTTCTGTACAAACAATTAGATTAGAAAAACATTTCGAACATCTTCTGCATTTTGTGTAGGCAGAATTATAAATTATTTACTACATCACATCCCTACTTATTACTCAAATATGCAGTACTCATTTAAGTTGTTATAGAAATATCTAGGTATTCTCGATATTCTTAATCCTGGATAAAACAACAAAGCCATAAATGTGATAAGCTGTGAAATATCAAATAATACTACAAACTGGAAAAGAATAAAATTCTTTAACAATAATAAATTAAATTTTAATCATTCATACTATTCAACACAATATATTGATTAAGTTTATCAGTATTACGCTGTAAATTATCAGCTGAAAACATTATAATGTCCATGATGATTAAACTAATTCGTAATAAAACACTATAATTATGCTTAATTGAATAAATTATAGTTTAAAAAAACTAAAAAAACACGCTTTAATAGTAAACCGAACTAAAAAGTAGAAAATAATTTTGAAGTATCAAGAGTTTGTTACAGCAATAGAAAATTCCGACAATCAATTACGACTAATTAATTGGGAATAAGATTAAATTAGAAATTAAATTATTAATAAAATAATTCAATTATAGTAAAAAAAGCGTGGGGTGCAATTTACTATATTTTCATAATGACTTTATTTTTATAAATAGCTGCACTACTGAAATAATGGTAACATTTAATATTAAGCACCCCACGCTTTTTTTTACTATAATTGAATTATTTTATTAATAATTTAATTTCTAATTTAATCTTATTCCCAATTAATTAGTCGTAATTGATTGTCAGAATTTTCTATTGCTGTAACAAACTCTTGATACTTCAAAATTATTTTCTACTTTTTAGTTCGGTTTACTATTAAAGCGTGTTTTTTTAGTTTTTTTAAACTATAATTTATTTTCTTAATTTTTAGTCTCAAAACAATAACAAAAGTAATTATAATTAAGAGCCTTAATTTTTAAAATATCTTATATTTGACAATAAATCTAAATTCATTTCATTCATGTTTACGTAATCTTTCCATTTCATATAGTTTTTCTATACATTTTTTTTTCTCCAGTCTCCTCTTTCTTTGTGTTATAGTTTCATTTTTCATTTTTGTTTGTTTCTATAAAATATGCAAATTAAAATTTTTGTCAACGTTCTCGTATCAAAATCTTTTTTTTTCTTTCTAATTTTACAAAATTTTAGAATCAAAACTTTCTTCAAAATTCTTGGCAAAATTTTCAAATCAAAATTTCTTTGAATTTGAAAATTTACGCTCTTCAAATTTTTAAAATTCAATGTCTTTTTCAAAATTTTTTCTAAATTTTTGGATTTTAAAATTTTTCAATTGAAAATTTTTTCCAAAAATTTTTATTTGAATTTTTTTATAAATTATCAAATTTTTATTTATTTCTAAAATTTTTTAAATTTGATTTTATCATGTAATTCCACAATCCAAAATTATTTACAAAATTTTGTATTTAGAATTTTTTTTTTAATTTTGAATTCTGTACTTTTTCGAAATTTTTTAAATCAAAATGTTTATTTGAATTTTGTTATAAATTATCAAATTTTTATTTATTTATAAAAATTTTTAATTTAAAATTAGGCGAAAACCGAAAACTAATTCTGTCAGGTCGCCATCTATACGTGAAAAGCAAGAGCACGAATCTATTACAGTCCCCTGCCCCTGCCTTGCCTGCTTGGAAACAACACTGATGGATTGTATACACTTAACCTGCAAAGTAATCTAAATAGTTTTTATTCTGATGATCCTAGTCAGGACATTAGAACAAAGTTATTAAATAATTGTATTGTCATCAGTCCTTGACCCCTGTGCAAATTTTCAAGCTGATCAGACTTCTTGAAATTGGTGAAAATTACGCTGAAAGATTCCGTTACATACATACATACATACATACATACAGGTGAAGCTAATATAAGCGTGTTAAAAAAGCTCATACCAACGGATAAAATATTTTTGATATTTAGGGTATTGCAATAATTTTCAAAATGTTACTTTTTTAATATCTGCACATATCAATGATATGCCAACCAAATTTAGTATGTCAAAATTATTTACTTTAGGTTTTTTAAAAGGAAATGTCCCTGGAATAAGTATATAGGTACATATGAAAATAATAATTAATTATGATGCTTTCACTTTAGTGCAACCGGACCGCATATTCTAATACTGCAATTTAATAATTAACAACAACTCATATCATCACTTAGTAATGGAATTATATATTTTAACGAATAATTAACAACTTACTTTAATCAAACTACATGTTTATCTACCACTATATCCGCTATGAAGCGAAGCAAACAAGAATGCATACATTTTTCTTATGGTCTTGACGCATTTTTGAAATACAGGAAGTGTAAAATAATTTTTAATATCCGTATCACGACGTGCTTTTAAAAAAATTGGTTATGTATGGGGTAAATGATAACTTAATTAGGTTGATTGTTTTTTACTGGCAAAACCGTACATTTCAAGTCAAATATCATGGATTGTTTTCAGAAGTGTATAATGCAAATTCAGGGGTTCCGCAAGGTTCCAGTTTGGGCCCACTGCTATTCTTGTACTTTATTAATGATCTTCCTGAATGTCTTTGTTACTCCGACTGTTTGATGTTTGCTTAAAGTGATAAATGACTGTGTTCTGCTGCAGCTTGACATGGGCTCTGTACTGCGCTGTAGTCGCTTCATTTTCAATATTTCCTTTACTCGTAAAAATAAGGTTATTAGATATGCATATAAGATGGATGGTACTCAGTTAATTGGTACTCGTAATGATAAAGATCTGGGAGTTACTATAGACAGTGCAATGTCATATAAACTTCATTTCGATAAATTTATTATATCAGATGCTTATAAAGCTCTTGGTTTCTTATGAGGGAATCCCATAATCTACAGAATATTCAGACCCTAATTAAATTGTACTGTACATTTGTTAGACCAAAGCTTGAATATGGCTCATTGTTATGGCACGGTCAGCCCAAAAAATATATTGAGCGGGTTGAAAATATACAAAAGAAATTTTTAAGGTATTTATACTTCAAGAAATACAATAGACCACCAGATTTTACGACCATAAGAACTAACTAACTATGTCGAGAATTCAAAATTAACTCTCTTTATCACCGTCGTATTATTTCCATATTGCTATTTGGTTATAAAATTTTAAATTATTTTATTAATGCGCCAAATCTGCTGTCCCGTGTGTATATTAATGTTCCTTCCAGAGATACCCGCCAATACCAGTTACTGCATATTTCGATACGTAAAACATCACGTTCTCCTCTTACAATTATGTACCAGTTAATTAATAAAATCTCATCATGTGACTCCATTGACCTGTTTTCTCCCCAAAAAATATTTCTAAAAGAAATCAAGAAAATTTTTTCTATAGATAATTTGCTATAAATTAATATTAGTTTTTTGTGCGTGACTTGTTGCTGAAGCAACTGTATGGGTGTTGTTCGCCCTTCTTGAATAGTGCTTTGTATTCTAGTTTATTACCTTTTTATTCTAGTGTTTACCTTAGGTAGTGGCATGTTATGTAATGTAATTTATTATAATAATTATTTCCCTGTAATTAGGTACCCATGCCTTTTGGGAAAATAAATAAATAAATATTGTGGTTCAGAATCATAAATATCGGTTAACTAAAAATAAGAATACAAAGGAACTAGACTATCCGACATTAATAAAATTCGTTTACTTTTAATTTAAAATTTTAAAAGAATGAATAATGATCGAGCACTCACACGAGAATATTTTTGGCAAATGAT
Source organism: Monochamus alternatus (assembly GCA_037114965.1). Lineage (NCBI taxonomy): Eukaryota > Metazoa > Arthropoda > Insecta > Coleoptera > Cerambycidae > Monochamus > Monochamus alternatus. The sequence goes on along the minus strand of CM073429.1, from coordinate 76,135,042 downwards.
GAGATGTGCACAGCCAACTATTTTTTACAAGTACAATAGTTTTCCCGTATTTCTATAAATAATAATTGGATCAACCAACATTTTCTACAACAGAGTCGTGAGTACGTATATAAAAAACAAGACCTTTACCCCTGTCTCCAAATCCAATATTTGTACAATACGTAAGACGACCGTTGGATTTTCTACGTGTCATACCTAAGTAAAAATATATATAAATATCCGTTTTCACAATATAAATTTAGAAATATATTAGAAACAGATATAATTTCTATTTATTAGCTTTTCCGCTAACTCTAAAAGATGGAATTTAATGTTTTATATACCACTGTATAACTCAAATATAAGTTGTTAAATTGTTCGAAGAGACACGTTTGTCGATGTATAGGTTTGTACCTGAATCTGTGTAAATCTATAAATAGTTGAACAAATAGCATTATCATGTCAATCAGTCAATGATGCCTCTAAAGAATAAATAGTGAAAGTCTTAACTTAAATGCAAGAAGCTTAAAATAAAAATAAAATAAAAAATCGTTTGCAATAATAATGACACTCTTTAAAATGAATTTTCCGTTTTTTTTTTTGACCTACTGACGTATTTATAATGAAATCTACTTTCAACTTTTAACATTAGTTCTTAGTTGTTTCACTCACCAATAAAGATTTAATGAAATTTCTACTCAGAACTTCCAGAAGTTCAAAAACTGTTTTGTGGAAGTGCCATTATTATTGCAAAAGTATGTACATTACTGTGCATTGTAATACAATATCTTGATGGATTTTTTGCTCTCCAATTAGAGAAGTTCATAAATAATTTGAGCATTATCAAATTAAAAAATAAAATATCATTACTTTTAGTTTCATGTACCCTATCGGAAATGTACAGTGAGTGTTGCATAAGTGTATACAGAAAATTCAGAGACACTTTTCTTGGCAAAGGGGGTTCTTCATATAAAACTTTTTAATTGGGACTTTCTGTAGTAACTTTTTAGAGGAGAAGGTTCTGTAACAGGAGTAAAATCGGCTCTTCCAATTTTTCTAAAAAAAACAGTTGAATATAAGCAAGTAAGGAACGTAATACTTATAAAATGATATACTGACATATTTCCCGTTTTGCTGGTTTGCTATAATGAGGCGAAATAAAACACCCCTTCCATATTTAGTTTACAAACTTTGTTATACTTTCAAATTTCTTAATCGAAATGAAATTCTAAGGTAGCTTTGTTTATTCAGAAACTTTTTTGTCCTTTACGAAAATGTCATATTCCTAATTAAAAAAAATAGAACGATGCATATCATCAACTTTTAAGTTTTTGTACAATAAATAATATGGAGTTTACAAATAACAGGAATATTTTCTCATGCCACCTGCAAATATTCAAAAGTACAGTCGTTTGCAATAATGATGACACTCATTAAAGTGAATTTTGCGATTTCTTTTGAACTGCTGACGTATTTTTAACATTAGTTATTAATTGTTTCACTCGCCAATAGAAATTTAATAGAATTTCTACATTGATCTTTCAGAAGTTCAAAAACTGTTTTGAGAGAGTGTCATTATTATTGCAAAAGCGTGTACATAAGTAATATGAATATAGATCGACAGAAAGCGGTTTAACCGAGGGTCTAACCAACGAATATGTAGGTACAAAAATACGCATTTTTGAAAATTTTACTGTACATTAAATATTGCTATAAAATAAATTCACTTTTGTATATAAGTATGTATATGAAAATAATTGTTAAAATGTGGGGTTAGAATAGCAAAATAATGTGTGGCTTACAAACGGTTTTTAAAAGTTATTGTTATATATTAAAATCAAAAAAGCAATGTGTCACAAACCCAATTCAATTCATATACATACAAAAAGATTAACAACTTTACTAATACTGGTCACCTTAAATATTCCACGCCTCCATATCAGCTATCACAATCATTGTGATTTGTAATACCTTACGTAATTGAACACAATAAATGATGTTCCTATAATAACCACAACATGTGTAAATGCAACTGATCTGAGATAATATTATATCAGAATATAGAATCTGATGCATATCTCAGTATGTAAAACCTACATTACAAATTCCTAATACGCGTATATAAAATCTAAAATACCTAATGAGATGTTATCACAGTTAAAAATTTTATTTACATCTCAATTTATGTGTCTAATTTTAAAAGCTATGGAAATACTAGTAATGAATCATCGGCTACACAAATAATGATAACTAAAATTGTCATGTACGTACATTTAAATTAGATGACACCCCCTTTTAGAAATTCGTAGAATTTCCTAATTAAATTTTGCGCAAGCAAGACTGGGTTAGTCCCGTTTCGAAAAGACAATTTATTTTACAGATGGAGTTATTACAAATCAGAAGTTCGCTCATGGTAATTGCTGTACATTTTTCAGTTTTTTTTGTTTTAAACCCTATAAATAAATTCTATGTATGCCACTGTTTGGTTACAATGTCGTTTAATTAAGTAATATTACCACTGTTAAATACAGTAAAGGTATCTACTCATATTTATTTAGTGTCTACATTGATTATAAAATCATCAGACTGTCTGGAATAGGTGTTGCACTTTATCTTGCCTCCAATTTCAAAAATCAGGAAAGAAATCCTTACTAAGATTTGTTTTGTGCATTAAGCTCTATCTTGAGGAATATTTTTTTCATACCTACATAATGTGCTATCTAATTAATATGATCGCGTCAAATCGAACAAAATGACTTTTTAAAAGTGACCGTAATATTTACAATATTTCGAGAAATTACCATTCTTCATCGCTTTGTTTCAAATTAGCTGTATCAAATACTATGGAAGTTAAAGAATTCATTTTAATACAAGGAACAGTTCGACTATTCATTGTATTAAAATAAATTCTATCCGTCCTGTATATTTTTACATTTTCTAGTACAGAATTTTATTCTCTGTCGATCCATATTACATTTCCATATACCTATCTATCTTACTTTCTGTGGATTTTTGTTAAAATTAAGTGAAAGCGTCATCGTCTTGCCGAAATTATTATTTTCTGAAATATTGTAAATATCTCGAAAACTATTGTCTGAAGCTATTTATTTGGCAAAAACCCAATCAACCTAAAGAAAAATCTCGAAAACTCTTCTCTCATTGAAATAACGTGAGGAAACCAAAAATTTAAACAAAATTATATCATGCCATTTGTGGATAGTTTAACACTCATAAGCTGCAGAAAATAACAATAGCAATAACCAGAACCGTTATTTACGCAATTGTGAAATTAATAGAATAATTTTACTTCGTAATTTAGTAGAATTATTTATAGTTACTCTGAACAAATCATATTAGTCATGTTTCAACAACTTCCACTTATTTCTGCGAACAAATAATCATTGATAAATTCTTATTAGCAAATAAAGAACCCAAAGCTAACAATGATAGGTCACACTATGTTGAGGTGTGATCATCGGCGCAACTAGAGGAAGGAATGAGGGGTACTAAGACTGCTAAGCACCGCCACAGTAAATAATTTTCAATTAATAAATAACTGACAAAATGAACTAAGAAAAGCGTGTATTCTAATATAAAAGCTGTAAGCTGTAAGAACGTTCTTAATGAAGAGAATAAGAAATTAAGCTTTATAATTTTTTCTCCACAATATTCTTACAATTTTAATAAGTGTTCTATATGTGTAAAAGACACCAGATTATAAAACAAAAGTGTTCTTGATGCCGTATAACATGCACTAAAAGCAACCAAAATAACTGACGCTAACTGACTGAGATTTTACTACAGAACATAGTCTTCTGTATATACAGGGTGAGTCAGTCATAATGTCATTAATTTTAAGAGGAGATAGGGAATAATGAGTATAATGCGAATACGCGATTAAGAAAACTCTAAATGCATATTTACGCCAAAAAAAAATATTTTCAAATCATTATTTAAACCCCCTTTTCAGACTGTCACTGACCGCTCACAGCCTTGGTCGTTTACAGCTCACAGTTCAACTTGATGCCGACCTGATGCACTGTTGCCAAGTTGAAATATTTTTCTAGTACCTACGTACCTAGGTTTTAGACATCACAAATAAATGGTTGTACTGGCTGTTTTAGAATATCATTTTTTCTTGCTCAGTTCAACTTCAGCCAATAATAATTTAAAATGTTAATATCCAATGAAATCAAATAATAATAATAATCAAATAATTCTATTAAAAATTGCAAGTAACGCGGTCCACTCAGGTTTTCCGGTAGAAAATACGGTCCAATCAAATGATACCCGTACACTCCTGCCCATACGTTGACAACAAATCGCATCTGAAAGCTAAACCGACAAGTAGCGTGTGGATTTTCCTCTGAGCAAATGTAGCTGTTATGACTGAAATTAGCTTAGTTATATTGAAATCACAATATAAGTTATCGAGAGTGAATCTTGACCTACCGTATTATTAGGTCAATAACCTAGTTACCTAGTTTTTGTACTGTTATTTAACGACAAGTAAAACTATTTTCTTAAATCTAGATACATGAATAAATTTATCTTAAATATTGATTTGTTTGTTAATAAAAACAAATATAGATAATAAATAAATGTTTTCGAATGTTAGGTTATTACAGTTTAATAATTTTGATATTACATTTTCACTACGTTTTACAAATAAATATGAATTTTAGTATTACTCGTAAGTACAATTAATTATTCAGTTTGTAGTTACGTACATCTAGCCTAGAAACATATTGTTTTTTAAGTAGTATGGTACAAACCTGTTTAAAATGCCAGTTCGAGTAAAACTGCACTCCTCCATCCATAGCACTTTATTAATAAAATTAGGGTCAACGGACGCAGTTTCACAGAACCCGTATAGCGAAGGCACTTACACAAAGTTTGCGCACATTCTCTGTATAACACTACCATTTCCGATATTTGGAATTTGTAAAATTATGCATTGTGAATTTACGATGAATACGCGAGACCGACCTTGTATTCTCTCCATCCCCCCTCCAAATATGTGGCATGATCTACAAATTTGGAGGGAAAGAAATGCGGGAAATGCAGAAAGTGCTAAATGGGGGTAAATTTAAATGACACGTTGAAGTGTTAGACGATATTATATATGTAAACATGATGTGGCAACGATGTTTAATCCGGCATTCGATTGTCGTATGGGTGCGTCATCAGAAAGTTCGTAGCGTATCAGGAGCGTCGTGTTAGCGATTTTTATAGGGTGATTTATTTATTTTTTTAAAGGTCGAGTAAAAATGTTTTTTTTTCGATTTTCTGTATAGATATCTTTTTGGCTAAATTTTCAGGCGTCCCCATTATCTTTTTTACTTTTAAAGTAAGAAAAAATCAATTCCGTACATAAATTTCGAATAAAGTTTCGAATACCAACATCATTTGAAATTTATTATTTAATATAATGGGAACGCAAAAATGTTTGATTATAATTTCTTCCATTTAGTAAAAGATAATATTTTTTATGATTACCAAAAATATGACAACAATACGCAGCATAAATGTACATGCAATACAGTAAAAATGCGTTGTAATTATTAACAATGTAGCAATTTTTCTGTTTATAGAGCAGTTTTGAATTTGCTTAGTATTTAATATTCTATATGTAATAATAAAAAAAATATATACCTAGTATATTTTGTTTTGTTGTTGTATTGAGTGGCATACAATAAAATAATAGAAACATTTTTAATAACAAAATAAATGGGACCCCGCTGTAAACAGACCTACAACAGATCGACCTACGAAGATGCATTGTTTATTTTGTTTTACAAATGTATATTATTAATCGGTGTGTTTTGTAACTTTTGCAGTGTTCAAAAAGGTACTTCAGGTGAATAATAGCTATTTATGATATACGTGTTAAAAGTAAAATTTTATTTCGTGAGTGAAGATGATTAAAAAACGAGCGTAGCGAGTTTTTTAACTTTACGAACAAAATAAAATCACTTTTAACACGTATATCATACAACATTTTTTCTACAAAACAATCGGAAGAACTTTAAACTCAATAAAAATAAGAAATCAAAAAATACCACACAGATCGCAATGTTTATGAACCAAAATTTTCCTAGCAACCAGTGCTTTTGATTTACTTTTAACACGCGTGTTAAAAGTAAGCCCACTTTTAACAGTTTTGTAGAAAAATACTTTTTCTCCACAATCATCGGACTTATAATCGGACTTTGATTCACTCATATGAACCATCTAAACCAACTAAAAAAGTGATACTTTATCCGTTAGTGAAATAAAGTAACTTTATTTGACTAGTAGAATAATGAAAAAAGTAATAAACCTATAAGAAATCAGATATTAATTTATTTACTTATCATTAACATTTACATTTATAGTAATAAATATTTCGGTTTTTATTTTGTCACATTTAACTGGCTTTCCGTTAATAACAACCCTTGCAGCATTGTTGCTATTATTTTCAGAATACGTAACATCTGTTGAAATTTGTGAACAATTTGCAGAAGTTACGGATGTCTCTTCTTGTAAAGAACAGCTATATTTTCCTTGAATTTTCCTTGCAATATCAAGTTTGTGTTTCACTGAGTACTAAGAAATATCAAGTTGTGCAAATATTGATTGATTCTTATAATACTCTTAAAGGACTTCTACTAGGCAACTATAAAATAAAAATGCTTATAGAACAAATTTGCTCTAAGAACATTCTTATAACTTTGTAATATAACAGTTCTGTTCTAGGATATGAAATTGGGTTATTTACAACATTTACAATTGCAAATGGCATTTTTGGTGCTTTTTTAAAACATTTAAGACACTGTCTTGCTTTATAGCCAAAGACGTGTGTTGGGGTAAAAATGAAGAAAAATTCCTTATATTTTATATACGCTTATGGCTTGACACTTACGTACGTATTTTTTTATTTAAATAAATTATATAATTTTAAAAATTTTCAGTTTACTTCCAGTTATTTACTAAATATAGAAGCATAAACTTGAGATTTATTGTACAATATCAAGATGGAAATGAAGAAATCATTTGTGGACCAATTTCCAAGCATAGAGCAAAAATTAAAATTTTTCAAAACAAAAAAATACGGATTAAATAAATTCTCAATTTGATTTTATAACCACATTCTTTCCTAGTATTTCTGAATCACCCTGTACATTATATTTTCACTTTTGAACAATATGTTATTAAATTTTATATGCAAATTTCATATTGTTTGACTAGTAATTTATTGCTTTGTTTGTAGTAATTTATAATACACTTTTGTTAGGAGCTTTTGTTTAAACTTTACTCTTTGATTCATTATAGCTTTTGATTTAGGATTAGTGTAGGAATTTTATTGAATTTATTTGTTTACATGGTGTTACTTGCATGGATTATAAATAAATTTAATGAAATAAACGCATTTTGTTATTCCCTTGTAGTCATCATACAAGTAAACAACTACATTTTAGTGAAAATATATGGCTTTCTTGTTAATATATAGAGTGATTCACATAACTGAGAGAGAACTTTTTTCATTTTACATATAAGTACAATTTGAGGAAATGTGGTTTGATGTGTACTGTTTCGTCTCAAAGTGTAGAATAATTAAAAATGATTTAATTAGATTAAATGTGCTTACTAATCCTAAAATCGGTGGTTCGATTTCCGATAGGGTCAACTGTTTTTTAATATTTTCAGATTTTTTTAATGAAAAATGTTATATTTATCAAATAGATGCTCTCTGAGGTTTGTTATACATAGTGTTTTGCAGAACTAGACCAGACACAAATTAAAAGCGTCCTTTTTCATATTTACTTATTGAAATCTTTTGATAAAAATATATATTTAATAATTACTATTTTCTACATTCTGTTTAACAAAACTGGACTAGATTTTTTACTTTTTTCATGATGAAACATTTTATACAGGGTGATTCAGAACCTATCAGGGTGTAAAAAAAATCAGTTCCAATGAACCAAAGTTTGAAAATGATTTAAAAATACACTTTTGCATGGCACTGAAAACAAACTAGTTCATTGTAAAATGACCTTGTGCAAGGCAAAGCAATCAGTTAGCGACCGGCACGGCGGCAAAGTGTAATAAAAATGAACGGGGAAAAAATTTAATGAATTTCTCAAGGAAAGAAATAATGAAAATCTGTTATACAGGGTGTTCCAGAATGATGGTCAAATATTTTACCCGTGTATTCCACATGCCATTTTAGAGGGGATCTTCATATAAAATTTTTCAATTTGGGTCCTCCCTGTTGAGATATTCGAGTCTCAAAATGGCGGAAAAAATAGTTTTTTTATTTTTCTTTAATAACGGTTACACTTAGAAATTTAAATTTTGGTACACATTATCAGCTAGTCAAAAGCTATTTTATGGTGGTGTCTATTCCTTCGGTCATGTTTCTGGAGGGCGGGAATAATCAACCCCTAGATTTATTTCTTTCAGAACTTTTTCCTGCAGTGACCGATTTCAACAAAACTTGTTTTTTAAATACTACATATAATTTTACTACTTTTTTTCCTTCAGGTACTCTCGAATATTTTGTTGGAATAAAAGTGCCATCCATGATGCTTTAATTGGCTATTGAAACTCAGAAAACTGATGTTCAAGTCTCTCATGAGGCTACTACTCTAGCCGAACAGCTATAAGATTTCAGCTTCATAGTTTCATTAGTTGTTTGGTATGACATACTTTTTCAAATAAATATCGGAAGTAAATCTCTACAATCAACAGACATGGATCTCGGTAAATGTACAGAAATGTTGAAAAAATGCTGCAATTTCTTGGAAAGCTATAGATATACAGGCTTTAAAAGCGCTATTTTAACTGCGAATGAATTGGCCGAAGAACTAGAAACTGAACCTGTGTTTAGAGCTACAACAACAATTCGACGTGTTAAGCGTCAAGCTGGTGAAATTACACGCGATGACCCTACAACTTCTCCAGAAAAAAAAATTGAGGTTCAATTTTTCAAGTGTCTTTTGGACATTACATTAATTTCAATCAATGAAAGGTTCGAACAGTTAAATAAGTACTCGGAATCTTGGTCCTTTTTGTACAATATTAAACAGATTCGGGAAAAACACGACCTTGTCAAACTCTGTGGTGATCTCCAATTAAAATTAACTGTAGGCTCTACATCAGACATAGATGGTTGTATGTTGTGTGATCAACTCGTAAGTCTGAAACTTGATTGAAACAGAATTTATTGGCCCCGCAAAAATTTCACCTGTTTCGAGTTTTAAAAGATAATAAGGTCCTCAAATAGGAAAGACATCCGGAAAGGCAGCAATTATTACTTCATCTCCTTATAAGAATGAATTAGAGACATAAATAATATGTCTTCAAAAAAGGTTAAAACCGTAAAACGTAACGTTTTAATGGATTCGTTATGCGAAACTGATCAACCGTCCTGTAGTGGTCTCAATAAACGTCAGTCAACGGGATCAAAATCAAAGAAAGTGGCATCACAAGATTCTTCTTCAGAAAAAGATTCCCTAAGTTTAACCGATAATTCTTCTAAAGATGATGATATGGAAGATTTGACGACAAATACACCACATGAAGAGGATGCCATTTCTTTTTATTGCGACATTTAAAGAATATGTTTATATATTATTGTATCTTTCCTAGCACATTTAAAAAGCAGTTGTATTTGTGTTTTTTTTAATATTTTGAAATAAAATACCTTGACTTTCAATTATTTCTAAATTACCTGCTTTATATATTTCAACTCTTCTTATCCCATATTAGGGACATGTCCTATTCCATATTAGGTACTGATTCCATATTAGGTACAAAATGTCACCTTTGAAATTTTGCATTAAAAATGGCCCATTTAATGACCGATATGTTTTTAATATAAAAGTGCGATAAAGAAAACTATGACATCAAAAACTAAATTTTTTATATGAAAAAAACCAAATGGTATTCCATATATGGCGCTTCTCTATAATTGAATCTCGTGTATGATGCATCACACTGTTGTTTCAGATAGACCTGCATCTCTTCCACGAATTAAATTTCCCGTATCACGCCCGCCTTGCACTACCGCGGTAAAAGTAGCTACATTTGGTGCATGTCTACTGGGAAATCGCTCTGCGTACAGACGAGAAGCTGCTAAAGCATTTTGTTTTACTTCACCATAAATTCAAACGATATTCATCAACCTCGAGTTTGATAAGTTGTAAATCACCCTGTATATATATGTACTAACCAGCGCGGAGAGCATGCCCGCGGCCCTAGTGCCTTAGGTACGAGAAACAGGCCTGCCTTTCTATTATTAAAAATAAGATATGTGACAAAGAAAAAAAAACAGTAATAAAAAAATTTGAATTTTAACAAAAATGAGGATATATAAATATAATACACTAATACATATTTACATGCATCACCTTGAGTGAAAAAAAGTATTTTTAGACCAATCATTTGGCGCTTAGCCCTCATGTTCGTGTCTGCTTTATTTTCAAGGAAGCCAACTGGCATCTATTCAAAAGGACAAAGGTAAGACAGGCTAGTCAACTGGCAGAAATCCACGATTAGGGTATCCGCTCGTCTTAGTCACCGTTGATTTAGTTCATTAAAAATGTAATACGCAGAACTACAAAGTGTTACTATGATAATTTGCATTAATAAATAGAACACCTCAAATATAATTCCCAAAATAGCTTGCGCCAATATGTATAATTTGTCAAAATTATTTCCTAACTAAGCTAAAAATTAACTGAATTTCTTTCATAAATAATAATATTTAATATCCTTAACACGAATGCTATACAAAGTTTTATTCATAAAAACATCACAATCATATTTGTGTACTCAGAATTATTGGAATTTAATTAAAAAATAATCGCACGACTTGATATTTCTTAGTATTCAGTGAAACCTGGTAGGTTTTGTTGCTTTTGTAAGTTGTTTATTATCAATTATTTAATAAACAGTTCTATCCGAATCTGGTTAAAAAGCAAAAAAGTAATTTTGGTCCTATGGTTGTTTTTTAAGAAGCTCAAGAAGCAGTTTTCCATTTATTGCCAGCAAAATTCAGGGAACATTACAAAACAGTGTTCGCTGATTTTAATGAATGGAGGGAAAAACGGAAAGTAATGAAAAAATCACGCTATCGTATCGTTTTGAAATTTGGAAAAAACATATCCAATTTCATCTATGTGGTCCAAGTATTCGATGTTGAAAGCTACTATAAAGGTCTACAGGGGTTATTTGAAGAGTGATTCGAGAGAATACAAAGCAAAAAAGCTGCAGTATTGGAAAAAGCACATATTGAAGAATTTTTACTGGGGCTTCCGCTAAAGAATATTGAATGAAGTAATATCGCTTTACCTTTTACATGTTAAGTATTTAGTGAACTTTAAATTATTTTAGGTTGCACTAATAATAGGGGTTTCTGGTGCTGCGAATCGACAAATTTGAAAATTACTGACGTACAGAACATTGGTAAGTTACCTACTTGTTTCAATACCTGACACCAAGACAGGCATATAAAGAAAATTTACAATTGCTGAAGATGGATTTTGCGTGAATACTGTTGAAATATGCAGAAAATATATTTCTCTGCGCCTAATTCGCTTAATGCAAGACATTCTTTTTAAGATACCTCAATAAAAAATGTACTTCTCAGCCTGATGGAATCAACACATTGACGAAGGTACCCTCAAAAGTTGCTTCATTTCTGAATATCGCAAATCCAGAATATACTGGCAATTGTATGAGGCGCACTTCAACAACTTTATTGGTCAAATGACCAATCGGGCTTGTCTGGTTAATCCCCTGACTGACTTACCGATAGAAAGAGTTATAAATTTACTACAAGATGGCACCGTTATCGCAATTTCGATAAAAAATGGACTTAGCTTATTTGTCCCCTGTACCCTTCAATTAATGTATGGTTTTTTAAGAAGGGGCAGATTGTTGGGTTGCGCGATGCAGGTTCATCTGTAAGAGAAATTTCTAGAAGGACTAACAGATTTTTACGTACCATAGTACAGTGTTATCAGGCGTGGACTTGGTAGGACCCTGGACACAGCGCGAGTAGCGTTAAATGAAATAATTTTTATTATCGAATTTCTTTATTTTATTATTATTTTTATAACAAAATTATAACCAAACGATGGTGGATGTCGTGACGTTCCAAATTTTTTTTCTCAAAAGCACCCCACTTTGTTACTGAAAGAATTCTTCATTAGAAGCTTTTTCCCTAAATAACATTTTCTTGTGTTTATAACAGTTAAAAAATACAGACCACTTATTGTATAACTGGAATATTTCGTTTGCCACATGAATCGCCAACTTTTGATCAAATAGACCTTGCAAAAACAGTAGGTATTGTTTTAATTTTATATTAGTCCCACTTATACAGCATGCGCCAAAAGTATGGAATAAATTCAAAATCGCATTCGGGACGAAATACGCAGAGTTACCCCAGAAATCATTCATAATGTGCAAGAAGAATTTCTTCACAGACTTGCGCATTGTCAAGAAGTTGGTGGATGGCAATTCGAACATTTAATTTAAGTATAAAATTTAATCAATTGTATTTTATTTTACATACCTCAGAATTGTTACTTTTTTATGGATAAAATTTACGTTTTCTAACATTCAATCGTCATTTACTCGAAAACTTTCCTATGTAAGAGGGCAAAATTTTAGTACTGTCTGATAGAGAATTAAACGATCTTTCAGAATCAAGGAAAAAAATATGGTGTTGCCATTTAAAAAAAAATCGATGACGTCATTACTCGAAAACAAATGACATTTGAAAATCGCATTTTACGTTAAAATATGTATTTTTTAAATTAAAAATCGACCTGTTCGAGGATTTTTCCCAAAAAATAATTGTTTCGTTTTTATTGAATTTATTCCATACTTTTGGCGCATACTGTATATAAAGTAGCTGTTAAAGCTTCTAACGCTATATTTACTTAATAACAAATAACCCATAAACTAGGAAATAATAGTCGTAACAAAAAAATTAAGTAAACTTACTAGTTGCTACTCAACTTGAATAGATCATTAATATGTACACATAGATTGTAGGATAAAGAGGTACTTTTTAAAAATATAGGCCGATATTCAATTCCATCCAAAATCAATTATTTTTGTTAAGATTGAAAAGTTTTACGCTGTTGTAAATAATTACCAAAATTTCGAATGAAAAATTCTTTAAAATATCCATACAAAAGTGGTATGCTTCTGAAAGAAAAATTTGGAGCGTCACGACGTCTAGCATCGATTGGATATAGTTTCGTTACCTACCTTAATTTCAAGTCATAGTCAGCCAAAACAAACTTTGATACGCACTTGGCTTTAGCCGTTTACAAGAAAAATGCATTTCTCTTGATATAAAATCACTGTACAAAATTTTGAGCAGTGACACGACCTTCGGTTTTTTCTTAGAAATAACGAAAAATAAGTAAACACAAAGACAATCTTACATTTATAAGGGCTGCTCCCAACACCACCATCCATCCCCATCCACCATCAGGGGGGGTACCAGTAGTCTCCATGATGACAACTTAATTCGACCGAACTGTCCGCAAACCAAAACACTTCACAACAGATCCAACGGACCACTGTTTACATTTTTTTGAGATCGACAGTCTATACGACAATATATACTCACTCCGACCGCGAATCAGATGGAAGGCTCGATAACCAGATAAGAGATTAACGCGAGTTAGAAAAACAATCCCGCAGAGAGCGAGAAAAAATCTGATAAGACCTTATCGATTCGTAATTCGACGGACGGTCATGATACATTTCGTTACTCGTCGCTGGCTTAAAGCACAATAACATTGGCGTTAACGTATTCGCCTTGGATACATTCCTAATTAGCCGCTGAATTTGTTGTGGTAATTATAAATATCACGTGTCTCGCGCTCGCCGTTTGTCTGTACAGTTATGCTTTTTCTTGGGCATTCTCACGCACTCGCGTCTCTGGTGAGGTGCGGACAACGTCCCCTAGACTAACTTTATCCTTGAAATGTGAAAGCCATTCGTGAGACGAGTGTACTTTTCTTTGTCGTTTCCTGTTTTGGATCCGTACGTGGGTTATACGTGGAAGCTTCCAGCTTTTTATACCAGTACTCCTGAACCGCCGTCTAGATGTAATTAGAATAACTCTAGACGCTGCTAGAACTTACAGTAGGGAAGAACAGGATAATACCGCCCACTTAGATATTCGTTGTTGACTCATTTTCACTGCCTTATCTATAAAGAATGAGATGTGTTACTATAACTGAACTATACAGTGTGTTCGGAATATGAGTGTCGTAATTTTAAGGGCTTATTTAACTGATCAAAAAAACTCAAAAATGCAATAATATGTAAAACTATGATACGAAATTACAAACTAACGTACAATTCAGGTTAAGCAAAAGCTTCTGTAACGTAATTTATTCGTGATTTATTTTTTGTATCAGTATTAATGAAGTAAACAATTGAAGCTTCTGAGAAACTCGCTAAAATTGTAACGTTCCACGACGTTGCAACGTGTCAGGCTGCTGCTGATAACCTGAAAGTAATATTAGTCAAACCTAATAAGAAAAAGATTGGCACAAATTAAAAAAAACTAATTCGAAAAGTAAAATAGGTATCAAAAGCTACCATAATTTCTGATGCGTCCTTTCATTTCCCACAAAAAAATATTTTAATATATTTTATTTATTTTTTTTATTTTGCTACTGTCTCATGGCAATTTTGATTTTTAGTTTAAAACACAATATTATTATTCAAAAGCATATACAAATTCGAGTGCACACAATTCTATAGAACGAATTTGAAAGTAAACGTCTTTTAAAAAGTTATTATTTCTGTTAACTGTTCGCCGTATAATTTTAGCTTTCAGGATATTAAGGCGTATGAGTCATCTCATATAAAATAGTCTGAAAATAAAAAAAATTGTTGCCGACCCATTTTAGATTTTGGTGTAACTTTGAAAAACTCTACTTTACGGTCCCAAACAACAAAATTTACACGAGTTTGATTTTTACAAGCGCTTGTTTCCGCCTATTTAAATAAAGACTCTTAAAAATTGCTATTTTTAAGCTTTATTAATTTTTGCTGTCAAATTTTTCTGTTTGAAAATATTTGAATGATCAAGACGGAATTCAGAGTGGGAAAGATAATAGTTTCAGTGGAAATGAAGATAATTGGCTCGGACGATCCCTTTGAATAATAGCAGCGTGCTGAAAATGAGAGTTCTTTAGTCATTTTTCGTGAATTTCAATCGACTCTAGCGTCTTAACTGTTGAGAGTTAAAAATTCATGCTCCGCGGGAATTAAGTATACATATCATAGACAAAATTCAGCCACAAGTTGACCTGAGTATCCCACTTTTTATAGAAGAAAACTTTGCTTGAAGTTTTGAAATTTTTAAAAATCCCAATATTCAGGCTATGAAACGAGCGTGTTGACTGCGAGATAAAAATCTGATACTCACAGAATCTACTGTTCTTACCTTCAACTTTAAATGACTATATCACTTGTTTTGTTATTTTCATGTTTAGTGCATGTACAAGTCGTTTTTTTACAGCAGTAAACAAACAAACTCGTGTAAATTTTGTTGTTTGGGACCCTAGAGAAGAGATTTTCAAACTTACACCAAAATCTAAAATGGGTCGGCTTTGCCAATTAGACGATTTGAAATGGAATGACCCGTATTTAATATTTTTGTTCAATTAATATCAGAAAATTCCATAGAAATAGTACAGTTTAAATTTTAAAATAAAAATTGTTGTATGGTTTTGTGTGATAACACACATAACACACAATATCTACGGGACTTCTATTTTATGTCGGAACATCCCAAGACCAATTATGGACATCCATAGACTAACTTTATCCTTAAAATGTGAAAGCCATTCGTGTGACGAATGTACCTTTCTTTGGCGTTTCCTGTGTTACGTTGGTTATAAGTGGAAGCTTCGAGCTATTTTTACCAGCACCCCAGAACCACTGTCTAGAAATAATTAGAATAACTCTAGACGGTGCTGGAGCTGGAACTCGTAGTTAGGAAGAACTGGGTAAAACAACTCCACGGGTAATACCGCCCACCGAGATATTCTTTGTTGACTCATTTTCACTGCCTTATCTATCAAAAATGGGATGTGTGTATAACTAAACTATACAGGGCGTTTTAAAAATAAGTAGCACAAATGTGTTACACCTGTAATACATACTTACGGTTAATACAAAATATAAATTTGTGACATAAAATGCAATATGCAGTATCCAAATCCCATCTGGTTTTTAATTTCAAATCCAACATAACGAGATATGTATAAAGCCGTATCCAAACGTAAATTGTCTCACTCTTTCAGTAGCTGGTTTAAAAAAGGATTTCTCATATGAAAAAATTAAAATGACCTAAAAACGATATTCAAGGTTGTTAGCTGGTTTGTCTTTCCAAACATAGAAACTTTTGTAGAAGTCATTTATTGGACACAAAGTCATTCTTTTGGGAAAATCGAATCCTTTAAACCAAAATACAGGTTTTTGTATGTACTAACCTACAACTATCTTCACAGTTGATTACTTATTTCAAATATGTATTCCTTGAATTGGTAATTTACACATGATTTAAAAGCGTTGGTGTGACATTCTTTGTTCAATCGATTTGTAAATATTAGTTTGATGTGGGTTAAAAACACAAGAAAACAGTGATGTAAGAAATATGTGAATGGGACAGATTTTTTTTTTAAATTTAGATGCACCATTTCCTATCAAAACTTTAAGTTTATTAATAGAACGCAGCTACCAGTTAAAGTAGAAAAACCATAGCAATGACAGTAGAATATAGATGGAACAACTTTTCATAACTTTACATTTATTTAAATGACTCGCATTCAACTTGGAGTACAGGTAGAGAAACGCTTGTCCTTTTTGATTTCAGACTACCCCTAAACGAAAACAGATGAAAAAAAATTAGATATCCAATTATCTAAAGAAGATCATCAATACCAAATAACTATTTGTATATACAGTTGAAAGACCTCTAACCTGTTATTATTAGTTTTTCTTCAAGTTTTTGTGAACATAGCTACTAGGTGAGAATTTCACTATACCTTAAATATATAATATATAATAAATTAGGAGCGTGTGTTTAAGTGTTCCTGAGTAAATCATAACATGTGTTTAATACCCAACAAATTAAGAATTCTAGAACCAACATATAAATAAAAATAATTGCAAATGATGACCTTAGTAAAATGTACATCCCTTAGAAGCTACAGGCCTTCAAAGTTTCCAAAAAATATGGAATAGTGGCTGTAATTTGAAAACCAAAAATTATATAATTGACAAATATTACACAAATTTTCTACTAATGCACGAGCAACTTCTCAATAATTTTTTTCGAAGATGTCGAAAATAAACTATTAACGCCTTGTAACTTAAAAACTAAGGCACTTTTTTTCATAACATTACTTGGGGAATCACCCCCTGAAATATTTCAAATTACATAGGAAACACCTTGTATATGTATTTGCACAGAACAATAAAAAACCTTGTCACTAATTATCCTATGGTTTAAAAATGATGCACTAACGCCGTTTTAATATTAACGATAAATACATAGAATCAATCGGTGACTTTGTGGTATAACAATAAATTTCCATACAAATACATATAAAAATTAAATATTCTTGAAGAATAGTTGAGAGAGATATCCTGCAGAGAAATTGCAAGTACGCCACTGAATTCTACATAAAAATGTCTATCAGAAGCAATTTTCTCTTAAAAATAGTTTTTTAAATTTCGCCCTGCATCCCAAAAACGAAAAGGTCTACGATAATTCTGATTGCGGTATTTTAAATTTTTTGAAAACGTGTTGAGAAAATCGCATCTTTCTATCTCTTATAGTTTCCAAGATACCCTGCAATTACAATGAAACTGAGACACTCTGTACAGCCACCATGCCATAAATCATGTTAATGGTAAATCATCACCTTTGAGCTAAACTTCCTATTTTTGATTTTAATTTTATGCATTTTACACGAAAAATGTAGGTACCTATCAAATTAGTACTTAATAAGGACAAGAGTTTATCAGTTTCTTGTTTGCTCCAAAATTTAGTATTCCGTAAGCAAGTGATAAAGTGTCTATTTAATTTATTGCAATTTTATTCATTATCTCCAATCCATATCAGCACATGACTTATTATTTAACTCATAACTGGGTCAACACAAACAACATGAGAGATTCTAACGTCATCGGCATTTAATTAATTAATTCGATGTAGTACCTAAACACATGAAATTCGATATTATGATGACTATTCCAAAGCAATGTCTTGCAGGTATATAAAGTCGGAAAGTGGCCCAATGAAAACTTCACAAGATTTTCCAGTTTAGAATACAAAATTGATTGAATTTTTAAGCACCTGTAAGAGCTTAACAAAGAATTTGCTACACCATTGTGCAAAATAATTTGGAGAAATTGAAACAGTTATCTATATAAACTGTTAGAAATCGATGTTAAATTCCCTAACTGCTGCTGGAACAAACCTAGTGAGAACATATAAAACTCGTTATAAAGCAAATATAAATGTCTTATACATTGCAAACATAGCCTTGAGGGCTGTCTACCCCTGTACACGGGGCATACGCCCACCTTTGTCACACCGAACACTTAAACCACATTTCTTCTTTTTTACTTCAATCGCCACAAATGGAATATTTGCCATTTTCTCGCACCAAAGGGTAATCGTGCGAACTGCGCCCGATTAACCTATTGGATCAACTATACAGTGTGATCCACAACATGTCCAAAAAGATGTTTGTAAAACCCTTACAGTTTCAGAGAAAAAAATATTGAAATTGTAATACTTTCCATCTTTACGTCTCTGAGCTACTGTAGTCTCAGCGTTGTGAGTTGTGCGTAGTCAGCTCTCTCTTTCCACACGTAGTCCCAGGCGATTTTGAATACTAAAATCTAATTTTAGTATTAACGTTTTTGCAATAGTGGTTACATTAGTTTTTCTAGTGTCAAAAATTGCTTACATGTATGACAACTCGGAGTTGATGGATATCGATTGATTTTGAAGTGAGACAAAATGACAAAATAGACCAAATGCAGCTACTCTTACGGCAACAGTACAACGCGGGCGTGACACGAAAATTTGCAACCGAATCGAAGAGATAGAGGCCCAGGGTGTCCACGGCGTATTGCAGCAGCTGAGCAAAATATTTTAGAGATTGTTGAACAGAATCCCCAAATAGGTACCAGGCAAATCGCTCAACAAATACATAGAATATCCAATCAACATGGCATATCATACACGAGGCTCAAATATTCATATCTTGTATACCTAGCGTGTCCAAACCCCTTACGAATTAGATTTTGTGAATAGTTGCTGCAGTAAAATGGTCAAAATCCCACATTTACAACTCATGTGTTAGTTACAGATGATTCTATTTTTGCACGGAATGGGATGTATAACATTCATAATACTCATGTTTGGGATTTTGAAAATCAATTCGCAATTCAACGGGATCGTTTCGATCGATTCTTAAAATATCTTAATGTAAAAAATCGATATTTGAAAAGATCGGTTTCCAATGGTTCCAAAAAATTCTACTACTCCTCTATTTTCAAGACAGTTGAACATGAGTCTAAAATTAGTTTTGTGCATTCGAATCTCAAAAAAAAATGTTCAAAATTGTAACCTGATCGTCATGAAATGAAGATGGTACAGGCTTTATATTGCAACTTCAACCTAATGTAATGTATGCATAGGTAGAGGTTACAATTTTTTTTCAAAAACTAGACTCGAACGCACAGAACTAATTTTAGATTCGTGTTCAGCCCCTCGAAGATAGGGATTTTTTAATTAAGATTGGAGAGCTTACACTATAACAAATATTTAACTGAAAGAATTAGTGGGTAAACATACTGTTTTTTTGTGAAATAAACTGCAAGTAAATGTAATTGCTGTATTATGAAAAGTGTGTCATGTGTGGCATGTCTCATCAATTTCCAACTTGAAGATTAATGATTTAAAGTGATACTCTCATGAACAGTGAATGTGAATGAACCTATTCCATAAACATAAGCCATTTTCGTTTCACCAGAAATCTCAGTTGTTCTAAATGCTAATTGATAAATTTCGCTAAATTGATCAATCAGTAATTAAAACAACTGAGAAAAATGGAACACCATGCACCATGCACCGTACAACACGTAGATGTTCAACCGCCAAACGTCGACCCCTCTTGCCTCTTGTAAAATGCAATCCGATCTCAATCTCAATGGAAAATAATCGATTCACCAAAAATCGCTGTTAAGAAAATCGATTTAAAATATCGAAAATCGCGTTTGAAAAGATCGATTATTTATAAAATCGATTTAAATCGGGTATGCCTAAGAGAACCTTTTCTGAGTAAAATTGAATATTCTCATATTTTTCGAAAAATTTAAATTCGGCAATACTTTTTTTTAAAAAAAGATTCAGATCCACTACTGTAATTGGTGTGTTGGAAAGTCAATGTTTAATTTTTTTCGCGTATCTACAGAATGTATTTAAATAAAGGCGTACAAATCATACCAGAGATTCCTTAGGCGCAAAAAAACCTGATCTTTCTCTTTCAAAATTTCTAGCGAGAGATTTTTTAAGTGTGGGAAAATTAATAGCACTTCTAATGGTAGACACCAATGTTTGACAACTTTAAGCTGGAAGTCGGCACCAGCAAATTTAAGCAAAAAAAACGTCACTATGCGGAGAGCTACATTAATGATTGGAAATTGATATATAGTTATATCGAGACAAATGTAGTCAAAAGTATGAAAAAGTTCTTTTGAAAAAAGTTTATTTCGCTAGGTGTTATGATTTGCGAGAATTTTGTATGTGCGCCGTGTGAATGGTTTATACTTGCAGAATATGTTTTCGGAAAAAACAGTGCATTCATTTGACGGGTTAGAAAAAATCTATGTTTTCCATAAAGACAACAATTTTTTGTATATATTATCATTGTGTTAGATATATAGGGTGTCTGGAATTGAAGGGACCGAACTTTAAGAGGTGTTGGAATTTTTAAATTAAGAAAATAAGTTCATATACTCAGTTGCGAAATGCTTAGTTTCCAAAGAACAGGGTATCAAAAATTTTGAAAAAAAGATTTTTTTTAATTAATGCTCTCAATTGTAAAGATGACAATTTGAGAATTGGCACAAATGTCTTTTATTTTATGATAATTTTTTTTAAATAAAATTTTGAAAAATAAGTATTTAGAATCCTATAATTGGGGTCTGACACATTTCCCCCCGCAAATATTTATAAACGTACGCCTATGGTCTTCAAACTATGTTCATTTGATAGCAAATTTAATTTACAAACAATTATTTATGTCCTGACATTTTTTAATTTATGCTGAATTTCTTATATCTATATATATAAAACAAAGTCGTGTTAGTTACATCGTTTATAACTCAAGAACCGCTGGACCAATTTTTATAATTTTTGTTTTTTGGATTTGTCTTCGTCGGGAATAGAATACTAAGTAATAAAATATGATATCAATCAATAAAAAAAATAAGAAGAAAAGAAGGAAAACATCAGTAACAATAGTGATATTTTATACGCAACTGACAGCTCTCATTCATTCTGACAGCGACGTAACTGACAGCTCTCATCAAAACACTCCGCAATGACCAAAGTTTTAGTAGCATCGAAAATCATCATCTGGGACGAATCTCCAATGGAGCATAAACGCGCATTGGAAGCACTTAACCGAACAGTGGAAGATCTACGCAATGACTCGAGATGTTTTGGAGGTGCAATGATTTTACTGTCTGGCGATTTCCGCCAAACACTGCCAGTAATTCCAAGATCAACTGCTACCGATGAAATAAACGCTTACCTCAAATCATCAAATCTATGGCGCTATGTGAAGAAACTTCAGCTGACAACAAACATGAGAGTTGCACTGCTGAATGATACATCTCCAGAAGACTTCTCTGAGTAATTGCTGACTATCGGTAATGGTCGAGTTCCTGTCGACGAATCGTGCGGATTGATTTCATTTTCTCCAAATTTCTGTAATTTTGTTTCATTGAAAGACGAACTAATAAATTAAGTATTCCTAAACATTATTGCTAACCACAAAAATAACGAATGGTTGAGTGAACGAGCAATTTTGGCAGCTAAGAATAAAGATGTGGATGACTTAAACGTAATTCAGAATGGAATCAATGGTACACTTCATTCATTCAAATCTATTGGCTGTGTAACAAATGAAGATGAAGCCACCAACTATCCTATTGAATTTTTACTCTTCTCTTGCATGTCCTGGCTTACCACCGCACAATTTACTTTACGACTAAAGGTTGGTTCGGTAGAAATCATGCTTCGAAACCTAAACCAAAACTTTTTTTTTACTTTGACTACATTTACCTCGATATAACTAGAAATTTCAATAATTAATGTAGCTAATCTCCGCATAGTGAAGTTTTTAATGCACTTTGTCTACTTTAAAAATAATTTTCTACAAAAAGCTTTAAGTTATCATAAATTGGCGAGTACCATTAGACGCGCTATAGTTTTTTATATAAGTACTGAAAAAATTATGAACGTAGGTAAAATCGTTGAACGCAATATATGTTACCGACATAATTGTCAAATAACGTCCGAAGCATCGAAAATCCAATTTTAAAAAGTTCGTCCCTATCAAAAAAAGTTGTAGAAATCCATGTCGGATGCCCAAATTGTCCCTCTACAAGATGGTAAACATTTGATTTAGATATCTATCTACCAGAAATAAGTTACATAGCGAAGTGATTTTACTCCACTATAATTCCCGGTTTACACAAGGCTGGTTTTACAAGCTAGAATAGCAAGCTAGTATTCTAGTATTCTGATATTCTGTTCTGGCATAATATACTGCAGCTTTTGATACAATGCTAGAGCGGCACACACAATGCGGGAAATTTTAAGTCAAAACCAGCGTCATTGTAGTCTACCGTGGAGAAAAATGAACAAAAGAAACAGAGTTTTAGACTGAAATATTTATTTGGGAAATTGTGACAAGTTGCATTATATCAATTTATTAGAAGAGTAGCTAGAAAAACGTCTTTCTTTGTAACTAGGAAAAAAATACATAGTTTAGCGTAAAATGCGATTTTCAAATGTCATTTGTTTTCGAGTAATGACGTCATCGATTTTTTTTTAAATGGCAACACCATATTTTTTTCCTTGATTCTGAAAGATCGTTTAATTCTCTTTCAGACAGTACTAAAATTTTGCCCTCTTACATAGGAAAGTTTTCGAGTAAATGACGATTGAATGTTAAAAAACGTAAATCAATTAAAATAAAGCAAAAACGTTATCAAGTTTAGTTTTTCGAATTCCATAGTTCTTTTATGGATCACGTAGGTGAAAATCTTTGCAAAGTGTCACACCGACTTTCTAATAAGTATTGTAAGCGACATAGAAATTATTATTCAATTTAGAGTATTATTACTGTTACTCAAAGAATTGAAATTTTAATTCTTATCGGATGCGGGAATATGACTAGAACTCAGCAGGAAGTTTGCGATTTAATGAAAAATGTCCAGATCGCCCTATCAGCCAATCAACAGTCAGTAAGGTAGAGTCTAAATTAAGAGAAACTGGCAATGTTGTAAATATTCCAAAACCTGGACGTCCAAGCATTAATGAAAATCAGAAACAGAACATTTTGATAAGTATGGTGGATAATCCTCATAATTCTTCACGATTGGCTGCATTAAACAATGACACTAGTCAGAGCACAGTGCTACGTATCTTGAGGAAGGAAAAATATCATCCCTACAAAATTCAACTTGTGCAGGAACTCAATGAAGATGATCCCGATCGCCGCTTATACTTTTTCGAAATTCTAATGGATTTATGTCAATGAAATAGAAATTTACACCGGCAAATACTTTTTTCAGATGAGGCCACATTTTGTATGAATGGTACAATAAACCGTCAAACTTGCAGATTATTGGAGTCGGGAAAATCCTCATTAGATGGCAGAGGCACATACCCAACACCCTCAGAAATTAAATGTGTGGGCTGGAATAATTGACGACAGAATAGTAGGGCCTTTCTTCTTTGAAGGGACCCTTACAGGACAAAGATATTTAGAGTTTCTAGAAAATGACCTTGTTCCAGCCCTTGCAGTAATTTTTCCTAACGATAATGACCCTGACATTCCTGACGATACCATATGGTTTCAGCAAGACGGTGCACCTCCGCACTATGCGCGCCCTGTACGAGATAACTGTTTTCCTGGGAGGTGGATCGGCAGACGCGTGGATCTTGAGTATTTTTTATGGAGATAATTGAAGTCAAAAGTATACATTAATAAACCAGGTAATTTAGAAGAACTTCAAAATCGCATTCGGGACGAAATACGCAGAGTTACCCCAAAAATCATTCATAATGTGCAAGAATTTCTTCACAGACTTGCGCATTGTCAAGAAGTTGGTGGATGGCAGTTATAACATTTAATTTAAGTATAAAATTTAATCAATTGTATTTTATTTTACATACCTCAGAATTGTTACTTTTTTATGGATAAAATTTACGTTTTCTAACATTCAATCGTCATTTACTCGAAGAGTTTCCTATGTAAGAGGGCAAAATTTTAGTACTGTCTTATAGAGAATTAAACGATCTTTCAGAATCAAGGAAAAAAATATGGTGTTGCCATTTAAAAAAAATCGATGACGTCATTACTCAAAAAAAAAATACATTTGAAAATCGCATTTTACGTTAAAATATGTATTTTTTAAATTAAAAATCGACCTGTTCGAGGATTTTTCCCAAAAAATAATTGTTTCGTTTTTATTGAATTTACATACTTTTGGCGCATACTGTATAATAGAACTCCATCCTATTGAAACTATCCTGGCTTTGATAATATCTTACTCGCTTCTCCACTGGCTTACTAAATTAAAAACTAAGCTGATTTTGTTTTCATGAAGCTAGAGTTGCTAGTTAGCTAGCTTACTAGCACCACAGAATAAAGGAACTACTAGCACTAGCTTGGTTTCCTAGCTTAAAAAACTAGCGTCGTGTAGACCGAGCATAAGCGATTACTTTGCACTTGTTTATACCTATCCAAATTTACAAAGTTATTATTTTCGGAAACAGAGTGTAGAATGCCGATTTATCATGTGCTTTTTACGTTTTAAATCCTAATTTATTCGCTTCCAAAAATGTGATTTAGAGCATCCTAAAAACTATAGATTTTTTTCTAAGAATATTAGTGTAAATCGCATCAAAATGAGATTATTATTACGGGAGCCTATTTTCAAGACACCTAAAGAGCCCCTTTTTATATTGTGTAGATCTACTATAGGCTTTCGAGAAAACTTTCCTTTTGTAGTAGATCCAGAAAAAACGTATCTGGGTTTATTTAAATTTGATATTCATTTCTGAGCAAAAAACAAGGGTCAAAATCATTAACAATTGTTATTAATTTAGGCTCAAAGTTTTCAAAAAACATTCGAAACTGTATCCCACTTCTGAAGTTATTAATGACAGAAAAACATCCATTAGTTTCATCGTCAAGCTGTGTGGCCTCGAATATAATGCAGAAACAATGTAACCATGTCATTCAATTGAGGACTCATTAATAACTTCGTAGTACAATAGAATTTAATAAAGATGTAGATGTAACATAACATGAGGTTACTTAAATTATAGGGGCTAAATTTTGGTCAATGCATAAGAAGTAATTGATGATTCGTTCATGTTAAAATCTACTCAGCATAGGCGCTTGTTTCTTTAATTTGTTTTCTTTACAAATAATTAGCTTTATCATCCTAAGAAGGCATAAGAAAAAAAGGTAAGTTCCGATATTTTTTAAATTCATAAGAGTTATGAATTCATTTATTGGTCATAGGCAATTAGAAGTTTCCAAAAATATATGTCAGTTATGTGTATTGTACAAAATTAGTAATCGTAATATAAAACCTAATAAAATGCAGCATGGTTCAGAATGTTACAACTAAGTAATTCACAAAATATTAATTTTAAATTTTAGATTGTTCAAAAATAATTTTAATATTTCTTTTGAATATGTAACTTGAATATTTTTATCTGCAATCACGGCAATAATTGGCGTCTTATATAAAGCTACACTTTACTCAATAGAGAAATAAAATTGGATATATTTCACTAGTGTAACAGGCAAAGGCGCCAGCAGGGGGGTAGCAAGGGAGGCAGTTATTTTCCCCCCCTTGAATATTACAAATAGAAGTAGAGATAAGAATTTTAATTTTTCTATTATTTCTTGTTATTTTTCTTGTTGTTTGTTTCTATTTTTTAGAATATAGGATTAGATTTTTGTGATTGTTTATGATTTGATCACGTTTACAGGTGTAATATTTCATTTTATTTTATTTAGGAGTGAAATAAGTCATCTGCTATAGCACCAAAGATTTTACCAAAGTTTCTTGCTTTAAGTTATTTTTCATTAAATTTTAGAAAAAACTACCTACGCGTTATTTTTGTTGCCCCTCCCCCTGATTTTTTTCTGTCGGCGCCCATGGTAACAGGGTTATTCATTAAGAATGAGTAATATTTAAACTGGAGATTTACAAGATATAGGGTGTCCAAAGAGAACAAAAACTATATGGGAATGTACTTGTTGAGAAAATTAAATCTCGAATTCATGTTCTGAGAAACTATAAACAGGGTGAACAAATGTAAACGATGTAAATCCACAATAATTATTGAACAACTTAAGTTATAATGTTGTATTGATTTATAATAAAATAGCACTAACCGTAAAGTTCAAGACGAATTTATATGCACGCAAGAATAAATTACTAGCTATTTTTTTCATGTTTTCGTACTTACATAATCGTCCATTATTACTAGTATATTGTATACTCTATTAAATACTCTGCCATTTCTACATTATTTTATTTTTTATTTAATTTTTTTTTTTTTTTGTAGTAAAATTATACATTATTAATTTACAATAACTTTATAGCATTTCAAAACCATAATTTACTATGAATGGAGTTTTAGTGGACAGCAATTTTTAACAAAAAATTAATATAAATGGCATGGAAAAGGACAATTCAAAATAATAAGGAAAAACTTATTTTGGTAACAGGACAGTTAGTCATTTTGCTACAAAAATTTTTTTTAGTTTTCCAATATATAGACAACTGCCTAATCATTGTAGCTAATTCTAAAACAGCCAAAAATAAGATCATTTCGCATATAGTTCAGAAAAAAATACGTATTTCAATAGATTTATAGAAAATATAAATACCTATTGTGTATGTTTGGTTGCGGACAATCAGTAAAACTCATTGGCGAGGGGAACATTCCAGTGGAGACGTAAGGGACAAGGAATTTCAGCGCGGACTTGATCAGCTGGTAGAGAACACCTTTACCATCGTAAAATCGTTCATACTTCATATATTTAACATTCAATACATGGTTCTATTACGGGTTGCGGCTCATGAAATTTTAAGCGTGTGGGTTAAACCACGTGCCAGGGCATATGCCCCTTTAATTGAAGTATAAGCTTGGTGCATTATCAGATTCTTAAAATATTTTATTTATTATTTTCCTCTAAACCGAATTTGCTGCAATTATCTTTTAGTTTCTTGTTTGATATTTCTCCCTTCAATAATGTGTTTCACAGTTTAAACAATTTTTCAAATTTTTCTTGAATACCTGATAATTATTATAACAAATGCAATAACAGTTACAAAAAATTATAAAAAATTGTCATTTGTCTTTAAAAATATAGTGCATCCATCTCTTGGAATATTCGTAAGTAACAAACAGTGTAGCTGTGGCTGGGACCGTTCTTAATAAAGTTGGAGTTAACCCATTGTATAAAGCTCCAATTCCCTCATATCTAGTTATTTTTAAAATAGTTATAAACATGTTTTCTTCTAAGCTGTTAACTTGTATTCGAGATTTTGCCACATCTGCTGGATATGTAACAGTCCAAAATACGGCACCTCCTACTGCTCCGGCTAACATGGTTTTAAAGAGCCCCAAGTCTTCTTTCTTCTGACCTGGTTCGGTCAAAAATTCTCTTGTTCCTAAAATGTAAAATTTAATATTGTAACTTATTAGATAAGAACAAATAAATATTTATTAACATAATGTATAATTATGTTACAATTCCACTTCTATATTAAAATATTATTTCATGATATTAGATGTTATAATGTGTACCTTCATATCCTCCAAAGAAACAAAAATATCCAGGCATTTCTCTAACTAGGGTAGGCACTAGACCCCTGAATAAACCCAACGCTCCTTCATTTCTAATAATTTGAGCAGTTAACTTAAATGGGCCAACTGTTTCAAATTTCTTTCCCATTACCTCATGCTGCTTTTTTGTCTCATGCATAGCTTGAAGCTTACACTTTATTAACTCTGTCGGACAAATTGCCAAAGATGAAAAAAATGATGCTAAAAATCCTGCCGTTGCATTACTCACAGTACTTAAGTTTTCAGTACTATCTACACCGGTAAGTCTTTGCATGATTTTTTGACAAAACCCGTAACACAGAAATAACACTGAATTTTCTGCTACATTTGTCGCAAGGGCAGGTACTGTCCCAGCATATAAACCTCTATAAACACCGTCGTTTTTTAATGTTTTCATGAAACAATGTACCATATTCGAATATAACTGTGGAAATGTCTGCATCTTTACTTTTACGGTGTCAAGTGGTTGACCTACATAAACTAAAGCTATTCCTCCTAAAAATATTCAATAATAATGATTTATTGTTAAACACGTTTATGAAAATTTTACGAACCCAAAGAACCTGCTGTGAAGTCAATGATTCCATCCTTAAGATGGTGATCTTTCTGCGCTTCGTGGCCCGACATATTTTACCAAAGTATAACAGTTTAGTAATAGTAATACTAATTAAAATGTTCTGAATAATGAAACTAATCGATAAGACTAAAGAAGATAAAACATACATTTACATCTTTCAGAGTAAGGTTAGAGTTCATGAATATTTGTAAATATTGTAGATAAAAGTGTTAAATAGTGATTATGAATTTAAATTTTATTTACAATTTAATTACACGTACGTCAGCTTTTATCCGACTGCAAATTAAAGGTAGTTGTAATCAATAAACCTTATTTTTTGAATTTAAAATGTAACTACAAAAAAAATAATTCAAATTCTAGTGATTCTAACGTGGGAAAATTTAAATTTTAAATATCAGGGTTCGCCACCTTGAATCTTTAAACAAACTCTTATTGCCGGAAATCACGAAAAATGCATCTTTCCTAGTAGCTTTCGATTTAGCAGTGTTACTTTCTTCATCAGTGCACTTAAAATATGCTTATTATTTAATAATAATAATAATAATAATAATAATAATAATAATAATAATAATAATAATAATAATAAAAATAACAATAACAGATTTATTTACATTGTAAGTACCGTATAACACAATGTACACATAAAAACTATTAAAACATTGATAACATACACTGCAAAATGGAGCTGAGGTTTAATCTTTACCAGGAATAACAAAGGGGCTTTAATTATCAACGTGAAAGTAACGTCTATATTTAATTGAAAACCATTTTTTGTGATATACTGCACTTTTACGAAAATTTACTCTGTTTAAATTATGAATGGATGGATGACATGTTCCAACAATAACACCCACAAAAATACACAAAGAATAACAGTAACGAGATACAAGATAAAAGAAGAAACCACACTGTACGCCAATGACGTGTTTACAAACAAAATAATGGGAAATTAAGAACACAATTCATATCGTATGTTCAGATGGTTGTCTCTCTCGCACCCACTTACATAACCAATGAAGTATGTCTTTGATGAGTGTCATGTGCCTCCTTTTGTCTGCTCCTAGGGTTGGTACCTTTATTTGGATGCGCAAATGGACTAAACGCATTCCATATCGTACATTTCAGTGGTTTCCATTTAGTGGTCTGTAATTCCCATAGTACATAAACCTACACTTTCTTAATATTCTATCATAGCTTAAATTGTTATGCTCTATGCTTTATTTCTTCTTCTCCTTAACCATAGAATATAAAATATAGAATACAATATCTCTTAACCAAAATGGTGTACGTGGAATATGCTGTCATACTTACAATAATAAAATAAACATAATTATACATAAACGTTATCAAATTCTTTTTCAAAATTAGGTAAGTCACTGCATTTGTAAAATATGAACTCTCATTTATGAGTTGACTGTGGTGTTGTTATTTTACAGGTAACATATTTACAATGTGGAAAGATCCTGAACCAGATCCTGGGGGTGACACCCAAGAAGGGGCATCTTCTGGAAAACCTTTACAAGAATTATCAGATTTGAAAGACCAAAACCAGCAGCAGCAACTCCTAATAGCTCAGTTAAAGGAAATGTTACGAAAAGAACAAAGCAATGTAACACAAGAAAAAGTAGATGAATATATAAATACCTTGAGTAAAGCAAAAGCAAAGAAAAACAGAGCAAAAAGAGAAGATTCGGGAAATTTAGAAAGAAGTTTTAGTAGTACCAGCAGCAGCGTAGACGTTACCAAGAAGCAGAAGTTAAATTTACTTAAACAGCAGTTAGAAGAGAATAAGTAAGTAATTTTGTAAAAGAACTAGTTCTCTGAATTATTGTTTATGGTTTTTGTGTTGGTATTTGGTTATTTTTAACTTTCCAGAGCTAAATTGGCCGAAAGAGGAAGAAGTCAAAAAGGCATAGAGGAAATGGTTGTGCAACTAAAAGCACAACTGAATGATTCACAACAGCTGATTCCAGCAAATCTTTCTATAACTGAACCGAAAAATTTAGAGTACAGCAAGAATAGTTCCCAAGAAGAATTGTATAATATATTACTGACAAAGGAAAGAAGAATAACAGATTTATTAAATAAGGTTCAAAAACAAGAAGTCACTATTCTCGATTTAGAAGAAAATTTGAAGGAGAAGGATTCAGTAATAGATGCCCGAACTAAAGCAATAACGTTAATGACTGACAGTTTAAGTAAAAAAGGAAAAAGTACATTGGACGCTTTGGATGACACAAAGGAGCAAATGAGGAAAATGCAAGAGAATTTTGTGACTTTAGAGAGTGAAATGAAAGCCAGACAAGTGAAATTACTAAATGATTTAAAAGCTAAAAATCTTGAAATTGCGGAACTTCAAGAAACTAATCAGAAACTCTTAGAAGATAAAGCCGAGTATATCAGAAATATTGAGGAATTTAAAAATAAAGGAGCAGAAGGTGAAATTAATAAGACCGAAGATTACAAGAATACTATCAGTGATTTGCAGACACGCTTAGATCAGACTCTTACCGAAAATGAGTCGCAACTGTCTAAAATAGCAGAGTTAGAGAAAAAACTTCAAGAGAGCATGGATGACCTAAACAGACTTAAAAACACTGGATTATCCGTCAGTATAGAGCAAAGTAACGATGAAGAAATTTCTAAATTACGAAAACAGTTGGACGAAAATAATAAAAACATGATTAAGGTTAAAGCCCAGAGTAAGAGTAAAATTAAGGAGCTAAGTAAAAAACTGGACCAGATTAAGAAAGCCAATGACACCAATGCTTTGATCGTACAGTTGCAGAATGAAAATACTAAGCTGAGCGAGAAAATTGCAGAACTCGAAGAAGAGAAGGGAAATATGCAGTTGAAGATGGTAGAATCTTCAGAATCCATAAAAGGTAGGTCAGCTTAAAGATGACTGAAAATAAAATTTATATTTTAAAATGAGGTTTTTAATCATTTGATTAAAATACTTTATTTTTTCAAATATACAATAAATTTGATAAAATTTAAAAACAAAATATAGATTCTTGAATTAAAGTGCAAACTATGGAAATTTGGGTATATGTTAATCGGAAATCACAGTAATCCAGATTGATTTTAATTATTTTGATAATGTAAAATTCTTATATATTAAAAGCTATTAAGTTACTCTCACTCCTACACTCAACTCTGAAATTGGCCATTTTTCCACCACAAAGGCTTTTTTGTGAGCTGCAAAGCATTTTTCTAGATTTCTGAAGGCATGTTTTTATTTCGATTTTTCTTTTTTGAGAAAATTTTTCCCTTTTAGAAAGTCTCCTCCCTTTTTCCGTGAAACAAATACTCGGAGTATAGCCTCTGTTTAGACAAAGATAGACTCGTGTCAGTTGGTCAGTAGCAACATCAAAACAATTTTTGCTGCTGAGCACCGTTTTCTGCACCATTTGGGTCTTTTTCTGTCTTCTGATGCCACTTTGGATCGACTATGGACAATTTTGGGGCAAAAGAGCTGTTTTTATATTAAAATTTTTTGTTTATGTTACGTTATGCTCCATGAGTTTATGTTTGATATACACAATAATTTACTCATATTAATTCTTCATACATTTCCATACAAATGCAATTATTTTCTAGAAAATAAAAAAAATATATATTAACTTTGTTATAAAATGTTTTATAATTTTAGATTCTTCAAATCTAGAAGAACAGAAGGAATTAGAAAATAAAATAGCAAAATATTCAGAAGAACTGGAAGAAAAAGATAAAGTTATATCACTATTAGAGACAGGTAAGTTGTAATATTGAGGAAGAATCCCCCTATTAACATTTTATTTGTAGAGATAATTTCTCTAAAAGAAGAAGTAATAACTTTAAACGAGAAAATATCTGGCTTGTCGCATTTAGAGAACGTACAGGTGACCTCAGAAATTAAGTCTATCCAATTAGAAGAACAACTCGAGAAACTAGAAGCCGAAAACTTAAAACTCAAGGAAGAAATAGAAGAATTGATAAGGACAAAGGAAGAAATGGCTGAACATGCAGAAGAGTTAAAGAAAGAAAAACAAGAAATTAGTGCAAAGTTAGATAACTACATTCAGGTAACACAATATAAAATAAAAAACTAAATTGGCACTTATCTATTTATAATTTTTTTATTTTATTTTTTCTTTGTAGGAAAATATGGAGCTAATTGACAAACTAGAGAAGCTTAGTGCCGAAAAAGTGTCTTCCGCCGAGAGCATCGAAATAGTGGAGGGATTAACGCAACAAGAAAAGTTGGAATTAGCAGCCTATCAGAAAACCCTAGACGTACATATGGAAGGTGAACCTATGAAGTGTCCTGAAGATGATCCTATAGAACCTCCAACTGAACTTAACGAGAGCGTTCTGCAACTGAGTGAAGATTCCACTGAACTGTTGCAGAAAATAGACATGTTCAACATGGAGAGGAAGGAGGTTATGACTAAGATGGAAGCCCTTAAGGATGAAAACAGTCAGCTCAGCATGAGGATAAAGGAGATAGAGAATAACAGGGATATTTTAGCTGAAACTTACGAGCAGTTACAGACGGAAAAGGAAACGCTGCAAAGCGAAAACGATGAACTAGTTAAGAAGCTTCAAGGGCTGGAACAGCAGAGGGATCAGTCACAGGTAA
Organism: Monochamus alternatus; assembly: GCA_037114965.1. NCBI lineage: Eukaryota > Metazoa > Arthropoda > Insecta > Coleoptera > Cerambycidae > Monochamus > Monochamus alternatus. The sequence continues at coordinate 76,101,634 of CM073429.1, read as the reverse complement.
TAAGGTTTTATTTTATTTTTTTTGTATTTAAGTAAAAAAAAAAAAAAAATTTTTAAAAAATTGAACATTTAGTAAGAAAACCATAAATTCGAAGTAGAATAAAAATATTCAGACCTGAAGAAATATTTCTAGCCTCTATTTTTTCAATACATTTTTTTAAATATTTTTCAAAAGAATTATGTGATATTTATTTATTTGTTATTTTTGTTTAATTTGTTTGTAAAAAATCTACCAAATATGGCTTTTCGAAGGACTGGTTTCGTAAAAGTGATCATATTAAATATTTTATTTGAGGTCCATTGTTTAATGTGACTGGTTATACTCGCGTCAAGAATTCAGACGACTTACGTCATGCGAACAAATGAATAATAATTATATTTTCATCAAAATATTTAAGAAACTGCAACTGATAGTAATAAAACTATATACTACACTTAAAGTTTGCATTATATATTGCACTGAATTGCAAAAAATGATTACTTTTAACGCGACCAAATATCGAAAATTACGTTAACAATAAAAACAAATGCGTAACGTCAGCCGTGACGTAAGACGTCTGACGCGAGTATATTTATGATTACAATTTTGGTCATTATGGGTAACTGATCACATTGACTATATAAAATCTAGAGTATTTGTAGGATAAACTTAAACAACTGCTAGCTATTTACTATTGGTCATTGTTGGTACTGTAAACTTAGACGCATAGAGACGTTTTTTGTTAGTTTCAGGGTAGCAGGAATGTAAGTGTCATTACTGACCAAATTCAACAAAAAAACTTTTATGAAAAAAAATGTCAAAGTGAATAGTTTTTCTACTAAACACATTTCATGTATTTAAGTAACTGTAATCATGTTAAGCTTTAGTAGACATTTTAACAAATTTAGATTTTTAATATGCTATTTTCTTTAGTATATTTGAAATTGGTTATTAAAATTTAAATTTTTTTGTTATAGGAAGGGTCAAAAGAAGTTGATGATTCTGAATCGGCTGCCGTTACGAAGTTGCAGGAATTACAGGGCGAATACGAAAAGTTATTAGCAGAAAACGAGGTCCTGAAAGGCACTCTCAAAGAATACGACAGACACATCCACGAAAAACACAACTTGGAGTCCGAACTCAAACAAGCAAAAGAGAAAATAGAGGAACTCGAAACGAAAATTCACGACAGCTTAGAAGAAATAAGCAATTATCATAGCGTGATCGAGGAAAATAAAAACGAATTTATTAATTCCGCTAACCTTATAAACGATCTTCAGACGAAACTTAGTGCAAGGGAAAAGGACATCGCAGATTTGAATGTAATAATAAAGGACCTCAACGAAGTTGTCAACGATTTACAAATGGAAAACAGCAAATTGGGAAACTTTGAACTTATGGAAACCCAAATCGCTGAACTTAAAACTGCACTGAATGACCAAATTCAACAGGCACAAGAATACGAGGAAGAAATCGCCCGGAACAACGATATCAATGCCGACCTTAACACGAAATTAATCGAAATGAACAAGAAGATAATCGAAACTGAACATAACATGGAAATGTCGGACATGGAATACAGAAGATTGTCAGAAGATCTTCTAAGGAAGGACGAAACTATTCGGGATCTCCAGGACCAGCTGAAAGAAAAAGACAACAAAATCAGCGGTGTAATTCAAGATATGAAAGAAAAATACTTAACGTTACAGAAACAGTTAGACGGCAATAGCGGTTCTTTGGAAGCCAAAATCCTGGAACTGACAAATAAAAATAAAGAACAGATGGAGAAAATGAAGAAAATAGCAGCCAATCTCAAGAAGAAATCTCAAGCATATCAGGAACTGGAAGAAAAGTACAACGTAGAAAAAGAAAAATGGGAGACGGAAGTAAACGAAAAGAAATCCGTCATTTCGACTTCCGAGGACAAAATTGCAACAATCCTCCACCAATTAAAGGAACTAGAGGAAGAAGTCAGCCTCAAGAACGCAAAACTCTTAGATTCCGATATCAAAATAAGAGAACTCACCGAAGTCGTCGAGAACTTGGAAGAAAACAGAATGGAATTACAAACATCGTTAGCCGAAATGAAGCACAGAGAGCAGAAATTAACCGAAGTGAGCCTTAAACAAGAACTATCCACCAGCCTGCATGAAGACTTTGATAACATACCCACCGACCAAGATTCCGTCAAGGAAGAAAAGATCAAGGAACTAGAACTGATAATCGAGACCAACGAAGCCGATATTGCACACTATCGCGACAGAGTTCAGAGATTACAAGAGAACGTCGCCCATCTAGAACAAGAGAAGGAATCACTCATCCAAAAAACCATGGAGTTGAACGATGAGTTGAACATAACCTCCAAAAGCATCGAGGAGAAGTCTTTTGTAGAAGAAAAGCTGGGTCAGAAACTGCTCCAAGTGACGGCAAACGACGAAGCATTAGTGAAGAAACTGGAAGAGGCGACGGAGGAAAACAAGGAGTTAAGTCAGAAGAACAAAGAACTGGAAGAGATAACTCTCAAACTTAAAGTGAAGCTGAAGAAGGCGCACGAACGGGTGAACCAGTTGAAAGCTTTGCAAACCAACATGGAGGAAATGGAAACGGCCAACAGCGAATTGAAGAAACAACTCGCCGTCTTGGAGGCTAACCAGAAACAAATCCAAGACGAAAACTTGGAATTGCAAAAACAGAACCAAAACGACTATGAGAAAATCGAGGCTGATTATCAAATACAGTTGGAGGAATTAGTTAGGTGTAGAAATGAGTTGACAGTGGAGTGTGAGAAACTGCGGGAATCACTTAAGGAAATGGGACAGAGGGAGGAAGAATTGCTATCGGAAATTGCTGAATATAAACAGAAAATGGAGGAGAAGGATGCAAATAACAAGGAAAAGGTGAGTCTGTAATATATTTTGCATTATGGAACGGACGTGTAGTACAGTGGCTTCCAAAAATAAATTCCTACCTTCTTAAACTCATAAAAACTAAAAATCTAAAAAATATAATAATAATTAATAATAATAATAATATTAAATAACATTTTTTTTTTTTTGTAATTTAAATTATACATAAAATAGTGCTAGCTTATTTAATGAGAAAAAAAACCCTTAGTTTTCATTATGAAGTTCTTGTATATGCTCCCATGTAATTTTCTCCAGGCTTTTATATTTTGCCTCTCGTACGATGCAAAACTTGTTGAGTAAGTCGAAGTTAAATGTTGACTTGGCGAATTTTTTTGATAGAGTTTCTAATCTAGTGTTGATTGGAGTTGTTGTTGTTAACTGATGAAGTAGATCGTTGGGGGGAATTGTGGAGAGGATTTCTTGGGTGTCTAATTTTTGTGATTTTCCTCAGTGAAGAGGTTTCTCCAATTTGTATGTTCATTTTTTTTTAATTCTTTAATTAACCTTTGGATGTTTTTGTTAAAGTCGTTGAATTGTCGTTTCACATCTGGGTTTAGATTCCTTCTGTATTCTCTGTACATTTTTCGTTTGTGCTTGATTAATCGTATAATAAATGGTGGAAATGAGTGGGAATAGTAAGTAATTTTATATTGTGGGGTGTTTTCTAGAACGGCATTTGCAAATTCGTCATTGAATATTTTGATGTGGTCTCGAGTTATATTTTCATTTGCCGTTGAAACGATGTAGTTGTTGAGAGCGATATTGACTAATATAGAAGATAGAATAATGTCAGAAGTTGTTCTAAAAAATATTTTATTAGATTTCTCTATTCATAATGTCACAGAGTGAGTGTTAAAAAATTTACAGGAATGTAGCTCTGGTCAAAAGATGATTAAAACTAAATTTTCTATAAAAAAACTTCTTTTTTGTAATTTTTTTATATAGATAATTTAGTTTTTTTTTCTCTCAAAAACTGAACTTTACAGCTATAAAACAAGAATATCAAATATATTTAAAAATGATTGCCAAATAGAAAAACTGTAAAAATATTGAGATGAAAAAGTCCATTTCACTCAAGAATTATTTATATCTCTAAAAGTAACCAACAATTGAATAATCTCAAATTTTAAATTAAGAAAATTATTACATTATTTCTTTTTTAATTTCACACTGAATTTTTTTAACTTATAGTTTTTATATATTTATCATTTTATGTCTTAATCCAAAAACAGTTTTTAGTTCAGTTGATCTATACATTTATATTTTAACATATGGACCATCTTATTATCTCGTACAACTTGGCGCTTTCTGTAATAACAGTAATGATTTTATAATAAAATTTGGAATAATATTAATTTAGTATTTTCAAGTGCCTGATAAATTTATCAGTCAAATAAACTTAATCTGTTGGTTATTATACATATCAGGTAACAAAATATTTTCTTATGGAAGGGTATAACCAACAATATAATCTTTAATAATTTATGCATTTTTTTGCAAAAAAAAAATTTAACACTAATGCTGATGAAATATGAAATTGAATTACCGCAAATTTTAATCTTGACAAAATAATCAACCACTATGACATTTATGATGAATTTTTTATGAAGGCAGGAAGTTAGTACCACTAAATATGCAAATAGATATACAGTGATATATTGCTACGTCCGAAATATGAGTGCCAATTTTTTACTGTATTAGAAAGGTATTTTAAGCTAATATAAATCAAATCTCCTACAATTCCTATCAATGAAGTCATATGTATGTTCTCTGGGGCTTTTGTCCACAGAGTAGTTAGTTTCACACAATATTATTAATACCTAAAAATATACAGGGTGTATCTTAAGTGATGACTTTAATTTCAAGGGGTGATTCCTTGTCATATTTTAAGCAAAAAAGTGCATATGAACATCGGTCCGCAAGTGCTTACCGAGATACAGGGTGTCAAAGTTGGGAAAAAAATCGCATTTTCTTAAATATCTTTTGACTGATTCGAAATAATTTAATGAAATTTCATACACGGGGGTTTTTTGGAATGACAAATTCAAAGCTGTAGTCAATTTAGGTGTATTACGTAAAATGCGATTTTTTTTGCCAACTTTGACACACTGTATCTCGGTAATGAAGCACTTGCGGACCGATGTTCATATGCACTTTTTTGCAAGGAATCACCCCTTGAAATTAAAGTCATCACTTAAGATATTACCTGTATAAAAAAAAATGAGTGAAAGGTATTCTAAGTTTGATCAAAAATATCTAAAATTAATAGCTTTTCTACTTATACCTACATTTCAAAAATAAAAATACTACAATAAAATGCAAAACAGTGTTATAAAGGTATAATTAACATTAAGCAGAAATCCTTTTAAAGTAATTTGTTTCTTGTACCAGCATTTATGAAGCAAAAATAGAAAATTTCTTTGTACATCTACTATACTTATACGTTATCTATACTAGGTATTATGAATAGTGTGCTCATTATTTTGTACCTAGTGTTTGCTTGTTTTTGTAAGTTTTGTGAACATACATAAACAAAGGTGGAACCTTTTAGTAGCCATGAATTGCATGACATGTTAATTTATCTTGGTGAAACTTGATAAAATTCTCTGACTTGAGACAGTTATACGATAAACGTTTTCCGCAAGCAATACAAATCATTTTAAACACTTATTATTATAACTATTTCAAACCTTATGTTGTGAGAAGCGCTTTAAGAAAACCATTAACAGCAAATAAACTTAGAGGTACTTGTGATTGTTAGGTAGAAACTCCTGACATGGTAGGTCTGCGACATTGCCACATATTCAAGGCTATTTGTTAACATAACTCTAATACTGTTAAAGTTAAATCAATGATGCTTGTTTGGTGCAATTTATCATGCAACAAAATAAAGGTACTCATATTCCGGACAACCCGGATAGTGGATGTAAAATATATGTAACACAATTTTTTCTTAACTTGTTACAGCTAGAAGAACTTACTGATGAACTAAGGGTGGCAAATTTCAACTGGAAAGACTCCGCGAAGGAAATAGAAGCCTTGAAGCAACAAATTGATTTCCTCGAAAAGGAACTGATAAACAAAATAGCCAGAGAAACTGTTGAAAGTATCGTAACTGAAGCAGAAGGCAGAATCAGAAGTATGAGAACAGTTGAGAGTCAAACTGATGAAATAGAAACAAGATTTGATATCAAAGAATCTCCTGTAAAAGAATCTGTATCAGAAACGATGAGTCTACCACCAACTGAGAATAAACTTGAATCCGTTTCAGTGCAATCCGAATTAATTCCCACATTTCATTGGCCGGGCAATCAGCAACCACAACAGCTAAACCAAGAGAGTGATTCGTTTATTGGTCAAAATATATCGCAAGGCAGTTCGAATGACTGGTTGGATAGTCCTGGCCAAACAGAAAGTTCACCACAACAAAATCCGTTCCTTCCTCACCCAGAACGTCAACGACCAGTGGTCATAGACAATTCCAAAGAAGAACTCTTGAATAAAATCAAGGCACTGGAATTTTTACTATATAACATTGATAAAGAAAAGGAAGAGGCTTTCCAGGAATGCACAGGAATGGTCAACGAACTGACTCGTCTGGTATACGAAAAAGTGAACCCTTCAAATAACGAAGCCATTCCAACAACCTCTAGGGCCAAGAGAGAGTTAAGTCAACCCATGTCAGAAATAGAATCTCAAATCATGTCCGAAGCTGATGTTATAGACGCGGCCTCCCATATAAGGGATTTACAAAGCATTGAATTTGAAAAAGCGAGTTCCTCATTGGGAGAACAGAGTCATCCGGTTATTGAAGAGGTTATGCAACCGAAACGAGCCTATTTGACTTACCAGCCTGATGACAAGGCATCTAGCCATGTGAAACCAGAAGTATTTGGCGAAAACGACGACGGTTGGGGATGGGGACCAGAAGAAGCAAAATTAGAGGAAGAGCATCAATTCCAGACCGAAAGCGCTCCTCAAATTCAAAATTTAAGAAGCGAAATTGCACGGTTGAATGAAGCCCTACAAGTTCTACAAGTTGAACGAGAGAACCACCTTGAGGAAATTAAACAGTTACAAATAAAATCGGGCAAACTCATTAAAAAGTGCAAGGAATTGAAACAGAAGAATGACCAACTTATAGAAAAACAGCAAAACAAGAAAACTGAAGGAGCAGATTTCTTCGACTTAGATGCCGCCATCCAAGACGAATTAAAAACGCAAATAGCTCAACTAGAAAAGAAAGTTAAAGAGGTTACAAACGAGTTGGAAAAAGAAAAACAAGAGAAAACAAACGTATTGAAACGTGTCGACGTTTTGACTTCGGCAAATGAGAGAATGACCGAAATGAAAGAAATTCAAGACACTGAAGTGCTTCATTGGAAACGAAAACATCAAGAAATTGAAGAAAAACTTCAGCAATATGAATGGGGTAGTGATGGATTCAATGAAGGCTCAAAACCGAAAAATATTCCTGAAGTAGAAGCTTCAACGAGCAGGGAGGATAAAAAAGTTGAAGAACTACAGCAGACTATTAAAGAACTAGCATTAGATAATGAAGAGTTACAGGCTTTACTGGAGGAGCAAAGAGAAATTAGGATGGCTTTAGAAAAAACTAAACCATCTGAAAATGACGCTGAAGAGGAACATAAAAAAATTTCAGTTCTTGAAGAAAGAATAAAAAGTTTAGAGGAAGAACTTACACATAAAACCGAAGAAATCCAAACAGTTTTAAATGAAAGAAACAATGTTTACGCACAAAGTGAAGCACTACAAAAAGCAATAATAGAAAGAGAAGACAAAATAAACGAGCTACAAGAAAGCTTAAAGTATATTACAGAAAGAAGCAACGAATTTGAAAAATTACTAGCAGATAACGATAAATTAGTGAAAGATCTGCAAGAAAATGAAAAAAGTGACAAGTTAAATGAAAAAGTAAACGAATTAGAAGCCGAGTTGCTTCAGTTAAATCAATTCAAGGCCCAACAAGATTTTCTACTTCAAGAAAAGGAAACTGCCTTCAATGATCTTATATCATCCTTTGAACAAGTCAATACGTTAAAGGAAGAACTTAGCAATCAAGTTGAGCAATTGACAAATGATCTAAAACAACAAAGACAAAAATACGACGAATTGCAGAATGAGAACAATAGGAGTGTATCAGAGTTAGAAAATGAATTAATAAAACAAAAAGAAGAATTGGAAAAACTGAAAGTGGAACTTGAACGAAAAATTAATGATTTATGTAACGAGTTGGAGCAGCAAAAACGAATAAACGATAGCTTACAAGTTGATGGCGCTGCTAAATTAAGTGATTTGTCCCGCGAATTAGATACGGAAAAACAAAAATACAACCAGCTCCATGTGGAGTATATGGGCAAGGTAACAGAGTTAGCTAAAGTGTCTCAAGAGTTACAAAACAAGGAACATGAATCTTCAGCAAACGATACATTCGAATGGGCACAAGAAAAATTCCAATTAGAGTCTTTGTTGGCAGAGAAGGAGGTTGCATTAACGGAGTTGAAAAACCAGAAAGAAGATCTCGCGAAGCAAATCGAAGAGCTGAGACATAATTTAGAACAGAAACAAAAGGACTACGACCAGCTCGTAAATGAAACAGAGGAAAAGATATCTAATACTGCGAAGGAACTGGAAGAGCACTGGATTAACCAAGTAGATCAAAGAGGAATCAACGTTGCCGAAAGCTGGAAACTACATTTAGAGTCCGTGGAAGCAGAGTTTGCATCGATCCAGCAGAAGTTGAAATATGAAATTAACGAACTCGAAGAGAAGTGCAACGCTTTGGTAAATGAAAACAATGAGTTACGGAAAAATGTCGACGCTGAAATAAGAAACGAAGTTGATCGTATTTCTGCTCTTCAGCAACAAATAACTGATTGTCAGCGTTACATTACTGAACTTAATAACACACTCATCGAGAAACAGAACGCGAACGAAAGTCTCATAGTCAAATTAACAACAATAGAAAATGAGAAAGAGCAACTTTCAAGTGATTTGAAAGAGAAAGAAACTAAGCTCTCGAGTTTGAGCATTATTATTGACACAACACAAAAACAGTTCGACGAAAAAAGAGAAGTTGTGGAAGAAGTTGTAAAGATTTTAGAAAAAAACACAACCTTCCCAATATCATTTGAAAAGCAGGATATACTAAACGAGTTCCGAAGACAATTAGAGTTACTAAACGAGAAGGAACAAGAGATCATCAAGTTACATCAGACAATTCAAAATTTACAAAGCCAAGTGCATTCCGTTCAAGGCAAAGAAGGGGAAATCTCCCGACTGAATCAGTTGGTTCGAGATTTGCAAAAGGAACTCGAATCGCTTCAAGAAAAGGACGAGAAAATCTCCATGTTGAATAGACTTGTCGACGATTCACAAAAACAACTCCTCTTGGCGCATGAGAAAGACGAGGAACTTTTCAACATGAACAAATTAGTCGAGGATTTACAAAAGCAACTCGCATCAGTTAATGAAAAGGATAGTGAAATAAATAGATTGAATAATTTTATACTGGACCTACAAGGACAACTATCGTTCCTTCAAGACAAGGATGCAGAAATCGTTAGATTGAACGATATTATAGAGAACTACAAGGTAAGAAATATATAGTTTTAATTATTTGCTACTTTTTTTAATAGTGTTATATAAAAAATTGTTTCTAAAAACACAGACAGGCATAATTAACATTTGAATAGTTTTACAGAAAAAAGATAAACGGGAGTGATATCTGTTACATAACATTCTTAAAATTGTGTATTTTTTTATTATATTTTTCTACAGATCCTATTAATGAAGTAATATATGTTCTTTGATACCAAATATCTAAGTATAATAACGAACAATTTCGTAGACAAGATTAAATTCAGTAGTTATCTAAAATAAAAATTAATCTAGCCAAATTTACTAACAAAAAAATATAATTGGCTTAATTAAATCATATAATAACTTCGGACCTATTTCTGTATTTCTAGGATTGCTTCTTCAGGGGGCCTCCTTTAAGTGGAATGAAATATCTAACTACAGAAATTAATATGTACTTAATTAAAATTATCAGAAAAATGTAATTTTGAATTGACAGACAGGCAAGATAACAAACAATCAACATTCAAACATTTGCCCATTATGCTATCGTTTTTTATAAAAAAAAAATTATTAGGTATTTTTGACATTGCCGTTTCAAAATTAAATATTTTCATTTCATTATAGTTTAGTTATAATACTTAGGATACGAGATATATAAACATACCCATATCACCCCAGACATTCATAATGGATCTTTTCATGCCCGCTGCCACGAGATTGATAATAATAATAATATGATAAAACATTGCATGCACCACGGGAGATTATAGGATGACTATGCCTTTAGACGACTTGTCCCCTACGGGGACAATCATCCCTGTATCTCCCTTGATACATAAATAACTATTAAGGTCGATCAATAAGTACCTGTGTTTAAAGACAGGTGGCGTCGCTAAGTCTAGTTGACATTACCGTCGCGTGCTGCCATCTGTCGACACCATAGTAAATTTCAGACTGATTTATAGGTTAGTTTTTATTTGACAGCAAGTTGTACTGATGAGATCGTTTTTGCCTTCTTCAGAGCAGGTTGACCCAGAAAAATTCATCGTTTTGACTGTCGCTTGGTCTCTGGCATGATAATAATGTATCCAGGTTTCATCCTAATCATACAAAATGTTCTATACTCGTCGAAGGTGCAACAAAGAAAATATGAAACCTTTACAAAATTCATTTTATTAAAATATATCTATGCAAACATTAACTGAATGCAATTTATTCAAAACCTGGTATATTTTCTAGCGCACTCAAAAAGAAGTCTTAAAATAAGTAGTAAGTATTAAAATAAAAAGAAAAACAAATATGAAGCGTTATTTACACATTTTTAAAAATAATTGCCATTCAATTTGAGACTAAAGGTTAGTATTTCACATAAATTTTTTGATTCCTGAATTGAGGTAGATAAATCGCCTTGAAATATTAAATACTTTTGTATTTTGGAAGCCGTTACAAATTCTTTCACGACACTTGACTATAAGTACAAAAAGTAGCGTAACTCAAATTTTCATATTACCAGATATGCCAATTCTTGTTTTTAGAAACGAAATAAAACAGGTTTCAATTTTTGTATGCATTTTTAAGGTGCAACAGGATCTAAGCCAAGAAGAATTGAATGAATACCGTCAGGAACAGGTTACAGCAAACATGACTATAGAAGACTATAAACAAAAGTTGGAGCAGTTCAATAATACATATATGACTTTACAAAATTCCCTCGAAGAAAAAAACCAACTCATCGCCACCTTAAATCAACAACTACAGCTCACTGAAAATCTTCATAACGATAACAATAAGGATGTTGAAAACTTACAAGAAGAAATATCACAAGTTAAAAAAGACTGCTCTATGCTGCAACAATCTTTAGCTGATTATCAAGAGCAACTATTCAATGTAACTAACGAGTTGACCAATAAAAATAATCAATTGGAGGGCCTAAACCAACAGCTAGCTTATTCACAACAGAACTTCGAGATACAAGAAAGCGAATTAAATAAATTAAGAGAATTTCTGCAGTTTAAAGAACAAGAATATAGCAATTCCGTTGAAAACATGAGAAAAACACACTTGAGAGACTTGGAAAATCATTATGAGGAACTACTTGCTGCCAAAGATTTAGATGTTGAAACCATTAGAAGTCAATTCAATGAGTCTGTGCAAAATTCTACACAATTAACAGAAAAAATAGCCGTCGAAGAAAATTTACGTCAGCAATTGCAGGATAAGGTGAAAGAATTAGAAGATAAACTTGTTGAGCAGTCCACATTGCAGGACGAAGAGGACAAACAGTTGACTGAAATGAGGAGTATCATTGAGCAGCAAGTAATTAAAATAGAAGAGCTGAAGAAGGAACTGTTTGCGAAGAGCAGTGATTATGACAGTCTTATTGCGGAGATGGATATTGGGAGAAAAGCCATCACACAGCAACCTACACCGGCTGCAGTAAGTCTATTTGTTATTGAACATTTACGAAACACAAATAATAAAAAACCTATTGAAAGTAATAAAAAGCTGTTTATTTTTTATGTTTGTATAACATTTTATATATTGAAAAAACCTGTAATATCATTTTTATAAATTTATTTGTGGTGAATTTATATTTAGTTCCTCTTGTTAAACAGGTTGAAAAACCCACAAGTTCTGAGCGACAGCAACTGGCAGAAGAAGATTTATCAGAACCAGTGAGCCGAGCTGAACTAGATCTGGCTCTTTATATGCTTCATCAAAGAGATGTGCGCTGTGAGGAATTAACGGTTGAGTTGACTCAACTTTTAGAAGAACGTGACACTCTGCAATTGCGTCTGTCCAACGCGTTACGAGAGAAAGAGGAAATTCGAAGAAAACTTGCAGGTATTTATAAATAACTTCACAACGCATATCAAAATGGGGCATTAAATATGGGCACAGTTTTATTTAAAAAGGTTTTTCTTCTCCAGATAACTGAGAAAAATGACCACCGTGAACTATGAATCTCTTTTCAAAATTCGATACTTTCTGAAATTCAAATGACTAAAAACTAATCAAATTTACATAATTTGAATTAAAACCAACTATGAAATACAATTGATGCTTTGTGTAATGCCTCTAAAAATGTAGTAGTTCAAATGTCTCGATACATAGGATGCCTGCATTTGAGAACTTGACTACCTTTTTGCTTATGTGAATGATGGACTGAACCAAATATAAACTGGATTTTATTTTAAAAAATCTACTGAACTCTTTCAACAAAAACAATAAAACTTATTTTTTTTACAAATTCTCTTAACTTTGTAATACAAAATGCCATAGCACTGTTTGTTATCGAATCTGTGTCCTCGTTGATCTTTCAGAGGATTCAACATATAACAATCAGAAGGTGACAAATCTGGACTGTAGGAAGGCTGTTCTGTTATGGTCTATAAGAAAATCCTTAATTCACATGTTTTAATGGCGGTATAGTTTGTGGCATTATTATACAGAAGAATAACGTTTTAGATTGAAAAAATCCATAAACATCTCAAATATTTTCTTCAGTAACATATCCGCAGCTGTCACTGATTTATAAATAACTTCACAACGCATATCAAAATGGGGCATTAAATATGGGCACAGTTTTATTTAAAAAGGTTTTTCTTCTTCAGATAACTGAGAAAAATGACCGCCGTGAACTATGAATCTCTTTTCAAAATTCGATACTTTCTGAAATTCAAATGACTAAAAACTAATCAAATTTACATAATTTGAATTAAAACCAACTATGAAATACAATTGATGCTTTGTGTAATGCCTCTAAAAATGTAGTAGTTCAAATGTCTCGATACATAGGATGCCTGCATTTGAGAACTTGACTACCTTTTTGCTTATGTGAATGATGGACTGAACCAAATATAAACTGGATTTTATTTTTAAAAATCCTCTGAACTCTTTTTCAACAAAAACAATAAAACTTATTTTTTTTACAAATTCTCTTAACTTTGTAATACAAAATGCCATAGCACTGTTTGTTATTGAATCTGTGACCTCGTTGATCTTTCAGAGGATTCAACATATAACAATCAGAAGGTGACAAATCTGGACTGTAGGAAGGCTGTTCTGTTATGGTCTATAAGAAAATCTTTAATTCACATGTTTTAATGGCGGTATAGTTTGTGGCATTATTATACAGAAGAATAACGTTTTAGATTGAAAAAATCCATAAACATCTAAAATATTTTCTTCAGTAACATATCCGCAGCTGTCACTGATGGAAGTTATTGACATACATATATCTTAACAATGAACTTATTTGATTGCTTCAATTTTAACTAGGATCCGAGGAAGCACCAATGCCATCATCCTCCACCTCTAGCCCTACAACACCTCGCAGCAAGTCTTCAGCCATTTTCCTTGCCGCTTCGGGAACAGAACTAGCCACCGAACCATTAGAAGGTTCCAGTGATATTCAAAATCTCGAGAGCAAGTAAGTTCTATTTTTACGTAACAATTCTAACATGTGTTATCTCCATTCCATTTCCAGATTGTCCGAGTTGAAGAAGGTCGGTTATAAGAAGGACAAAACTTTTGTAGACGAACAGGAATTCAGAAGATTTCAGCAGATGTCTATTATGCAGCAACACATCAACGAGGCGTCAAAATTACCACCCGAAGCTGCCGCTAAATTAGTGGATGCCAGTTACACCCTGTGTAAGTTTAAGTTTCTACTAAATTGAAGTATATGTAGGTATATTTTTCTCTGATTCGTTTCAGCTCGTGACGTCCAAAGTCCTTCCAAGGTTCTACTAAACTGGTTGTGGGGAAGGAGTACACCGAAAGTAAATGACACGTAACGGTTACCTGTGAACTTATTTATTTAATATGTGCCTACTAGGAGAAGTGAAACAGCCATGCTCATCAGCAAAGCTATTTAATAGCGAACTATATTTTTGACATCATGAGCTTGTTCTATTTAAGGTTATGTAATAGATGGCATTAAAATGTGCGGTTAAGTTAGTGTGATATGAAGAATACTTGTATTTTATAAATCCTATAAGTTCTAATTTGTACATGTTGTTTTATCATTTAAAGCATTTATTTTCCTGTTGTAATTTTAACAATAATAATACATTTTTTAATAGAGTTTACGTTTGTTTTACTAATAATCACACCACACGCAAAACTGATAACATACTGGCTAATAAAAGCGTGATTTATTCTTGTTTTTTGTGTTCAATAAATAAACTATATTTGCCATTTCTCTCTTATTTTAAAGTTGAAAATCACCCTGTACTGTAAAATTGGAAATGTTTAAGGAATCGTTAGCGAAACGCTAAATGTATAGGGGGGATAAACTTTTCAAAATATAATTGGTCAGGGCTCGGAACGGAGTTACTTTTTAGTAAAAAGTAACTTTTTTATAAAAAAGTCCCTAAAAGTTACATCTTTGCACATTTTGTTACTAAAGTTACTTTTTCTCAGATTGTCGTTGATATCAAGGAAGCTTGTGAGAATAGACCGTATTTGAGCGTCGATTTGTGTATCGTGCATTGGTATGATTGAATCGCGATTAGGAATATTATTAGGTAATGTAATTGGGTCCATACTAATTTCATTAGACAATCCTTTGTTATATTTCGACTACGTGATAATCTTACTTCGTGGTCTGTCTAGTAGTGTCTTTTCTGTTCTGTGCTCAATGCTGTTAACTGGCAAACGTGACGTTACAAATATGAATTCTAACATCTCACATCACAACAAATTTACTTATAATAGAGAGTTTAAGTCGATTATCGATTATGATACGTAGAACGTGTAATTTTCACGTTTACGTATAGTAAGATTCGTATTTCAAAAATGAGTATAAGTAGGGTGTTATCACGGAATCATATTATTCAGAAACGATAATTATTACTTTAATCTACGAGTATTGCTCTTTCTGTTCGCTTAGTCTTTTATGAATATTGTCACGAAATTTGCCCCACTCACACCCAAATCGGCGACTGTGGTACCGCAAATTGCTAAGATTGCCCCGATCACCCCTACACGATTCTGTTAAACAAACAAAATACCGTGGATCGAGATGGGACTATAAAAATGGGGAATCGATGAGAAGCATTCGAGTCGTTCGGGAAGATGAATCTAGAGATACTAGAATATACCTGGAATATTCGTTGGGTCTATAAAAGAAGAATAAACGGCCGAGTTAGTCAGTCTTGTATTACAGTTTGAATTGAAGTGTTCAGTTGGAGATTCAAAGTGATTTAGATAGCGATTAAAAGTGAAATAGTGTTTAATTGAGTTGTAATTAGTAATCAGTAGTGTACCAAGTAGTTAATAAAGATAAGTGATTAATTAACGGATTGTTTTTCTGACAGTAGTAAAAATTCGGATTGAGAAATCTGTGACAATATGTTCTGTGGATTCGGAAGTTTTCGGTCACCTCTTCGGCACGTATACGTCTCTGTTTACGTTACGCAAAGACCCGTGAGCCCAAGGATTGTAGTATGCAATCCTTGCCGTGAGCCCACGTACATCCGTATAATGTAAACGTGGAAAATTCTAATTTGAGCATGTGCTACGGTCAAATTCTACGTACAGGTTCACATATCGGACACTACTTAAACTCTCTAATAATAAGGCATATTTGGCAAAAGGCAAAGGCAAAGACCCGTGAGCCCAAGGATTGTAGTATGCAATCCTTGCCGTGAGCCCACGTACATATCCGTATAACGTAAACGTGGAAAATTCTAATTTGAGCATGTGCTACGGTCAAATTCTACGTACAGGTTCACATATCGGACACTACTTAAACTCTCTAATAATAAGGCATATTTGGCAAAAGGCTTTTGAAACATCAGATTATGTTGAGAGTTAATGTATTTTCCCAGTAAGTAGTTTAAAAGATAAAATTGAGAAGAATTGAAAGAAAACATACGAAGCAAATGAGCCAAAGAAAAAGAAAATTTAAGTTAAATCGATTTATATTTTATGTTTTGTTAAAAAGGAAAATGTTATTACATTATTACAAAAATCTATTAATAGTAGATATTTATTATTTTGTTATATTTTATAAAAATATAGAAATAAATATTCTTTTATTTGAAATATATTTTTTAAAGAATTGTTAGTATTTATGTAAATTATAAAAACACATTCATTTTCAGTTGAATTATTTTTTAAGCTTGAAGTAATGACATCCATACCTACGGAATGTGTTACATTAATACGTTTTTAGAAAGCTAGTGACCGTTTCTTATTGTTTTAATTGTGATTCCTAAGGTTGCATTTTGGATACTTTTTCTGATTAGAGTTACTTTTTTTACTTTTTATTTTAAGAAATCTGTTCCGAGCCCTGATCACATTAGCGGTGGAAGCATCAAGTAGTCGTGGGAAATTACTGAATGTTCGTTGTTTAAAGTGCATATATGTCATTAAGAATAAATAAAAGGATTAAACTTGATAATTCTTTAATACAGTTGAAACAAAAGGTGATAATAACAATAAATAAACTTAAAAATTGAGGCAAACACCCTCATACTACATACATATTACAATCTATTCTCTATCCTCTTATTTCAAGACACATCCAATCTTCGCCTGACTTTTTTGTGGGTTGCGTTTATTAACATTTTTTATTTCAAATGATTAATATCTCGCGAAGGTGTTTTGTAAACCTTATTTTTTAAATCTCCCCATAAAAAATCGAGGGGTGCCAGATCTGGTGACTTTTCAGGCTACTGAATAAGTCCATTATTCCCAAGCCGATTTTCTGGGAAATAGTTATCTAAATACTTACTGCTGTACAATTCTGGCCTTGTGGGATGGGACTCTGTAAAACCATAGGTTTCTTTTTAGCTGTTTATGTATGTTCATAAAAATAAGGCCCAATTATATGCATACCAATAATGTCGTACCATACATTTACTCCAAAATGGCCTTGGTTTTGGATTGGATTTAAAATGTAGGGATTTTCAATGGACCAATAGCTTTTATTGTGCCTGTTTGGCAAACCATTACTTACAAATCAACTTTTGTCTGTCCAAAGAATGTGTCGAAAAAGGTTCTGATCAACAGTTTCTACATTTACTACGATTTGAACTATAAAATTAAGTTTGTTTTCAATGTAAATTTTATAGTCATTGGTCTTTAAAATTCATTGAACAGTTGATTTATCCAAATTCAATTCCCGGCTAGCCTGCCGTATATAATTTCGTAAATTTTGTTCGAAATACTGTAACAATTTAGCTGTTTCTTACCCTTTGTTCAATTATTTAATTCCTCCGAATAGAAAATGCATCTTCATTTCATCGCAAGGTCGCCTTTAACTCTACAGCTTTGAAATTTTTATGACTTGCAGTAAATTAGCAACATACCAACTTTTTCTTTTGAAACTCTTTAGGACAATATTGCTTATCTTTTAAACGAGAATATAGAAAAATTTCTCTAATAAAAGTTTATTAGAAAAAAGAGCTTTTTAACAGGAATAAAAATTGTGTATGTTTCTGGAAAAAACATAATTGATGACGTCATTAGTCGTTTCTGTCAAATCCCAAAGATAATACTTTAGATTGAATATTGAGCTTACCTCGTCCCATTTAACATCACGTGTCCCAAATTATATTTAAATTTTTTGTATCATCGCAGCAGTGCCGGATGGTGAGATTTCAGGTATGCCATATATCTCAATAGCTAGACCTGGGGCCCAAACCAAACTTTAGGGTATAAGTACTGTGGCCATATAGAGAACTTTGGTAGAACAACGATTTTACAGTTTGCAAAAAAAAGTTGAAAAAAATGTGGGCCTCACCTCAAATTTTCAAAACGGCTTCTTTAAAATTCGAGAAACATTTTTCTCCATAAACTAGATGTAACTTTACGGATAGGTTTCAAGTTTTATTAAAAAATAACTATATTTGTAGAATTTATAGCATTTTGAAATTTTTATAATGTATCACAAATACAATATTAATTTTCAAAAAAAAATTTTTTAAATAAAATGTGAAACCTTTTGGTAGAATTACGTTTAGTTTATGAAAAAAAAATGTTTCTCGAAATTTAAACAAGCCAATTTGGAAATCTTAGGTGAGGCCCATGTTTTTTTCAACTTTTTTTCGCAAACTGCAAAATCGTCCTCCTTCTACTGAAGTTCTCTATACAGGGTGAATCTTAAATAAGTACAAATATTTTAACTGCTGGTGTAGTTCGTCATTTAAATCAGTCTAGTGAAAGCCATTTTTAAAAATTTCTAATATTTACGGAGATATTATTTTTTTAACAAAATACCCACATTTTGAGGACCGCTGGCTCATTTTTCATTCAACAACGTAATGAAACATGATTTTTTGCGAGGTTGCCATATCTCCTCCCATATAAATATTACGTTTCCTTTAACGTAATAGTTCTATTTTAAAAATACTTGTTTTAAGCATAAGTACAGTAAAATTGGGTATGTAGTATGATACGCAGCAATATTAACATAAATTTTAACATCTGAACTAACCTTACTATACTTCAACGATTAAAAATGAATTTCCGCAAGTTCAATACTACCGTAAAATATTTATGAAGATATTACGTGATATTACTATGTCCAATGTTCAACAATTATACATAAACGTGCACACAAGCTTACCTGTTTGTTAAAAAATTAACTATTTAATCAGTAATCCACATTTCACAAGTTAAATGTACTTGTACACTGTTAGAAAGGGAGTTATTTTATGAAGAATAACGAAAAACTATGCACGCGTTTTTATTTAAAATGGAAAAATGTCAACTTTTAGCAAATTTTATTGCTATTTTCATGCATTATGTGGGGTTAACAAGTTTGACTTGGGCTTCCGATAATCTGTCATGACAGTCAATGACAGTTTGATAATAAAAAATAATATAAAATGTTACACTTGACAAAATTCGCTAAAAGTTGAGATTTTTTCTTCGTTGAAGCAAAGACATTTGTGTAATACTGGCAACACTGTGAACCACACGTTCAGTCTGCAGCACTATGACTCATAAAAGTATGAAGGGTCTGTCTAGGCCAGCGGTCCTCAACAAGTTTTCTGCTGAAAAATTACGAAATTTATTTAAAATTTCACTTTTTTATTTCTGATTTTTTTGTAAAAAAACTATTAATTATGTGTTCTACACACAAAACTATACTGCTGGTTAAAATATTTGTACTTATTTAAGATTCACCCTGTATAGCCATAGTACATATTTATACTAAAGTTTGGTTTGGGTATCTTATGGTTATTAAGATATGACATATCTGAAATTTCACTAACCGCCACTGCCTCACCGTAGGCCCATACGCACTTTGAGACACTTTGCTTACATCATAAAAGAAATGAGATGTCAATTTCCTCGCAAAAGGTTGATGATTTCGACTTCAAACAAGAGTATTAAATTTTTAGATAAATTATCAGTCTTCAAGCAATTTGTCTGAAATTTGCTTACTAGCAAATTCTGTAAGTTGTTTTTGTATAAAGGTTTTTTCACTTTATACTTACCAATTCTATAGCAAATGGTTCTTAAACTAAAATAAAAAGCATATGTGAGGACCTGAATTAGATTTATTTCTATAAAATTAAAATTCAACACTTTGGTGGTTCATATTCTCAAACAGAAATTTACTGTGCAAAAAAATCTTTTAAGAATCGTAACACAAATATATAAATATCTATATGTCAATAATACACAATATAAACATACAAACTGGCTAAAATCAATGTCGTAAGTAAACGATAATATTAAGTACAAAAAACTCAAATACTAAAAACTATTTTAAATGTGATGCTCATGTTTATGTGTTCCAGAGTATTTAAAAGATATTTTCGAGTTGTTTAATGATTCACTAAATTAAATGCAAATTTAAAAATGTTGTTCATGTACAGTCTTTCGGTGAAAATAAAAATATTTTACAGTATTTGAATTTTCATACGTAATATGGTAAAATTGTCCTTATTATGTACAATAGAATTATACTTTATACCGATTGTGATTTACCTAAAATTATTTTAGAAAAAACATTTAACGTTCTCATAATTTCTCTGCATATACAACAAGGATTTATATTAGCAAATATTACAAATGAGATCTTTAATAAAATCCTCACTACAATATTTTTTACTGCAGACTAGAATAATGAATTATACAGATATACTATAAATAAAAGGTACAGCAAAATAAATAGGGCGTTATATACATTGAAGTGATAGTTGACTGCAATTCAATGGTATAGTAGACTATCCGACTCCCAATGAGTGGCAAACAGTAACGAAAAAAGAATACTTAGAAATGCAATCGCAGCATTCCATAAATTTAACAGTCAAATAATTTTTTTTCCCATTCAATAATAAGAAAACAGAACGTCAACCCCTGAGTGAGTACTGAGAACCACGAAGGCTGTTACAATCACAGTCATTTTGTAGAGAACAACTTCCATTTTTGAGGAGAACGCCTTTCTCCATCTCATTCATCTCTTCCTGATTTGATGGTGAACCTGCTAGAGAGGTCCTTTGCCGACAGATGTATGGTGTAGTATTTGGTGATTCGCGACCCTGGTGGTTTTAAAACAAATTAAGAATGCAAAAAAATTAATTGCTAATACAATAGCACAAACACATGCAGGCATACCCTGCAATTTTGTCATTTATTTTTCAATTGATAGCTGAGAATGTATTGTAATGCAATTACTTTATTATTGAACGTATGGTTGTATCTTAATTGTTAGTCCATTACATTTTTGTTTAAATAAATGGATTACCACTACTTTGGAACATATTGTTATCTACAGGGTGTTTTTTAAATATATCCGCTCTGTCAAAGGGGCAGTAAAGAATTTGGAAATATATGCAAATTTAATCAAGCAACCTGTGGTTTAATGTGTCGTACATGAAAATTAATTAATAATTATTAAGCAAAACTTAGGATGTCTGTTCTATACTAGATCTGATCAAAATATGTGTGGATGTGATGTTGAAATACGTATTTCATTAACAAAAATGTACGTGAGTAGTATATTTGTATAGTGCAAATAAAAAAGTGGTAAAGAAGTAGGTACAACACTGAGAAACGGAAAATAATGGAAACTCACAGAAGATGGTATTTTTTAAATGAGTTTTGCCAAAAAGGCTGATTTTAGTATAGTATATGTATATTTTTTGTTTACTGTATTTTATTGTATTCTAGCTTTGTGTGATTGTATATTTAATTGTATTTCACTTGTTTTAACTATTTGTTTTATTATTTTTAGTATGACTGTTTGCACTATTCTACATTTTTATACTGTTACTTAACTGGGCTTGCTCGTGAATGAATAAACAAATAAATAAAAAAAAATTGGATTGCTATATCTTACAAGACGAAACTTTGTATAGAATATATACAAGGGTGCTTTTGCGAATTATACGTGACATATTATTATGTTAGATGAATTTCCGTATAAATTATCGAAAAGAGTATATTGATAGAAAAAGACGAAATAGTGATATGGTGAATAAATATTAAAAGATCAGAATCTGGATCGAAGTATATATTCAATTTTGACGACACATGCATGCATGAAGGTCATACGGAAAGCGGTACGATATGATGTAAGTGTTAATGTGTGGCCGTTATAGTGAGTGCTAGTCATAAATAAATAAAACAGAAGTTGCAAAATTCGTGCAAAAATCCGTGAATTTCGCGTCCATAAAGACAAGGCTCAAGTGTGATATCCGTGGAGTGCGCATCAGGTAGGTATAAGTGAGTGATGATGGGAAATCGCCATCCAAAAGGACGAAATTCTAATTTGTAGAGAGGATGGCACAGGAGGAACATTTAAAGTAAACTGTTAATGTGCTAGGTTCAGTCAACCTTGACTTATTTTTGATAATTTTGGCACACTTAGGTAATTATGTTACCTTCACCTTCCGTATTCATCTGTGTGTTGTGAATTAGTCGTTCTCTATTACAAAAACTTTAAGTTTGGAAATAATTCTTATCATTTTTATTACGTAACGCCTCGAAATCGACAAAAACGGTTTTATCACCGTTTCTGCTAAAAATAATGTATGTTATGTAATGCAATTATTTTTGACATTTTTGTATATTTTTTATATCTGATCACCTTCAAATTTAGTACGCCTATGAAATGTTGCTCCTCGCACGCTTCGCCTGTCGCGTTTTTCTACAAGCCGACTATAATTAAGTAATAAGGTTGAGTTTTGTGCAAGCAGACATGTCTTGCTTGCTCCCATCGATTATAGATTGACTTGTTGTTTATTTGAAAAGATCTTGTCCAAATCAAGAATCAGTAGATATTGCATTGACTAGGGAGTCGTTAGCTTATTAATTTGGAGAAATAATTTTGAACAATTTTTGTAGAATTACCTAATATCATTTTATAGAAAGTCATTTAATTCTATTAGTTTTTAATTAAGTTCAGTCCTAAGTGTTTAAATATTCCAACATTGTATTTGACAAAAAAACATTGCAAGATGTCCAAATAATTTAATGAAAATTCATTATCTTCACATTTTCTTTTACTCCTTTAAAGAAACACATTTATTTTCTTTTTTTTATACAGGATGATTCAAATCTTACATGCAAAATTTCATAAACTAATGAAAAGCGTGGGAACAAGTAAACTTCTCTAAGTAATGTATACTGAATATGAATAGAAAACCATTATGACAAAACATATCACTCTTTATTTTATAAACGAAGTTCGCCGATCTTTGCTGTTCATAAACTTTTTTCTTATATTTTCAGGGAATTACTATGGTTATTGTAACACCCTGTAGACTGGTTCTATAATTCTGTAAGAAATCGGGTGAGATCCTTAGTTAAACAAAAATATATTGGCATAATTTTTAGTTAATTTTTGTTATACTCTACACTGCATTTAACAAAACATTTAAAAATGTCGGGTGATGACTGGTATCAAGTAAATCATTAGGAAAATATTGGAGATAATAATCTTTTTTGATTTTAATTCAGTACTTGTGGATAAGAAAGTTAGTTATAATAATTAGAAAAAAATAAAAAGTAAAAACTGTTAAACAATTAAATATATGGTAAAAAAAAAAATTTTAAAATTAACTGTTACATATTTCTAAGGACTTAAGAAAAATTAATTTAAAGACTCAACAACAATGGACTGAAAAAATTACCAATCAACCAAACACCACGGCAACAAGCATAAAACCCCAACAATACACATGAGTTACCATCTAGAAATCTATAAACATCACTGCATCTGCCTTGTTCAAATTAAGGAAGCTCGTATATAAGCGGCAAACATTAATTATACACCAACGTGCACCTTCTCCAACTAAGAACAAGATGCAAAAATTAAAGCAACTGTATTATATCTACAGGATGAAAAACGAACCTGTTTCGAAGGCCCACAGCATGTGTTCTTCAAACAGTTATCGCTGTCGCTGCTCGTCTTTGGGCAATCCAAAAAGCAATCCTCCGTTGTCTGGTCCACATCCTGAGAAGTCGTCGGTATATCGACGTAGTCTATGAATTCTGGTTGGATGGTCGTCGAATGAATGCCTTCGTTGTGGAAGAACTCCTTCACCCGTTCGGCGATTTTCATATATTCGGAGAGGTTCCTACACCTGTTAAAAGGATATTCGATAAGAGCTCAATTATTATAAAACCTTGGTACCGCTTACTTAATGTGAGCGGAGGCAATGATCCTATCGCCGGCCAACTGCCAGACGTGAAACTCGTGAACTGCTAACACTCCATCTACTTTGGCTAATAGTTTGTTCTGAATAGCGTCTACTTGTATATGTGTTGGCACGGTCTGCAGAAGAATAAGGGCGGAATCCCTGAGTAACGGCCATACTGAGTGTAAGATCAGCAAGACAAGAAGTATGCTTAGAGCTGGGTCAATATAGAACTTATATTCCCAATCGCTTAGCCAGAACACCTAATTGAAATATGGAAACATTATAATAGTTATTTATACATCTAGGTCGTAATTAAGGGGTACGCTCAGAGTAATATAAAAACACAAGGGTTTATCTGAGGGCTTTTACATGGTAAGATTGATAAATGGTGTTTATGACCAAGATGCATATATTATATACATGACCAAATATTTTCGACATTAATAATAATTACTCATATAACAAAAAATTTATCAGAATAGATCATCAAATGATAAAATATTTTATATTTTACTTCCTTATAATTTAGTTATAATACCTAGAATACGAGATATATGAACATACACATATAACCTGAGACATTCATAATGCCCACTGTCATAACAACGAGCAAAATGGATCTTTTCATGCCCGCTGCCATGAAAACCCGAAAATAATGACACCTGGATTAAATATGTTAGAAAATATCTATCTATCAGTCACAACCACAAATCAAGAGATGTCAAAGCTACGACCTTTTATAGTTTTTATTTTGTATGAAGTGAAATATAAAACGTATGCACCATGGGAGATACTAGGATGATTATGTCCATAGGTGACTTGCTTGCAACCTGTCGCTTGCGGACATAGTCATCCCTGTATCTCTCTTGGTACATAAATAACTATCACGTTCAATGGAGGAAGCTTATTTTAAGAAACATGTGCTTGAAAACTTAGTAATCAAATCAACAATATCATTTTGTGTAGTTCACATTTTTTTAGTAGCAGCAATTCCTACTAAAAAGAGAATGGAAATGACACAAACGATGTTTTATTACTTCCACCCAAATCAAATAACTGATATGAGAAAACCTATCAGGAGTTTGTTTTATGGTGTAGCGAGAAAAGTACTGTAGCTAAATGTAATTAAAACGTCTTATTCACATATTTTAACAGAGGATTTGCGGTATAAGCCATCATCATTGTGGAGCTACTACTCCACAAAGTTAAAAGCCACTATAAATTTATATGACAACGTTGAGATAAATCAGTTTCCTTAAATCACTGTATTTTTAAAGCACTATAGTCGTGTTACAAAATAGTGGAGAATATAAACCCACACAAAATTTATAGCGGTCAACACAAAGTGAAAAACATGCTGCCCATATATTTTCCTATAAAACCAGACATATACCGGTTTCGAATTTATTAGCTCTCATCAGTATGCCATAGATGAGGTATCTGACAATATAGCTGTTTAAGTCTGTCTAACCCGACAGAAAGGAACATGAGTTTGTGATGTAGACAAGCTACATCTAACATTCATTCGTCCATGCCGGACTGACAAGTCAGACACGAAGCATTCTATATTGCTGTAGAAACCATTTAAAACTCGTGACCTCTATCGTGATTCGGCGATTTGTAATTTATTAGTGATTGTTCGTGTTTTTAAGAATGAAGAATAATTGTTCTACAGTGTTATTAAAATCATAAACGCCCTTATTTAACAAGTGAAGGATGGTAAGAAAGAATTATTAGATCGGATCAAAATATGAATGTAAGTGAAAGATGAAATCGTGATGCGTGGTCTAAAAGGATGACATTCTACGGATGAGTATTAACCTTTTAAAGTAAACTATTATAAAGCTAGGATCACTCAACGTCAACTTATGTTTTCTAATTTTGTGTTCTTTGAATACTTCTCAGGTGACATGCCTACGGAATTTTGTTCCCTGCAACCCTCATATAAGTGCTGTGAATGAATCACTTTCTACTAATTTGGAACTCGCATACAGTGCCATGGAAACGCAGCAAACAAAATTTTTGGGTCTACACAAAGCAGAATTCACAGAACACTGTTTTAGACAATATTCTGCTACATATACCAGAATCTGATGAAAGTATAAGAAGCATTAATTATCACAGTTGATAGAAATCCGCATCGGTTGCAGAGGGTTATATTGAAAGATCAGTTGAATCCAGGGAGAAAATTGTTCAAAAAAAGAGCAGCATAATATACGGTTTTCAATGTCGAGAAAAATATAATCAGCTATTGAGAAATGTTGCCAATTTCATTTTAAAACCCTGATGCTTCACTAATAATTGTTCAAATTGTGTTTTTAATTTTACATTAAATTAAAATTAATTTTTGTAAGTTTAAAAAACATTAAATAAAAATTAAAATTTGTAAAACATACAATAGGGCGATAAACTTACTTAATCGTCCTCGGGTACTAATAAAGCTGTCAGACCTTTAAGTTGTAATTTACATCTGGAAAACAACTAGTTAAACTATTCTTCAACACGCTATTGAATTTTAATTAATTTTAATTTTATGTAAGGCACAGTATAATCACAGTTTCTTTATTATTAGTGCAAGGAGCTTGCCATTTATGTGATCTAGAATAGGTGGATCAGATCAGAATGGAAAGCCTCTACTAGTTTTAACCTCAAATCTTGCCTTATGACAATTAGGTAATAAGCTCGGGCACTACTTACCAATGCAGAGATAACTACTATTACAGATCCCAACGCATCAGAGAGAACATGGAGAAACACTCCTCTCATATTCATCTGTCCGGCAGAATGAGAGTGTGTTAATGACTTCTGCACAGGCTGTTGGGGAGGTGGACTAGGGTAAGTCTCATCATTTTCATTGTCATCGGTAACGGCCAACTGGGTGAGTCTATTGCGGCTGTGCGAGAGGCGGCCATGAGAATGCCCGTGAGCACTACCATGCTCTAAGAAGGATATTTTATATAAAATATTATGAATTGTTCAACAGAATTTATAATGACATACTAGAAAGGTGGCAAGTCGGCTATCGCCGACTTGACCTTTCTTGGGATGGTGGACACCGGATATTTTCATTAGTATAGTTTTTCTGCAGACCATTGCGAAGAGTTTCAGAAAAAGAAATTTTTAAATTCATGAATTTTGAGGATTATTTGAGAATGGTTCGATTTTTTTAAACATCCTGTATTGTTCTCATTAAAATAGTTTCCATATAGACCATTGTTAAAAGTTTCATCAAAGAAATATTTCCATGACAGTTTCAATTATCGCAGGTGCAGATCAGCAGTATGATCTGTTCTTTTATTTAACATTTATCAAAATTGTTAAATACATTAGTTATGCTTTTCTGTTTTTTATCAATTATCGTAGGCGCAGATCAGCAGTATGATCTGTTCTTTCATTTAACACTTCTTAAAATTTTTGTTTATAATATTATGCACTCTTGTATTTCTATTATTTAACACTTCTCAAATTGTCTATCTTTTATCAATTATCGTAGATGCAGATCAACAGTAGAGAATGGTTCGGTTTTTTTAAACACCCAGTATTTTTTCATTAGTATATTTTTCCTACAGAACATTGTAAAGAGTTTCATAAAAAAAAAATTTCAATTCCAGGAATTTTGAGGACTTTTAGAGAATGGTTTGGTTTTGTTAAACACCCTGTATTTGCTCATTAGTATAACTTTTTTACAATCGTGAAAAGTTTCATAAAAAAAAATTAAAATCCATAAATTTTGTGGATCTAGAGAATGGTTCTTTATTTTACACCCTGTATTTTTTCATAAGTACGTGTTTATATATACATAATAATACCAAAGTATGTATTTTTTATAGTTTTTTTACAAACTATTGTAAAAAATTTCATCACAAATCAAAAAAGAATTTTCAATTCCAGGTTTTAAGGATTTTTAGAATGATTCGATTTTTTTAAACATCCAGTATTTTTTAATTAGTATAGTTTTTCTGCAGACTATTGCGATAAGTTTTATATAAAAAAGTTTAATTCCATGTATTTTGAGGATTTTTAGTGAATGGTTAGGTTTTTTTAAACACTCTATATTTTTTCATCATTACAGTTTTTTTACAGCCAATTGTGAAAAGTGTCTACAAAAAAAAATATTAATTCCATAAATTGCGAGGATTTCAAGAGAATGGTTCGGTTTCGGTTAAACACCCAGTATTTTTTCATTAGTATGGTTTTTCTGCAGACTATTGCGATAAGTTTCATAAAAAAAAATTTAATTCCATGAATTTTGAGGATTATTAGACAATGGTTCGGTTTTTTTAAACACCCTGTATTATTTCATTATTACAGTTTTTTTACATTCTATTGTGAAAGGTGTCTACAAAAAAAATATATTAATTCCTTAAATTTTGATGATTTTTAGGGAATGGTTCGTTTTTTTTAAACATCCTGTATTTTTTCAGTAGGGTAGATTTTTGCAGCCTTTTGTGAAAAGTTTTGTAAAAAAATTTTTTTAATTCCATGAATTTCGGGGATATCAGAGAATGGTTCGGTATTTTTAAACACCCAGTATTTTTTCATTATTACAGTTTTTTTTACAGCCTATTGTGAAAGGTGTCTAAAAAAAGAAATATTAATTCCACGAATTTTGAGGATATTTAGAGAATGGTTCGGTTTTTTTAAACACCCAGTATTTGTTCATTAGTATAGTCTTTTTGCAGACTATTGCGATAAGTTTCATAAAAAAAAATTAATTCCACGAATTTTGAGAATTATTAGAAAATGGTTCGGTTTTGTAAAACGCACTGCATTTTTTTAATAAGGGTAGTTTTTTTGCAGCCTATTGTGAAAGGTGTCATAACAAAAATATTAATTCCATAAATTTTGAGGATTTTTAGAGAATGGTTCGGTTTTTTGTAAACACCCAGTAGTTTTTTAATTAGTAAAGTTTTCTTACAGACCATTGTGAAAAGTTTCATTAAAAAATATTCCATGAATTGTGAGGATTCTTAGAGAATGGTTTGGTTTTGTTAAACACCCTGTATTTTTTCATTATTACAGTTTTTTTTACAGCCTATTGTGAAAGGTGTCTACAAAAAGAAATATTAATTCCACGAATTGTGAGGATTTTTAGAGAACGGTTCGGTTCTCTTAAACACTGGATATTTTCATTAGTATATATATTTTTTTTAACAGCCTATTGCAAAAAGTGTTTACAAAAAAAAAAATTAATTCCACGAAATTTGAGGATTTCAAGAGAATGGTTCGGTTTTTTAAAACCCCCCATATTTTTAATTAGTATAGTTTTTCTGCAGACTATCGCGAAGAGTTTCAGAAAAAAAAGGTATTTTTAAATCCACGAATTTTGAGGATTTTTAGATAAGGGTTCGGTTTTTTTAAACACCCCGTATTTTTTTCGATAATTAGTGCGGTAAGAGACCCCCGACTGAAGTTTCGTAAAAAAAAAATTTCAGTTCCCTTAATTTTGAAATTTTTTTAGCGTTCGACATTTTTCCAACACTTTGTATATAAAACGGTCTTTCGCACGTCAGACGACCCCTCCGAAGCGAAAAAACCGAAAATTTCCTCGAACCTGTAATTTTTATTTTTTTCTCGTCAATTTTTATTGGAACACCGACGACACGCGAAGCGCCTCGAAAAATTTGAAGAGCGCCACATTGCTGACGTCACTGTTACCCCGTCTCGGTCTTGGATTTATGCAAATTTCGATACAAAAACGACCTCAAAACCCAGCGCTCGCATAACAGAAAGTATCTAGAGACTTCAAATTTACCGTTTTCGGCCTTCGGGGGGCTCCGATCGGCCCATTTAGCAAAATTTCCTATGTTTTAATCTGAACTGTCACCACTCGTCGTTTGACGTTTCTGAAGGTTGCGCTCCCAGCGGAGTGCAGTCTACCAAATTTTCTATATTTTCGCTATAAAATCGAATTTTAAACCCGGATCTGAGGCACGCGGGATATTGTAGAAGGTTCAAAGTTTACGTTTCGATATGGCTTTATGAAAATAAAGAGGTACTTACTTTGGAGAATGTAATCGTTTTGAAATTTTTGTGATGTCGGCCATTTGCCTTCCTCTTCCTTCCCGTCTCGGTCGTTATTTTTGCACGTTTCCATCTAAAAACGAACTCAAAACCCAGCTCTCGCATAACAGAAAGTATCTAGAGACTTTAAATTTACCTTTTCTGGCCTTTGCGGGCCTCCGATCGGCCTGTTTAGCGAAATTTCTTACGTTTTCTTGGGAGATGTCACCGCATCGCACCGTCGGGCTCGAAGTTTGACGTTTCTGAAGGCCGATCGTCGGGCGAACGTGCGTGGACGCATATTTTCACTATTTTCGCTATAAAATCGAATTTTAAACCCAGATCTGAGGCACGCGGGATATTGTAGAAGGTTCAAAGTTTACGTTTCGATATGGCTTCGTGGAAAGGAATGCGGGAAAATACGAAAATATCGAATCCGAAATAGTTTGACGTCTAAATATATTTCGCACTGAACAACTGACGTTTCTCCGATTCCCTGCCGATAAGCTATATCCATCTCACTTTTGTCTCGTTTCCTCGCGAAAATCGCAAACCGGCGTCCGCGGACCTCCGGAAAAACTCAAAATTCGCCCCGAAAAAAGTAAAAAGAACCCACCAAAATACGCCTACCGGACAACCGAAGGACCGAACTCGACCCCGCGCACCCGGACCCGCCGCCGGGGGGCTCGCGAAAAAAGCCTTTGTGGCGGCAAAATGCCACTTTTTCGCGCCTCCGGTGGGAGCGAGAAAAAACAACGGATTTTAATATATAAGAACTAGAAAGGTGGCAAGTCGGCTATCGCCGACTTGACCTTTCTTGGGATGGTGGACACCGGATATTTTCAGTAGTATAGTTTTTCTGCAGACCATTGCGAAGAGTTTCAGAAAAAGTAATTTTTAAATCCATGAATTTTGAGGATTATTTGAGAATAGTTCGGTTTTTTAAACACTTTGTATTGTTCTCATTAAAATAGTTTCCATATAGACCATTGTTAAAAGTTTCATCAAAGAAATATTTATACTTCCATGACAGTTTCAATTATCGCAGGTGCAGATCAGCAGTATGACCTGTTCTTTAATTTAATACATTTTACAATTTTTGGTTACAATATTATGCACTCTTGTATTTTTATCACTATCAATCGTAGGTGCAGATCAGCAGTATGATCTGTTTTTTCATTTAACACTTCTTAAAATTTTTGTTTATAATATTATGCACGCTTCTATTTTTATGACTATTAATTATCGTATGTGCAGATCAGCAGTATGATCTGTTCTATTATTTAAAACTTCTCAAATTTGTTACCTATATTAGTTACGTTTGTCTGTCTTTTATCAATTATCGTAGATGCAGATCAGCAGTAGAGAATCGTTAGGTTTTTAAACACCCTGTATTGTTCTCATTAAAATAGTTTCCATATAGACCATTGTTAAAAGTTTCATCAAAGAAATATTATACTTCCATGACAGTTTCAATTATCGCAGGTGCAGATCAGCAGTATGATCTGTTCTTTAATTTAATACATTTTAAAATTTTTGGTTACAATATTATACACTTGTATGTTTATCACTATCAATTGTCGTAGGTGCAGATCAGCAGTATGATCTGTTCTTTTATTTAACATTTCTCAAAATACATTAGTTATGCTTTTCTGATTTTTATCAATTATTGTAGGTCCAGATCAGCAGTATGATCTGTTCTTTCATTTAACACTTCTTAAAATTTTTGTTTATAATATTTTGCACGCTTCTATTTTTATGACTATTAATTATCGTAGGTGCAGATCAGCAGTATGATCTGTTCTTTTATTTAACATTTCTCAAAATAGTTAAATACATTAGTTATGCTTTTCTGATTTTTATCAATTATTGTAGGTGCAGATTAGCAGTATGATCTGTTCTATTATTTAACAATTATCAAATTTGTTACCTATATTAGATACGCTTGTCTATCTTTTATCAATTATCGTAGATGCAGATCAGCAGTAGAGAATGGTTCGGTTTTTTTAAACATCCTGTATTTTTTCGTTAGGGTAGTTTTTCTGCAGACTATTGCAAAAAGTTTCATAAAAAAATAAATTAATTCCATGAATTTTGAGGATTATTAGGGAATAGTTCGGTTTTTTTAAACATTCTGTATTTTGTCATTAGCATAGTTTTTATACAAAACATTGTAAATAGTTTCATCAAAACAAACTTTTGTAATTCCATGTATTTTGGGAGTTTCAATATTGGTTGATTTTACTTAAACACCCTGTATTGTTCTCGTTAAAATAGTCTCTATATAGACCATTGTTCAAAGTTTCATCAAAGTAATATTATACTTCCATGAATGGTTCGGTTTTTGTAAATATCCAGTAGTTTTTTAATTAGTATAGTTTTCTTACAGACCATTATGAAAAGTTTCATAAAAAAATAGTCCATGCATTTTGAGGATTCTTAGAGAATGGTTTGATTTCGTTAAACACCCTCTATTTTTTCAATAGTATAATTTTTTTACAATCGTGAAGTTTCATAAAAAAAATAAATTCCATAAATTTTGTGGATCTAGAGAATGGTTCTTTATTTTACACCTTGTATTTTTTCATAAGTATGTATTTGTATACACATAATAATACCTAAGTATGTATTTTTTATAGTTTTTTTACAAACTATTGCAAAAAGTTTCATCAAAAATAAAAAAAAAACGCCGAACGTGTAGGTGCCATAAATTTTGAGGATTTTTAGAGAATGGTTCGGTTTTTTTAATCACCCTGTATTGTTCTCATTAAAATAGTTTCCATATAGACCATTGTTAAAAGTTTGATCAAAGAAATATTTATACTTCCATGACAGTTTCAATTATCGCAGGTGCAGATCAGCAGTATGATCTGTTCTTTCATTTAATACATTTTAAAATTTTTGGTTACAATATTATGCACTCTTGTATTTTTATCACTATCAATTGTCGTAGGTGCAGACCAGCAGTATGATCTGTTCTTTTATTTGACATTTCTCAAAATTGTTAAATACATTAGTTATGCTTTTCTGTTTTTTATCAATTATCGTAGGCGCAGATCAGCAGTATGATCTGTTCCTTCATTTAACACTTCTTAAAATTTTTGTTTAAAATATTATGCACGCTTCTATATTTATGACTATTAATTATCGTATGTGCAGATCAGCAGTATGATCTGTTCTATTATTTAACACTTCTCAAATTTGTTACCTATATTAGTTACGCTTCTCTGTCTTTTATCAATTATCGTAGATGCAGATCAGCAGTAGAGAATCGTTCGGTTTTTTAAACACCCAGTATTTTTTCAATATTACAGTTTTTTTTACAGCCAATTGTGAAAGGTGACTAAAAAAAGAAATATTAATTCTACGGGTTTTGAGGATATTTAGAGAATGGTTCGGTTTTTCCTATCACCCAGTATTTTTTAATTAGTATAGTTTTTCTGCAGACTATTGCGATAAGTTTTATAAAAAAAAGTTTAATTCCATGTATTTTGAGAATTTTTAGTGAATGGTTAAGTTTTTTTAAACACTATATTTTTTTATCATTACAGTTTTTTTACATTCTATTGTGAAAGGTGTCTACAAAAAAAATATATTAATTCCTTAAATTTTGATGATTTTTAGGGAATGGTTCGTTTGTTTTAAACATCCTGTATTTTTTCAGAAGGGTAGTTTTTTACAGCCTTTTGTGAAAAGTTTTGTAAAAAAATTCTTTAATTCCATGAATTTCGAGGATATCAAGAGAATGGTTCGGATTTTTTAAACACCCTGAATTGTTCTCATTAAAATAGTTTCCATATAGACCATTGTTAAAAGTTTCAGCAAATTAATATTATACTTCCATGACAGTTTCAATTATCGCAGGTGCAGATCAGCAGTATGATCTGTTCTTTAAATTAATACATTTTAAAATTTTTGGTTACAATATTATGCACTCTTGTATTTTTATCACTATCAATTGTCGTAGGTGCAGATCAGCAGTATGATCTGTTCTTTTATTTAACATTTCTCAAAATTGTTAAATACATTAGTTATGCTTTTCTGTTTTTTATCAATTATCGTAGGCGCAGATCAGCAGTATGATCTGTTCTTTCATTTAACACTTCTTAAAATTTTTGTTTAAAATATTATGCACGCTTCTATATTTATGACTATTAATTATCGTATGTGCAGATCAGCAGTATGATCTGTTCTATTATTTAACACCTCTCAAATTTGTTACCTATATTAGTTACGCTTGTCTGTCTTTTATCAATTATCGTAGATGCAGATCAGCAGTAGAGAATCGTTCGGTTTTTTAAACACCCTGTATTTTTTTAGTAGGGTAGTTTTTTGCAGCCTTTTGTTAAAAGTTTTGCAAAAAAAATTCTTTAATTCCATGAATTTCGAGGATATCAAGAGAATGGTTCGGTATTTTTAAACACCCAGTATTTTTTACAGCCCATTGTGAAAGGTGTCTAAAAAAAGAAATATTAATTCCACGAATTTTGAGGATATTTAGAGAATGGTTCGGTTTTTCTAAACACCCAGTATTTTTTAATTAGTACAGTTTTTTTACAGCCTATTGCGAAAAATGTCATAAAAATTTCAATTCCATGAATTTTGAGGATTATTAGAAAACGGTTCGGTTTTGTAAAACACCCTGCATTTTTTTAATAAGGGTAGTTTTTTTGCAGCCTATTGTGAAAGGTGTCATAACAAAAATATTATTAATTCCATAAAATTTGAGGATTTTTAGGGAATGGTTTGGTTTTTTGTAAACACCCAGTAGTTTTTTAATTAGTAAAGTTTTCTTACAGACCATTGTGAAATGTTTCATTAAAAAATATTCCATGAATTGTGAGGATTCTTGGAGAATGGTTTGGTTTTGTTAAACACCCTGTAGTTTTTCATTATTACAGTTTTTTTTACATTCTATTGTGAAAGGTGTCTACAAAAAAAATATATTAATTCCTTAAATTTTGATGATTTTTAGGGAATGGTTCGTTTTTTTTAAACATCCTGTATTTTTTCAGTAGGGTAGTTTTTTGCAGCCTTTTGTGAAAAGTTTTGTAAAAAAAATTCTTTAATTCCATGAATTTCGAGGATATCAAGAGAATGGTTCGGATTTTTTAAACACCCTGAATTGTTCTCACTAAAATAGTTTCCATATAGATCATTGTTAAAAGTTTCAGCAAATTAATATTATACTTCCATGACAGTTTCAATTATCGCAGGTGCAGATCAGCAGTATGTTCTTTAATTTAATACATTTTAAAATTTTTAGTTACAATATTATACACTCTTGTATTTTTATCACTATCAATTGTCGTAATTGCAGATCAGCAGTATGATCTGTTCTTTTATTTAACATTTCTCAAAATTGTTAAATACATTATGCTTTTCTGTTTTTTATCAATTATTGTAGGTGCAGATCAGCAGTATGATCTGTTTTCTCATTTAACACTTCTTAAAATGTTTGTTTATAATATTATGCACGCTTCTATATTTATGACTATTAATTATCGTAGGTGCAGATCAGCAGTATGATCTGTTCTATTATTTAACACTTCTCAAATTGTCAATCTTTTATCAATTATCGTAGGCACAGATCAGCAGTATGATCTGTTCTTTCATTTAATACTTCTTAAAATTTTTGTTTATAATATTATGCACGCTTCTATATTTATGACTATTAATTATCGTAGGTGCAGATCAGCAGTATGATCTGCTCTATTATTTAACACTTCTCAAATTGTCTATCTTTTATCAATTATAGTAGATGCAGATCAGCAGTAGAGAATGGTTCGTGTTTTTTAAACACCCAGTATTTTGTCATTAGTATATTTTTCCTACAGAACATTGTAAAAAGTTTCATAAAAAAAAATTTCAATTCCAGGAATTTTGAGGACTTTTAGAGAATGGTTTGGTTTTGTTAAACACCCTGTATTTGGTCATTAGTATAACATTTTTACAATCGTGAAAAGTTTCATTAAAAAAATTAAATTCCATAAATTTTGTGGATCTAGAGAATGGTTCTTTATTTTACACCCTGTATTTTTTCATAAGTATGTGTTTATATACACATAATAATACCAAAGTATGTATTTTTTATAGTTTTTTACAAACTATTGTAAAAAATTTCATCACAAATGAAAAAAGAATTTTCAATTCCAGGTTTTAAGGATTTTTAAAATGATTCGATTTTTTTAAACATCCAGTATTTTTTCATTAGTACAGTTTTGCTTCACAATATGTAAAATGTTTCATCAAAAAAATTTTTAATTCCACGAATTTTGAGGATTTTTAGAGAATGGTTCGGTTTTTTGTAAACACCCAGTAGTTTTTTAATTAGTAAAGTTTTCTTACAGACCATTGTAAAAAGTTTTATTAAAAAATATTCCATGAATTGTGAGGATTCTTAGAGAATGGTTTGGTTTTGTTAAACACCCTGTATTTTTTCATTAGGGTAGTTTTTTTATAGTGTATTGCGAAAAGTGTCGTTAAAACAAAATTTTCAATTCCACGCATTTCGATGATTTTAGAGAATAGTTCGGTTTTTTTAATTACCCAGTATTTTTTAATTAGTACAGTATTTTCTAATTAGTACAGTTAGTACTGACATAAAAAAAAATTTCAATTCCCTGAATTTGGAGGAATTTTAGATAATGGTTCGGTTTTTTTGAACCTCCTGTATTTTTTCATTATTACAGTTTTTTTACAGCCTATTATGAAAAGTTTTATAAAAAAAAAATTTTAATTCCATGAATTTTGAGGATTTCAAGAGAATGGTTCGGTTTTTTTAAACACCCAGTATTTTTTAATTAGTATAGTTTTTCTGCAGACTATTGTGATAAGTTTTATAAAAAAAAGTTTAATTCCATGTATTTTGAGGATTTTTAGTGAATGGTTAGGTTTTTTTAAACACTATATTTTTTCATTACAGTTTTTTTACAGCTTATTGTGAAAAGTGTCTATAAAAAAAAATATTAATTCCATAAATTGCGAGGATTTCAAGAGAATGGTTCGGTTTTTTAAACACCCTGTATTATTTCATTATTACAGTTTTTTACATTCTATTGTGAAAGGTGTCTACAAAAAAAATATATTAATTCCTTAAATTTTGATGATTTTTAGGGAATAGTTCGTTTTTTTAAACATCCTGTATTTTTTCAGTAGGGTAGTTTTTTGCAGCTTTTTGTGAAAAGTTTTTTAAAAAATTTTTTTAATTCCATGAATTTCGAGGATATCAAGAGAATGGTTCGGTATTTTTAAACACCCAGTATTTTTTCATTATTACAGTTTTTTTACAGCCTATTGTGAAAGGTGTCTAAAAAAAATATTAATTCCACGAATTTTGAGGATATTTAGAGAATGGTACGGTTTTTTTTAACACCCAATATTTGTTCATTAGTACAGTCTTTTTGCAAACTATTGCGATAAGTTTCATAAAAAAAAATTTAA
Organism: Monochamus alternatus; assembly: GCA_037114965.1. Classification (NCBI taxonomy): domain Eukaryota; kingdom Metazoa; phylum Arthropoda; class Insecta; order Coleoptera; family Cerambycidae; genus Monochamus; species Monochamus alternatus. The sequence continues at coordinate 76,064,088 of CM073429.1, read as the reverse complement.
TTCCATGAATTTTGAGGATTATTAGAAAACAGTTCGGTTTTGTAAAACACCCTACATTTTCTTAATAAGGGTAGTTTTTTTGCAGCCTATTGTGAAAGGTGTCAAAACAAAAATATTATTAATTCCATAAATTTTGAGGATTTTTAGGGAATGGTTCGGTTTTTTGTAAACACCCAGTAGTTTTTTAATTAGTAAAGTTTTCTTACAGACCATTGTGAAAAGTTTCATTAAAAAATATTCTATGATTTGTGAGGATTCTTAGAGAATGGTTTGGTTTTGTTAAACACCCTGTAGTTTTTCATTATTACAGTTTTTTTTACAGCCTATTGTGAAAGGTGTCTTCAAAAAGAAATATTAGTTCCACGAATTTTGAGGATTTTTAGAGAATGGTTCGGTTCTCTTAAACACTGGATATTTTCATTAGTATATATATTTGTTTAACAGCCTATTGCAAAAAGAGTTTACAAAAAAAATTTTTAATTCCACGAAATTTGAGGATTTCAAGAGAATGGTTCGGTTTTTTTAAACCCCCTGTATTTTTAATTGGTATAGTTTTTCTGCAGACTATCGCGAAGAGTTTCAGAAAAAAAAGGAATATTTAAATCCACGAATTTTGAGGATTTTTAGATAAGGGTTCGGTTTTTTTAAACACCCCGTATTTTTTTCGATAATTAGTGCGGTAAGAGATTCCCGACTGAAGTTTCGTAAAAAAAAAATTTTCAGTTCCCTTAATTTTGACATTTTTTTATCGTTCGACATTTTTCCAACACTTTGTATATAAAACGGTCTTTCGCACGTCAGACGACCCCTCCGAAGAGAAAAAACCGAAAATTTCCTCGAATCTGTAATTTTTATTTTTTTCTCGTCAATTTTTATCGGAACACCCCGTACATCGAGCTTTTTTGAGTCGCACTGTATACATGTGAAGCGCCTCGAAAAATTTGAAGAGCGCCACATTGCTGACGTCACTGTTATCCCGTCTTGGTCTTGGATTTATGCAAATTTCGATACAAAAACGACCTGAAAACCCAGCGCTCGCATAACAGAAAGTATCTAGAGACTTCAAATTTACCGTTTTCGGCCTTCGGGGGGCTCCGATCGGCCCATTTAGCGAAATTTCCTATGATTTAATCTGAACTGTCACCACTCGTCGTTTGACGTTTCTGAAGGTGGCGCTCCCGACGGAGTGCAGTCTACCAAGTTTTCTATATTTTCACTATAAAATCGAATTTTAAACCCAGATCTGAGGCACGCGGGATATTGTAGAAGGTTCAAAGTTTACGTTTCGATATGGTTTTATGGGAATAAAGGGGTACTTACTTTGGAGAATGTAATCGTTTTGTAGTTTTTGTGATGACTGGCATTTCCCTTGCTCTTCGCTCCCGTCTTGGTTGTTATTTTTGCACATTTCCATCTAAAAACGAACTCAAAATCCGGCGCTCGCATAACAGAAAGTATCTAGAGACTTCAAACTTACCTTTTCTGGCCTTTGCGGGCCTCCGATCGGCCCATTTAGCGAAATATCTTACGTTTTATTGGGAGCTGTCAATGCACCACACCGTCCGGCTAGTCGCTTGAGGTTTAGGACGGCCGAGCGAACACGAATGCCGCCGAACGTGTAGGTGCCGCAAATTATCTATAATTTTACTATAAAATCGAATTTTAAACCCAGATCTGAGGCACGCGGGATATTGTAAAAGGTTCAAAGTTTACGTTTCGATATGGCTTTATGGAAATAAAGGGGCACTTACTTTGGAGAATGTAATCGTTTTGAAGTTTTTGTCATGACTGGCGTTTGCCTTGCTCTTCCTTCCCGTCTCGGTCGTTATTTTTGCAAATTTCCATCTAAAAACGAACTTAAAACCCAGCGCTGGCATAACATAAAGTATCTAGAGACTTTAAATTTACCTTTTCTGGCCTTTGCGGGCCTCCGATCGGCCCATTTAGCGAAATTTCCTGTTTTATTCTGAACTGTCACCCAGTCGCCGTTTGACGTTTCTGAAGGGCGTGAGAATTTTCGCTATTTTCACTATAAAATCGAATTTTAAACCCAGATATGAGGCACGCAGGATATTGTAGAAGGTTCAAAGTTTACGTTTCGATATGGCTTTATGGAAATAAAGAGGTACTTACTTTGGAGAATGTAATCGTTTTGAAATTTTTGTGATGTCGGCCATTTGCCTTACTTTTCGTTCTCGTCTTGGTCGTTATTTTTGCACATTTCCATCTAAAAATGAACTTAAAACCCAGCGCACGCATAACAGAAAGTATCTAGAGACTTTAAATTTACCTTTTCTGACCTTTGCGGGCCTCCGATCGGCCCATTTAGCGAAATTTCTTACGTTTTCTTGGGAGATGTCACCGCATCGCACCGTCGGGCTCGAAGTTTGACGTTTCTGAAGGCCGATCGCCGGACAAACGTGCGTGGACGCATATTTTCACTATTTTCGCTATAAAATCGAATTTTACACCCAGATCTGAGGCACGCGACACATTGTAGAAGGTTCAAAGTTTACGTTTCGATATGGCTTGGTGGAAGGGAATGCGGGAAAATACGAAAATATCGAATCCGAAATAGTTTGACGCCTAAATATATTTGGCACTGAACAACTGACGTTTCTCTGATTCCCAACCGATAAGCTCCGCCCGCGCTATATCCATCTCGGTCGCCGAGAACGGCTGGCGAGGACCCTACGAAAAACGGAAAATTTACCTAGAAAAACGCGAAAAACGGTCCGCCGAGCGCCTCGTCGCGACGAAGAAAGGACCAAATAAACCGATTCGCCCGCTGCCGCGTCGCCGGAAGGCTCGCGTAAAATACCTCCCGCGAAGCAAAATCGGCCTCGGAGCGGTCGCGGGACTTCCGATAAGGGGCGTTTTTTTCGACTTTTGTCTCGTTCCCTCGCGAAAATCGAAATGTAGCGTCCGCAGACCTCCGGAAAAACGCAAAATTCGCCCGGAAAAAAGTAAAAATAACCAACGAAAATACGCCTAAGCTACGCAGGAAGGACCGAACTCGATTCGACGCGCCCGGACCCGCCGCCGCGCGGCTCGCGAAAAAAGCCTTAGTGGCGGTAAAATGCCACTTTTTCGCGCCCCCGGTGGGAGCGAGAGGAAATCACGCATTTTAATAATATAGAATGAAAGTTTTCAGAAAAAGTTATTTTATATCCCCCAGAAAATACAACAAAAGCATGTTAATTATTCTTTCTTCGTTATATTTTTTTAACTAGAAAAAATGAAAATCCATAAATTCACTACAAAAATTGGAATATATTAAACTATAAGACTAAATAATAAAGTTGTGATATTTAAATGAGCTTCTGAAAAACATATCAACCTTCACTTAAAATGTAGTAATAGAGGACTGAAAAATTTTAATAAGTATGTAAGTATGCATAAAGTAAAATTGTTTGTAAGGGAATAATCTATTCCATATATATACATAAATACATATTCATAAAATATATAGTTTTCAAAGCAAATACAGTAGGTAAAGACCTTGTATGTAGGTATGTATTTATTTCTGAATGTTTATTTGATTATATTGGTACTATTCACTAATGTGATTTCAATTATACCACTTTCGTTATGCAATTTCACTTTTTTAAAAATATCAACTCTTTTAATTGCGTAACCTAAATTAAGAGAAAGCAAATTTCATTCTCACAATGCGTAAATATAGGTAATAGAAACTTTTATTTGTACACAAGTATTTTACTACACTTATAAATAAATCTTATTGAAAGAAATTAGATTACCATTTCTGAGAAATCTAGTCAGATATTCAAGATAATAGTATTAAATGGTGCATTATTATGTACTAGTGATAACTTACCGTGGAAGAGTAATAAGCCTATAAGGTTGACTAGAAGACCCGCTCCTCCCACTATGAGAAGCAGTTGTGGTCTGTGAATTTCTTCAGTCTCCAGAAATCTTTTGCACGCCTCCACTGTGATTGAGAAACATATAGCTACAAGAAACACTGCATTGACTAACGCTCCTAATACCTCTGCTCTAGCCCAACCAAACGTATTTTTGGACCACTTCTTTGGTGACATCTAAAAAAATTTAAAGTTGTTGATCGTTATTACATTATAACGTTCTCTTTAAAGCATCTCAGCAAAAATATATCAAGTTACATAAAAAGATACTTCTAGTACACATAAAATTCTTTTTCAAATTTGTATAACTGGCATTAAAAGACAAAGAAATATTTTGAGGACAAGAAATTTTTTAAATAAATCTTATAATACCTAAAAAGCTACTGGTTTCCAAGACATCTGTATTTCACATACACATGTAAAAAACAAAACTAGCTTTATGATATATTTTAAAGACAAAGGAATTTTTCGAAGAGAAATTTTATAATAAAGAATTTCTAAAAAGTTACGAGTTTCCAACTAGTATTTTATTTAAAACATAAACACAACTATAGCTTATACCTTAAAGTTTTTACGACAATATAAAATTAAAAATAAATGTGTGACCTAATTTACAAAGAATGATAATTAGGTCAAATTTATTACAAAATGCATTACATAATTTCCTTTAATCAAGTAAATAACAATAATATATAACTGTATTATAATACACAAAAACAAATTATGTTGTCATTGAATTGTTATGAAAATATTAATTATGAATGTCAATTATTACTAGACTCATTCGCATTTACGAAAAGTTATTTCAAAAACGTATTTTCGTAAAACGACTCCAATTTTCTAGTTTGGCAAAGAATGAGCCCCATTTCTTTACTTTACCTTTTAAGAAGAATCAATAAAATTTGCTAAATATATAAATATAAGCTTATTTTTCACCTAAAATATAGAGGTCTCTAGGACACCTTTAACGTGTATCTGTACATATTTTTTTGTTGGTATAGATTTTGGCAAGCTTATACAGGGTGTTCAGTAAAGAATGAACTATACTGTAAGGTCTAGCATCCTTGGACAAAACAATGTAAATTAAATCAACTTACCTTAAGCCCGTTTTACATTAACAATTTCTTTGTCAATTAATTGATCAAGTGGTTTCGTCAACTTAATTGATAAATGTAATACTAAAACTTGGACGTTAAATAAATTGATGAAGAACTTCGTCAAGTTATTGACGACTTAAAACTTGTTCTAGTTTTTCATCAATTTTTATTTCAATTCAGGAATACCAACCTAAAATAAAGGTAAATATTTAACCAGTAACCGAGCAGTAGCAATAGGGTAGTGTGTAGGGTCTGGTTCGTTAAAAATCCATTCATAAAAACCCTACACACGATGCAAGAATTCCTTACAAACCACGCGAATTCACGCATAGTCTGCAACGGGCCTTAGTACAATTTTGCTTCATAAAGAAGTTATAGATCGCCTGTGCCACTATATTATTTATTCAGATTTGTTTAAGGATAGAGGTTTTTGAAAAATAATTAGTTATTTTGAACACATCCTTCCATTAGTTTTAAAAGAGGTACTTATACTTATCATTTTCCAAAATGCACCATTTTAGAGAAATCTGCGTTTAAAGTATTTGTTCAGCTCAATACATAAATTGTAACAAATTATTAATTCAAAAACTTTTTACTTTTAGTAATGTCTAGTACGGAGCTGTCCGGCAAATATTTTAAAACTAAATTTTAAGTAAAGCATAAGTGGTTATTTTATTATTATTTAAATATCGTCTTTCTTTCATGTTATCATATTTCCAAGCTTAACTTAACTGTGTTGTGTTTCATACTGATTCATACGAACGACGTTCCTAGCTGTAATAAATTTTTGAATTTATAATTTGTTAGAATTATACAGGGTGATTCTTTAATATTGCGAAAAATTTCAGGGACAGGTTCTTTAGATAAAAATAAGAAAAAAAGTTCCCGTTAGCATGTGTCCGGAAACGTTTCGTTTCCGAGATACAGAGCGTTCATTTTTTTGTAGTCTACTTTTAATACTTGTTATTAGTCCTTTAACCGATTTATTTGAAAATTGACTGGTTTATGTTTAATAATAGGAGCCATTTTTGTATCATTAATAACATAATACAAAATGCAAAATAACATAATACAAAATGTTACAAAATAATAATTTTAATAACTTTTGCTCGGCATTTATTTATTCAATTTTTTGTATCATTAATAACATAATACAAAATGCCAAATAACATAATACAAAATGAAATAACAAGTATTAAAAATAGATTACAAAAAAAAATGAACGCCCTGTATCTCGGAAACGAAGCGTTTCCGGACACATGCTAATGGGAACTCTTTTTCTTATTTTTATCTAAAGAACCTGTCCCTGAAATTTTTCGCAATATTAAAAAATCACCCTGTAAACTGATTTCTATACTTAACCAATATGTTAAACGCAATTTTCTCCTTTTTTAAAACTAACCGAAGGCTATTTCAATATATAAAAAAAAAATCTGAAAGAAATAATATAGTGTGGCATAGGCGCTCAGAACGCACTATACATTTAACACAAAAATCAATTAGATATTCGTGTGTACTTCACAAAAAAAAATCTTTTTCAAAATTTGGGTACAATTATAAAACTAACAAGAAAATTATCATAAAAATATGAAAGGAAGCATAATTGTTGGTAAGTTTTGTTCAAGGAAGCTAGCTTTAAAGTGTGGCCCATTCTTTACTGAACGCCCTGTATAGGTTATTCTTTTCTGTTTTACCTATTGAAGTGACATATCTGTCTATATAGATAACGTCCAAAGTCGACTCGAAAGCCGAACTAAAAAGAGCGAAATTGCATTGTGCAAAATGCTGCAATTTTGCCACACTGCAATTGCCTTTATGTAAGCTCAATGGGGAACTTACCTTAACTGATAAGAAAGCTATAACTAAGGCAGCCACGTCGCTCAACATATGAAAACTGTCCGCTACCAGGGCCATGGAGTTTGTTATGTAGCCTACCACAATTTCTGCGAAGAAAAAACTTGTGGTAAGCCATAACATCGTCAACAGACGGCATTTTTTCCCTGAAAATTTTCCCATTGTGGATGAAGCTGCAACAAAAGAAAACCACTGAGTTACAATAAATATCTCTAGATGTACTTGAAATTTTAATGGGGAAACTAAAGTCTGCAAAGATGTATACTATTTTTATCCTTATTTTTATTAGACAATGCGACAGATATTATTCCACAATTGCACCGAGATAAGACTTAGATTTATTTGATTGTTCGAAAATCTTATCAGATCGGTACTGTATTAGTAAAATGTGATTGTAACATTTACTTATCTGTTACTAGAGCACTTACTAAAAGGTAGAAATGCTTAACAAATAAATGTAACAATTTGAACGAGTGATCTCAAGCGATAGGTATCCCTACACACAATGAAAGTAACGATAAAGAGTTTGGTCTCGGAATAACTAATTATCGATTAGTGAGATAGACAGCTCTGATATTAGAAATATATTTCATAATGACTTTATTTGTACATTGTACAGTTAGTCCATTGAAATGTTACATTATTTTGGCCACAGCGCTGTAAAACCCAAACTAATGAATATAATAAAAAAAGTATATAATAAAAATTCTTCGTTGAAAATCACTCTACAAAAATGCTCTGATGTCATTTTTTTTAAATAAGAAAATAAATAAATTACGGCGTCCAAAAAAATTTGTATAAAAGTTTTGATTGTTTTTCTTGTTATTCTTGATTTTACAACAAAAAGTTACTGGACTAAAATTGTAGAGGATTCAATTTGCAATAAAAAATGTTTTTACAAAATTTTTGTATGACCTGATAAATGCTAAAAACAATTTCACCCCCTTTTCCAAGATGGCGGCTAAACCTCGAGGGTTGTGACCCCACAAACTTCAAGTTAAGCTTTTTTTGACTCCCCCCTCACATCTAAACAATAAAATTGCGTCCTCTAAAAAATGCAACCCCAAATGTAACTTTTCAATGGACTAAGTCAATTGTTGATTAAAATCCGATATAAATATACATTGTATTATACCCACAGAAAAATAAATGAGAATAACATTTTTCTTATACAGATAAAAGTCCACCACTTCCTTTATATATATATACATAAACATGTAAATAAATATATTATCTGCGGTTTAAATTAAAAATAATATGATGATGTATAATTGTTTAGATAATTTGGAAAAACTATATAGGTTTTGCATAGAAAGAAAGGAAGTGAGAAAATTTATTCTTTGAATTGCTCCATAAAATGAATTTAAATATAGTTTTGCATTCTTTTATAATAAAAAAATAACATTTTAATTATGATAACCCATTACATGTTTATATCAATGCAATCAAGAAAAAGTGGAGAATCCAAAAATATAATATAGGGGTTGTTTCAGAAGAAAAAAACAACTTGACATCAATATCCCCTAAAATAACAAAGTTTATTTATAAAGAACAGGTTACACAAATGCTTGTAAATGCAATCTATGCATGCATGTTTTCTGAATGCATGTGTAGATATTTCAGGGTGCATTACCCAGCTAGCAAAGTAGTTCTATAAATTTAAAGTAGTAGTAGTTTTATATTCTGTTAATATTTTATAGTTGTATTTAGAATACTAAATTGTTGCATTAATGTGGCACATGAGACTATTTTGCCTTCAGAAATTGAATTGTTTTTTAAATTCGTTGCAAGAACGTTCTTAGAGCATAATTTATAGAGCATTTATAACATAACTGCTAATGCAGCCCTATAACTGTGTACAACAACACAATTTTACAGCAACGGTGCTTATAGAATCAAATTACTGTAAAACCAATGCAAAATACTGCTTTATAGAATTATACCATCTCCAATGATACTCTTATAACATTATTCCGTAATGTCGCTTATAGTTTAATTATAGAACTATTGTATAAGGCGTTGTTAAGTTACAATTCTTCTGCGGAAAACAAATTACAAATATGGAAGCTGCTATCGAACTTAAGAGAAAAAGCTCTTTAAAGCAGTTATAGAGATAATAATACAGTTGTTATAAAATCATTATAGAGTAAATAAGTAACAAAAGCCTTTTTGTTTCATAAAGAAACGCTATAGAACTATTATTTTTTATATATGTAGGTTTCCCATACCACCATCTGACGAGAGCTGCTTGTAAAAGTACGAAATATTTTGATCAAAGTATAATGGGGAAATTTGTATAACATAGAGTCGTGACTTGTAAAAATTATTATCTGCTTGCAGAAAGAAAATTTCATTACGATAGATAAGATTTATTTGATTGCTAATAGAAATTGATTTTCTTATAGAAATTTAGTAACATATTTAATTTAGACCATTCCAAACCTTATCCATTTGCACTTCTAGATGTTTAAGTTAAAGAATTTTATTAGATTTATTAAATAAGATTGAAATACCACAATAAAATATGACATCACTATGGATATTAAGTGGTATAGATCTGTTATAGTAGTTGCTCCATAATCATTGCAATCGACACAAAAATGTCATGTTAGTGAGAATCCATTGGAAGTACAAGATAATGCCTTTCTTTCTGTTGCCATATTGTGCAGAAAGAAAAAAAATGAAAAATATATACAATATAAATAGGTGAAATGATAACAATAAAATGGATATACTTTCTTTCTGACAATTTTATATACAGTTGGTAGTTAAATTCATCAATATGGAAAATATTTTTTTTATTAAATTTCCAGCAGCATAGGAAATATAAGGTTAACTGAGGGCGCGTCAAAAAATTACCATTATGTACTACATATTTCACGATAAAACTTTTTCCGCATTAAAATGTTCTGCTCCCTGATGGACAAACCAACTAAGCAATTCGTAATGTGAGTACTTCTATGCAGGCTGATTAGGTCCATCTTATTGGTTCTTATTGACCCATCCATATTATTTCTAACATGTGCGTTACAGAAACATTTTGTTTTTAGAAGATACAATTAAACGATTTTAAAGTTCTCTAAATAGAACACCATGCAACACAAAAATTTTATAACGAAGTGCTATAGAATGTTTATGAGATTGCTTTGTAACTGTGTTATAAAAATTCTTTAAGACCTGTGAAAACGTTTATTCAACAATTCTATAAGTATTTCCTGCAAACCTTACAGAACCACTTAAAGAACTAAAAGGTTCTATAGAACGGTGCCCATTTTTATGGTATAAGTATTGTAAGAACGTTTTGAAAATGTTCTTAGAACAAACATTGCTCTATAAAATTTGCTCTGGAAACGTTCTTACGATTTTTATAGAACAGGAAATTGTTAGCTGGGTATTCTGATATTATGGCTGCAATGTAAAAACCTCGGTAAAAAGTAAAAACTATGGAAATCAAATAATTTTAGAGCTTCTAATGTTGCGCAAAGTATACATCTTTGAAATATTCATAATTTACCATAATTATTTCATTTACTTATTAAAATTTGAGCAAGTACTAAATTTACTTGTTATTTTGATTTGACTTTCATTGACAAGCATTAAAAGCAGATACTGTAGAAGAATTAACAGGGCCTGTCGGAATTTCTCAAATCAACAGAATAAACAATAAATTGTGTGGCATGCATTTCACGAACCCGACCTACAGTTTACATTAATGTGGGAAAGTAACTATTTCATACCAAACTTAATGAGAACTTGAGGACAGTCAATTATGGCTTCTTTCTATTATCCAAGCAATTTAAACGTCTGTTGTTTTGCCATTAAGATAATTGCAGTTCCTTTAGCCACTCATAACTCGTACATCAAAAAGGAAAGTTTATTTTCTAATCCGTTTACATTGCAAAAAGTGGTACTTTATATAACTAAACTAGAATCTTGTTGATTCATTAATTTTTCAAGCACATCATCACCTACGTACTACTCCCACGAAATGAAAGGCGTTTATCATTGCAAACCTGGGCTTTTTTAGAAAAGAAGACACCAAGACGCATCAAAAATACGATATGGCCGTGCTAAATATAGATTTGCGATTCATTTACCTCTCCACGTTTTCTTATTTTATAAGTTATTTTGACTTTGACCGACTAAAATAGCTGTTACCGTTGAGGAATAGCACTGTTTATATACACGGTGATCACATCATCACCTACGTACTACCTTTTACTCCCACGAAATGAAAAGCGTTTATCATTGCAAACCTGGGCTTTTTTAGAAAAGACGACACCAAGACGCATCAAAAATACGATATGGCCGTGCTAAATATAGATTTGCGATTCATTTACCTCTCCACGTTTTCTTATTTTATAAGTTATTTTGACTTTGACCGACTAAAATAGCTGTTACCGTTGAGGAATAGCACTGTTTATATACACGGTGATGATCCTACTCAAAGTATTCAACTTGTTATTAGATTTTTCAAAAAATATATATATATATATATATATATATATATATATATATATATATATATATATATATATATATATATATATCTGTAAGAGATGTAAGTAATAGCACTTTGTCTAGAATCACATTACATCTAGGTACAATTACCGTTTCCATTAGTAATGATAATACGGATACAATAATAATTTGAGTCGTTATTTTAACATACTATACAAAAATAACTTGCATTAAGTATACAGGGAATTACAAAAAAGTAGCTGTTAATTATAATTTTTTTGGGAGAATATAATCAGTAGAATAGGACAGTTGCGAGGCAAGTCATCGGTAGCGGGACGAGTGATTCACGACAGATACACAACAAATAACTTTCCATGCTATTCACAGCTGCTACGGTTACAAATTAGAACAGAGACAACAAAATTGTTCTGCAGATTAATCAATTATATTCAACAATACTGCATAATTTTGACAAAACAATAGACTGAAGACTGCTGTGTTAATAGAACAATTAGTATTAGGAGCTCATTGCAACCGTCCGACTTCCCTTACGTCTTCTGTCTTTGCCTGCCTCGTGTCTCATCGCGGCTTCTTTAGCAGGCTTTAAGTTAAAATGCACCTTCTTAGTTCAAAATTTACAGAATTATTGTGAATTATTTTCAGAAACAAAGTGTATATAAATTAATAAAATAATTCACCGCTTCTAGGATGCCTATTTATTTTGTTCCTTTTACGTTTTAAACCCTAATTAACTCGTGTCAATAAATATGATTTAGAGTACCCAACAATCTAGATTTTTTTCTAAGAAAACTGATGTAAGTCGCATCAAAATCGAATAATTTTTACTAGAGTTATTTTGAAACTAATTTTAAGATACCTAAAGAGGCCTCTTGAGTAAATTTCCATAAATTCTTATTATTTTGGTATTGATAGGGAAAAATTAAAACAAAAATAGGGCGATAAAATGTGCAAAACCCGGCTCTTATCATGTGAAAGTGAGCCGGGGTCTCTATTCAATCAGGACACTAACAAAAAATTAATTACGTCAAAAAATGAACAACTTCACAACCGTAATATATAATCAAGATTTTAACTACTGTTGGGTAATTATCTAATTATAAGTAGTTTTTTCGCATGCAAATTATTAAACTATAATTTAAATTGGATGTTACTTAAATGAACAAAAAGATAAAATAACCTAAAATTTTAAAGACTAGTTCTCGTGTTTCAACATAACTAAGTTTTTTAACGGACGGTGGTACTACTAAATTTAAAATCCGTCAAACAATTAGAATATAAAGCCGAACCGTGCCAATGCATAAAAATAATATCTAATAAAAATAAAAATTATGTAACTGAATCGGTATTTAAGTGATTCCTTGTATAATGAAGTAACCAACGGTGTCAAATCAGACACAGTGGTTTGTTTTGATTACGGTTTCTTATATTTCGTTGTGTAACATGGAAAGCTACTAAGTAGTTCAAATGTGGGAGCATCTTTGCCTTTTGCAGATATTCTTTATTATTGAGATTTTGAAAGCAAAATAATATCGAAATGCATACAAAATTATAACCTACTAAGTAAATAGACAAAGTGATATGATACATGACATAAGTTGCTAATTGATTACCAGAATGATTTATTATCTAGGAAGTATTTATAAATAAATATGAAATCACAGTTCTTCCCTCGTACTTCCTTATTATTTATTAGTCTAATTACCCAATTCGTCGGAAACGCTATTCGAAAACTATTAAATACTTATGTACATTAAAACTATTTAATTCAACAATAAACAAAAAAAGACGACAGAAAAAAAATAGAAAATAATATTTAATTATAATGGACAACACAAATAATATCTAAGTACCACAATACTTCACATTTTCATAGACAATAAAGAAGTCAAAAGATATGGTAAACAACATTTTAAGAAAGTTTGACACAATTTCTATAGTTTGGTTATATGATGCCATGAGCATCACACCACATTAACTAATAAAATGGTGAGCATTATACAAGATGTACGAGAATAACCGTTCAAAACTTCATAGACCTATAGATAACACTACATTAATAAAAAAAGTAACATGACATGATAGTTCAAGTTTAAAAAATACATATAATTTGATTGGATACATTCTCATCTTTTCCTCAAATCTTTCAATTTTAAGTAAAATAAATTAGACGATATTCTGTGATAGAAGAAACAAGTATGATATTCTAACTAATTCTCTAAATTTTAAGCCATTTGATTTTCATAGAATATTTATTATGGGATACACGAGACGTTATATACATGATGGTTACGAGAAAATTTACTCCTTTTTCTCCGTTATTATTCGAGATATAAAAAAGGTGTAAGAATGAAAGTTGTAAACTTTTAAATATCTTTTAAAGTATAGTAACCTTAATACAACAAAACGAGTAGGAACCAAAATCAATATATGAATGGGTCCAGGAGTACTGAAAATGGTTCCGCCCGTCATAAATCCTAGTCCGAGAACAACAATGGCAGATCAAAGAATTATAACTTAACTATAGATCAAAAAACAGCATTGGCTGTGGAAGCCTCAAAGCATAACGGCTGGATTTTTCATTTCTGTGTTAATAACCGAGACTTAAAAATAAAGGTAATTTTCTGTCCTTTTCAACTTATACTTCAAACAAAAAACACATTATAAAATTGTCGGATACAAAATCAAATCTCCGACGCATTATATGTTACCACATTTGTTGCTGTTGGTCAATTATTGGCAAACAAATAAATAATTTTTCCGAAATATTTGTGCTTCATTTTATGGTAATAAACGTGTGAACAAAACTAATATTTTACAGATTAATTATTTTTATGAAATAAAAAAATGCAGGACAAGCCTATTCCACTATATTGAAAAAATGACAGTTTACAGCTTAATGAAAATTGTAAATTTTCATTTACCCTCACCTCTTTAAAGACACAACCTTTATTTCACCGATTAAAAAAATATATTTTATGTATTCTAAACAGAGAAAAAACTGATGTTTTCTTTTCAATCTAGTGCTTGTAATTTTTCCATATACTAACAATCCTACGAAACTTATCCAATGAAAATAAAGCACTATGCACTATGCATTGTTTCCATTATAGGCAATTAAATTTACAACTTTGTTTACACAAAAGTATGACTAATTGATTAAAAATTTAATAAACAGTCTGGTTAGTTGAATTGTATCACTAACGATAAGTTTTGGTGATAAAAATAATGAACCTAAAAAAATTCTAGTAGGTCTATTTCATTCATTAAAAAAAATAATTATATTTTATATTTCTATTGCGCGGGTATATATGCATTGAAGATGGAAATCTAACAAAATTTTCTAGATAAATGTTAGCGTATACTTATCAATAATATCGGTTTAATTACATTTTCTGCTTATTTCACTCATTAATGATATTTTTAAAAGGCCATCCAAATAGGGTTTGCAAATCGTAGAAATTGGTGAGTGGTTCTGTTCAAAATAAATGATCTACTAAGTATATGTGCCACTTTGTTTTTCATTTCATAAACGAGAATCTAACCTTGGACACTTCCAAATATCGGAAAAAATACCAATGCGTCATCTTCCATCTTTGAAATGCCATATAAGAGATCCTACATACGTACTAACAATTTTTGTAAATATGTCATGGCCAGCAGTCTTTTAAGTGCAGAATTTTGGAAACGTACAGTAATAACATTTCAATAAATTTCAATTATTCTAAATCACAAATGCGATATGGTACAAGCGTATTGTAATAGTTACAATTGACTTGAAAAACATAATTATGCATTTTAATCATTAATATATGCAATATCACTGAATAAGAATGTTTTTAATACCATCGGGTAAATAGAGAGTTGTCTATATGTCTAAAAATTCCAAAAATGAACTACGAAAACAGTTAATAATTTAATTTAAACTGTTTACTTCAAAGACGCTGTGATGTAGATGATATTATTTAAAAATTACGATGTCAACAAAAACGAACAATTATCCAATGAAAGATTACTAAATTTTAAAACTGGTAGTACAAGTTTAAAAGCCAGGTAATTATAATGTTTTGATTTCAACATCTAAATTCAACCCAGAATTTCATTATTCAATATAGTACCTATACTACAATACCTCGATGAAAGGTTGTAATATACTTAAGACGGTTTACCTGATAATGTCTAATATATCAGAATTAAACAGAAATATAAAAACCTCAGATTCTATTTAAAATTGGACTCGTGTGCAAATGCATGTTTTATGACAAAATGATAGCCTTTTCAAACAACAATTTTGGGCGTCTCGTGTGCAAATATGTGAGCTGAGCATTTCCGTATCAATGATGGTAAAATTTCTTAGTATTTGTTAACAAATCAAATTCGAAGAATTAACATGAGTAAGTATGGAACTTAATAATCTAACATATTTTATCCGCAATTACAACTGATGATTTATTCACTCTTTCGAGACTTAAAAATCTACACTTTATTCATTAGAGAAATAAAATTGGCTTTATTTCACTAGTGAAAGCCTTATTTCACTGTTGCTAAAATTGAACCATAGCGCATTTCATCAGAACCTGTTTTAGAACTTTTGCCGTCGTAAACAAAACCAAAAAATGCCACCTCCAGGCTTCAAAATACTTTAAAATTAAAAAACAGCCTGTCTATTAATGATACCTTTGAATAAGACTATTTAACTCGATTTTTGCCTTATTATACGCTTTTATTGTGTAACTTTTGTAGTAGTGTCCGTTATTTGTTGACTATATTGTAACCTCTAAATTGGGTTACGTCACATAGACAAACAAACTTTATTATCACTCTTGATTATACAAGAAATATTCTTCAAACAAATTTCACTACTGTCAGCGCTTTACTTTGACGTTTGTCACTCACGTTCGACTTCAGTGGCGAAACCGATCCGCTTATATAGGTTTTTAGGGTTCTAGAAGTTTTCCCGGTCTCGAAAATCAAATAAAATGTGGCCGAGAATGTTCCAGAAAACGTCAAAATAAAGGCATCACAAGAATTATAAATTATAACTATAATATAACTAATTATAATTATAAACATGTTCAAACAGGGAAGATCCTCAATTTTAATCTGGTACAAGTAAGTAGTGGGACGAAGGTGATATTGGTACACCAGTGAAAAAGACCATTCGGTAACATCTGTGTGAACAGGTACAAGAAATTGTAATAAAAATATATAAAAACTTATTAGCATGTGAGCTGTAGAAAAAAACATTGTGTTACAAAATATACTAATATGGATAATTACGAAAGAAGTTGGACAAAGAAAAATATGAAATGGCTTAAGAATATTAAAGAAATTCGATCCATCGCATTGCATGGGAAACTTTGTGAAGCATTGATTTAAGTACGACAAATATTTATATAAAAAAAAATAAATACCGACTTTGCAATTTTTACAAAAGGAATTGTGAAGTGAATGATATATTATCTGTAAATATCACGACTTTGTGGAGATAGCTTCGTCAAGTAGGTTTTAATTCAAAATTATGAATAAGAGATCGAGAACAATGAAAAATCAGAGAATTGTATTATAGCCTATGGAAAATTTACAAAATATAACAAAATTTTGAACGAAATAGAGACTTATTTATTATTTAGACGAATCTATTTAGTCGGGAGCTAGATTCGCTCGCGTCACGGTCTCGCCGAAAACTTTTTGGACAATTTTCCAATAGCGTCAAATAAAAGAGCTAATAAAAATAATTCCATAGAACATATTTTCATCTAAATAGTACAGTAGAACAAGTCGGAAGCACATAGAGAACGATATATGCGACTAATTTTGTAAAAGTTCTTTACGCACAGAGCGGTCCGGGATGCATCTAGACCGCGACCTAAAAAATATTTTAAAATCTTTGTCAATGACTTGGGGGAAAAAACTTTTTTTGGTTTAAATTTTTTTACGTGAAAATGGTGTGTCGTATAAGAGTAAGTCTAGGGACCGAATTTGCTGTAAAATAAATGGAGATTTTAAAAATAATTTTAGTTTTTAGAAAAGGCAGTGGCGTACCATTTTTTAATTCAAAAATATTTAGTTCAAACCTCGTACGGACGTCATTGGCAAAGATTTTAAAACATTTTTTACATGAAACAATGCTCCTTAATGATTAATAGGTGTATACAAAATTTCATAAAAATATCTGGAGTGATAAGAAAATTATAATAACAAAGTAAATTTTTTCTTAAAACTTTAACACCCTGTAGCTCAAAAATTAAGAGGTTTAGGACATATGCTGATATTAAGTTTTCTTCTTAAAATGACTGAAGGATCCACACCCTTAAGTATCGGCATTCAATTAATAAACACCCTGTATATTGACATGTTCTAAATTTTATTCTACATCTATTACTGTCAAGATCCAATATGAAGCCCATAAGAGAAAAAAAAAACAATTTAATGTTGCGTAACCGAAACTAGTCGTAGTATCTAGTTTTTTTTTCGACGACAAAATTTCAGCTCTATTTGCTGGCAAATAATGACACTAGATGCCATTTTCTAAAATCGCTATTTTCAGATTTTTCACAATATTTCGGCAACGGCAAGGTATTTTGGATTTGTTTGGCTTTTAATGGTCATCAAAAGGCGTAACTTTTTTTTAATTTGAGTCAGCCTGTATATTTTACGGTTCCCAAGATGCCAATGGTGAGCCATGGAAAACGGACCACCCTGTATAAACATGATTACAAAACTCGTTTTTGAGACAGACACATACAGAGCTTTAAAATTATCGAAATAATATCATTAAATGGCACTCAACGAGGAAAAACTTCATCTCAAGTCAAATCAGGGTGATGAGATATGGATATATGTACTTTTTAAAAAAATATATATGACACTGGCAAGGTATCAATTCGGAAAACCCTGTATAAATCAAAATGGTAAGTAAGCAGCAGAATTTTACACGCCTCCCTAGTATTATCACCGCCAACAAATTAAGCGCAAAACAATTGAAAGCGGTCTATGAAGTTATAAAATGTTTGAATGCAAACAAGATAACTTCAGGAGCCGTACAAAAAACAAATTTGTTTTATTTAGCATAGATCAATGAACCCCAGACATTATTATAGACTACTTTTTGGATTTGGGTTGCACGCACTACACGCGGTTTAGGAATAAAATTATCCCACGATCGATTAATGATAAACTTATCTAATTGTAATCTTACCTAAAGTTGGTCTACTCTAAAATGGAATAACGTTACACACCGCTGCCAGGGCGAATTAATGTTTGGAGTACCACGGTGATGAAAAAACTAAGCCTGAATAATGGGGTATCGATGATATTTAAACTCAAGTGAAGCCAGTGGCGTATCAGAGCAATTAAGCATGAAGTGAGAAAAATAAAATCTATTAAGGCTACGAACCAAAAGAATATTCATAAGTGTGTAAAAGATAATATGCGAAGGAACAAAATTAGTGTTGGCTGAGACAAAAAATCTTGCAAGACTGGAATATCTTGTCCTGATATTTCGCTCAATTTTGCAAGCTAATGTCTTGTCTTGTCTTGAGAGAATCTCTAAAATTTGCATGATTCTTGCCCCTCTTGTATACAAATGAGAAATATGGAACTTTATTACGAATTTGGTAACAGTGGTGGTTACCCTCGGTCGGCTACGGTCCCGCTCGGAGCATACACGTAACTATCGATCGTCGACAGTGGTCGATTGGAAGACGTTATGAAGTAGGTATACAGATATACAGGATATACAAATTTTATTTTTTCAATTTTAGTTAAAAAAAAATGTACCTAAATATTTTCGTGTTGCTCAAGATAATGTAGAACCTGTTTTAAAGACGCCAACTGCAAAAAAATAATAAACAGAATGTATTTTTTATGCAAAATACAAATTTTCTTAAAATATTATTTTATTGGTTTTCACATTAGAAGCAATTGGGTCTTTAAAATTATTTTGACACAGACAATGTAATAAAATAATATTATAAGAAAATCTGTATTTTGCATAAAAAAGTACATTCTGTTTATTATTTTTTTGCAATTGGCGTGTTTAATAAAACAGGTTCTACATTATCTTGAGCAACACGAAAATATTTAGGTACATTTTTTTTAACTAAAATGGAAAAATATTTAATAAATACGAAAGATAAGGGTATCATGTAGTATATTGCATGAAAGACGAAAAAACAGGCAATTTTTTGTGGCCATAGCTTCAATAAAAAAAAAATTTATCCGCCTAGAGGGCGCAGCGAACCACAACGATATTTCAAAAATCTGTTTATATCAGATGGAAGGTATCAATTTTGCAATAAAAATTTATTACCAATAAGTTTTCTCTATCTCTTAAAATAAAAAAGTTAGACAGCCTTAAAGTTTGGGCACTTTACAGGTTTTTTTGTTATTACTCATAAAGTTGGCCATGGATCTCAAATTTGTTTTAAGAGCATAAAGGCCTCCAAAAATGCAATAAAAAACAATTAAAGATTTTTGACGTGACTCGCATATTAAGCGAGATACATGGGAGTGGCCCTCTTATGTGATACAGCCTGTATATGGTGTACCTAGTGATAAAGTCTTAGAATGGAACACTAATATTTTTGTGACAGATATCGAATCTAAGGTAAATTCTGAGTCAGATGATATGGCATAATGCCTCTCAAACCTTCACAAAACGAAGAAAAGCTCTCAATAGACTGAATAAAATATTTAACAATACGTATGATTTAATAACAAGGTTCAGATAGCACATTTCGAACACTTACTCCATTAAATTAGTATTATTACTGTTATTAAACAAAAATTAAATCATACGTATTGTTAAATATTTTATTCAGTCCAAAGAGAGGTTTTTCTTCTTTATCGCCGCACTGTATAATGTATATTGTGAATTTTATAATTAGTTCTAGTTCAACAGACCTAGACTCAATAAATTAGAATTTAAATAGATTTTAAAAATAATTTTACTTACAAGCTGGATGTCCTTTAAATAAAGTATATACCTAACGTGGCCATACGCTATGTGTCCCGCTGTCCCCAAAATACATAAAAATGTGCTGTGATAAAACAAAAACGTAGCAGCAAGGAAAAAACCTTAATTGTAAGTCCGTACCGTGTCAATATCGTTCAATAAAATAAATTTTTATTAATATATGAAAGCATTATTCTTCGATTATATAAGAGCAACAGACAGAATTACTTTCAATAAAGGTTCATACGATGGTAAATCATAAACTTAAATGAGCAATTAATATTTCCATATGTTGTGAACATTCCGTAACAGTAGTAAAATCTTACTGAGATATTAAAGGATACCT
Source organism: Monochamus alternatus (assembly GCA_037114965.1). Lineage (NCBI taxonomy): Eukaryota > Metazoa > Arthropoda > Insecta > Coleoptera > Cerambycidae > Monochamus > Monochamus alternatus. Next base: position 76,043,469 of record CM073429.1, on the reverse strand, counting down.
ATTCTCCTTGAATAGCAATAAAACTGGAAAACATTTAGGGAAAAAAGATACCCTAAATTTGTTAGATCAACCACTTAAAAGTAACCTAACAGTAGAAAATCTAACAAAAATATATTTATAGGCCTATCCTATAAAACGAGTTTTATTTTTTAAACAATAATAATTTGAGGGCGTCCCGCTCTGAGGATAAAAAGTAAATGGTCACGTTATATATACCTACCTCTACAATAGAAATGCAATATTTATTTTAGTCAATGTTTACCACTTCCCCCTTGCGACAAGGCCAAGAAAAAGCAGGACAAGATTGCCAACACCATTAAATACACTGAAGTTTTTTTTTTTTCAGAAAAATATAGAAAAGATAAATCACAAATCTATTAATAATTATGTATAGAAATTCAAAAATTTAAGAATTCGTAATAGTAAATAAAAATTTTTCTGATGCAATTAACAGAACAATTTTACTAGATAATAATTTCTTACTACACTATTTATAACATAACATTTATTTTTAATTTCTAGATGCAGACTAACGATAGACGTTGATTTTCTATATCTGACAAATAATACATTTAATTTCCAACAAAACAAACACCATAGTGTGATTGTTATCTATACCATAATCAATAAAAATCAAAGGTGAATTCATTAAATTTATCATGATTAAGAGCAAATTTTTATTTTTAATTTTACACTCTAGTTTATCTTCCTCCAACGGCTAGGTGAACCTGGCATCCGACTTTTAAAAATTCATTTTTTTCTTTGGAATTCTTAGACATTATCGTTTGTAGTAACATTTCTTTGGCTCGAAGAAATTACAAAAAAAGTTACAAGACCTTGAAAAAAACTCATGCTCCGACTTTTACAGCACTAAAATCTGAAGGTTGTTTCTTATAGATAATGGTTTGTAGCGAAAAAAATTTCATTTGTAGTAGCATAAAAAATTGAATTTTTAAAAGTCGGATGCCAGGTTCACGGACCTCCTACCATTACTAAATTTATGTATGTGTAAGAATGTGTATCTATTTCAACAGCATATTTAAATTGTATGATCATCAGGTCACCTAGATTCGTTATACACGTTATTGCAAAAGTAGGTAATAAAACAGAATTATAAATATATGGTAATAATTGAACATTTCCAATAAGCTACTTAATCGCTGACATAAAAAGTAAATACATACAACGTCAAAAGTCCCCCTCTATATAAAATGATTCGAGTAGTTTTTCTTAATGTGGTAAAAAAAGTGTATGTAGTTAGAGAACAAAAAAGACAATAAAAAATTGCAGACCACGAACCTTAACTTTATCACCAATATTTTTACAAATCTGGTCAATTTGGCAGTGTATTCAGCCAAGTGTTCCTTTGAATTTTTGTACATTATAATGCCAGGACATGAAATTTCTGCGTATGCCCGAGCAAGAATGACTGCTTTACACGATCGAACATGTTGGGTATTCCTAGATCATCTGGTGTACGAATAGTACACAGATATGAAGAATTTGATACAGTGGAAAACAGACCACGTAGTGGACGTCCTCGAGTATCTAATGAAAGGGAGGATCGGTATTTGGTGCAATATGCCCGTAGACTGCGCACATCTTCAGCTTCAGCTCTCAGGACCCACATTCAGAGTAAGTTTCACCCACTGAAAATGTGAAATGCTCTTAGATCCACTGCGCATCCAGTGACAAACTTAGGAGCAGAGAAAAGGAGGCACATGAAACTCTGCAAAGGAATACTTCATTGGTTATGTATGTGGGTGCGAGAGAGACAATCATCTGCACGTACGATATGAATTGTGTTAATTTCCCATTATTTTCTTTGTAAACACGTCATTGTCGTTAGTGTTATTTTTTGTGTATTTTTGTGGGTGTTACTGTTGGAACATGTCATGTTTTATAAGGGACTGTAAAATTAACCAGCATATAGTACCAAATAATTCTTCATATCCAGAATTCAATTTCATTTCAATTCACAATCAGTTAAATGTTTATTGTTCCACCATTACTAGGAGACACAAAACAAATATGGCGCTGACCACGAGTAATCCATTCGCACAGCTTGACAAGCATTCCAGTCATCATAATATAAAATTCAGTTAAATGTTTATTGTTCCACCATTACTAGGAGACACAAAACAAATATGGCGCTGATCACGAGTAATCCATTCGCTCAGCTTGACGAGCATTCCAGTCATCATAATATAAAATTCCATTTTAGTGGTTTCGCCGTGCTATATCGACACCTACTATTCGAAGACGGCTCCACAACGCAAATTTACGTGCTAGAAGACCACTACGGGTCCCCACTCTACTTCCAAGGCATCGTGCTGCCCGTCTCCAGTGGGCGCGAGAGCATAGGGGTTGGCTTTTACGCCAGTAGTTGTGGGTCTTATTTACAGACGAAACCAGAATTGGGCTGGTTACTGATGACAATCGACAAAGAGTCTGGAGAGAACCAGGTCGTCAACAGCGACTTCATTTTCCCCGTGAAGTTGCTCCGTATGAAGGGGGTACCGTAATGTTTTGGAGTGAAATAATGTTCAACCGCCACACCCCATTAATTCGCATACCACAGAAGATGACCAGTCAAATTTACATCGAACAAGTTATTACGCCCATTATCTACCCCCTACGTATTTGATTATCTCAATGCACAGAGACGTGTCAATATGCTATTGGAACGTGGTGGAGGTCATACCGACTATTAGTCAAGTAGAGAACTTGCTTTGTTACTTCTTTTTGATTTAATACATTTTGTCAAAAATGTCACACATTTGCTGATTTTTAATTTTCTAAGTACTCAGTTTATCGAACATATTTTTTTCACAAAAAAAAAAAAGATTCAGAAAACAATATACTTTTATAAATGTGTTTGGTTTTTCTGACAAAAAGATTTCTTCTTTAACAATAATGAGGAGGGTTCAAGACTTTTTACGTTGTGTGTATGTCAAATCAAATATTTATATGAGTACGTGGGAAGTGTATTAAATATGAAAGTTTTTGGAATTTATTATTATATTCAACTATTACCTCATGCAAATATAACTAGCATAGTCAAGGAAAAAATAATCGTGCAGAAATTCACGTGAGCTACAGCTTGGATGAATCATCGACCTTTAATAATTAAAGAACCAATAATTGTTTTCTAACTTCTGAAAAATGTTCAAGGAGTGGAAGTTTTAGCTCTCACAATAATACCTTAATATTACATGTTTATCAAAATTTCGGTTAAAATACGAATACAATAAATACCTTACTGATCATCAATACATCAGTACCAAAAATTAAGGGAAATTGGTACCTTAGATCTTCACATTTTCCGTTTAAAGCGGTTGGTAATCTTACTGGGATTTGATTGAAAAAGTAATCACTTTAAACAGACAAATGTATGCGAATTTTATATAAACAATTTTTCCTGTTAAACTAGACAATGTATCCCTACTTATCACAAGGATAATGTGCCAGTCCTCATTTTACAATAGATGTTATAAGGATCATTTGATAAACAGATTTTGCTACTAAACAGTATAACATATTTATTTTACTTGTTTGTTTGTTTAAGTACAGGCATGATTGTAATTTATTTTTCTATTCAAGTTTTATGTGCCTTTTGTTTATATAATTGCTTTGTCATTTGTACTACTTTGTTTCTTTCCTTACCCTCTAACTGGGTAACTTGCTCGTTGGATGTTGTACTGATAAATAGATAAATAAATAGCTTATCAAAATTTTGGAAGAAAGACAAAATTTACTTTAGAAAATTTCAGCTTTAATAAGAAAAAAATTGTAATACACAACAACAACAGTTTTAGGCACTTGTGCAAGTCGGTAATAATTAACATTAATTGCATCAAGAATAGCCTTTAACCAATATACAGGGTGTTTCACTTTTAAATAACAGAACTTCAAGAGTCTTTAGAAGACCTCATTTTGAGATTAAAAGTTTCTATAAATATAGGTGATGTTACAGCGAAAAACTTATTTAAAAGCAAATAAATCGACACCGAAAATTATCGCATATTAAATCCAGTAGTGGAGATAGAGGGATATCTATGAATCTTTTTATAAAACAATGTATAATCGCCGAGAAATTTTGCAAATGTTTTCGAAAAATACGAGAGCATTCAATTTTACACAGAAAATTGATAGAACGTGGCGTTTTGAAAGAAAACCGAAAATAATGTTTAAATGTCAAACTATAATTTTTAAACATTGTGTCATAACTAAATTAAATAGTTCAGTCAAAGTTGTTTTTAAATAATTAAATGAAAATGAATACAAAAATAACGAAAATTCGTCGGTGACAGTAATGTATCGTTAAACGACATTTTGAATCTGTTACAATTACTTGTTTATTATTATTTTTTTTGTTAATAGGTTATATCTATAATTAGAAAAGTATAATAAGCGTAAAAGTCAATATTGGAATGACATATCAAGTGTGATTTTGTTTACAACGATAACTAGATAGGTATTGTGGAGAACCGTCGTTTATTATGTATCGAACGATTTTGATTTCGGAGATTTACTTTGACTTACTAAATTTCATTTTTCCCTTATTTTATAACCGATTATTGATATTTTTTCAAAAGCTTTAAAGCTTCATAACGGTGTGGTTCTGGTAAAAGCTAATACTTTTCTAAGTAAAGTCTGTCTCTTCCAAAATTTTTACTAGCAAAAATAGGACAACCACTGTACTGTACTGTACTGTACCGTACCTTTCTAGTATCATCTTTAAATGGATAAATGTATAAATGAATGTCTGAATATGTTTCTTCAATTTTACCCGCTATATTGACATTCCAGGACACCCTAACATAAATTCCGTGAGCTTAAATTAATTCACGTGGCGAATTTTCGCTGGATACCTTTATGAAACTGTTGTCTCCCATTTTTGCACACTTTATAATTCACAATGCTTTACAACTGATTAAATTGTCTTATAACTTATAAATAACACTTACAACAAATATTGGACCAGGGAAAACGAAAATGTCTACGTTAGTCTCGGTTAACCTTCAGGGTGGCAAGTACTCCAACAAATACAGTGACGTCATATTACACTTCGGGAAGGCCCGCGACAGGCGAGTTTTAAAATTAATTTAAAATTTAATTGAAAATTATAAATTTATCTGTAGATGTAGAAGACATATTTTAGTACAGTGATGTATTATTTATTCAGTAAAATTTTATTTCATACTAAATTTCCTTCATGTCTGTACCCTATTATGTGAATTTTCATAACGTTCTTTTTTCCGAGCACACTTAAACAAGTTCATGGTTAGCGTCCTTCGTTTCTTGGTCGGATGTCAGATGGATAGTCATATGAGCTACATACAACACGTAGGTACACATCAACGAGCATTTAGTCAGCCAAAATCCATTTACGCAACCACATCGCAATCATATATATATATTTCCACACAATACACGTACGGCTGAAGGAGAATTGCTTTGGCATAATCATTTCAAAATGCACACGGCACTCTACAAATTAAATACTGCTAGAAGGACACCGCACGGATAGGATCTTTATCAGAGTGTGAGAAAGATATTTGTTTCATTGGTGGCGGCAATAACCATAAAAACAAATAAATTGTTCTCACTTTGGTAAATAAAAATCCAAAGAGCAGTTTGTTCTCTATTACCTATGTATGTACTACTACCGAAATAGTGCTATTACTTCAATATGTATGTTAAGTAGTTAATTAAAATATAATTTTAATAACTACATTTTGTACTGAGGACAGGGCGGTTTCAAAAGGAGTAATAAAAATGGTGCCGGTTATAGTTGACTTCCAAAATTGTAGAGAGTGACTAATCGGTAGCTTGTAGACAAGCACGACGGGCGAAGCGTGCGAGGAGCAACATTTCATAGACGTACTAAATTAATAATAAGAATATTTCAAAATTTAAAGTTTTTATCTTATATTATCAATTACCCAATGTCGAAAATAATAGAGAGTGACTAATTCACAACACAGAGATGAGTACGGAAGATACGTGTGGTATGATTACCGAAGCGTGCCACTTGAGAAGAGTTAAAGCATGCACACAAAATTATCAAACATAAGTTGACGTCGGCTGAAATTAGCACATTAACAATTTTCTTTAAATATGCCACCTGTGTCATCCTCTCTACAAATTAGAATGCCGTCGGTTACCCACCACCACCACCCACTTATACCTACCTGATGCGCACTCCGCGGATATCACACTTAAGCCTTGTCCTCATGGACGCGAAATTCACGAATTTTGCAACTTCTGTTAATTATTTATGGTGGAAGAATCTCAACTTTTGACAATTGCAATTTGCGAAACTGTCAAACACTGCCCCTTTCATTATTATGTGGTGTTAATAAATTTGTTTTGAGCTTCTGATAATCTACCATGGCAGTTTCATGATGAAAATGATAGATAATGTTATAGGTAGTTGACAAAATTTGTCACAAATAGAGATTGTTCCACCATTAAATAGATCGCGCAAACATTTGCGAATCCCACATTCAAAAGAACAAAAGGCTTTAGAATACATACACACTATTTACTATTGGTTACTAGCACTGTCACTATAACGGTCACACATTAACACTTATTATATCATATCGTACCGCTTTCCGTATGACCTTCATACGCCCATGTTTCGTCAAAATTTAATATATTCTTCGATACAGATTTTTGTTTTTTAATATTTATTTTAAATAGTTTCTTCGCCATATCACTATTTCGTCGTTTCTATCAGTATACTCTTCGATTTCATTTATACGGACTAAGTTTCATCTTGTAAGATATAGCCGAGGTGCAAGTATAGTGCAAACGCAGACGTGACACGGGAAATTTGTAACCGAATTGTGGAAGAGGTGGAGGTATATACACAGTATCATACATGGGGTTTAATTATATCCGTACCATGTATGGCGTATCCAAGCATTCCAAGGGATTGGACGAGGAGGGACTGGTGCCTTGGCCGCTACGATCTCCTGACTAAATCCTTCTTCGTCTTGTTTTTGTGGGGATATTTTATCTTATATATCTTATATCTAATTAATAATATTTTTTTATTTTAAATGATGATTTCTCGTGCTTAGTTTTTTTAAAGGTTATAAATACCGAGGGGGATCAAAATTGTGACAAGATTTCACAAAATAGAGATTTCCAAGGGATTTCGCGGAATTCCGGATAATTTCGAGGAGTGTCCAAGAATTTCGCATTTGATAAAAATTACCTCGAAAATTACTATACTTATACAGGGTGTCTGTAAAAATTTGAGAAAAAAAACATATAAAATATTATGGCTTAAATCAAGTTACCTTAGTCCAAAATTATATTATTTCCGAGATACAGGGTGTTGAACTTTTTAGTTTTTTCACAATAATTTTATTAATAAATTGCAGTAAATATATGAAACTTGATAGTGGTGAGTTTTTCGACACAATAATTGAAATATGTGTATTGATTGTTTTAATCAATAATTCTTATTCTTTGACGTTTTTCTCTTAAAGAAACGTCTTTAACAACCGTTTTTGGATAGGATTTTAAGGTTTTATTTAATAAACATAAACCCAGTTTCTCCTTTCATACTTTATTCAATTAAGTACTATCAAATGTTGGATTAAGGTAAATTGAGTTAGATCATCATATCTTGGCTCTAGAAACATGTTTTCTCCGAATCTTTTAGAGACAGTCTGTACTGGATGTACAGACACCAAAAAATTATGACGATTTAAATGCATGTGAAGCACTGTAGGACATATTTCAATTTCTCGTGCCAGAAAATTCCTCTGTACCAAGTTTGGTGTGTTTACTACAATTTATATAAAGTTATTCAGAAAAAACTAATAAAATTGTATATTCAACACCCTGTATCTAGGAAACTATAAAATTTTGGACTAAAGTAACTTAATTTAGATCAACACATTTTGACCCTCGGAGTATCCCAATCTTACATTACGTAATAAACGATATAAATAAAAAATTTCAAATACATCCTAATCTAAGATTGCTCAGAATTGTGACATTCTTGGTAAAAAACTGATTTTGATCCTAGCCACCTTGAACAACAAGAAAAAAAAACCGTAAAAAATATTTGATGCCAGTGGTGAAGATGCGAGAGATGGAGCTTTACGACATTGGCTGAACTCTCAGATTGACAAAAAATGTGAAATCGACAGTTTCTTAGAAATAGCAATTTTTTTATTCTGTTGTTTTTGCACAACAGTTAAATCATTGCACAAGGTGCTAAGCGCCGAAGTTAACTCTTAAGGTAACCCTCGACTTGACCCGCCCCTCCAGATACAGGGTGCTTGGTTTTAATGTTTACAAACTTTTAGAAAAACTAGCGGATAGGGACATTAATTCAAAATTAACGTCGATTTGCAGTGTCAATAAAATGAAACAAAAAAAACATTAAACTTTAAAGACAAACGGCCTTCCAGTAGTTCCAAATAACCGTGATAGGGTTGGGAATATTTATCGATAATTATCGATAATAATACAGATAAACAATTATCGAATTATCGATAATTCGATAATATCGGTATATTTTATATTCTATTTTATTTATCGATAAACGATACTTCCAAAAAGGTACCGCGAATAAATATAATAATGTCGATAATGTGCAAGGTGGACAGTATTGTCAGTTTTTACCGGTAAATTTACCTTCAGATGACGTGGAATTTTGCGTGATTTCGCACGATTTCTCAAGATTTCGCATGATTTTTCGAGATTTCGCATAATTTTGCAGGATTTCGAGACCTGTGACAAGATTTCCATGAGTGATTACGCCCTCGACCTAGTATAGAAGCTGTAGCGGAAAATGTTGAGAGTAATAAAATACGTGGACCTGTAGCGTGATCGCCAGATTCGAATCCCTTAGATGTTTGAAGGAATTAGTCTATGCCAAGAGTTTGTAGATACCATTGAAAAGCTGCTACAACGGTTAATATAAGGTGCAACGAAAACCGAGAGGCAAATTGAATGGGAATTCGAAGAGATGTATTCGAATTTAAAAAGGCAGGGCATTTAATCAAAAAAGGGGGCAACGTGGTTTATTTCTACGCTGCTGGAATAAAATAGGTAGTTTTCTTCGGAGGATTCAGAGATAATCGATTTATAAGTAAAGAAAACTTTCAACACTCTGTATTTCGATAATCGTTGGGTTTAGGACATATATTAATTAAGACTTTTCTGCTCATTTTGGGCCAAACTACTCTCGCTTGTGACACAAATGATAAATAGGTATTTACAATAAATCCACAACGTATAGCTATTATTTATAGAACATCTAATATTTGTTCTCAGATTTGTTCCAGACATATTTATTTTTCTTTCTTGAAATTCTTTTCAATTTAGATGACAGTGAGCTGAGCACTTAGCTCTTGCAAATATGGAATTTGATTGCATGAGAAGAAGTTATCGTTACCTATCTTAATTTTTATGTACACATGAAAAGTATTATTAAAAATGGCAATTCATGATTCTATACTGGTACAGAAATTTAGGTGCCTGTCAAATGAAACCAATTTTAGGCGAAATTTGCAAAACAAGTGAAAAAGAGACTTCTCCTGAAATTTTAAATGGTTTTCCATAAACTACTGATAAATAGGTAGGTATAGTTTTTATTGTCCTAGAAAATATATCATTTTTTAAAGTTGTAGCATTCTGAAGTTTGTGAACTGGAACGTTGATATCGACGATGATATTAAAATAAAATTTAAAAAGGTATAACTTCAAAAATAAGAGAATTTCGGGAAAACTAAAAAATCTCTGTAACTGTCACTTATTACAGAAAAAATTGTTTTTCTGATTGTATGTATGCAAAACCCCTTTCGAGATCTCAGGGCGAGCTGTCTCTATTTTACTTTTTTATTTCGCAATTGAATCAATTTTTTCAGTTGTCTTTGTGATTTAAGCCCTTTTAAATAATCCAAATATTTGGACATCGGGGTTTTCTGGGAGGCAAGAAATTCAAATTTGTTTCTAATTTTGACGTCACTAGTAGAGAAAGCTTGTTTTTCTGATTGTCTGTTTACGTTATGTTTCTTTTGAATGACAGAACTTTTTGCAGCTTAGTGTATCCATCTGACTATTGAAACAATTGATTATCCTACCTTTTTTTATCTGAAAAGCATGATGCCATAAGTGACGCCCTCTACTTGTGACGTCAAAATTTGAAACAAATTTGAATTTCTCGCCCTCAAAAAACACCGATATGCAAAATGTATGCAAATATTAGGATATTTTGGGTTATTTACAAATATCAAATATAAAATTTTAACTTTGACACCCTGTATCTTTTTAACTTTAATCATACATTTTTTACTAAGGTAAGTAACTTATAGTACCACTACGTAGTACTTATTTTGTCAGGCATCTACTCTTGCTCTATATCTCATTAATTTTTGGACACCCTGTAAATTAATGTTACACTAAGAGAGCAGTATTAAAATTATGTACTTATAAAATCTATCAGGCCGACACTTTTACTTTTATAGGCATCATGAAACTAGTGTACCCTCGAGTGTATCTAACGTGCGTTACCTACACACTACTTATAAATTATGTCAATGTCAACATTTCATTCCTTAGCCAAGTAGAACAAAAATTACAGCCAAATTGAGTAGGACTGTGGCCATCATTGATCAAAATGATATACTATGGTGTTTTATCAAACGACACGGACAGCCTAAAAATTCGCTTTAGAGTGAAACGAGGAGTGAAACTGGTAATAAAATGGGAATAAATTAACAAAGATAAAACATACCAATACCTACACCATGCCCCCTTCAAGCTAACTAAAAACAAACTTCTTCCTCGTCTATGAAATCATAATATTCGGTCTATACAGGGTGTCCCTAAAATTTTTGTCTGGATCCCAAATACTTATCGGGTACCATCGGTGTCTCTAGTACAACTAAAATCTTTCATTAGCAAGTGTAAATACATGGGTATCGAGGGAGAATTCAATTTTAGCCCCAGCCTGCTTTCCGTCATGTATGATTAGAATTAGATAATTGGTAGTTGTTTACATAAAAAATCTTTTTTGTTAAATAGAATATGAATGTGATAGGGAAACCTAATCTAGCAATATTTTAATTTTTATTATAGATTCATTCACTTTTTATTCAATATTTTTCATCAATAGAATATGTCGGAGAAATTTGACCAAACTTATCGTTAACACGTCGTATCGAATAATATGTAATATATTTATTTAAAGAAAATATACCATACTAAAATTTGTTAACAGAAGAGGGGAATGTGCTAGTATGCGAGTGGATATATTCTGCGTAAACGCCTTATAAAACATTCATATGATACTTGTTTATATGGTACTGTACTGTACAATCTATTGCAATAATAATGGCACTGTTTAGTTGAATTTGGCTATTTATTTCGAACTGCTGACATATTCGTAATGAAATCTACTTTCAATTTTAAACATTAGTTCTTAGTTGTTCCACTCACCCACAGAAATCTATTGAAATTTCTACATAGAACATCCAGTAGTCAAAAAACTGATTTGAGGAAGTGTCATTATTTTTGCAATAGAATGTATCTAATTCTAATCACCCTATATTATTTTCTAAACTAAAGGCTTATGAAGACAATAAAAGGCCACATAGTGGTTTAACAGTGCCTCCGAAAAATTTTACAGAAAAAATTTTTGTATGTATTTTTAATATTTTTTATATTTACCATTGCGTCGGTCAGTTGTTTTCTTACATTTAAACTGTGCCATCGGCATAACGCATGCGCGATCGCCATTGTATTTAAAAATTTTAAAATATCCATTAATTATCTTTGTAATACCCAGTAAATACCCATTATTACCTTGATAGCACCCAAAAATACACAAAGTACGTAAAAATACTGAAAAATACCTATAAATACACACAAATACCCAAAAAATGCAAAAAGTACCTTTAATTACCTACAGCTTGTACAGCAAAATACCTCAGTGGTTTCTCCCTCGGATATTACTTATAGATTTGTAATTGCAATTGTTTTTATTGTCAATATAATTTTCGATAGTTTGTCGTGTTAAAAACAATTATTTTTGTAATTTAGTGCAATATACAGCGCAAACATTTAGTGTAGTCTATAGTTTTATTATTCTCAGTTGCAGTTTTTAACTTCTTTATTTTGAATAGCCAATTTTACTAGATCTATTTCAAATTATTTATATTTAAATCACTTATTGTTCGGTGCACCTTTATTTGTTGTAAACGTGTAATCGCCAAAACAATTCAAATAGATATAATAATTAATTAATTCATTAATAACTTAATTTATAAGTTTATATGCATAACCCTAACAAAAACAAATAAGATCACTCTGTGATTCATAAACGAATAATGAACTTGATAATAATAATATGCAATTCTTATCTGAAGCTATTTTAAGACATATATAGAAACTATGTGTTCAGAACCATATAACCATATAATATGTAAGTTGACTAAATAACGTTTGTATATAGTTATTAATGAAAATTTGAATAAAATAGTTAGTTAATGGGATTTTTAATAAAAAAATACGCTCTTTCAATTTAGACATTTTTTAAATATATATATATATATATACATATACCCATAGCATAGGCACATATACCAATCTGTAATCTTTTACAAAATATTTTCAAGAGAATATTTATAAATAGTATTCGTGTAATATGAGAATATTCCTAAGGATGTTTGTGGCAGTATTATTTCCGAAACTTATTAATGATTCAAATTTTCGCGCACTTCTTCAGTCAGCTGTTTCAAATTTAAAGAGACGCTGGTTGAAAAATCTATCTAATACTAGGGTTGTATTGTAACTTTTTCATATTCTCAAGTAAGCACATTGTTACCTTTTAAAATTCTTAAGAAATGGCTTCGTTAAAAGGGAGGGGGGGTAAGGGGTAGTAAATTGATTAAATTATGGTTACGGCATTTTTTTAAAACATTCTTTTGTGTTTCTGTGTCATTGAATTTTAATATAAATTTAACAGTAACAACGGAAGGACACAGAGGTTGTACTAAAGACTGTCCTTCCCAAATTATAACAGGTGGCCCTATCTAACACTGCCCACAGAAGCATTTAGTAATCTTATGATGATTTTGAAAAATATTAACAATTTTCGTTATGTTTATTTCGGTTTTAGTACTTAATAGTAAATTTTCCTGTTCGCAGGTACTGTTACCACCAGTGGTTTTCCTTTAGAATCGGTATCAGTCAAAATCCGCTGCAGTTCATCAACCTTATTTACGGCGGTTACTATGGCAACGGGGACACGTATATCTGGCCAAAATTAGAGAGAGGCTCGGAGGTCGAGAGCTGCTTCTTCTGTTTATACAAAGCTTATAGAATAAACCTTTATAGAACCGAAAGGACTATTAAATGAAATTGTATATAAGTGCAGAGTTATATTACTACGAAATCATCGATAATTGTGCAGTTCAGCTTGCGCTTTAAAAGACTGAAACATTAATATCGTATATTTAAAAAGTAACGGAATTTGTTTTTTTAATATAAAATAAATTCGCCACGAAGAACTATTTATTCTTCCGCTTCACCTATATTAAGTACACGAACCGTCACTGGTTGACTATGCCAAGACTACGGAGACATTTCTATTCGTAAATAAATTTTAGGTCAGGTCAAATTAATTTCCTGACCGGTTGATAAACGATAATTCGAATAAATTTAGTATATAAACATTTCCGAATTTGTCTTTCGTTGCCAGCGGCAAGCGACTGCACCGCGAATCGTCACCGCGTAAGCAACTCAGTGATAACGTAGAATATATACCTGGATATACGGGTAAAAATGACAACTATTCATTTGTCTATCGTAGTCGAAGAGCGAATTATTGCCCTACTGTAAGTTGGTTGAAATGTCATGCATGTGGTCAACTGGAATAGCCGCAATTCTTCTTGTGCGTTTCTGTTTCTTATTTAGTCTTGATTACGCACTTGAATTAATTTTATGATCTTTTAAATTAAATTGTACTTTACATTTTGTGTCTGAAATATAAAAATGAAATATACTAAGATGACAAATATAGAGAGGAGACAAAAAGCGGCCTGACTTACAACATTAAACATTTTGCTGTGACTAAAACTCGTTATTTGTATATATTTTAATGTTTTATTTCGTAAAATATTATTTTTGTTTTTCGTTTAATTTGATCCTATTCTATTTAGGTAACTTTTTATATACATAGGTATTTTCTATTTTGTAGAAAATGAGTACTAAACATTTTTAAGTAATTTAATTTTGTGAATTGAACACGCTATAGATATTTTACAAAAAACTAATTTAACAATTTGAATTTTTACTCTCAATGACCACCCATGAAAAAATTTCAGGCTTCGCCACTGGAGTATACCTAAACTAGAGTGCTGTAGCAAACAGATTTCTCAAAGATAGAAATAAAGATATTTAAGTACAATTTCTCTTCGGAAAATAGATATTTATTTGATTATTTGTTGTTCAATTAAAAAGAAACGGTCAACTGATAAATAAGAGATACCTATATACCTATACATATTTATACAAATTGATTTTGATAAAAAATCCTAACAAAATTCATGGAAATAACACAATTTATTTACATTGCTGCGATAATAATAAATAAAAAAACTATAAACCTGTCTAATTATTCCATGAATTTATTCTATTGAATTTTCCAGAAAAATACCAAGTAAGAAAATCAACCAACATCTATTACGACACGTACAGGTATTTTTTTCAAAATATGTAGGTATAGGAGCAATACGAGGTATTCTTATTCACGACCTTGAAGAGGTCGTACGGGAACTTCATCTTTTGCCTAAATGAATATACTTACCTAAGTTGTAACCTAAAATCTAACAGCTTTTAACATTAAACCTATATCAAAATATGTGTATATATGTGTATTCTAATCAAACATCCACAAATTAGGTATTTTTAAGCATTAGGTGCTTAGTTACAATACATAAAACAATTAAAGCATCCATCCCAGATGCAAATGCGATATAGGTATAAGAGGAAACATTAATCCCTAACTAGGTACCTACTTATCTATTGTATCAAAATTTATAATTTCCATAGGTAAGTACGTAAAAATATAGGTGCGTAAGCATTGGTAAAGACACAATTCTAATTCTTTTGTTAGATAAAAAAAATATACCTAATTAAGAATTTTCTTTGCAGGCAATACAAAAAAGTTTAACGTTCATTAAATAATGTGGCAATTACATATTAAACTAAAAATATCTAATTAGGTAGGCACCTACAATATGTCAATTTTTCACAAATTTCTAAGTGATTAAGGTCTATTGTCCTTTTATTATTGAGTGAATATTAAATTTCACTGAACTTTAATTATAATTAAACAAAGGGGTGAATCAAGAACAAAGGAGATCAAAAATATTCTTACCCTTTCCTGCTCGTTTTGTAAGGTTATATCAACATTCTATGGGTAACTTTTTCTTATAAGCACTTAATTTTCGTAGAATTATGAAAACACCAAAATTACTGAATAAGGCACTTCAAATTTAATTAAATTATAATAATTAAAACTGTACCTAATATTATATTTAGACAATGAAATGTCAAACTTAAATAGTCGACTCACTTTATTGGTTAACAAAGGTTTTATATACTAATTGGTTATTTATCCGTAAAGATAATTTTAAAAATTATATTTATTGTTAAGTATTTAATTTTCACGTGAAACAACCTTGTTCTTATATCTCCACGTACAAACGAACCGTACTTCTCTCACCATCTACTGAATCCAACTGAATCCTGAATCTAGAACTTTAGACTCAAATTAATTTACCAGACAATCAAAACATGTTTTGTGATCAAAACCGCATGCATTGTAGACCTACTGCTACATTGCCACAAAACTGCTCAAAGCGCACCTACCTCAAGTATTCGTTGATGAATTAATAAAATGAACTACTGAACAGTGAACACTAGCATTATACAAACCCACTGAAATGTAATTTTATATTATGATGACTGGATGCGCTAAAATCTGCGCGAATGGATTATTCATGATCAGCGCCATATTTTGTTTTGTGCCTCTAGCACTGGCGGAGCAGTAGGAACTTAGCTGATTGTGAATTGAAATGAAATTGAATTCTGGATATGGAGAATTATTTCGTGCTATATGCTGGTTAATTTTACAGTCCCTTATAAAACATGACATGCTCGAACAATAACACCCACAAAAATACACAAAGAATAACACTAACGAGATACAAGATAAAAGAATGCACTAGTTAACCACACTGTACGCCAATGACGTGTTTGCAAACAAAATAATGGGAAATTAAAAACACAATTCATATCGTACGTGCAGATGGTTGACTCTCTCGCACCCACATACATAACCAATGAAGTATGTCTTTGTTGAGTTTCATGTGCCTCCCTTTGTCTGCTCCTAGGTTTGGTACCTTTATTTGGATACGCAAATGGACTAAACGCATTCCATATCGTCCATTTCAGTGCACAAACCGCGATATCAAACCATCGTCTGCTAAATCCCTATATGGTAGTATTACAAGGTGTTCTGTGGTATTACATATATGGCTAAATTGCGTCAAAGTATGGTTGCTGCGATTTAGCTGACGATAATAAAACAAGACAGTGGCACGATTTCATATAAACTTGAGTCGTTTGTATCTGTTAGAGTAAAGTAGAGTAAACAATGGTAATTTTTTTTGTATTGACGTACTGATCGTTTATTCTCTTTATATTTGATCAGTGTCGTACTGAACGACAGTTTTTATCATCATATTATTGGTACATAACAAATCACATTAGAAATATGATATTTTGTCATTCGCTAATGCTTATTACGTCATAGAATTATATCTTATCGTGCTTCAGCAGCAGAACGCGACTTATAAATTATTATGGCTTATAAAGTGGACGGCGGGTCACTACCGAACTGTTGAAGTGTTCGTTTGATCAATTTTATCTAGGTCATTTGATTGATATTCATAGTATTGTCGATGGCTAATTTGTTACAGCGAATCATACCTTGGATCGTGTCATACAGGCTCAATGCATATTTTCTGATAAAATTACAGCAAAATATAAAAGAAGAAGAAGCCGATGACTTAACCACAGCATAGAAAACAAGCTGTGACTGAACTACTAAAGATTTTTTTTTCACTTTCAATTCAAGACGAATATGACCAAGTATGACTGTGACAGTTATTAAGAGATTTTGGTTTGGTTATATATTTTTATTTTTAATACTTTAATACTGAACCAAAACCAAAAATATAGAGCAGAAAATATGAGAAAATTTATACTCAATACTATTGGGTCTGTAGGGTATATAGTAAAATATGGATGTGTAGCGCATTGCATGTTTGAGTATGTAGGAGATTTTGTATTGGTAAATAAATCTTTTATAAGCTACAAATTCAATTTAATATAACTGCAATTTTACATGTTTCATAAAAAATAGCTAATGCATCTAAAAATAAAGACAAATTATAGTAGTAAATAAGGAAAATATATTTCTTGATATATCTAATACCTGTTAACATATATTCAACCCCATAAAAAGTCTTATACAATAATATATTTATAGTGTTCTGGACCATCTATGGAACCTACAATAGTATCGGATGACATCCTTTTTACAGAACATATATCGGCAATAACACAACGATTTAATAGAGGCGACATAATTATTGCAAAATGCCCAACCAATCCTAAACAACAGATTTGCAAGAGAGTAATTGGATTGCCGGGTGACAAAATAAAAACTGGCTTTACTTCATCACAATTTGTTCCCGTTGGACATGTGTGGTTGCAGGGTGACAACACCAATAACTCTTCCGATAGTAGAAATTATGGCCCAGTTCCTCAAGGGTTAATAAGAAGTCGAGCTATATGTAAAGTATGGCCTTTAAGAAGTGTATCATTATTAACACATTAGACTGCAAATGTATAAAAAATATAATTTAAATAAATATAAAGCTAGAAACAGTTTTAGATATGTAAATTTATTTAATTGTTGTTAAAACTTGGGCCTCACCTCAAATTCTCAAAATGGCTTCTTTAAATTTCATGTAACATTTTTTCCCATAAACTATATGTAATTTTACGGATATGTTTCAAGTTTTATTAAAAAATAATTATATTTGTAGAATTTATAGCATTTTAAAATTTTTATAATGTATCACAAATACAATATTAATTTTCAAACTGCTGTAACTTTAACAAAAATTAAAATTTTTTAATAAAATCTGAAACATATCGGTAGAATTATGTCTAGTTTATGAAAAAAAATATTTCTCGAAATTTAAACAAGCCAATTTGGAAATCTTAGATGAAGCCCACGTTTTTTTAAATTTTTTTCGCAAATTGCAAAATCGTTCTTCTGTTGAAGTTCTCTATATAGCCACAGTACATACATACTAAAGTTCGATTTGGGTCCCATGACTGGTTATTAAAATATGACATACCTGAAATTTCACCAGCCGCCACTGATCTATACATACAATTTCTGAAATTCCGTTCCTACATAATTATGTATTTATTTTTTAAGATCATATAGGTATAAGTAAATATGTTAAAATATTTACAATCTAGTAATACACTTCTATATTGTTAGTAATATACCCTACAGGGGCATTGAATAGCATTAGTATGATTCCCAAGCTATACAACCCGCGGTACTTGATGCCAAGAAATTACATTTCAATAAAATATGTTTATAATAAATTATGTGGAGTACGGAATTTGGTTTATTTTTCCGTTAATAGCTTTGTGTATATATAATATAGTTAGTAAACCAGTCAAACTTACCGTTGTTTATAGTGTAAATAAGGATGACATATTTTTATATATCTTTAGGTATTAACAATATTGTGTGAAACTAACTACTCTGAGGACAAAAGCCCCAACCCGCGTTGAATTACACCCACAATATCTACCCATAAATTTTTTACTGTATTAGAAAGGTAGGAAATTTGATATATATTAAAATATCTTTCTAATACAGTAAAAAAAAGGATGACATAGTTATAAAAGAGTATCGCCATTCGCCATCTATTATTTTTACTCCTAAGTTTAGCTGGGTGACTAACTTTATTATATATAGACAAAGTTACTAACAAAAAAATAAACCAAATTCCCTGCTCATTGATATTGTTCCACACAAATCGCTACAAAAATACTTCAATTCAAATGTGATTTCTTGACATGAAGTACCGCGGGTTGCATAGCTTGGGACATCACACTACAATAAATGCTATTCAATACCCCTGTAGGGTATATTACTAACAGTACGAAGTGAATTAATAGATTGTAAATATTTTAACATTTATAATACCTATATGATCTTAAAAAATAAATTTAACTAAAGATACATATGTAGGAACGGCATTTCAGATGTGGTATGTAAGTATAGATATGCCTATGCTATTAAAATAATACATAGGTCATTTTTTTTGACACCTAATACTTGAAACCATTTTGGACCCAATATTAGTCTTGCATTTGTAATAATAAAGATAATCATTATCTATGAGTCAGATGGGTTGGACAATTAATACATAAGTTCTTACTGTTCCAATAGTATTCATGGGTATTAGTAAACAAGGGTGGTAAGATTTAAATTAAATTAGTAGAGGGAAAAACATATTTATGCAGTTGCCAGCATTGCTATCCATTTTAGATCTTGCGACGTTGTCGCATATCTTCCAAATCTTCAGAATATGCCCAACAAAAAAAAAATTTGGTATTATTTCAGTTTGTAGGTACTTTGTTATGATTTCAGTTAGCTGTGCTGCATATTTTCTTGTTCATCAAATAATAAATGTATAGTGTTAGTATTTTTTAACAATAAAGAAAAGTGTATTTTAAAATAGATATTTAAGTATTTAATAATAATAAATGCACTTATTAGAATTTGACAAATTAAATAATTGCAAATAGTCATAAGCAGGTACCTAAAATATATTTATAAATATAATGAAGGGATTTGTAGGTACTGCCGATTGTGAAGATCAATTTATTTATATCTAGTATCAGATAATGAGTACAATGTAGCTTTATCAGAAAAAAATATATTAAAATATTTTAATTTTGCAATTCAAATGATTAAAAATTATGAACAGGAATTAATGGCAGGTTTAGGTAATTGCCGTAAATGTGGCAATGTGGAAATTTAAGTTCGTTGAAACAGGGACGGGTATTTCAACTTCCAGCCACTGGGAGACTGACAGTTCAATGCTGTCATCTGACAGTGTGCAGTATTATTTGGGGCAGTGTGGGAAACGGTTTGAGTAGATTGTCGGCGCGTTGTAGTGTAGACAGAGAAAAGAAATCGAATAAGCCGACATCCCAATTATAAATAGTTCAAATATCTCTCAGAAATCTTTTTTAGTTCATAAAATGCCTTATGTGTAACCAGTGGAACAGGAAAAAATCAGTTTCAGTTCGGACGTCGGCTAAGTGACAAACCGTGTTTTAAGGGCAAATTCAACACAAACGGCACAATGTTGACTAGTAAAACGAAGCACTATCTGCACTGCCTCTTATTTTTTACCGTTATTTTAGTTTTCGAAATATTCTCTGGAGGCGTAAAGGTACTTAATATGGGTGCATTAGTACCGGCGAGCGACATCAACCCCTGGGTGCAGTACGGTGTTATCGGTGCTTCGATTTTATACATTTTGCGGTTAATAACGTTCTTACCTTTGCCTCAGGTGCTGTTTAACTTTATCGGATTGACTTTTTACAATGCCTTTCCAGATAAAGTCGTCTTGAAAGGGTCACCGCTATTGGCTCCGTTCATCTGCATTCGAGTAGTGACGCGGGGTGACTTCCCACAGTTGGTGAAAAACAATGTTAATAGAAATATGAACAAGTGTCTAGATGCCGGTCTAGAGAACTTTTTAATTGAAGTCGTATCTGATAAACCTATAGGACTCGATCAACATAGAAGGGTCCGCGAAGTAGTTGTTCCTAGAGAGTATCGAACGAAAACCGGTGCTTTGTTCAAGGCACGTGCATTGCAGTATTGCTTAGAGGATAAAGTAAATATTCTTGGTGACACAGACTGGATAGTCCACCTAGACGAAGAAACTCTGTTGACTGAGAACTCCGTTAGAGGTATACTGAATTTTGTTATGGATGGCAAGCACCAGTTCGGCCAGGGGTTGATTACTTATGCAAATGAGGAGGTAGTGAACTGGATAACCACCCTCGCAGACAGTTTTCGAGTGACTGACGACATGGGAAAGCTGAAGTTGCAGTTCTTGATGTTCCACAAGCCTCTGTTTAGTTGGAAAGGCTCTTTTGTTGTAACACAGGTATTTTTTTTCTATACCTATATTAATATTTATACATATATCTGCCTAATTTATGTCATAGCATTTAGCGTCATTAAAAGGGTTAAATAATAGAGATACTTATTATTTATTACCTGTAATTTTGGGTTAACTTACTAATTCTACCTATTCGAGGTAATTATTTACAACAGCGTAGAACTCTCCAATGTTAACAAAAAATTCCTACCCTGCGATGTTCGAGGATGCTGATCATGTATCGGAAGTCAGATTTCGGCGGTCACATGTAGTTTAAAAAAAATTCAAAATTGTAACCTTTATGTATACATTACATGTTGAAATTGCAATATAACATCTGCCTTCTTCATTTCATGACGTCACACTGTTGTCAAAACATTTAGGGGTTATATTGCAACTTCAACCTAATGTTCTGTGTACAGAGCAGGTTACAATTTTGAAAACAAATTTTTCGAAAACCACGCGACCGCCGAAATCTGACTTCAGATTCGTGATCGGTACCCTCGAAAATAGAGGGGTAGGAATTTTTTGTTAAGATTGTAGAGTTTTACGCTGTTGTAAATAATTATCAAATTAATATTAGTCTGGCCTCCTTGGCCAATAAAAATTGGCATTATTTTTAACTTGTCATAAATAATGGTACCTATCTACTTACTACCTAAGTAAGTAATGGTCCAAATTTCAGTTTTAACTCATCAATGCAGTAATCTTGTTTACGATAATATCGATTTCCTAGATAATATAACAAAAGTTTGAAAATGAGATAAATTGTTCTAATTAGAATGACAGGTTTTGATGAAATCTGCTATAACTACAAACATTGGTAGGTATTAACTTTTTACCATTTTTTTTACTGACATTCTTATGATACCCTACATGATTTCTATTGAATCACTGCAATTGGAGCTGCAATAGCGTGTTCATTAATTTCGAGTTTATTCTGGGAAATGTGGAAATAAGTACTTACTTATGTTAGAAACTTATTTAAATTTACCTAATTTAAGAATCAAATATTCGAGCAAATATTAAATTACTTAATAATATCTATATATGTAATAATAGTAGTCGTGCTCTTTCAGTTCTTTGGAAGTTTCTTGATAAACATCTTAAAAATTAGGGAAATTAATCTTAACATGTTTAAATATGCAGGGTCGAAAAGTCTAAGAATAGTAGGTACACTTTAACTGAGATTCGAACGTTTGACAATTGATCTACATTTACGGTTGCTAATAAGTGGTTTATATTCAGTAGCTACGGCTTACTTGATGTGAAATGATCAATGTGGAAATGTATCAATATCAGTACTGTCATGTAAGATTTGAGTCACTTTATTCATTAATTCTAACAAGTAAAAGTTTTCTCCAGCTGCATCAAGACAAAGGAACATACAATCGTTTGCAATAATAATGACACTCATTAAAATGAATTTTACGATTTCGTTTAAACTGCTTACGTATTCATAATGACACGTTAAATTTTTAACATTAGTTATTAGTTGTTTCACTCATCAATAGATTTAATGAAATTTCTACTCATAACTACTAGAAGTTCAAAAACTGTTTTTAGAGTGTTATTATGGTCTGTGGTTATTATTATTGCAAAACCATGTACCTATGCCACGTTAAATTTTTAACATTAGTTATTAGTTGTTTCACTCATCAATAGATTTAATGAAATTTCTACTCATAACTACTAGAAGTTCAAAAACTGTTTTTAGAGTGTTATTATTAAGTTTTGTGGATATTTAGATATGTACCGAGGTACAATCGTTTGCAATAATAATGGCACCCTTTAAAATGAATTTTGCGATTTCTTTTGAACTTCTGACCAATAAAGATTTAATGAAATTTCTACTCTACTGGTTTTGTCATAAACAGTTTTAATAATGTGCACCAAATTGATACAGGGTGTTTTCAAAAGAAGCAAGAATGGTACCGGTGCATCTACAGCTAAAAAGAATACGCATATCTTAGCATCTTAGTGAATTGCTAAATTGTTCACTCCTGAGACACAGGATTTCAAAGTTTTCAAAAATCATGGAATAGCGGCTGCAATTCGAGAAAGGTATAACAGTCAAATTTTACACACATTTTCTACTCAACAATTTTTTGAAAATGTCTGTATTTTGGAGATGGCTGAAATAAGCATCCTTTAAGTTATTTTTTGTTACAATTTATTTGTTTGACAAAAATTGAGTACTTATTCAAAAATACGTATCAGGTAACCTGGTCTATTTTAAAACGTTTACCTCTCTTACTTTTTTGTTTTAAAACTAACCGTTTATTAAAAAAAAATAAAATTCATTATCATGAATGAAGCATGTACGCTCGCATGTAGGTACAATTCTAGAAATACTTCGTTCATGCTTCGTGCGTTCATGTTAATTAGATAAATATTAATCATTATTTTGAGACTAACACTTGAAAGATAAGGTATAAATTAAAATCGGCCTCAAACTAAGATATGACAAACCAGAAATGAGTAACTTGATAATAGATCAGTGTATAAAAATATCAGTTAGAATTGTCGGAATGTTAATAGCTCTGTTAATAAAGGATCTTTCAATAAAGGTGTCCTACTACGTTTCAATTGAAATAAAATAAAGCATGCACCTAAATGGTATTGTTGAATTTATTTGTAAGTAGTCAATGTCATTATGTATGAAAAAGGACGATGGCCAAATTGCCAATGCAAACCAAGACACTCGCCAGGACATGACACTAGTTATGTAGAGGGTTATCTACATGCATATACAGCTATTACTAGGATAATCTCTATGAAAAATGTACAGGGTGTTCCAGAATGATGGTAAAATATTTTACCAGTGTGTTCCACAAGCCATTCCAGGGGGGATCTTCATATAAAATTTTTCAATTTGGGTCTTCCCTGTTGAGATATTCGAGTCTCAAAATAGCGGAAAAAAATAGTTTTTTTATTTTTCCTTAAAAACGGTTGCGCTTAGAAATTTCAATTTTGGTACACATTATCAGCTAGTTAAAAGCTATTTTGTGATGGTGCCTATTCCTTAGCTTATGTTTCTGGAGGGCGGGAACTTTTTCCTGAAATGGCCGATTTCAACAAAACTTTTTTTTTAAATACTTCACCTAATTTTAGTACTTTTTTCTCTCTTGTAATTTTTTCATACAACCAACAGTTTGCGCGGAAAAAAATTAAAATGCTTTTTCTTACTCTAAACATCTTTTTGTCACCAATTACTGATAACCGCAGTAGGCGGTTGCTATGATGATGTTTCTCTGTTGTCTTATGAAACAAATCAGTCTTGACAGTTTATGCAAATATTTCTAAACAAAGGTATTCCTATAACTGTTGCCAATCCTGCCGTATGCATATTCCATCAATTTATTCTCTAATATTTGTACGGAAGAGTCAGTTGTTTACAAATATTTGCAAAAACTGTCAAGACTGATTTGTTTTATAAGACAACAGAGAAACATAACCATAGCAACCGCCTACTGCGGTTATCAGTAACTGGTGACAAAAAGATGTTTAGAGTAAGAAAAAGCATTTTTATTTTTTTTCCGCGCAAACTGTTGGTTGTATGAAAAAATTGCAAGAGGGAAAAAATAGTCACATTAGGTATAGTATTTAAAAAAAAAATTAAATCGGGTATTGTAGGAAAAAGTTCTGAAAGAAACAAATCTAGGGGTTGTTTATTCCCGCCTTCCAGAAACATGAGCCAAGGAGTAGATACCACCACAAAATAGCTTTTGACTAGCTGATATTGTGTACCAAAATTGAAATTTCTAAGTGAAACCGTTTTTAAGAAAAAATAAAAAAACTATTTTTTCCCGCTATTTTGAGACTCGAATATCTCAACAGAAAGGACCCAAATTGAAAAATTTCATATGAAGATCCCCCCTAAAATCGCTTATGGAATACACTGGTAAAATATTTGACCATCATTCTAGAACACCCTGTGTATAAGTACATAACAGAAATACTAGTACTATTCTCAGAATATATCTTCTATTCAGCATTTATTTATTACACAAAGTAGGTATATTTGCAACAAGTGAAACACAATTTAAATAGACCAACTTAGTAGAAAAAAACATGTTTTTGCCAAATTTTTTTGTCGAGATTTTTTGAAAATGGAAACATAGTTTCATGTACTTACTGTAAAAAAATATGCTTAAAATAAAAAATATGTTTCAATATTACTTCCTTAATTTAAAATAAGAATTTCAAGGCTTTCAGTTCACTTACCGGTAATAGGGGTGGTAGGTACCTTATTGAAATTTATTCTCTTTGCAATGATAGATTTTTGTGACATGTAATAATAGTTATTTATGCAGCAAGTACAAAAACTAAGTGTTTATTATATTATGTATACGAGTATAACTCGAATTTTGATTTTACTTTTAGACAGCTGGGAACTGAAGGATAGGTAGGAAAACTGTATCGACTGTATAGTCGAAAATGTATCTTCATTGCATCTCGTTAGCTACGACTGTTGTACAGTTTATAAATTGCAGGACACATTTTTCGAGACAATCGAGACTCACACTCACGGCGAGCAGTAAAATTCATAAATGCCAACTCGAGGGCCAACTGACGTTAATGACCGCCTTCGTTCAACTTGGTCTTGAACTCAGGCTTGTAAAGACGAAAGCGCAGAAACTACTAAGGTTTAAAAATCTTTTGAGACAAAACCCGTCATTTACCATTTACGAAGAATGTCACTGAAATAATTAAATATTTTTGAAATACACACTATAGAATGCCCAAAACTTGAACAGAAATAGAGTTAGTTAAATTACAAATAAAATAAGTATTCTGCTATTTAAAATTATGGAAAGAAAGTGGCGTCGAATTCTTCCCGAAATTATGAAAAAACTACCTAAAATTTATACAGACGTCTAAACATATTGTATTTCTTTTATAGTCTTTTACGGTATTTTATTACTGGCAATAAGGTAACGAATTTTCCTGTGTCGCGAAAATTCTCGAGTTTCTCAGATTTTCATTTAAATTATTAATGGTGGGAAAGTGTCAACTTTTCGTGAATCGCTCAAAACATTAATAGTATCGCTATATTCATCATCATGTGGTGTTAGTAAGTTTAACTTGAGCTTCCGACAATCTACCATGACAAGTCAATGACAGTTTTGCAAAGAAAATGCTAGAAAATGTTGTAGTTGGCAAAACTTGCTAAAAATTGAGACTTTTTCCACCATTAAATAATTCTCGCGAATTTCGCGTCCATGAGGACAAGGCTTTAGGAGTCAAAATTTGCATTTGTTTTTGGTGACAACTGTGATTAAATAAATAAATTACGAAATTGACGTTTATGACATTTAATAAAGTTGGTTGACCTCGACATGGCCAATATGCGACCGCGTCCCATAAGAAAAACAAAAGGTAGCTAGAGCTATGGAAATGGAAACTGCTCAATTAAGGTTATAAATACCGAGGGGGTAACCACTGGTATGAAAATTGTGACAAAATTTCGCAAAATTGGGTTTCTAAGCAGAATTCCGGGTAATTTCAAGGAGTTTACAAGGATTTCGCATTTGATAAAAGTTACCTCGAAAATTACTATTACTTATACAGAGTATTTGTAAAAGTTTGAGAAATAACCACTATTCCGAGGATCAAAATATGATTTCCTAAATCAAGTTACCTTAGTCCAAAATTATATAATTTCCGAGAAAACTTTATTATAAATTATAGTAAATACATAAAACTTGGTAGTGGTGAGTTTTCTGACACACGAAATTGAAATATGGCCTCGAATTTGCTGTCAATCGTAGATGGCGCCACCTACAGTACTTCACATGCATTTAAATCGTTATAAATTTTGTGTGCACTGGTGTATTGATTGTTTAATCAGTAATTCTTATTCTTTGACGTTTTTTTCTTAAAGAAACGTCTGGAAAGACCGTTTTTGGATAGGCGTTTAACGTTTTATTTCATAAACCACATTGTCTTATTTTATACTTATATTCAATTGAGTATCAAATTTTGGACTAAGGTGAATTGGGTTAGATCATCATATCTTGGCTCTGGGAACATGTGGTACCATTTTGTCCAGATCTTTTAGAGACAGTCTGTACTGGATGTACAGGCACCAAAAAGACTACTATTTGACAAAACAAATCTTTCTAAGATTGCTCAGAATTGTGACATACTTGGTCAAAAAACTGATTTTGATTCCAATCACACCCTGTACAACAAGAAAAAAAGCCGTAAAAAAGTCTCGAAAAAAGTTATTCGATGCTATTGGTGAAGATGCGAAAGATGGCGCTTTACGACATTGGCTGAAATTCTCAGATTGACAAAAATGTGAAATTGACAGATTCTTAGAAATAGAGATTTTTTTGTTCTAAGTTTTGCACAATAGTTAAATTGTCCCTCGACTTGACCGCCCCCCAGATACAGGGCGTCCGGTTTTAATGTTTACAAACTCTTAGAAAAATTAGTGGATAGGGGCATTAATTAAAAAATTAACGTCGGAGTGCAAAGACTTCAATCAATCGATAAATACCTACCTATTATGTTTTGTTGATGTATCTCAATTAATGTTGGCAATAAGTAGGTAACGGCAAAGTGGTCAATTTGTCATAGAACATAAAACAAAAATATGTTTTTTTCGAGAAATTAGGTCACTATAAATCGAGCTATAACTAGTGTTCGGAGATACGCGGTTGCTAACAGAACCGGATTCAGTTATTTAATGAAAGTATGAGCAGGGTCGCTTATCAAAATTTAGAAAATACGTAAAAGTGGAAACATTTATCTGTCAGTGTTACTTATATTATTGACATTTTAAATTGTCCTCAATGTTTTCGCAAATAGAATGGAGAAAAAGAAAATAAACTGAATGACATGGCAGACTACCCACATCCCCATACAAATTCCATTAAAATCGGCTTAAGGGTTTAAGAGTTTGTGAAAACTGAAAAATAACAAATAATTACAAGTCTAATCATTGCTCACATAGATTACACAGCCCCACAAAAAAAAAAGTGTTCGGACTTGTGGGTATTCCCTTGTATTTTTCGACGCCGAATCCGACGTCTGGAATTGGCCCCAGGGGCCAAAAATGGCCTCTATAGGGCCTGAAAGATGGATTCCGGGATGAGGCGAAGTCGAAGGTGCATTCTCAAGCCAAAGTCAGATTTGTGGTCGAAAAGTTTATGGCCAACTAAAATTCCCCAGGTCCTATAGAGGCCATTTTTGGCCCCTGGGGCCAATTCCAGACGTGGAGGACCATTTCTGAGCTCGGGATCGGATTCAGCGTCGAAAAATACATGGGAATACATATATGTCCCACCCACAAGTCAGAACACTTTTTTTGTGGTGCTGTTTTATATAAGTACCCAAATATGCTTCTAGTATTTCTGAATTAACGTGTATGTTGAAGAACTCTGTACTGTACTTGTAAATATTACGATGGCAGTATTTTCGGTATAATCGAATTGTAAACAAAAACGTCTTTAACGAATCTGCAAAATAAATTTTGCTGTGCGCTAGACATTGCGCGCGTTGATTGCATTTTGTCGACAAATAAACAAAGAGATGGAACTAAACAAATATTCACTGAATCAAAGCCAGTCTCACCAACAATGCTTATGTTTATTTATAAATGAATTTTACCTAACCAGATCTATTGCGAACAGTCGAATTATTAATTATATCATTTTTACACAGACTTGGTTCTAAGAATCACTTAATAGTTAATAAGATAGATCTTAATGTTCACAGGAATTCAGTAGTATTTGACTGTTCTGTCAAAGGTTAATTACGTTAGATAAATTAGGTAATACCCTAGTATACATCCACGTGACGTCTGAAATAATTTATTAGTGGTTTAGTATCGATTAATCGAATCGTATAATTTTATTTGAATCGATTCAAATTTATTTCTATTTTTCAATCAATTCGTCGCAGAAATCGAATCGAAATATCGAAACTAAATTAAATCGGTGAAAAAAAAATTGTATATCGATTCGATTTGTATTTTGGAATCGAATAAAATGGAGAAATATTTAATTGTAACAAAACACTAAAACATCAATAAGTTTGTTACCAATAATTTTTGCGAATAATCTCATGTATATGGTAGCTTACTATACTAGCAATTTGAAACAAATTACTAAACTTAAAAATGAAAAATGCGATTGCGTTAAATTTTTAGAACAGTGTAATTTGATTCAGATTGATATTCCAATTCGATATTTTCGATAAATGGATTTTAATCGATATACTAATTTTCAGGCTTAGGTACTACCGATTCGGTTTGACGTTTTGATTCGATGCGATATCTCGATTCGATTCGATATTTTGATTCGACGTGATATCTTGATCCAATTCGATTGAAAAATAAAATCGATTCGAATTGATATATCGATTTTTTGCCCGGGCCTGCATATATTAGGTATATATATATATATTTTTTTAAATTGAGGGTAACATTCTGAATACAGCCGTATGCCATCTGCCACTTTTTAAATGTCCTCGTAACTTATGAATGTTATGAAAATATGTCTTGTAGTCCCTGAAGATGATTTAATATTTAATAAACCGAAACATGGCACAGAAAAATTTGACCGCAATATACCAGTAAATTAAATCAATTTAAAGGTACACATAAATGTTCAGATTTTCAGGTGTACTACGAATTCGATTCTACATTTTGATTCGATTCAACATTCTGATTCGATGCGATTCGATATTTCGGTTCGATGTTCCGATTCGATATTTCGATTCGATTTTTTCTAGGAATCGATTCAAAAGTAAAATCGATTCGAATCGATATATCGATCTTTTTGTCCACGCGTATTCGTGAATTTGTTAAAAGTAACAAAAAAACTGTGGAGATGCCAGTCAGCAACGATTACCTAGACTTGGTCTAATTGTTATTTATATCGAAGATAGAGCATTCTATATTTGTTAAAAATAATAAATTGTTTTTTTACTAAGGGTTTAATTAATATGTCTTTAAAATTATTAGTGATAGTGGCACAAATGTCATTCCGAGTCTCAATCTCAATAAACATAGAAATTACAATTATACTATTAATATTTAATTTGAGACTGTCATGGGTAAAAATTCTTCCGCAAAACTAATTCCTCACTGATAGCGCAAGGTTTTATTTAAATTCGATTTGATCTTTAAGTTTTCTCTTCGAAAAATATGTAGGTACAAATACTGCAAGCACTGAGTAAAACTCTGGTTTGAAACTGATTATATATAATAAAATAAATGTATGTAATTAGCATGTTGAAGTGCGAAATCTTTTAAAAATAATTGTTGCTGAAAATGCAAGGTTGAAATATAAATTATCGCTAATTTTGAGTAAGTAATACTTGTGAACCAAAATATATTAAAGGTTATGTAAAAAATGTCCTACATTACGTAATTTAAGAATTACAGGGTGTTTTTGAAATAAGTGAGTTGCTTTAAAGGGGTAATAGAAAACATGAAAATGACAAGTCGCAGCAACGTTGTTTACCATTTGAAATGTTTACTTTTAAATAGTTTTTTAATAGTTCTAGTAAATCATATTTGCACTCCCCATACATTAGTACCATATGCTAACTCTTGATTCGTATAAAACATTTTGAAATATAACAACACGAAACAAGTGTACGCCTTGCCACACACTGAATTCCCCATACATTAGTACTATATCTGCTGATTCTTAATTTGTATAAGGTGTTTTGAATCAAATATAGTAATATAGGAGGTAACACATGGCATGTGGATGCAGTGCCACACAGAGTGAACTTGATTATTGTAAACAGTTTATTAAGTGGGGTGATGGAGGGCTGGCCTAAGTTTTGTGTAATAATTCATTATTATTAAAAATTGTTCATTTTCCTTTGAAGGAATGTACTTATTTCAGGGACACCCTGTATACACGGTGGTTGATATAAATCTCCCCGGCTAGTCGAATGAGATCATATGAGGTCTTAATAATTATTGTACCTGCTGTATTTAATGTAGATTCTCAAAGCTTGGCCTAAATTTTTCAAACTGTAGACCTTACTTACACCTATAGCTATGTACCAAAAACTAAATGTATCTATTATGAATACGTACCTAACAAAAATATTTATATCCGACCATAACAGTAACATTTAATTGATCGTTACCTCTGTAAAAATACGTGTTAATCATTTTTTAATGTTTATAATAAAGTTCTTAACCCGTCTCACTTTTATGTTTTTATCAATTTACTCACGGTATTGGAATTCTGTTTGACACAAAAAAAAAATTGAAACGTAATTTTCGACCAGTCTAAGTGCAGAAATTATTTTTACGAGCCAATTAACGACCCCATTAAAACTGTCGCTAATAATAAATTATGTCTGGACATTGTCTCCGTATGTCGGTCGTATTATTGGTTGCCGAAAAACGCACGATGTGGCCTGATAGAGGTTGCTTTTCCCATAGGCGTTTAAAATTGGAAGCTTGTTGTTTACTGATTGACTGATTTATTCACATTTTAGTAGTGGTATTTAGTATTTTTGGCAATAAGTTGTATTGATTGATGCTTTTCTTTTATTTTCTCGGATAAAAATAGAGCAGTATTAAATTTATTACCTACGCTATAGTTTTCGCTAGAAAATTCTGTTTTGCAGTCGAGAACATTATGCATCGTGAATTTGTAAGCTTGATGAATGTTTTTAAATACGCTGCTTATCAAAATCAGTGCCCCACCAAAGTGGTTTTCAATTTCACAGCTGATTCTGTCATTGCACGAGATTTTAACGAATTTGTTTGACCGAATTTTGTTTGTTCGAGCCCAGGAATATCTGGTATCGTTTTGTGCAAACCTTTTAAAGACACCCTGTATATAAAGGTGCTATTATTTTTATTTCACTCTGCATTCTAAAATGTTCATAATTAAAATTCAGGAAGATTTGCAAAATGGTCTTTCAATAACGATATTTTCCTTTTGAAATGAAATAAAGTTTATAAACTACATGTTTGTATTTCTTCTTTATTTGTAAGTAGAATCAATGGAATTTCATCGATAACTCTTCCAATATTGTCCATTGAAGCTTCAGTTGATGTGTACTGGCATAGACCCTGGTTTACATATAATCCCATAGCAAAAAATATCTCTTTTGTCCAACTATCAAAAAAGACAACTTTTTAAATCGCCATAGAAACGCAAAAACAGGCATTTTTTAACGGCGATGAATAAAAACACGCTAGCATGAAATAATGGAAACAAAAACACGCGATTGTAAGCCTGGGGAGATTATTGGGGGTTGAGAAGGGTTTAATCTGATGGTCAGCTGATACCATAAAGACGTAATGGTAATTTGTTTACTTATTACGTGGTCGGTCTAACATATGTGTAACTATAGCAATATATAAATACCTACAATGAATATCCCACATCGGCCGTGGTCGGGGCAGGTCAGGACTCGAGCATTTTGGATGGTGAGGTGAGATGATTCGTAATTTATAGGCGGCCATAAAATAAATCTGTAAATGATTTAAAACATACCTGAGCACCCTACCTTCTAATTATAAAATGTGTATAAATGACTACTGAAGATACTACTGTATGTAACCTTTAATCGTAAAAGTAACTGTGACCATTTAACTCTGAGCATATACAGGGTGTGATATATCTACTGCACATTCAATAAGCCATTATAATTCAATCTATTATCACACTATTATATATGCTGAATATCTAACTAGGTCTAGCATTATCGTACTGTTCTTGGCACCCATCAGGAGTGCCAACACCAGGAGTGCAATGGGTGTTAGGGGCAAACACGCAAAACACCCTCCCAGTGTGCTCAACACACGGTCTTGTGGCTTCGACTAGCAGGAGGGGCGCTGCGGGTACAAAGGGCAAACTCACGATGTACCACCTCACGGGGCTAATCCAACACCAAATACTGTCGACACAACATAGTCGGAGGGGCGCTGCGGGTACAAAGGGCAAACTCACGATGTACCACCTCACGGACTAACTCACCAGGTGTTAACAGATGCAAAGGGCAAACTCACGATGCATCCCACCAAAATACCGTTGACATAACATAGCCGGAGGGGCGCTGCGGGTACAAAGGGCAAACTCACGATGTACCACCTCACGGGGCTAATCCAACACCAAATACTGTCGACACAACATAGTCGGAGGGGCGCTGCGGGTACAAAGGGCAAACTCACGATGTACCACCTCACGAACTAACTCACCAGGTGTTAACAGATGCAAAGGGCAAACTCACGATGCATCCCACCAAAATACATAACACGCCACAAGACACACAAAATATTATCCATGGATCTCTACACCTGTCAGTACTGACGAGCAAAACAGTAAAGTGCCTCAAATGCATAGATAACTTATTCATATCAAATGTCATTAAAACTAGTAACTAATCAATCAATTGTGCAGCTTGAGCACTTCAATCCATAATATCAAATCATCAACAGTTACTAACATAAGCTGGCCCTTTTATTAAGCAATGCTTGCAGTTAACTCAAATGACATTGTACTTATTGGATGTACCTCGTATATAGTTTTATGGGTCTATGCAACAGGACACTAATAACTCATTAACACCAATATATATATCAAAACTAACTGTGATTGAGGTATTTACTAATTAATCAGGATACTCTATTGCAGGTATCAATCAACTATGATCAAAATATAATTACTGTAATAATATTTAAGATTTACTCAATATGAAATGGTTCTGATATTCGTCATAAAATCAAGTAAGCTCAGTTATAAATAATCTACTACTACCAGATATCAAATTCTCGGTAAAACTCACAAACATGTGAATATCAAATTAATTATGTAAGATAGGAATGCTCAGTGAGAAATAAAACTTACAAATATGTGAATATCAAATTAACTATGTAAGATAGGAATGCTCAGTGAAAAAACTCACGAACATGTGAATATCAAATTAACTATATAAGATAGGAATGCTCAGTGAGAAATAAGACTCACAAATACCTCAATATCAATTTAAATCTATTAGATAGGGATACTCAGTGAGAAATAGAACTCACCCAATAATATCAAGTACGGATTTGGCACAGACACTTTCTACACACACGACCACAAGTCAAATGAAATCCTTGTTTCATGCATTACCCGAAAAAAAGGGCTGCTTAAAAGTTTACCTAAATAGGTCGGTACCAGATGGCCACTTGAGTTGAATAATATCACAGGCCTAACTTGGGTAAATATGCAACATTTCTATTTTAACACATAAAATATAAAATGATACCTTAATACAAGGTGTTACAAAAAGTAATAGCTTACATTCGGCCATCCTGAGAATCACCTCGCCTCGAGGTGCTGCTACTGGCTGCCCTCATTCTCGTTGGAGTCGGAAGGAAGATCCACTCCATCTTCTCCACTTTCGCTGGCTGTGTCATCAGAAATTCCTCCTGGTGAGGTCCAGGGCTTCATGTGATCGACTGCTACGACTCAGTCGTATTTTGCGCTCCGCAGTGTTCTCTTTGAACCGTCCATATCTTGGACAACATATCAGTCATTAGGCAGGGCCTTTTTCACCATAAATGGCCCGCTGTAAGGGGGAGTAAGTTTATGACTGGTGCCTGGTACCGCTGACGATTTTTCGACCACGACTAAGTCACCTTCACGGTACTGACGAGCTGGCCTCCTTCTCTTATCGAAATGTGCCTTTTGCTTCTCCTGGAGTTTGTCTACGTTCTCTAATGCCAACCTCCGCACTTCAATTAGGTCTTCTATAATTGAAAGGATTTGGCTTATCTCATCGCGTAGTACAGTATCGGTACCACCTCTTGGCGAATAGCCCAGGAGCGATCGGCTTGGTGTTTTCCCTGTCGACCTACTTACGGTATTATTAATGGCAAACTGCACTTGTCGGATATGGTCATCCCAAACGTCTTCCTCCAGAGTGCACGTCATCAGAGCACCAAGGATAGTCCTATTGAGCCTTTCCACTTGACCATTAGCCCTGGGAGTAGCTACAGCATTCAAAACATGTTGAATATTGTTCTGGCTACAGAAACTTTTAAACATCTTGGAAGTAAAGGAACTGCCTTGGTCGGTGACCAAAACTTTTGGTGAACCGTAAGTTGCAAATATATCCTTGAAATATTCCACAACGCATTTAGTCTTTGTTGTCTTAACAGATCCTAGAAAAGCGAACTTGGTGAAGGAGTTTATTTCCACGATAAGAAAAATATTACCCTTCTTCGATTTAGGGAAGGGTCCTAAGTGATCGATATGAAATGTCCTCATTGGTTCTGAAGTTTTGATAGGGTGCAAGAACCCTTCCTTTTTGCCCGAGCTTTTCTTATTGTATAGGCATGGTATTCAGTTAGATATATACTTCTCCACGTAGCTTCGCATCCTAGGAAACCAGTAATACTCACAAAGGCGATGAAAAGTTTCCTCCACAGCAAAATATCCACATGCGTCCATCACCTATTGGTGCGTATTGGTACAATACACAACTGAGACATATTAGTGCATATTACTATTCTCAATGACAAGTAGAACTGATCATAGGTATCGAGAAATCAAGTCACATACTGCACTGTTTACCCAGTAGCTCAGTCGTGTTTGCCATTATATATTATTGGCTGCATAAAATTGGCTCCTGATGTTTCAGATATATCCTCAGTTTGGCTGTCTTCTTGACAGTACTGTCTATACTCTACCTTCTCCCTAACAATTCAGTACTTATGTTAGTTTTAGTACTCGACTCCAATCGATGTGGATTCTGTCTAGTTTGCCAATAACAAGGCAGACCAATTGTCCATTGTCAGATTCATCACATAATCCTTAAGGTAATTACCCTTTCTTCAACCATGGGGTAGTCAATTTAATGTAAACTTCAGTTTGTTTCGTTACTGCAGTCTGGAATACAATTACTGACAACGCTACTACCTTATCAACACCTTCATTAAACGTTCCATTCTGTATCAAAATAATTCATTTTAATGTAGTGTATCAAAATGTTAGCAAATAATGAGTAGCATTAGATATACCATTAGTAATATAAATCAGAAAGTGGTAGCATTAATACTTCAAGTTGTTGAACCTAATAAACTACCGATTTTTTTTTTAGTAACATCTATCTCCATTTGTAACTCAATTAAGTTGATTCTAATGATAGTCTACCTCTTCTTGTGGAATATCCTAAACTTTAGTATTTTTTACAAATTTAATTAAAAGAAAGAATTAATGGAATCATAATTTATATGAAAACAAACTGGCTGTTCTAAAAATGCATAAAAATTTATTTTAAAAAAATAGACCTTCATAATTCTCCAAATAATAATTTACTCATTTACCTTATTCATTAATAACTTCTGATCTTTATTCTGACAAAGGAAATACCTTATAATTTGGCTACAGAATGACATTTTTCAGAATTAGAAGGAAATATAAACAAGTAGTGGTTATAAATTGCGTAAAATATGTCAACATGTAATAAAATGAATAACGCCTTCTTTTTAAATAACCTTATAAAAAAAAATTCTGCTTAAAAATTTTATGAATTGAAACGTTCAATGTTGGCTTACTCTATGCTGTACTACCTCCAATTTAGATATTATGCGTTTGTGATATTTCGGCTCTGGGAATTATTTCCCAATGGATCAGAATTTATCAAGATACCAATTATTTGACTTGGGCATATGCAATGGACATTGCGTAACAACTTCTTCTACTTTTAAAACTCTTGTCTCTCTGAGAATATGTTAATTGAATTAGACTTAGCATTCTTGATTTGCTATCCAATTTTATTCATATGCAAATCCATGACAACTGTTATGCCAAATCCTTAAGGTTAAGAAAACCTAGACGTGTGAAGTGTAAATTGTTGTTTCACTAACGAATTTTATGATTCTATATACTATATTGGACCAGACACAGGTGAAGTAGCCATATCTCCACTTTCAATTGGGCGTATTTCGTTGTAGTCTTCTTTATACAGTTTACCGGATGAGTTCCGACACATTTTGGTTTCAACCTTTTAATTCAGATCAAAGTGCGTGTTTTATGCCAAACTCAGTTTTAATGAATTATTATGTGACTCGTGTGTGCGTAATGTTTCCTTTTATATTCACACAAACTTCACCTCACCTCATCCATCACCATTCCCAGCACGATATATGTAAAAACATATTAATGACAAGACTACTCTTCCACAACTGGATAGTAACAAAGATGGAGCGTTGTAAAACAAATCTCGGATAACAAAATTAGACCGACTGGGTTGAGGTCAGTAACTCAAGGAGGCCATGTAAATTCGGATAACGTAGAGAGATAAGTTGAAATAGTATCAGTTACACATATTTACATCGGAAAGACCCACTCACATGGATTCAGATCAGGGCACATGAATTCTGATCACAGCTTGGGATTCTTATTAGGACACATGAATTCTGAACATGGCATTGAATTCTTTTTAAGACACATGAATTCTGATCACGGCTTGGGATTCTTATTAGGACACATGAATTCTGATCCCACTTCTGATGTTGTAAGCCTGGGGAGATTATTGGGGGTTGAGAAGGGTTTAATCTGATGGTCAGCTGATACCATAAAGACGTAATGGTAATTTGTTTACTTATTACGTGGTCGGTCTAACATATGTGTAACTATAGCAATATATAAATACCTACAATGAATATCCCACATCGGCCGTGGTCGGGGCAGGTCAGGACTCGAGCATTTTGGATGGTGAGGTGAGATGATTCGTAATTTATAGGCGGCCATAAAATAAATCTGTAAATGATTTAAAACATACCTGAGCACCCTACCTTCTAATTATAAAATGTGTATAAATGACTACTGAAGATACTACTGTATGTAACCTTTAATCGTAAAAGTAACTGTGACCATTTAACTCTGAGCATATACAGGGTGTGATATATCTACTGCACATTCAATAAGCCATTATAATTCAATCTATTATCACACTATTATATATGCTGAATATCTAACTAGGTCTAGCATTAT
Source organism: Monochamus alternatus (assembly GCA_037114965.1). Lineage (NCBI taxonomy): Eukaryota > Metazoa > Arthropoda > Insecta > Coleoptera > Cerambycidae > Monochamus > Monochamus alternatus. Next base: position 76,005,167 of record CM073429.1, on the reverse strand, counting down.
CGTACTGTTCTTGGCACCCATCAGGAGTGCCAACACCAGGAGTGCAATGGGTGTTAGGGGCAAACACGCAAAACACCCTCCCAGTGTGCTCAACACACGGTCTTGTGGCTTCGACTAGCAGGAGGGGCGCTGCGGGTACAAAGGGCAAACTCACGATGTACCACCTCACGGGGCTAATCCAACACCAAATACTGTCGACACAACATAGTCGGAGGGGCGCTGCGGGTACAAAGGGCAAACTCACGATGTACCACCTCACGGACTAACTCACCAGGTGTTAACAGATGCAAAGGGCAAACTCACGATGCATCCCACCAAAATACCGTTGACATAACATAGCCGGAGGGGCGCTGCGGGTACAAAGGGCAAACTCACGATGTACCACCTCACGGGGCTAATCCAACACCAAATACTGTCGACACAACATAGTCGGAGGGGCGCTGCGGGTACAAAGGGCAAACTCACGATGTACCACCTCACGAACTAACTCACCAGGTGTTAACAGATGCAAAGGGCAAACTCACGATGCATCCCACCAAAATACATAACACGCCACAAGACACACAAAATATTATCCATGGATCTCTACACCTGTCAGTACTGACGAGCAAAACAGTAAAGTGCCTCAAATGCATAGATAACTTATTCATATCAAATGTCATTAAAACTAGTAACTAATCAATCAATTGTGCAGCTTGAGCACTTCAATCCATAATATCAAATCATCAACAGTTACTAACATAAGCTGGCCCTTTTATTAAGCAATGCTTGCAGTTAACTCAAATGACATTGTACTTATTGGATGTACCTCGTATATAGTTTTATGGGTCTATGCAACAGGACACTAATAACTCATTAACACCAATATATATATCAAAACTAACTGTGATTGAGGTATTTACTAATTAATCAGGATACTCTATTGCAGGTATCAATCAACTATGATCAAAATATAATTACTGTAATAATATTTAAGATTTACTCAATATGAAATGGTTCTGATATTCGTCATAAAATCAAGTAAGCTCAGTTATAAATAATCTACTACTACCAGATATCAAATTCTCGGTAAAACTCACAAACATGTGAATATCAAATTAATTATGTAAGATAGGAATGCTCAGTGAGAAATAAAACTTACAAATATGTGAATATCAAATTAACTATGTAAGATAGGAATGCTCAGTGAAAAAACTCACGAACATGTGAATATCAAATTAACTATATAAGATAGGAATGCTCAGTGAGAAATAAGACTCACAAATACCTCAATATCAATTTAAATCTATTAGATAGGGATACTCAGTGAGAAATAGAACTCACCCAATAATATCAAGTACGGATTTGGCACAGACACTTTCTACACACACGACCACAAGTCAAATGAAATCCTTGTTTCATGCATTACCCGAAAAAAAGGGCTGCTTAAAAGTTTACCTAAATAGGTCGGTACCAGATGGCCACTTGAGTTGAATAATATCACAGGCCTAACTTGGGTAAATATGCAACATTTCTATTTTAACACATAAAATATAAAATGATACCTTAATACAAGGTGTTACAAAAAGTAATAGCTTACACGATCGTGAAAAATAGTTAATTTTCGAAAAATGCCATGAAAAGTCGAAAGTTTTGTTAAATTTCAGTTTGACAAAGTGAGTCTTTTTTGTCACCTAGCTGCGAAATATTTTTATGTTCTAGAACGCCGGACGAAGTGTTTCGTTTTAGAACGTAAAACAAATGTCATAATAATTTTTTCGAATCTTATTGATGATTTTATTAATTAAACATTATACATTTTATGAAACATAGCATTTCAAAAGACTAACAATTATAAACAGGACGATTACAATTTATTTTGTACTACATTAAAATGGAATATTGATATTGAAGTGAGTCAAATTATTTTCTTTGGCATTCAGAGTACTTTTTAATGGCGGTTTTCCACTGAACGGACAGTTGAGTTTATGTTTTCTAGAACCTGAAAAACAAAAACAAAACTGAAACAAATTCCAAAACTCTTGTATCCATCAAGCAGGCTACATTTTATTCGAGTTTTGTTTTTGTTTTTGGTCCTTTTCCACTAGTTGTCGCGAGGAAGTCAGAATACATTTTTTCAATATAGTTACGGCAAGAGTTCAGATGATTTACGTCATACGAACAAATGAATAATTTATCATATTTTCATAAAAATATTTAAGAAACTGCAACAAAAAATAAAACTATATACTAAATGTGTGCACTGTATATTGCACTACATTACAAAAAATGATCGTATTTAACATGACAAAGTATCGAAAACTATGTTAACAGTAAAAACAACCGCGTAACGTTAGCTGTGGACGTAAGCCGTCTTCATTCTTGCCGCAACTATAACCAAGCAACATGTTTAAAAAAGATTCTTTTAATATTGGTTGATTATACTGAAGTTCTTAGGAAAAAAATTAAGTGTATGTATTTATGGTTACTTAAGTGTTTACTTAATTGGTTAGTTAGCTAAGTTTGTATACTATCCTATACTGTTTGTATACTAAGCGAAAATAGAAAACACAACACGACCGTTTCCACTAAACAGACTCGAGTTTCAAAACACGTCGAAACCCTTTGATGTGACCGTTTCCGAGCAGACCCGAAAAACAAAAGTCCAACAGTCGCAAAACACGCCAGTCTTCAAAAAGTTTGCGTAAAGTTACAGTTTTATTTTATTCGACACGAGTTTCTGTTTTGTCCGTTTAGTGGAAAACCTCCTTAACATGGAATATACCGGAATATACTGACCATAACGTCCAAGGTTTTATTTTATTCATTTAATTTTCGAAATATGCCAGTAATGCTGCTTCGGATATTTTTTTAATTTTCTTCGGACTACATCTCCCTTTGAATTCGTTGTAGACAATCTCGTACTGTCTCGACGATTTTTTGGGGGTAAATTCTGAAACAGTTCTTTGATCCGCTTCTAATACTTCCGCTGGTATATGCTTGCCACTTTCCAAGCTCATTTTGACAACACTTAGAATATGAATGATAGAATATACAGGGTGTCCCGAAATTAATGGGACACAGAGCAAGAGTAGATTCCTTACATCAAAGTAATGTGATTAAGCCAAACTTGCCTTGGTCCATTTGTGGCGCTATGGAATGTACTCTTGGTTGATAAAAACTGGTTATAACTTTTTTATCAGTGTGTGTACGAAACTTTTAATAAAAATATTGTCCTCCTATCTATTTTTCACATGTGTGAATACCTAATAAAATAAGTCTATAAATGGAGGTTAACGTATTATCCTAATAGTAACATTTTGATGATTACTACCATTCATAGAGAAACTATTGAAACATCTCCAAGTGATTAGTTTTGAAATTATTTTACGACTCGAATTATTTCCGTTTAAATTAACCGTGAAGTGTGTTAATTGGATTTTGTCAGATATACTGTACCGCCGCTTAGGATTCCTATAAATAATATAAAAGTCTAAGAATATCAATCGATTTTAGATTCTGAGGAGGTGTAGGAGGAAGTGTCAGATAAATGTATCCGCAGTTGAAGGTGAATAGCCTCCTAAGAAAATTTGAAGCACAAGATAGGTTGGCGATATTTCCAATCAATTTTTTTACTTGATTTTTCATAAAATACAGGAAATAAAAATACAACAAATATTGGTATTCGATATACAGGATATTCGAATCTTCAGTTTCCCTGAATCATCGCCAATACTTGCTTCAGGGCCTGAATTTTACTACATACTAAATTTACTTTTAGCAAATGGTCTCCGGATCCTGATGCAAATGAACTATTAAAATTTACAGCCACCTATATAGATAAATAGCTTTTAAAAAAAGCGATCCAAATGAAAATGTGTACTGATTAATCCTGCATAACTCGAAGGTAATTATGCAATAATGTTGAACCAAAATAACTTCAACTTGAAACCTCGTCTGAAGGATGTCTGCATAGTAAGCATTCCGTTGGTGGGACTAAAGCTTTTCAAAGCTGAAGATATCTTAAACAATGATTCCACGGAATTCGTTACATAATTCAGTCCAGGCGCCACTTCAAGGACAAAATGTGAAGTGTCTTCTCAGCTCATACGTTAAGCTAATTGGGTATTAACAACATTTAAATACTTGCATAATACCTACTTGTAGGTAGGTATTGCTTTACAAACATGTAATATTACCAATATTGTTCCTATAAAGTCTAAACCTTCTGCTGTTCTATAGAAAAGGCATTGCGTTAAGGTCGCCGTATTTCTCGCCGTAAAATGATCAAATTTGTGATGTCCTTTAGGTACTGAAATCTCAAAAAATAAAATACGTAGAGCAAAAGTAATATCAAAAATAAAATTATTGATGTTTTGTTTATACACTTACTATTTAAACTCTCCTCAAATATAATAACTTTTAAAATGCATTTGTATGACACACATTATTCCGCTATTCTAACCCCACATTTTAACAACTATTTTTACATAATTATAAACAAAAGTGAGCATTCTTATATGCAGAACTATGTAAGTTTATGTTATAACAATGTTTACATATATAGCTGAATTTAAAAAAACACGTATTTTGAAAGATATCAGTACCTAAAAGTTTGTTGGATAGATCGCTTTCTGACGTTATATATTGATCTTACTTCGGTACCTTTGAATATTCGCAGGTGGCATGAGAGAACATTATTGTTATTTGCTAAACTGTATATTATTCAGTTCTTAAATGTCTAAAATTGACCTTCAATAATTTTTTTCTCAGAAACTATAAGGATTTTACAAAAAATTTTTTTACGAAATTGATTGATTTTTCATAACACATCTATTTCCCAATTCTTTTAGATAAGGTCTGAATCACGCTGTATAACAATTTTCATTCTGTCTTGCTGTTTGATCGATTTTGATTTTTTTCGAAACTGTACTTACTTTAAATGTTTTCCTCTTAACATACGTATATTTGAAAGTATTTATGTATTAAATAATAATTATTAAATACATATAATATTGCGCAATTTGCATGTTCACTTTGCATCACGTCCTACATCAAGATAAATTCGTTAAGATTAAGAAAATAATCCAAAATTGACGAAGCCGCTCTTTTATATAGTGTAGGAGTACTTAATTAGGATCATAAATATTGAATATGTTGAACAGTGTTCACTACCTAGAGAACTGTTTACGCAGTATAAAATTCTAGGATTTTGGAATATGCTCGTAAATATTGGAACAGCTGCCGAAACATTATATAATAATATATTGTAGTTGCTAACGTCCTTCGATATTTTCGAGTCACGGTCGAATATGTATTCTAAAAAAAACCGCGCGCTCTTCGCAAAACTGTTTTCTTCCAATCGAGACCGCAAAAAAGACGTCAGCATTTATGCAACGAAATTGGAATTTCAATTTGCATTGTTTTTCGGCGTGGAATTGAAAATAACGTGTTATTTTTTACAAGTGTAGTATTTGGAGTGTTGAATTCCAGTAAACGTCATCGCATCACAAAAATTATATATAGGGTGATTCTTAATCTATACGCATAAACTTGGGAAATTATAACTGACGACAAAATAATGTCGAAGAGTGAAAATAAAATTTAATCATTTATTTTTACTTTTGGAAGTTTACAAAAATTTATCGGGTGAAATTTTTTGTAAACTAAGAACCGATTTATTATATTGCAATTCTTTTTAAACCTTAAGAAACATACAAAATCATAACATTAATTCTGGGACAACAATCTAGATATACCCATGCTTCTTTCACCTATGGGTGATAGGAATAAGCAGTCGTGAGGAAAGTTCTGTATGACCCTCTGAACCTGACCGTCTTTGCGTTTCTCCAAATTCAATAATTTCTAATCCCTCATGTTTGTAGATCCTTCATGTTGTTTATGACTTTTTGTTTCACTAAATTCTGTAGTTTCTTGTTCTTAATGCGTAGATTTTTCATGATATTCCGAACCTGGCTCTATTTGTGTGATCAAATTCTATAGTTGTTTCTTCTGTGCGTTGTTTTGTGGACGTTTTTTGCTTATAATGGCTTTTTGAAGTCTTTAGTACCTCGTGGTGCTTTGTAGATTGTCATGACCCTTTGACCTCGACTTTCCACGAGTTCCTTGTACTGATGTAGCTTCAGAGCACAGTTCACATATTGTACTGCCTCCTTTTCCTGTGGAAAAATGAAGTAGTTCGTCTCCCTTTATAATGTATAATATAAGTTATGAACACTATGAGAGATGTACAATGCAACATGAGAAACTAGAAACTACATAAGTAAAGACTGACCAGTTAGAACAGACTTCATCTCATAATCCGAGAATGTTATACAACCTCTGAAACCATTGGATACAGGCGATTCTTACAGATACTTGTTTGGGAGAACAGACGCAACAAAGAGGGAGTTTCAGATTAAAAACGTGTTCGAAAATGAAAAAAATTGTTATTGGAATGAACCCCACTGAAAGAAATTTCAAAACAAAGTGTAAGTCTGTAGCTGCATATTATCGATTCTTAATCAAGATTATTTTCTGGATATCGTTAGCCATTTTAGTGAAGAATACGGGGAACGTTTCCATCAAGACATGAAAGAGCTAGAATGGATGTATCAGGGCAGATGGGATGAGAACATGAACCAACAGATTTTTGTTGGATGTTGCAGAGATGAGGCTTTAGGCAGAAATGATTTTGTTACAAGAAATGTCGAGACAATTGATAAGTTGGTGTACGTGACGAAGTGGATCGATTCGATATCTCTATATTCGATCGAGCCCTGTGACCTTCAGATGACTTCTAGAGGTCACTTTGATCATATTACAGAGTATCCGAACGTAAAATTTTCAGCACTTTCAGAATATAGGGTAAACCGACAATGTATGATAACTTTAACCTATAAATGACCTGATAGGACGAGCAGATCTCGAATTCAAATTCAGTAACTCCAAAGACTTATAATTGGGCTGGTATGGATGCTGAGTATGTTTTAAGTCAATTTTGGTTCTAGAGAAAAATCTGTGGGTGCTATGTGGGGCAAATTCTGACATCGGATTCATGTTTGAAAAGTTACTGTTTTTTGCATCAAGTATGTCTATCTTTATTTTGCATTTCTTCCTTAAATGTTAAGTTATCTTTTCCCATACTTTTCCTGAGTGCGTCACTGTGTAAAATTCCAAATATGGCTAGATAAATAAATACAAGTTTCTGTATTTGTGCTAGAATGTATATAAAAAAATAATGTACTTTATCGGTGAACTACTCATTAAAGTAAAACCATACCACATGCGTGCTTACGTGTGGTAGATGTGCCATTAATTTTTCTAGGAAAAAAAAGTAAAATTATATGCCTACATATTTGTTTTACTTGGCAAAGGCTTGCCTGTTTTCACAACATTGATTTAACTTCTACACTTTAATATAGCTAACATACACGCCCTTGAATTTTATATGGAAAGTTTTTCTGTAGCCTGATTTTATTTTTAAATAAGCTATTTACTTTTGTTATTTTCGATTTTCTGAAATTCACAGAAAGGGCTAAGCTTCAATAAGCATATGCAAGAACTCGCGAAGGGGATCATATGCATATACACACATCAATCTTAAAGTACGATGTTTGTAATTCTTTTATCTTATATTTTTAGCTAACAATATGTTTCCAGCTGTTCGACTATCTGGGTATTAATTAACTTTGAAATAATAATAGGAATAGCGTTTCTAGCTTATTATAATCTTGATATTTATTAAGTACCCATCGACTATGTGAACCTGGCACCCGTATTTATTTTTTTTTTTCAATTCTATAGTGCAATCAACGTCAAATGAAAAACTCTCGCTCGATAAATTACAAACGATTCTCTACAGAAATCAGTCGTCACATTTCAATGCCGTCAAATTCGGTGCATTAGTCTCTTAGAGATCCTTAACTTTTTTTTTAATTTGCTACAATCGAAAAAATGTTACTACAAACAACTACATACCCATAATCTAAAAGAATCACAAATATATGAATTTTTAAGAGTCGAGTGCCACGTTCGTGTAGTCTTACCCATTATAGAGTGTAACCTCTATAATCCGGACAATTAATTGTAAGGGGGTTGTCCGGACTACTAAATATAAGCTCATAATTTTACGATACAAGTAAAATCCAGAATAATTCATAAAACATTTATAAAGCAACACAAAAGTAATCCTTTATAAATAAATAACAATAAAAGATATTTTAAAACATTACATAGAAAAACGTCAACAGTTTATACATATTCTACTGTAATTAAAAACCTAAACAAACGTAACTTACATTGAAATCGTCTTAAAGAAATCAGTAATATTTACAGAAATATGTATAAGGCTTTTTCCATTGCTGGATATGCACTTAACCTTAGAGTCTTCGTTTTTCCTATAGTCTGTTTGGAAATGAAAGAGAGTAATAAAACCCCGAGATAAGAACCGGCCATGGGGTCGAGCTTATCAGATTACGTACCTGCTAAAAGCGTGAAAAGATGTGCGCTGTCTCAGAATGAGAAGATTATTATATTAAATGTATTTAATGCATTGAAACACCAAAATCCTACCAATAGTGTTGACGACATCGTGGAAAAGTGTTCAAAAATGACAAGGATTGGAAAATCGACTATCTACATACTTTTAAAGGAAACAAAAAATGTACAAGATACTGTAAATCCCCCAAAATCATCTACAGGGAGGTCAAAAGTCATTATAGATGATTTCTTGAAAAATGTCATTCGCAGAAAAGTACACTCATTTTATTTAAAAAACAACGCTAAACAAAATTTAAATGAACTTTCAGAGGACAACGATTTGCCAAAAATCAGTAGAAGCAAATTATGGGCCGTCTTACGAGAGTTGAATTTTTGCTGGGAAAAGCAGAACAGGAAATCAGTTCTTATCGATAAAGATGAAATTATTTGTTGGCGAAGATCCTACTTAAGATCAATTAGAAAATTCCATGACAAAGGGAGGAATATTTATTATCTAGACGATACTTGGGTCAACGAGGGATATACTGTAACAAAAGTATGGCAAGATAAAAATGTAAAAAGTTTTCGACAAGCATTTTTGGATGGACTTTCAATATGGTTCAAGGCAGTGGTTTTGTAGATGGCGGTTTACTTTTATTTGAATCTAAAAATACAGGTGACTATCACGAGGACATGATGTTTTCGAATAGTATTTTAGACAGATGTTGGATCTTATTCCTCCGGGGTCTGTAATTGTCATGGATAATGCCAGTTACCATTCACGACAGACCGAGCGGACGCCTACGACTGCTTGGAGGAAAGCCGATATAATTCAATGGTTACCCGGAAAAAACATTTCTTTTGAAACAAATATGGTGAAAAAGGAAGATAATTCATCAGAATATTCAGAGGATGAATTTTAATATACCTACTTTTTTATTTTCTTTATTGTACTTTTATACAACACTACATTTACTGACCATAATATGAATTTTCAAAATACATATATTTTTGTGTTTAAGAAAAGTCTATTTATTAAATTTAATTAAATATTTTGATAATAATATTGAATAATTTTATTTGAATTACTAAAAACCCTCTCAACCCGGTTATGACTCTTAAAGTAGCCTCTAGTTTTGAAATGCTGTTTTTATATTAGTTACTTATAAGAGAAATGGACCGAGAAATTGAAGCGGCATAGACAAAGACGGATTGTCGGGGATTAAATTTTAGCTACCTGCTACAATTTAATACAACCCGGTTACACAAAGTTTTTTTAAAAGTACACCTCATCTATACTGATAATACATAATATAAAAATATTGAATATAAGCACCAGTACTACATTTATTTACGATTTGCATACATAATAAGCTTTTATTACTCTCTTTCATTTCTAAACAGACTATAAATTATCAATTATCATCAATAGCTGCATGATCCCATATGTTGGCTTTATTCATATAGATATCCCCGGAATCCACCAATCTAATTATTTCATGTTTTTGTTGCAAATTTAACGTTTTATGTTTTCTTTTCGACATGTTTTAACAATAAACATCTACCAGTGCACTTGACGCAAGTTTAAATCATATAAGACAGTGCGCAGCGTAGAGACCGGCTGCCAAAGACACTCTGACAGGCTTAAACAAGTAAAAATTATGCCGCGCATGGCGAGCGTCCAGATTAAAGAGATATTTCCGGATTATGACGTTTGAAATTCAATGTTCGGATTATTGGATGTCCGGATTAAGGAGGTTCACTGTATATTTTTTAAATAACGTTGGTATCTGTATACATAATAATTAAAACTTACTTCGAAAATATATAGGGTGTGCGGAATATAAGTCTATACTAAGGGGACTTGCATATCTGACCAAAAGCTTAAAAAACTCACGAAAAAATGTCTAATATTTTTTCTCAAATACATTTCAAAAATAAAGATACAACAGCAATAAAGTACAAAACGACGACAATACAAAACGTATTGCGAAATGACAAACTGAAGTTAACTAAAAGCTCCTGTAACGTAACTTGTTTTTTTTATCATTAATGAAGTAAACAATTCAGTTCCCCAGAAAATCTAAAACTGTAACGTACTGCAACATTGTAAAAAAGTATTATTAGTCATAGTAGTACTGCTACCTACTGCTTACTTGATATTATTTGTGAGTACACAAACAAAAATGGAACAATGACCAACTGCATGACATGTTAATTTATGGCGAGAATGAGTTCTATAAGAAAACCATTCACAGGAAGTATGTTTAGGTGTATTTGTAATTATGTACAAGCTCCTGACATGGTATATGACCGACGTTTTTACATATTCAAGACCTGTTTGCTGTCATAATTCTGTTGCCGTTGGTCAGAGAAAAAATGCTTGAGTCAAATGTTTTGTTTGGTAGGTACAATTTATCACAAAGCAAAATAAAAGCACTCATGTTCTGGACACCATGTATTATACGTGAAAGTTGATATTTTGTCTAAACTAGCAATTTTCATTAATAAGAATTCATAGATCTTCAAGTTTGTTTTATGCAAGATGTGGACCAATTTTTCTTCATTTATCTAACTACATTATCAGGTAATACATCCTCATCCGGTACCGAAATAATTGAGAAAAGCGAGGATAAAAGCTAATTTCCCCACTCCATTTACCGAGATTAGCTTCTCGGAAATCATTAAATGCAGTTGATAAGACATCTTAAATGTTAGTGCAAGGTAAATACGAGTAACGTATACTTGAAATTACTAACGACACTTGCAAATATGTTGTAATGCTTGCATGTTTATAAGATTCAAAGATATATTACACTAAACTTGCATTTTGTGTAAATGGTGTGTGAAAATGTCTATAGTTATTGTCATCACTAAATACGAAAACGAAAAAAAAGTAGAATATATTTTAGTCCTTTTAAGATTAACAAAAAGTTAGTCTAACCCAGTTTCGTATCATGTGTAAAGTACCTACATATTTACAAATGCCGATAGAATACATAAACGTATGTATTTAGATAGAAGCGACACAATTGGTGGTCTAATTATAGCTTTGGCAACCTAAGTACTATATAAACATAGGTACCAGTATTCGTAAAAATGCTTAAGCATGAGTGACGCAAAACTGCAGTATAATTTAAACAAATTTTGAAATTATAAAAGACCAAAGGACACGTGAATAATTATTGTAGACATATACAGGGTGGTCCGTCATGGAATAAGTGTAGGTAAATATAACAAAAATATGTCGAATTTATCACTATCAAGAATTCTCTGGTTGGTGGTTTCTATGCCATTCTCACTAAAGGTCTTTCAAGTATGCAGTAAATTTAAAATTGAACACTCTGTACTTCGCGAACCAGCCACATTTTACTAAGGTATGTTTGGCTACATTTTCCTCTTTTGACATCAATAATCTATAGTTACTCTATAATCCATTCCCTACGGATCATCCTGGATTATCTGTATGTAAGATCAACCTTTTCAATAACTTGAATAGGAGTGTGTTTTTAAAATAATAATTTAAGGAGTTGGTCTCTTCTTAATTTTTTAAAACTTAACTCGAATATTGTCATAAAAAAGTAAGCATATCTACCAACTAGGACTGGTTTTAAATTTGGCTATAGATTTTGCTACCAAAGCAAATCTCTATTAGTTACCATTTAATTTATTGTAGGTATATATAGTTTAGATTTAAACTAAGTTAAATATATGGTTGTCTATACAGGGTATCCTAAGTTTTCATGCAAAAATTTCTGGAGAGAATTGATGAGTTCAAAATTCCAGTACTTTTATGACTTTTGGTCGTTCGCGGTAGAAATAATTCTGAATCTATATTAAAAATTCTGTGTCTGTGGGGGGCATTTGTTCTGACCTTGTTCGTAACACGTTTGCCAGATTCTCACATAGAAGCAGGGATTCAGAACGAATCCTAACCTAATCTTATAGACTAAAAATATAATGATTTCATATTTCAGAAGGTCAAAATGAAAGAACTAGAGAAGAAAGAATAGTAAATTATTATTATTAGAATTAGTAATGTATTATGGATACGTTGTAAAATATTCTGTATAGCAACAAAAATGTACAAAAATACTCAAGTTTAAATGCTTAAGTGATATATTATTAAAATTCAAGTGACGAGGATTTGAAAGAGTTTCTAATGTACTAGAAAATTCAATGAAGCATAGAAGTTCTATTAGGATTCTGTGATTCTTGCTCATTGATAATCCCTAACATATTCAGTTTATGTTCTGACTGTATTCGGATTTGTCTCCTCGAAAATACTAACTGTGTTACGGATACTTATTTATAGTTAAAAATATTAATTTTATTTCTTTATAATTTCGACATTCGGACTAGATGGTTAATAATCCAGAATTTTTTTTAAAGATATCGATTATGATCTGTTCAATTCTCAACTTTAGTAAGGAAAAAATTTATACAAGGGACATTATTTTGACACCATTACTTCCACAATCCAAAATTTTTTGCATCAAATCACGAGACACTGTATAAAACTTAAACCTGTGCCAATGATGCGACTTCCTGTTTAACACCTTAAAATACTATTTTTAACCTTGATTCATTTGATCTTTATTATTATTGTGGCTCACTCTAAAAAAACTTAACAGGCAAAAATATGTCTAGTACTTAATTATTTTTAATTTTACATTCAGATTTTCTTAAACATAAAGAGAATTGTCGGTCTCTAAATTAAACCAATAAGTACCCTCCATACATCAAATCGCAATAAAACAGACAATAAGAATAAGATTCAACAGTTCGGACCATTATTAAAAAAATGATAATATATATATATATATTTTTTCTGAAGCGGTATTTGAAATAAGAATCATTCACACAGTGCTAAGCTGTTATATGTCCTTACTTCGAAAGGATAGTCCTCACCAGTCTCTGTGTCCTTCCTACTTTTGCTAGAAATGTTCTTACTTAGCGAAAATAGTAAAATACATAGTCAAATATAATCCTTAGAACAAAATGTGACGATATGCAAATAGTTATTTTACATTACAAGCTGCGAATCTTTACTTTTAGGTGCGCGATGTATTTAAATAGCCGAGGCGAAGCGAAGCGTAGCCGAGTAAGTACATAGTAAAATATAATCATTAGAACAAAAAGTGACGATATGCATTTGTTAATCATTATATGCAGCTCCAACCAAAAAAGGCTCAAGATGAACGCTTCTTTTATCGGTGTCAGCGTGGCAGATGTGTGTATCAGGTGGCTGGAAAGCATACAATTTCAATCTGTACGATATAGCTAAATTTCTTAAAATTTCAAACCTAACACCGGTCACTCGTTTTGGAGAACGTCCTCTACATTACGTGACATTACTAGCAAATGCCCCAGGTGTGGACATTTTAGATATGAAAAGGCACAGAGGGTGGAAGTCGTCAGCGGTAGCGGAATAATGTACAGATTCAGTGACCTATAAAATAGAAGTTACTAATAATATCATGTCCCAAAAATTGTTATCTATTCAGCAAAGCAAACATTCAGAAACAGAATTTAATGATGTTGCGCAAATCGACATATACATATAAGTCAACATTTCCAATGATGTTGTTTTAGAACAGGATTTCAATCAACATTTGTCGTTAACTCTTTCAGGAATATACAACAATTGTAATTTTACATTTAATTTCCACTCTATATAAACTTTTGCCATTAATAATTTGACATTTTTATTTTTTCACGACACGAAAATTTTTCATACGTAGCAACCGATAACCTAGCATGTTTTGTACTTTTGTTTGCATCTTTAAAATAAAAAAATATACTTTCATACGGGGGAGAATGAAAAATATTTTTGAAATGTAAGTGGAAAATAATTCCATAACAATAATTCTAAACATACGCCCGCTCTTCTATTCAAACAACAACAAGAATGTCTTTACTTAGCAATATGAGTAGCTATTGAATTCTTTTTAATATTGTATTCAGAGAAATGGTGTTTCTATGATATTCCGAGAGATATGTTGGATGCATTTATTCAACGCATTTAATTGACAGGTGATAGGTGGTATTAATTCCGGAAAATTTCCAATGTTATGAGCAGTTGGGAGAAACAACTTCTGAGAAAGTAAATTCTTTTAATTTTTTAGTTAGATAACAATTTTCCTGCGTCATTTTAATTTGAAATAAAACAATGCTTTAATGATTGTTTTCGCGTTAGTTGGTAATTAGGAGCAAAAAAACTATAAAATGAAGTTACACCATAACAATTATGTAGATCATTATCTTACAAAAGTCGAGTATCAAGGTCATGCTTAATTGTTACTATCATTACATAAGGTAAACATATCAATTTACCATCAAGTAGCATTGAAGTTGCTTCGACGCTCGTATTTAACCAACTGGAAATCAGTTTAAATGAATAGCTTTTTCATAAACTTGCTACTACTAACGAAACTTTTTTCACTACGAACGATTCTCTATAAGAAACAACTCTCAGATGTTAATCCTCGTTTATAATTTAAAAAAAAGTTATATGACCTTGAAAAAACTCATGCCTCGAGTTTTTTCAAGGTCATATAACGTTTTTTTTTTTTAATTATAAACCAGAAAAATATTACTACAAATAACGAAAAACGATAATCTATAAGAATCACTAACACAACGTTTTCGTGGCACCACCATGTACCTATTTTTTAAACGTGTTGCAAATGGTTAAGTATTTAATTTATTGGCTGGTATTTTCAGGAATTTTTGGTATTTTATAAAAAAAATTTGAACTTTTTAAAGTTTTTCTGTAATTTCTGCTAGGCAAGTAACTATTTCTTCATGTTTTGAAATTGTTTGCAACTCTTTAGTATTTGTTGGCACTTCCTTTACAAAGTCTGGTATTTTTGGTGCTTTTTGGCATTTTAGTGTACACATTCTTACCAGTGGTTTATCCACTGAAATGTAATTTTATATTATGATGACTGGAATGCGCTAAAAGCTACGCGAATGGATTATTCATGATCAGCGCCATATTTTGTTTTGTGCCTCTAGCAATGGCGGAGCAGTAGGGGCTTAGCTGATTGTGAATTGAAATGAAATTGAATTCTGAATATGGAGAATTATTTCGTACTATATGCTGGTTAATTTTACAAGCCCTTATAAAACATGACATGTTCCAACAATAACATCCACAAAAATACACAAAGAATAGCACTAACGAGATACAAGATAAAAGAAGAAACCACACTGTACGTCAATGACGTGTTTACAAATAAAATAATGGAAAATTAAGAACACAATTCATATCGTACGTGCAGATGGTTGTCTCTCTCTCACCCACATACATAACCAATAAAGTATGTCTTTGATGAGTTTCATGTGCCTCCTTTTGTCTGCTCCTAGGGTTGGTACCTTTATTTGGATGCGCAAATGGACTAAACGCATTACATATTGTACATTTCAGTGGGTTTATCAATATCAACACGTATCTGAAACTCAAATGACCTGTTTTGTTTTCATAAAGATACAATAAATCATATATTTTATTTTATTATCACTTACATCTCTATCAATAATTATCAGAAATTTTAAAGTCGGAAAAACATTCATTTCAAGAAAATAAACGTAACTTAGTTTAATTTTTACCAAGTCATTTTGGTTTTTTTTTATATTTTCTCATTATCTCGTTCGATTGCATTACCGGTTTAGAAACCAACTTTTCATTTAAAACAACGTATGGAATTTTTATTCCACTATGTTGCTGGTCTCTTGTAGAATCATTTTTATATTTAATATTTAAAATATGTGAACCTGGCACCCAACTTAAAAATTCAGTTCAAAATATAGTGATTACCTTAGATTGCGAGGAACTGGAAACGACATGAAGAATTACTGCAAACAATTGTTTAGCCTCTAGTTGAATTATAGTGACTCTACTTTAGATTTTGTAGAACCAGAAGCGAAATTAAAGTTTATACCAACAACTACAAACGATTCTTTAGCCTCCGCTTGAATTATAGTGACTACTTTATATTTACTAAGATCGATTTTTAGCCTTCTTTTGAAGTGTAGTGACTCCAGATTTTAGGGAAGTACAAACGAAACGAAAGTTACTACAGACAACTACAAACTTTTCAGCCTCCGCTTAAGGCTTACGGTGAGCGCTCTATCAAACGATATATAAGATCTGTTCCAACAACCGTCGAGAACTGGTTCAGTACCGTGAGAAATGTTTGACCAACACCGTCTTACGTCGCATTCGCCGAGAGTACATTAACAACTGAACTGACTGACTAATTTTGGACGGTTCGGAATCGATTCTTGCTGTGTTGGAACAAACCCATAGTTTTCGCTCAGTAACTCCTTAACGGATAATGATAAAAATATGCGTTTTTTAATAGACTATAAATATTATTTTACGTCGACGCTGTGTTTTGAAATTTTGAAAAAGTGTAAAATTATTTTTTTTTAAATGAATTTTGCATATTTTCAAAATTTCAAAACACAGCGTCGACGTAAAATAATATTTGTAGTCTATTAAAAAAAACCGCATATTTTTATCATTTTTCGTTGAGGAGTTACTGAGCGAAAACTATATTCCTTTGGATCGAGCGCTCACCGTAAGCCCTAAAGTATAGTGACTACATTAGATTTCGAGAAACTACAAATGAAATAAAAGTTACTACAGATGAAATGAAAGTTTATAAGAATATGTTGAAAATATTAAAAATAGTTATAACTTTTCCCTTGTTACTACAAACGAAAACGTTTTCACTACAAACGATTCTCTATAAGAAACACCTCTCAGGTTTTAGTGCTGTAAAAGTCGGGAGATGAGTTTTTTCAAGGTCATATACTTTTTTTTTCAAATTACTACAAATGAAATAACTATTACTACAAGCGATAATAATCTATAAGAATCGCAAAGAAAAAATCGGGTGCCAAGTTCCCATAGCCTTAAAAAATGAGCTAATAAATCTTTCTAGGGATATTGCTAATTTAGTAATTCAATTTTAAAGAATTCTAAATCATTTTTGAAAGTGCAAAATATCTAGTTATTCAAAACTTAATGAAACCAACCCTCTAAATGATCTATGCCACTCATTGAGTTGATTATTTACGAGATTATTTATCAATTCCTTTTTTTTTTGTTGGAGAAAAAAGCAATATAAGTGAATGAATTACCACCAATACGTAAACCACTTCTATCATATTTCTCACCACGGCATAAGAATAATGTCTCAGATGCAACTGCAAGTAGTTGTTAGTATCTGCGTGTCTCGAGATTAGGTTAAATTTAGATTTATTAGGATGTAAGGGACGGAAATGCCACTTAGGGGATAGCAATTTCCTCTTATTGGGGCCGTTGTGCTTAGTAGACATTCTTATGATGAGTTTATTATCAGCGAGGTCAAGTTCATCGACAATGAATAAGCGTGAAATATGTAGATAAGAATAACATCTAAAATCGGAAGTCGATCATAAATTAAATCAGTATTTATATGAGTACTAATTTTGGTCTTGTTCGGTCCTGGTCATCGGATAAAAATTCTCTAAACTTTGCCCTGTTGTTTTGATTAGTCACAAGATCGTCTGCAGTTTATTCAGCCGGAACAGAATCTCGAATATACGTGATTTGAATTCATTTCACGATGATGTGTATTTGATTTGCGAATGCGGAGCCGCTGATAATACTTTTTGGCAAAAATTGTTTTGCTTGAAACTAAATATAAATTATTGTGGAGATATTGCAAACGAAATTACTTTAATTAATTCAAATATTTATAAGAAGGCTGACATAATTGTTTCTAAACTAATAATAATTAGCCCGCAAGTTTATCAGGTCACATTATTTGAGTGGAATTCTGCAATTTGTTTTCATTTTATGGTTTAGTGATTTCGTAACTTATACGGAGTGTCTAGAAACAAGTGGTCTAAAACAATAGGGCATACAGAAGAAGTCAAAATAATATCATACTACATACGTATACATTTTTGACCTGCTTGGCTTCCAGCCTTCAGGCCCCACACAAAAGATACACGCAACATGCAGACTATAAAAATGAATCGGGACCCATTTAAAGATTCCACATATTTAAATACATAGGTATATATAATCAGTGACATTAGAAGTGTTACACCTAGAAGGAAGAATTTCTAGAACTGGATTTTTGGCAATATGGTATACCTACTAATATCAACAGTTAAACGATAACATTTGCAAGAAATTTTATTGCCATATAACCTAAAAAAAAATAATAATGTGTTTGGCGATCCCGTAGCTGAGTACACTCCTGGCATCGACAAAATTAGATGGTCGATGTCTGCTTGTAGCACCTCGTTCCATGCAAGTTGAACTTCATGGATCAACTGTGCCAGAGTCTGTGGAGGATGGCGCAGAGTGGTCTTCTCCTCATCATATCCCACACATGTTCGATGGGGTTTAAATCAGGCGAACTGGGTGGCCAAGGTAAAACATTTACGCCAGCTTCTTGAAGAAAGTCCATGGTTCGAAGAGTAATATGGGAACGTGCGTTGTCTTGCTGAAAGAGGACGTTCGGTCAGTCATTTAGATACGGAAGTAAAGTGATTTATAGGACATCATCAACATAACCTGCAGCTGTCATACTGCCTCGAATAAACAAAAGTGACGATTGACTACCGTAGGCAATAGCCCCCCAAATCATGACTCCAACAGTTCTGTGTACATGCCTTTCAACAGCAAACTCAACATCACAACGTTATCCATGGCGGCGCCTTACTCTTCTACGGCCGTCATGCATATCTAGGCAGAATCGCGATTCGTCGCTGAATACGACATTATGCCATTCTGTCACCCAATGTTGACGTTTTCTGCACCAGTTCCAACGTTGATGACAATGGTCCGCAGTGAAAGGAAGCACTAAACGCGACGATACGTTGACTCTAATGTAGCGATATAGTGTACGCATCGTAACTGGTCTTCCTTCTTCTCCAAATCATTGATCAGCGATTTGGCGCGTAGTAGCAAAACGGTCTCGTAGAGCTAGTTGCCTGAAACGCCTATCTTGACGCTGTTTGGTACGTCTCACTTGACCAGTTGGTCTTCTTTGTGTTCTTCTACCATCTTCTGTCCACACACGACACACACGCAATACCGACATGGCAGTACAATTCACACGCCGGCCAATTTTGCGATAGGACAAACCAGCATCTCGATGGCAACAATTCTACTCCTGTCAAAATCGCTAACATGGTGATAATTTTGTAGTCTTCGAACTCGATGCATTTTGTTACCCTCAACGCAAACATACGGACGCGGAATAACTAAAATTATCTGTACAGACCGGTCCTCATAAACAGCTTTCTTCACAAAGAAAATAATTCCGTTGCAAAAACTATGAAAGATAAAATGTGGATATTGTTTTAGGCATGCTTTGATTATAGTCATTCTGTGGAAAAAAAATTAAATTCCAAAAATTCTTCCTTCTGGGTGTAACACTTCTAATGTCACCGATGAGTATGCTTTACTCGCATCGAGACGCATTTAAAGGTCCCACATATTTACTCATATATTTATAATACTTAAATATATCGGTCGCCGGTCGAACAGTTTAAGGCGTCAGTATTTGAATCGCGTTTGCCAGGCACCGCAAGTTCGAATCCTGCGGCCGGTAGACCGTAGATCAGGTATATTTGTGAAAATGATTAGCACCCTCTCTGCGGATATGGCAGAATGGAAGAACGTTGAAATATTGAAATATTTAGTGCATCAAGTAGAAACTTTTAATTTCAGATAAAGTTATTGAAACCGTTGTCTTAGATTTCATCAACACAGGCCGGTCTTCTTGAAGTTTTGCACATCGCTATTATTTAACATTCTGATAGACTTTTCAAGTAACGTTTTACTGCATTTTCAGCGAAAATGGCACTTTACCTGAAACCAAAGCAATTCTATATTTTAAATATAGGATTATTTCGAAAACGGTTACAATACAAGTAATTTTAGACATTTAAGAACTGAATAATATAGAGTTTAGCAAATAATAATGTTATCTCATGCCACCTGCGAATATTCAAAGGTACCGAAGTAAAATCAATATATAACGTCAGAAAGCGATCTATTCAACAAACTTTTAGGTACTGAAATCTTTCAAAATACGTGTTTTTTTTAATTCAGCTATAAATGTAAACATTGTTATAACATAAACTTACATAGTTCTGCATATAAGATTGTTCACTTTTGTTTATAATTAAGTGAAAATAATTGTTAAAATGTGGGGTTAGAATAGCGAAATAATGTGTGTCATACAAATGCATTTTAAAAGTTATTATATTATTTGAGGAGAGCTTAAATAGTAAAAGTGTATAAACAAAACATCAATAATTTTATTTTTGATATTACTTTTGCTCTACGTGTTTTATTTTTCAAGATTTCAGTACACCACAAATTTGATCAGATGGATATACTAGCCGCAAATAAGTTCTGCCATTTAAAAAAATCATGATGTGTCATAATTGGCGCCCCCCAAAAAATCCTATCTCCAAAATGTATACAAATATTTAAATTTTTAAAAATATCGAATAAAAATATCGAAAATTTATTTTTAACTTTGTGACCCTATATTTTTAACCATCAACTTTTGGCCTAAGGTAAGTTTGGCAACATGGTTGGTATTATCTTATCGTCAGGGATCTACTCTTGCTCTATGTTGTATTTATTTCCAAACTCCCTGTATAATCAATATCAAATTTAATAGTATCGATCTCTAAAAAACGAAAAGAACTTGATATCAATCAAAAATTCAGAAGAATCAGTGATGTATGAATACGTGCACATTTACATGTAAAACAATTAAACCCATGCACAAGTTATTCATTTACTGATGATAAAACTATGTATTCAATAATTACGAGTAAATATACTCTATTTTTCTTTGATAAGTATTAGTCAGTTTAATTCTTTGTCAGATAAAATTAATAAAGGTCGGTAAACTTTTTCCCATACGAGGAGCAGATATATTATTAATTTTAGTTTCGTGATGATAGAATACTGTTATTAGAAAAAAATAGTTATTATACAGTGCCGGCCATCGAAAAGTTTTCGATTTCATATAAAAACTAAAAAACTCTCGGTTCTGTCAACTTTTGTTTGGAAGGGTTTTTTATGGATATAATCGTTCCATAAATTTCCCCTCCCTAAGTGGAGGCGCCTTAAAATCTCATGCAGAACACATTATATTATCTTTTCAACGCTACCTAATTTTTTAAGGTTTTCAAAGCCAGCTGCTGGCAACGTGTAAATCATGCTTAAGATAACAGCAGCTTTCGATTCAATTTTTAAAAGAAATTACACATATGTTTGCGTGTATTTGCTTTGAAATACGATTCTGGGCATAAGAGAAAAGCCATAAATAATTTATAAAACTTATTTCCACTATTTATGATTCTACTGATCCCCTGAATATTGGATATCCAAGATCAGATATTAAAGATCGCGACATTATACCTACACGGACCTGCAAAGTCTGCTCATGAAGGTTCCCATGTTATTTAATGGAGAATCGCACACTAGGCCCCCACCAGCACGTACCGTCACCTGCAACGACCGTCAATGCAGTTTGTGTCGGTGACCTACAAGTCTGGCCACAAAAATCAGGGATTGATATCACCGAAATATCAAAATGAAACTCTTTCGCACGGTCCGTTTATTCTTATCTAGGCAAAACGAATATTCTAAGTATTTTCTAGTAGCTCTGGATCCATTCCCGAGCGGTTCGCCTGACGCGCCTCGATCAACGGCATCATTTTTTATCAGCACACCAACACGGGCGATCGGGGCAAATCTAGCGTGTTGTGAATTATTGCAAAAAGGAAGTAACATTTATTTGCCAGTTATTACATCCTCCAATTTAATGTTAATCATTTTAACAGATGTTCAAAGTAATGGCCTTCAATACATTGTTCAATGCGTTCTACAAAACTGTCCACTGTTCGTACTAACATGCCTATGTCAATGTCACGGCAAGCATTTCTAATACGTTTATATTCTCGGGTGTGGTTGGTACCTATTGGTAAACTTGTTGTTTAAGATATCTCCACAAAAAAAAAAATCTAGGGAAGTCAAATCAGGGGATCGACTCGTCCAATCCACCGTTCAGGATAATCCCGGTCCAACATTGTACGTGACGTCCGTGCATGATGTGGTGGACAACCATCCTGCCGGTGCCAAATGTTCACGTATCTTTAGTATCCAGTCAATGTTTGCCCACTTTTCAGAAGTGTTCTGTACTTCTTCGTTCAATGCGTAAACGAAAAGTCATAGAACAAAAGTTGTTAAGTTTTGTATAAACAATACGAATTATTAAAATATTTAAAAAATCAAAGCTGCCCTTCAAATAACCTTGAAATTCTAAACCAAACGTGTAACCATTAACTCCCGCTTATAAAACGATAATAATAATAATAATATATAATAATATCTCTACCCCTCATTCTAATCACGAGGATTAACCCATAAGTCGAAGACTTGTGCGGGAGAGGAGGCGCCCAGGAACGACGTTGGTAGGCCCTAACCACCATTCAGTGCAGGAATGAGGGAAACCTGGAAAACCTCATTAATTAGGGGGGTAGTCAAATGTCAACCGGTATCAACCTCTCACATTGACCCAAGCCAACATTCTTCCACCCTACCATACCCGCAGAGAAGGTGCCAATCTCTCGAATATAGCTTATATACGGTCTACCGGCTACGGGGGTCGAACCCACGGCGATCTAGTCACCTCGATTCAAGTACTGACGCCTTAAACCGCGCGACCACTGACCGATCCTGATGATACTTTTGTCTGAAATCTTCAAGATATTCACGTTTGCCAACTTAAATGACGCATTCGGTATACAAAACTACTTTAATTTCACAATTTATGTCTTTTTATATTCCTTACATTGTCTAGACATATTCTTATGAATATGTTGTTTTTTGTTATTGGTATTATAGATAGTATTGGATCAGTATCAGCCTGTTATAATTACATTGATCAAGTATTATAGGTAGATAATCAGCAAACGAATTATGGAATTTTACTTGACATCGATAATGTAAAGTACCTCACATCAAAAGGTAACAGAATCAAAATAATCAGAATTCCTGGTCTGTGTATTAATTAATGAAATGATTTATGAAAATTTCTCCTACCCAGTTATTCTGTTTGCCCGAAATGGTGGTTTTGTGGTATCTAATGTACGTAATGGTTTCTATTTTTAGAAAACGTTTCGTTGTATCTCAATTAGGTATAATATGTATAAACACAATACAATTTTGTGCTACTGAACAAAAAGTTGCTCTAAGAGTATTTAGACGTGTTTACAAGCGCAATTTCTTCATTATTCGCCAAACTGGTTGTAACCGGAAGTCATATCACAATTAGAGTTGGATTAGTTTCTGTTAGTGAAGAAGGTTTATTTGTTGTTTGAGTACAGTTTTTAAAAGAAATTACTCCTATGTTTGTGTGTATTTGCTTTGAAATATTATTCTGAACATAAAATAAATCTCGTAAATAATTTATGAAACTTACTTCCACTATTTATTATTCTACTGGTCCCCTGAATATTGGATAAGATCTGCTAAGATCGCGCATATTATGCCTGCATAATGGAGCATTGCACACTAGACCAGCACCAGCATGTACCGTCACCTGCAACGGCCGTCAACGCAGGACGTGTCGGTGACCTACAAGTACCTGGCCGCGCTATTCCTACGTAAGGTATGTTTCCACAAAAGTCAGGGATTGGTTTTAAAGTGTTCGAAATATTTGACTAGTTAAATCGGACACCCTCGCTTATCAACAACCCTCTATTTACTTAAACAAACTGCACTCTTTCGTCAGATCACACTGCTCTGCGAAATCTTGTGTGTTTTGGTGCTGTAGGCAAGGACGATCCAAGAGCTCGAAAATAATTTTTTGTCATTTGGAAATACCGAAAAAAATTTCGATGATCTGTCCAGTTCAGAAAATGAATGATGAGAATCACCATATAGCTTTCTCTCTTTATTGATACGGTGAACCTAAAACTTTCTCATTTTCATGACTTTTTCCCCCGTTTCGTATTCATATAACATCGTTAAAATAAAAATTTCTTTTCTCCTACCGATTTACACTCAACTACTACTTAAAAACTTCAAAACGTCTGCCACACACATATTCTGCACAAAAAGTTGCTGGTCCGTGCAGGCATAATGTGCGTGATCTTTTAATCTAATGCTCTTTTAAAACCGAGTTCCATAATCTCAGAGAAGGTTTTAAATTCATATTTGTCTTAACATCCTTTTCGGTTAAAATATTTTTTTTTCAAATTATCCTATAAAGAACACTACTTATTATTGGTACGACATGGAAATCAAGAGGAAATAATTATTAAAATTCTAAAAGTTCTGAAGAGCCTGAATGGTTCTTACAAAATAAATAATCGGTTACCATTTCTTTATATAAATAGATTAATTTTATTTTTTTTTCTAAAGAAGCGTGTGCCAAACTGTATCCTTACTAATTTCGTGTGAAATCATTTTTTTATCAAAAATTTTAATTTTATCTTGAGTTGACAAAGCAACAGTCATAAATGCCGTCATATTATTAATATTCTTAAGTATATTTGCACTCCAAGGACGTTAGATAACCTTAAATTACTTTAATTAACATTGCTTAGTGTTACTGCCTCTAATTACCTTTTGTGTCATAATATTTCAGTAATTCGTTTGTTTGCAGTAACGTCAGGTTCCGATGAATCAAGCGTTCTAGAAAGTTTTAATAGTTTTTTTCAACTTGACATTGACCCCTTGCTGCTGCAGTAATCGAACTCGGTCGTTTATGTTTTGGAATCGTTGGCGGTCAACCAGTACAAAGTTTACGATCGATTAGACAATCTAGTATAAGTATATCTTGTTGGTATAACACTGTGGTATGACAGGTATTTTGCAGGTTCGTCTCTTTCGTTAAAAACAATTTAACTGATGCGAAAGCACATTATGAGGAAATGTTTCTATTTTATATTATTTAGAATAGATCAACAATGGACATGTGATTTTTCTGCATAGTCTAAGTGAAAGTGTAATAATTATTTTTATACAGGGTGTCCGAGAAGATCTAGGAAATCTCTCGGGTGCAGATAGAACATGAAAAAATAAGATGACAACTTTTCAATATAATTTAATAAAAATTGAATGTGAAGGACACCAGTAAGGACCTCTTAAAATAGTATCCTTGAAATATATTTAGCTTTTTTAGTTTACCAAGGACGGGTTAATCTTTACGACTTAATGCTTAAATGTTTAACACTCTGTATGATAAAGACTTTAAATAATAAATCTGGGTAGCTTCAACCTTAGACTAAAAAAGGTACTCTTGTTTATTGTTGTAAAATGAACACCTCTGAAAATGTGAGAAGGGTATGAAATTCCCGCATGCCAATTTTTTTATAATTAGTATCCTGAAGACAAATTATATTCTACTAACCACTAACCATTTTATCGTTGCGACAAAAGCCTGGCCTACTACGATTTTTTAAAAGGGTCATTTTTCCAGAAAGTAGTATTAGGCATTTTTTTATTAAAAAGATAATATTACCAGGCTATTCGAAACCCATCAAAATACCCGTATACCAAATTTGTTCGTCAAATGTCTACTGAGTGTTTTTTTTAAATTATAATAAGCAGGTCAAAGATTGCCATGAAAGTGAAAACAACTATCCATCGGACAATCATTATTTATATTCATTATTCATTACATTTTTTTGTACGTTAACTATTTTTACTGTAACCGCAATACTTAGTATTAAACTTTTTTCTTTTGTCCGTTTGGTATTTGTTTTCACTTTCATGGCAATCTTTGCCCTACTTATTATAATTTTGAATGATGATTTTTTGAAGTTTGGAACTCTTTAAAAAAACAGTCAATAGAGATTTATCAAATTTGGTATATGGGTATTTTGATGGATGTTTAATAACCTGGTAATATTATCTTCTTCACAAAAAAATGCCTAATACCATTTTCTGGAAAAACAACCCAAACGTAGTATGCCAGGATTTTGTCATATCAATAAAATAGTACCTCTCTGCAGGGTACTAATTATAAAAATTGGCTGGCGGAAATTCCACAGCCTTCTCTCATTTCCAGAGGTGTTAACGGGACACACGTTACTGCATTTCTGGAAAGGGTACCATGAAATTTTGAGTCGAGAATATACAGAGTGAACCTTAAATAAGTATAAATATTTTAACCAGCAGTATAGTTCACTGTGTAGAACACATAATTAATAGTTTTTTTTTTTTTTTAAATCAGAAATAAAAAAGTGAAATTTTAAATAAATTTTGTTATTTTTCTGTAGACAACTTGTTGAGGACCGCTGACTTTCATACATTTCTGTCTTATTAAGGCAAACCATCGGCACAAGATTTTTGCAAATATAATTGTTTATTGTTCGATTGTTGCAACCTCGCTAATTAACAAATTAATAACTCTTCTCCCGGAATCGTTAGAAAATCGGATTTTTTTGCAATAATTCTGGGATCAATTGAACAATAAACAATTATATTTGCAAAAATCTTGTGCCGATGGTTCACCTAAAAAAGACAGAAATCCCGGAAAAAATTTCGGGTCTCTAGTGATTCCGGGAGTAGAGTTATTAATTTGTTAATTAGCCAGGTTGCAAAAATAGAAAAATAAACAATTTCGTGCAACAACCTTGCGCCGATGGTTCTCCCCATGATCCCAGAGTTATTGCAAAAAAATCTGCTTCTCTAACGATTCCGGGAGTAGAGTTATTAATTTGTTAATTAGCGAGGTTGCAACAGAGAATTATAATTCTTAGATGTACCATTTTACTGTTTCTCTATAATTAACTTTATATTATCAAAAACAAGTTGTATACAGTAGCATTTACGTCAATAGGATTTAGAAACATCTTTTCTGCTACAAGAGTTTGCTATATCGTATTTTTAACACGCTTATATTAGCTTCACCTGTATGTATGTATGTATGTATGTATGTAACGGAATCTTTCAGCGTAATTTTCACCAATTTCAAGAAGTCTGATCAGCTTGAAAATTTGCACAGGGTTCAAGGACTGATGACAATACAATTATTTAATAACTTTGTTCTAATGTCCTGACTAGGATCATCAGAATAAAAACTATTTAGATTACTTTGCAGGTTAAGTGTATACAATCCATCAGTGTTGTTTCCAAGCAGGCAAGGCAAGGGCAGGGGACTGTAATAGATTCGTGCTCTTGCTTTTCACGTATAGATGGCGACCTGACAGAATTAGTTTTCGGTTTTCGCCTAATTTTAAATTAAAAATTTTTATAAATAAATAAAAATTTGATAATTTATAACAAAATTCATATAAACATTTTGATTTAAAAAATTTCGAAAAAATACAGAATTCAAAATTAAAAAAAAAATTCTAAATATAAAATTTTGGAGTTTAAAAAAGTTTTGAAATACAAAATTTTGTAAATAATTTTGGATTGTGGAATTACATGATAAAATCAAATTTAAAAAATTTTAGAAATAAATAAAAATTTGATAATTTATAAAAAAATTCAAATAAAAATTTTTGGAAAAAATTTTCAATTGAAAAATTTTAAAATCCAAAAATTTAGAAAAAATTTCTAAAAAGACATTGAATTTTAAAATTTTGAAGAGCGTAAATTTTCAAATTCAAAGAAATTTTGATTTAAAAATTTTGGTAAGAATTTTGAAGAAAGTTTTGAATCTAAAATTTTGTAAAATTAGAAAGAAAAAAAAAAGATTTTGATACGAGAACGTTGACAAAAATTTTAATTTGCATATTTTATAGAAACAAACAAAAATGAAAAATGAAACTATAACACAAAGAAAGAGGAGACTGGAGAAAAAAAAATGTATAGAAAAACTATATGAAATGGAAAGGTTACGTAAACATGAATGAGATGAATTTAGATTTATTGTCAAATATAAGATATTTTAAAAATTAAGGCTCTTAATTATAATTACTTTTGTTATTGTTTTGAGACTAAAAATTAAGAAAATAAATTATAGTTTAAAAAAACTAAAAAAACACGCTTTAATAGTAAACCGAACTAAAAAGTAGAAAATAATTTTGAAGTATCAAGAGTTTGTTACAGCAATAGAAAATTCCGACAATCAATTACGACTAATTAATTGGGAATAAGATTAAATTAGAAATTAAATTATTAATAAAATAATTCAATTATAGTAAAAAAAAGCGTGGGGTGCTTGATATTAAATGTTACCATTATTTCAGTAGTGCAGCTATTTATAAAAATAAAGTCATTATGAAAATATAGTAAATTGCACCCCACGCTTTTTTTTACTATAATTGAATTATTTTATTAATAATTTAATTTCTAATTTAATCTTATTCCCAATTAATTAGTCGTAATTGATTGTCGGAATTTTCTATTGCTGTAACAAACTCTTGATACTTCAAAATTATTTTCTACTTTTTAGTTCGGTTTACTATTAAAGCGTGTTTTTTTAGTTTTTTTAAACTATAATTTATTATATTATGAATCATTTGGCTCGATTTAATCGTGACGCACTGTAGCAGCCCCAAATTTTATCAGGTAGATAAGATTAACCGTTATCATAATTGTACCCATTTATTTCTAAGGTATTTATTATTCATTTTAGGAACAATTTATGGGATTTTTATTGGCGGTGATCGTAAACTTTCAAATTTTACTTATCTAATTCTAGATAATTGTTTGGGTGATTTTTTCCAGGTAATAGTAACCGTCGTTTTATGGATATATTCTTGTTTTGAATCCAATTAAGCGGGTGTACGGCGAAATTGTTAAAATTAGGAAAGTGAGAAGGAATTTTGTATTATTCATGAAGAAATTGCTAGACCTTTAAATGTTATAATTCCGAGGAAAGTGTAAAACGAATTTTTATTGTTAAACTTACCAGAATTAGTTTCTCTCTTGAATAATTGCTTGTTTCTACTTAAGAATATTTAGTTTTATTCACACACACACAACAAAAAATATGTCTACAGGGTGTTTGAAAAAGACATGACAATATTACTAGGACTGAAGAACATTGAAAAATAAGTGAGGATTGCTTAATAATTAAAAAAAAAATCTAATTTTGGATGTAATGTGTTTAATGATCAATAGATTTGTCTAAAATTTGACACAAGTACATTTTTTGGTGGTGCCGAATACGCTGGTATTATTAGTTTTTTTCATACAAAGTAGGGGACGTTAATTGCTATCAATTTCGCTGACATTTTATTCTCAACCTTTTTTAAAGTTGGGTTTCATTTCATTTTACACAAGGAGGTGCTCTTAGTAAATTCTAGGGAAAACCTAATGTATGCTGTTGGTAGTACTGCTTTTAATACCAGCGTACAATTGAAACCAAAACGGAACCATAGAAAACATATGTTTCTACGAATTCGATGTAAAATTTTCAAAATTTGAAGTTGCCACCCATTGGTGTAAAGCTACCCCGTCAGTACAACCAATACATAAAAGATAAATTACTGCAATATTACCAGACTCGCGTTTCTTCCATAGGTTGATTATTTTCGATACCTCTTTTGTCGTTGTATATATTTTATGATTTCTATGGTATGACTTCATTTATCGCAACTGTCGGGATTTTTCAAATACAAACACCTTCAAAAACTCTGTTTTATGCTCTTGTGAGATCTAAACTTGAATACAGGTCGATAATATTTATTACGTTCATTGTCAGCCTTTGGAATCAGTTCAGATACAGTCACAGATCATTGGCCGAAAGTGGCCGAGACAGTTTTCAAAATGTATATCATTTTTGCAAGATGGCTCTTATCCTCCTAGAGGTTTTCCCAGAATCATCTGCTTATCAGATTTAATTTTGATTCGTTGGAAACCAGACGGAATATTATGTTGATTCGTTTTCTGTGTAACATCTTGAACAACAAAATTGTTTGTATTGAACTCTTAGAAAAATGTTTTGATAAAAACGTATAAATTCTAGACACCAAGCATTTCATTGTGTTACCTGTCGCACAAACATTTTAACGAAATCTCCTATATCTTTGATGTGTGACTTTATAATAAAATTGTTTGTAACTGTGATATACAATACTTTTACTAATGATGAATATGTGGACATGCTGCAAATAGCAGCAAGAAAAAAGCAAAGTAGTTTTACTAAGGTCATTTTTGTGCAAAATGTATTCTTTTTAGCTGTAGATTTACCAGTACCATTTGTGCTACTTCTTCTATTTTTGTTGTAGCATTTCAAGGAAGCAAATTTGAATTATCTAATGTAATTTAATGGAAATCGATTTATTTTTTATCTAAAGCGGTTACTTATAATGCCACATTCTTTATTGGGCACCTTGTATAAATAGAGAGTAGAATGAATGGGTGCGCATATTTTGAGAGTATAAAATACGACAATCTTGAGGAAGAATTTACAACTGGTTTAAAACTGTTTTATGTACGACTTGACCTTCGAGGCGGGTTGAGGTTCTGCAAGTTTTTTTTACACAACAAAGTTGAATATAAGATATTTGGTTCTAAAAATAGTTCCAATTCTGTCTGCTCGCTTGTGTTGGAATAAATTTGTTAATTGTGTACATACATACAATGTACAAGTACTGAAGACTGAAGGTGCATCGCAAAATTGTCCGTGTATGTATTTGTAGGCCATAATAGGATCTTTATACAGGGTGTAACAAACAAGGAGGTCATCCCGTTAACTGCGTATATTTGGCGTCAAAATATAACGATTTAACACTTCTTACCTATGTGTAAAAATGTCTCCTTTAAAAGATACAAAGTGTTAAAGTTAAACTTCGAAAATTGTTTCTCGCTCTAGTTTCTTCAGTTTTTTTACGTAAGACTGAAATTATATAGAGATACTTCTCGTACTTTTTTCTGACATATGGCTATGGACAATTCCTAAAATGTAAAATTTTGTTTAAAATATTTTATTACCCTTGACAATATTTCGTAAAACTTAATTTTCGAGATAAAATCGATTTTTGAGCATGCAAAATGTTGGAGATAGTCGCATCAAAATGAGTTACACTTAATAACATTCTTAAAATTCAAATTATAGAGAAACAATTTATAATGTTCTTACTCTAACCTATTTTATAGTTATTCTAAACATAAGGCTAACCAGATATACCCGTTTTTACACAAATAAATATTTGTTTTCAATGTAAATTCGTTTATTAAGAAACAAACAGATTTACACTCATTGCTGCACATTCACGTATCTTACACATAGTCTACCAACAAGTTTAGATGCCGCGACATTTTTAAACTTACTGCAAAATGATTTTTTCAGTTTATTCGATAATTTGCCAGTTACTCTTGATGGTGCTCTACCTCATTTTGAATTAAATGTTAGACAATATTTACGTTTAATTTTTCCAAATCGATGTAGAAAAGACGCAACCATTTAGTGACCACCACGCTCCCCTGATTTAAGTCAATTGAACATTGTTAAAATTACAGTTTTAACTTAAATGTTAGTATAATTTTCTTTCCTGTTTTTACTTGATAAATGAATTTATGACGGTACATTTGGTTAGCCCTATGTTCAGAGACACTCTGTATAACATATGTTAGAACATTTTAGAGGAACTTTGAACATTACAAATTGTTTCTTTGTAAATTGAAACTAAAAATGTATAACAAGAAGTATATCTACAAAATGGTACGTGAAAAACTGATTATTACAAAAAAGAAACACAATTTTAACAGTCCAACTTTAACACCATTTCTATTGTATATAGGTAAGTAGAGGTTAAATCATCTTATTTTCCTATAAAAATACATAGTTGATGGGATGACCTGCTTTTTGTTACACCCTGTATAGTGTATTCCATTTAAAGTCAGTTAATACAGAATAGGAATGAATGGCTTAAGCTCTGTTTCCGCAAGAGTTACGGATTGGTTTCAAACTGTTGGAAATATTCGATCAGTTAAATGTGACTGTATTTTCAGTCCATGTAAATCAATAATTAGTTGGACAAACATTTCTGACAGTTTCAAGCTCCCTGGCTCTTGTATAAACAGACCTTCAATATTCTAGGTCTGTTTCCAAAAGAGTCAGGGACTAGTTTGAAACTATCAGAAGTGTTTGTCCAACTACTTCTTGAGTTACTTGTACTGAAAACACATCCACAACCTAACTGGTCGAATATTTCTAACAGTTTGAAACCAATCCGTGACTTTTTTGGAAATAAGTCTATTTCGTAAAGTATTTAAAACGTTGCGGACAACATTATATTAAGAACTGAGCGAAAATGAGCTTCACTTGAAAGTATTTATTTGGTTAAGTATTGAATTTTATGGGTTATTCTTTAAATAAAATAGTGGAGCTACATATTGACGTGTCCATAATTTTGTTCTACATCTGTTACTGACAGAATTCAATATGACGCCCATAAGAGAAAAAACAATTGAATGTTTTCAGCTCTCATAATATTTAAGCAACGGCAGCAGATATGCTGGATCGGTTTGGTTTATCTTAATGGCCATCAAAGGTCGCATCTTTTTAGCCACTCTGTATATTTTACGGTTTCCGAGGTGCCAATGATGAGCCGTGAAAAACGCCACCCTGTATAGTAAAAAAATGCATAAAATTAAAGAGAATGAGGTACTTACTTAATTGAAAGCAGGAAATTACTTTTAGGCAAAATAAAAATAACCTTGTACATAAAGACCTGCAAATGTGCATAATGGACGTTGCGCGCTAACCAATTTTACCTCCATTCTTCACAGAAATCCCTGGTTTGGACTTACCGTTTACCAGAATGCATAACATGTGACGTCAAACAAAGCGGAAAAGGACGGCAGCGGACAGCCTGACGCTCTTGACTCATTGATAACGTCTTTGGTTTTTTGGTTCATTAATAATTTTCATAGTCAGTGCTACTATACAATAATTATACAGTGAGTATATTTTGGCATCTCCAATGAACTATTCCAGCGCATCCAAGCAATTTTTGTAGCGTAATTAACAAATAATTGAAAAATTGAAAAGTATTTCGAAAAGGTGCCATTTGTTACATTGCGTGACTAAAATAATTTGCTAGATAAAAAATAAAATTAACTTTTTGTAATTTTACCCAAACCCAAAACCCAAAAGTAATTTAGAAAAAGTATACAGGGTGATTTATTAATAATTGTATATATACTAACTGGAAAATCTTGGGCTGAATATATGAAGAATTGACACATAATGCTTATACAGGGTGTCCCTAAAAGGTTGGGACAGCGTTTCGCCACATAAAGTATAGCTGAAAATAAGTCGATTTAACTAAACTTGCCTTTGTTCAAAAGTTGATAATCACGGAGCTACAGGGTGTCAAAGGTTAAAAAATAAATTGCGTTTTCTTTAATAACTTTCACGTTAATTTCACGAAATTTTGTATCCAGGGGTTTCTTGTGATGGCAAATTCAATTTTGTTGTCCCTTTTGGTATATCTTCTAGAGGGCACCACCGGCGACGATTTCGAACCATTTAAACAGTTATAACTTTTTTCCACCCTGTATATTATTTTGGACTAGAAAAATCTCTTTTCCAGTCTTTAATAGTTAAGAAAGGTTACCTTATTGAAGTCGCCTGGAGCAACGGTTTCCGAGAAAAACACAAAGGATTTTCAACCTTATGGAGGCATTATAAATTAACTGCGCGTGCGTCGGACGGTTTCCAGCTGCTGTGCGAACGTTGCTATTATTTCTAATCCTAACCTGATATTCGTATCCGTACCCGTACTTACGTAGTGTGTGTTATTGAATACAAGTAATCGTGTGCACGATTACTGTATAAAATAAATACTCGATTGCTTCGATTACTAGCAAGTAACGATTTTTTAGAAATGAATCATTACAATATTGACATCACTACATTTCAGTATCTTCGTTCGTTCTGACTACTATCTTTCACTGCTGTCTTCACACCGGTTTTGTGAAACAGATATAGTTGATGCAAGAAGTCAGACGACTTACGTCATACGATCAAATGAATCAAATGTCATCAAATTATTTGAGAAACTGCAACTGAAAATAATAAAATTGTACACTAGAGTAATGTTTACACTATATATTACACTAAATTCCAAACAATTATTGTTTTTAACGCGACCAAATTTCGAAAATTATGTTGACAATAAAAATAATTGCGTGACGTCAGCCATGACATAAGTCGTCTCAATTCTTGTCGCAACTATATCTATATATGTTTTTTTGTAGATAATGTAAAATTTGTTGATTAGTAAAATCAGCTAGATGTCTAGTCGCCCACAACTGAAGGGTTGAAAATTCCTGCATTATCCAACAACCCAGAACGATATACCAATTCCCCTTAGCAATCCTAACGAGTTGTGGCTTATCGATGTGGCCTTCAAGTCAACTTTTCAATTAGGCTGATTTACCAATTCTTTTCAGCCAATTTAAATCGAGCCTCTTATTGATACATCCACACTTAACGTAGTGATTCGATCCAATTTGCCATTATTTTATTTATTCACGCATGGGTAGCCATTTGAAATGCTGATGGGTAGTTCCATTGAACAGACGACCTTGTAGCGATACGGTAGATTCGACTCCTGTATATATTTTTTCATTAAATTGAATTGGCAGTGTACGTGATTGCGTAAAAAGGTTATTTTTGCAGTTTCTGTTACTCGATAGTAATTGTCTATTGCATTCAAATATTTACCCTATATTTACGTTACTTAATAACGTTGTTTTTACAGACAACCTGACCTTAGTTTTTGCAGATATTAATGTATTACTGAAATAAATTGCTGAAATGCTTAAATGACGTTACGTTCAAGGTGTTTCCTATGAAAAAATCATAGCCAAGATTGGTACAAGTACGGCAGGTACGGTGAAAATCGGGAATTTCATAATGGTTAAAGAAAACTGAAAATAGAAAAATGTTAAGGGTAGAAACACAGTGGAAGCAAGTTTCCTGCTTACTGGTAGCAATGGAAAGATGCGTTACTGCATATAGACAATGGCAATAATTTTGCAAAGAAATTATTGCCATTGACGTTATTGATGAGATGGCTACGGCTCAGGGATATACCATTCTATGTGTCCATTAACTCTACTCTGTTTTGAATCCCATTGAATTAATATGAAGCGAATTAAGAACAAATATTCAAAGAAATAATGCCTTTCCTAAATTTGACAAAACAGTTATAGATGTTATAAGATGCGAGGTGAATAAAAAGCTAATTAGCTTCTCGAAATTTTGCACGTCTCCATAATTTACCATTCTGAACAACTTTTTCAAGTAACATTTTTCTATATTTTCAGCAGAAAAGGCACTTTACCTAAAAGCAAAACAGTTTTTACTCGGTGCACTGAGCATTTCAAATAGGATTATTTCAAAAATGGTTACTCCTACCGACTTCAACAAAGTATACCTTTTTCAAATAAAACAGGTAGGAGAATCGATTGTTTCGATAGTCAGATGGATACACTAAGCTGCAAAAAAGTTACACACGCAAAATACCAATATTTCCGTATATCCACTCCTCACACATACACGGTTCAACTTGCATACAAGAAGGCAAACCGGCAGGCAAAATTTCAAGCGCAGGCAATTTTCGGAAAGCCGAAAGTGCTGGTTGGATCTTTCAGCCAATATAATTTCTAACGATCTAACGTTACGGGTTGCCAACTGGTTTGCTAAACCGCATCGTGTATGCCCACCATTAGTATTAACGTGCAAATTGGATAATACTTTGGATATATTTTTACGAAGAATTTGAAGGACAATCAATTTTATATTAACTTATCTAAGGCGATATTCCATATTTGTTTTACT
This sequence comes from Monochamus alternatus, assembly GCA_037114965.1. Classification (NCBI taxonomy): domain Eukaryota; kingdom Metazoa; phylum Arthropoda; class Insecta; order Coleoptera; family Cerambycidae; genus Monochamus; species Monochamus alternatus. The sequence continues at coordinate 75,968,907 of CM073429.1, read as the reverse complement.
TTTAAAAATTTTAATTAAATTCTGTAATATGTCTAATCTAATTGCCCTTTTTGAACTCTTTAAATTAAAATTGAATTTAAGCAAGTTACAAATTCCTTGGTTTCATACCATATATCCATCTACGTATCTAAATAGATAAAGCGACTGTATGACATTTTAATAAACAAAATTAGGAGGATCAATGATTCATTGTAATTGTATTGGGGATTACAAATTTCAAATAATGGACATATTTCAATACGTCAAGCGTATTGTACTTTATTAATCCAAATTTTTTCTAATACCTTGAACTGTACGTATTTATTACTAAATTTATCGGAATGCACAACGGCTTTCTTTATGAACAAATTTATCAATGCAATAAAATCATAAAGGATTATATGTCGTAACAATCACGAATATTATCAGTGTAATCATGGTGCTATCCAAAATTGATCGTACAATAAAAATTGTATTGATTTAACTGAAAGACCACTTTAGAACCTGAACTGAAACAAAATATTGGAATTATAGAAAAAATAGAGAGATATTAAACGTCTTATATGGTTAAGCAGTATTTAGGTTTGCTTTATATTGACATCTACGCATGCGTATATGTGCTGTTTCATTAAGGATGTGGTAATAAAGATAGTGCTTGACCATATTTAAGCAAGATTAAGGTAACACCGAACAATCCCTTATTTGATAGATCGGGTCGTTCGGCCGTAATCGATCGTACCCGTTGTGATATCCTTCTAACCTAAAATAAAAATAAAATGTGTTTCGCTTTTTTAATTAGTTTCAATTGTATATTTGAGGAAAAGTTAAATGAGGTATTCTCATTTTCTCAAAATATTGATTTATACTTCTTTTCTGATTCACCATTAAGTTGTCAAAATTGAGAGAAATAAACAAAAGTATAAGGGAATCCCGTCCGATAAATTATTGACAAATAACTATTTTTTGTGGGGAAAATAAGGGTAAACCCAAAATAAGCTGAGAAGTACATGGTGTTCCGAAATTATTGCAACATAGAGCAAGAATAGATTCCTGACGACCAAATAACGCGATGTAGCCAAACATACTTTAAGCAAAAATTGAAGGTTAAAAATATACAGAGTACCAAAGTTAAACTTTTATTTTCGATGTGCAATAATTTTTTAAAAAATCCAAATATTTGCATACGTTTTGGAGATCAGAAGTTTTTGGGTGCGAGAAATTCGGAATTTGTTAGTTAATATTAAAAAAGTTATTTACAAATAGGTAGGTATCGAAAATAAAATTTTAACTTTGTTCCCTATATCTTTTTAACCATCAACTTTTGACTAAGGTTTCGCTTACTCTACGTTGCATCAATTTCGTGACACCCTGTACGATTATATTTTTGTATGGATTACTTTCAGCAAAAATATGCAATCCTAGGTATATATGTATTTCATTATCATGTTGATAATATATTCCATGATACTGAGTATATTAATCCACTCAATATGAGATACATATGATTACAAATCACTGAACTATAAATAAATTTATCACGCAGTAATGAAGTTACCTAAAAGAAATTAAATAAAAAAATATACATTTTTAAAGGCACATAAGCAAGTCTATTTTCAGTTGTATATTCTAATATAGGTATAAATATGGAATCAACATTGTAAGTCTATTATTTTTCTTTAGCAACTAGTATCTTCGAAACGCTGTTTGAATATCTCCAAATTGGATTTAATACGGTACAAATTGAATAACGAACTCGATTAGTTCTGAGCATTCGAAGGATATCGATTTCATGTTAGCTTATGTAATGATTCATTTAATTCAAAAAACTGCAATTAATGAATTTTTAATAGGTTTATTAGTTCTTTTCAGTTTTCAATGATAATCCCCTTTTCACAAAAGAAACCTTTCTACTGGAGTCACTAGACCAAATAGCATTTAATTAAATGCATCAATTTAACATTTATTTTGACTAAGAGCTTCGTTTTCTTCAAATATATTTTCTAAAAACACAAATGATTTTAAACATTTAGTAACTAGACATATGATGAAATAATTTTGTGTTAATTAGTGTAGTTCGTAGAAACAGTTTTCAACCGTCAGACGACGTGCATTGCGTTTGTAATGCGGTTGAAAATGCTTTGTTTTAGATGCAGTGCGCATGCTTCTGACGGTTGAAAACTGATTCTGGTGTACTGCGAACAAAGCTAAATTTATATTGAATTTAGCCATTTTGCTGAATCATTTCTAAATTTCTAATACTTCTGATAAGTAATGTTTCCAACAATAAAAACAAAAATAGCAAATGTCTAATCTGGCAAAATGTTTGTTTTAATTCAAATAAGCTGTTTTTTTGCGATGGAATGTGTTCAAATCGGTTCAAAACACTATATTGAGATGTTGAAATAGTGACGTCACACAGGTCGCTTTTTAAACCGTGTTTAAAACGTGCGCTGAGCCCGGTTTGAACTCTACATGCTTTGCTATTGGTCTATACAGCAGTTACCTAAAAAAAATAGAGATTTTAAAATCGGTATGATTTAAATTTTTAGATTAATGTTCAAAATGGTCGATATTTTTATACTTCTTGTTTATTTAAAAAGGAGGCGGTTGTGGATTATTGTATGTACCTCTGCAAATTTAAACTTAGACATCCTAAATTACATTACAAAAGCATAATCCAATTACTTTTCTATCCAAATTTCATTAAACCTGTCACCCATACGAACATGCAGGTAGATATTTGTTATTGGTTTGCAGTTGCTAAAATAAATTATTTTTGTTGCAGATGTACAAAGACATGCAGAAATATATTGTTAATAATTTCTACCACTAATAACCCTTTTTTAATCTAAATCTAGTGTAGCCGTTTTATAGATAAATTGTATAGACAATAATAAAAAAAGTGTGTGTGATGTTAAAGAGTAACCAATATTTGATGACGTTACGTTTTGAAACTACATTTTTTTGGTGCAATACATAAGTGACGTCACCATTGTATACGTTTTGAAATAGTCTATGAATAGGTTCCTCACAAAAAAACAGCTTTATTAACATGTGAATGAGAAAAAACAATTGCATATTGCATAACCGAAATTAGTGGCCTTAAATTTTCTTTCGACGAAAATGGATTTCTCGTATATTCTTATCTCTTTTTACTAAATTTCAGCTCTTTCTGTTGAGAAATAATGACCTAGATGGAAATTTCTAAAATGGCTATTTTCAGTAATATTTCAGCAACGGTACCAAATACCTTGGATCTGTTTGGTTTATCTTAATGGTCATCAAAAGCCGCAACTTTTTTCTAATTTGAGACATCCTGTATATTTTACGATTTCCGGGGTGCCAATGGCGGGCTATGAAAAACGGTCCACCCTGTATATATATTCATTGGCAGGAATTGTAAGAAAATTGATTTGAATAAGCTTATTATCAAACATGTAAACAAAATGTTGCCTTTTATTACAGAGTGATTTAGAAATAAAATACGACCCGTATTTTTTGTGTTTACGAATCATAATTTTGAACTTTAGGGTTTCTAGAAATAGCCGCTTGGAATTGGGCCCAAAATTTTGTTCTCTCTCCTGATCCACTAAGCTGATTTTAATAGAATTTTGTCTGTAGTTAAAAATAGTATATTTGGCCATGATTAATATGGTAGTTTAATTTTTTTATTTGAGTACTTAAGTTTATCTTACTGATTTTTTTAATCGGTAATTTATTAAAATATTAAATAATTGACATCTATTCTGTCATTCGATTTGTTTTAATTATTGTCACATCCATCTTTTCTATTTCATGAATTTTCGAGTCTGCCAATGGTAATAGTGCAATTTAGTGACGTCTTCTAGTAAATTAACCCTTAAATGGAAAAAGTAAATGGTCTACTTTTTTGTGCATAATGAAATTAATTGTATTCGAAAGAAATTTGGAAATTAAAAATAAATTAAAACAACTAAAAATCGCATAATTAACGCTCTCTTGGTCGCTTGGTTATTATTATATTAGTCATGTTCAGATAGATATTTGATTTTGGAAAAAACTGGATTTACTAAAATAAGTACACTATTTTAATTGTACTTTAAAATTTGCCTAGTGGTTCAAGGTTTATTTGCAAATACCACAATTTTGGGTTCAATTTTAAGGTGCCCTAAGACATGTATCCGATTTTGTTTCTAGTAGTTTTGCTTTACTATGATTAAATCTTTGTGCTTCGATTGTTGAAAATTAGGTTTCATCAAACCTTGCTTGTAATTTTCTTGTAATTTTTCAAATAGGATTATTTCAAAAACAGTTGCTCCTAACGACTTCAACAAGGTATACATTTTTATACAGATAAAAAAATAGGAGAATCGACTGCTTCAATAGTCAGATGGATACTTAAGCCGCAAAAAAGTTATGTCGTTCAAAAGAAGCATGATGTGCCATAAATGGCGTCCTCTACTAATGACGTCAAAATTAGAAACACATTTGAATTTCTCGCCCCCAAAAACCCCCAAGCTCCAAATTGTAAGCAAATATTTGGATTTTTTAAAAAGTTATTTATTTACAAATATTTTGTCGTCAGGAATCTACTCTATGTTGCATTTATTCCCCGGACATCCTGTATATGGTTTTAATTGTTGGAAAACATGAATCGAAAAAGAAAGTATTTCAGGTTTGTCAACGGAAATATGATACATCGGGCCTCAATGTCAAAGGTGCATTGTAAAAGTTGTAAACAATCGCCCAGTCTATCAATACCTGGTATAATTAATCAGTTTAATTAACATGCGTGTTTTTCTTGTAAACTGATCTGTGTCATAACATAACAACTAAAATAATGTTTTTAATCTTAATTTATTAACACTTTTGTGTCACATAAGCTTAAAAATTGAAAAACAAAACGTTTAAGCCCGCTTTACATTAACAATTTCTTTGTCAATTAATTGATCAAGTGGCTTCGTCAAGTCAATTGACAAATGTAATACTAAAACGTGGACGTCAAATAAATTGATGAAGAACTTCGTCAAGTTATTGACGACTTAAAAATTTTTCGTCAATTTTTACTTCAATTCACGAATACCAACCTAAAATAAATATAAATATTTAACCAGTAACCGAGCAGCAGCAATAATAAATGCAATGGAAGCTTTTTTAAACTGTTTCTTACATTTTTTTTGCCTTTAAATATAATTAGTAAAGTTACTTTTGTTTTTTAACAGTTTTTGTTTCGTATACAAATAATGGGAAAGATATAACGTCAAAGGGTTAAAATTACTTTTAGGTTGGTACGGATGACATCTGACAGCAAAATTGACAAAGCCCTGAACATGTGTAAAACCAAAGTGCGTCCTTGAAGAAATTGATGAACTAATTCATCATTTTCTTCGACAATAAATTGTTAGTGTAATGCCCGCTTTAGAGAGCCCAATTTTTTGTTTCATTAATGCATACTTTGACATACAAATTCAGGATACAAGTTGAAAACAAAGTAGATACAAAGTACTTCGTAAAGTAAACAAGTACTCTGTTATAAGTGATTTTAATGGTGTTAAGTAAGTATGATAAAAGGAACAATAGCTACTTACAATACACATTATTGTATTAACATGTTCTATCAATTGAATAAGTTGCCTTCGAATGCCTTCAGTTGGAAAATTTGGGCTCGGACTTTAAACTTGTCCAGTGACTTTGCCGGTTTCATTCGCTTCTCATTACAGCATTCTTTTTCTTTTTTGTTTTGTAAGGCAGTAGTTTAAACACCTGAAACGCTTCTAAAGAATTGTTCTCACACCTTTCATCTCGTGTCTATTTAAAATTGTCTAAATTACCTAAATGTATGTTTGTATTGCTTCAGATTTATTAAACATGTATAGTTTATTTATGAGTGAGATGCTGAAACTACATGTGCGGTATTTACGTTGTTCGAATTCAGCGAATGTGCCAAATGTTTGTATAGGTCAGACCAAATGTTTTCAATATATCTCCGTTTATATTTGGAAAAATTTAGTTATGTATGTAAATCTCTTTAAATTATAAAATATACATATACCCCTATATAATTTTATTTTTTAAAATATTTTTTTTAGTTAGGCTTATATAAATAATAAATATGTGTGTATACAAGGTGAATAGGTACTTAACAGGAAAATTTTTTTGCATGTACATACAGGAGACTTAGAAATGCAGTTTTCTAAATTAAAAATCAAAAAGGGCAGTTCAAAAATAATTTAAAAATACACTTCTGGATGGTACTGGAAACTGGTCCGCTGTAAAACCTGACCTTGAGTAAGGCAAAGCAATCAATGGACGATCCGCAGAATGTAATGAAAAATGAACGAACAAAGAATTTCCCAAGGAAAGAAATAAATACAATTTTATAACACCTATTTTATATCAGCAAATTCAACTGCTTTTACCGCTATTGTTATTATTAATTAATAAAATAATCTGATAACTAAAGTTAAAACAACTGTTCAAAATTTTATCCACCGACGTGTAAACATATTTAGAGCTGTTTCTACGAATTCACGCAAATGTTTCTGGTTCATATCCTTTTGAACTCGGTAAGTTATTGGCAGCAGCTACGATACGTTCACGAAAATCATCACTAGTATTCACATCGGTACAAAACACTTTATTTTTTAAATATTCCCACAAGAAGAAGTTCAAAGATTTAAATCAGGAGATCGTGTCGGCTATTGTACCGGTTCTCCATCGCAAAAATGAGGGGAAGCGCCAATCATGCAAGAACCACAATTGGAGTCGGACAACTAAGGAAACATTTTCCAGAAGTCCAGGCAGATCATTTCGAAGGAACTCGAGATACTGAACCCCATCCATTTGATTTGGTAATATGAATGGTCCAATCAAGCGATCATCGACAATCCCTACCCAAACATTTAAGAAAAATCATTTTTGGAAATGATCCCGTTGAATCGTGTGCGGATTTTGAAAATGTCAAACATGAATATTATAAATGTTATACATCCCATTCGGTGTAAAAATAGCTTCGTCTGTAACTAACACATTATATTGTATAGTCCATTGAAAAGTTACATTTGGGGCTGCATTTTTTAGAGGACGCAATTTTATGGTTTAGATGTGAGGGGGGGGGTCAAAAAAAGCTTAACTTGAAGTTTGTGTGGTCACAACCTACAACAAAAAGTTACTAGACTAAAATTGTAGAGGATTCAATTTGCAATAAAAAATGTTTTTTAAAAGAATTTGTATGACCAATAGTTTACCTGATAAATGCTAAAAACAATTTAACCCCCTTTTCCAAGATGGCGGCCGAAGTTGGAGGGTTGTGACCCCACAAACTTCAAGTTAAGCTTTTTGACCCCCCCTCATATCTAAAGAATAAAATTGCGTCCTCTAAAAAATGCAACCCCAAATGTAACTTTTCAATGGACTAAGTCAATTGTTGATTAAAATCCGATATAAATATACATTGTATTATACCCACTGAAAAATAAATGAGAATAACATTTTTCTTATACAGATAAAAGTCCACCACTTCCTTTATATATATACATAAACATGTAAATAAATATATTATCTGCGGTTTAAATTAAAAATACTATGATGATGTATAATTGTTTAAATAATTTGGAAAAACGATATAGGTTTTGCATAGAAAGAAAAGAAATGAGAAACTTTATTCTTTGAATTGCTCCATAAAATGAATTTAAATATAGTTTTGCAGGCAAAAATAATGTAACATTTCAATGGACTAATAGATAAAAGCATTGTCCTTTGTTTTTTTTTGTGGTAATCCTATAATAATTATCGTTTTATAAACTTGTTTTGCTTAAATATAAATAAAGTTTGTACACATTCTCGGGAAACACCCTGTACGATAAGTCAAAATGTTTACTCGTCCAGAAACTTGAAACAGATTTATTCAATGCATTACATGATATTTCATGAAAATTTAACTTGGAACATATTAAAGATTTGTTGAGTTTTGCACTTTGCAGCCACTGCCAAATCTCTGTGCAGGATATAATTCTTTTAACTGTTGCGTTTATTAAACTAACTTGTTAACTCTTTATAATGTGTTTAGTCATAAAATAAATTACTTGGCTAAAGATAGTCTTGAATTACATAAATTCACGCCCATAGCCTCGTCGATATTAAAAAATCGTCTAAATAAAGTTACATTTTGCCGAGTTATAGTATTAAACAGCTTTGTGGGATTTTGATTAATTGTATGTAATTAGATACTGATTAAATTAATCACGTTACAAGCAAATTCCAATTTTATGACAAACTTTTCATTTCAGAACAAACGCTATAATAAATTAACCCAATCAGTGAATAATTGCTTGAAAATTAATAAATGTGAAGATTATTCTGGATCTATCAGGCATTACTTAATGCACATTTATCTTCTTTTATTGTTTTGACTTTTTCCATTGACTGATTAAAAGTAACCCAAATATACAAAGCGCATATTATGCGTTTTCTGAAATATTTTCATATATTCTTTAAAAAATAGCATATTGTGCATAAAATAAAATCTATGGAATTGCAAAAATTATAGATGTTTGGCAGGAATTTTTATTCTATAATATTATATATGGTTTATATATTTTATGGTCGAGCAATAAAGGGTCAGGGATTATTGTCTCAGAGATTTATTAGCCTTATTCGCAGAACAGTTGGTAATGTCAGATGCACGCGCAATGTATTTTTTTAATAGTGTTTTGAAAAGTTGTACTAAATGGAGGAACTAGTATCTAGTTGATCGGGAAAAAATACATAATAATTCTTGAGCTAACTGTTCATTTATTGTCAAATTTAAATCATTTCTTGTCATTATTATAAATTTTAACTGTAACTTTTTTACAGTTGGTGAAAATCCTGCGCATGTATTTGATGAAGTAGAAGGTCGGGTTTGAATAATTTCAATCGATCTCTCTTTGACCCAATATTTTTGAGGTTACTTGAAGTTTTTGTTGAACGGAATCCTCTATAGCTTTCTGCAACGTTCATTATTTTCCATCCATCCACCATGTCTTTTAAGAGTGGTGATGTCTGGTCCTGCATCAGCCAGTATCGTAGCAGACGTTCTCCGGAAACAATCGTTTCAACTATATCAACATTCTTGATTCACATTTTCAAAATTCACATTTTTTTTTTTTTAAATTATGATAATTATAGTTATATTAGTTTTTAGGCTTTCACGAAATTAATTAGTGGAATTACAGGGCGTCAAAAATTTTTTATGAATTTCTTGTATTAACTTTTTTCGTAGTCTACCGATTTTCTAATTTTGTACACATATCACTAGTGTTCTTTTGTATCCATGTTCTTAATTTGATGCATATCCTCCAACACCAAAGGGCGTAAACTGTACTTCGCCTTCAAATAATAACTTTTTTAAAACAAATTTTTTTGTATGAACACTTTTATATATTTTGAAAGAACCTAATTAAAGATCGTCAGAAGATCTTCTTCCACAGATAAATTAGTTACAAAAAAATTTATATGCGACATTTCTTACTTTTGGTAGGTTTTGGACCCGTGGTTAATCCGGCCCTGATAAAACGGCGAGCGTATCGATTACTTCAGTGTTTTAAAACCAGCTTGAACACCAGATGAAGGGTCCCAAAGGAATTTGTTTATTATTGCAAACATCTGCAACGAATGAATAATAATTACACTCCTTCAAAATATTATCCATTCAACTTTCCGCGAATTTTCAAAGGAAGCAGGTGGATCGTTTCCACTTAATTTTATGCATAAACAAGGTGCAGTACAATGCCATTAAAACTGAAATAAATGGAAGTAATAAATTATGGCACTATCCAAGAGTAATTTAACGCTTAACTGCCATTTTATTGTAAACACCATCAATCGAGTGCATTTCGAATAGACAACCTTGTCCTTGGACGAAATGTAGAATGAACAGCGTTATTTTACAAGGTGTTTATTGATTAAGCAGCCATTTGGTTGTAACGTTGATATCTTAGCTAGGTAATCAGCACATCAGAATCCGCATAGCTTGAAGCGACTTTGATATTTCATAGAGTAAAAAATATAATGAATTTCCATTCAGAAGCTAATAGACGATACAATCCAAAGGTATTATTTTTTCTCATTTTGTGTCGACAGTTTTGCACATAATATTTTCCAACAATATTTTGTTTCTTCAAATTCAAATGAAAGCAAATAGTGACCATTATTGTATATACAGTGTGGATACGAGTTATGGAATAAAATTCATGATTTATCAACTATAAAATTTTGGGAAAATCCTCGGACAAGTCTTTAATTTTAATTTCGCATTTTTTGATATGTTTGTCTATCCAGGTAGATGATATGAAGATAATTTTTTTTAGTACATTTTTATGGCATCTAAAAGAGTGTCACCTGAGCTTTTCAAAAATATATTAGATATATCTTTTACGGTTTTCGAAATATTACATGTTCATTCTTCATATGAAACATCATATCAAGAAGAGCTGTATTACAGTTTGCAATTCTTGTAGCTAGATCTTGCACCTGCAATACCTTTCTTAAAATTTTAACCTGCAGTTTGTTTTACAGTCAATTTGCAATTGCCATAGAAGTCATACCAACACTTCAACCCGAATACACACTAAAAACTAAACTGTTTATCCAAATTTGACAAGTAACGATAACATATAAAATAAAGGTTTTAGTTAATATATTTTTTTTTTAATAAAAATCTTTTCTGATAGCCAAGCAGCTTTAAAAGCACTTGGATCTTACCAGTGTAATTCAAGAATGGTATGGAAGTGTCAAATGGCTCTGGAGCGGTACAAGCAACAGAGTAACCCTGGTTTGGATACCTGGCCATGCGGGTACCCAGGAAAACGAGGCAGCGGACTCGTTAGCAAGGCGGGGTGCCTCTTCCGGCTTTATAGGTCCGGAACCGACTGTTGGCTTAGCTTCGGCTACTGCTCGTCCTGGGCGGAGGAAAAAGTATGGGAGTACTGGCGAGATTTGCCAAGATTAGCTCACTCGATCACTTGAATGCGTTCATAGGGGGCACATCGACAAAGAGAGCTAAAAATTTGCTTGAGTTAAATAGGCTTGATCTAAAGATTCTGATTGGCCTATGTACTGGGCACTGCCGGTTAAGGAGTCACATGCACAAGTTGGTTGAGGAGGCCGAGTGCCGGTTGTGTTTGGAAAGTGACGAATCGGCAGAACACGTATTATTTCACTGTCCGACTGGAGAACGGACCAGATTTTCTATATTTGGCAAAGTGCATCTCTTGCCAGAAGATCTCGACAGAATCTCACCCAACAAGGTTATTGGCTTCATAAAGAGGCTAAACCTGTTGGGTGAAGTGTAATAAGTAATCTGAGCCACAATAGACCACAGGGTCGCAGTGGAGGGCCAGCTTTTGGCCCATTCACTTAGAGAACTTAACTTAATATATTTTGCAAATTCAACAATCAAATAATAATGAAGTAGAAGCGAAAGAAGGTAATTTGAGATAGTTCAGCCTAGGGTTTTGCGTATGATAGTAACCATACCTATCATTAAATTATTCCCCAGAATTACTGCAATAAAAATCGAGCAAGACCTATATTTCGAAAGTGCAAGTCTTTCAGATAAGTGGTATCCACACTGTATATAAACCGATTGCCGATTTTAAGTGACTTTGTTGCCAAAACATAAAGTTCATTGGCACCCATCTGAAATACTAAATTATTAATTATTTGAACCGTTATATAACTCAATGTTATTTCTATATGGGTAACAAAATAATTATCATTTGAAATCCATCAATAATTTTAAAATTAATAATTGATTAAACTGAGAATGGTTGATAGATGCGTTATTGTTTGAATATGATATGGAAAAAAAATAATAGTAAATTGAAGCCAATTTTTAATTCCTATACATCAGTGGAATAAAGTTGTGTATCATTTTATATGATTTTTAATACCTAGTATTAGAAGGTTGATCGTAAGTCGAAGATGCATCTCTGATAAATCTTTTATCGTTTCAACCATCTTTTTTACAATTACAATACCGTATCGAATTTATAATCTTCATGTCAAGGTTAATTGTTTAATTAACAACATAACAACTTTTTGCGACTATTGCAAGGTTGAATTGTAGATTTATCTTTGAAATTGACCAGTAGGGGTAGGCATTCCGAAGTTGTTTCGACATGCTTCTACATGGCTGATAATTGATTAGATTAGATTTTAATTTTGTGAATATTATAAGGAACATGAGATTCATTTTGTACCATACAATTGTCACGTATAATTAATATAGGTGATTCATCTTCAAGGTTTACGTTTTATTCGGATTTCATAAACGACACTGCATTTTCGCTATTTAATACCGACTTACAGGACATAATGGTGTTGAGAAAAAAATGCATTTGGGGTTTATGCAGGATGTTCTACAAGCTCTATGTCAAACTCTGACAGATGGTAGCTCATCACTCGACGAATAAGAGTAAGTAAGTAACCAGCGACAAAATTCTAATCGTTGAGAAGCATCTCCAGCATGTAACGGTTGTACATTTTAGCGATAAAACAGATGCAACATTTCTCTGTTCAATACACGCCATACAAAATTCGGTGATAAATAATGAACATTAGTTGCTATACGCAGAACACTAATTAAAGAGTTGTCAATGGCAGCATATATTATATCTTCTTCATTTTACACATTCACTTCAGTAGGACGAATGCCGTTTTTTGGAGATGGGTTACCTTTTTCTCGAAGTCTACGAAATGATGCACTAGACTGTATGGGCACTGGGCAGGTTGATGTCTATTTGGGTATCTTCGTCGGTATTCTCGGGCTGCTTGTCTGGCGTTCTCATACACAGACATATTTCAATTGCAACTAAATGCATTTTTTATTTAGTACTTTAAGCTGTGTCAAATAAATAAACAAAATAAGAAATTTAGATGGAAATATTGTCTTCTTTTAAGTAGTCAATTCTTTGTCCAACGTAATATTTTCTTATTAGTCTTATTGCAATAGCAACAAATCTGGTAATTGTGCGGGCCATCCCTCTGCTCCATTCTTGAGATGTTTCGTTTAAAATGTGTCTCGCAGGAACTACATAATGTGGAGAAGCCTCGTTGAAGAATTCTTGGTCTTGTCAAGACAAGATTTGAAAACTCGAATTGCAAGACATGACAAGATTTTAAAAAAGTCTTGCGTGACAAGAAATTTGCGAGACTTGCAAGACAATACAAGGTATGATCTTGCCAGATCGAGCAAGAACAAGACTTTTTAAAATTTTGTAATATTTTTTGTCTCAGCTAAAACTAATCCAAATACATTTCTCAGGTTAAATTTCCAACTAAAAAATAGCCCGACAGTGCGATCTCAAAAAAAACCTGCCCAAATGTTAAGTTGTCTGTGTGCCGGTTAGATATATACCTCACACGAAATATTATTGGATTCTTGTCCGACCAATAACGGCAGTTATAACGGTTGACTTCCAATTGTAGGAAAAAGAACACTCGTCAGAGAAGCAAATATTAAATATTGGCATTGCCAATTACTCGTTGACTGATGAGTTCACAAAATTCTAAACATCCTTTGCTACATTTTTACCCAAGTGACTACATTCCGTAGGTAATAATTTATGAACATTAATATTTCTCGTACTGATAATACAAATTAAAAACTAGATAGCATTGAATGTCGTTTAAAATGATATGTCACAGAATACCTACCACTTTCCATTTAAAAATTTAAGGGTGAAGGTTATCCTCACTTAGGGGTAGAGAACTTAACATTTGGGCAGGTGTTTTTGAGATCGCACTGTTGGTCCACACATATTTCCAAAATTACAAAAAAGCTAATCAAAGATCCTACATACTTTTTAAAGCATTTGAAAATCCTAGCCCCAGATTGTTCTCCCTTCTATTTAAATCCTACGTAAGGCCTGTAGTGGAGTATGCTGATATCATATGGTCACCTCGATTGATTAGAGACATTAACCTACTAGAAAATGTTCAACGCAAATGTAGTAGACAAGTAACTACTCTGAGGAAACATACTTATCATGAGAGGCTGCAAATCCTAAATCTCCCACTGCTTTCCGAACGCAGATTTAGAGGCGATATGATTTTCACTTACAAGCTGTTACATAATTTTTTCAATCAAGACGTTGGTGCGTTACTGACATTAAACACAGATGACCGCTTACGTGGCAACCAGTTGAAACTACGCAAGGAAAACTTCAAGACATCCATAAGACAGAGTTTTTATTCATAGTGTTTAACCGATGGACTGAACTACCTAGTGATGTTGTAACTTCTGGAAGTGTTAACAGTTTTAAGCATAAATATGACACATTTAAAAAAGAATGAACTGATATGATGTTTCAATTGTAGTGTTGTTTAATAGATATCATGCCTACTTTTAATGTTTCAATTTGTTAAATATTATAATTGCCTTTGTAATTTGAACATAATAGGTTTTATTTAGCCTCTGCTCATCTCTTTAGTTTAATAATAATAATAATAATGAAGTACATTCTCAATAATTTGCATCAAAACGAAAAAACCGGGAAAGTTTTTGTAGCGGTTTATTTTAAATATGTAACTATTATACGGTTTACAAATTTTTGGTCTTTTATGAGAATTTAATGGTACGTTTTGTAGTATATAAACTGAATTTTAATGGTGTATTTTTTAAAATTTTATGTGTAGCGCTTAAAAATAGATGTACAATAAAAAGATTATTAACAGTGTTCACATAAATAACGCTGAGAAACATCAATAAAATGTGTAAACAGCCATAAAAATATTGTCAAATATTTCGTATCGTAAAATATCACGACCGAATACATGTTATCTGTAGAAATCAAATGAGGGTATAATTTTTTATACTTGAGGTTTCAGGGACAATCCCGATGTTGATTTTAAGATATTTACGAATCTTCTAGAACGACCAGGGGGGAAAACTTATCACCTGCTTATCTAGCTTTGCTCGTCCATGATTATTGAATCACTCAGTTAATCATTATCCATGTTTGCTCTTTTTTGCATCACGAATGTGAGTCATGTAGGAATAAAAGTTCTGAACTTTGTATCGTTATTAACTAGTTTATTGTTTATTATTTTTCTTTCACGATATTCAGCTCGATACTTAATATTAGTGTTTGTCATAATAATATATGTATAGATGAAATAATCAACGCACTTGCAACTGTTTTTTTTTTGTTATTATCTTTTGCACCTACTTGTGTGAAATAAGTCTACAAAGAAACTAGTCATTAATAATTATCTAATATAAAAAAATATCTAGATGCATTATTTTAACACAAATTACATAGATCAAACTTAAACAAGTAAAAGAGTATTATACTGACATAGGTCTTAAACCGTTTGTTTCATATTAAAACCTATAACATACAGGGTGTTACAAAATAGTACGTCAAGCCGTTAACCATATATATTTTTTGGACTAAAATGCCGCTTTTCATTTTGGAGCTCCATTTTCAAACTACAGGGTATCAAAAAATTTTTATAATGATTTTTATTGATAGCTCCAGTGATTTGAGAGATATTTGTTTGAAATTTGGCACATATTTTTACCTCAACCTATTGGATTTTAATTTCTCGGGTTTTATGAAAAATTTTTTCCAATTCTAACTGAAAAACAGTTAAGGGAATAAATTATACAAGGTGGAGAGCACTTTAGGCTGAAATCACATATTTTTCAAAATATTCGTTACTCTTCATTAAAAGAGCCCCAAGTAAAAGTGCAGGTGGTATCCATATTTAATTGAGATCAATTTTTGTCTATTTTGCTGATTGTTAGTTGTGCCGTTTTGTTTATTTCAATTTACTGAATAAAAAGTAAATACATAATCATTCAATACTTAGGAGATATTTAATTTGTGCTAAACGTAACTCATCCTAAAAAGTTATCTTGTAAACGGAGCCTCAAATCAAAATTTGTAACTATAACTCAAAAAAGGAAGTTCTTGGATTCTACAGTCGCTCTTTTCTCCATTCATGATTTGATTTTTTAGACCAAAATTACACAGAAAATGTGCCAACTTAAGATAAAAATATGCCAAATTTCAAACAAATATCTCTACAATCATCGGAGCTATCAATAAAAATACTTTTTAAAATTATCATTTTGATACTGTCTTTTGAAAATGGAGCGAAATGAAAAGTGGCACAAGAAATGTCCCATTATTTTAGTCCAAAAATTATGTGGTTTTAACCTACTAATTTGTAACATCCTGTATATTTTCTTGTTTATTTACATCTAGTTATTTTTATTACATTTTTTAAAATATTTTTTTGGAAAATTCTGTATTAAGGAGTTGCTGATGTTGGAATTTTTTTTCAGACAGCAGCAGAAAAGGCAGTGTCATTCGACAACGGCTTGGACGGTTCGATAGCGGAGGACTGCTTCTTCGCCATGAGAGCCTACAGTCAGGGATACAGCTTCAACTTCATAGAAGGCGAGATGTGGGAGAAGTCCCCCTTCACCTTATGGGACTTTATGCAACAGCGGAAACGATGGATCCAAGGCATCTTACTCGTCGTCCACTCCAAAGCAATACCGCTCAAGAACAAACTCTTGCTGGCTTGCTCGTGTTACTCGTGGCTGACGCTGCCACTCTCCGTCTCAAACTTGTGTCTAGCCTCCAAATTTCCAATACCCTGCCCGCCTATGATAGATTTCCTCTGCGCTTTCATAGGGGCGGTGAATATTTACATGTTCGTCTTTGGTGTGATAAAGTCGTTTACCGTATACAGGTTTGGACTCCTCAGGTTTTCACTGTGTGTGATTGGTGCAGTATTAGTAATTCCCTTTAATTTAATTATCGAAAACGTGGCTGTTGTATGGGGTATTTTTGGTAAGAAACATAAGTTTTATGTTGTCAACAAGAACACTGGACCTGCGATAACTGTATAATGTTATCGGTTTGCCATTGTCCGTTTTTGTAACTCGCAAGAGAATGATCTCCGTTTATTTAACACTACGGTTATACCAAAAATTGGGTCAGTTCTTTAGGAAAATTTAGGTAACCTCTTGATTCTGAAAGTAAATGCATCTTTTCCCTGTTAATGCCTACAAAGGCCAAATCTAACCATGACAAGTTTGTCAAAATTTGCAGTATATCAACACCACTTTAAGAGTAAAAGACTAGATGAAAAAGTACTGGACAGAAGCTATAATTTATCAATGTATTACTTAATGTGAGACAAGTCAGTGAAAAATCTGAAAAGTTTCAACATTCCAAACAAAAAATACATTAAGATCCTATAATTTAATCAATTTGATGTAACGTTTATGAAACAAGAACCTTATAACTCAAAGATTTTTTATGTAGTTTATATTGAAGTTTGAATGGAGATACAAAAGTTAGTAAAATATTTATGTTTAAATGATTTTTCTATTTAACCCTGAACTCAATAGTTAAAACTTAATTTTATTGTTGCTATTATGAAAGATGAGGCATTACATCAAAAAGCTTTAAATAGTACAAATTATAAGATGAAATATTTTTTTAAAATATACATTTCCGTAGTTAACTATATTTTTTTTTAGTAAAAGAAATTTTCAGTTCTGACTTGAAATTTTCATTTTTCTTTACATTTTTATGTGAAAGGGTAAATGTAACATACATTCTGATTTTTTCGTGCCTGCTTCCAGCGCAGGCAACACAACTGATGGAAAAGGTATCTGATATTAATTTCGCTGTATATTTTAAATATAATCTATATATTTATTTATGTATTCTTATTTAACTTTTTTATTTGTCATTTAATATATTATTAAAGTGTACCTGTTAAATACAGTCGATTTTATTTTGAGTTTAGTTCCTAGAAAACCACATTTCTTTACACTTGCTAAAAAAATTCAAATCCGATAATTAAATTAACAACAGAAAAATTATAACTTCTATGGTTGGTTAAAATTTAAAAAATTTGAAAATCGTATTGCATATAAAGATGCAATGGAATGTGAATGGGTTTTAAATACCGTTAATTTATTTAAAAAGTGTATAAACAAATATATTAGGAAGAAATTAGAAGCCATACTTTAATATTGTTAAAATAAAAGTAGTATTATTACTTTTTGTAAAGAGTGTTAGTGCTTTAAAAAAAATTATATCACTATATCAACCTTTTCATAATTTTTTTGAAAAATTTCACACTTAGTTCTATAACTTATTCAAAGAAAATGGCAAAAGTTACTGAAGTATTTTTTTGGTATTGAAAAAATACCGATACTCTGAAACTTTTTCGAGGGTTCAGAATAATAACTTTTTAAGGTTTTTCTGGTGATATAATTGTAAACGTTTGTTGTCCATTCCTCTTCAATAGTAAAGGCGTTATGAACTCATGCTCAAAATTATGCCTTTATCCATATGGTGAAACTAGCAGGTCCTAGTAGGGGATAAGCACAAGTAAATTATACTCTTATGATTTGCAATTACAGGCATCGATAGTAAATAGAAGACACCTCCGCTATTTGGTGTCCACTTCACTAAAAATGCACCGAACCCCTGTAATTGCAAAATATTAATGTATTTAAAAAGTACTAGGTACAAATGTTGTCATTATTATTTATTTTTTATTATATATTTTAGTGAATAAAATTTTAAATTGAAAGTTGTATATAGTAGTAGTAAGACGTTAAATGTACTTTCAAAATATAAAAATGATACGTTTTATCCACTGTCTGTTTTTATATGTAAACGTGCACATAACATTTCTATCAAATATGTTTAGAGGTTTAAGATCCTTCAGTTATTTCCATACATTAAAGTTCCGCAAAGAAAACAAAGAGGTCCAATTTATTACAATGTTAATTAAGAAATACAAATGGTATATTTTACGTGAAAGCATCCTGGTTTTAAGACTCTCCTGCATTAAATTATGCGAGAGAGGTTAAGAAACAATATGGAGTAAATTGGCAATGAGGTTTTTATTTTTAAAAATTTTTGTTTAAGGAATGCTTTCAGTTGTGTAAGTAAAATTCTTTTATGAACAAATATTTTCCCGAGTTATCAAAACTTGTTTTTTTTTTTTTTTTTTTTTTTTTATATACAATCGCTTCATATATACAGGGTACTATAGTTAGGAGTGTGCGTAAAGAAAAACATATTTCTTCTATTTGTATAATATTTAACTTGAATGTGATTATTTCTATTTGAGACAAGACGTCACAGCTTAATTTTTTCACTTTTTAAATACAGTAAAGCTCGGTTATAATGTACCGGCGGGAACTTAAAAAATCGGTACGTTGCATCAGAAGTACGTTTTATAAAAATATATTAAATTTTTAAAATTTTTATTAATTCTTAACAAAAAGCAGCAACAGAAGAAGGCCCTAAAATAATGCCGGGACTGGTTTATTCAGTACGTTATAACCATAAGTACGTAATAAGCGTGTACGTTGTAACCGAGCTTTACTGTATATTGTTTAAAAATGATTGGAATAATTCTATTAAACATAATAATGGTGGAAAATAGTTTTACTTACAAACTGAATGTCTTAGTAAGAATTTTTAATTTTGATATACCTACTACACTAGAAGAAATTTTGGTTTAGTGTTAGTACAAAAAAAATTAATATTTAAATAGGAAGAGGTATTTGTAAAATTGACAAGCTTCTGTTGTTTTCTTGCTATTTGGTATTATATAATTTGTAGGTCTATACAGGGTATCTCAGGAAATAATGGTTCATAAACCAACACCTGAAGGACATTAAAATTAAATTTGATTTTCAATATTTTGCAACAATTAGCATAAATTTTGGGAATCGGGCATATTTGTGGTGAAATCAAATCATAGTTTTGCTCATAAACCCATAAATGTATTAGTTATTAAGTTATATCTTCGTATATGTATATGCTTGCACAAATATTTAGATTGTTACTTGTAAAGCATACATGTGCATTGTGCATAGGAACAGGACAATAAAAATCAGAGTTTGATAAGTCAAGCAGTTAAAAAGTTATGATGTAAACAAGTAAAAAACCATACATGGGGCGTTCTATAAATACCATCAGAGCTATAATCAGATTTGAATTCATCACTTCTAAAAATTCTGTTTCCAAAATTTGTGAGTATTTAACACTGTACCTTTTTATATCAACTTTTACACAAGGCTAAGTTTGTTTAAATCATTTTTATGTACGTAATCTGCTTGATGTACCATTATTTTAAGGACACCCTGTAGAATGTTAAAATTATTATAACGTTAGATATATTTTAATATATTCCAAAGATACTTAAGTTGTAAAACTTAGAATTTGTATGTGCAGTTAGTATTAAAAATGTATCCCATTTCTTTATCTGTAGAAAAATATTTGTGTTTCATTTTAAAATCTGTGTATGGAATGCTACTATCTAAGTGCAAATATACTTAACAATAATGATATCAACAGAATTGTAAATACAGACTTATGGGGTTATTCTCTTAAGTTATAACAGGAGGAACTTCTTTAAATTAAATAATTCTATAAGGAAAAATTGTAAACATTTTGTATTTATTTCACAATGCTATCTATGCTTTTAAATAAGGAAATATATTGACTGCATATTTTTCATACAAATTTTACAAGATTTAATCGTGTAACTAGTCATTTTGTTACTACATGCATACTTATTTGTAAAATTTCAACTGTAAATAATTTTCAATTAATACTGTAAAATGTGAGTGCGTCTTTTTGTGATTCAGTAATGTTTAGAAAATAGGAACTTTTTTAATGATTTTGTCCGTTGTCAATGAATATGAATAAAACATTTTTTAAAGGCAAATAAAAATGCACTGCTTTATACAAGTCTATTAATGTCCCCCACACCACATGACAATACACAATAGTTACCTACACATTTTTTTAAGGGACATGTTTTTCCTTTGATCAACAAAATTTTTCATTTGAAAAAGTATCTGAAAAATGATTTAAAATGGATTTTAATAATGTTGAATACAATTTTCTCAAATATTAATAATAAGGAAAAAAATTGTGTTATCTAAAAGAAAAGTGGCTTTTTCTCAGTTCAAAATATAACTGATTTATTATAATTTTATTAAACGAAAATGTTCCAATAATAAATATTTATTTTCAAGTTTTAGTGTAATACTTAAAAATACCTAAATATTTTACAGTAAATAAAGATTAAAAATTTTAGGATAAGCATTTCCCTAATTTATATAAACGAGGGTAAGTATTATTATATGACAGTAGTCCGTGCTCAAATAATATTGCTAAAAAATACCTATTTAAATTATTTTGTCCACGACTATATTATAATGTAAACATTATTCGTGTTTTTCTTTATAATGAAGTTGCACTATTACAGTAGTGTATAATCCAGTGGCGGCTGGTGAAATTTCAGGTATGTCATATCTTAATAACCAGACATGGGACCCAAGCCAAACTTTAGTATATATATATACTGTGGCTATATAGAGAACTTCAGTAGAAGGAGAACGATTTTGCAGTTTGCGAAAAAAAGTTGAAAAAAACATGGGCCTCACCTAAGATTTCCAAATTGGCTTGTTTAAATTTCGAGAAACATTTTTTTTCATAAACTAAACGTAATTCTACCAAGAGGTTTCACAATTTATTTAAAAAATTTAATTTTTGTTAAAGTTACAGCAGTTTGAAAATTAATATTGTATTTGTGATACATTATAAAAATTTCAAAATGCTATAAATTCTAGAAATATAGTTATTTTTTAATAAAACTTGAAACCTATCCCTAAAATTACATCTAGTTTAAGGAAAAAAAATGTTTCTCAAAATTTAAAGAAGCCATTTTGAATATTTGAGGTGAGGCTCACGTTTTTTTCAACTTTTTTCGCAAACTGTAAAATCTTTCTTCTACCAAAGTTCTCTATATGCCCACAGTACATATACCCTAAAGTTTGGTTTGGGTCCCATGTCTGGTTATTGAGATATGGCATACCTGAAATCTCACCAGCCGCCACTGGTATAATCATTGTTCACTTGTAATTAATGATTATCCATACTTCTGTCACAAAATTTAATTTCTTCAGTGTGACAGTATGGACTAACAAAAAAAAAAGCAATTGAAGCCGAACTTCCTGTGTGAAAGTCAAACACTATACCAGTTAAAGCAATATTATAATTTTTCCGAATGATGGTAGAAGTTCACTAATTAGTTTTATTTGCGTTTTTATCAAGTGAACCACAAATTTCAAATCTGAAAGTAGTGTTGCTGTATAATTTTCTCTGTTAAAGTTTGCTAAAATATTGTTAATATCCGTAGACAGCTTGCATATAATGGTTGCAATTCACTCAGACTTACCCTTGTGAATTACAGCATTGTCTGCTAAATCGCGTCGCCTTTGTAATACTTGTCTGTCGAATTGCCCGAATTACAATTTAGAATTCTGTAATGTGCTGTAGTATGGCGACACATATTTGGAAACATACAGATGAGGCCATAAATGTCAGAATTTGACATTTGATATTGAGACTGTAATAGCTTATCTTTTAATTAGGTTTGCAAAAATTTATATATATGGCACCGATACGATTTCAATACTTCACACAAAGCTTTTTTCATAAAACTGGGTACATACATACACGTATTAATAATAGGCTGCCACTGTCACCATAAAAACACAATACTTATTATTTTCGGTTGTATCTATTTATAAATTTAAAAATGATACGTAAACAGAAACATAAACCTTAACAGATATTTGATATTTGTCATAATTTCTATGAAACAATTGATGACTATGTCCGACAACGTCATTTGTGCTGTAGTGTGCTGCCATGCACGGTGAGTCACTGCAGATGACAATCGAACAGACTAGAAAAAGCACGGCTGCTGCGATTTAGCCGACGATGATTACAACCATCATTATATGCTCATTGAATAATATACTATTTATTAGTTAGGTACTATTATGTGAAATTTGTTAATGACTGGGTGTCTACAGGAAGAAAACTTGAATACTTCTAACAGTTGACGTTTTTCTAGCAAGACTTTAGACTGTGTACAAAAGTGCTAGAAGCGGTTGCAGCAGGACAGTGGCCTGTATGTTCTATTATTAAACATTTTTTTAGGCGTTCAGAAAGTGTCGAAATGTTGCTGGGAGTGACATTAATTAAAAAGTAATAGAAATAAAATACTTATTGTAAATCTTTAAGGTAATTCTACAAAATTGCTCAAAATAATTTCCACAAGCAAATAAGTATGCTTCTAAGTGATGGCTGAAAATCACTTGCATAATAATGATAAAACCGTTTCCATATCATAGTCATATTTAAAACGCCCATTTCACATGCAACAATAACGGATACTGCACCTTGGGTTTTCCTGGAGGTATAAAATGTATCTTTTATTTTCTTTATGCTACACACACATACATACGACAAATATATAAATTATATTTGATGCGCTACCCAGACATTAATACCACATAATGCTAATTCTTGATCTGAATAAAACATTTTGAAAAAATAATGGATGTATACACCGTACCACAAACAACTTAAACTTGCTAACAGTTGATAAGTGACACAATGCAGGGTAGATCAAAGTTTAATAATTCTTAAGATGAAAATATTTTATATGAATTTGAATATAAGGAAGATTGCATCATCTAATTTTTTCCAATTTCAGGATTGCGGGATGCCCTATATAATAATTTTTTATCTTTTTACTGCACTGAAATTTACCAATTTTAAAGTGAAATGAAATTTTATTTAGTTAATATATAATACATTTTCAAAAATTAACTGCCTCCACTAAGTATGGTGTTTTGTAAGACAGATTAATTAGGTATAACCTAAGTTTTTGTACAAATATAATATAACTTGCCACTCTGCAAGAAGCTAGGTACCATTTGTGCTTTCAGGATTTTTCTTCATTGGAAAGTCAGACACATCTATTGGATCTTCTTTCACCTCTATTATTTGTAGATCATCTTCTTCGTCGTCAAACTGAAATTCAATAAGACATGGCATCATTTTATAAACAAATTGTTCATCGAAGCAGTACACTGTGCATCGTGATTAATATACGACTATTATTTATGTAATGCTAACACTTACCTCTTGAAGATCTACTGAAACTAAATGTGATATGGAATCGATTGTTTTTCTTCTTGCAATTTTCTTTCTTTTCGATGAATTAGCTTTAGTGATACTCCTATTAAAAATTATTTGTTAATTTAAAACATTCATATATGTATACAGGGCGTGATTCAGAATTTATCTAAAAAAAATATTTTTTCATGTACAGAGAACTTACAAATACAATTTTCTAAAAATAAAATCAAAAAGTTCAAAAACGATTTGAAAATAATTCCGCACGGCACTGGAAACTGGTCCACTGTAAAACCTGATAAGGCATTTAATTGGCGACTGAAGAAAAAATTTAAAGAAATTTCCAAGGAAAGAAATAAATAATTTTGCAGCAAATTCAACTACTTTTGCCGCTATTGTTATTAATTATTAATAGATATAATTTGTGGTTTTAATTAAAAAACTAGTTTGACATACCTAATGCTACAACATTTTGGGTTCATTACCCAGATTCAACAAACTAACACAAATGTTTCTGCTTCTTGTTCATTCTGAACTTTAAGTTATTAGCAGTAGCCAGTGTCCACTTTGGTGCAATATACTTCATTTTTTAAATATCCCCACAAAAATCAGTTAAAATGATTTATAGTGAGAAGACCGTGGTGGCCATGGCACCGGTCCTTCTCTTCCAATCTCCTGATATTAATGCTTGGAGGCGCTGTACATAGTACGGATATAATTGAGCCTCGTGTATGATACACCACACTGCTGCAATACGCCATAGATGCCCTGGACCTCCATTTCTTTCATGATCGAGTTGCAAATTTCCTGCATCACGCCTGCGTTTGCACTACACTTACACTCACTGCACACCATTGTAAAAGCAGCTGCATTTGGCACATGTTTACCGGGAAATCGTGGAAGCATTTTCACTTCACCATAAATTAAAATGATACCCATCAACTATGAGTTGCTATACGTAAGCCATTTTTGAATAACTAATGTAAATACTTGTATCACAAAAAAGTTAATACGATAAAGAATCGGATATTTGAAATCTAGAGACTACAGTAGCCCAGCGATGTAAATGTTGGAACTACTAAAACATCAATAATTTTTTTCTCGGAAACTAAGGATTTTCCATAAAATTTTTTTGCGATATTGACTCCATTTTTCATAGCGCATCTATTTCAAAATTTTTTTAGATAAGTTCTGAATCACCTTGTATATACCTACATATTTTGTAAAAATTTTATTTAGTTTAAAGATGCAAAAAACTTACTCTGAATCCTTTGTATTTTGATCCACTTCCATTTTTCTCGCAGCCAAATAGTAGGACTGCTTGGTTTCATTACTCAACGACTTCCACATATTTCCAAGTCTAACAGATATCGCTTTATTATTTTCATCTAAAAAAATTAAAAACAGTTATTCGTCTAGATTTACCAGTGCTTACTAGAGAACTTGCCAGGATGTTCTACTTTTAATTTCTTCCTCCACTCATTTGCAAATGTCATGAATGCATTTGCCGGTCTTGAATTTTTTTCAGCCTCTGTAATATTTTCACTGATTTTACTGTCTACGCCTCTACTTCCGTTGCTTACAGCAGAAAGATTTTCCTGAGATTGCAGAACAATTAAATGTAAAACACCATTTCAAAAAGAAACCATAATTAATACAATAGTTACTATACTGTTTTTTTTTATTGTTTAAATCTGATTACTTAAAGACTTTAATATTTGCAGCAATGATGGACACAGAATTTCTAGGAGTAATCAGTGGTGTGTGAAAGAGAGTAATCAAAATAATATAAAATAAGCAAATATTTCCATGATCTGGCAAGGTTATTGCTCTCTTTCTTATTTTACACCAGATGGAACATTTGTACCTTGCAAACCTGTATATCTGTTGAAATGTGAATGTATTTAACAGAAACTATATATTTTTAAAATTGCTAATTTTTTAACCGTTTCATTTACTTTATCCAAGATGCTCATACATTTTGCACAAATGCTAAAATAGGGATCTGTGTGCAATAATGTATAAATAAGGCTAAAGGTACAACTGTTATTCTTGTTTGGACTTAAGAGACCTATTTAGCTATTTTGAAATTATTTTCAAAGCAACACCCTTAATAATGTTCCGATTTCGATGCGGCTTGCACCAGTTTTTTTTTAGAAAAAAAATCTAGTTTCTAAGGATGCATCATATTTTTTATATGAAAAAACTAGGGTTAAAACACAAAAAGAACAAAATAACTTGGCATCCTAAAAGCGGCAAATCATATTACTAATTGATATACACTGTTTCTGAAAATAACTGATAACTTTGTAAATTTGGATCTAAGAAAGTGTTCAAATAGAATCAAGCGATGAGAGTTACAAGATAGGCAATAGAAGATTTAAGGAAAGTCATACGGTTATACTCCGTTTTGCGGAGCGAAAGTCGAAATTCCTAAACAAACACCTTTATCTCAACCCTAATCATAACAAAGACAATAGTAAGACTTTAAAAGTGACATGTTATAATGGAAATAGTCAAATACGATACTATTATTTAACTTACTAATAATTATTATTAACAAAAAGTATTTTACAATTATTATTGAGTTATAAAAAATGTTTAGATTATCATGCCAATGAGCCACTACTAGTAGTAATTTTGTCATAATTGCTACCTCTAATTAAAACTATTTTGTAAAAGAAACTAACCTCTGTAAGTTTAAACCTTTTCCTTTGTGCACTTTCATTTGGATAGGTAAGTATACTTTCAAGTTTACTTATATTTTTGTTGGAATTAGTATTCGAGTTGATATTTCCCCTCTGTATTTTTTGCTTTGAGCGAATTTCTCCATCACTCTGAAGTCTAAGTGCAGAATTTTTTGAATCCTTCGCCTGCGGCTGACTGTTGGAAGTTAAATCTTTTGGTTTTAACTGGCTGCTACCGGCAACGTTTAAAATATTCTGATTACATAAGGCAGGGGAATTTGGCAATGACTTTGGTTTAGATTCTCTGATGTTTGAGCTTCGTTTTAAGGCAGTAGTTTTTAGTTCTTCTGAAGATACTTGGTGTTTCAATTTAATAGAGCTTAGTCCTTTAACTTGTAGATGTTCTCCAAGAGTTAGAACTCCCTCCAAGTCTATATCCAAAACTTTAACTTCTCCTTGATATATGAATTCCAGTATATGTTTAAAATAGTTAATTTTGATCCCATTGAGAATAATTAATGGGTGTTGTACATTGTGAACTTTGAACATGTCCTACAATATTAGTAATATCGGATACGTTATAGACAATATAAAAATTATAGGGCTTACCTTAAAAACTTCACTACAGGCAGACAATACCAATTTATGAGCTTTAATAAATTGTCCTTCGCAATATAATGTAACATCGACTAAACTTTCATGATGCTGATGGTCCAAAAGAACTTGTATCAAATTATTCGTATAACTATTCCAACGTAGGTTATAATGTTCTCCATTTGATTTATTTGGTATCTCCATTTCAGCTTCTTGAAATCATAAATAACCTTAATTAAAATAAAATCCCTATATACAGTTCTACAAAATATTTAACCTTGCATTTAATCACTGGATAATAGATAACACACTTTTAGATACTGACAAACATGAAATATGAATATTATATTACCTGGGTATTTACAATTATTATTATTAGTTATCATCACTTTTAAAAAATGCGTTCTCTAGAGCTGTGTGAAATCCATGTGAAATCCTCAAAACATATTAAGCTACGTTCACAAAAAGCTAGCGCAGCAGCCCAGAATGTAATGGTTGTAATTGGTCGTAATGGTGAAAACTGAGACAGCTTTTCAATCCAATATCATGAAACAGGAACATGGAATTTTTCCTGAAGTGTTAATGTTCTGTTCAATTATAACCCATTGAACATTATATTGTAGTATTATATAAATTACTACTTATACATTTATTGCATTGTTGCCGTTGTAACAGTTAATTTGTAGATAACGAATCGACAGTAATAATAATAATAATTAATAAAATAGTTTTTACAAATGCACAAGCTGTAAAATGATAAAGAAGTTATTGGAACGCGAAAAGTGAAATTGAAGTACTTTTGTAGTACTCACTTTTGTCTATTGGAAAGCAGTTAATGATTTGGTTAATTGGCCATGAAAAATGTTTATTAGCAAGTTTCCATTAAGTAAATTGTATTGTGGATAATATATATCAAATTATGTTTAAATGTTGATATTTTAATAAATATTCAAACTTATAATGAAGGCTGAGGGAAAAACACATATACCCTTTTAGTGTTTAGTCAATGTGTACGCGGCTTAAGAGGTCAGCTTCAGCCATATTGGATCTCTTTACTGACCGCGAAATTTGAATTATATACCTATCGAGTACAAACAAAACCCTTATAAAAAATTGAATCATTTTTAGATACTCATTATTTTTGCAATAGAAGAAAGGTTTATGTTGCGCCGCTACCTAAAGGTTCTGTATAAGAAAATAAAATTCTCAGTGTTATCCCTAAAATAGCGGTAAAATTAAATATTTAATTGCCATTCTTATATGTATAAAGTATGTATTTGTGTGATTGTAACACTTATTCTTTAGATCGGGTAACCTATCATCTATAATAAAATTTTGTACATAGTTGGTATACCTATTAAATAATTCACCTGTAAAAAATAGAAAACCTCTAAAACTAAATTATAAAAATGCCTGTAGAATTGGCATTCCACGTATATCGTGTTGCCTAACTAATGTTGCTGCGTAATTCATAATTACAAATTGCTACAAATAAAGCTGCCATAGATACAAGTATTTTTCTCTAAGTATCTATGCATTATACATATAGAAATAGGTTACTTACAACAAGAGCCTACTATTCCTATTTTTTCGCTAGAGCTTTCGATGGTTTCTACGTTTCTACTGTGGTGTAGAATTCTTCGTATCTGAGACTTGCCAGTCCGGCATGGAGTAACGAATGGTCGCTAGATAGCTACATCTAGTCTACACCGCATACTCATGGTTCCTTCTGTCGAGTTAGACAGACTTAAACAGCTAGGTTTATTCGTGAGATACCTCACCTATGGCATACTGATGAGAGCTAATAAGCTCGTCTGGTAGGCTGCTAACGAAAAACTTTAGCTGTTTGCTATAGGTTTTTCAGGTATAATGCAATGCCGGACTGACAGGTCAGGACATGGAGTAGCTAATGGGCGAAATTTTCCCACATGTACACCCATGATAGCGCTGCAGATGCAACAGGGGATCTGTAAATTCGTCATAACCAATAAATATCGAGTATTATGATGGTGCATGCGTATTTGTTGCAACAGAAGCTATGTAATCGGGTATAACTTTGCCTCAGCTTCTATTATTTTTTTGTAACTATATATTTTTTAAACAAAAACAATTATATAACAGTGGCAACTTAAATTTCCATGATAACTAAACATTCCGCCCGCACGAACACTCACGACACGTGCGATGACATCTTGTCCTGGGTGCAACTCGGTGATTCGTTCTAACTTCCAGCATAATGGAGGAATGTTGTCTTTCTTGATCAGCACCAGGTCCCCTAACTGCAAACTCGACCATAGTAACTTCCATTTAGTTCGTTGTTTTAGTGAAGTAATATATTCTACTGACCAACAATTTATGCCTCAGATCTTTCGTTAAAATATGTGAATAAGATGTTTTGATTATATTTACCCACGGTACCGTTCTTTCTACACCATAAAACATACTCTTGCTTTTGGGAACACGCTGTAGATCTTGAATTATTCCACACTCTTAAGAAACACAATTAAATAAGCGGAAAGATATACCCGAAATTTTCCCAAGTGCACATCCATGGTAGAGCTGCAGATATAACAGGTTGATCTGTCAAGATGTCTTTACCAATAGTAATCGAGTATACTGATATGGCGCATGCGTGTTTGCTGCAGCAGAAGCTGTGTAATCGCATATGCTCTGCCAAATATGCGGAACATACAATGCAATTTTATGTAGAAATATACGGAAAGCATGTATATTTCTCATTGTGTTGATTGCTATAAATTGTGAGCGGGTTTTTAACATGAATTACTTTGTATTATTTTGGAACTTTACCCGTCTAAGTTAACTTACTGATGAAATACGTTTTTGTAAGGCATTGCTGTAGTAGAAAAATGTCTTAATTTTTGTATCCTGATTATCCTCCCTAAAATATGTAGTGTTAGAATCCCAGGACCGATAGTCACCACTTAACCCAAGAGGTACCGTGAGACGAGGGCTAAGGAAAATAACTAGTTGGAACTATCGAACTTATATAAACACTTTGTATCTCAGTATTAAACTTGTTCCTCGAAATTAAGTGTATTTCTAACAGTACCTAGATACATATTTGGCAGATTTTTACTTTAGACGGCAAGCAGCCAAATACAATCCCATCACACAACAGAATAGCTGGCGCTGGCCTACATAGTTCCTCTAAGCAATGCACTCAGCTTCTAGCAGGGCCAGAATCTGCAGTCATCAGAATAAGGGGCATGAACCTCGATACTGGTTGCCCTGGTAACCCATTGAGCTCTGCTGACGTCAGAACTCATTCGGGGAAAATCATTCCCGGCTCTTCGTACGGCCCCTGCGCGGACGGGTCCTGCCCATTGGGTGGCCGTAGTGACATCACTTTTCCCACCTTACAACCAATCAATAAAATCACCCATCCTCAATGGTACCACTTCCGACCGCGTAGGTGTAGAAAAATATATCTTCAGTTAATCTTATTGTTATCTCCTTTAAGATGCAGAACGTTCTGGATGACTTTTTTTGGGTCAACGTCGTTGTAAATATGGAAGAAATCAGTTTTTTTTAGTAAATCGATGTCTAGTATCTCCTAACAAAGTTTTGAGGAGCGTTCAAAATTACCAAAGAATTATGTCTCGTAATTTTCAAGAAACCCCTAGACTCAGTGGCAACGTTTGCTGGAGAGAAATACAAACTTAATCGCTGAATTGTTTATTAACAATTAATTTTAAGGGCGCCGTATTCTTGAAATAGTGTTTTCTACAAATACAAGTAATTTTAGACATTTAAGAACTTAGAGTTTAGCAAATAACCAGAATGTTATCTCATGCCACCTGCGAATATTCAAAGTACCGAAATAAAATCAATATACAGTGCTTTCGAAAAGTAACGAATAAATTAATTATTTTTGAAATTGAAAAGTTTTCGAAAAAATCCCTTGGCACGTCGATTTTGTTTTTAAAAAAGGCACTTTTTGACATACGACCCATATTTGCGACGTCATCGTTGTTCGAGATATGACGTCATCGGCGATTTTTTTAAATAGCAACCCCCAATTTTGACCATGCCATTTGAAAGAGCATGTCATTCTACATACATATATCATGAAAAATGATGGTGTTACATAACAAAAATTTCAAGAAAATAATGTTTGAAGATTTTAAAATTTAATTTTCACAATACTGTGCACCTCCCCATTATGCAACATCTGTCCGTGCTTATTTAGATGAGCTGTTCCCGAATCGTTGGATAGGGAGAAGGGGGCCGATTGAGAGGCCAGCCAGATCACCTGATTTGACACCCCTAGATTATTTCTTGTGGGGATACTTAAAAAGCGAATTATACGTTACTAGACCGGTTAATTTAGAAGATTTAAAAGCAAGAATTTGTCACGAGATACATCGTATACCTCCTGAAGTTATTGATAATGTCCAAAAAGAATTTATTAATCTAGTTGGCTACTCTCAGGCAGCCAACGGTGCACAATTTGAACATTTAATTTAGTCGATTTTTTACATAATTATTATCATTTTCAGTATTGTGAAAATTAAATTTTAAAATCTTCAAACATTATTTTCTTGAAATTTTTGTTATGTAACACCATAATTTTTCATGATGTATGTATGTAGAATGACACGCTCTTTCAAATGGCATGGTCAAAATTGGGGGTTGCTATTTAAAAAAATTTTCGAAGAACGATGACGCCACAAATGTGGGTCGTATGTCAAAAAGTGCCTTTTTTAAAACAAAATCGACGTGCCAGAGGATTGTTTCGGAAACTTCTCAATTTCAAAAATAATGAATTTATTCGTTACTTTTCACTATAACATAAACTTACATAGTTCTGCATATAAGATTGTTCACTTTTGTTTATAAGTATGTGAAAATAATTGTTAAAATGTGGGGTTAGAATAGCGAAATAATATGTGTCATACAAGTGCATTTTAAAAGTTATTTTATTATTTGCGGAGAGTTTAAATAGTAAATATGGATAAACAAAACATCAGTAATTTTATTTTTGATATTACTTTTGTTCTTCGTGTTTTATTTTTCGAGATTTCAGTATCTAAAAAACACCACAAATTTGATCATTTTGCGGCGAGAAATACGGCGACCTTAAAAGATACAATAGACATGCATTGAAAAATGTTTTTATGTTTGAGATGCATGGTAAGGTGCAAAACGATTTAAACGTAAAAGGAAAATTAATATAACACACAGATAAATTAGCTATTTATCTTTGCCTTTACTTTGCTCAAATAGTATTACAGAACCAGACAGCATGATAGTTAAAATAAATTTTAAAAAGTCAGTACTTCGCTGTAGAGCATAATATATATTTTTTAAAATTATACATTTTTATGGAAGCTTTGAAGGTGTGAATGTAATTCAAATAAACTGAATAAACATTTGCAGCTAATGATAAGACAATGAGAAAGTAATAGTTACATAAAACGAAAATAAAACATAATCTGACGCCTGTTTCTTGTGTTTTTGCAGCATTTTTGGGGCATAGATAGTGTAAATGCTGTGTAGGTAAGGCCATAATTATTAGAGGTGATGTGGTGAACTTACGGTGTTGTTAAACGCAATTTATTTCTTTGTTTACAATATAGATCCGCTCGTGAAAGGGTTTCACTTGAGATATTTATAAACGCATGCCATTTCACATTAAAGTACTTGTTTTAATTTGAAAAACGATACATAAAAATGATGAATAATGATATTTAACATTTATTAATTTTTTATTGCTATTTACTATTGATTTCATTTCTCCTTAAGCATTTAAAAATAATCCTTATTTATTACTTTTGTTTATTATGTTATACCGTTAAAATAAAGAGAATATATTATTAGTTATTTTAAGGTTTTATTTGAAACAGCATTGCTTGTCTAAAAAGCTGTTTCTTTAACAACCTTGATTTTGGATATCATATGGCATATGATGAGATTCTCTAGTTAATAAAATAAGTTAACTATTATTAGAAATTATATTTGTCAAAAATAAATAAATAAATAAAACGCGCAGCAATCATTTGATGTTTTAAAGTATAGGTATAAATGCGTAGATATAATCCAAAATCGTACTTTTGGCATCAAGTATTTTAGTCTCTTGAGATTTTATAATAAAGTTGCACTCACAGAAAACAATATAAATGTAACAGTCACGTGAGGGCAGGGGGTAGGGCAATGGTATGTCCTATTCATTAGAAAACAAGAGAAAATTAAAATTTTGATTGTACTTGGCGCATTCGCCAAAAGTTTAAATCTGCAATCTGTTAAAATGTCACATTAGGCAATTCATTTTATTACTTTAACAAATGATATTTTATTTTACAGCTACTATGTTGTTTTTAGTATATACAGTGTGTTCCAATATAATGGGAAAAAATTCATATCTTTGTTCTAGTTGAGATTAATATAAATCGCTTAAACAGGTCAATTTGAACATAGAAATTGTTTTTTCGGGGGTAATACCATAAGAGCTCAGATGAGGCCAAATATTTTTTATGTTTATTTTCATGTACCTACTTACTGCCGTGGCAATTATCTACGAAAGTAAGTACGACAAAATAAACATAAAAAAATATCAGCCTCAAAAATCTGAGCTTGAATGGTATTTGGTAAGGCAATTTCATGAATAGAATAATGATAATTTGATCAAAACTTTATTTAAAAGTACAGAAACAACAAACAATGAACGCGTATTAATAATAGATTATTTTTTTAAAGTGAACAATTATTAAAAACACAAATAGTGTAAATAGTTCTCCCTGTTGACGTCGACTCTATTAATGATTCTCTTGTGGATGCTGATTGTAAGGCTGATTTTGAAGGATCTGTTGATATTGACTCGTTATTTGGTTTATTTCGGAGATTTGTTACAAGATTTGAGTAATGATCGTTGTCAAGTTGTAAATAAGGTTTTATAGAATTTGCTGAAGAATGTCCAGTTATCTTAATTAATTCTTGTTGATTAACAACTGCTTTAGCTAAATTTGATACTACGCTGGAGTGATGTGAATGATTAGAATTTTTTTTATTTTCGTGTCCAATCCAATTTTCTTAGCTGATATTTTAGTCCTCTTAAGAATGTCATTGATTCCTATGAGAATATCTTTGTACCAATCTTTTGACATACCTATAATTGTTCCAAAAAGGATTGGAAGTTAGAAAAAATCTGTCAGTTGAAATATAATCCGTTCTGTGTGATAAAGTTTACTTACTTACTATTGCAACACTTTCTTGAACTACCTTGACATGTTTTTGAAAACACTGTATTATAATCAATGTGCCAAGTTAACTCTCCATTATTAGATTTTTCTTCCTTAAAATAATATATTTTGTAATTTGCTGCTTCACCTCCTCGCCAAGCTAGTTCGTATGCAGTAATATGAAGTAATTTTTTCAAAAGGCCTATGGGAGTATTTTTATCCCATATCAGCGCCATTTTAATAATCTCGCTTTGTGATAGTGCGGCAGAACTCTCTTTGCGTTTTTGAAAATTACGTTGCAACTTCTTTCGTCTAGAATTGCACGCGTCACGGGCTTTCTTGAAAGCAGAATCAGTGAATGGGTTGAAAATAGCATTTCAAAAACATATTTTACAGCATTTTTGCCGTGATATTCCACATTGTATTCACAACGTACTCTTTATAGTCTTCGCCATTTTTCCTTCCCCAATCCATTACTGGCTACATCCTCAATAGACTGCTGTGTGTTCAAATCAAAATTTCTTTCTTTACAAAATACCTATATTAAATTTCTTCCAAATTGATGATTGGCTTTTTATAGTATTTCTAGGGATACAATTTTCGATTTCATTTACCATTTCTTTTTCACAAGTATTACCAAATTGAGATATTTTGATAAATTTGTGATTTTGACATATAATAATTTTAAACTGACGTTATTTTTAATAAATAAAGTAACATAGCGTTGCTATGATAACGTAATTTATCCGCTTCTTTCATCCACTCGCATTTTCTCTTCCTTCCTATTTAACC
The DNA here is from genome assembly GCA_037114965.1 of Monochamus alternatus. Taxonomy (NCBI): domain Eukaryota; kingdom Metazoa; phylum Arthropoda; class Insecta; order Coleoptera; family Cerambycidae; genus Monochamus; species Monochamus alternatus. The sequence continues at coordinate 75,933,639 of CM073429.1, read as the reverse complement.
GATAGCAAACCACGATTTTTGCGTTTGTCAATGGGATTTTTTATACATAAGTGGAATTGTCTACAATGTTTTCTATTTTTTAAGTCATGTTTGACAGAGCTAAAACGTTATCAACATTTTTAAATATGGCGTTCTATATTTCATAGTGCATATAAATATATAGCCCTTCGACGAATTTCGCGATATATATTATACCAGGGAAGAACAACCAGAGAGAAGTGACAAAAACTGTTAGCACTTTGAAGTTTGAAGGTCAAAATTTTGTGAACTTGAATTTAAGTCATGAAGTCAGATAATCGATTTAATATACTTTTAGATATAACCGTGAGGCATAATAAATGCTATATACACTGATAAAAAAATTATTCAATAATCAATACGGAAAGAACATTACCTCAAATGTAGTGTGATAAATAATAAATGTCTTCTTATTATAAGTATTACATAAACATAAATCGCATTTATGAAAATATAAAGTTTAGACAGTACCAAACTAAGAAGAGAATGAACCAGATATCATTAGGATGGAACTGAGTTGCTTGTATAAATGTAGTAGCATTGGTAACGAAGATGAAATAAATGTGTTATTCTACACGCAAAAAAATATGTAAAGGAAAGAACTATAGATACAGTGTTTGATATTCAGCCATTTTTTACTGTATTAGAAAGGTATTTTAAGCTAATATACAGGGTGTTCCGAAATAAATGCAACAAAATTTGGTCAGAAATTCTTAAGAGAAATTTAAGGGACCCGTATTTTTTACTTTTGATAAGTGCGTCCCCCTTTCGGAGATATAGCCCCCTGAAACAAGCTCCTAAAAATTTAATTTTTTTTATATCAGAGCTATAACGCACAAGAACCACCAAATTTGGTACACAGGGATTTTATGACATGTAGAATGCGATGCTGATAAGCTTTTTGGCAAGGGGCCCCCACAAGACACTTTTTCGGGGGCCCCCTTGCCTTTGGGGCCACCGAACATTAGTTGCATATTTAATTTTTAAAAAAATAAGTAACCTCTTAGAAACTCCAGGGAATTTAAAAACTTTTTTGTCTCTTAAAATTTTTTCGAAAAACGCAGCGTTTTTCGAAAAAATGGCAAAATGTGATTGGATGCATATCGAGGTTCATATGAAATTTTAAAGTGTTAATCGTAGGTGGCTGGCATTCGCAATAAACAATCAATTTTATTCTGTGACAGTTGTCATTAACCATCATCGGGAGCTCATAGAGACAGGATCAGTAGTTGTAAAAAAATCACAATTTAAAGAAATTTAATTTTAATTTAAAGAAATCACAAGTTAAACATTAACAATTAATAAGAAAATGTGAATATCAAAATAAGGTACAATAAACTTGGAAATTAATAACAAAATTAATGGTACTTCATGATTAAATAATTTAATTCTAAAAAGTTTGTTAAAATCACACTGGTCAGTTCCGTAAAACGTGTTCAAAGTGAGAACCGTTTTGTTCAACACAAGCCTGCAAACGTGACACGAAATTTTGACGTATTTTTGTGTAAATGTTGGGAATCTGTCTAATTTCTTCAGCCGCAGCAAGGATTCGTTCATGTAATTGTTCCCGGGTTCTAATTGGTACAGCATAGTATCTTAAATTTCTCTTAAGAATTTCTGACCAAATTTTGTTGCATTTATTTCGGGACACCCGGTATATCAGATCTCTTACAATTCCTATCAATGCAGTCATATGAATGCTCTCTGATACCAAACATCTAGGTATGCTAATGAACAATTCCACAGACAAAGCTTTATTCAATAATTATCTTAAAAAAAATAATCTAGATAAATTAACTCACCTGGTTTAATGAACACGTTCTATAAGTATCTAAGTTCACTTTAGAAACTGTGGGGTAAATTTCACAACAATTAGCGTATGGAGGTGTTCGGGACAAATCTTGTGACAATATGATGGCGACTCTGTACACGACTATAAGGGTATTTATACAACATTCTACCTTTCTTATATTTTTTTGCCGTTTTAATTAGATTAATTCAAAGTTTTAGTATTTTTTTGTGTAATATCTAAGAAACAAAAAAAATATGTTTAGGTAAATGTTATGTATATTAATTAAATAATGCATATTTATCAGTTTCAAATTTTACTTTTTTTTTATTTAACAACATTTATCATTATGATATACTCGCTTTGACAGTTTAGAAAATACAATTTTATCTCAATTTAATAATTTCAACTTAATGATTTACTAGAAAAAGAGCGTACATTGGATTAGTACCGTAAAAATCTTAATTTTATGGATTTTAGATATATAGATTGTTTTTCTTGTTATTTCAACCATATTTCCATTGTGGATCTCCGTAGTCTTAGAGTTTTTCATCTTTTAATTAGAATCCACAGCTTAGACAGCAGTTCCTTCACAAGCTCCATTTTTTTCTTTGGCTCTCTCTCTCTGGGAATTTGAATACCAGTTAAAAAAGTTTTTTATATATTATTCTCAATAAATAAACCATAATATTGTATGCACTAATTGTTGTATTAGTATTTATTTCTACTAAAACTTTATGATGTTTAAAGACGGTAGATTGACCAAAATCTAAAAAACTGAGGCAGATGTGGTCTTTATGACCTTCTGATACTCAAGAAGCATTAGAGTATCAATTAAGGGTGGATTTTATATATTGCTGTCAATAAATAATCCAAAATAATATTTTGGTAATATATAAACCAAAATATTGTACACATATATTGTTGTATTAAAAAAAATATAGAAGAGGATGTCCATTTAAAAAAAAATACAAGTTTGATTTGCATGTCCAAAATGCATGTATTTATTCTACTAAAATTTTAATCTTTGTAATGTTTAAAGACTGTAGGTTAAGCAAGATCTCAAAAACTGAGGTAGATGTGTTTTTCGTAACCCTCTGATACGCAAGAAGCATTTTATTATTAATTAAGAGTGGAATTTTAATATTGTTGTCAATAAATAAACCAAAAAATTGTATGTCTATATTGTTGTATTAAAAGCAGAGATAGAAAAGGTCAATTTAAAAAAAAATACAAGTTTGGATTGTATTTCCAACATGCATTTATTTCTTCTACTAAAAATGTTTTTCGTTGCCATTTTCTTCTAAACAGAAATACAAAAAGAATGTTGTTGAATGCCTCTGTACACTGAGTAGAAAGTAGAACTACCTTCAGTTTTTTTCATAATTTCCAGGCTAATGTTTATATTTCTTTTATAAAATACACTCGATCTAAAGTAAAATGCAATAACTAATCATCAAAACGGGATAAATTATCAGTTGATCAACTGCTACCATTCATTATATGCAGTCGTGGGAGTATGGTGTTTCATAAAGTTGCTAATAGCTTTTTCATACACCCACAGCTATCTGAAACTTTGACGCAATTAAAAATGAAAAACACCTTGAGTCAAGAAAATGTTAACGGTATTACTGCAACCACGTATACGTTTGTTTACCTTATCAGTAGATGTTGTTTTTGCCACCTACTCGTCCTTTATAAATGAAGACACATAATATTAATATAATTTTCAGTTAAAATGTTCCTTACGCTGTAGCACCTAAAAATTGGATAATCATATATATAAAATAGCAGAAGTCAAAATAAGTTCTAATCATTTTATAATAAGTCTCAACAACATACAAGGCGTTCAATTGATTTTAATTATTATATAAGCACTTTGAAATAGTATAGAAACTATGTAGGGTATTCAGTAACGAATAGAACATGCTTTAAGGCTAGCTTTCTATGACGAAAATAAGATGATTTAAATAAACCTCTTTTACAATAAATTATTTATTTTTTATATATTTTTAGGTATTAATAATATTGTGTGAAACTAACTACTCAGTGGACAAAAGCCCCAACCTGCGTTGAATTACACCCACAATATCTACCCATATATTCCTTATTATTAGCTTTTGTAACATTTTTTTACTGTTTTAGAAGGGTATTTTAAGCTAATATAAATCAAATCTCCTACAATTCCTATCAATGAAGTCATATGTATGTTCTCTGATACCAAACATCTAGGCATGCTAATGAACAAATCTACAGACAAAGCTCTATTCAATAATTATCTAAAGAAAATAATCTACTAACCTGCTAATGAAACACTCTATAAATATCTAACTTCGCTTTTTGGCAGTGTCAAGCTTCAACGAGCCCCCTCATGCCTTATGTTCCCATTTGAAAATAAGTAGAGGTAGCTGGGTATTAGGGGGTTGAAGAAAAATTAATCATTATATAACCGAAAGATGAGATAAAATTAAGATCAGATAACGTGTTTCGGCATTTTAAAAAAAATTAACTCATTCAAAAGATATGAATTTTATTTCGTACTTTTGGCCATCTCTATATAGCTCCAAATACAATACAATAGCTTGTGCCAGATAGTACAGAGCACAAGAAACACATATAGTACAGTTTGTGGTGAACTTATAGTCCAAGATCCCACTGCAAGGTACCTTCACCCAAACGTTAATAGAAAGAATTGCATTTAAACATGTGTTTCATGTATATTCTAACACGAAGTGACTACAAAATATATACTAATAAAATTTTCTTAGTCTGCGTTTTAAGAATGTATAGAGTTGGCTGCATATTTCCAGGTGTAAAGTAAGACAACCCTCCCGTATAAGTTTAAATTTTGGGTGCACGAAATAAAATGAAACTTGCCGCTGTACGGCCAAGGCAGCGGCGTAACACAAAATTACATGGCCCCCGCAATATGACAAAATGTAACATGCAAAACTCTGGACATTAATTTTGGTACGTTCTTGTATATACTTTTACATGTAGGTAGTTATGAGGGTACACATAGGTATACTATATTACAAAAAACGTGCGAAACCAATAAACATTGTTATGTTTTTATTAAATGATTTGCAAGTGTGTTGACCATTTTATTGACGCCATTTGTTTAAAGTAAATAAATAATCATGTTTATTTCAATGAATGCAATACAAAAATTACAGTCCCATGATTTAGTCTTAGGCCCCACGGGCTCTGTGGGAGTGTACGTTACGCTACTGAGTAAAGAATAGGTACTGTTTGAGATTTATTCGAGAATTGACTCGCCAACAATGTGATATAAAAAAAGGTCAGAACAGACACCGTTAGTCGCAAAAAGACACTGACAAGAAATTATGTGATTTAATAAAAGAAAATATATTTATCTATTTCTATAAATATTCTAATACAGTATTTATTTTTGCAATATACCAACACTATCAGAAAAAATTCAATTCAATTAAAAAAAATAAAATCTTTACAAATTAACATTTGCCCTCATAACAATCCTATATTTTGTTAGAAAAAAGTAGGAATTTGTTATTATTCTAAACAACTATTACTGAGTTTTAGGGGAAAAATGTAGACATAGAGAAAGAGCGGAGCGGAGGAACTTTGGGCGTCTATTTTAAACAAAACCACCCACCCGAATGTCAAATTAAAAATTATCTAATTGGATGGAGATTTTCGTATGCTATATAATTCGGTTCTTTTTTTGCCGCCATGGAACATTATATATGAGTGCACTTAAAACATTATTGAAAAATATATGTTTTTTTGTTAGGGTTGGATAAAACGTGAGTTTTATTTAAAAAATAAAAAATCATTGATTACGGTACGGTAGGCACAAATTTTTTATGTAAATGTTCATTTTCGTAAAATCTAATACATATATTAGTACTTATATTAATCTTGACATATGTTGTACGTACTTGGGAATAAAAATAACTTTTTCTAAAAAAAAACACATTATATAATTACAAAAAATAATTGATAGTCTGGAACTGCATCTGTCATTGAGCGCATAGCTGCACGTTTTGTTTTATTTCGTGCGCCCAAAGTTTAAACTTTTCGCGAAGGGTTGTCACAATTTAAACCTGAAAATATACAGACAACTCTATATATTCTTAAAACGCAGACTATGAACTTTATATTGGTATATATTTTGTTGCATTAAACTAATTTGTTGTTCACCTCCATAATTAATATTTTTAATGCATAATTAATGCCTCTAGAACCCGGCTTTGATTAACCAGCCTAGCCAATTCATGTTAGGATATACATAAAACACATGTTTACATGCAATTCTTTCTATTACATTTGGGTGAAGGTACTTTGCCGTGGGATCTTGGACTATTACATTACATTGGCGCATTCGCCAAAAACTACAGTCACATGCTTACATTTCAATTTTTGTTTAATATAGTGATAGCTATATATTAAAACTGATATTCTCGCGTAAAAAATTCAGACGTTACACATTTGTCTTTATTGCCAACGTAGTTTTCGATATTTGGTCGCGTTAAAACAATCATTTTTTTGCAATTTAGTGCAAAATATAATGCAAACTTTTGGTGTAATATATAGTTTTATTACTATAAGTTGCAGTTTCTTAAATATTTTGATGAAAATATAATGAATTATTCATTTGTTCGTATGACGTAGGTCGTCTGAATTCTTGTCGCGAGTATATCATAATAAACAAAAACCCATAATATATAAAAAACAACTGATCCAACGTCATTGCTATTTTGTGTCCAGGAACTAGTTGACAAAAATAATATGGGTACAGGGGGAGTCAAAATATTGTTTTGTTCTATCTGGCATTCTTACACAGGGTTTGCAAGTAAGAAGTTAAGTATTCAATTTCAGTCATAATTTCCAAACCGTTACCTTAGTAATCTCGAAATTTCGGTCACTATTTAAATTGAAATTAAACGTGCTAAGTTTCAGAATCTATACCATTGTGACAGTATAGCCAAATTTGACGTTTTGCATTGGCAGTTACTACAATACATATAATAAAGTTTCTGACTGTGTTGCAATCAATTGTTTACCATTTTTAGACAAAATTATTGTTACCAGGATTGAAACAAAGCTTTAATTTTAATACATCTTTTTCAAAAGTGTAAAGATAGTCTTCAAATATTATTCCAACATCTATTATTTCATACTTGGTTAGAATAGAAAAAAATTGTCAAACCGTCATTTTGGTGCACGCCATTGTGGAACGGAAAAATAGGGCCTTGTACTTGATTAATTTAGGGACTTTAAGCAAATCTATTAATTAATGTCATTTTAAATAACAGAAAAAATATTTTGATCAATACTGTTGCATTTTTGCAAAGTGTGTGGAATTTGAAGTCGAAGACATGTAACATACCGCGTACGTAAATCTACCTGTTTCGGGGGAATACCAGGATACAAGGCATGTACCTAAGATAATTTTAGGAAATCAAACTTTGGATGTATTTTTTTAAAAGACAACATATTTCATAAAAAATTGACACATATACGTTTTAGTTAGTAGTAGTTTTAGTTAAGTAGAAGGCGCTAGTTGGTAACATTTCCTCTGACCTTTTATTATTTAACTTTTTTTAAGTTGGGGTTTTCTCATTGAGTCTCGTGGTATATTAAATTTCATTTTACAGAAAGAAGGTGCTCATAGGAAATTGGTTAATAATGTATTGTAGGAAAATGCAGAAAACTTATTTATCAATTGTTTGGCACTATCAAAAACGTACCTGTAAAATTTGGATCAAATATGCTATTGTTTAAAAAATTACGTCCAAAATTTTATATCCTATAATTATTTTACTGTATGCTAAAAATGGGTGGCGTTAGGACATACGTTTATTAAGCAAACCCCAATAATGTTTCAATGTTCCAACAGCCCTAGCAATATTGCCATGATTTTTTTAACACTCTGCGTTCTAAATGAGCTGTAGAGGCAAAAAAATGCGATCCTTCAATTTTTTCAAAAATTCAATGGAATGAAACAATAAAACGGCTTGATGGATCAGGTTGAAATTTTATAGAGTTTTTGAGGGTACAATGGCCTATAAGATACACGCTTAACATTAGCCATTTTCCCAATATTCTCAATGTGGCACATGATTTTCTGAAAGACCTCAAAAAGGTTTTTCGAAATTTTTCATGTTAAGAATGAAAAAAAAATTGTTTCCTAAAAAAACATACCAGAACATTGTAGAGAATGGATCCAAGTTTCCGAAACTCCCCTTCCATTTTCTGAGCGACCATTGATTCCTGAGATATTGCTGAGAGAAGAGAAAATGACGCATTTTCATTCAAAGACTGATAACTCAGCGAGGAATGGTCCTATCGAGGCCGACAAAAAAAGAAATTAAAGCTAAATGAACAACTTATCCAATCCATATAGTGGTTAGGTTAGGTTGAATATATTTTTTAAAGCCGTACACTAAAAATAAGATTGCAAAAAATTTCGAACAATTTTCTCTCCATGATATTCGTTAGGATTTTGCACTAATTGTTGCTTGGAAATTTTTTTTCGCAAGATCCATAAACTAGACACTTCAAGCTTCAAATTGCTTTTTTTTCACTCACATACGATCATTTTTACCAAAGATACAGCCATTTGAAGAATCGCAAAAAATTGAAATTTTTTTATGATCCCTTAATTTTTTTCCACTAGTGCATATTTTTTAAAGAATTGAATGACGTTATGCATAAGTGGCATCCTTGTTGACACTTGAAAAAACTATTTGCTCAATAATGTTCTGATAGATTATCTACAACCCCATACCAAATTCCATCCATTCCAGGGCGCCAAAAAAATAGAAATCGAGACCACAAATAAATATGGTTGAAATAATTTCTGATGCAGATTATATACCAATTTTTTCTATTTCTGAATCGCCCTGTATATGGTAATGGTTCAACATAATTTTTAAATAGATAAATAAAATATGAGAGGAGACAAATCGATAAAATAGAAAAATAATATCATCATTACAAATGAGTATTTTTGTCGAAACGATTTAAATGTTAGTAGAGTATAATATGAATCCATTTCAGAAGGTTGCTCCAAATTTTGAAAAGTAATAAGCTATTTTGAAATGAAATAGGGGTGGGAACTCATGAATTAATAGACGCTGAGAGATATTACCACCCACGTAGATGATACTCGTATCCTATACATTGCTCTTGAAAAAAAAAACGCTCTCAAATCGGCCGATTTCCAACCCCTATTGACTAAAATCATTGCGGACGCCGACCCATATTTATAGCACCGAATCGATAAATAAATATAAGAGGGCTCACTTAGGAGCCATTCGTGGTTTTCCAGTATCAACTATTGGAAAACACAATAATTTAAAGTAGCATCGTTTAATTACCTATTTAAACATGTATATAGTCCCGAAGTAGACGACGTCGCAGGGCGCCAGGGCGCAGGTCTTTGACGTCAAACCGCCTCCACATTTAGTCTGGTGTGGAAAATACAACAAGGATGTGTTACAAACCGGGTTGTTGTCAGTTTTCCACAAAAACCACGCTGCGGCCAGCAAAAATGTCTGTGATAGTGTATTTTTCATCGGTTAGCTAAGGAAATCCCAACTGTTATTTTTTTTACAACGACAAGTAAGTGCCCGTTTTCTTGCCTAAATAATAAGGGATTGTTGTTAAGCGGCTCCGAATTCGCATCGCTGTCACTTTGACGTGTACCTGTTTCGGCACGCAGAGGGGTCCTCGTCGGTGTGAAATGCAGGTAAAATTTGACAGTTTGCGACCCGCGTTGCGAGACAAATTCTTGAATGAACGGGGTACAAGACACATTGATGGAAAATAGGTGAAAGAGACAGAGAAACGATCAATAGGGTATACCGAGTCTAAGATACGGTTGTTTGATCTACTGCCTATCTGTGTTGGAGAATACGGCAGAGGAGCGAGTTTCATTTTCCTTCTCAAATCTCTTCCAACGACATTATTTTAATAAGCTAGTTGGCGTGGCATGTTAATTCGCCATGATTTTTACAGCGGTGCGATAAGGCATCTCGTTGATAATTTCATTCAAGATATATTAGATAATGTAGTGCTTTAGCACGTTTAGCACAATCTTATGTAAATATCAATTAGGGATATCACTATTTATTTAATAAGCATGTCGCTTTATAGATTACGGTTTTATTTATTAATTTGCCTTTCTTTCAAACTCATGGTACTGCATGATAGCTTAGTAAAAGCAAGTACCATCATTTCCCTTTTAAATTTTGATTGAAATATTTAATTATACAGTAACTCGCATTGTGATATCGCCAACAACTCAATGAGGAACATTTAAACAATTTAACTTGTATACTAAATAATAAGTTATGGAAAAAAAATACATTTACCTAAATATAAAACTTGAGTCGAATAAGTGGAAAGAATCCAAATACCTGCAATGTTATGTTATTAGGTAATTATAGGAAGCTAAGTAGACAATAAAATCAAAGGAAATAAACTAAGAAAAACAGATTAAATTATATAAATAAATTTTCTAATAAGCTCTTGTGAGAGTTTTGTTTTCTGTTTTAATTTATGCAGCCTACTACAAACCGACTTTTTGATTTCTTCTAATTACACTATTGAAATATTGTTTTAATAAATGCATTTTTTCTTGGAAACCTGGAAGTTTTTTAAAGTTTAAGATTAAAACAGTGTTTTAAATTTTGCGTGGGATATTGTGATAGTTTTTAAATTCGATCAATAGAAAAACAGTTTGGTATAATTTTAGGGGTGACTCATCCTCAACGAACATTTTGTAGTGTTTCAACTCATAATCAATTAAATTTGGTTACTCCAAGTTAAAGTAATTCAGAGATATTAATTTTTTTCTAAATCTCTACATGCACTTTCACTGTGTCGGTTTTTATGAGCAATACTCTGCAAGTCTAAAACCTATTTTAAATAAAATTTTTAGTAAAATATTTTGAATTAGTTTCAAATTTAGTAACTTATACGTACCACCCATATTAAAATACAATAACTAGCCCAAAGCATGGTATACTACATATAAAAATTAAGTATGAATAATATTGAAAGTGTGAAATAATATTATTATTAATATTTTAAATTTAGTATTTAAGTTTAAAAATTGGTGGTTTTATAGATTACCTCCAAAACGAATTGCATCAGCAATGACAATCTACTATTTCATTTTTAGTAGATATTTTATCTAAAATTGTTTAATTCTTAACTAAGTCTTCAGATTTTGTAGATGTTATTATTATATTCAATTGATTATAAATTAAGTACATTCGTTATATGATTTTATTTCCATACGAAAACTTTTTCATGCAAAAAACAGATACAGTGAATCGCTTCTCCAGAAATAATATATCTATTTTCGTTTTGGTCCTTTAATTTTTTTTATCCTTCTTAGCTGATTCATCCTCCCAATAAAATATCCCCCGCCGAGAATTCTGAATCGTAATATATGTTTTTATGAATCACATTCTGATGCTGCGTAGAAGTATCTCTAGACCCATTTCATCTGAAGACGGTTTTAGGTGTAGTTTTATTTTTATATTCCTTGTTTCGTCGCCACTAAAATCTTCTCCTAGTGTTTGCAATTAAAACGCAGTACAGCATTGTTTATCAGCAAATATTCACCAGCACTGGGTTGTAACAATATTTATACGTTTTAATTTTATTATTATTTGATAATAATTGTTATTAATTTTAAGACACCTCAAGTGATACTTCAAAAAATGCATTAAGATTCCTCGAAAATTGTTTGACAATTGTGGAAGGGATGAAGCATATCAAAAGATTACTTGCTGTGGAATCGAGGTCCTGAATAGCTGCTTCTGCTATGTTAGCAGTATAAAATCAAGTTGCAAAATTACTCAGCAATCTTCCTTTTGCTAGAATTGCGGAAAATGGTGTATACGGGGGATTTTTCTGGTAAAGCTATTCTTTTCCATCTATTTTGAGACCAATCTTAGCCTATGGTCGTCTGGTGGCCGAAAGTCCAGCAGACAACTGCTAAACAAAAGCTGAGCTAGGTTCAAAGCATTTATCTGCCTGAGCATAACTGGAACTACGCGAACAACACCCACCATAACAATGGAGGTAATACTATGTCTTTGGATTTCCATCTAAAAGAAATAGCCTCGACAACCACGCTATTTTCAAGCCAATGGGATTGTCAGAAAGATGCATGTTCTGCAGGCAGATACTGACAGTATTTGTCCCCAGTTTGCATTTGACAGACCTTACACAATACTCATTAGGAGTGAGGAGAAGACTTCCAGTGAAAATGTAACATCTTCACAAACGGATCAAAAATCTCATATTACTATATATCTGGTGTCGGTAGGCATCAGAATAAGCATGCTACCGCGGTAGTATGCTTATGTCAATTTGCTAAAGAGTTCCTAGCCATGTCTAGGACAAATCTTCGTCTGGTGAAAGGTATTCAAATTGGACACTGTTTTTAAGGAAATACCTTTACTATATGGGGAAGTGTAAAACACCTCTTTGTAGGAGATGCAAACAGGAAGACGAGCCGAATTCATGCACCTTGTGAGTGTACTATCTTCTCGTCAACGAGAAAATCCGGGTTGAGAGAGTGATGGCTTATATTAGAAAAACTCCTCTGAGCAAAGTGACCATATTTTTCTCTTTAATAAAGTGGTTAATGGCTCAGGTGAGCTGATCTCCTAATAGAAGAAAGTTCAAGAGGCCCAATGGAGTCTAAGTCCTGTAGCTTTTTTTTCTCGACAATTCCAGATTTCCATCTATGACATTAATATAAAAACTCATTTTTTGTGACTAGTAACAAACTGGACCAAAAATAGTCTATTGTGTTGACTAGTCAACAAAGAGGCATAATTTTTAACCTTTATCATGACTTGTAAGTCGTTTCTGGGCGCAAATGCGACCTGCTTAATAATAGTATGCTGCTCCGTTCCTGTATTTTCTACTTAACATAATTTTCTTTTACATATGATATAGACAATCCGCATAAAATGTTCAAGTTCAGAAATTATAATTAAACAATTCAATTGGTTTCCGATATATTCTTACCATAGAAACTAAAAATACACACACCGCAAACATTTTTTACCCAAAATCAACACAATTGGTTGTTAAAACAATTATGTTGAAATACTAACACAATTCATTGTTCGCTCAGTTATGTGTTAGCTAAATACATATTTTGGGGGTAATGTCAATAACTTAGTATTTAGCTTGACTATGTGTTGTTATAAAATATAAATTATCAATAAATTTCCTTATTTTTCTCTAATATATGTATACCATTTAAATCACTAGTAAAAATAATTGAAATAAGTAAAATTCTATAAATATTGAGTAACTTTATCTAATTTTGATGTTGTATTAAACTTGTATTAAAATTGTGACAGTTAATCATTGGTGTTATGAACATTAAACCTATAATGTGCACGTATGTAACAAGTTTAAATTTATATTTTGAGGATCGAATTTTTCACCATAAGGACACTAAAAACAATAATATTTATATTTATTATCATATTATGATTTACCACCATTTGGTATTTGAAAAAAAAAATAGTACGGAAGTTAAATAAGTGAAAAAGTTGGAATTGAAATAATGGAAGCTCATTTTCAAATACGCATTCTGTTAGGAAGTCCTCATCTAAGACGTCATTATCCCTATTGTAGAATTCTATCTTACCATCAAGTTCTGAAAAATAGCTAGAAATACAAATTTCAGTCAACTGCTGTTAAAAAGGCTAAGTATAACCAATGCTCTTGAAACACCTTATTTAGATAGGTACAATATAGCTTACTTTTTCTTTTACGTAATATTTATTTATTTAAAACTCTCCTTAAGAAAACCGTAAAATTTTATACTAACTATAATTATAATCATAAGTAGCGATACATATAATCACTACCCAATGTATAAACCGATAAGGCAGCAGAATAGCCTTGCCATTTACCACTACTTTGAATGTTCAAAATCTATGCAATGTAATTCTGCTACCTATGTTATAATTACAATCTATACACTGCATTAACTCCCTTTGCAATTTTGCCAGTTACTGAAAAAGAAACAAATTCGTACTTTTAAGGGATACGTTCTCTTAAGCGCTTCTACCTTAATAGTACAGACATTTTTGACAAGTCCCAACTCCACAGCGATACTTGTTCGTAATCGACTTTGTTTTCCTTCTTTCTCGTGATAGAAAGAACGAACGGAGTTGTTTTTACATAATATATTATTTCTTACATACTTTGATTTCTTTAACCAAAATTTGTGTTGATAAAGTTCATTTCTTTGTTAAAATATTAAATTCACTCAAAACTCAACACCATAATAATTTCACTCGTAAATGAGTTTTTATTTACGCAATGTTATCATTTACTGCATAAAAAATTAATCTGTAGTATTTATTTGTATGTTACTCCGATCAACTTACAAAATGAGTTGATGCAGTGATTAGAATTTGAAGTCGGTGCGTGTGCGTTATCAGAAGTGGCAGTACAAAGTTTATTTGCAGTCTAAATATAATATTTTCAACTTCTTTGTTAAATTGACAATTAGTTGTCTAGTATGGTATTAACTGTTGTTTAATAATAAGTAATGCGATGTATAAGTAAAAGCCCTATATTTAACAAATCATGCATTGCAGACGATACTTAGCTCCGTAAGAGTACGCACCCAAAGAGTACGCATGTATACGCCTTGGTGCCCTAAGTACTGTTTGGTAACTACGTGTACCTACATTCTCACATTTGTAGTTAATTAAAATGGAGAAATATAAAAGCAAGAGTGAAATACAACTAAAATTTACTGAAGATCTATTGTGTCACATCATTTGTATCACTTTTTATGGTACTTACTTAATGCTGCGTACTTTTAAAACCACATATGCGTATTCTTAGGAACAATAACTAGGAGTACGCATATTTAAAGTTATAAAAAAAATGAAATATATTTTTTTTAATAAAACTATAAAAGCTATTGATAGTTTTAGTTGATTAAGCACAACCTAATGTTAGTGTCGTGCCAAGTACAGACATATAAAGAAATTAGAATGGAGAAATATAAAAGCAAGAGTGAAAGACAACTAAAATTTACTGAAGATCTATTGTGCCACATCATTTGTATCACTTTTTATGGTACTTACTTAAGCTGCGTACTTTTAAAACCACATATGCGTACTCTTAGGAACAATAACTAGGAGTACGCATATTTAAAGTTACAAAAAAATTAAATATATTTTTTTCTAATAAAACTATAAAAGCTATTGATAGTTTTAGTTGATTAAGCACAACCTAATGTTATTGTCGTGCCAAGTACAGACATATAAAGAAATTAATGTGGATGCTATGTACAATTAAATATTGTCGTTTTTAATCGTGACTGTCGTAAACCTTCCTGTATGACGCTCTTGGCGTTATACCTATGAACGAGTAAGCCCTTTTTCGTGCTCCCTCTATATTTATTTCTGTTCTGTCTCGGCCATTCGGCCCTGATCCACATTTCTCGAATGTCCGTATCATTATTCCAAATATGTTCGAGTCTAGACTGAACCGTTCATCAGATATTAAGTTGTTTTCAGTCCGTCCTCCGTTTAACTCCACATTGGCTTAAGCCTAGGCCCATCCATGTTATATCTAACGAATCAAGAGAAAAGATGGAAATGTAGGTCAGGAAAATAAATTGCTTGGCGAACGCAATGCCCGACAGAGATCCAACTAATGACTCTCGTTATGAATTTAAATTTTTTTGGGTACAAGCTCTCAGACTCAGACAGTGTAGACTATTATTAGATGTGGGTGAAAAAAATTGGCTGTATTTTAATACTTGGCATCAGTATACCTAGCGATAAATTTTAAATGGATGATAATATTTATGACATAAAAAATTACAAAGAATTGTATCAATAATACTATCTCCCGCACAACTTCTAATTTCACTAATTTCTGGGCTAATCCTCATGATTCGAATGAGAGGTAGATATATTATTATCAATATTATTATTAATACATTTAAGATCTAACCTGAAAATTCAGTCCGAAATAAAAAGGAGATTCTGGAAGCATCAAAATACAGAGTGATTTGAGTAAAAATATTTTTATCACCAATATTCTTAATTTCACATGAAGTACTGGACTCATTATATCTTAAAGGGTTTAGAATTTTAATCGCTATCTGTTTCTTGTTGCTCACAGATTCTACAATAAATCCTGGTAAATGTCCATCTGTCATGTCATGACAATGTCATTTTAGTGCTATAATATCGCCACCGTTGTCAATTAAAGCTTCATTCACATAAGATTAGTGTGGTTGCATTGGTACTGCAGAAAAGTTATTAAAAAGGGCGCCGTATTCTTGAAATAGTGTTTTCTACAAAATACAAATAATTTTAGACATTTAATAACTGAATAATCTAGGGTTTAGCAAATAATAGGAATGTTAACTCATCCTACCTGCAAATATTCAAAGATACTGAAGTAAAATGGCGAGAAATACGGGTGACTTTTGTAACGTTCAGATAAACTTAACAGTAACGCTGTTGTACTGCAGTTATGTAGCAGAAGCTTAAGGCATTTTAGCTTTTACCAATCCTTTTCCAACAATCATACAAGGACAAATCAGAAAACTGCTTTTTTGACAGTAAACAGAAGATTCACATTTTTGCAGGTTAAGTTTTTAAATTAGATTCTAATTTAGATATTTCGTTTAGAATTGATTTGTTTCTAAAAAAATGGATGAAGAGGTCTGTTTGGTTTAGAAACAGTTACCTTTGCTGCTCTTATTCGCAGCGACGTCAATATGTATAAAAAACTATACATGCAAAAAAAATGAAAAGAAGAACTCGGAGATGGTGGGTGCGACCTATTAACCGCAGATAGCACATGCAAGGTGATTTCTATAATTTATATAAAGAAATGCGAAATGAGAATGCCGATTATTTTTTCATTTCACCCGAATGACAGTGGCAGTGTTTGATGACTTGCTGATATTAGTGAGGCCTCATTTAACTCACAGTATACTAGTATACTGTGATTTAACCAAACATTCAAATAGACCATCTATTCCTGCAGATTGTAGGTTTATATTTATTCTAGGGTAGGCTTTTAATTACTATTCAGCAAATGATAAAAACCAACAATTTCCATAGATAGGGACGTAGTTGACAAAACAAACATAACCTCTCTGAAGGTCAAGAATCTTGAGTTTTTTCATGTCGCGGAGAAATTCCCTAACTTTTTAAGTCTACAATAATTTTATGTAAACAGAGTATTTAACACTTTTTTTCTTTAGTTTTATTGGGTTTTTGCCACACTTCTGAAAAATAATAAAAATGAATTAAATAAGCCCTTGCGCCAAACGGAACAGTCAGGGGTTATTTTTTTGAAACTAAGTTTGCCTAACCAAAAAATCTCACACTGAAAAAAGCAGATAAGTAAAAAATAACAAAAATCACATCACTATCGCGCACTTCCGTATTATTGACGTTTCGAAAAACTCTCTGATTTCGTTTTCAAAGTAGTAGTAAAATATTAAACGTATGTCAAGTTTGACAGTTTAAAATTTGTTTATCTGCTTCCATAGAGATGTTAAATGATTTTTATTTTATTTTTACTTACTTCTTCTTGATACAACTGTAGCCAACAATGATCGATGTTTACTGAACAGTTTGACACACACTTATCTCCGTTCAACAAAATAATCGCGGTCTTTTTTAATTTTCTTTTTGTCGCGTTATCTTTCTTCTCTAAAATTTTTGCCGAACCCCATTGAATCACATGACCGTTTTCCCAAGCGTGTTCGCAAATTTTGGATTTTTCAAATTCCCGTCTTTTTATATAATTTTTATGTTCCTCAACTCTAACATTCATAGGCCGAGACGTTTCTCCAACATAATGTTTATTGCATTCACAAGGTATACTGTAAATGCAATTTTTTGAATTTTGTATATCATTTTTTGGACACGTTTTTGACAAAAATGATCGTAAGGTATTAGTTGTCTGAAAAACTGTTCGAATATTAAATTTATTACCGATTCTTCTTAACTTTTCTGATAATATAGGAATGTATGGAATTTTTATTGTATGATTAATTTCTTTTATTTGTCTTAAAGTGTTAGTTTTATCTGTAATATTTTGAATGTTTTATCAACAAAATTTGGAGGGTATTCATTATTTATTTTGTTGATAAAACATTCAAAAATATTACAGATAAAACACTTTAAGACAAATAAAAGAAATTTTTGAAAGTTTTGCGACTTTCGCGAAAAGTTTACACTTTCCCAACATTAATAATTTAAATAAAAATTTTCGAAAATCGCGATAATAACGTTATATTATTTCCAGATGTTGCAAAAATCAGAAATGACAACGGTGCTTGGTTTATCATTACCACTATTAACTTTCAGTATTCTTTTCGCAGTATTTTCTTTATTCAAAAGTGACTCTCCAATGTACCCTTCCGTCACAATATTAGATGTCCAACCTCCGCGGCTTTCAAGACAAGTGTGGTCACCATCGCCGTCAACTAAAATGGTAGCAGACGTTCATCGTAATGCATGTCCACTATACTATTTCCAGTTGTTCAAAAATTTTGCCACTCCTTGCAAGACGGCACTGATTTTATGACTCTACCAATCCGAGTGTACGTAAAGCAACATATTTCCGATAAAAATTTAAATAATTGTCTCCCAGTACAGTAAAAGAATGTGGTCTCTTGGTTTTGGTATTGGGAATTTGTCTAATTAAATCGGATTTCACATCTTCAACATTATCAATTGTTAAATTGATGAATTCATTAGAACGGCATGCGTCTGCAACTCCAATATTAGGATAACCTGTAAAGAAGCTTTTTGTTCTTGTATTTTTAAAGCGTTTATCTTCATCATCAAATATAAATAATCAGGTGCAGTAATCAAAAAGCAATCAACTTGTTCCTTTGTATACTCGCAATTTTTTCGGTAGATATCCTTCGTTTTGTCTCTTTTGAATAATTTCAAAGCTCAAATTAATATTTAAATGGGGGAATTCGGTTGGAGAAGAAATAGCATGTTTTATTCGAATTAAACACACTTGTAATCCTAATATAACAATATGCTATTTTCGCACTATTCGTAATTTTTTGTCCTCAGCAGAAGAATCATCCTGTATTACGCGATGTCATTTATTCGCATATTCAGCGTAAGCCCTTTAAATTTCCAAGCTAATCGAATATAAATAACAATGGATATGACAGAAAATGTTTTCTCCGCCTCCGCGTTTGTCGAATTTTAATTTCGCCTACACCGCTTTAAAGCTAAAAGCCATTTAATTGCATTTTCAGCAATCTCAGGGGGCGTAAAATTTGATCGACGCCTTGCCAGGAAGGCCGCTCTCCTTTAAGGTAATGATAAATGCACCCTTGCATACGGCAATACATCACAACTTAGCATGGTCTAAGCGACCAAAGCTGCTGAAAAGCAGTAAATTTGTGGTTGGGAAATATTTACTGATTTATTTCTTAGAGAAAGGGTGGAATAGGGTTTGATTGATATCATAAACACAACGCATAAAATCCAAGGATGACCCATTTCATTATTACAATACAGTTTATGTAAAGGTAGAAACCTACACTGTAAAAAATAATTACGCATTTTAACACAAAATAACACAATACAATGTTAATTAAAATCCACACGAGATTGTGTATATTTTAACACATTTCTCTGTCTGCAGCAGTGTGTTAAAGGTTTAGCAGAATACATTGTGTTAATATAACAAATTTTATGTATAACTTTTATACATTTCAGTGCCATTTCTATCATTAAAGGTGTAGACTTTGTACTTTAACATGTTTATTTTATTGTATAATTGGTATTGATATGGAGGTTCACTCATTTTTAGTTTGTTAATTATGTTCCTGTTTGCTTGCGAAATAATTATTAATAAACATTTTACAATACTTTTAGTTTGACGTTTTCTAGAAGGTTTCCCACTCGTCATGTTCCTGTTTGCTTTCGAAATAATTTTTAATAAATATTTTATAATACTTTTAGTTTGACGTTTTCTAGAAGGTTTTCCAGTCGTCAAGAATGCATCGAATATAGCCTTAAATGTTCTAGAAAATGTCAAAATAAATGTATTACAACAATTATAATTTCAAAAGCAAACAGAAACATAATTAACAAACTAAAAAGGTAGTTGAGTTGATTGTATCAATATTTAGTATTTTATGGTGTTACAGTAATAATAAAATAACTCATTTCAAATAAACAGTAACGAACCTCTAACATATTTAACAAAAGTAGTAGTAGTACATATAAGGGACTAATAACAAATAACGTTCTAGTAAATCTTAAACAACAAAACAGTAAACATTTTTTACTGTATTAGAAAGGTATTTTAAGCTAATATAAATCAAATATCCTACAATTCCTATCAATGAATATATATGTTCTCTGATACCAAACATCTAGGTATGCTAATTAACAATTCCACAGACAAAGTATTGTAGGATATTTGATATATATTAGCTTAAAATACCTTTCTAATACAGTAAAAAATGTTACAAAAGCTAATAATAAGGAATATATGGGTAGATATTGTGGGTGTAATTCAACGCAGGTTGGGGCTTTTGTCCATTGAGTAGTTAGTTTCACACATTATTATTAATACCAAAAAATATATAAAAACAGTAAACATTAAACAAAGATGTATTTAGGCACTACATAATAGGAGTTCACGAAAATTAACTGGTGGTGTTCTGAACATATAATTTTCTTTCTCTAAAGTTACAAGAAAATCAGAATACAGAGTAATCTAAAACGTCAGAATTCCAAACATTTTTAAGAGTAGTAGTCGTAATTAGTTTCAGCTTTATCACAATTATCAGCAATATTTGTTATAGTTAGGTAAGTGCTTAGTATTTTCTTTAATCAAACCTCAATTTAAATTTAAGTGTCCTCCATTTAACCACAATGAATGAGATGTAAGTTTACACAAAATGGTGTACTTTTAACACATCAGTGGCAAATATTACACAAATTCAGTATATTTTATTATAATACTAGTAATTTTAATACATTTAGTAAAAACATATAAAAAGTCATATTGTTTAAATCTATTAACACTAAAATGTTAAGATATTGTCTGAAGCTATTTATTTGTGGCATAATGTTAGTTTTTTCTTTAGTTTTATTGGGTTTTTGCCACATTTCTGAAAAATAAAGATTAATTAAATAAGCCCTTGCGCCAAACGGATCAGTCAAGGATTATTTTTGAAAATAAGCTTGCCTAAGCAAAAAATCTCACACTAAAAAAAAGCAGATAAGTAAAAAATAACAAAACTCACATCACTATCGCGCACTTCCGTATTATTGACGTTTAGAAAAACTCTCTGTTTTCATTCTCAAAATAGCAGTAAAAATATTAAACGTATGTCAAGTTTGACAGTTTAAAATTTGTTTATCTGCTTCCATAGAGATGTTAAATGATTTTTAATTTATTGTTACTTACTTCTTCTTGATACAACTGTAGCCAACATTGAACAATGTTTACTGAACAGTTTGACACACACTTATTTTGGGTCATTTGATTCAATGGGATTCGGCAAAAATTTTAGAGATGGAAGATAACGCAGCAAAAAGAAAATTAAAAGAGACCGCGATTATTTTGTTGAACAGAGATAATTCTCAACAGAGAGAGCTAGAATTTTTCACAAAGGGATAAGAATATACAAGAAATCGATTTCTACGCACACAATGATTTTCAAATAGTTATATTTTTTTTCGTTTCCCTAAATAATTTATTCAAATATGTATAAAAAAAAACTTTTTGAAATAAAAGAAATGTTTTCTGATTGAAGTGCATCTGCATTTTAGCAATCTCAGTGTCTCTAAAAATTTAAATCTGATTATAGGGCAAAAGTTAAACAATGCTACTATCATATCTACCATTTTTTAAACAAAAATAACCAAAATAACCCTACGCTTAAAATAGGGGTGGAAGAAAAGTAATGCAATATGACTGTATCTTACTATCTATCAATATTTCAGAAAAATATGCCAAAGAAAAGTTGCTATGAATTGAATTTTTATAACGTCATAAAGTGTCAGCACAGGAATACAAAACAATAATGTTTTAAATGGCATCAATGTTATTTTGGCTTTTTTTTTGTTAATTTAATAATTGTTTATAGTGATGTCCATTAACCATTCAGACACTGCTTACTATGAAGAAATTAATTTAAAAGTAAAGTTACATTGTAAAATTATTTTAGTTTTTTTAACTTTATTTTCTTTGCTTATTGTGGTTTTTTTATTTGTATTGAAAATTTGTATCCAATATTAACTTATTTATTGTTATTTTTATACCAATTTTTTTTTATTTATTTTGTTATTTGTTGTATGTACGTAATTTTTCAATGCTTTGTCTTATTTCTCTTTGTCTTTGTACGAACCTATGTAAATAGTAATGTTATGTTTGTTCCTGTCCTATAACGAAATTTCTGTATAGAAAGCAGTATTTCTAAATAAATAAATTAATTAATTTAACAGTGCCCTAACATATCTTAAAAATTATTTCTTATAGCATTCAAGCTATTTGATATTTCAGAGTTATATTTTAAATTGTTTCAATAATTTCCACAAGAAGGACTATTGGCGCCTCTTAGTATCTTAACATAACTTGTGCCAGTTGGCTGCATGGCCAAGTGTTTGCTTTAGAAAAAGTATAACTTTAACTGTAATTTTTGGCATCTACGCCATCTGTGTAATAAGTAATCAGATGATTGCCATTGCGCTGCTCTGAATAGGACATCTAGGTAATAATAGTTTTCAGAATCCAGTAATGTTTCAGATTTAATTTTGCTGTTTTGTTTTAATAAATTTCATGCCTCTCTGAAAAAAAAAGAAAATCGTAAATTTTGTTTTTTTTTAATTCCTAATAGGTACAACAATACTATGTAGTAGACTTATTTTTTTCGAATAATATTGAAATACTCTAAAATTCCTTTTAGTATGTGAACTAGAATCTTGTGAATATTTCTTTAATCATTAAAGTTATATTTATAGTATTTGAGATGATAAAGTTACATGTAGTATTGTTAGTAGAACAAATGATTTTAATTGAATTGAAAAATGTGAGCTTATGAATTTTGCCACAGGATCTTATAATCATAATAATAATAATAATAATAATAATAATAATAATAATAATAATAATAATAATAATAATAATAATAATAATAATAATAATAATAATAATAATAATAATAATAATAATAATAATAATAATAATAATAATAATAATAATAATAATAATAACACACACTTGTTCTCTGTGGTTTCCAAATAAAAGAAGCTGAGTTTTAGATTCATTTAAAATTAATTTCTGAGAAAGCGACACTTCGACTATTGCTTTGAGATCTGAATTAATACAGCAAGCAGCTGTAACACTATCTACATGGTCAAAAGAAAAGTATAGTTGCGTATCATCTGCATATTGATGAATCCTGCAATAATTCAGAGATGAATTAAAGTCTGCTGTATACACGGAGAAGAAAATAGGCCCGAGTATACTTCCCTGAGGAACTCCATATTTAATGGAATTATAGGGAGAATTTTTATTTTTTGAAACCACGCGTTGCCGACGGTTCATCAAATAATTACTAAAGAATGAATATGCAATTTGGCTAACACCAAAGAAACTTAGCTTCTTCAGCAAAATTTGATGACTTAAAGTATCGAACGCCTTACTAAAGTCGAGCAATATTAGAGAGGTACATAAGCGATTATCATTAGCTTGAAATATATCGTCTGCAACGTTTAGCAAGGCTGTTGTTGTCGGAAGTATATTATTAACCTTGATGTGCTCATTTAACTGCTCCCTCACCACAGCTTCCAAAACCTTAGAAACTGCCGGCAGGATACCGATTGGCCGATAATCTGAGAGACCTATAGGATTGGATTTTTTCGGAACCGCTATAATTTGGGAATCTTTCCATGCTACCGGAAAAGATCCAGTAGACAGGCACTTATTGATAATGAATGCAAACATATTTACAAGATGCTGCGTGTATAATGTGTAGAAATTAAAATACATCAGTGGGACGATATTTGTAATAGAAAGATCTTATACAAAAAAGTTCTATATTTGCGTTGTTTTGTGTAAGTTCATTTATTCAATGAAAATGAAGGCAGAGCCTGTGTTATCTATTGAATATCTCGGAAACGTGTTTATGCAAGTTTATTTAGGTTAGTATAATCTAATGTTTGCACAAATTCACGATTCTTAATACGCGATGCGTGGTTTGTGAGGAATTCGTGAATAGTGTGTAGGTTGTTCGTTAAAAATCCATTCATAAAACTCTACACACTATACACAAATTAAATACAAAGCACGAATCGCACAGCACGAATCGCAAATAATACTGAAAGGAGATTTTCTACATTATCAAAAATCTGTGCAAACAGCTGATTTCTTTATTTTATTAAGTTAGATGAGTATTCAATTATTAAGCTGCGTATACATATGACGAACAGAAGACGAGCTAAACCTGTAACGAAACTTGTTCGTCATAAGCGCAGCTGCGAGTTACTCGTTTAGAAGGGAAATAAATAATGTAATAGCATTACTGAGTACAGGAAAAGGTAAGCTTTAATTTGAACAAGTTAAAGCTACAGTTTCCTCATTTACGACAGTTTCAAACTGAAGTAAACTTGAATGACCTACATTTTAAAAAACTTGTAGGTAGTTCGGTTTGCCGAACGGATTGAAGAAAGCTTGTGGTGCACTGGCGATATAGTTTTGATGCACTTGCTATACTAAAAAATCGCTGCGAACAATGTCTAGCTCGGCTTGTGCTCGGCTCGGGCTCGGCTCGTCATATGTATATGCAGCTTTAAGCTTCTGTCAACCGTTCTGGTGACAATTTTTCGATACATAATTGAAATTTAATTTACTTATACTTTTTAGTATAAGATTTTCCTATTACCAAAAACTTTAAGCTGTAGTTTTATTTTTATACATTATATACGTCGAACCCTATATTTAAATCAGTAAAAGAACCTAAAATGACTGTACGATATTGTAACATTAATAAACATATTTTTAATGTAAATAAGGGTCGCAAGACTGTCAATACTTTCGATTAGATATCGTATCGTAATTTCGGGCTTGTAGGGAAAACATTGCAGTCACGTCACGTTTTTTTATATCTTGGTATTTAGTACACCAAGATACTACTCATTGTTTCCAGAAATCCTAAGTTTTGAGACTAAATAAATTGAATTAATATTAAGTGTTAAATCATTTAATGTGTTTTTTAAGTCACGTGAACTTACGTTGTAGCACGAGACGTGACAACAATGTGTTTTATCTCAACCGTCTTTTGGTCTTGGTCTCATTCATTGAGTATTACGCTATCAAATAAAGGCTATATGTATATTGATGAATGAAAGTCGTATATACAAAAAAATGCCATTTTTTATCTGATTGAAATGGGTTTCAGATTAAGTAAGTATTAAAAAAATCTTAATTTGTTTCTACCATGGTCTGGTGGACACTTAGCGGAATATCAGTTTTTATAGACAGCTGTAGTATAATACAGGATGATTCACTTAAAACTACCCAGGCAAATTATAGGGAAACTAAAAAAGATAGGAACAGTCTGTAATCGCCTGCTTTTAGGTACTATCATTAGTCTATAGTACTATCAATGAGTTTTATTTTCTATGGTTTAACGTTTTTTGAGGAAGGGAAAATGTTTTTTTATTTAGGAACAATTCGGAAGATACATGAGGTTTTACTAGAATTGCTCAGAAATGGTACTTTTACATTATTAAAATATTGCAATTTTTCTCAACCTCTAATTTGGAAACAGGAAGGAGCATCAACAAACTTTATTTTCGTATTGGATTTTAATGCAATAATCTAAATTATGTTAATTATTTTTAACATTATTACTGATTATAACTGTTAACAGAAAAAGTTACAGAATTGGATAGTATAAAAATTAGTTAGCATTATAACAATAAAGGTGTTCAAAATTGCCTTCATTTTGTTGAATGCAGATTTCATATTAACGTATAAGGATTTCATCACAAACAGTCAATATAGCGATTTGTAAAATATGCTACAGAAAGCATATAATTTATTATATAAGGATTAAATTCACTGACTCTTAGTAGATAGTATTTTTCAAATGTCCCCACATAAATTAATCAAGTGGGAACAAGTCAGGAGATCGAGCAGGCCAATTAAGGGGGCCATTTTCCAGTTTTCGTCAAAACTAGTATTTACAGAGATTTCTAACAGTATTTGCAATGTCCCTTGTTACCATATGTCACCATATTTATAAGCCAGGAAGATAATTTAGATGCCTTTCTCTATTTAAAGTAATATCATACAAAGTTGGTTGGTTGTTAACAGATTTACCTACTTAATATGCAGATGTCAATATGAAATGTATATTCAACAAAATGGAAGCAATTCAGAACATCTTTCTATATTGGAATATCGTTTCTATGTCTTTTTAGGCTTTATTCTGAACTATATTACATGTTTTTATACTGTTATTTTGTTTTCAGCAAAGTTTCTTGGCGCTCTATTTTCTACTTTGAGAGCAAAATACTGGACATTCGACAGTTATATTTCCTTCACATAGTAACCAATATCTATGAAAATAAAAATGAACTAAAATTGATAGATCACAAATACAAGAACTAAATTTAAAGAATTAATGAGAACAGAGGTAACTAAAAAAAAACAATTGGACAATCTTCGTATTAGTATCTTACTGCTAAAATATATAATTTTTTACCACTTCATCAAAAACGTCTTTTTCGAGATATAAATAGTATGGGCTTCTAAAAAAAAATAATATTAATAAAGTATTCAATTTAGAAACAGATAGAAAAGTTATTAACAATATATTGGATCTTAGACACAATTTATAATAGTTATATATAAAAAAAATAAATGCAATACTGATAAATATTCATGAATGTGAATAATACCGTGTTGTTTCCTTTTTGGTTTTTATTTTATAGTAAAGCTAAGGAAACATTACAAAAAATTATGATTAAATATGATATTATAATGTACTAGTTCGAAAAAAAAATATTTTCACAAAAGGTTTGCATAACCACGAGCGATTTTGATATTGTGGTTTCTTTTGCACTAAATATAATTAATAAACATGTTGTAATATTATATATGTATAAATGTGTAAAATAAATGAAAATGAATGAATGAAGTTTACATATCTGGTTTGTTTTTTGAAATATGATCTGGAAAGTTTTCAACAGGACACCCTGTATACGTTTCAAGTCAGCTTTATATTTAAACTGGAATAAATTAAAGTGAAGAAATGCAATAAATATTTTTGTTATAAATCTGTAACAAATATACAGTTACCATTAAAATGAATGAATGAAGTTATATGTTTTGTATTTTGAAATATGATTTGGAAAGTTGTCAACAGAACACCCCGTATACGTTTCAAGTCAGCTTTATATTTAAACTGGAATAAATTAAAGTGAAGAAATGCAATAAATATTATAAATCTGTAAAAATATACAGTTACCAGTGATACTCGTAAAAATACTACATTGATACAGTTTTTTTACATTCCGAAGTTATAAACCTCCACCTCAAAACAAATAGTGCCCTATGCGGGACCAATAACGCAATTTGCATAAAACAAAGTACATATGCGGTTCAATATATCCACCAGGTTTCAATGATCTTTCCACAAAGGTTGAGTTCACCGTCTGTTACGAAAAGTTATGACTTGGTCGTGAATCAAATCCTTTCTGTTATTTTTGGTGGTTTTAGTTTTCATCACAAAACCGTTCGGATTGCAAGAACGTATGAATAATTTATTATAGAATCGATATTTCACTTACCCGTATTGATAGTACCTAGTTTTTTGAATTATAGATTATAATACGAACAGGAACGTCAGTAACGTGTGTCTTTTATGAAACATTTTTTACTGCTAAATATATTCTATTCTAGGAAGGTTAAACAAATCCAAATATATCAGAATATACACATGGAATGTATCAAAGGACTAAGGCTGTGTATAACTTTTAGTGTAAAATACAAAAGACAAATATTTTAATTGCTTTTTGTTAGAAAATAGTTATTTATGATATAACTGCGAAAAGTGACATTTTATTTTGATTCGAACAAAATAAAATCACTTGTAGCACATATATAAAACACTATTACAAAGAATAATATTATAAAAAAATCTGTATTTTGCATAAAAAAGTACATTCTGTGTATTATTTTTTTGCAGTTGGCGTTTTTAAAACAGGTTCTACATTATCTTGAGAAACACGAGAATATTTAGATATATTTTTTTTAACTAAAATTGAAAAAAATGTAGTAAATACAAAAGATAAGGGCAACATGTAGTATATTGCATGAAAGACGAAAAAACAGGCAATTTTTGGTGGCCATAGCCTCCTTCAATAAAAAAATTTTTTATCCGCCTAGAGGGCGCACCGAATCACATACGATATTTCAAAAATCTGTTTATATCAGGAGGAAGGTATCAATTTTGCAATAAAAATTTATTACCAATAAGTTTTCTCTATTTCTTAAAATAAAAAAGTCAGACAGCCTTAAATCTTGGGCACTTTACAGGTTTTTTTGTTATTACTCATAAAGTTAGCCATGGATTTCAAATTTGTTTTTACGAGCATAAAGGCCTTCAAAAATGCAACAAAAAACAATTAAAGATTTTTGACGTGTCTCGTATATTAAGCGAGATACATGGGAGTGGCCCTCTTATGTGATACAGCCTGTATATCAGACACAAAAACTAATGTGCAACGAACTTGCGTTTTTACTGGTGAATTATATTTGAATTATTAGAAAAAGTACATATCCCTTCGTCCAGCGAATACTAATCATCCAAAAATTTTTCTAAGATACATTAAAAAATTGGTCGCGACTGAAAATTTTCCTGATTTTCACATTTATACTGGACATTGCTGACGATCTTCGGCTAGTTTGTTGGTAGATTCAGATGTCCAGTGCAGGAAATAAATTTCAGTAATGCCAGTAACTAGACCTTAGTTACTGGCATTACTGTACTTGTAAAGTACATTGTTTTCAATATAATGGAACTGGGTTTCCTGAATAGAATGTCAATATTCAATAGAGACTTTGATAAAATAACTGGAACATGTATTTATATGTATGTTAAGGAAGGAATATAACTGAACTAGACCATGTGAAATACTATTCAGCCCATACAAATCTTATTGAAATTTTCTTAGGAAAATATCTCTATATATACTATATATATTTTTCAGCGTTGCATGTATAATAGAAAAGGTAATCAATTAATTTATATAAAAAAATAAGTGACTGTACATTAGCTTGCAGAAACATACACAGGATGTTCTCTGCATATAAGTAGATCCAGTTAGTTATCTGGAAAAATACTGATTCGAAAAATTTGATAATATAGCAAAGCCTTTACATAAAAAACAACTAAAATATCTAGAACTCGTCAGCACTTCCGGTTATACCGGAAGTCGACACCAAGTTCGTTATTTTAAACAGAGCACCCTATATATTATTGTATTTTTAGTAAAAGTGTATTTTACATAAGTATGCTAAAAATAAGTAAAAATTGTTTATCAAATCTCATTAGATTGGTAAATTAAAAAAATGAAAGTTAAACGCATTTGATGAATGACTATGTAGTAATTGCTCTATTCATAGATGTTTTTCAGTTTGATGACTATAGTGTACCTCCCAAATAAAAATGTTTTTCTACGTTTATGTAAAAAAACAAAACTTTATTGAACTATATTTAGTGGAAAAAGTGGTTCTTTATTGCTCTAGCGCAATAACATTTTTATTGCATTCATCTGTCATTCTACTACAGGGTTTTGTGACAATGACCAACAAAAACGTTCAAATCGACGTCATATTTTTTACAAACATTTGTATGAGAAGTGCAGGTTTTTTATGCAAACACCTCACATGGAAATCTAAGATTGTTTTCTCAATATTTTTAATATTTTCGATACGTCATATTTAATTAAAAAGTGCTTAGACATATTGCTAAGAACACACTGTAAGCACAGATATTTTATCACTAGAGGGTTGTTATGCCATGACCTAGAATGCGCCAATTTAATTCTATTGCTATGCACATTCTAGACTTATGCGTTACGATAATATTCCTGGAAATTTGGAAAGTTAAAAACCATAAATCCTAATCTAAATTAATTTGGCTTAGTTTACAGGTTTGCCATTTATCATTCGTTAATTCCTTTTGCTTTTATTTCAGGCTGACCTTGAAAGAGAAGTGGAGACTTGGACATGACTGTGGATGACAGAATAGCCAGAAGCGTTGCTTTGGAGCAGGCCTATGTGCATGACGTATACGAACAGTTCTACGACAACCCGAGAAGTAAGCCGTGGCCGAAGGTACAGCATTTCCTGGAGGACCTTGAGCCTGGGTCTATTGTTTGCGATGTTGGTAAGCTCCATGGTGAAGATACCATAAAACATAATTGTAGCCCCCCTCAAATCATAATGTTTACGTTATGTTTTAAATTTAAAAATTTAGTTGCTCTAATGTAAGTGGGTTTCAAAATGTTAGAATACACAAGGTGTTATAGATAACGTTGGATCTGGATGGATGACAAAACAAAAAGTTTATAATAATGAGTGTCCTAAAATTCTTCTAGAGATGCATTCTCTTTTATAATTCCGAAAAGTTTCTGAGAGTGTATGTGTGTGTGCTACACTGACAAAAAAAATCATCAGTGGTAGGTAGAAATACACTTTCTCAGCAAGAAACTTATATAAAATAGAGGACAGATAAACAATTCAATTGTAGTAGCTGAATGAAGTTTTCTGGAAACCTATAGTCTGTTTAGAAATAAAAGAGAGTAATAAAAGCTTATTATGTATGCAAATCGTAAATAAATGTAGTACTGGTGCTTATATTCAATATTTTTGAATTATGTATTATCGGTATAGATGAGGTGTACTTTTAAAAAAACTTTGTGTGATCGAACCGTAGGTACTAAATTGTAGCAGGGAGCTAAAATTTAATCCCCGACAATCCGTCTTTGTCTATGCCGCTTTAATTTCTCGGTCCATTTCTCTTTTATAAGTAAACAATATAAAAACAGCATTTCAAAACTAGAGGCTACTTTAAGCATCATAACCGGGTTAAGAGGGTTTTTAGTAATTCAAATAAAATTATTCAATATTATTATCAAAATATTTATTTAAATTTAATGAATAGACTTTTATTCTACACAAAAATATATGTATTTTGAAAATTCAAATTATGGTCAATAAATGTAGTGTTGTATAAATGTACAATAAAGAAAATATAAAAGTAGGTCTATTAAAATTCGTTCTCTGAATATTCTGATGAATTATCTTCGTCTCCTAGATTGATAACGATAGGTTCCACAGTAACGTCAATAATTAAATTATCGAGTTCCCACATTTTCTTCTCTTCTTTTTGTACATGATGTATACATCTTTGTCAGTTATCTGCAGTTACTCGTTCCAAGGAATTTTTTAAGAAAATTTTCACGTCACATAATTTAAATGTACTTTTCTGCGAATGACATTTTTGAAGAAATCATCTATAACGACTTTTTACCTCCCTGTAGATGATTTTGAGGGACTTAAAGTATCTTGTTCATTTTTTGTTTCCTTTAAAAGTCTGTGGATAGTCGATTTTCCAATCTCTGTCATTTTGGAACACTTTTCCACGATGTCGTCAACACTGTTGATAGAATTTTGGTGGCTCAATGCATTCAATACATTTAATATAATAATCTTTTCATTCTGAGACAACGCACATCGTTTCACGCGTTTAGCAGGTACGTAATCTGATCTTTTACCCAAACAATATTATATCCACTGGCACAATAGTCACCAAACACAAGTCGAATTTTACTCTACTGCACTAGCACGTCTTCGTGTATTCAGCTCTAAGACTGGATTGATCTGTCACAATACACTGGCTTCTGTCCTATGATATATCCAGTAAAATATACTAATGTACACCCATTACCTGTTAGCATTAGTGTTACCCGATAATTACCTGAAACGAAATATTACCACGCCCATGGCCGGTTCTTATCTCGGGGTTTTATTACCCTCATTCATTTCCAAACAGACTATAGTCAGTAGTTACAAGTGAACAGGTCTTCTAACTGTGGCTACCAGCAATGACTAAAATTTCTTGATGGAGTACCTGAACTGTGCTGCTATAGTTGTTAAAACTTTTAAGTAAATGTATTTCTGATACATTAAAACAAGTGAACTGTACGTACATTGAAGGTAAGTTACAAACTTAACTCGATATTTTGAATCATTTGACAAATTTCACGTAACGATACTGATTTACACTTTCAGTTCTTACTGCGTTGTAAAAGAAACTTATTTATGATTAATAACAAGAATGAATGTTTTGCCGTCAAATACATTTTTGTTATGAATATTGGGAAAGTATATTATACTAGTAGGTAGGTAAATATAGAAATAGCTCAAATGAAAACAAAACAAGCAAATAAAATCATACAGAAAAATATATACATACTTGTACAAACAGAAAATAAATAAATAATTAAATATCACGGCAAAACGGTTGAAAATACACGGAAAAGTTAAATAATAAAAAACAAATCGAAACGGGCCATGTCCGTACACACAGCAACAAACAAACTCACACACTTATACCAGCACGGTGACGGTCATAACCATTCTTGAATAAATTGATGAATGGACCTTCATATACCTAAGTGCTTAGAGTTGAATCCCACCGATGCAATAATAACATATGATATTCCATAGTTATCAAAATTACCCAAAACACACTAACTACACCACCTCAAAGTACACACCATAAACGCACAAAACTTAATGACGCCGAATTGAACTGATTCAGCTTCTTCAGAACATTTCGCCTTTATTTCTGCCGTATTTGGAGGTGATAAATGAACAAGTTCACTTATCGCAGCAATATAATTAGTTGTGGTACCGATCTGTACCGCTGTGACAATAATGGGTTTCAGTAATCATAGTTTCCAGCTGCCACCAATGCAAAATAATTACAAGTTAACTATTGACTTAACGGAAGTGAATTTTAAAATTCAATAAAATACTTTACTGACCATGTGCAGACATGTTCAAAAAAATATTTACCAGTAAATATTTTTTTAGCAATGTAGTTTTCTTAGAGAGTTTCTCTCAGTGTAATTTGCTTTATATGCCAGTTTAATTGCTTTGCATTACCGAGTATTTTACTTTTAATATTTATATACATTTCCCTCAAAATTTTTTCAAATCTTATCCAATTTTGCATACGTAGCTTAATGTTATTGCATAGATTGTACCCCATTGTTTTTTCACATATATTTTACTTGTTTATGAGTTTGAAGTACTTTCTATTTGTCCTATATAATTTTACCTTTGAGATGCATACAATATTTATGTCTATATACGAGGCGATCATTTACTATAGGAACAAAAGTGTTTATTTTTTTTCGAAGAATTGTTTTAAAATTTAATGACAGCTCTTTACTAATAATTGAATTATAATTAAATAATATAAAATAATAAGTGACATTGGGAAATATATTATGCATAAAATTGTTTCAGGCTGTGGTAACGGAAAATACTTAAACGTGAACACATCAATTTTTAATATAGGAGGAGACAAATCGACGCGATTAAGTGAAGTAGCAAGAGAAAAGGAAAACGAAGTAAGTACAAAAATTATGTTAAATTATTAACAACATCCTTAACGTTACA
Organism: Monochamus alternatus; assembly: GCA_037114965.1. Classification (NCBI taxonomy): domain Eukaryota; kingdom Metazoa; phylum Arthropoda; class Insecta; order Coleoptera; family Cerambycidae; genus Monochamus; species Monochamus alternatus. The sequence goes on along the minus strand of CM073429.1, from coordinate 75,900,053 downwards.
CCTTAAATATAATTCAGTAGCTAAGCGAAAATTAGATTAAATTATTTTTTATCTGAAAATGACAAATATAAAATTATTTCAGAATTACCAGCGCATCCGCCATTTTATAGAAACTGGAACGAACTACTTATATTAAAAAGTTGTTTGTGTTGATTTCACTGTTGTAAAATCTAGATCGGTAATAGCAAACTAAATGGGTATGTTCATATTAAGGTTAGTACAATCCGTGAAACACAAAACTGTTTCATTCGAAAAATGATAAATAAAATTAAAAAAAGAATTTACTCTAAAATAATTTTTCAGTTGGCATTGTTGCTTTCAGGTGAATGATATAAAGAATAACAATTGCAGAATTATATTATACTGATTGATGTAAGAGTTTTATCAGAAGATTTTTATAAACATACATTTAACTATACACTAGAAAATATTACACATTTTAACACAAAATCCACACGGGAATGTGTATGTTTTTAAATATTTCTCAGTTTGTAGCAGTGTGTTATAGATTTAACACAATATACTGTATTAATATAAAAGTGTTATGTGTAACTTTTACAATTTTAGTATTCTAATAATGGACTGAGAAACAAATTATGTTCTAGGAAATCATAAATAAACAACGAACATTAAACAAAGATGTATTTAGGCACTACATAATAGGAGTTTACGAAAATTAACTGGTTGTGACCTGAACATATAAGCAGTTGTGCTTAATCAGTTAGGAGTAAGGCATAAAACGCGGAGGTGTGTTAAGTTTACACAAAATGGTGTACTTTTAACACAAATGCAGTATATAATGCTAGTAATTTTAACACATTTTGTGTAAAACGTATAAAAAAGTCAGAGTGTGTGAAACTATTAACATGGACAGTCTACACAATTACACATCCTAATTTACATACTGAAAAATTTCACATACACTTCAACTTTTTTACAGTGTAACAATTTTATTACATACCTACGGCTATAGGAATATTTCAGTTATTCACAACTTTTATAATTATACGTAGCATGGTCGGAATTATTATTTTTAATAGGATATAATTTTTAATTATAATTTCCTGCATTGAGGTATGCAAAATGTGTACGTTCTAAGTACAAGTAAATTTATCTCTAAAACTATTTACTTATAGCTTATTTAATTGTATCGAATCAACACATTTTGTGTTTGGAAGGAAAGTTTATAATATACAGTATACCCTATCTAATCATAGACGTTTCAAAGTTAAGATTTAAAAAAATGACAATTGACGAGGTCTGTAAGAAACTCCTACCTATACTTTTTCATATAAAAGTTACGCGTTTAATTTTTGGCATATATAATTTGTTGTACTTCTTGTGTTTAATAGAAATTCCAAAATATTATGCCAAGTGTTTCACATTTCCGATTCAATTTTACCAATTTATTGGTTGAACATTTTTCTGGAGTATTTTCCCAGATACACAATCCAGATGGGACATCCGGCATATCAAATAACCCCAAAACGGAGTTTAGATAGGTATAGAGTATACTATATGTGTTTCATTTTATATACCAAAGTTGGCGACTACTTCCCGTAATTATGGAAGCAGCTAAAAGTTAAAAATATATTATAAGCATTATCTAATCTACCGGGGCATAAGAACCGACACAGAGCAGAGGCATGGGTCCCAAAATATTGCAATTTAACCAAACATACCTATGCACATATGTGCATAGTTGCAAGTGGAGTTACAGGCCTTCAAAGTGGGGCTAAATATTTCGAGAAAAATAATATCTCTGAATTACTTTAACTTGGATTAACCAAATTTAGTACATGCACTATGTTTATTATTGGTTTTATTTAACTATGAGTTTAAGTAAAGTTGCTAGAACTCATTACTAGAACTCATAGTAAAAAAAAAACAACAATAGACCTAAATAATATACCAAATTTGGTTATTTGAAGTTAAAGTAATTCAGAGATATTATTCTTTTTTCGACATATTTGGCCCTACTTTGAGGGCTTGTAAATGCGCCCGTGTATAACTTTGTATACAGTATGCGCCAAAAGTATAGAATAAATTCAATAAAAACGAAACAACAAGTCGATTTTTAATTTAAAAAATACATATTTTAGCGAAAAATGCGATTTTCAAATGTCATTTGTTTTCGAGTAATGACGTCATCGTTTTTTTTTAAATAGAAACACCATATTTTTTCCCTTGATTCTGAAAGATCGTTTAATTCTATATCAGACAGTACTAAAATGTTGCCCTCTTACATAGGAAAGTTTTCGAGCAAATGATGATTGAATGTTAGAAAACGTAAATTTTATCCATAAAAAAGTAACAATTAAGAGGTATGTAAAATAAAATACAATTGATTAAATTGTATACTTAAATTAAATGTTCGAATTGCCACCAACTTCTTGACAATGCGCAAGTCTGTGAAGAAATTCTTCTTGCACATTATGAATGATTTCTGGGGTAACTCTGCGTATTTCAACCCGAATGCGATTTTGAAGTTCTTCTAAATTACGTGGTTTATTAATGTACACTTTTGACTTCAAGTATCCCCATAAAAAATAGTCAAGAGGTGTAAGATCTGGCGATCTTGCAGGCCTTTCTATCGGTCCGCGTCTGCCGATCCACCTCCCAGGAAAATAGTCCAAAAAATCTCGTACAGGGCGCGCATAGTGCGGAGGTGCACCGTCTTGCTGAAACCATATGGTATCGTCAGGAATGTCAGGGTCACTATCGTTAGGAAAAATTACTGCAAGGGCTGGAACAAGGTCATTTTCTAGAAACTCTAAATATCTTTGTCCTGTAAGGGTTCCTTCAAAGAAGAAAGGCCCTACTATTCTGTCGTCAACTATTCCAGCCCACACATTTAATTTCTGAGGGTGTTGGGTATGTGTCTCTGCCATCCAATGAGGATTTTCCCGACTCCAATATCTGAAAGTTTGACGGTTTACTATACCATTCAGACAAAATGTGGCCTCATCTGAAAAAAGGATTTGCCGGTGTAAATTTCTATTTCCTTGACATAAATCCATTAGAATTTCGCAAAAGTGTAATCGGGATCATCTTCATTGAGTTCCTGCACAAGTTGAATTTTGTAGGGATGATATTTTTCTTTCCTCAAAAAACGTAGCACTGTGTTCTGACTAGTATCATTGTTTAATGCAACCAATCGTGAAGAATTATGAGGATTATCCACCATACTTATCAAAATGTTCTGTTTCTGATTTTCAATAATGCTTGGACGTCCAGGTTTTGGAATATTTACAACATTGCCAGTTTCTCTAAATTTAGACTCTACCTTACTGACTGTTGATTGGCTGATGGGGCGACCTGGATATTTTTCATTAAATAAATCGCAAACTTCCTGTTGAGTTCTAGTCATATTCCCGCATCCGATAAGAATTAAAATTTCAATTCTTTGAGTAACAGTTAAATGTGCCATAATACTTTAAATTGAATAATAATTTCTATGTCGCTTACAATACTTATAAGAAAGTCGGTGTGACAATGACACTTTGCAAAGATTTTCACCTACGTAATCCATAAAAGAACTATGGAATTCGAAAAACTAAACTTGATAACGTTTTTGCTTTATTTTAATTGATTTACGTTTTCTAACATTCAATCGTCATTTACTCCAAAAATTTCCTATGTAAGAGGGCAAAATTTTAGTATTGTCTGATAGAGAATTAAACGATCTTTTAGAATCAAGGAAAAAAATACGGTGTTGCCATTTAAAAAAAAATCGATGACGTCATTACTCGAAAACAAATGACATTTGAAAATCGCATTTTACGCTAAAATATGTATTTTTTAAATTAAAAATCGACCTGTTCGAGGATATTTCCCAAAAAATAATTGATTCGTTTTTATTGAATTTATTCCATACTTTTGGCGCATACTGTATAGGTACATTTGGTTAAATATTTTGGGACTCCCTACATGTACTTGCTCTGTGTCGATTCATATGCGGAACGTCCCGTATATCCTTCTTACTTCTCTACGTATATCTAACCTAGAGTTATCATTTCAACAACCGTGTCTAATTTAGGTCATAGTCTTGGACAACCTAGCGCTTCCCTTTAGAGATGAAAGCCTAGATGCTGTAGTTTCCATAGCAGTAGTCCACCACCTCGCGACGACAGAAAGGAGGATCCGAGCGTTGAGGGAGCTGGCGAGGGTCCTAAGGATAGGCGGCCGCCTCATCATATCCGTATGGGCGATGGAACAGAGCCATAGGAAGTTCGAGTCGCAAGATGTACTAGTTCCTTGGCGACGGCCTAGACACATCAGTACGCCTTCGTTGGAGTTGACCTCGACGACCACCACGTCGGAAGACGACGGACAACCGGCCTATCATGCCTATACTCAGACGTCCGACAGTGACTCCAACAGGTCTGTGAGGTGAGTAGAAGCGATTAAACTACTGTGGTGGATTATGTATGTATGTATATATTATGTTGCGGTCTAGGCAAGTGATTTATTTATGCACTTCATTTCTTTTACTGTATTTAAGGTATACTTTATATTAAAACAAATTTAATGGTATTCATGCTAGCTAAAAAAAGGCAAAGTTTTTATGCTTTTTAAATATCGCCGTTGGTGGCTAGTTACTAGCCTCACCTGTGGTATACTGATAGGGGTTAACCAGGTCGAAACTAGTATATGTCTGCTGACACCACTCACGACTAACCGTGGCTGTTTGCTATAATTTTGTCAGGTGTAATTCAATGGTGCAATGTTATTTAGACACCCAGTACTGTTCCTGACAAATTCAGTGCTACGATCAAATTTAATCAAGATTGATTGATGTTAGTATACCACGGAATCTAGAGCCAGAAATAAAAATAGGTTTAAAAAAATCAAATGGGCTAAATCATTTCCCAAATAAATGTACTCGCACCTGTGGTATGTATGAACTGAATTCAGAGTTTAAAATCTGAATTTAGAGTTTAAAGATCTTTTAAAGTCGGACTTCAAAGTTTGAATTAAGAGCTTAAAGTCTGCATTCAAAGTTTGAATTCAGAGATTAAAAAGAAGAGGAAAGTCTGAATAAAAAATATTGTCTAGGGCTTTGTAATAAGTATGAAACAGACGATAAAATTTACACATTTTCCAATTATTGAGAATTTTCTGAACTAGATGTGACAACTCTGTTTACTGATTTACCAGGACATTCAACTGTCTATAATTTTTAGATGGAGTATAGGTATGATAAGGAACAATTTCATAAAGAAGTTTAGATTCAATTAATATCTAAAATAAAAATTAATCTAGCATAATTTTCTAATGAAAAATATACCTAGATTAATGAAATCATTAAATGATTTTCAAAACTCAAATTAACTATACTAGAAATGCAGAAATAGGTCAGATCTCTTGGCTGAATCTTCTTACAAATCAGTTCTAATTATTTTTTTATATCTATTTTTTGATAAAAAAATGTAACAGGTTTGGTTGATAGCGGTTTTTTTATTGAACCTCTCAAGTTCCTCCTAATTTCAATTTAATAAACCTTGCTCAAATTTATAATGCATATTTGCTTTTTACATATGTTTATATTTCTACATTGATATTCATTGTTTGTAGGACAAAGGGAGTGGTGCGAAAGAAAAGTAGGAGCCGAAAAGGTAGATCGATTGATCCAGGTCGGAATTCATCGCCGAGCAGCTCCAGTCTCTCCAGTCCAAACGAAACCTGCTACAGCTTCGTCCGACGAGCCATACAGAAGCTTGCAGGCGCCCGAAGAGTAGGAGTCCACAGGCCATGGTTTCTCGAGAGTTGGACAGCTTGTGCCAAGGAGACGCAGCAGAAACGATACGATACCGAAGCATGCAACTGCTGCGATTGCATGGAAAACGTGCAGGACATGCCTATAGAACTGCGAAGAATAGACGACGACGACATGCCGCAGAGGAGACAGACCTTCCCCTCGTCTCAACTAGTCAACGATATATCCTACCTAAAATCGAAAAGCATGACTAACATTAAGACAGTAGAGAATAACAACGTTGTAAAATCACAGTCCAACGCACAATTGCTATGCGAGGAAGTGGCGGTGGAGGCAGAAGAGCCAAGTAAAGTCGCCGTCAAAAACACCTTGGCCAAACCCAAGCTGGTGAAACAGAAGAAGTCCATTTGCGAGGAAGACGCTGAGGAAGCTTTAGATCAGCCTACCGACATGACCAAATTAAAACTATTGCCCGACATAAAGACGTCACTATGTAAGTTTAACAGAGGTGGGGTTCTGAAACAGAGGTCTCTAAACGAGGAGTTGATGTCCACAGACAGGTTGCAGGAGAAGGAGAGGCTGCGGCAGAACATTCAGAAGCAGGCGTCGCTGAACGAGGACCTAATCTATCACCGGTCGCATGCTTTTGACACTTTTAAAGATTCCGTGTTTTATGTTTCCACCTCGAAGAGGTTGCAACTGATAAAAACTGGGTTCACTAATAAGCTGAAGGGTTCGAACATTGAAAAAGTAACTGGAGCCACTTTGAAGAATGGTAAGAGAATTTTTTAAGTTAGATTATCGATTGATTTACATTGGCGCCGGAGTATCTTTTGCTGGGAGGGGGTTTGATCCCCCTTGTAAAATTATTCATAAAATAATAAATATAAATTTTACCAAATTGGAGAAACATAACGGATGATCATTCTCTGGTTGTTTATCTGTGAATGTGCATATTATTTTAAAAATAAAACGTAATTATTCAGATCTGTAAACACTTTAATTCATATAAATTATATAACAAGATCTATCTACTTATGGATGTATTCAAATGAGTACAAGTTTTCTATTTTTCTTTTCAAACATATCGGATGGCATTGCGTGGCGTGGCGCGGTATCAGAGCAACATCACTTTTGTTATTAGGGACATTTTTAGCTATTTAACGCTCAAACAACGTAATCAGTTATTGTGCTCATGCGCAGTAGCAATAATGTTCTATGGACAATTGCTGGCTTGTATTTGTTTTTGTTATTTTTTTAAATAACAAAACAAAATAAAAACTTTATTATTAAAAATTTATTTTCTTTTAAGTACGGATGTACCTAGTATTTAAATGCTTAAATGTTTCTCGCGAATCAAGTGGCTTAAAATGTTCCTATTGTTATATAAATTTCGAAATTATTTTTCTGCTTGGTGAAATTTAAATTGAAATCTGATGCTAGGTCCTATCATAGCCTCTCTTAGCCCTCTTTTTACGCCGCCAATGCTGACTTAGCAACTGGCGACAGCAAGCCAAGAAACATTTTAGTCTTTGGTTTTTCATTCCTTCTGCATACTTACATTGCAACCTTACCAAAGTGAAAGCACTTATACGATCTTTTGGCGGGTAAATTCAATTACTGAACTGAGCTCGATCTTAATTTACTTCGAGTTGAACGTAAATTGATAACTAATTGATAAGGTCGCTACTAATTTCATTTTGTTAAATATTAAGGTCACTTCGTTTCCTATATACTCGTCGTTGCAAAAGAATATACTTAGATACAAAAATAGCATACAACTTATTGGCATTTTAAAATATCCAGTATACAGGGTGATTCAGTCATAATGTCATTAATTTTATGAGAAGATAGAGAAAAATGAGTATAATACGAATACGCGATTTATAAAAAAATTAATGCATATTTACGCCGAAAAAATATTTTGACTGCTGGCGGCAATTCAACTCGGTGTCGACTTAACGCGACGTTGTCAAATTTAAATAATTTCCTATAGTACCTACTTATTGTAATATGTAATTAATGCTATAATTTATATTTTAAAAGTATGCAATTAACATATTAAGTTTCAACATAAAAAATATTTAATATTGAAATTCCAACTCCAACGAAAACTCCAACGAATGAAAATAAACTATTTACATCTCATTACATAAATAGTGAAATAAAATCGAATACTAACTAGGTTGAATTATTAAGAAAGGCTGAAACGTTTTTTGTATTTAAATACAGACAGTAATAAAAAGATCCTCATGCTATCAACAAAAATAGTTCGTCTTGACCTGTCGTGTTCAGGTCAATAACCTTTTTTTAATGTCTAATCAATGAAAAGCGCTAATAAAATTTGCATTTTTCTAAACACCTGGTGTAATCAATAGGAAATCATGAGAATGTTCAGATAGACTGCAATCGGCATACTTGGCACAGCTAAAAAGTTGGCAGTTCAAATTTCCGTTTAATACGTTACCGGCGGAATAAGTCGAACATCGTTCGGGTCCGTTTTCCTATGCAGGCGAGTCCACCGTCGACTGCATCTAGAACAAATGCATGAGACCAGACTTTTCTTCCATCTTCACCCATCAATCATTATTTTCGCGTGGTAGATGTTGGTGAATTTCGTATGTTTGTGTCGTCAATGTAGTTTATAATTATTAATAAAATTTGCTAAATAAAAATACAATTCAGGTTGGGTAAAGTTAACTAGTGAAAAACTGCGGTTGCTTCTACTGAAAAAGAGCCGTGGAAAAATTTATAAAAAGACATTTTAATAGACATTTTGTATTATTTGGGAATATCAACGTACGAGTTCAACTTAATTCTGCTTTCAAGATCATAACAAAAAGGTAACAAAAAATAGGTATATTTTTAATGTTTTATCCAAAATTATTTACTATATAAAATTTTTCGGAATGAATTTTATGTCAGAACTTAACAAAACTCTTAATTAATACCTTAAAGCAATAATTTTTTAAGGTACCTCAAAGAATATACAAAATTCATACATTTACATATTACAATAAGTAGGTACTATAGGAAATTATTTAAATTTGACAACGTCGCGTCGCGAAGGTCATTTGAAGGTCAAAATCAAATTTTTAAATAGAAACCCATATTTTTGAAACCGGATTCGAAAAGAGCAAGAAATCTTACGTCTGAAGCTACTTTAAAAAAATGTTTGGTTGTTACTTTTAGATCGTAATTACAAGGTGAAATACCGGGAAGGCTGCAGTCAATCCTGTAGCTACGTAACTTGAAATCGCATTTAGGCTAACTTCCCATAATCTAAGCCAGGTAGTTAGCTGGATAACATCATTCTGGATCATGTTCAAAGCCCAATTGGAAAATTCAATCCGCATTTGCATGTGGATTGGTCTTAATTCTTGGAGCAAAGTTATGTGGTACGCATGATACCTAAGAGTCCTAAGAATTCTCAATACCGTTCTTCGTGGTATACCAATTTCTCTTTCACGTACGTTCAAGATATGCGGTTATCCAGTTAACTACCTGGCTTAGATTATGGGAAGTTAGCCTAAATGCGATTTCAAGTTACGTAGCCACAGGATTGACTGCAGCCTTCCCGGTATTTCACCTTGTAATTACGATCTAAAAGTAACAAGCAAAAATGTTTTTAAAGTGGCTTCAGACGTAAGATTTCTTGCTCTTTTCGAATCCAGTTTCAAAAATATGGGTTTCTATTTAAAAATTTGAATTTGACCTTCAAATGACCTTCAAAATCAATGTCAAAGTCGGATCTGAATGCACAGCAAGTTGACCCCCAGTTTTTTGAGCAACTTTTGTCTGAATCATTTTTTTCGTAACACTCACGAAACTCGAAATATTCGACTGTACTGATTAAAATGTCCCACCTTGTATATTGTCCTTAAAGACGAATCAATTTTTTTAATAAAATATATCTTTTTTTCAGGATTCGTAAGAATGTTCCAAAATTGGAAAAGTTCCGACATCATATCCCCCACCATTCCCGAGGACGAAACTGTAGATAACTTAAAAACCCCAGTACCTACTGCAGACGAGAAGAAAGACGTAGTTAACGAAAACGGAGAAAGGAGACACTCCAAAGAGGACGGTTCAGATTCCTCGAAGGATAGCAGTCTTCAGAGTGATACCAGCGTGGATTCCGAGGACTCTTTCGCTTCAGTAATTTTCGTCCCTAAGTCAGACCCAATGTCTCCTACAAATCTATCACCAGGACCCACATCCCCGCGCTTGAAAACCGCTTCAGTTCCGAATTCCCCCAGAATCAAACAGTCCTCTTGTCCCACCAGCCCCAGAATTAAGCAAATGCCGTTAACAGTGTATCCTCTGACCAAGCAACTGAGTTCTCCGAAACCATCTACAGAAAATTTCGCTGACAAATCAGGCAGGGACCACATCATCACAGAGAGTACAACTAGGGAACCTAGCAAGACACTAGCACAAAAGTATTCAGTACAACAAATACCGAAGTTCAAGAAAACTAGTTTAAATACTCCTAGTTTAAATACTACTCCAGCTAGCCCAGAAAAATCACCAGTAGAAGTAGCAGAAACAAGAAACGAGAGACTGAAAAAAATTAAAGAACTACTCAAGCAAAAGCCCGGATTTGGAACTAGAACTAGCAAATCATCGTTCCCCATAGTCAGGCAATCGTCCGTATCCAACGGGAAAGTGGAAGCAGTCGCCAAGCCCCTACCCAAATTGCTAACCCTAGAACTGTTCAACCCCGAAACTGACGATAAAGATAGCGACTCCAGCTGTGTATCCTCACCAGACTCAATAGACAGTGTGATTAGTGTTAGTAATGAACGGAAATCACCGACAACTACAAGATTCAAATTTCCACCAACGAATAGCAGACACGACACTAGAGGTATGAGCTTACTCGAAGCAGCAGCTGACGTAGCGAATAGTCTAGACGAAGCAGTAGACAAAGTAATTAAATCCAGTCCGAGAGCGAAGAGACGATTACAGACCGGAGAAGTATTGTCCATTTTGCAGCGCACCTACTCCTCAGACACCACGCCTTTGTTGGGAGAAGAAGCTGAGAGTACCTGGGACGAAGATTGCCACAAACATTTAACAGACTTCGCCGACAAACTCAGTGAAAAATTATTACAAGAAATCGACCAGTATCAAGTGAAAAGTAGGCTGTCATGTTCCGTGGACAACTTCGACGATCCGTATATAAGCCGGTTGAGTGAGGAACTGAAGGACCTTTCGCAACTTAGCGCAGAAATACAAAAACAAAACGAATACCTAGCTAAATTGAGTGTAAGTGATAGCTTGTTTAGCAAGTTATGTGTGAAATGTAAACAAAATGAGTGCAAGTGCTTTAGGACTACCAACAAAACTAATTTACTGAAAAATAACCTAAGGAAAGCGAATGGTGCTGAATGTTCGTCGAGTAAAAATGATAGTTTAGGTCAAAATCTTATAGACGAACCTTTGCGTACTGTAGATAGTTTCATTACGTGTGATGCGAAAAGTACTGAAAATTCGAACGAAGCGGAAGCAGCCCCGCCGTTGAATTTGGCTCCTGGTAAGACGTCAATCAAGATGGGCACTTCCACTGATTCCTGCGATTCAGAAAAAGGTAAGCGTTACGCACAAACCTAGAAAAAATATAGATAGCGTCGGTTCAAGATATAGGTCACGTGACAGGTCCCGCGTTGCCTAGGGTCTTACGGTCCAGAAAATGGATATTTTATTCGCTTTATGTTGGCGGTTGTGCAAATATGATGGCTGTATTGCAATATGGAATTAACTAACTTGCTGTCATTTTAAATTTCATTAAAGAATGTGACCAATCACAATAAACAAATGAGCTTCACGCTATAATACAACCAACGTAAATTGACATAAAAACCAAGTTTCAGCGATTCTGGACCTTTTAGGGCAGCCATGAATTAGCGGTCGCCGGCAATATGATACTGGCACAGTCTATATTTTTTCTAGGTTTGTGGTGTTTCGACTAGTTAGTGCTATTCGCGGGCGAAGTCAGTAGCGTCACTAAGAAATTGTTCTTGTTGTTGCATAATACTTAGCAATACCTCATTCCATTGCAGCTGAAACTTCTTCGTCTTCATTCAAACGCATACATTATACTCGTATTTGACGAATGGGGGGATTTAAATGTTCACACGGATATTGATGTTGCTTGTAAAAATTTTTATGATATTATTTACTTTTTATTCGACGTATTTTGCCTGTTAAGAAAACCCGTAAAACTAGATATCCCGATATTACACAAAAATTACGGAACAAACACAAGGTATTCAATAAATATAAGAAAATTGAATCTCAGTACCTACCAATTCCAAATATTTGAAAACTTGCGTTCTATGATTAAATGGTATATAAGAAAAACCTACAAAAGTTATATAACCAAAATGCAGAACACGGTTCACTCCCATCCGCGTAATTTTTGGTTTTTCGAGAATAGTAAGCGATCATCAAATAGAATTACTTCAACATTGTCTAATGGCGATACTATATTTGAAGCTTTATTTATTGCCACGTCTAGGGTTCCACAAGGTTCTATCATTTACACTTTAATATATTTGTTAATGACTTAGCAATGCAATTTATAATTAAATTACTTTTATATGCTGATGATTTGAAGCTGTTCAAGGAGATCAATAGTATACAGGATTGTAAGGTGTTACAAGACAATTTAAGTTGGTGACTTGGTGTAAATCTAATAAACTGAACTTAAATGTATCTAAATGTAAGATTATGACGGTTACAAGGAAACTTAGTCCGGTTAATTTTGTCTACCTAATTAACACCACGATATCTTAATACCTCCGATTTAGGTGTAACATTTGATAATAAGCTTTTATTTGACGCCCATATAAATATATATTGCCTCTTCAGCTGGATTTTATAATAAGATACTGCAAGGATTTTGATAATATAGATTGTCTAAAGGTGCTGTATTATACGTTTGTGAGATCTCAGTTAGAGTATGCTAGTCTTCTCTGGTCGCCCATTTATATATTTATATTTGAAACGTTATGGTGTTTATCCTGAACAGAGATTTAATCATACTACTCTTTTATCCAAATTTGATATGTATACCCTCGAATTTAGAAGAATAGTAGCTGGATTAGTGTTTCTGTACAAATTATTTCATAACCGGATTAATTGTTTGCAACTTCACTCCAGAGCAACATTCAGAATTCCGTCTATTTATGTTATTTGTCGTTATCATTCATCCCTATTATTGGTTACTACTCCTTATTGATTAATACGTGTATACAAAATTTCATAATAATATCTGGAGTGATAAGAAAATTATAATAAAAAAGTAATTTTTTTCTTAAAACTGTAACACCCTGTATCTCAAAAATTAAGAGCTTTAGGACATATGTTGATATTAAGTTTTCTTCTTAAAATGACCGAAAGATTCACACCCTTAAGTATCGGCATTCAATTAATAAACACCCTGTATAACGCACTTGTACTATAAATAACTATTTTTTGTTCTTGGTACTGATAATACTCGTATCGCAATACAATCAAGAATAATTCTAACATTAATATAGATTATTTTGGCCAAACTTTTTTATCGGTCGATTTTCTTCAGTGCACTATTACAGAAATTGAAATATCAAGATGATGAGCTACTCTATTTCCCTCTTCATTTGTTTCAGGAAGCAGCACAAATTCGATGGTGTCGAGCGTGGCCACTTCGATCAATTTCGGACAGTCCACGGAATCCACAGACGGTTTATCCGAATCTCAAAAAGATACCAACTCCATAAGTCGGTACAGCGACAGGGGCAGTACTGCGTCGTTGGCCTCGTGTCCAGAGTGGAAGACCATCAAGTCCAGATCGGATAATCGCCTCTCCAGAGAGGACAGCACCGCCAGTCTCGAGAGCGCCTATTCGAAGAAGCGCGACAAGGCCATCCTGAGCGACACGTCGCAGGAGTCTCTGCCCACCGACAATATCGGAGGTGAAATCACTTATCACAGATATTATCATGTATTTAGAGAGGGGGAATTGGACCAACTGATAGAAAAATATGTAGAAAATTTGCACATTATATCCTCGTACTACGATCATTCCAGCTGGTGTATCATTGCCGAAAAAGTTCAAGTCTGGACTATCTGACCTGGCATTTATCTTAAAGTCAAAGCACAATGTATATACATATTCTTCTTTATAGGAAAACAGATATAGAGCGGGCCTTTCTTTCTGTCGGGAAATGGGTTTAATACGAGATTGGCATTGTTCTAGCTTTTTGGTTTTAAAAGTTTAACATGATGTTAATAATAGTACTTACATTGTACAGCAAGAGACTGAAGTCTATCTTTAAAATCAAATTTATTTTTTTTACGAAACTCCTTAACATTTGTCATGTTTTGGATTACAACAATGTATACATCTCATATACTTGCTCTGATGCTGGCATATTTCCGTTGCCGTATTTCCGTACATATTTACTAAATAAAGTTTTATTTTTTTTATTTAAAAATATTGTTACTACTCGTATGTCTGCAATGGTCTGATTTTCTACAAGTCACTCAGAAACAGGAAATTACTATTATGTAACTTTTTGGAATGATATGCTGACTTTACTTTTTCATAATTGTTACAGAAATATTGTTTATAGAATTGAAAAAATCAAAAAGGGCAGGAAAGGAAGGTGAAAGAAATAAATCAAATATATATATAATTAAAAAAAATAAATTTTTGACTCTTAAGTGTTCTAAATTATTACATATTCTTTTGTATACTTTATACCTTACACTTTAACAGGACCTTCATGCCTTCATGGGGTCAAATTAGATCTTTTTTTACCAACAAAATTGTCAAATTAAGATGAAATCCTCACTGTCTTTGGTAGAAATTTATAATATTATAATGAATTTAAAAATTTCCTAAGCACATAATTAAATTTAATAGCATAGAGTGTAATATATACACACTGCGGGCGTTGATCCATGGCAATCTTGACTATATCCATTGTGGAGGGGTGTAGGAAAAAAAATATCAAAACAGCTAAAAAAAAATAATATGTATACATAGGGATGTATACATATTTTTTACAGAGGTAATGGGACACACAGGATAAAAAAAGTGACAAATGTACGACAAAAATACAGGTTGCGGTCATATCCTCAAAATGAAATATTATTATTCATCATTACCTACATTATTATTTCTAGTTTCATATATAAAAGAAGATAATAATGTTCTATGAATATTCCTGCAAGTATACTATTTTTTTGCAGTCTATGCCTAAAATATAACAAAAGTTAATTATTAATTAAAATTATTTTATATACTAGTTCGACATACAGAGTCATCTAATTTGACAAGGTATGGGTCGTTAACATAATAAATAAATAATAACTAATGTTATTATACCTAAGTAACTAAAATTCTTTCAGGTGCCAATTTTTAAAAACCCAGTATTCTCTACTCCTCGGTTTGTCCTATATCATTTTTTAAATATTAATTTGACAAGAAAAATGTAATTCTACATGCAAATTGCCCTTTTTTGGCATGACGATCACATTTCAAAATTTCAAATACAACTTGTGTGTAGTGTGTTGTGTGTAGAATATGTCAAGATGTCAGATTTCGTTTAAAAAAAACGCTAATGCAGTTCTTTAAAAATTGTCTTATATCTGTTGCTCTGTTCTGGCGAGGTAAGTACACTCGCCGCAACATAAAGGTTTCCAGCCCAAATTAATATCATATTTTGTTTAAATTATGACGACTTAGTTGTTTGTTGGTCACATATATACTTAGACAACACGTTTTGACACAATCTAATCATCGATACTTTTCAAAATACATACATACATTTTTCATGTTCTCATTTGCTTTTTTCATAATTGATCGACTCTTACTTTTCAAATGTGCCTTGTATATACCAAAGGTTATGAGGTTATTTATATATAGTTTTTTGTAATAAAAACAAAATAATGCTTTTTGGAGTTAAGAAACTTTTGAAGTATATTTTTGTTGCTAAATACATCAAATTTCTGATAACAATTGGATGAAATTTGTGTGGAATCTGCTTCGGTCATGATGAATGAAATAATTCATTAAGGGAAAACCGTTGGAAAGACAAAATATTTACGCAAGAAAAATCTGAAAAGAAAATCTTCATGATAAAACAATTGAAAATGTAAATACATCCGAAAAAAATGGTATGGTTATATTTGTTTAGAGTGGAATATCTTTTTCGTATTTATGTACTTGGAATAATTAGAACTAGGTATTTCAGTAACTACAGCACTGATGAAAAACTAACGTTGTAGCTTACTTTATCATTATAATTTGAACTGTTATTGTTTTTAATTAAAGAAAAAAAAAATGATGAAAATATATTTTGTATTAGGGGACATTTTTCGGACCGTTCATTCGACAAGAAGTAGTTATTGTGCCTCCAGGGTCTTCTGAAGTCCTTTCGCGACGATATTATAGCTGGAAATCTTAATATGAACATTTTAAAAAATTTGTTTACTTGTCTGGAGGACTTGCATACCGAAACATCTAAATTATCACAATTTTGACAGCTGTCTCCGTACCTCAATGCTTATCATATTGACTCAGTAAATCTAAGATCGGATTTTTAATATTTATATTAACGATTCCCCGTCAAGTGAACGCGAGCTTGAAACATGTTCCCGGATACAAAATCTTTTTTCATCAATTTTGACGTTTCGAATAACTTTTCTTGGATTTCACTTATTAAAAAAAAGAATCAAAAGTACTTGCTGTCATATTTTGATAGGCAACCAGGCAGAAACATTAAAATTACATTTTAATTTAAAAAAACAGATAGACGTAGTAACACGCTATCGGATCTTGGACTATTAATAATTGCAATAGTTTTAAACCTACAGGATTGATTTACGCCAGAAACATTAAATCCAGACACCACAATATACTCTAATATGTGTCAAATTACTACTTGAATTGTGTTCGTAAGTACACTTATAACTAATAAATCTATGGTTAGTTTCTGTACGTATAAAAAAGTTAATTGCATGAAATATCTCTTAAGACAGTACCTTTGATACACGTATGCAAAAAAATAACATCTTTTTCGTATCAATAATGTGACGTTATTTTTTTAAATCAATATGTATTTAAACCTGTTTCCCGACGATATAATTAGTGTTTCATTGCTGAAAATTTTCGCCTGCATTAGTAAGGATTAAATAGGTCCTTTATACTGTTTTAAAATGTTTATAAAGCTAAGAAACTTATGTTTTTCTATTATAACTGGTTAAGCTCAAATATTAGAGAACATTTTCGTGGGTGTATAGCCGATCAAATTAGTTGTTATATTTTTTATACAAATGAAATTATATCTGTAAAACCGACCATTACAAATACTGATTTTTCTCTGTATAATTTCCGCATCTACTATAAGATAGTAAAATACTTAACAGGGTCCTTTATTTAAATCAACAATATTGTACAGTATTAGTGTATTTGATACTAAATAGTTTTGCATTTACAGTAGCTATGCTTTGCTGACGTTGTTTTAGTGATAGATGTAGGTACAGCATGCCCATTTTGACAGTTACGTCAAAGCAAAGAACATAATATTTAGAAATGCAGCCTTATTGAATAAGTTTTAGCACATTTATACGACTCTTTGTTTCTAATTTAACAAATGGTTTGTCAAAGGCGCCTTCAAACAACGTCGCTATTTAAAAAATAAATATGGCGGATGTAAAAAATGTTAATAGTATATGAAATTCTTTTTAAACGACCGTTTTGATGTACACAGTGGGCAAATTTCGATGTTTTTATAAGCTCTCGTTAACTATAGGAAGAAAAAAGTCACCCCTCACTTTCGATCTCTTGTTTTAAGAAAAAATTAATGGTCAAAACCAAAAAATGACCTATGGACTTTTGTAATACGTTCTTCAGACACTTTTATGAGTCCAGTGGCATGCCTAATATTTTTGTTTTATTAATTTTTGAGTTATAACAAAGTTTTTTTTTTAAATACAACCATAGTTGGCCATGGTCCAGTTGGAATTGTTATTTTTTTCTCTTTTCATTAATATATATAATATGTGGAGTTAAATATGATTATTCGCCTTTTTGTTGAGACAATAATTTATTATGATTTTGTTTATCTCATTTTCTTACCGTGTGTCATTTGAAATAATTACCTGTTACGAACTTTTGACATTTAGGTTTCGATTCTTACATATCAGCAATGTTATTTAGCTCTTTCTGAATATTATTATTAGATTATTATATATTTTTTTCTAATTTTACAAACAACTAACACTAACATATATCGAAGAGTAAAAATTTTGAAGTTTTGATTACTCGAAAATACCAAAAAGACGATAGGTCTTTTTGGTATTGACCATTAATTTTCTCTTAAAGAAAGAGGTCGAGGTTAAAGAGAGGGGTTATTTTTTCGCCTAAAACACATCGAAATTTGCCCACCCTGTACGTACCTACAGACATTTTGTATACAGTTTGTATATATACACTTTTAAATACTGATTGATAACTTTAGAATAGTCAGTTCGCTGAAAATAATAACTTTTGGTGAACCTGATGTAGCACTGGTTACTCTATTCTGAACCTGGACGGTAATGGTACCAGTCATACTTCAGGCGCCATTGAAAGATCCGACGTCTATCCCGTCGGCGGTAACGATATTGCAAATTTTAGGAAATAACTACTCTGTAGGCTAATGCCCCGATTAGCATTGAATTATACATGAAAAACCTATATCTCATGTTCGGTTACGTCATAGGTACCGATGAGAGTTAATAAGCTCAAAACTGGTATATGTCTGGTGGCGCCGCTGGCGAATAACTATGGTTGCTGTTTGTTATAGGGTTTTCAAGTATAACTGAATGATGGTCGGGAAATTATTCCGCGGAGTAGTTATTTCCCGAAATAATAATAATAAAAAATAACTATTGTGAGGCTCATGGTTTTTGACATACAAGTAGACCTAGTTTTTTTTAAGAAAAGCCATACTTGTTACGTGTGGCTAAAATGCACCATTTTAGAGAAAACTGCATTTAAAATTTGAGTTGTAAATGTATGTTGTATTACTCTACAATCCCGGGTATTTATTAAACAATGGGCTAGCTTCCTTGGACGAAAATAAGATGATTTAAGTTAACTTACGACTCTTCTTCCTTAAGAAGTGGTAGGTCTTATTTTTTAATACTTTTTCGGATCTATAATTTTTTAAGAAAGCAACGTTGTAATAAAATAAGTTGACTTAAATGACCTTATGGTCGTCCAAGGAAGCTAATCTTAAAGAGTAATTCAAACATTTGCAACTCAAACTTTAAATGCAGATTTCTCTAAAATGGTGTATTTTAGTGATATGTAACAAGTATAGCCTTTTTTAACTAATATAATGATGTTTCAAAATAATTAATCATATTTCAAAAATCTATCTTCCTAAAAAAAAATCTAAACAAATACAGAAATACAAAATTTCAATACGATTGCCCAAGAAATAAATCAATTAGCGTAGAAAAAATTAAATAAAAAAACTCATTTCTTGGGCCTGTAACTTCTTAAGGAAGCAATATCGTAATAAGGTAAGTTGATTTAAATCACCTTATTTTTGTCCAAGGAAGCTAGCCTTAAAGTATGATCTATTCTTTAATAAACATCTTGTAGGTAAGCCTATGCAGAACGTTTAATAAAATTTTAGTCTTCCTAAAAACAGAATTAAATCGAATTTTATAAGGCAGCTTAAAACAAACCGTTATATTTAAAAAAGTACCTAGGTACTAATTTACTGCCCTGTATCTCAAAAACCATACACCGTATTTAGAAGTGATGCAACCTGTATATATTTTTGCATTCGGTATTTGTTTAGAAATTTCCTTACTTATATTTTATCTGATACTATTAGCTCTTTTCCACTTGAAAAAAAGTGGCTACAGATTTTTTTAATACGAACATTATTTTTGATTAACTACTATTAAATTATTCACTACACATTCTTGTAGTCAATCTCAACATTTAATTTCTGCCAAAAAGATGCATCATAAAAACTTGAACAGGTAATTTATTTTTCTTATGATTACATATTTTACTAACAATAGTTTATAAATTTAATAATAGGCATATAAAACGTTCATCTCATTTAAGAGTAGTTAAACTTTCAACTTTCTGTTAGTTAGTTGTCGATCATTTCCCGTGTGTTTTGATTTTTGAGGAATGAAGTTAGTGGTAGTACTCGTATGTACTTAATTATTTGTATAGGCAGGGTAGTGGAAATAGAAGGGACATATCATGAAATTCTATTAGTTCCAAAATACTATTTTTATTATCAATCAATACAGAAAAAATAAACAAATTAAATACCTATATTTAGATAGCTTATGGTATTGTCGATATTATAATTCTCAAAATCAAATGGAGTAAAATTTGTAAATGCAGCATTAAAGCCCTGACGCGAGATTAATTAATGTATTTTCAGATACAGAGCGTTTAATACAATTTTAAGTTTGATATTTTTATGTTGAAAAGTAGTTTTACAATTTTTAAGTTAAAATCTTTCACCGAAAAAAGACATAGTTATAATTATTATCAGTTGGACAGTTTGTCATATAAAGTGGTACAGATTTTTGCAAGGAAATCGTCTGGTAAACGTCCTATGCGGTCGCGGTCTAGTCACAACGAAGACCATGCTAGTCTCGCTTAGATCGCTCGATTCTCCGAAAACTTTTTGGGGAACTTTGGTCAGTCGCGTCAAATAAAATAGCTAATAAAAATACATCTTCTACAGAACATATTTTAACCCCTAAATAGTACAGTAGAACAAGTCGGAAGGACATGCGTGACTGATTATGTAAAACACCGTAATCAGCTCGACACAGAACGGTCCCCAATGCTCCTATATCGCGACCGCATAGTGCGTTCTTTTTTGTTTTTGAAATATTGCTTTCGAAACGAATGGTTATTTTCAAATCTGGGTTAATGCTTTTAATTTCCAGCGGCACTTCTATTCTATTCAAAGAGCGAGCTGTTTTACACTTTATGATTATTTTATTTATAATGTATAGGATGTTCGGAAATGATGCGTCAATATTTCGGAGGGGTGAAGCCATAGGGTGTCCCGTAAAGTATATTACAAGTTTTAGGTGGTGATAGTACATAAAAAATATGACTAAAAATTCTAATAAACTAACCTCTTAAACGCACGCATTTCTAAATTCTTTATTCTTTCTAAAAATGTTGTGATATTTGCTGTAACTTTATAGATTTTTTTTTAGCAGAAAGTAAGATACAGGGTGATAAAAATACCCTTCCACTGCCTGGACCGTATTTACATCCACATTATTTATGGGCTTTCTAAAGTTGACATATCCCTGAAAAATTAAATTACGTTTCCTTTTTCTAGCACAGAGTTATGTCATAAAAACTAATTTTGTAGTTGTAGCTTTTAAGATCTATAACTGTCGAATAGTTTGTCTAACAGTAGTATGTTTAGTTTATGTTTATTTGAGTTTTTAGTCATATTTTTTATGCACTATCACCACCCAAAGTGTGTAACGTACTTTACGGTACATCCTGTATATAAGAATTAATGCTATAAAAACCCATCCATTTTTTTCGAAAACCAAAATTATCCGAGTACAAGATGACAAAAAATAAATTTGAGTTAATTTTTTGTAACTTTTAACGAGCGTCTCAATTTTTTTCAAATGTTGTACACTTATTACTAGTATTCTTAGCACGACCCATATCCTATAATGCCAAAAAGGGCCTAAACTGTCCTTGGCCATGGAATAATAAATCAGAATTTCTTGTCTGAACGTTGAGGGAAAAAAATTGTCCTGTAACTTTGCTAATATCGAATTTTCGACTTCGTGACATTAATTTTTCATATAGAATGATCTCTTGGAATATTGACTCGTTTCCAAACGATAAACTTTTTAATATACAATTCCTCAATTAAGGTAGTAGGCCATGTTTATTTAATAAAATATCTAGAACTAAGTTATACATTTTGTCAGGACCTTTAAGCTTAGCAAGGTAGAATTGTTGTCCTGATCCTTGATTCAATTTTGTAGAATCCTATATATTAATTTCTAGAAAAAAAATCTAGTCAGCGTTTTCTATCTAACAACATGAAAATTTTAATTTCTAACAGATACCTACTATATCTATCTATATATGTTCAACCTAATTAATTTATAATTTCATATTTTTCATTGTCATTAAATCATACGAACAACAAATCGTACAAGATATTTTTAATATTTCACGTAAAACTAGAAGACCCTCAACTCTATGTTCACATAAATAGCTGTCGGTAAAACAGTAAATTTTTGCCATGATTGGCAATTTGTACCTATGTATTAAACTGAAACTTATTCAAAGTTTCGAATTATTTCAACAGCAGGTATTTGTAATGGTGTAACAATTTCATCTAAAGTATAATAATAAAATGGACAAATATATAGGAAACATTGGCAGAAAATTTACCTTAGTTCCATTAGGTAAGAATTATTTCTCAATGTATTAAAACTTATGCAACTCCACTGCCATATGAAGGCATCTAATTTTATGAATATCCATTTGATTTAACTCAAGTACGGCCTAGAAAACATGTATATAATAACGAGTAGATAATTATTTATTTAAATCTTTCAAAATATTTTAAATTCGTTTATCTAAATTTAAGAACAGACGAAGTGCTATATGAGTTTGTCGTGTAAATCCAGTTTGCGAAAATATACATTGGGTTATTAATTTAGTTTTGAAAATTTTATAAACGATAAAAATATGTTAATACTAAAAATTTTTTCTGTAGTCAGTTGGAAAAATTGTACTCAGTAAGAATGTATTGATGATGTTCAGTTATTAGTTGTCTTTAATTATACTAAAATGCTTTTCCACATTAGAGATAGAACCCGAGAAGATCTGATTGTTCTTCTCGGATAGAACTAGGTAAATTATGCGTACAATCTATTGCAATAATCATGACACTCTCTGAAATCAGTTTATTATCCCTATTGGTGAGTTGAAACAACTAAGTACTAATGTTGAAAGTTGAAATTAGATCATTACGTTCGCTAAAGCCGTTTTAAAGAGTGCCATTATTGTTGCAATAGAGTTGCCTTTTTAGTACCTACAGATTTATTTATAAAATGAATATTGTAAAATATTTTCTTTATTATAAAAATTTCTTAGTTTTTCATTTACTCCATATAATTAAATTTTTTGTTATTGAATTACACAATTTTTAAAACTTAATAGATGTTTACTAATTAAAGTAAATAACTGAAAAAATGTTTTATGTAAATATGGTTATTTTTTCTCAATATAATTTAAAATTCAAATGAGTACAGTTACCCCACTGACCCCCAATTTTTCTATTTTGATTTTAAAGACTATGGGTTTTATACTCTTTATGAACAATTTCTTTACGAAGATTTTTCAATATTTTTATCGGTTTATTATATTATTTTACCGTTTATCTTTAAAGTTCTAAAAATATGTGGGCTGATTTCACGAATAAATTATATAAGGACAATTTCAAGACACTTTCGAAAAGCTACAAATCAGTTCAATTTGTAGATTATTATTTTAAGCGAAATAAATACGTACTACTCTTTGATTATACGTATAGGTATTTTAAGTTTTAATATATTTAGAAATATACTGACGAGTAGTATAGCTTTATTACAGCTAATAATTATGCTATTTTTAATATCTTTAAGGATAATTTAATACAGAAAGTTCTAAAAGAGTCAATATAAAAATAAATGCACTGTGAAATTTAAAATTTAACTAATTTAAATTGTTCTTGGTGATTGAATGATTGAATTAAGATCTAATTATATTTTGAATGAATTGAAGAAAATATATCTATAAAAGATCTTACTGTAACTAAATCTCATTTAAACATCCACTAAGCTGATGTATGGAAGACTCTCATTTTTCTGTATTAAATTATATTAGATTTAAAACTGAAAAGACAAATAATACTATAAATAACTACTATTTCGAAATTTCTACATATACCTACCTTTCACTAGCGTCATATTTTCGTTATTCTACTTGTTTATGTACCGAATACCAACATTGTTTGTTTGTGTTTGTTAAGTTCCGACTATATTTAACCGTTATGTTTATATACGAGAAGTATTAAACTTTGTGCCTGTCTTTGTAAGGAATTTTGATACTTGTAGGGTTCAAGAAATACTTGATGTAAATGACATGTAATTTCACTCCTTAAATTATTGATAACTACAAGTTTGCATTTTACCTTGTTGTGTTTAATAAAAATATACTCAAATGTTTAACATGTCTGTTATTTATTCTTCGGATTTTTAATATCAATAAATTTCAAATTGTGTTACTTTAATATATCTATATTAAAAACTTTGGCAACCGTTTCCTTTTCTCCTATGAATCTAAATTATGTTAAACAGTATAAATTTCGAAAATTGCCATTGAAATGTAGCTTTTTAAATGTTATGGCAGTTTTTGAAAAATTGACAAAA
The DNA here is from genome assembly GCA_037114965.1 of Monochamus alternatus. NCBI lineage: Eukaryota > Metazoa > Arthropoda > Insecta > Coleoptera > Cerambycidae > Monochamus > Monochamus alternatus. Next base: position 75,875,842 of record CM073429.1, on the reverse strand, counting down.
ACATCGTAAAAAACCAACGTAATGTTTCCCTCGCTCTTTGAAATATACTTACATACAGGGTGTCTACTTTTATTTGTGTACAAATCTGTAAAAACCTTATTCACCAAGATAATAAAAAAAAATAATTTTTTTTATTTAAATGACATGGAAAACCGCTTCCTCTGACCCTACCACGGCATTTAAGGTGGCGATCCAAGACCTGCTACATTTTTTTATACCCCCGAAATTCAATAAAAACGTTTAGCGATTTTTTTATTTAAAATCTGATAAAGTGGTGTTAATCGGGACCCCTGAAAACCCCTATGTGTAAAATTTGAACAAAAACTATCCCCTACCATATATACATTCTGTATATATGGTAGGGGATTAGTAAATGTTCAGTATGTTGAATGCAACCCATAACACTCGGGTTCTATTGTTCTATGAGTATTATCAGAGATCAGAACATCAGTCAAAACTGACAATTGAACATTTGACATATGTTCCGTGGTTTGATGTTTATTGTTTACTGCATGAGTTTCAAAAAATGGGTACCCACCTTCAGAAAGAAGATTGTCTAATTCAAATAAGGGATAAACTACGAAAGGATGGAATTAAATTGTGGCTTCCACCTTATGTTACCTCGTCAAATAATTCTTCGAAAGATGATATTCACGTAAGGAAAAAACATTACCATTTTGAAATTTTTCCTACCATTGTTAAATTATAGCATCTAGCAGAAGACTACAGTAGTACTTTGAAGATTCCCTTCGACCTCTGTCTAGAAACTTTATTAGATCTTCAAAGAAATGCATTGGAAAATTTGAAACAGAAAAATCGTTTTCAAGAATCTGGCTTAGCAACGATTAAAATTAAAATATTGGTACCAAATAGCCCTCCAAAGATTATAACTAAGGAACTGTTATTATCTATGCAAACTAGTGATTTGAAAAATATTATTAATCAAGAAGTCAATTTTTGTGCTGATCGGTACTATTTGCTCATTGAAGCATTTAGTTCAATTTTCAATATATGAATCTTTTCAGATTAAAATTAATAAGTTCTGGTAAAGTTCTAAATGATACAGTCTCCTTATGTAGCCAGGGTGTAAAAAATGGCCAGCAGATACTCGCTATAGTAATATCAGAAACTCCCACACAAGTGTTAGAAACGGAGAATCAAATTAAAGAATTGGAAAATGTTAAAACAGATTCTCGTCTTCTTGCATTGGATAATGAATTTATGCAGGTAAGTAAAAATAATCTACAATGCTAATGTTGGTAATGTAATTGTTTACAACTTGCCTGATTTCAGTTTTTATCCTTTATGTTTTTTAAAAAATTTAATTGCCAAATTCATCTTCATATGATAAAAGAAATTTTATTAAAAGTTTTGAAATTAAGTTGTAAACCATTACATATTACCCAAGATTTCAAAATTGTTGGATAATTTTCATTATGTAACTATAATTTTTTTTCACTAAAAACCCATCGGCTTAAAACTTAACAACTGGCATATTGCATTTAGTGATGTGTATAATTACAAATAAATCAAATTTTCGTTAAATACTAATGCTGTTTTTAATTCTTATAAGATTTTAATTGTACTTAAATCATATTTTAAGACTTCATGACTGCAAAAAGTAGACGACAATTTGTAGGTATTTAATAGACTTAAATAGCTTATATTATGTGTATCTAATAGCTTGAAGATCAATTTGGGAATCCAATAAAAATACCGCCTAATGAAAAAAAGGCTTTGATTGTGGCCATGACTTTACATGAAAAGGGAAAAACTGCATTAAAACGTCATGATTATTCCAGAGCATTGGTGTTTTTCTTGGAAGCCGATGAGGAATTTAGGTGAATATTTTCTTTAAATTTCCAGGAATTTTGTTTTGTGACTAACAACATTTGAAAATATGTGTAGAATAGAATTTTTCAAAATTTAAATACCACAACTAATAAAAATTTGTTGTTAAATATTTTAAATAACATCAAATGCACAAAGAAACCGTAAACATATTGCTTTTTACAAATTAGTTTTGGGTTTGATTTTGTGAAAGCTAATAAAGACATAATTTCAGGCATTGCAATTCTCAATTATTAAATACAGTTGACAACTATGCTCTTTTGAACTTGGACATAGCTTGGTGTTACTTATGTTTAGAAAGTTTCGCTCACCTCCCAGAGGCTTATGAGAGATTAAAAAAATGCGAGGAGAAATTCCATTCGACATACGGACCTAACTTGGAACGTTTAATTGCTGTTAAGGGAACTCCAGGTAAATTCAACATTTTAAATTCATCTAGTTTGTAAGAAAAATTAAAATCCATTATGTAATTGTAATAATATAGTGTATAATTGAAAAAGATAATGAATTTGTAACAGTTTGATTTTGGTTTGATTACATATCAAATTAATTTAAAATTTTCCTCAAAGGCAATTTTAAAGTCTGCAAGAATAGTATCTGACTCGCACTGTTCGCAATTTGACCTTGTTAGAGCTGGACAATCCGTGTAATAAGTAATCTAAATTATGTGACTCGAAATCAAACATCTAAAATAGTAAAAAAATGTTTAAGGGCCACGCCAGATGCAACCATACAAATTCGTTTAGCCCGTATTACACTAGGCACATTACATCTGTATGGCTTCCCTTACATCTTTCAACTTTGCCTGCCTCGTATCTCTCATCGCCTGATTACATTTGAACTTAAGCCGTTACTCAATATATTCTTAGTTTCAAATTTACAAAATTATTATCAATTACATATTTTCAGAAACAGTGTAGGTAGGTATATAAATTAATAAAATATTTGCCGCTTTTAGGATGCCCATTGATTTTGTTTTCTTTACATTTTAAACCCTAGTTTATTCATATCAAACTATGATTTAAGGCATCCTAAAAACTAAACTTTTTTCTAAGAAACTGGTGCAAGCCACATCAAAATCAGATCATTATTGCGGTAGTTACTTTGGAACTAATATCACAAAGAGGCCCCTTAAAACATACTATGTTAAAATAATGTACTTTTTAGTAATTAGCAATCAGGGTCTTTGCTTCAAGGGTCTTGCCCTTGATAGCCAGGGCCAGGGTATTATAAAACTAAATCTAGTGTTATGGTATTGATATTGGATATTTTTTATTGTATAGCTAGGAGTGAAATGCAACAAAAAATAAACAGAAATAATGAGAACACAAATTTGATAACATATTATACATAAACATGTTTAACACAAATTAAATATTAAAAAACTGTACCTAATCTTTGTTTTATATATATGGTTTTTTAAATAGATCGAAAGAAAACCAAAGATATAACATTTTGGAATAAGACATTTTTATTAGAAATACCATAAAGAAGCTGTAGTTTAACTTTTGTATATTATATCCACCTCACCCTGTATAAAAAAATGTAAATCATTTATTAAAATGTTATATACATATATAATAATAACTGAAAATGTTTACTTTTAATTAAAGGCAATGAGGAAGCTCTGTTTATGAGGCTTCACTTACTACAAGCTATTGTTCTATATCATCAAAATAAGAGATCGGAAGCTTTGGCTTTGCTGAGAAAAGCCGAAAACGAAATACAAACTTTGAAAGTTGATGAAAATAAATTAACAGCCTTGGTAGAATTAGGTAAGTATTTATTTCGGTTAACGTGGGATCTGTATGACACGAACGTTTTAGGTTACTCTGCCGCAGAAGCGACCCTTGGTTTAAGAGCTACTAAAGGGGATGTAAATCATGCGGCAAACTACATCAATGAGACCAAAGAAAAGAGGGCTGAGCGGAGGAAAAAGGCTAAAGCGGAGGAAATTTTGAAAAAGTAAGTTGAAGACTGTATACTGGGTGTTTGGAATAAGAGTGAGTTTATTTTGCGGAATGATAAATTGTACCAAACAAAACATATTTTACTTAACAATTTTTTTCTCTGACTAACAGTAACAGAATTATGGCAGCGAACTTGTCTTGAATATGTGACTTGGCTCGTGTACCTACCATGCGAGGATTGTCAGGTGTTTGTACATAACAATTACCAGTATACCTAAATATACTTACCATGAATGGTTTTTCTTAGGGCTCTTTTCACAACAGCATAAAATGATAAATAGTTACAAGTGTTCAAAATGACTTATTCGCCATAAATTAACTTGTCATGCAGCTGATCGTGATTACTTTAAATTGTTTTTTTTATGCACTCATACTAACCAAGCAAGCACTAGAGAAAAACTAATAATATTTCTGTTCTGTCGTGCATTACAGTTCTAAGGATTTTCTGGAAAAATTCAATTGTTTGCTTCATTAATACTGATACAAAAAACAAATTACAAACAAACTACATTACGGGAGCTGTTAGTTAATCTTAGTTTGTAATTTCATAACACAATTTTGCATTTAATTGCAGGTGTATTTATATTTTTGAAGTGTATTTATAGAAAAATTATTTGTTTTATATATTTTTTCATAATATTTTTTTTATTGCTTTTGGTCAGATATACAAGGCCCTCTAGTATCAAAAGTTATATTCTGGACACCCTGTATAATAAATAACTTATTTATTCTTAAGATTGTATAATTGTTGCATTTCTAGGGAAAGGAAAAAACTTGGAAAGTGCGCGGATGGCCAGCAGTATGTAGATCCTAATTTTGTCAAGATTCTAGTTAATATGGGGTTTAATAAAGAGGCTGCACGAATTGCTCTACAGAAAACGAACAATATTATATCTGATAGTATTCAGTACATACAAGAAAATCCTCTGCCAGGACCAAGTGGTACAAAAAGCAAGGAAATCTTATCGTTAATCGAAGATCTAATACCTGAGGTAACATTTTTCATCATTTTTTTTATTTAAATACTAATTACAGGTTGTATAAAAAATCCAGAAATCAAATATGTTGACTTAGAAACCCATTTGCACAGTGTTTATTACACAAACCAGGATTGCCAAAATGGGTGGAATTTCAACAATCTTGTTGTGGATGGCCATGCATGGAGTTCCTAGTTTTTTTTTGTTAGAAATTATGCGTATGCTTTTACTGAGTCTTTGCATATATTATTCATTTATACCATACGTCATTTTACCTCCCCGACCAATTGAAAAAAAAAAAAAAATATTTGTCCTATACCGAATCCCGAAGGGAAATCACAGTGACATATCTAATTGTAGATGCATATTTTTATGTAATTTCTCTAAGATTTTTGAAACTTTACTATACTCGCGTCAAGAATTCAGACGTCTTACGTCACGGCTGACGTTACACATTTGTTTTTATTGTCAACGTAATTTTCGATATTTGGTCGCATTAAAAACAATCATTTTTTGCAATTTAATGCAATATATAATGCAAACTTTCAGTGTAGTATATAGTTTTATTACTATCAGTTGCAGTTTCTTAAATATTTTGATGAAAATATACTGAATTATTCATTTGTTCGTATGACGTAAGTCGTCTGAATTCTTGTCGCGAGTATATATGGTAAATTGTACTCTTTTGCTAGGCATCTTATTTCGCCCCATCAACATGGTTTTATGCAGAAGAAATCAACAATATCTAATTTGGCAGTATTTGATATATATATATATATATATATATATATCTAGTTATTTTCCGGGTTGTTATGCCGTGGTTTCAGTAACTGGTCGCTGCCAGTAACAGAATTAAAGTACATATCCCTAACTATAGCTGAGATTCTTTGAACTGCCCTTGTTGTTTTGATGGTTAGCTCTGTGGGGGGGCAGATCCGCTATCGGTATCGCTGCCGCCTCTGTAAATCATGTGATACGACCAGTTACAGAGGCAGTGACGGGATGTCTTGGAAAACCCCCATTATCCGAGGAACGGTTCTGACCGTAGTAATCGTAATACCAACAACAGCAGCCAAAATCAATATATGGGTGGGCCCAGAGATATCAATAGTGTGTCTACCCCTACAGAGCCTAACCCGAGAACAACAAGGGCAGGTCAAAGAATCTCAGTTATAGTTAGGGATGTGCACTTTAATTCTATTACTGGGCAACGACTAGTTACCAAGGTCACGGTATAACAACCCGGAAAATCACTATACATTAAATAATAGCCACCGGACGTGAAAGCCTAAAAACCAATAATTTAGCAGTGTTCACTTCATATGTTTCTGAAGTTTTGAATAATAGCGAGCAGATTAACATTATCTACACTCACTTCCGAAAAGGATCAAATAAACCACAATATACTACTTTTCAAACTGGGAAGTTTTGAATATTTTGAAGCCTTGATTAAATTGTTCACCTCTTACTTAAGCAATAGACATTTTATGGTCAGATATAAAAATTTCACCTCAGATTCATTTCCTCCAACATCAGGTGTTCCACAAGGTACAAATTTAGGTCCCATATTATTATTTTTCATTAATGATTTTACTAAAGTCATTACCTGTGAACATTTGTTATTTGCGGATGATTTTAAACTATTCTGAAATTAAATATCCTACAGATCCTTTTTACATGCAAGAATATGTCAATAAAATGTTTTCATGGTATGAGCTAAATCGTCTGAAACTTAATATTTCTGAATGCAATGTTATGACTTACACTCACAAGAATAACTTTCTCGATTATGAATACTACATTGTTGATAGTAAATTTGTATTCAAGGGTTTGGGTATATACTTTCATAGTATGGTTATATCGATCATATCAATAATATTGTTTCTAGTGAACCTGAATACTTATTTGATAGTATGGTGTCTAATTTATCAACTTCATTGTCAGCGTGTGGAATCAGTTCAGAGACAGTTTTTAATTTGATTCATTGGAAACCAGATGGAATACTATGTTGATTCGTTTTCTGTATAACATCTTGAATAACAACTTGATTGTACTGAACTTTTAGGAAAAATTAATTTTTTGATACGCGAGAATTCTAGACACCAAGCTCTGTTTTACTGTGTTGCTGTTCGTACAAACATTTTAACAAAATGTATATCGTTAATGTGTGGGCTTTATGATAAAATCGCATCTACCTTTAATATATTAAAGAGTATATGTAACTGGGTAGTTCATTTAACGTGATTTGTTTGTACTGTCAAATGTATTTTATTTGTTTCATTTTGTTAGTATAATTATTATTATTTTTCCTTTGTTTGTAGTAGATCATTATATATACAGATATATGTATTACAAATAATTGTATTTCTTTTGTTGCTTTTTCTTTTATTCCAGTAATTAAGTTTTTTCCAGTTGGAATCACATTGAATTGATTTTAGCTTGAAGCTGCTGGATTTGATGCGAGAATGGCCAAACTGGCATTGGAAAGACACTCGGGTGATATAATGCAGGCAGCTGAAGAATTATTGGCAAATAACGGTATAGTTAGTGGAGATTTATCACATTTGAGTAAGTACAGGTATCCCCTAAATACATATAAAGTAATTAATCTTTCAAAATAAATATTTTTGTAAGATTTTTGTTAATTAAAGCAATCTTAATTCCAGTCACTTCGGAAAGTATTGAAAATATCAAGAAAAAAAAATTGGAACTTGATGAAAAGAACGAGGCATTTAAGCGTCTCGCGGAAGACATATCTATTGTGGATGACGATTATTTGGATATCGACCTCGTGCAAGAAGAAACCTTCCTAAAGCAATACTTGTCACTGTTGGAATGAGACAATGTTTAGGAAGTTAACTGTGCGAATATGGATAATTTTTATAGATTATTAATATAATATATATTTTTAAACCATACAATATTACATCTTTTTCCATTCTTTATAACTGAAATTTTAAAACTTCATTACATATAAATAATCAATTCCGCTACCAAACACCCGCTCTAGGATGATATTTAGTATCTCTTCCATTTGTTCTTTGTAGTAACTTGGAATGCTTTGTATAGATTTCTTGAGTTCCTCTGGTTCTAACTCTTCCTTCTCGATACTTTCCTCTATTTTCTGGCAGATCGTCTCCAGCGATTTTTCCTCCATCAGAACTTCATAAGGTACAGCATCAAGTAGTTTTTCCAACATTCGAGCAATTACTTCGTGTGGTTTGTTCTTAATGAGCATCACTTCGTCTATTATTTGCTCTACATACTCTTCGGGGCACTTTTCAAAACTTTCGTCGCTCACCTAAAAATAAACGCACTATACCATGAGAAAATGAATGCTGCTTTTATTTGATTTTAAGTTTTTGGAACAATTTATAAAGTGTCAATATATAGGGTGTCTCATTTGTACTTCAAAAAATTCGGAGGGACTGTTACACAAATAATAATAAATAGATCAGAATTATTGACCATTCTAACGTAAAAACATTCTTAACATAAAAAGCGATCGTTATACGGGGTGTTTTGAAAATAGTTGTGGAATCTTGACACAATTTTAGAGGGGCGTTTCTTGTAAAAAAAAAAAATAATAATTTTAACATCCCCAAAAAATTACAGCCTTTTAAAAGGGATTGGAATCAAATGTCCATGAGCTATTTTAAAACAGGTTCAAATTAAACACTCTAATTTTGGCATGGATACCAGTGGTGTTAAGATGTCACTTTCTTGACCTACTCCACTCGTCATCTCACAGTAAGGGGATGAATTCAATAGCAACAACAAATTTTTTTGTCTTGAAATATCTTTTTAATTATTTTTTATCATTCTTATGATAAGTTTAGCTGGTGTTTTTACACTTAAAAAAAAACATGGAAAATTTTTATACCACCCCGTATAAATAATTTTTTTTCCACAATAATTTCACAACAAAGTATAGGAATAGTCGATATAAATTTATTACATGCTAAAAAGTTTCAGCAATCTCATATATTATACATCTATCTATTAAATAATATTTTAACTTAGATTTAAAGTTAAATAAAGAATGTAACGAAACTAATAGACAATATCTGAAAATTCATACCTCTTGAATTGCATATAACTTCTCCGCAGAGGACGTAATAGCGTTTCCTTGTTCCTCAGTCGGTTCAAAAGGAATTTTATTTAATATCTCCTGAATTATTTCTGCGACACTAGTACATTTTAAAATGCCGTTTAGAATATCTTTCACCATATTTTCTGTAGAAGAATACGGGGTTGCTTCTACATCTACATTTACCATAACCTTTTTTAAAAGATCGGTAACTATATCTTCACTTTCTGTTGGGTAACTGAAATAGTGCATTATTTAAATTATTTCACTGATAGATGAAAATTAAACTAATAAATATACAGGGTGTCACTAATAGGACTGTACAAAACACTAGCACAAATCTCCGAGGCTAAAATATGAGTAGCCCGATTTACCTGAATCGAAAAGTTGATAGATTCTGAAATACAGGGTGTCAAAATTACTATTTGTTAAAAATTTGTTTACAAATATTTATTTTAATAACATGATTTGCACTAAATTTAGTACTTCAGGGTTTATTAAGATCAGAAATCGAGATCTGATAACAGTTTCGGTGTACATTTTCTATATCTAAAGCTTCATAATATTTGTATGCCTTGGTATATTAAATTTCTATCAGTTTCTTGTTCCTTGGCATCTTTTGTTCAAAAAAGGTTTACCTTGCAGGTGCTACTTTAAGTAGCTGTTCGAGAGATAATCGAATTTAAATGTTTTATCATTGGTTTTTATAAGCTTTATTTTCAGATAAGTCTGGGTTTCAATTTTGGGAACAAATTTTATTACATTTATTATCTTTGCTACCCTATTAAAATAGTATACGTAACAAATTATCTCTTTTTCTGGTTCTGAAATCTGGCGACATGTATCGAAATGATATTTGACATCTGACATTTCTGACGGCCTACAAATGTCAAAAGATGTGGACAATATCATTGATTAGACGGACCCTCTTATTCCTATAAATCTAATGGTTTTATTGCAAACTGAAAGTCTTCTTAGCAACGAGTTAACAATGATAAGTACCGTCATTAGTTAAAAAGAGTGCTGCCAAAAGATTCATTCAATTGACAAACCTTTATCATTTCATTTTAAAATTTATCATTTAATTCTAAAATTTTTCGCTGTGGTTATTCCCAAGGAAATTGACGGGAGTTGGTGAGAGTATACAGATATAGATTTCCAAATAACAAATCACTAAACGTTTGCAGTTGTTGAAAGGCATCTTTGAGCGATAATTTTGCTCCTGCAACAGTTAATTATGGTTTAATCGTACGACTACGACACCAGGTATTGAAAAAGAAACTTTAGAATGAGTTGAAGAACTGAGTCTGAGGACCGAACACGTACATTTGGAACTTTATTTGGAAAGATTATTAATTTATTGCTATGATGAGTTGCTGTAAGCAAAAAATGATTTCAATTTGATTATCAGAAAGGCCTGTTCGAAGCAGCATCTACTACGGTGCACCTTTTTTGGACAAAATATGCCAAGGGAAGAATTTGTTACTAGAAATTTAATACACCGAGACACAAATAAGTTATGAACTTTTAGATGTAGGTGAAGTGCTGCCGGAGGCGCCCTCTGCAACATACACCGAAACTGTGATTAAATATCGATTCTCATCCTAAAAAACCCCCAAGTACCAAATTTTATGCGAATAATGCTATTATTAAGATAATTATTTACAAAAAAGTTTAAAAAAATATTTTGACAATTTAGAAATCAACATTTGGACTAAGATAAATTGTGTTAGATCCTCATATTTCAACCACAGAAATTTATGCTAGTGTTTTATACAGACTTTTTAGAGAGATCCTGTATACATAATATGTTTAGCATTCATTTGGAAGACTTACAATGTCGGCATGGTTATTTCCGTTGTATAAAGTTCTGCTTCATCTACTTCCATCGAAATAAATCTGTCGTATTCCACCCACTCAGTGCCTTCCTTTTCCTCTTTTACTACGTCTGCTGCCGAAGTTTTAGGTGGCAAGCCTTTGGTTTTTAACATTTTTATTTCGCTTTTAAGTTCTTGTAATTGTTTATTCTGTTCATGCAATAGTTCTTCTAATTTGGCGATGTCTAATAAAAATTGTTGATATGTTTTTTCATTTCTATTAAGAAATTCTTCTTTCTTTGGCTGGTTGTCTATAATTTCTATAAGTTCCTGCTTCTCTTTGCTTAGAACTTTATACAGCTCCAGTTTTTTTGTATTCTCCTTGATTATTCGAGTAACTTCCAGTTGTGCTGCAGCTATTTTGTTCTGAAAAAAATAAACGGTTAATTTATTTATGTTTAATGTCTTTGTAAAGACAAACTCTAAAAAAATTAATTAATATACAGGGTGTTACACATTGTGTAAGAAACGTGTGGGTGTGAGGAACAGAAACGAGAAAAAAATCCTTTGGACATCTATAGCTTTATTTTTTCAAGTAACAAGAATAAAATTCTTTGAGAAGTAACATTTTTTTTTAAATGAAAATATCACATTGAAGTAAATTTGGGGTAGTAGTTACTTACTTGCCAGATACTAAGCTCCTTGTCATATATTTCCTTAATGTCCGACGATTTCATACGCATATCAAACACCAATCTTTTCAACATCACTTCTTCTAATTCATTTACTTGTGATTTTTGAAACGTTCTTCTTATTATAGCCTCTTCGATTTCATTAATGTCAATTACCTTTCCGAATTTTATTTGCATTGTATATACGATGTCAGTTTTTAAATTCAAAATTCTTTTCTTCATGTATTGGATATCTTTTTTCATTCTCATGTAATGATTGTGATATGCGCTATAAGTATAAAATAGTAATTAAACATAAAGAAAGGATCAGAGCCCATTTTTCTTGGTAAATGATATCGATTTTTAAAATATATCAAAATTTAATGGAAAAATGGACCATTTCTTACTACAATGAATTTAAGGTGAAATTGGCGTACTTACTCTAGTTTCCCTGTCTGTTCCAAAGTTTCCTGTTGTAAAACTGTCACCCTTCTGTATAAAGAAGTTAGCTTACTTCTGGAAAAAATTAATAAGTCGGCTATATTTGTTTCTTCGGGATCAAATCCGTACATTTGATTTAAACTCAAAACTACCGTACATATCACTTGGTTAAGTTGCCTTTGCTTTTCTCTCTTAAAAATTAAAATTAAAAATTTACTAGCATTGGATTCAGGTAAAGATGAGAAATTCCCAAAATACGTTTGGGAATGTTGCCAAATATTTCCCAGGAATATTCCCAAAGAATATTTCCTTGGAAACTTTCCATGGAAATATTATGTATAGTCGCATCAAAAATTCAGACCTCTTACGTCATGACTGACGTTACGCAATTGTTTTTATTATCAACGTTATATTCGACATTTAGTCGCGTTAAAAACTATCAATTTTTGCAATTTAGTGCAATATAAAATGCAAACTTGTAGTGTAGTATCTAGTTTTATTACTCTCAGTTGCAATTTCGTAAATATTTTGATGAAAATATAATGAATTATTCATTTGTTCGTATGACGTAAGTCGTTTGAATTCTTGTCGCCAGTATACAAGCGAAATTGCCCAAACATTTTTCCCACCATTTACAAACTGATTTGTGAATGTGTCTTTTATCATTATTTTTATAATTTATATGTACCTGGAAGATTTCTAATTCTGTACGACTTATCTCCAACTGATTTTTCAGTACATTAAATTTCTTCGTATTCATCTCTATAGTCTTTTTCACAGTTTCTAATCTTTTATTTTCATCTGCCACAATTTGTTCTATTTCGTGCCTGATGGAAAGTAATTTATGTATTTTAATATTTTGTCTATTACTATTTCTACTATTACCTACTCAGTATGAAATAATATTAATTATTTCATTAAAAAAAAAAAAAATGAAAATTATAAAATCAGAAAAAAAGCTTAAGCAATTTTTACAAATAACAGTGTAAATATAAAGCAGTTTTATTCTTTTTTAATATATAAAAAGATTTTTATACTTCTAAATAGTGTTAAAACAATATCGATTCTTTGTATATATTGACCGTATCACACTGAAAAATATTGATAATAAATGTCAGTTTGATATTTTTAAGCAAACAAATTCAGTTTGTACTAAATGATGGATATGTTTAAAAATAAATTTAATGCAAAAGAGTGTATATTTTAAACAGAACACCCTATATATATTGGATTAATCATTAAAAACTGAAAAATACTCCGTACAACTATTTTTGTAAGATTAAAAATAACGGAGATAATCCAATTTAAAGTACCTACAAAAGTGAAAGACGACTTTAGAAACACTTAATTTGAAACGGACTATATACAAGCATAGTGTTGTTTAAAAAATCCTGTAGAAAATAATAATAATACACGGTGTACCTAAAATTAATGCAACATAGAGAAAGAGTAGATTCCTGACTACAAAATCATGCATGCGATGTAGCCGAACCTCAGTCAAAAGTTGATGGTTAAAAAAATACAAGGTGTCAGTTAAAATTTTATTTGATATTTGTAAATAATTTTTTTAAAAATCTAAATTGCATACATTTTGGAAATTTGGCTACAAATTCAAATTTGTTTCTAATTTTGAGGTTTCTGGCAGGGGGCGCCACTTAAGGCATATTATGCTTCTATTATAAATGGCATAACTTTATTGCCGCTTAGTGTATACATATAACTATTGAAACAATCCTCCTCCTCTTACCTTTTTTTGTCTGAAAAAGGTATACCATGTTGAAGTCGTTAGGAGTAACCATTTTCGAAATAATCCTATTCGAAATATTTAATGGACTGAGTAAAACTGTTTTGGTTTCAGGTAAAGTGCCTTTTCCACTGAAAATGTTACTTGAAAAAAAAAAATAATAATAATACTAGTAATAATAATAATATCTAATAATGATCTGCAAAATTTCATCAAACCTTGCAGATCTTGAGATTTTGCACATCACCATAATTTATCAATTTGAGTAACTTTTCCAAGTAACATTTTGCTGTAGTTTCAACAGAAAAGGCACCTGAAACCAAAACAGTTTCTACTAGTAGTAGAAACGGTTTTAACTTTTTCTTAATGATTATTAATTTTGATATCAATATTTTGGGAAGAAAAGTATCGTAACAGAATGTATCTACTAAAAAAATTTATCTGTATTGGCTAGCATTACCTTTGAATTATTACTTACCTTTTTCCACGCAATTCTAAAGTAAAATTGAAAATAGTTGGTTCACATCCTTTAGGGCACACATTTAGATCTTGTTTAATAATGCCAAAGTCTCTGGAATCCAAGCTGGCTGCATCATCCATATCTTCTGAACTTGAAGATGACGAAGAAGATGAAGAAGAACTTTCGTCTGTGAAATAGTTCTTAATTAATAAAATAAATAGGATTTTTTTCCATGTAACATTAGATATTTTGATAATTACCGTCTGTCTTTGGTTGTTTGGGTGGTTTAAATTTCTTTTTGAAGACTTTTTTCAAAAAATCGTAAAACTTGTTACTGTCTGTAGCGTGTTTGAAACTGTCTTGAATTTTATTTTCTTCAGCGTGGTAGTTCGCGATACTGAAATCAAGTTCTTCTTTTTCATTTTTCAAGTTATCTAGTACATCCTCCATTTGTAGGAATAACTGCAAATTATTGTTGACTTTATTCACAAGCCGCTCTTCATTATCCTCGCTCTGTTTTAGAATGTTCAGTTCCTGATTTAAAGTTAGTATGTGGAGCTCGAGGAAATTTTCTCCTACTAGTAGAGGAAGCCTTCGCTTTTTTGTTTCTTCAATTTTATTATTAAAATCCAATATTTCTTGTTCCATTTGCTTTATGATACACTCTTGTTGAAATACTTTTCTGAAATATAGTGACAGCTGGTGAAAAAGTCATTATGCTTTGATAGCGAAACTCGGAAGTATTATTTTGGAATATATGCTCACAAAGAGAACTTTTACAATGAAAACATTATAAACAAAGTTTGTGAAATGAAAAAGTGAAATAGGAGTAGCTGAAATCTTGAAAAGAACTGCAAAATATTTATTTCCATAATCAGTTGGCAACAGAGAATTTTTAAAAATTGTTCACAAAATTATATTTTCGTTAAATCTCATTATGTTTGATAAGAGGTCTCTTTAAAAAAAAACGATCTTGACAAATAAAAAAACTGTCTATTAGTTGCTTACCGAAATAGTTATTTATGGACCAAGGGAGATACAGGGATGATCATCCTAGCAAGTAGCCTAAGGGCATAATCATCCTAGTATTTCCCGTGGTATACATGTTTTATATTTCACTTCATACGAAATAAAAATTATAAAAGCTCATAGTTTTGACGTTTCTTGATTTGTGGTTATGACTGATGCTAGATATTTTCAAACATATCCATAACAACCCAGCATCATTATTTTCGAGTTCTCAAGGCAATGGGCGTGAAAAAATCAAAAATTATAGATGTCCGGTGTGATATGGGTATGTTTATATATCTCGTATCGTAGGTATTAAAACAAAATTATAAGGAAGTGAAATATAATAGTTATTAATTCTATGAGGGATTTAAACAAGCCTTTATTCGACGAGAAAAAATGAACACCAGAGGTGCAGTTGACAGTAACATTTTTTCAAGAGGATTAAAGACTGGTTAATTTCTAGAAAATAATTCAACGTTTTATCTACGACCAAAACTGGTCAATTAAGAGAGTGAAAGTCGTGTGAGAGCAGGTGAAAAATTATGGTTGGAAAAAGATAGTTGCTTCTGGTTTGTACCATTTTTTAACTAATTTTACGAGTAATAATAAGATGGTAAAATAAAAAGCATAGTCTTCCATTTAATTTGTTTTAGAAAATTGAGTAAATTTCTAAAGATATCAAATAATGCCATCTAATCTATCAGCGGTATAGGCTTAAACAGAAGCTTAAGTATATTATTACTTGTTGTGATTCGGCTATTAAACAGCTTTAAAACAATACCAAAGTTTGTTAAAATGGGTTAACGTAGTGAGGAGCTTTCCAACTTTTTCTGCAAAACAATTGTACCGTCCGCCTACTATACTTTGAGAGATAAAGCAAAATGTAAAATAAACAATAATTGTTAAAGTGTCAATAGAGTGCCCATAGGAAAATGAAGTAGTAAGTAGCAATCGTCAATCACCTATTAAGTCTTCTTACTCGTAAATCCATTTCTAGAGTTGTGTCACTGTTATCAGGAGATGTTAACAAGGAATTAAAGTCGGACTCCAAACTATTTTCAATAGTTTCCTGATCATATGTACTATGAAATATGCCATCAAATGATGGGAAGTTTGTCCGATAAGGTAAAAATTCTTGTTCATTTTGATCTTCACTTGGTTGCTGAAAATAAAGCGATTAGTCAGTATCGACAAAAAACAGAATTGTTTTTAGTTAGGTCATTTCAAAGCTATAGAAATATTTTAAAGTTGACGAGTGTAGTATTTAGGAAATCAGAATTGACAGAAATTTAAATTGTCTTTCTAAGAGTTTTCAACATTGCTGAATTGTATACTGAAAGGAGATGTTAACAGATCTTGACTCATTTTGATTTTTGAATTTTTTTTTATTTCATCATGATTATAGGTTATTCATTCATACATCTAAAATAAGTGAATTACTGAAAGTTGAATTTTTTACTATTGACCACCAATTTTGCAGCACCTTGTGTAATTTAAAAAAAACATTTATGTCCTGTCTCAGTATTACTCTGAAAAAAAAAATAGTTATTTCTTAAATTGCTAAATACGTCAGTGAATCATAGTCATGATAAAATAATAATAATAATTATCCAACACTATCTAAAACTCTTATTAGAAAAGAAATTTTAACTTCTTGTTTTGTTTGGTTTCATAAATATCTCTAATGTTATAAGTTTGTTGTAGGTTGTAGGACACACTGTATTGTATACCTACTTCCTTAAAATTGGTATAAAAGTATTGCTGATATTTCTTTTAAACAGTTATAAATTATTTTAGTTACTTCAAATGACCTTTACCTTAACTATTTCCATTTTTGTTTCCAGTTCTGTAATTTCCGTCTGTTCAGTTGGTAAATTTACTGTAGGTATTAATTTTCTTTCAGGAAATTCAGATTTATCAATATCAGGAATAAGAGGTCCTACTCTGTGCATTTGTTTTGGCAATTCAAAGTGCATTTTAAGTATTGCGTTCTGCTTCTCTAGCAAGCGACCTCTGATTACATACTTTTCATCTCTTAAGTCACAAACTGTTTGAATAAATTCATGTATGAAGTTATATAGCTAAAAGCAGAAGGAATAATTTATTTCTTGCATTCTTCTTTATATGTTCAAGTGGTGTACAAATATCATTTATTTATATTATTTTTAACTTTAAAGCCAACTCAACCTTTAAATTAGCATCCAAAAGTTGCTTATACTTTGTTACAGTAGTTTCTCTCAAATGTCTAGGTACTTTGTAGTCGTCGCTTTCTTTAAGTTTATAATCTCCAATGGTATCTTTTGCTTCATTCAGAAGTTTTTCATCATCGGGATGATTTTTCCCTGGTACGGGTTTTCTTGCCAAGAACTCATTCCACTGTAATAAACATTTTTAGTCGGATTTGATTGGTATATAGGTAAGTATATTCATCAAACTCGAACATTATTTCTGGAACATATTGTATGATTGGGTAAGTACTTCAAATATTCAACATTTAAACATTGCTGAATAATTTGTGAGGCAATCAGACACGCGTCATAAAAAATAGAATATTATAGTGCTTACGGTAGAAATGTAATGAAGAAAATTATAAATATCAATTTATTGTGTTTGAAATAATCTTTTGAAAGAAAATTGTAGTGTAATTTAAAATATATAAATCATTATGATATATATAGTAAATACATAAATATATGACAAAATAATTTTAATTAGGTAGATAGGTGTTTAAATAAATCTTAATTTATTAAATTTATTGGGACTTCACTGAAATTTTAGCGCCATCTATCATATTTAAAACAAAAAGTTATCGGAGTATGTTCACCAACATTGAATGGACCACGAATCATGTTCATGAAAGGACAACGGCAACAACAATACATAACCTCTAAAATATTGTAAAACTGACAGCTGACGATGACATTGTATATTTTAAACGATCCACGAGAGAATTCTAGAGTAATTACAAAAAATTTTAGTGAATTACTTAATTAGAACATAATATGGCGACCGGCCTTTTTGGCTGGGATTTGTTGTACGCCAGCATCGAAAAGGATATAAAGAGTAATCAAGATATTTTAGTATGTTTAACTCATTTGGTGCTGGTGTCAAGTGGTTTTAAATGTGTTGGTTTGGGAGAATCAAAGAATATCGATGGATCTGAAGCGAAAAGTGAAGCTCTACCTAAAGGATGGAATGAAGACTATGCAATAAGGTATGTCTACCAAGGGCGATTGTATAATTTTAAAGCTACAAGTTTGGATGATGGCATAATGCTCAATCTTATAAGAGCCGATGAACGAACAGTTTCCCTATTACAACTGAATGCACGTTCAGTTGCACAAAAATCTGGTACATTAGATGAAATGATTCCCGATCATAAGAGTATCGTGGATGTAATAAAAAGACAGTTGATTGATAAAGTTGTTGTTTCCAAAAAATCCAAAGAAATGTCAAGTCAGACAGAAAATGAACCCACTGTAAGGTATCCAGCTGATCCTTTGAGAGTACCATCTGGTAATCCTTTAAGAGGGCCCTCCTTGATAGATCCTTTAGGACGACCAGATATATTAGGTGGTCCGTCAAATTATGGACGATCGGACCTGGACCCTTTTGGTGGAATTGATCCGTTAAGAGTTCCCAATCGTATTTTGCCTCCTACTGGTGGTGGGATGATTTATCAACCACCTCCTATGCCTTCATTTCCAGGAGTTAATCCTGGTGTACCTCCAGGGGCTATACCACCAGGAGCAAGATTTGATCCATTCAGGCCTCCACCTGACACTGATAGATTTGGTCCTAGGGGCCCACGCAGACCTGATAATGATGAATTTCCACCTCCAGGATATGACGATATGTTTATGTAGGTTGTAAGGTTGTATTTATTTATTTATAATATAAAATAAATACACAGCTTTTAATATGTTTTTATAAGGGATTTCATCAATTACAAAACTACCGTTTTTCAGTAAAAATAACTGTTTCACTGTTTATACTTGTAATATAATTGTAATGTAATTTAACTTTTTCTTACCAATTCTGAACGCCTTTCCCATTTTGTCTTTCGTTGCCGATATTTATCTAGCATCCTATTGAGTTTTGTATCTAAATTTCGTTCTAAGGCTGATGGTGACAGACTTAATAAGAAATATTCTAAATCTGTAGACTTCGGTGGCTTTGGTGGGGGAACTTTTGGTGAAGGCTGAATTCTCTCTGGAGGCCTACACAGATATATTTCAATGCAAAATGAGTTTTTATGTTAGGCACTTGTTAGTTTTTTTCATTACAAAAAAAAAGTAAGCCAATACGTGATGCACATAAACCTTTTCAAGTCGATAACACCTAACGGAACATTGCAATCTTTTCTTCTGTAATGCTAGGCAGTTCATTCAAAGAACGTCCTTTCAAACGTATTAATATTATATTTACATTTTCTTTTAAATTTCATGCAAAATAAAAAGAAAAAACAAGAAAAAATCATGCACAATCTAAATAGGTATATATACACATGTTTCACAGGCATTTGTGAAAATCACAGTCATCTCTCTCGTACATACCTGATTCTTTGAACTTCATCCTTTTCTATGATAGCAATTAAACATGAAATTATTTATAACATATGGTAAGTATAAACACATTTTACATAAATTTAAAGCCATTTAAGTAGATAGTAAATAAACTGTATGAGATTTATGTACAATCTTTTTGCACTATTTATTAAACTGCTACAAAAGTAGGCAATGGGTCCTTACAGAGGACTTTTAATATGTTAGGAGTATTTAATATTATGGGGTAAGTTGTGGTAAATCTAAGAATTTCTTAAATTTCATAAAATATTTTTTTAGGCTCTTACTAGAATTAAAAAAGATACAGAAAGAAAAATCTTAAATCATATTTCATGAAAAACGCATTATTACTAATTTTACATAATTCTACTGAAATCAGAAAGGTATTATTCCAATAAAATTATATTTTGATTGAAAAAATTGTCTACTTAATTTGAGCTATGGGCTTTTTTATTTTTATGACAGAGGGTATATTTTAGATTTTCGTATAATTATTAAATAATATTTTAGTGGAAATATAAAAAGTATATAGGTACCCTTGGGTATAGGTATAGGTGTGTGTTTTTAGTGTGATATTGTGGTATCACCAGTAGGCCTAATCCACATTGAAATACGATAGAATAAAATCAATTTTAATTTTTCGGTCTCTTGTAATCATATTTCGATTCTTCCAATTCCTAATCTTATTCAACTGCTTGACCAATGCCCTTCATCTGTTGATTCTGTCACTGAAGACCAGCATTGACCTATTCTTAAGCAACGAGGACTCTAATGTTAATAGTTCACCATCCAATCTTAAGGCTTTAACTCATTATTAAGCAATTTTTAGACACCAGAAAGAAAAAAATAATTAAAAAAATTAACAATACACAGGGTGTTCCATTAACAAATATATTATTGCTTCTGGTACCCCTCAACTTCTGCGCACCACTGTGCTTCCATTAACTTATTAAACGGGTTCAGTTATAGCCCTACAACTTTTATTCAAGACTTTATTTTGTATCTCCAATAATAACGGTAATAAAAGGTGGCTTAAATATAACGAATAACCTTGTACCTAGATAAAAACAATTATCACTACATATTTGACAGTTATCATAGATGCCTTCCAAAATCCCTATTATAATCCACTGGCTAACCCCTTTAAAAATAGTATGTGTGTTAAGTTGGAAACCTTATGCTGCGGCCGCTGTACATAACCAGAAGTAAACTAATTTAAATTTCAATAGGTAATTAATTTTTGTTAACTAAAAGTTTGTTCAAGAAATGATGAATGTACAGATCATCATATTGATGAAGTGACTGAAGGCGATGCGGAAGATCTAATGGATGTAGATCTGGAACTAGAAACTGAATAATTGAAATTGATTTTGTTCTATTGTATTTCGATGTGGATTAGGTTTACTGAGGACACTACATAAAACACACATAGTACCTACTTCTACGATGGTGTGGAAAACGGTAGATATTTTTTCTTTAAGTAAAATGCAGATATTGCAACTTTACCATATATTTTACTCTAAAGGCTGTATGACACGGTGTAACATTCAAAATAGTTATTTATTTGATATTATAATTAAAGTGGTTCGTCCCGTATCATACAAGCAAAATGCACAGTTTTCTACATATAAAACTGAAGATTAAAGCTGTTTTTTTTATAAAATTCTGAATACATTTTTATGTAAACAATAATGTAACCTCCAGTGCAGTCCAGTGTAGTTATCCAAAACTAAATATATAAAACAAATACTTATATATAATTCTATGCAAAATTTTATATACAATTTTATACCGCGTCATACGGCTTTAAAGCGATTGATTATGCCAAAAAACGTGGCTGAAGACGGAATCGGAATCAGAAACGAGAAATTACAGTGGACCAGATAAACAGCAAATCAAAAAATATGAAGACCGTAGGTATATCATTATTTTGCGACAATTTAGCACAAACATAGTAAAACATTACAAAACAATTATATTACATAAAAATATAATACGGGGTGAAAGGGGATTGCGGTATTGGTAACATCTAAAAAATCCGGAAAATCTAATAGAGGGTTTGACACAGTTTGATAATTTGGCAAAAAATAGTATTAAGCAGTAGAAGCAACATATATTACGGAAACGAAAATATTCCAGTGAGTAAGGAGGCTGCGGGGGTGTAAATGAATTTTAAAATTCTGGAAAACTAGAGAGGATACAGCCTGATAATTTTGGCAAATTTTCGATTCCTTGATATATATTGTTTCTAATGCCTATTGCTATTTTTTGACAAAATATCAGACTGTATCAAACTATCCTCTAGATTTCCTGAATTTTATAATTATTTAACACCCCCGCAACCCCCTTATTCAACGGAATATTTTCGTTTCCGTAATATATGTTGTTTCTAATGATTGTTACTATTTTTTGGCAAAATATCATGCATGAAACTCTGCTCTAGATTTCCCGGATTTTTTAGATAGATGTTCACAATACCGTAATCTCCTTTCACCCCGTATTATATTTTTATGTAATAGGTATAATTGTTTTGTAATGTTTTACTATGCTAAAAATAATGAAGTACCTACGGTCTTCATATTTTCTTTGTTGCTGCTTATAGCGGGTCTGGTCCACTGTAATATTCCGTTTCTCCTTTCTGATTCCGGTTCTGTCTTCAACCACATCCAAACAAGTAAAAATTGTTGAGATACCTACTAGGAAAAAACCCTAATTCGCCCAGTTTCACCCTTTAAAAATAAATTTAATATCGTAAAAATTTGTTCATAATTCTACTCGACTGTTGTTTACTAAGGGCGATGACACACACAATTGTTTGTGCCGTCTCGACACAGTTTATAAGGGTTGACAGTATTGACACACAGCGGTTTTCACAGCTAGCGACGCGTGGTTCATATCACGTAAGACGTTTTCAAAGAACAGCTTTGTGTGTCTTGGTCTATTTAGCGCTTAGTAAACCATGGTCTGCTAAATCGCGTGTCGCTTTCATCTTTTGCTAAATCGCGTCGCCTTTGTAATACCACGGCTGCTGCGATTTAGCCGACGATGAGTAAAGAAACAGCCAGCTCGGCAAAGCCGCTGTGTATATCAGCCCTCTTAAATCTGCACAATATTATGCCATATTATTCTCTCACATAAGCCATTTAGGATTAGTGGATAATGGATATCATTGTAAAGCATGCATTCAGGTTCATGTAAAGATAAGTGGCCATATTAGGTATTTTTTTTTAGTAGATGTAAATTACTGTGACTTCTTTTTTGATATTTTGATTTCTCAGAAAATTTCATTGATGCTAATACAATACAATAATATCCATTATTCACTAGTGAATAATGAAATCATTAAGTATTCATTGTTTTCTAAGAATCCTGTGTGAAAGCCAAACGCTACCCACTATACCTACCTGTTACAGCCATACTAACATTTTTCCAAGTGATGATATAGAAGTTTTCTAACTGAAATTATTTGCTTTTGTAACTTTATCAAGTGAACGACAAAAAAATGTCAAACTTGAAAATAAGGTGTTTTGACAGTTTTGAATGGGGAAATTGCATGAAATTTTCAAATACGTGGAGATGAAAGGATGTATTACTTTAATAGAAATGGCATTTGTCCCAGACAATTTCGTGAAAAAATAAGTCCAAAAACGGTATTTGAAGTTTTTGTACCTATAGCCACGCCCCTACAAAACGGTGGCCGCCATATTGAAAACCTGTGACGTCAACTGCCAGTTACGCGGGTCCTGTATAATCTGTGCTTAGTGTGCTTTGGACCACAAAACATTGTTATGTGCTTTTGAACAACGCAGTCGCAGTACGAGGTACGAGTACATACATTTAAATTAATAGTTCAGTAATTTGTGTTTTAAACAGAGAAGTTAGTTTGTCGTTTGTGACATTGTGACATTTATTAAGTGTTATTGTGTTAACCAGAGACTGGTGTTGAAAATTGTAAAATGAGAAGAGAAAGTGCATTAATACCTGGGAAATGGATGAAATATTGCATTGTGCCATTATGTACAAATACTTCCCATACAGTGCCTAACAAATAATTTTTCTCCATGCCAAAAATAAAGTCAAGAAAGTCAAGAAACGTAAAGCTCTCCAGCATTTCTACGTTGTATGTTTGTTAAGACCATTTTAATGTAAGGTTGAGTAATTGGAAATAAGTATGAATAAATAATGAAAAAAGCGGTCTATCGAACAAATTTTTAGGTACAGAAATCTTTGAAAATCTTAAATTTAACTGTAGGTATATGTAAATATACATAATATGCACAGCACACAAACAGGGAACCTTGTTTATAACAGCACTACCTTACGCAGTATTTACAATACATATGACTCAAAAGAAATATCACGAAAATGAAACAAATGCCTATTTTATGTCACAATCGCCGTAACATAAGCAAGATGGCGTACTGACATTTGACGTCGCACCAATGACACTGCGTTTTCGATTACGTGGTTTTGTTGACATTCTATGGTAATTTAGTAATGTTAATATTTTAATTACCTATTATGTGATTATTGCCGTCAGACACATGTTCTGACCCTTCAATATGTTTGAAAGATTATTCTGTAATACATTTCAGATCAATATAAAATTCATGTAACTTCCCAATTGTAAGCTATGTCTTGTTCATGTTATGAGTGTCAAAATATTGTGTAATGTTTTCAGTAAAAAGTTTGCTAAAATATTGTTATTAGCCGTGAACAAAGTATAGTTTTCTACTTGCATATATAATGGTTAAAATTCGACTCTTTATCCTCGTGACTTACAGTCATCATTATATGCTCGTTGAATAATATACTATATTGGTTTGGTAATGCTAAATTTCATGTGTTATAATAAAAGATGAGAAATTAAGTAAAACTGATTACAAATTTTAATTTTTCAATAAATTTTCTGTGAAATGAGAATTAACTATATTAAGGATAAACGTATTGAACTGAAAAATTTAAATTTTTTTCTACACCCGTATTATAACAATGCACTTATATGTCCATAATCCGTTTCATAATGATACCCATTACGATACAGATTTTTCATTACGATACAGATTTTTAATCAATAGAAACCCATGATTGTTCAATCAAGCATGCTGTGCATTTGACGTTTATCCTAGGTTCCTATGTAATTATTTTAGATGTCAAAATCAGTACGTATTAAATTTTCGTAGATACCTAGCTAAACTTCGATAATTTATCAAAATGTCTGATATCAGCGATATAGAAGATTTACCATCGACTCCTCCACACATATCGGAGAAAGCAGAAAATGCAGTTCATACGAATAATTACTGTTACCTATTGTGTTCAATAAAAATATAAAATTTATGGTTTTTGATTATTTATCGGGTGTAGAAAAAATAGCGTATGCAACTCTCATGTAATGGTTATTAATACACTCGCATAAACCATACGAAACTCGCCTTCGGTTCGTTTCGTATCCCGGTTAATGCTCGTGTATTAATAATCATCATTACATGATCGTTGCGTAATATACTAATTTGGAGTTTGCAAATCTTAATACACATATCTAGTGACACTACAGCAAAGAAAATTGTCAGATAAATTCTAATTTCTAATAATGTATTTAATTTTTTATATTTTACGGTTACTGTATACACATAAAACTTTATATTACCAAAAGTATAATTTTTCTCGCGCGTTCTATTATGGATGAAATTTTATAAAAAAACCAAAATTTAAAAAAAAATCACAACAACGAGGAAATGTAACTTTTATAAGCGAAATTTCGTGAAATTTGCTTCAAGCGATCGAAAGATAAGAAAGAAAATGTGATTTATTTCTTCAATTTTGACACCCTATATCTTTATTATTGATTTAGGTGGATTTTTGTATTTTAGCTAAAGTAACGCGACTTATTTTGGTCGCAGTATTATGCTGTTACAGTATGGCCCATTACTTACGCAACAATTTGACTTTACTTTTAGATAAATTGCATGCATCATGAGATTTAGATGCGTTTTTCTCAGAAACCATTGCTTCTAGCGACATCAACAAGGTGTACCTTTTTTAACTAGAAAGATAGGGAAAAAAATTTGTCTATTCCAAAATGAGATACAGTGTAGCACAAAAAAGTCGTAGCGACTTAAAGGGGTCTAAACCATCGTTGGAGGCGCCCTCTAGCAGATACACCAAAGAAGAGTAGCAAATAGACCTGATCAGAATTTGAAGACTTCTCCTTAGCTTTGTCAATGGAACATTTCTTTAATAATTATCGAATTTCAAAATGTCAACAACTAACCTAAATTTTTTAATTAAATTTTTAATTATTAGGGAAATATGTATTGACCTGCCTTTCAACTGATCCTCTATCAACTTTTGCTCAATGATGCTAATCATATCATAATATTCCTTTGTCATCACTCTTTGTCTTAAGCTCATTACATACAAGTCTGGATTGTTGATCGCTTTTACTGTATTTGGTACTCTATCCATGGGTTCTATGAAATAATCCAACAGTTTCTTCATTTGAACTTCTGATTTCTCCACGTCATGAGAAAGTTTTCTCTTCACTAGATTCAGTTTGCTTTGTAACTTATTGTCTACTTCCTGCGTGACTCGCCTATCCAATTCTAACTCTTCTTTTGGAATGACTTGACTAGGCAACAGCTTCGAGTTTCTCAACAACATTCTGGCATATCGCTCTCTCAGAAGTTTTAGCATTTCTCTCACCTGGGCTTTGTGCTCGTTCGCCAGTTTTAAAACTCTGTCGTTTTCAATTTTAATCTTCATTTCTTCCAAACTGAGTTTTGAGTAAGTGTCTACATCTCTAATGCACACTTCAATTACACTATAAACGTCTGGCAATTGGTAATGTGGATATTCGTAACCTTCTTCAGGCCTAAACTTATATGCGAATAAGATGCCATCATATCCACAGCTGAAGAAGAACTTTTCGTTGTAGCTGAAACACATTTTAGGTATATAACCGTTTTGGTTGTCGTGCATAGGGAGAATCCAGTAATCAGATAGATCACGGAAATCATTTTTTACTCTGTTCACTCTTATTGAACCGTCTTGCATGGCAAATATTAAATACTTATTCTTGTGGCTACAATTTTTAAGTCGTTAATAGTTGAAAGCGTGCTATGTAATTTTAATAAATACCTGTACACGTAACTACTAACTTCAACATCATCTGCGTCATCAATCATCTTGTATCTTTGTGGGGTGCCACTCTGCTGGTGAATTAAATATTCATATATGTAACCAGCGTCGTATCTACAACAAATAACATATTACTGTTGCGCAATAGTGCTTCACTAACGTGTTGTACCCAGCCACTGATAACCATATGGTCTTATTTGGGGTATACATCAGCCATAAAATTTTGTTTGGCGTCTCGGGAATGAATAAAGGTTCCAGCTCTTCTTCAGATTCCGAATCAGCTAAATAAAACATTATTTTATATTAATAATAATTGTAAGCATCCTACAGGCTGTTCATTATAGTAGTCACTTTTCAAAGGTCAATAGCATATAATGAGAATAAATTACCTAAAAATGCATCTTCATCTATTTCTAGACCAGGGTTTTCCTCCCTAACCTTCTTCATTTCTTTCAGTTTCTTTTTTAACTTTTTGGCTTTCTTTGCTTCGATTTGCCTTATCTTTTTATTTCTTCGAATCTGAGACTTATACGTGG
Source organism: Monochamus alternatus (assembly GCA_037114965.1). Lineage (NCBI taxonomy): Eukaryota > Metazoa > Arthropoda > Insecta > Coleoptera > Cerambycidae > Monochamus > Monochamus alternatus. Next base: position 75,848,569 of record CM073429.1, on the reverse strand, counting down.
TAAAGCGATTATATTTAGGCTCAAGATTCAACAAGAAAGACTTGGAGGTGTAGTCTACTCTTTCACATGGGAGCTCTACTTCCATTAGGTAACCTTTCATGCAACCTACCAGTACAGTTAGGTCCTAAAATGGTCAATTCTTAATACAAAAGGACTGATCATGCAAAATTTAAAAAAACAACTGACATTGAAAATATAGTTAGAGGTCTATGTGTTATAGAATATACATTCCCTTTCATATTCAAGTTTGTCAATGGAACTCTACAACTTTAGCGACGTTTTCTATTAAATTAACTCTAAAATGAGAAAAAGTATTTTTTTGAGCATAAAAAAATCGTTCTTTGAATCTTCTCTGAAAATTATTTAAAGGAAAATTAGAAAATACAATTTTTGAAAAAGCTGAATAGTATCACTCATAATTAGTGTTTTATATGTCGTTTGATAAAACTAGTATATTAATCATGTTTAGATAAATTATCTGCAACGACGCGAAGTACTAAATTATATTAAAACTGGTATGGAATTTTGCTTGTTTACTACAATATGACCAATTTTATGAACAAATTTTTCAGACTGAGCTGGTTTCATCCTCAGAAAATTTGGATATTAATAACCATAAACACCTAATTATTCACGTCCCAAAATCCACTATCGAACTCACACTGAACATTTTTTTTTCTTCTGTAACATATCCAGGACAATGGCATCAGCAGCAATTTTTCGTTTCACTATTCTCATCGTGACACGACTGAACTTTGTCTTTCCACAATGAATGGATGTGTATGACACAAGTGTATTTAATACATATGCAAAGGATTTATTGCAAATTTAAAGCGTTTAGAGATGTCATGCATATATCCATGACACAAATTTACAGCAAATTATGTATGAATGTAAATAGTTACTTACTATAGTCGAGGCCCGAAATAGAATGTCACTCATATTTTTGTCTCGCACCCTAATCCCTTCATACATGTCATCATCTCATATTGCTCACTTGTTACAAGATTAGGACGTTTACAATTTTGAGAATACGCCATAGAACTTGAATTATTCTATACTCTTTAAGAATACAAACACAAAATCGTTAATAAATTAATTATATTTACAATTAAATTAGCGGAAAGATATGCCCGAAATTTTCCTACGCACACATCCATGGTAGCTGGTATGTGTGCGTGGTAGGGTTTTTTTACGGCATTATTACCATGTATGCGTATTTGCTGCAGCAGGAGCTGTGCAATAAAATATGCTCTGAGAAGCATGCGACATTTAAATTTTATACGATTAATAAATAGCTGCCAGTATTTATCTTTGTGTTGACTGCTTTAAATGGTAAACCGGTTTATAACATAAATCGCTCTCTGTTATTTTGGACCTCGACTATAGAGATATGTCTGACACTTAACGTACATGTTCGAATAGAAGTGTCAGATGTAAGCGTACCTTAATGTTTCCAACAGATGTCATATAATATACCAGTACATTAGTTGTCACAATTTACCAAATGTATACATTTGGTGAGGAGATACTTACGTTGCTATAATGCCACGTTATACAAGTAACAACATCAGGAGTTGGGAAGAAACCTATTGGGATTAAACTAAATGCATCGTCGGCCATGTTAAACTTGAAGACAAAAATGGTTTTGTTCTCTGAAGCACTAACAAGGATGGAACCTGGTGGGTTTACTGATATTTTGGTAACTGGCTTGTTGTGGGGCTTGATTATCTATAATTTAGTAAATGGATTAATATGGGACATAAAAGGGATGTGTGTGTACATCGGTGGCAACATAAAGCTTTCCAGCCTGGATCAGTATTATATTTTGTTTAAATTATGATAGCTTAACTGCTTGTCCATCACACAGGTCCCAATATATAAAAAAAAGAAAATAATTGATACAATGAACAGGACCCAACCCCATTTTGAAGCTTCGAAAACTTCCAATGAATAGTGCATCGGTTGACTCCTTTAAAAGTAATATACGTGTAACCATTTAAACTGATACAAGAACATGCTTTGAAAATTATAACATACTATTAAATGGACACATACACAGTGAAAGCAGGTCCGCGTCGGAAAGCTGCAAGCCCAGTTTTATCAGAATTTAAATTTAATTCATTTGTTCGCGCGGGTCGTATGTAGAAAAATGGACAAAGAATTAGTAGTATCTTCAGTTTTTCGATGACCTATATAGGACAAAATTTACAGCAACTAATATATAGTAGACAAATATTGAAGAGAGATTAATAATGAAATTAATGAAGAGGGTAAATATTGAAATATACAAAGTGTCCGAAATATGAGCGCTTTTACTTTGCTGTAGATAAATTGTACTAAACAAAAAATATTTGATTTAATAAACTTCTCTGACCAACGGTATATGAGAGCAAGCAGGTTTTGAATATACGACAACGTCGCACACCTACCGTCTCATATGTTTGTACATATTAAATACAAATGCATGTAATAAACATACTTAGTGTGAACGATTTTCTTAAAGACCTATTCACCACACAGAGTAAAATGTGGAATAGTTATAAGTGTTCCAAATTAATGTCGTTTCTCGTGAAAAGCGTTCATCGTACAAACGTCTCGTAGTCAGAGAGTTTTGCCTAGATTCACCATAAATTAACTGGTCATGGTTACTATAAATTGTTTAATTTTTGTTTATGTACGCAAATATCAAACATACTATTTATAATAATTTGAGGTTAGCAGTAACAGGTAATGGATGCAATGTTGTCGTATAACAGTACATTACATTACAGTTTTAAGGATTTCTTGGGAAGCCTTTATTGTTTATTTCATTAATACTGATAAAAAACAAATGACGTTACAGGAGCTTTTACTTAACATTAGTTGTGAAAAAGTTTGTAATTTCGTAACACAGTTTTGCATATTATTTTTTTTTATATTTTTATTTTTGATATGTATTTGTAGAATTATTAGTTTTAGACAGCCTTTTCATAAGAGTTTCTTGCTTGTTTTGGTTAGATATACAAGCCGTTTTAGTATCGGCACTTCTATTCTGGACATTCTGTATAATAAAAATGTAGTAGTTTTCAAAAACATTTTCATTAAGGTTGCTGGATATATGTTGCTATAATTTTGTTCAAAAGTGAATTTTGAAAATCGTTTAATAATTTCTTTATTCTAGGTATGTATTTATTCGTTAGAAAATCTAGCTAGATTAATTTCTTCCGATAGAATAGCTTGCTTATGTAGATTGGCCAATTTTTCACTATACGGCATTTAACTTCATCTAAAATGCACTGAAAGATTTCTTGGGTGTACTCCAAATTGTTTTGTCTTAGTATGTAATTATAGAATCCAAAACGATCAGTTCATCGTCAGATGCTGATATTTTGCAACGAAGTACCTAAGACGTATCGAGTAAATGTTTGTTTCTTCCCGCTTTTTACTGTGTGCGGTCTTCTTGCGAGAAATCAGCGCCGATAAGCGCGAATTACCGGTAAGCAAGAAACCCACTTTCACTCTGTCTGTACCCTAAGGTTGGAAACCTTTACATTGCTTCCACCATACTTGTAATTGAAAAGGATCATCATAGTATATACTTTTTTTCATAAGATCAGAATATTTCATTTACATTATTTGACATGGTAACAATTGTATGAACAAATTTATGATAATTAATTAAATGGGTATATTCATACCTGCATAACATGGAAAGTGATGTTTTTCACATCACTTAAATTTACAGAACTCACTCGCAGCTGACCATCGTCAAATCCACATATTATAATATCCCCTGTACGGACAATCTAAAACATTTTTAACATAGAATTGTCTGATTTCAATTTCATAGTAAAAAAAAACGATAGTGAATTAATAGTTATTTACATAATAAGTGGGATTTAGATATTATTATCATACGAAAGTGAAGTTTGTATACATCACATACGTGGGCTAATAATGCAGTTTTTGCGTATTGCGTACAACGTTTTATCTACAACTGTCGATGTTGTTAATAATACACACAATGTCATAAGTCTTGGACTCCCCCTCATTCTTGTTAAATAAATCTTTTTGTCAGAAAAACCAAATACATTTGCAAAAGTATATTGTTTTCTTAATCTTTTTTTTTGTGAAAAGAATATGTTCCATAAACTGAATACTTAGAAAATTAAAAACCAGCATATGTGTAACATTTTTGACAAAAATTATTAAATCAAAAAGAAGTAACAAAGCCAGTTCTCTACTTGACTAATAGTCGATAAGACCTCCACCACATTCCAGCATATTGACACATCTGTGCATAATCAAGCGGTTAACGATCTCTTGCCGAATATTGTTCCATTCCTCTTTTGCCGCCAAGACTAACTCATCTGCAATCTGAAGTGGAAGAATATGACTATGAATGGCTCTAGCAAAGAAATTCCACATGTTTTCAATAGGATTCATAGGAGAGTTGCCTGGCCAATTTAATCTATTCATATGTCCTGCTTCGAGTGTCTCTTGAACCCTTCTTGTGCGATGTGGTTGAGCGTTGTCGTCCATAAACACAAAATTTTGACCTAATTCATTTCGTAGGGGGTAGATAATGGGCGTAATAATTTGTTCTATATAAATTTGATTGGTCATATTCTGTGGTATGCGAATTAATGGGGTGCGGCTTTGAACATTATTCCACCCCAAAACATTGCGGTACCCCCTTCATACGCAGCAAATAAAGTCGCTGTGGACGACCTGGTTCTCTCAAGACTCTTTGTCGATTGTCATCAGTAACCAGCCCAATTCTGGTTTCGTCTGTAAATAAGACTCATCGCCACTGGCGTAAAAGCCAACCCCTATGCTTTCGCGCCCACTGGAGACGGGCAGCACGATGCCTTGGAAGTAGAGTGGGAACCCGTAATGGCTTTCTAGCACGTTGTGGAGTCGTCTTCGAATAGTAGATGTCGTTATAACACGGTGAAACGTATCTTGAAAGTGGGCCCTGAGAGCTGAAGCTGAAGATGTGCTGTATCTATGGGCATATTCACCAAATACCGATCCTCCCTTTCATTAGATACTAGAGGATCAGATGATCTAGGAATACCCAACATGTTCGATATCTGATAATTAGAATGTCTTGCATCATGTAAAGCAATCATTCTTGCTCGGGTAAACGCAGAAATTTCACGTCCTGGCATTATAATGTACAAATATTCAAAGGAACACTTGGCTGAAGAGACTGCCAAACTGACCAGATTTGTAAAAACATTAGTAAAAAAGTAAAGGTTCATGATCTGCAATTTTTTATTGTTTTTTTTGTTCCCTAATTATTTTTTTACCACATTAAGAACAACCACTGGGTTTAATTGAATCATTTTATATACAGGGGGTCCAATACTTTTGATGGTGTGTGTAATTAGTTATTCATAATTTATATTATAGTACGACGTAATGCAAAAATCGCATGGGAAGAAGCTACCGTAGCAACGGGCATAACTATAGCTGTTATTAAATTATTTCTTGTAATTATTGTGAAAGTGTAATATTAGTTCAAGCAATGGTTTGCCCTAAGACATTGAGAATGAAGCTTCCTTCCAGTGTTATTTCCAATCTCGTGCCAGAAAATCACGGAAGAAATACGAACAAGCATTTGGTCGCAATGAAAAAATAATATAGAGAAAAAAATATATTTAACATAACTATAATTGACGGCTAAAAATCTAGAGAGTGACTAATCGCTAGTTTGTTGGCAAGCGCGACTAGTAAAACGTGCGAGGAGCAACATTTCATAGGAGTACTAAATTTGAATGCGATCAAATATAAAAATATACAAATTATGATTGCATTACATAACATCCATTATTTTTAGTAGAAACAGTGATGTTAACGCGTGTGACCTAGACTGAGACTAGAAGCGAGGCTAATCGCTTCATAACCCCACTCCACAGAAAAGACAGTGAGCGCCCAGCATGCGGGCAACGAGTTAGTAGGACAGTGCGAGTCAGAGAGAGAAGCAACGGACTCTAAACATTTATGTATTAATAATAATAACCTGCATAAAAATATTATACTTATATGCAAAATAAAAATTATTTATACAAAAAGAAGAAATCCATATACAGTCCATTAATCCTAAACATCAATTGGTCCCGTACGAGCACGGATTGCAGAACATTCAACACAAAGAAATCTACGCAGCAGCCACAGCGATCAACAGATTCAAGCACCGGTTGTGCGTTAGAAACGATACCTAAGGAGAAATACGGCGCAGCATCCAAAGCGGTCAACAGACTCAAGCACGGTAGGGCGTCAAAAAACAAACAAAATAAAACGACTAGAACTGGGTAAGTCCTTATCAATCCATATTCTATATTGTGGGTTGTGTCTACTCATTCTTGACAAGCAAAATATTCTTAACAAATATTTACAATGTCGGAGCAAACTTTAATTAAAAAACGCTCATCCGTTAAAGCCAGATTAACAACTTTTGAAAAATATATCAGCTCTTTAGATAAAGACATAATTAGTGTAGATCAAGCTATAAACGATGCTAAATATATGGAGCTAGAACAAAGAATTATTAGGGGAGAGCAAATAATTAAGGATTTTGATGACATACAAAATGAAATTGAATGTGTAGCCACAAATCCCGAAGATCATTATGTTGTACGTGAAGAATTTGAAACAAAATTCTGTAGTCTCATGTCTAAAGCTAAATCAGTATTTTTAAAGCTAGAGCAAAAAATAAAAGAAAATACAGTCTCAGACAATAACATTGCCCATTCCAGCATACAGTCTAATAATATATTACAAGAAAGTGTAAAGTTGCCTACGATTCAGCTGCCCAAATTTAACGGTTCATACGATCACTGGATGGAATTTCGAGACATATTCAACTCGTTAATTCACTCTAACGGACAAATAAGCAATACATCTAAATTTCAATACTTACGAGCGTCATTAGAAGGTACCGCGGCGCAGGTAATAAAGTCCATACAAATAACTTCAGATAACTATGATATGGCCTGGAGTATTTTATGTGACCGATTCGATAACAAACGATTACTAGTACAAAATCACGTTAGAGCCTTGTTCAATATAGACAATATTTCGCGAGAATCTTCAAGTAAAATTCGGACCTTGTGTGACGACGTGTTTAAACATTTGCGAAGTCTTAAACAATTAGGCGAGCAAGTAGATGCGTGGGATACACTTATAATATTTATTGTAACTAGTAAACTAGATAGTTTGACAAACAAAGAATGGGAAAAATACAAATCTGAGCTAACTACATCACCTACATTAGAGGATCTAAAAAATTTCTTAAAAAATAGAGCCGATCTTTTGGAAACGGTTGAAACAAATGTACAGGAAAAACGGTTTACAAAAAAAGAACAAACACGCGGTTTATTTTCAAAACATCCATTAAATGTGTGCATAATTTGTAAAAAAGATCATTTAATTTACACTTGCCAGGATTTTTTGTGTTTAGATGTAAAGGATCGCATGGCTAAAGCGCGAGAATTAAAATTATGCATTAATTGCTTAAAAGGAAGGCATCATGTTAAAGATTGCAGATCAATCGGCGGTTGTAGAAAATGTCGCGGGAGACATAATACTTTACTACACGAAGAAAATTCGGTAAAAGACGAAAATAATACGGGCATTGAAACGGCGGCAGCGGCAGCTCCTAAAGAGAAAGAAGCACCGGCCACCTCGTTATCGGCATTCACAAAAAACGTATTATTATCCACCGCACAGATTTATGTCGGCGATTCAAAGGGAACTATGCATGTAGCACGTGCGCTATTAGACTCGGGTTCACAAACAAGTTTTATGACAGAAGAGTTAGCAAATAAATTAAAATTAAATAAAATAGATTCAAACTTGTCAGTCTCAGGTTTAAATAATTTCGTATCACAAATTCGTCACAAATGTAACGTGACATTGTACTCTTCATGTAACGATTTTAATGTTGATGTCTCTTGTTACGTTATTAAACAAATTACAGGTAAACTTCCAGATATAATAGTAAACAAAGTTGATATGAGAATTCCTGGTAATATAAAGTTAGCTGATCCAAATTTCGAGATCCCTGAAAAGATAGACATATTAATAGGAGCAGACGTCTTCTGGAAACTTTTATGCGTCGGTCAGATAAGTTTAGGCCCGGATAGTCCGATATTACAAAAAACACGATTCGGATGGATTATAGCAGGCCCGGTCAATAATTTTACGCAAAAGGCGGTTTGCAATTTTTCTAAAACTATAAACGTTCAAGACGAATTATCGAAATTCTGGGAAATCGAGGAAATAGATTCAAAAAAACCTCGTTCAATCGAGGAAGAACTTTGTGAAATTCACTTTTGTGAAAATTTTACTCGTGATAACGACGGGCGATTTATAGTGTCAATACCATTTAAGGATAATTTGGAGAAATTAGGAGAGTCACGTAATTTGGCAGTAAAAAGATTTTATCAACTCGAAAATAAATTGCAAGCAGATGATAGGTTGTGTAAGTTATATGTAGATTTTCTCAGAGAATATGAATCATTAGGCCATATGACCAAAAGCAATGATAAGATTACTGATAATGTACAATATTATATGCCGCACCATGGCGTTCTCCGCGAAACAAGCCTCACAACGAAGTTGCGGGTAGTTTTCAATGCTTCCGCGTGTACGACATCCGGATTGTCTTTGAACGACCTGCAAATGTCCGGCCCGGTTATTCAGGACGACTTACTGTCTATTATTCTCCGATTTAGAACACATCGAATAATCTTATCAAGCGACGTGAAAATGATGTACCGGCAGGTTTTAATAAAGCCTGAGCAACGAGAATTGCAAAAAATAATTTGGCGCGAAAATCCAAATTCTGAATTATGCATTTATAACTTAAATACCGTTACATATGGGTTTAAATCCGCGTCATTTCTTGCCATACGGTGTATACAAGAATTAGCCAATAAATGTAAAATATCACATCCTAAATTATCTGAAATAATTTCTTCCGACATGTACGTCGACGACCTTTTAACTGGCACCGATACTCCAGAAGAAGCTAAAGCTCTATGCGCAGATATTTCTAAAATTTTAGCCAGTGGCGGGTTTGAGCTTAGGAAATGGCGTTGTAACGTTCCGAGCGTAGTTTGCAACATGACAAACGATATAACCTCAAATAATTTAGAATTTACGATTAATAAAGAACAAAATTATAAGACATTAGGTCTGACATGGATGTGTGATGTTGACAATTTAACGTATACTTTAAAATTACACGAGGATACTAGCTCAAACAAAGTAAACAAAAGATCCATCTTATCTCAAATAGCTTCCATCTTTGATCCGTTAGGGCTTTTAGCACCATCTGTTATAAAGGCAAAAATTTTATTACAAAAATTATGGGCCGAGAAATTAACCTGGGATGAGTCACTGCCAATCCAAATACATCATGAATGGTCTGAATTTAAATCGGAATTGGTTCATTTGAATGATCTCAAAATTCCACGTCGAGTTTTGTGTGATAATCCTAAGTCAATAGAGTTACACGGCTTCTGTGACGCCTCAGAAGTCGCGTATGGCTCGTGCATTTATTTAAAATCATTAAATGCTAATAACGAATGTACCATCAAACTACTATGCGCGAAATCTAAGGTGGCACCATTAAAGAAACTTACAATGCCACGCTTAGAACTGTGCGGAGCTTTAACATTAGCTCGATTGTATATCAAGGTCAAACGTTCATTACGTGTTAATATAGATAAAGTCGTGTTCTGGTCAGATTCCACCATTGTGTTGGGCTGGTTAAATACAGCACCGAACTTATTAAAACCATTTGTAGACAGCCGCGTTGCGGAAATTCAAAAACATACCGATCCGAGCGCATGGCGTCACGTTCCGACGAAAGACAATCCAGCAGATTTCGTATCAAGGGGAATTAGCCCGAAAAACATCATACATTTAGGTTTATGGTGGACTGGACCTACATGGTTGAAAGAAAATGATACTGCATGGCCAAATTTAAACTTACAATTAAACGATCTTGATTTACCCGACGTAAGAAAACGTAATTTACTTGTGACGCATAAAGACGAATTCAATTTTCCGTTTGAAAGATTTTCAAGCCTCTCTAAAATAAAACGCACTATGGCGTATATGTTACGATTCATTAATAATTGTCGCAAACCAAATGAACGCAATGTTTCTCCATTAAGTGTCGATGAGCTCGAACAATCACTTAAAAATTTGATAAAAATCTCCCAAAGACAATCATTCCCAATAGATTATATTAGACTTTCACAACAAAAAACTCTTAAATCCGATAGCAAAATTTTGAGTCTTAATCCATTCATGGATAAGGATAATATTATTCGCGTTGGTGGACGTCTAAAAAATTCAAACTTTTCATTTAACAAAAAACATCCAGCCTTAATTTCGTCAAAACATTATCTTACGCAGCTAATCTTCGAATTCGAGCACAAAATCTTATTACACGCTGGACCACAATTACTTTTGGCTCAAGTAAGAGAAAATTTTTGGCCAATCTGCGGACGTAACATAGCTCGAAAGGTTACACGGAGTTGCGTAAAATGCGCTAGATTTAATTCTAAACCAATACAACCAATTATGGGCGACTTACCTGCATCGCGCGTGCAGCCAGCGCCACCATTTGCGGTAACAGGCGTGGACTATGCTGGTCCATTTTTATTAAAAGATCGAAAAGGTCGTGGAAGTAAAACTTCAAAAGGGTGGATTTGCTTATTCGTCTGTTTTGTTACTCGAGCCATCCATTTGGAAGTAGTTACCGACTTGACTAGCCAATCATTCATACAGGTTTTAAAGCGTTTTATTTCGAGGCGCGGTAAGCCCACTGACGTGTACTCTGACAATGGTACGAACTTTGTCGGCGCACTTAAAGAATTGGGTAATTTTCTCGTAGACAACTCTACAAAGATAAATGAAGAAACCGCGGAATTTAATATAAGATGGCATTTCATACCCAGCAGCTCACCTCACTTTGGAGGTATCTGGGAAGCCGGCGTCAAGACTGTAAAATATCACTTACGGCGTATTCTAAGTAACGTAACTTTAACATATGAAGACTTTAACACTTTGCTTGTCCAGATTGAGGCGACACTAAACTCTCGTCCTCTTTCTCCCTTGTCATCCGATCCGGAAGACCTTTCTCCCTTAACTCCAGCCCATTTTCTGGTCGGGAGACCCCTTACTGCGATACCTGAGCCAAGCGTGCAAGGCATATCAGAGAACAGACTTTCTCATTACCAACATTTGCAACTACTCAACCAGCACTTCTGGAATCGTTGGAGTCGAGAGTATGTCCTCGAGTTGCAAAGGCGTTCCAAATGGAAGCAAAACTGTGGGCAACTGCAAATTGGACAGCTTGTACTCATCAAGGAAAACAACGTCCCACCCATGCGATGGCGATTAGGACGTATAATAGAAGTGTTCCCCGGAAGTGACAAAATCAATCGCGTTGCCACAATCAAGACTATAGACGGTGAAGTGCGTCGTGCCTTTTCCAAAATTTGTCCCTTACCAGTGACTTTTTAGTTCGTTGAAAGCCTTTACTTCCAAGGCGGGGGGCATGTTAACGCGTGTGACCTAGACTGAGACTAGAAGCGAGGCTAATCGCTTCATAACCCCACTCCACAGAAAAGACAGTGAGCGCCCAGCATGCGGGCAACGAGTTAGTAGGACAGTGCGAGTCAGAGAGAGAAGCAACGGACTCTAAACATTTATGTATTAATAATAATAACCTGCATAAAAATATTATACTTATATGCAAAATAAAAATTATTTATACAAAAAGAAGAAATCCATATACAGTCCATTAATCCTAAACAAGTGATATAACAGTTTTTGCCAATTTCGAGGCGTTAGATAATAAAAATAATAAGAATTATTAAGTTTTTATCTTATATTATCAATTACCCAATGTCGAAAATAGTAGAAAATGAATTAATTCACAACAGAGATGAGTACGGAAGATACGGGTGGCATGATTACCTAAGCGTGCCACTTGAGAAGAGTTAAAGCACACAAAACTATCAAAAATAAGTTGACATCGGCTGAACCTAGTACATTAACAATTTACTTTAAATGTGGCACCTCTGCCATTTTTTCTACCAATTAGAATGCCCTACATCACCCAATTACACCTACCTGATGCGCACTCCGCGGATATCACACTTAAGCTTTGTCCTGATGGACGTAAAATTTACGGATTTTTGCTTGAATTTTGCAACTTCTGTTTTAATTATTTATTACTGTTTTAGAAAGGTATTTTAAGCTAATATATATTAATCTCCTACAATTCCTATCAATAACGTAATATGTATATTTTCTGATACCAAACATCTAGGTATGCTAATGAACAATTCCACAGACTCTATTCAATAATTATCTAAAGAAATTAATCTATCTAAATTTACTAACCTGGTTTAATGAAAACACTCTATAGATATCTAACTTCTGGATCTTCTAACAGTGGGAACTCGAAAATTCAACCACAATAGATGAGATCTGACCTATTTCTGCATTTTTAGGATTGCTTCATCAGAGCTTTGTCTGTGGAATTGTTCATTAGCATACCTAGATGTTTGGTATCAGAGAACATACATATGACTTCATTGATAGGAATTGTAGGAGATTTAATATATATTAGCTTAAAATATCTTTCTAAAACAGTAAAAAATGTTACAAAAGCTAATAATAAAGAATATATGGGTAGATATTGTGGGTGTAATTCAACGCTGGTTGGGGTTTTAGTCCACAGAGTAGTTAATTTCACACAATATTGTTAATACCTGAAAATATATTAATTATTTATGGCGGGAAAATCTCAACTTCTGACAAAATTTGCGAAACTGTCAAACACTACAAATATTATTGCTCCTTTCATTATTATGTGCTGTTAATAAATTTATTTAGCTTCTGACAATCTACCATGGCAGTTTCATGATGAAAATGACAGAAAATATTAAAGGTAGTTGACAAAATTTGTTAAAAATAGAGATTTTTCCACCATTAATAAATTGCGCAAATATTTACGAATTCCGCATTCAAAAGGCTATAGCATACATACACACTATTTACTATTGGTTACTAGCTCTGTCACTATAGCTTTCAAACATTAACACTTATTATATCATATCGTACCGCTTTCCATATGACCTTCATACGTAAGATATAGTAATCGTTTTTTTTGTCGAAAACGCATTTTAAAAATACCATCTTTCTTCTGCGAGTTTCGATCACTTTCCGTTTCACAGTTGTACTTCTTTACCACTTTCTTATTTGCATACATATGCTATTCACGTACAATTTTGTTAATGAAATACATATTTCAACATCACCTACACTCTTACTTGTTAAATTAGGACGATTTTGAGAATACATTGTAGAGCTTGAATTATTCTCCATTCTTAAGAACATAAAATCATACAAAATTAATTACATTCATAATTAAATTAGCGGAAAGATATATCCGAAATTTTGCCCGCCCGAACGATATAACCGCCCATGATAGCGCTGGAAATGGAACAGGTGGATCCGTCAATTCGTCGCAGCCAATGAAAAGCTGCAGCTCATGCGTACTTATTGCTTATATTGCAGAAGCTGTGTAATCTGGTATGCTTTCAGAGATATGCGGCACACGATTTTATAGGAAAAATATACGGGCTGCATGTATTATTTCTTTGTGTCGACTGCTATAAATTGTGAGCAAGTAGATAACAAGAATGAATTATTAGTATTTTTCGATGAAAACGGTGAAAGTTTATGCAAGCCTGTTCGTTACAGTATATTTACCTTTGTTGATAGCCAAAGCATACAAGTTCCTTTAGCTGGAAAATCATACTCGACGACACGCTCTTTCTTCAAGTAGTCATAGATAAAAAGTCTGCCGTCTTTGCCCAAGGAAGCTACGTAGTGGTCGAAAGGACAAGCTGCGATGTCGACTACCTCTCCTGCATGGCATTTGTAGAGCTGGACCGATGGTTTTGGCTCTCCTTCAGTGTTTAGGTCGATTAGCCATATACCTCCATTGCCATCCTTAAACCAAAGAGAACGCTTTTTGCATGCATTTTATTTTTTGATAAATGTATACAGGGTGAATCACTTCGATCCGATAACCTAGTGGGAATCGTTTTTTTTTTATTTTGTAAATGCCAGTTGATAGTGTGCTTAGATGACATCAATTGTAACTTCACCTGGAATTTCTCTAAAACAAAAACCTACTTTATGAAGTTTTTGCTACTGAAATCTTTGTTTTGGCATCAATGCCATCTATAATTTTCTTTGAAAAATTTCTGTGTTATTGAGGAGCTATGAATTGGCTTTTACAGAATCAAAAAATCTATTTCCGTTGTTAATTATTAGGATGGAGGTTTGATGTAAATTATAGTGTGTAGTGGACTGACTTATAGTTATATTTTCTTTTATGAAAATCGTAAAACATAATTAAAAACGATATGTGAATCAAGATTGCCTTGTCTCGTCTCTACTATTTGTTATACAGGGTGTTTCAGAGTTGAAGTGACAAAAGCCTAGGGAAGATTCTTCTCTACAAAAAAATGCTGATAACCTAATTATAATTTGACTTCTCAGTCTAGCTGAAGTTTCTTTTTTTCTAAACCTAAATTGTAAAATTGTAATTGTATTGTATTAATTTTTGTTTGTAAAAAAAGTTAAATCAAAATCAATATACCACTGATTCCCAAACTTTTTTCTATGATGCATCCTTTATCAAGAAATTATCACACCCCACCTAATAATTGAGATTTAAGACAAATACTTTACTGTAATGCATACCATGTACGAGGGTGACATATGCGGTAAAATAGAGAAACAATAATATTGGTTGGTATTAGAGATTTAGAATTGACACAGATACACCATTCATTTTACGTCACTTACTTGCGCATATTGGAAACTGTCAAGTGGATCATGCAGCCGTCTCTTCTCGATGCACATCAGCATTACCCCTGGAGTGTAGAAGTCGTAAGACGGATCGATCTGAACAACTCTGTCATCGTCTGGAGGGTCCGCTTGGTCGATTTTTTCATACCACCAAATACGCACGTGACCGTCCATAGAAACGGACCATAATTCACCTTCCTTATCGTCGTAATGGAATTGGACTATCGGGGCGTCGTGACAAGTTCTCCTTGACGTTCTGAATACTTCCAGGATTATAAGACCGGCGTCCCAGACTAGCATATTTCCCCAATAAGATCCTGATATCACCTATGAAGAAATATGCGACATTTAATGTTGAAGGAGTCAGCAGTATAACGCTGAATGTATAGGGAGGATAAATATTTCAAATGTAGCAAATGTACGCTCGTGACCGCTGGGCGCAGTGGTTATCTGATTGGAGCGATCTTGGTGTTGTTGTGTTGATTAGGCTTTTCTGTGTCGAATAAAAGTGATCTGGGAGTTCCACAAGTACGGGACTGGCAATGGGGATGAGAATAGTTAATATCTACTATAAGTGCGCTATAATAGTTATTTACGCAAGACGTTATTATTATTACTGTATGCATGTGAAGTTTATATATCGTATAATCACATAAGTCGAAAAGTGTCGAAATTATTAATAATTAGTAACTAACGCGAAAAGATTATTAATATATTTCAACGAACTAAGCAAAACACAGAAGCCTTCATCTCTTTGGTGGTATTTGTCAAAATGATAACAACAGAAATTTCACTCAAGAAGAATTCCAATATATTAAAATTTAGTTGCATTCCTGAAGTGAAAATCAAAAGAGTAGGTACCAACCTAAAAAATCTAAGGTGTTAACAAAGAAGGAAATATTCAGATTTTTAATAAATGTAGACGATGATTAATTTTTGCTGATGAAGGTAGCTAAAATACAAATATATTTTTAGTAAAAAAGTTTTATAATCAAAATTTATTTTAAGTTATTTTGATTATTTGTTTGGCAGGTGCATGTCAGCGGGAAGAACTCACAAATCATCTTGTAGAATATATGAATGATGAAGGACTATGCTTCCAAGTCATTATATAACAAAAGTGTCTAGAGAGTTTTTTCTAACATCTGGAAATATTGATGGCTTGAAATTAGTAGAACTGGAAAGAGTGATCATGTTTACTTCCTTCTGCGATATAAAACTGGTAAATGTACTAAACAACATATTGGTATAAATACTATTGGCAATGCGACAAAACTGATTGCATTTCTTAAACTGCCTAATCCAAACGCGTATACTGGGCAATGTTTTCGGCGATCTTCAACCTTCTTTTTAGCTGTTTGTTGGACAGATCTTTTGAGTACAAAGAGATATGGTGGCTGGAAGTCCAATTATATCGCTGAAGGCTACATTGAATCTTCTGAAAATAAGAAACGAAAGTTTTAGGCGAAAGCGAGAATATTCCCTTGGAAACCGAAAATATTCCTTCGATGTTTAATGTTATTTCATCAATTTTAAAAAATTACATTCACACTCAAAATATTTCAACCTAGTCAACTCAGCTGCGGCGAAGCTTTTGCGGAGTCACCACTGAAGATGCCGACAGTGAATATATATCTTTACAATTTTGAGATAACAATAATCTACACGTTAACAAACAGTTGGTTATTTATAAAGTTATGTTAAAAACAGAATTAATTATTTTTAGCAGATAAAAATTAATATTTTTATGATTCATATATTTTATAACCATGGTGTGTAATTACCCAGAAAAAAACAAAATTATTGCTAAAGTTTCAATCGTCCCTATTCCTGTATAAAATATTGAGTCAGAATTTCCAAAATAGGATTAAGCTACATATAAAAAATAGACGCATACATTTTTTCCCAAAGTTATTTGTATGTGCTATCATTATACCTTACAAACCTGATCCAATACCTAGTATCTTCATTGGCTTGAGTTTCACTGGTCTAACTGTTCCAAGTGCATCACATTTAAATCTTACCTTTTCATCCGGCATGGGTAGCACCCCAAGAATGTCCGAATACTCAGTCTTTCCGAATCTACCCAGTTCCCCTTTCAGTTTTAGTCCTGTGAAGGTGTGAGCCATTTTCCAAAACTTTATATGGGACAAACCTAAAAAAATACGTATTCTTCGGGAATATTTCAAAAAAGACCATAGCTCACCGCAGCTAGTTATTTGACCGGCAACGTACGGTGAAAATTTTACCCGGAAAACTTCATGCACGTACGATTTGCTCCTTAACAGGATTTTGTGTTCACGCCAGTTCCAAACTGTGATTAGGAAATCTGGCTCACCGCTTTGCGACACCAGCAATTCGCCATCAGGACTAAAAAATAATAATAATAATACAGGGTGTCCCAAATTTTAACCACGACAAGAAACATGGGGTATGGCATAACGTTTTTGTTAGCAAATTTTAGTTTTATCACATACCAGCTGAGGGTGATGATGTTTGTTTGCCATTTTTATTATTCTACTTGTTTTTGTTCTATTGTCTGATGGCTTCAAATTTTGAATGTTGTATTCCTTTTGATTTTCTTATACGAAAATTGTGCGTTTTAACTGTTTTCTTTTTCGAGTTTTCTGTGCGATTTTAGTGTTTTCTTCGTTATATATTTATATTTTATCCTTACTTGTTTTTTATTTAAAAGTAAGTATACTAAAGTTGGCATTTTTATTGTATATTCATAAATATTTTAATTGTAGGTTATTTGTGCTGTCCTTTGTTGCGAGGATAAGAACTCATCAAGGCATCGATTTCCTAATCCCGATAAAGCGAGAGGAAATGGGGTATAATGGTGTATGGCACACCGACGATACATTTGCAAGTAAAATGGTATGCCTCGCTAGCAAGCTGCTTACTGGCATGTCAGTAGCTAGCAAATGATAATACAATGATGATGCCCATACTACGTTACTCACTCATCACCCATCTCACTATGCCAATAAAGAAGGGAATA
This sequence comes from Monochamus alternatus, assembly GCA_037114965.1. Lineage (NCBI taxonomy): Eukaryota > Metazoa > Arthropoda > Insecta > Coleoptera > Cerambycidae > Monochamus > Monochamus alternatus. The sequence goes on along the minus strand of CM073429.1, from coordinate 75,830,664 downwards.
CCCATGCTTGTTACTTGCATGCAAGGAACTAGCAGAAGGCAACTACTGGCATATGTGTTTACTAAAAGGCATGTCATGTAATATAAAGCGGAGAATCTCGGATGAGTTCAAGTAGCACGTCAGAACGTATCCGTGTATTATCATTTGCTAGCTACTGACATACCAATAAGCAACGCACTAACGAGTCATGCCATTTTACTTGCAAGCACCTTGTAAATGTATCATCGTTGTGCCATCTACTGGCATACGCCATTTCCTAGCATACAATCTACTTATCTATTTTACTCACATGCTTATTCCCGCTTTATTATAGACATACCAGACACAATACAGTCCTCAACACCTTATTCAAGAAGGGTAGAGGCAATATTTCATGGTTCCGGAGTATACAGCCCCTCGTGTACAGGGTTAACTATGACTAAGTACAAATATTTTAAGAGGGGATAGAAAAAAATAAGAATTAACAGAATTTCCATTCAAAAAATTTCCAAACTTATTTATAAAGCGAAAACAAAATTTTTTCAATATTATATTAAATCCTTATTTAACGCTGCCAATGCGAGAATCAGAGTATGCAACCAGCAAGCAACCGTCATGCAACAGTTGGCCAGAGTCGGGAGTCGGTTCAGTCGAGTCGGTTCGCTGTCATGTTATATTTTAATTCCTGTGTTTACGTTGTAGTTTTGTGTTCTTCTTCAGTTTTTAGTGCCTTATTTTAATTTTAAACGTTTTATAGTTAATAAATAAAGGAATATGTGTCGGGTACAGATATTTTCTCACAATATAGTTCGCCGGTTTGGTTCTCTAGGTTATGGGACAAGACTGCCGCGGGTGTTAAACGTTTTCTGTTATCTATTAGAACCTACCTACTTATCCCTTTCTTCGATTTTGTTATAATACATAGGCATTGTATCTAACTGTACTTACGGAAAGTGTGTTTATAGGTAGTGAGTGAAAATATAGTCTTACCAGTTTGTAACCAAATAATGAAAAACGAATGCAAAATACTGGAGCTAACTGGATTAACTGTTATCTACCTATCAGGTATTATTACTAATAAGAATGTTATAATAATTTTTGTCGTTTCTGCATTTAGAAACACTGCAAACGACCGCATGGTAGTTGTTGACAGAGGTAATGTCAACTATGGATCTAAGCCATAAGCCATCTCAGTCGATACTCATCATAGGCGCCGACTTTCCGTAGGAAAAAAAGGTTTTGCCCCATTTTTTAAATATCGAGCTAAAATTCTGGAATAACTTTTTTATTGTCTTTTAGGGCTCCCTGAGCACGTGGTTAACCCTGAATATATAGCAAGATACACATTGAATAAATAATGTGAGACATGTTAGAAAGAAGTTGAAGCGAGATCGCCTCTTGAAAAGAGAACAATATGTTTCTCAAAGGGGATAATTATGCGACAATTGTTGGTAAACATGCCAAGAAATTACACCCTTAACAGTTGAGAAAATGTATGGTTATCTCTTATAAAATGCTCAAGTTCCTAGAGTTATAATAACTTTTCACTTTAAAGACATTGGTATATTTAATTGTATTTATTCTACAGATCGACTGCAAATGTGAATATTCCTACACGGTTTGCGTAACAGAGATTAATAGAACCAAAAGTTCATCAATTCATCCTTTAGGAAATCCTGTAGAATATACTTTTGTAATATATTTAGTTTATCTTAGAATGTCATAGATATATACTAGCTAGACCACTTCCCGCTTCCTGTAGGTACATACTTCAACAAATAAATATCGCGAAGTCGGAATTAAGTTTTGAAATATTATCAACATTCTATTGTTTTGTAAGCGTATTATTTCTTAGAAAATGAGTCGATTTATACGAGTTCTTGGAATTTACAAATGACAACTTAAATGAAGATAAAATATTACTATGCAGTTTTTGTTATCTATAGTCCTAAAAGTAGTTATATTGTACTTTTAATAATTGTCATATCTAGGTATGCTAATAAACAATTCCACAGGCAAAGTTGTATTCAATAATTATCTAAAATAAAAATTAATCTAGCTAAATTTGTGACAAAAAAGTCAAAAACATTCTATAACATTCAATAATAATTTCACTTTTGAAACTGAAAACTCGAAAATTCAACAACAAGCCTTCTTTAAGTTGACTCAAATAACTAATTGTAGAAATTATTATATAAATTAAAATTCTCATCTATTGTGGTTGAAGTTTTCTCAGTTTCACAAGAGAACTTTAGTAGTGAATGTTATTTATTTATTTATTTATTTAGAATACAGCACCCGACAGCCTGAGCCAATTAATGGATGGGGATAACGTATGTAATATTAATAAAAAAAACTTAAATGTACATATAAAATAAACACAGATAATATATAGAGAGAAAAAAAGTTATACATATGTAACAAAAAAGTTACAGATGAAATACAAACTAAGAAATCGAATAAAAGAAAAAACAAATTAACTTATAGTAAAATAAATATAAGTAACATGATTTGCTAAGTTGTAAAGACCTTTTTCTTAATGCTTATAATAGTATCATGAAAAATGTCTACAGAATTTTGCATCTGACGATAATTATAATCCATTACGTACAAAGGTGAAAATTTTAATAGATTAGTTTTAGGGGTGGGAAAATAAAAAGATCATAAAAAGCGGGTGGCAGAATGGGGAGCGTAAAAGTATAATGCAGCTAGTAAGTCTGGACAGTCGCTTTTCCCGGTTACAATTTTATGTTGGTCACTACATACAGGGTCGGAAAACGCTGATGGTCTATCTGAGTTTACATAAGAGCGACAAAGTAAAGTATAGAAATCTGTGCGATAGACAAGGATGACTATATTGACGACGTTTTAAAATCTAAATAGTCACCGCCCATTCGTCATTCCACAAATAATATCCACTCCCACTTATATCTCAGCGACCAATCGCCATCTTTGCCTTTCACTTTCGCAAGAGATGTCGCTACTTGTGCAACTCCAACTCCGGTATTCTAATATTTTACCAGCGGTCGAAATTGTGGACAGTGACTAATCGCTAGCTTGTTGACCAGCACCACAGGCGAAGCGTGCGGGGAGCAAGATTTCATAGGCGTACTAAATTTGAATGCGATCAGATATAAGAAATATATAAAATGACAAAAATAGTTCCATTACATAACATCCATTATTTTTAGAGTAGAAACAGTGATATAACAGTTTTTACCAATTTCGAAGCGTTAGATAATAAAAATTATAAGAATTATTTCAAAATTCAAAAGTTCAGATTTTTTCACCATAAATAATTAAAACAGAAGTTGCAAAATTCGTACAAAAATCCGTGAATTTCGCGTCCATGAGGACAAGGCTTAAGTGTATTATCTGCGGAGTGCGCATCAGGTAGGTGTAAGTGGGAGGTAGTGGGCAATCGCCGTCCATAAGAACAGGGACACATTTAAAGTAAATTGTTAATGTGCTAGGTTCAGCCGACGTCAACTTATTTTTGATAATTTTGTGTGCTTTAACTATTCTCAAGTGGCACGCTTAGGTAATCATACCACCCGTACCTTCCGTACTCATCTCTGTGTTGTGAGTTAGTCACTTTCTATTATTTTCGACCCTGGGTAATTGACAAGATAAAAACTTTAAATTTTGAAATAATTCTTATAATTTTTATTATCTAACGCCTCAAAATTGGTAAAAACTGCTATATCACTGTTTCTACTCTAAAAATAATGGATGTTATGTAATGGAACTATTTTTGTCATTATTATATATTTCTTATATCTGATCGCATTCAAATTTAGTACGCCTATGAAATCTTGCTCCCCGCACGCTTCGCCCGTCTCGCTGGTCAACAAGCTAGCGATTAGTCACTGTCCACAATTTCGACCGCTAGTAAAATATCAGAATGTTGGAGTAGCGACATCTCTTGCGAAAGCGAAAGGCAAACAATAAAGGCAAAGATAGCGATTGGTCGCTGAGATATAAGTGGGAGTGGATTTTATTTGTTGAATGACGAAATAGGCGGTGACTATTTATATTTTTAAACGTCGTCAATATAGTCATCCTTGTCTATTGCACGGATTTCTATACTTTACTTTGTCGCTCTCGTGTAAACTCAGATAGACCATCAGCGTTTTCCGACCCTGTATACGTCGCGTACTTGGGTCATTAAGATGGAATCAACTTAGTAAAGTGCTTTGTGGTATCCCTTGAGGTGGATAAATATTGTCAGTTCTAAATCATAGGTACTTAACATATTTACGTTGTATGTCCCCTTGACATGGATTTGATAAGAGAGACACCACACTAGCGAACAGTAAGGAAATGGTATCAGTTTCAGAAAACTGTTTCGAGCTTCTTTGAACAAAACCGAGATCTTTAAAACTATTTTCTAATTGGGTTGCTGTCAATCTTGTAATTAAAAGTAATAGGATTTACTTTCCTCGTGAAGCATATATAATTGCACTTTGAAAAGTTCAAAGGCAATATATTTTCAGAACACCAATCAGAAATTTTGTCCACGTTTAATTGAAGCTCGAAACAGTCATTAATATCTGACACAGACAGATACAATTTGAGGTCATCTGCATAAAGAAGGGCCTTGCAATTCAGGTTCTGGACAATGTCATCAATAAAGATTAAAGAGAATAACGGGCTAAGAACTGATCCTTGAGGGACGCCAGAGGTAACATTTATTTCTAGATCGGAAACCACGATACTCCACTGTCAATCTCCTTTGAGACAGGTATGAGGTGAAAAAATTAATACCTATATGGTTTAGTTAAGCCGATATTTGATAATTTTGACAGTAGAATACCATGGTCCAGCCGATCGAAAGCTTTGGAGAAATCAGTATAGATGACACGATGTATTGCGTCAGACACATCAAATTGGTAACTGTTGAACGACCGGGATAAAAGCCGTGCTGCGCAGTGGATATGTTTAATTTTACATGCGAGAAGAGACCTTCGTAGAGCAAAATTTCAAAAACTTTGGAAGCAGTACAAATAATTGTAATAGGACGATAATTCTCGACCTCACTCTTGTCATCCTCTTTAAAAATGGGACAAATTCGGTCAGAGTTCCAAATATTAGGAAACTTACCCACCCTGAGGGACAGATTATATAGAAAACATAGCGGTTTAGCAAATATTGTGGCGCAAACAAAGAGGCTGGCAAAGCATCCGGTCCAACGGTGGATTTTGGTTTTAATTTTTTTAAGGCAGTTAATACCTGAGACTCAGAGAAGGTAGGAAAACTGTACGACGAACAATTTGACGTTGATGGGGGATCATACATCGGAGTTGTGGACATAATATAACTAGATTGAAAGAAAGTTACAAATGCATTCACATAGGATCATTCAACTGTATTATTAATTATTTGAATTTAGATAAGACCAAAACTTATTAGGGTTAGATTTTATTTGCTGTTCTATAATTGTAACATAATTGCTATAACAGCGATTAATGTCCCTCTTAATATAAGATTATTAAATTCAGTATAAACATTGATATCATTTGTTTCTTTCAAGTTTTTCCATAAACAATATTTTAACTTTAGTCTACGTACAATATCATTAGTATACCAAGCAGGATAGCGAAAATTAGTTATAAAATGTTTAAATCAGGTATGATTTTTTTGTACTAAATTTAGCTAGATTAATTTTTATTTTAGATAATTATTAAATAAAACTGTGTCTATGGAATTGTTCATTATCATAACTTGATATTTGGTATCAGAGAATGACTTCATTGATGGAATTTTAGGAAAATTGATTTATATTAATTTAAATATCTCTACAATACAGTAAAAAGTATATGAGTAGATATTTTGGATGTAATTCAACGCTGGCTGGGGCTTTAGTCCGCATAGTCGTTAGTTTCACCATTGACTAAGGCTTACTCAATGGTTTCATACAATATTATTTATATTTAATAAAAAATATATAGGCATAAAAATCACAATAGGTTCTAATCTAAATTGAATTTACATTTAGTATTTTCTCAGTATTAATAAAATACTCAAATATATACAGATATGTATCTCAAAATGTGATGAAAATGCAGACATAATATCTGTTAAAAAGTATAAAATGTTGGATAAAAAGATAGTGCTGCTACCTGAAATCCATATTAGCGTAAATTTTAGCGGCTCCTCCTCTCAAAACGCAAACTATATCCATTTTAGGCCATCCATAAATTATTATCACTGGACGTTTACCAGATTCTGCCACAGCAAAGTGAGGATAATCCGGATTTGGATTTTTCTGTGAAAAAAGAAAACAAAGCCGTTGCATTATAGACTTGATTAAAGTTAGAAGCATTTACCCTTATATGTCCTATTCCTCCCCCAAGGTAACTGCGTCTGAATTGTTTGGTCCGAGTTTTTACATGAAAGAATACTATGAAGTTTCCAGATCCAAACGCTAATGTGTCTTCATCTAGAACGACTAGATTGAAAGATTTTCTACAATTATAACCATACAGGAAGCTGTTGCTGTATTAAGGATCTAAATATTTAGTTGTATCTATCAACAAAATTAGTATACACAGGGCGTTATAATGTTTCAGTGATCAAATTGTATATATCACATATTAACTGCATGACTGTACTTAAGTCACATTTTAATAAATACCTATTATTTAAACCGTTAAAAATACAATAATATGAATTAAAATAAGTAATAGACTTATATTTTCCAAATAAAAAATCCGGAGAGATTTACAAAAACTGAACTGAACTTTGCAACCATTCGTACATTCGTATTCTGTAGCTTGGCAAGAAAAGCAGAATACATTAGGTAATTCGAATGAATTCTTTTATAAAAAACTGTAAACTAAATGAGAATAATAAACAAACAGATTATGAAATTTTCACAAACTTTACGAAGGGCAACCACCTTTACAAAAATCATTATAGAGAACAGGGAGTGATACATCATTTTGAAATTACTTTTTCTTAAATTATTTAGCTAATACGCTTTGTAAGAGAAAAGGGTCATCACTATTTTCATGCAAAATAACTTGGAGTATTACGAATTTATTCAGTCACTTTCCTAATAACCCAAAAATATATAGTTTTTCCTATTTGTCAAAAAGGATACTCAAATTGTAAAATATCCATCGGTAAAGTACCATCTTTGCTTAGACGTGGTCCTGAAATAAAATCATCTGGATGATAAGAGCTAGGTTCCTCTTCCACCACTTCTTCTTCTTCAACAGGTTGCTCGTGTTCTTCCTCCTCTTCGCCTTCCACAATTTCATCGAGAGACATCTTTTCCACTCTTATCAACTTTTCTTCGTCCTCCTCCAATACCTCTTTAACTTCTTCGTCATCTTCTTGATTGGACTTATCTTTAGATCTTTCTCCATCACTTTCTTTACCTATCTCTTCGTCTTTCTCTTTTTTCTCTTCAGTTTTGGTAGATTTCTTCACATGTTCCTCTCCTGTTTCGATCGATTTCTTTACATGTCCTCTCTGTCCACCATCTGGATCTAATGGCAAGTCTTCTAAATCTTCGTCGGTTTGTGACATTGTTTACACTTTCACTCAATGTCACGTCAAGCGCCAATGTGTAAAAGCGTTTGATTGCTTGATCGATTTTAGGTTGCGGTCATGGAAACGTTTGCTAGGGTAAATTTTAAAGTCTGGCGCATAATCTTTCACCACTAGTTGCTATGACTGAACCATATCACTCAATTTTTGCTTTTAAATAGCTCAAATATCATCAGTTCGAATTGACTGTATTATTTAACGCATTGTTATATTTGCTATTTTTCGTAGTTTACAGTTGAGTTTATTAGGAAAAAATAACAATTTAATATCAATAGTAAATAAATTTAATAGCAATAAAAAGAATTACATAGTGAGAAATCAAACATTTTAGAAATAAATGTTCGTTTCATTTAATCTTATACTAGCAGATATCATAACAACTTCTGGGCTCTTCCAAATATCCCAATAAAAAATAAAAATTAATTAAAAAAACGTGACTTTATAACAAATATTCAATGTGACATCCATTTACTTCAATACATTTGTCTATTCTTTTGCGATTTTCTAATTATATAAAATATGTCTGGCATATTGGCAATGAAATAAGTAGAGTTGACAATTGTGTCAAATGTTCCCATAATCCTTGATGGCAATTAATGCAATGCAATCCCATGACGGAATACATCGACTTGAATGATAATAATATGACAAATAAATTACATAATAAAATAAAAATGATTGTGCAGCTCTTTGTTTAAGTTTAAAAATTTCGAGAAATAATGACTTTACGGCTATGAAGGAATGATAGGTTAATTACATAGAAAGTAGAAGAATTGAAAAATTGTACCAAAATAAAAATTTCGCCAGTGGCGTAGAAGTTAGGAATGGGAAACCGCCCCTCTACCCCTGTCGTACGCGTCTGGTAATAGCCATGAACGATTTTGTAGCATTTTTTAATATGCTCAAAGTATCTAAACTTTATGGTATGATAGTGAAATATCAAACAGGGTAAAAGTAATGGGCAAAAATCATTTAAATTGTTTTAAATAAAACATCCTGTAACTCGGGTAGGAGCCATATTTTATCTAAGCGTTATGTGCCAATTCTTCATATTTTCAGCCCAGGATTATCCAGTTAGCGCATGTACAATTATTTAATGAATCACCCTGTATATTATTAATAATTTGCTGTATAAATAATCTAGGCAAGTTAAATATTTATTTAGATTAATTTTAAGCGTAAATTTTATTTTTAGTGTACATATTCCAGGAAAATTTCTTTCTTAAAAAATCAATTAATTTAAATAATTTCGAAACACCCTGATAATTATTTTTATTAAGTATATTTTTAACAAAAACGCAACTAATGAAACTATTTAATTTCTAGGTATTTCAGAACTCCTTAATTGGCTGTTCCTCATTATTTTTTTAGGGGAGAAACATTCTTGGAATATCTACATTAAAAATAACAAACTAATTATGCCTTCAGGGAACTTTTTTCGGGTTGTTCTATTGCTTCTTAGGTAATTGGCCTTCGTCGGCCACATAATTAATATAGATAGAGTTAACCTAGTTTTAAATGGAAATATTTAACCTGCCCTTGTTGTTCTTGGGTTAGGTTTTACAAAGGTAGCCCCCCTGGGTCTGTCTCTATTTTGACTTGAGTTGCTATTGTTGGTGTTATGGCTGCTACGGTCGAAACTGCTTTCAGACGTCTTGTAGTAATCTCTGCAATCAATCCCAACCAGAGCTGCCAAACGTTTCGCTGGAATTCAGTCTCGGGAAACGCAGAAATTTGAGATGGGTAGCAAATCCGGCCCTACAGAGTCCTGTCTTAAATAAGTAACCACGTTTTCTAACGAATTTTTCTCCAAAAGTTGAAGGAAATTATTCAATTTTGACAAATCTAAACTTGATACGGTTTGGTTGACTTGATCCGCAAATACGAATCCTGGGTGGATTTTTTTGTATTAAATACAAGCCTTAAAACTAATAAATGCGCAATATAGAAACTACCTATTCAAAATATAATTTGATAAGTTCATATGCAGAAAAATAAAGAAATTTGGAAATTCACACTCTTTTTACTATGAAAAACATATTGAGCCAATAAACGTTAATTAAACAAAATTAACCACCATATTTATCTTCAATGAAAATATATCACGGTTTAACTATTTGAACCTTCATCGCAATTTTCAATTTTAGATACATAGTTGACTATTAAGACAACTCTATCTCCCGATTATGACGCATAGGCAATTAGAATCGAGCATCTTTTCGTAACAATGGAATTAAGGCCATGAAAAATTTTATTACTTATTAAGAAGGTTAATCAACCAAGTTATATGGAACAGTGAAATAATGTTTAGATACTGACCATTTTGTGATATATTTTGAGCAGACAGGAAGGTTTAATTTGGAATTAGCAGAGCAGTTTATTAACTAAAAATGATGAACAGGGCACAAATAATTCAGTTCATATTTGCAGTGTTAATTTATTTGTTTTATTTCGCAGAAATTAACATTTCAGTTTCGACTTGGTAAATTTAATTTTTGAGAGCGTTATTTGTATTTCAATCAGTTCTATTTCACAATGCTGTAGTTCGAAATAGTCAAATGTAAAATAGGGTATAAAGGAAAAATATCCTTAAATATAAAAATTGGATCTATGAATATCTACTAGATCTTTCTGATGAAATTAACATTTCGAATTCTTCTTGTTACCAATTTAATTTGAATTTTATCTTAAATTAGCCCCTGAAATTTCATGACTGATAACACATATAAAATAAACAGGCTCGGAAAGTATAAACCTTTCTGGTCTACAATAAGAAATAAATTAATTATTGTGTTAAGGCAGCCATAAAGGGAAATAAACGCTTCCAACATTAAGAGACTGTGAAAAATGGAGTCAATATTTTATTTTTTTAAATAAAATCCTTAGTTACCAAAAAAAAAAAAAAAAATATGAAGTTGTAGTATTTTAAATCTTTACATCGCTAGGCTATTGTAGTCCCAGGTAGTTCAGAATACTGAAATCTGATTTTAGTATTAACGCTTAGTCTTTGCCATAGTGTTTACATTAATTTTTCACGTGTCAAAACGTGTATAGCAACTCGTACTTGATGGATACAGTTTAAATTTATGATGAATTAAAACAAAATGCTTTAGCAGCTTCTCTGTGTCTGTGCTCTGGACGATTTCCTGGTAGACATATGTCAAATGCAGCTACTTTTACTGCGGCAGTGCAACGTGGGCATAACACGGGAAATTTGCAACTGAATCATGGAAGATTTGGAGGTCCAGGACGTTCACGGTGTATTGCAGTAGCTAAGGAACACATTTTAGAGATTGTTGAAGAAAGTTTCCGAATAAATACCAAGCAAATTGCCAAACAAGTACAAGGAATGTCCCAGTCAACAGTGTGGCTTATCATACACGAGGCTCAATAATATCCTTACCATGTACAGCGTGTTCAAGCATTAATACCTAGGGATTATCCCTTACAAATTAGATTGTGTGAATGATGCAAAATACGCCAAATTCCAGATTTACAGCTGACATGTTAGTTACAGATTAAGCTATTTTTACACAGTATGACATTCATAATACTCATGTTTGGGATTTTGAAAATCCACACGCGATTCAACAGGATCATTTCCAATAGCGCTTTCCCTTAAATGTTTAGGCAGCTATTGTACGTGGGTCACTCTGAAAATGTTTGGATGTGACGCCACTTGTGTCGCTATTGCAATAAAAACTCTCATCACATAATGTGCGTCATATTAGTTGTTCACAGTGTGAACAAGTTGTGTTTAACAGTTCTTGTGTGCAAAGATCCAGCTGAATAGAGAACACTATGGTGCCATAATTTTTTACGACTTTCAAAGTGGTTTAAACCAAGCACAGTATTTTGAACGGTTGAGATCTGTATTCGGTGATGCATGTCCATCATGTTCTAGTGTTTTTGGTTGGTATGCAGAATTTAAACGAGGCAGATCATTTTTAAAAGATGATAGGCGAAGCGGCCGACCAAGGACAGCGGTTACGGGCAAAAATGTTGAAGCTGTACAACGCCTACTAGAAAAAGAGAGGCTATTACGTATGCTTGTATGGATCAGAGGGTACATATCGGCAACAGTTAACAAAATATTGCGTAAAAATTTAGGTGTTAGTAAGCTTGTTTCTCGATGGGTCCCCAAGCTTCTCTCTGAAGAACAAAAACAAGCTCGCATTGATTGGTGCAGACAAATGATGGATACGTATGCAAATGGTTCCTAAAAACGCATTTTTGACATTATAACGGGTGATGAATCGTGGATTTATTAGTTTTATACTGAACTGAAAACGCAATCTGTATTCCTGCATGTGAATGCTCCAACAAAAATTAAGCAAGCAGGAAGTGTTGGAATGAAAATGGTTGCTTCTTTTTTTTTGCTAGTGACCATACTGCTACAATTTCTTTAGAGGACCAACGTACTGTTAATAGTATGTTACTAAATATTTACCTGCTTAGTCTGAAAAAATCCGGGAACGTCGACCTAGAGCAGGCTTGTGCGGAATTTGTTTGCATCACGACAATGCATCTGCCCACTCTGCAGCGCGAACTCGAGAATTTATTGGGACATCCACCTTATAGTCCCGACTTGGCTCCCTGGGATTTCTTCCTCTTCCCAGAGATCAAGAAAAAAATTCTTGAACGCGCATTTTCAACACCAGAAGATGCGGTAAATGAATTTGTAGCCGAACTGGAGGCTATACCAAAATAAGTGTACCGTGAACTCCGTGAAGTCTTTTCTAAATGGTTTCATTGAATGAACAAATGTATTGAACATGAAGGGAAGTACTTTGCAAAACTATAATAAATTTTTTCTTCCATATGTGTTTGTTTCATTTTATTCAAAAATTTTCAGAGCGACCCTCGTAGATGTTCGCTTGATTGGACCATTGATTACCAAATCGAATTAATAGGGTTCAGTAGCTCAAGTTTCTTCGAAATGATCTGCCTGAACTTCTGGAAGATGTGCCCTCAGCTGTCCGACTCCGAATGTGGTTCTAGCACGATGGTGCTCTCCCCTCGTTAAAAATGAAGTGTATCGTCCCGAAATCGAGACTAGTGATGATTTACGCGAACGCATCATAGCTGCTGCCAATAACTTACGAGTATAAAACGAACAAGAACCAGAAACATTGTGTCGGTTTATAGAAATTAGGTAAGACGGGCCCAAATCTGTTTGCACGTCGGTGGACAAAATTTTGAAAAGTTGTTGTTTTATCAGGTATGTCAAATTATTTTATTAGTTAAAACCACGAATTTATTTTATTAATTATTAATAACGATATGTTTTTTGTTGCATTTTTGGAGGCCTTTATGCTCGTAAAAACCAAGTTGAGATCCATGGCCAACTTTATGAGTAATAACAAAAAACCCTGTAAAGTGCCCAAACTTTAAGGCTGTCTAACTTTTTTATTTTAAGAGATAGAGAAAACTTATTGGTAATAAATTTTTATTGCAAAATTGATACCTTCCACCTGATATAAACAGATTTTTGAAATATTGTATGTGGTTTGCTGCGCCCTCTAGGCGGATACAAAATTTTTTTATTGGACCAGGTTATGGCCACAAAAAATTGTCTGTTTTTTCGTCTTTCATGCATTATTGAAATTAATTATTTTTTTTTGTAGTTTTGAAATACAGTAAGAGGGGGGTAGCATACAAAATACACTTCTAAGAGGGGTAGGTAGTTCAAAGAGGCTTATGTAAGATCATAAGGAGTGTTTGTGTTCCGAATTTCACTTAAATCAGATAAGTGGTTCAAAAGTTATGAGGCAAAAACCAGAAAAAAATTCCTATATCAACGCCCTCTTTCTCGGAAACGATGCGTTTTAGGAAATAAGTTTATATCACAAATGAACATTATTTTAACCTGTTCTATCGATTTCTGAAGTTATCAAGATTAAACCTGAATCACCCTGTATATACAAGGTATCGTATTTTTTTTTCTAAAATCGTTTTAGTTTCTAAGTAAAAAAATATTGAAGTTGTAATATTTTCAACCTTTACATTGCTGGGTTACTGTAATCTTTAGACAGGCGACTCCGAATATTGAAATCCGATTACTTTTTGTAGGTACTGAAGTTTTTGTGAGTCTTTACATTAGTTTTTCAGGTGTCAAAAATGGCTTGCGTGTATAGTAGCAAGTCGGAGTTGATGGATATTGTCTTAATTTATGGTGGTGTGAAAATGCTTTAGCAGAATGATTTCCCGGTAAACATGTCCCAATTGCCAAATTTTTTTCGCCGACTGCATGCCTTGTCATCTTATCAGATTTGACAATGGACCAGTTCCCAGTGCCGTGCAGAAGTTTATTTTTAAATCATTTTGGAACTAACTTTTTTGATTTTTTTACAAAATTGTATTTGAAAGAGTCTCCTGTACATTAAATTTTTTTTTATATAAGTTCTGTATCACCCTGTATATAATACAAATAAATATCTGTAATAAATGGTGAAGATGTGCTACTGTGCACCCCCCCCATGGGCGCCCATGTCAGGAAGTTTAGAAGTTATAAATTTTAAATTGATTTTTTATCAGCCTTAAGCACCCAATATCTTGGAAACAACGCCATTGGGACCCTATGCTTATTTAACAAAGTTATCTTAATTTTAACCATAGAATACCCCCTTGGATTTTCTGCGCGCAATTGGGAAACATCCTGTATATGTTATAAGTCCGTACATAAAAACGTGTTGCTTAAAATAAGGACAAAAAGAGTATGTGCCATTTAAAAAAAACAAAATCGGTTGCAATGGCAAAAAAATTCTAGTTTATAAAATAACACAACACACACACACACCAAAGAGTGTAAAAAATTATCTAAAAAACTTTTGTCTGAATAATGTTTTTTTATACATGGTGTTTTAATAAATGTTATAAACATTATAAACATAGTGGCCATCCGGTATTGCTTTGATTTATTTGAAGCACATGAAGACGACTAAAGAAGTAATGATTATTTCAACATGCGTAAGTTTTTGTCAACCACGTATAGCTCTCGACAAAATATATTCAAATTGTTTATGATAGTCAGTTTCTAATTAGATACGTTATGCTAGAGTGAGTTGTTGTGGTTTGGTGTGACGTATCTCTGTTTAACTATGGTATTCCCTCTGGTTTTTGTCCCTACTAAGTAAGTTTGTTAATTATAAGGGTTTTGTAATTATGATATAAATATAATGGTTTTTAATTTTAAAAAATAAACTATATTTGAATGGCTTGCTATCATTGCAAGGTTACATTTACATATCAGTAGCAATATATGAATAATTCAGTAGTTGACAACTTATAATTGCAGAAAAATATATAAAAATTGGCTTAATGAACTAGTAAGTTGTCACTCGAAATGATTAAATAATATGCAATTCAATTAAATAATATGAAATTTAATAAAAAGCAGTATTTAATTGTATCGACAATATAAAAGGGAAATACTTTTTCGATCTTGGTAAAAGTTCGCATGTTTATGCCTTTCAAATCTATTATACATATATGAGATATTCTCAGTTTTTTAAATAGTAAGATGTCTAAATTTTCATAGCCAACTTTGATTTTCTTATTAGCCTATTTGATTTTGATAAAAATTGCCGTATTAATCTATGCATAATACATATATAGTACATATAGTATTTGAACATCTTTTTCTGTCAAAAATAATATATATATTTTTAAAATTCGGTTACTTCCTCCCAAGAAAATAATTAACCAAAACTGTTATTTTACAATCTTCCATATAACTAAGTAAAATTAGCATCGCTGTCCCGAAGTAAAACAACAGACGACGACAACAAACGATAAATTTTTAGATACACAGAAATCTTTGAAAATACGTTTAGTTTAAATTTAACTGAAGTTGTAAATATTGTTATAACATAAATTTCAAATATTTTGTAGTCGATCCACTCGAACCCATACCATCTTCTAAATATTTATTTTTTATTAGTTTCAACTAAAGTAATTAAATATATTGAATGCATTATTGCTTTTTTTAGCATAATTGTTTTCCTAAACCAACTAGCCTTTCTTATTATAACTATTTTCTGAAAGTTTTGATTTTTGGTTCTGATATTGGCTACAATCAATAAAGTGTAGCCAATTTCTGTTTTACACTGTTTGAAAGAAATTTCGGTTAACTTGTTCAATCTATTGTTCAATAAATAAAATTGTTGAGTGTAAACCAGCTATTAGTTTTAGAGGTTTCTGTATCTAAAAACAGCACAAATTTGATCATTTTAAGCCGAGAAATATAGCCACCTTAAGCTACAAATTATCAAGTGGACTTAAACTTGCTTACCAATCATCACAATAAGGACTATAAAATTCATGTTACCAACTATTTAATTACTTACCTAATATTTGATAATTTTGTTAAAAAGAAATCACCAGAATATTTAAAATCAAACATTTTACTGTTTTAATAGTGGTTTTAAAATTGTCAGCCAACTCTTTTATTATTGACTTCTCTTCGGCTTCTGATATGTCAGACTTCGACTGAATATGGCCATTCTGTTTGCGATTTATTTTTGTAAATTGAAGTTATTATTATTATTATTATTAGAACCATTTGAAAATTTTTCAAATTCTCATGCTGAGAAACTTTTCTTAATAACATTTTGTCATATTTCATACAGAAATAACACTTTACTGGTGAAATAAAACAATTTTTTTCCAAATTCTCAGATTATCAGATTTGCAATAAAAAATTGCTACTCTTTTTTTTGGATTTTTGCAGTTGAAAACAAAAAATCGAAGATAGAACTTTTTTGTATAAAACTTTTTTTATTATAAATTTCGCCAGGCAGCTGTAGTTTAACTTTTATACATTATACAGGGTGTTTCGAAAATAGTCGAAGAAAATGAAACAGTGATTTCTTTAGCCGATTTTAGAGGGGGTGCTTCATATATATATAAAATAATTTAACATGCCCTAAGAAGTTACAACCATTTAAAAGTATGCTGAAATCAATTTTCCATGTTTTTTTTAACTTATAAAAGTATTAAACACCAGTTAAACTTATCATGAAAATGATAAAAGGCAATTAAATAAACTAATAATAACGTTTAGCAACTTAAATGGAGAATCATAGGGTTGAGATGCTGGATTTTATTTAATTTTTTGTACGAAAACTAGAAGACATTTCAGAATTTGTGTAAAACAAAAAATGTTTACTTTGAACAGGGCTTTTCAAAATTTTTAAGTACGGAAATATTATGATAATAAGTGGAATAGGTCAGGAAAATTACATTTTAACATTTTTTTATTATTGTTGCAAAAATTGGAGTGCTTAATTTGAACCGATTTTAAAAGAGCCTATGACAACTTGAATCCAATATCAACTTTTAAAAAGCTGTAATTTTTTAGGGGATTCCACTGTTCTCATTTTTCACTATTTTCGAAACACTTTGTATACGCCGCACTATATTTTAATCTCAAATGTATATAAAGCAGCTTTTTAAAAAAACAGTATAAATGTAATTATTGACTTATAACACAAAAATTTAAAAACGAGCAATAATAATAAATGTAACGAAAAAATTAACTACATTAATTAAGAAAACTTAACTAAAACTGAAGATTGCTTTAATTATGTTCGATATAAATATACGCTACTAATACTTACAGATGGATTGTTGCGCTTTCTAATTTCGGATGAAGTTTTAAACTATAGCCCTTTATTCCATTACAGGCATCTGTAGGTCAAGTAAAAAACTAAGTTAATTTTGAAAGAAACTGAATGTGGTGTTTTTTAAGTACAGAAATCTCGAATACTAAATCACGTAGAGCAAAGGTAACAGCAAAAATAAAATTTTTCTTTAGTTTTATTGGGTTTTTGCCAAAATAATAAAAATTAATTAAATAAGCCCTTGCGCCAAGCGGAACAGTCAAGGGTTATTTTTGAAACTAAGTTTGCCTAACCAAAAAATCTCACTCTGAAAAAAGCAAAAAATAACAAAAATCACATCACTATCGCGCACTTCCCTAATATTGACGTTTCGAAAAACTCTCTGTTTTCGTTTTCAAAATAGTAATAAAATATTAAACGTTTGTCAAGTTTGACAGTTTAAAATTTGTTTATGCTTCCATAGAGATGTTAAATGATTTTTATTTTATTTTTACTTACTTCTTCTTGATACAACTGTAGCCAACAATAATCGATGTTTACTGAAGTGTGGCAAAAACCCAATAAAACTAAAGAAAAACTAAAATTATGCCATAAATAAATAGCTTCAGACAATATCTTAAAAATAAAATTATTGATGTTTTGTTTATCCACTTTTACTATTCAAATTCTCCTCAAATAATATAATAACTTTTAAAATGTATATGTAACACACATTATTTTGTTATTCCAACCCCACATTTTAATAATTATTTTCACAAATTGATAAACAAAAGTGAACAATCTTATCTGCAGCACTATGTAAATTTATGTTACTACGATATTTACATCTACACTTGAATTTAAAAATATAAGTATTTTAAAAGATTTCTGTACCTAAAAATTTGTTGGTTAGCCGCTTTCTGACGTTTTACTTCGGTACCTTTGAATATTCGCAGATGGCATGAGATAAAATTCCCGTTAAAATAATTTTTCATTACGTTTATTATTATTGCTCGTTTATGGGATATTTGTTATTAAGTGTCAATAATTACCTTTAATAGCGCTGCAAGGTAAAGCACTTGTTTTCATCAAATACTACTTTATTTATAATTGAGATTAAAATAAAACAAAATTAAACAGTAAATTGACTATTGATGTGGAAAACAAAATATTTCAGTTACGCATTAAGTGACATGTATTTTTTGAACTGCTATAAACGTAAGAAAAAGTTACTTGGGTAAAAAGCTTGAAATGATAAGTTCTTTTAATATCTGTAAAAAATATGATATGCCTCTGAAAAAATATAATTTGGAGCGTCACGACGCCCAGCGTCGTTTTATTATGATTTCGTTATTTACCTTAATTTCAAGTCTTATTCAGTCCAAACAAACTTTGTTTGGCAACGCTCACATTGCTTCGTCGTTTACAAGAAAAACTGATTAATTCTTTCTTCAGTTAAATCGATCACTCTGTACAACCACTGTCTAAAGTTATCCTAATTCTTTAAACGATGGTACAACACAGCGTATTTGGTATCAATCGATACCGCTATGTTTTATAATGAATTGATTAAATTAGGCTTGATAAGCGAATACTTGGAAAATTCATTGGTTTTACCACAAAGTAAAAACTCTTCAGATAAGGTCCAGTATTTCATAAGCAGCACCAGCCTCATCGCTTGCATTCGGCAATGTGAACAGTGTCATAACACGACTTGTGTAAATTACGGAGTGGCAAGCGTTAAGGTAAGGTAATGGCAAGATATGGGTTAGTCATAAAAAATCCGGTATCTTTACTGTCGCAATCTAAAGTAAATCCAGTAAAAGTGACTTCCAATGAAAATGTGTGATTAATAACAAATGACTAACGCGCGGCAATGCGGGTTTTGACCAAACTCCGCTCATTCAAGCTCTTGTTTAAGTTACACACAGTTTAGCGCTTGGTCTTTTATTGCTTTCAATTAAAATTAATTTTTAACCATCCTGTGAGTCGGGACGCTCCCTCGCTATTCCGAATACTATCGTTAGTGCAGTGTAAAAAGCAAATACAGCCGAAATGGATCAAGTGAAACGGTCCCAGTTTTCCGAATTAGTCCAGTACGTATTTGTTTTGTTTTCATTTTTATTTGGTGCATCTCTTTTGATCCAGTAAGTGCAGTGTTTGTTTGGGTTTGAATTTTGTCGACATGTGCGGTGCACGTGTGACCATTGTTCGTTGGGTGTATTGTACAAGATATGGGCCCGTCTAGTTCTTGGCTTAATTTGTTTATAAGACGGTCGATTTGTAATCGTTATTGTTGCCGTAACTGCACTTTACTAGTGGACGCTGTGTGCCGTAACGTGATACGCCTCGCTACTGTGATTTTTTTTTGTTTATTATTTATATTGCTGGTTAATAGTGCGCACTGTTTTGTGTCTAGTTGGATATTTGAAATTTAAATTTTAAATAATGCTTGATCAATATGTATCAGGTGATTATAATTAACGGTATTTAGTAATTATATATTTAAATTTATTTGAGTTAGGAATTAACTAGTAGCTGAGTGCCTACTTCAGTTTGTGATAGAATATCAAAATATCTCCACTGTTTTTAGACACTGTATATTTAGGTACTAAATAATTCCAAATTTTATAATAATAATAATAACAAATTAAAATCTTATAACTAAAAAAATATAACTATTGCAAACTTAACAACAACAGTTTAACACTTTAAAGTTTAATTATCCCTTTGTTTAATGTAAATTGTTAATTTGACAAAATAATCACAGTTCTGTTTTCAAATATGACTATAGGCACCTATTTATTAATAATTATTTAAAAAAATTGAAATTTTATTAAGTCGAAAGATAGATAAATTTCTTTTGGCAAGTTAAACTATTATTATTTTTTGTATTTTATGTTCAATGTCTCCCATCGAAAAAAAACCGAAAAATATTTCAAAATTCACCGTCCCGTCGATTTTTATTCTTGGGGGGACAGTGACTTTTTGTTATTTTAAAAAGAAATAAGGTTTGAATTTGTATAAACTTTTTTTTTCCTAAAGCTTTCTTATTTGTAACATTTTGTCAGCTTTTCGTTTTTAGCCAATAATTCTGTCAAATCTCAACCGATTTCTAAAAACGATGCATCACTGTATTCTCCATTTGAAATTTTAAAGATGGGGTTGCTAGAGATTATGGGGATGAACATATAGAGTTGGCTTGACTGTCAAAAAAGCTCCCCCCAAGAACAAAAATCAACAGGTCGGCGAATTTTGATTAAAGAAGTCCCTATTTGACATAAAAATTATTGTTTTTTCTTTTAACTAGTACATACATTATTTTTTTAAATTCATCAATGTCTCATTAATTAGTCATATTTACTCAACACTATCAATAATAGTGGGTACAAATCAAAACCAATTGTTTACTCAAAAGTATGCCCAATGAAATTTTTATCTTAGTTGGTGAAGCGATATTACAAATTTTGACAGAACGAAACAAGAAAAATAGCAACTAAAGGCAATGTCTCGGGTAAATTCGCGGTCTTAATAAAATATCCTGTATAATTAATTAGTAAATAGTAGCAATATTTAAATGAGACTATGATGCTATATCGTCTAATACATTTTCAATGACTCTGAATTAACACATAATTAGAAAATTAATGCCATATGAATATTTATATAATGAATATTACTTTTGGGTTGTGTTTCTCATCTAGCGTTTCAGTTCACACTAACTCCATGATTGTGACTTTATTTTTCAACCTTTTGGTTTAAACTAAGCGTATAATAAAATGTTTTTGTTTTGCATCTTGCATCTGGATATTGCTGTAAGCAACAGACAAAGCTTAAGTTATCTTGCTTTGTGTGTGGCTAGATTAGTGGCTGACAAATGGAATATTTCATGTACTCGTACATACGAATATACTGGGTGGCCAGATAAAAACGAAACAGAGTCATTTTCAGGAACTACGTCAAGATTGTAAGAAAACGCTCATACCCGTCGATTTTAGATTAAAGGGGGATTGCTGGTATTTTTGACACCGCCACTTTCACTCCCAAGCAAGAGTAAACATCACCCCAAAATATTGGGGGCATCCCGAAATCCTTCAGAATGGGCGAACGTTTCGAACAAAATCTTTATTCTTGTATGAAAGCGGGCGATCATCGGTTTGAACATTTAATCAACTAAGTAGTAAGTAAGCAACAGGTAAAAATGTTTTCAAAGTATTGGGCGGAATTATAAAATTCAAAGTCTGTCGTATAAATAATTGTAAGAGCTTTCAAAATAAATATTACTCAACCCCCAATGCCATTTAAATATTTTGGGGTGATGCTTACCTTTGCTTGGGGGTGACAGTGGCGGAGTCTAAAATACCAGCAAGGAATGTCCCTTTAATCTAAAATCGACGGGTCCCAGCGTTTTTCTACAATCTTGACGCACTTCCTGAAATTGGCTCTGTTTCGTTTTCATTTGGCCACCGTGTATGCCTAACACGATATGTATGTGTTAGATAATCAAAGTAGAACGTTAAATTATTCCAGTAGAAACACTCAAGGAGCCTACCTTTGTTTAGTTTGTTATAGTTATCAAAACAACCAAATATTTGCAGTTCCAGGCGTATACTGTAAAGCAGTGTACAGGTGAATTACTTAAAAATATAGCACACCGTATAAATTTTATAAAAAAGTGTAAAAATGTGTAACAAATTCTTGGGTTAGAATAGTAATGTCGTAAATCTTATAGGTAGATGATAAACAACAATATTTTAACTATTATCAAGGTAATGTTACTGAACAAATTGAGAAATGTCGATCATAAACACATATTAATTGTACATTTCATTCAATTTTAAGCAATTGTTAAATCTCATTACAACTGCTATATGTACATATTTGAAGTTTAACCTTCCAATATTTACTAAAAGTGATATACTTTAAATATCTGTACATACAGGGTGTTAACGATAAGTTTACCCTAACTATTCTATAGATGAAAATAATTGGAGTTTAATATAAGCACAATAATTTATTATTCATAGAGTAATAAGGAAGTTACGGTGTGTTAAAATATTATATATTTTTAATCGTAACTTAAATACAACAAGATTATTTGACAATATTTGTGCGGCGATATTTTTCCAATGCAAACTATTTATGTATTTAAAATATACTCCAATGGCGTAATTATTGAGTGTTTGTTGTATATTTTTTAAGAAAAAAAGTATGCTACTGACATTTCTAAGATTTCAAGTTATTTTCAGAGTTTCTGATACATTTTTGACAAAAAAGTATTTCAATAATCCTAATTCATTGAGATAATTAGGGTTGTTAAACACTAACGTTATTAGCAACATAAAATAATAAACTTACGACAATAAAACTACAAATCAAGTAGTCACATTTTTTAACTATTTATTATCATCAACAATTACAGTTCTTTAGCACATTTTATGGCATAAGTGTCAAAACAAAAAATTGTAACACCCTTATTAACCTTCGAATAAAAAATTGTTATATAGCAAACCCCAATTGTTTTCATCGATGGAATATGTTGATGATGGTTGGTCAAACTTATCATTGTGTATTGTACTACCTATCAACTGTAGAAAACAAAAACGGAAAAAATATTACACTACCCCAAGAGTTCATAATTTCTTAGTGTATTCTAAGCGTATTTTTATCTAACACAAAAACATTCTTGTAAATATTTGTCCATTTAGATATAAAATTATCGCTAGGATTAGACATGTAAAATATCTTCCACAGAAAATAATTTGTATGGTACAAGATAAGTCCCTTATCTCCCTAATATTAAAAAATGGTAGGCTTATGTAAAGGTCACACACATTTTTTATGAAAAGGGCCATTGATATTGACATAGGTTGTATCCTCAATAATAAATGATTTATTGTAGGGCAAACTTTTTATAATTTGGTAAACATTTTTACTAATAGGTATTGCTTTGTAATTTATAAGATAAATTTGAAAAGGTTTCTTCAGTACTTATATATTTCAAATTTTCGAGTAAAAATAAAATTAATAAATGGCACAGTAAGTCAAAATGTTTACATTGTTTTACATCGTACTTATTTACTTTAACATAATAATAGTCAGTCAAGTCATCTTGATGAAAGTCAATGTTGCCATAATGTAATCAAAATCAGAGTATTCTTTTAAAGAATAGAATAGAATAGGGTCAGTCTTTTAAAACTCCCCAGGTCTCCGTTAAGATATCTTAACGATTAAAATATATTTTTGTAGGTCTGTTCAAAGCTAACCATTTAATTAAAAAAAAAATGAATTTATTTTTACCTAAAACACGTAGAACAAAAGTGATATGAAAATAAAATTCTTGATGTTTTATTTATACATTGTTATCATCTAAATTTTCCCCAAATAAACCAATAACTTTTAAAAGGCGTTTATAAGACACACATTATTTTGCTATTCTAACTCCACATTTTAACAATTATTGTCATAAACAAAAGTGATCAATCTTATATGTAGAACTATGTAAGTTTGTGTTATAACAATATTTAAATTTACAGTTAAATTTAAAAAAAATGTATTTTGAAACATTTCTGTAGGTACCTAAAAATTTGTTGGTAGACCGCTTTCTGTCGTTATACTTCACGTTACTTCAGTATCTTTGAATATTCGTAGGTGGCATGACACAACATATCTGCTAAGCTCTATATTACTCATTTCTTAAATGACTAAAATTATTTGTATTTGTGGAAAACACTATTTCAAGTATACGGCACCCTTAACGCATTGAATCAAAAATTATTGTCATCGAATAGATCAGGCCATGAATGATACAGGTCTGGGGAGTTTTAATTGTGAAAATAATTTAATTTACTGACCTGCTAATGAAACACTCTATAAATATCTAAGTTCACTTTTTGGCAGTGGGAACACGACAAATTCAACCACAATAGATGAGATCTGACCTATTTCTGCATTTTTAGGATTGCTTCTTCAGGTGGTCTCCTTTAAGTTGAATCAAATATCTAACTATAAAAATTAAAATTATTAAGTTAAATATCGACAATGACAAAAAGTGACATCCTGTCAATGAATTAAATATGACAATACCTACTTGAAAAATGTTCACCTTTTATGTAAAAGTTTATATATATTTTTAGGTATTAATACTATTGTGTGAAACTAACTACTCAGTCGACAAAAGCCCCAACCTGCGTTGAATTACACCCACAATATCTACCCATATATTCCTTATTATTAGCTTTTGTAACATTTTTTTTCCTGTTTTAGAAAGGATGTCACTTTTTGTCACTGTCGATATTTAACTTCAAATAATTTTAATTTTTATAATAATTTTTGATATTTGATTCAACTTAAAGGAGACCACCTGAAGAAGCAATCCTAAAAATGCAGAAATAGGTCAGATCTCATCTATTGTGGTTGAATTTGTCGAGTTCCCACTGCCAAAAAGTGAAGTTAGATATTTATAGAGTGTTTCATTAACAGGTCAGTAAATTAAATTATTTTCTTTAGATAATTATTGATTAGAGCTTTGTCTGTGGAATTGTTCATTAGCATACTTAGATGTTTGGTATCAGAGAACATACATATGACTTCATTGATAGGAATTGTAGGAGATTTGATTTATATTAGCTTAAAATACCTTTGTAAAAGAGTAAAAAAAGCATTATATTTACTTGAACAACATTTATCTTTTTCATATACTGTTGGTAACAAAATGCATAATAGTTGATAGTCAATCATAATAGAAACATGACACTGCGTGTGCAGAAAGAGATTAGAGTCGGTATAATGGGTGTCATCCTCTAAGACTGAACATGACGAGGTTTAAATAGTTGTTTTGAATCTGTGCTTTGCACATTACGCACACATGGACATCACTGCTAGATTGCGGAAGTGTGGGCCAAATTGCGTGGCTGATTCATCAAACAAAACGGTTTACAAAAGACATCCGCGAGTTGTCACGTATCGTATGGCAACATTTGGAGTTGCTTTCGTACATGATAAAATTATAATTTTTCGAATAGGGTTATCTCACAATTTGTAGAAAAACTGCTTGCACGATTGTACAATATGGCATTTGTGACTTGCCTACGTTTTATTGAGAATTAATTTTTTTTATTTTCTAATTAAATATACAAGGTGTCCCGGTTTTTGGAAAACATAGAGCATGCAAAAATAACAAAGGTCTTTCCTATAACGTATTGATTTATGATACTCCGTTTTACTGATACAGAGCAATAAAAAATAATTTATTTTCTTTATTATCTACTAAATAAATAAATATTTTTTATTCAAATTTCGTAGGCAGTAATCATAATGAAGTGTAATATTTGGACGTCAATAACTTTTTTGAACTAATATCAGTGGCGCAGATATGGGATAAATTTCTACGCTAGTGGCGAAAATTATTTTTTCAGTGCAAATATTAATTTTTTTTGCTTTGCTTCTTCAAATACTACTTTAACTTATTCTAGGGCTGACGGTAGCCGAGCGGCCAAGGCGGTGACGAACAGTCGCTGCCAGGGAAGCACGAGCGGCCGGAAGTTGGTTCGAATCCAACACGGGGCAGGAATTTTTCTGTCCTACCCATGGATGTTTGTGATTGTAAGGGTGGAGGGTAGTATAAGTTAGTAGGTAAAAAGGGCCAAATATGGCCTACTTACCAGTAAGCTTAATTACCTTTACCTTTAACTTATTCTAATCAGGGTTATATTATGAGATTACAAAAATTATAGGATTAAGAAGTCATTGCATTGCTTCTACGTTTGTAACAAGGGAATTAACAAATGTCATGTCAAATTAATTTGTTTGTTGTGCGGGTATATTGAAATTATAAGTTGGTTAAATACGATCTACTGGGAAAGGTGTATTAGTCGAAGTGGTCCAGTTGCTCGGCCAGTTCGATCACCGGATCTCAATCCATTAGATTTATTTCTTTGGGGCCTTTTAAAGGAAAAATATATGCATCTTCGGTGTATAATATAGAAAATTTATCACCTACACTGTATTCTGATAGCTTGTGGTGAAATAAATAATAACATGCTAATTCGGACAAGACGTTCCTAATCGATGTTATCGGTGCATTGTTGAAAATGGATATCACTTGAGCACCACTTAAATTGTTTACAAACCGAAGTTTTTATTTGTCTCATTTGACCGCATTTTTCATTTCATTGGATAACCCTGATTAGAAAAAGTCAAAATATCTGAAAAACAGAGGTGTTTAGTAAATATTCTCAAGACCACTTTTTTCAGCAAACATAATAAAATTTTAATATTTAAGTTAAATGCCCTGTATCAGGAAAACTGAGTGCCATATAAAAAAATTTTATAGGAAACACCTCTATTATTTTTTCATGCTGTATGTTTTCCTAAAGTTAAGAACGAAAAATCGAGGACAGGAATCGCCTGTCTAGAGACTATAGTAGCCCAGCGATGTAAAGGTTGAAAATACTACAACTTTTTTTATGATATATACTCCTTTTTTCATGATCCAAATATTTTTAGATACGTTCTGAATCTCCCTGTATATGTCTGATAAAAAAAATATGCATTAATAAGTGGCCGACACAGATTCCATAGATAATGTATGTACAGGGTGATGTCACTTAAAATTCTGAAATTGCAGGAACTGATACCTTATTGAAAAATAAGTACACCACTTATTTTATTGTTTCATGTAGATATTGATTCGATTTTTGTCAAATCATTTATTGAAGTTTTAGTTGGAATCTGAAGTTTATTGATAAATATCAACCGCTTGAAATTAGACTGAACCGAGAAAAATATGTTTTGGTAAGGTTGGTGTTTATGTTTTGCATCTATACACAATGCATTGCTATCCAACTAATAAATTACAAACTATTTCTATCCGATTTAAATCACAATTTATTTTGATGGTTAATTTAAGACATTTCAGGGACGTTTTTAATCGGCCGGTTAAATCTCGTTTCCTACTTGTTGTTCTGTATCTCATCAGCAGAGTACGATATATTATTTTAGGATGCCAGCATAAACATTGAGTAAGGCCATTGACATTATCAGTATCGGTCGTACTTTTTTTCCGAAATAGTGACAACCAGACGAGATATCGGTGGATATTTGTTTGTTCAGGAAGGGAGTGTTTCTACTGAGTCTGAAGCCTCTGAATGAAATCAACGGTGAAATTCCGTAGGGCTTTAAAAACATTAACATCAAAAAATATAATGGGAATATTTGAATATTCATTTTTGAAATTTTATAGTTCTGTTATAAGGTCATAACTAATTAATTAGCAGGTAGCTATCTACATGTATATCTACATTATTATGTTATTTTACACAAGTAATTCACTGAGAGTAGGAAATCTCGGAGGCAGAAATATTGTAAAACATAGTATAGTATTTAGGACAAATCTGCTTGCTAGAATACGTAAATTGCATGATTTTTCCAAATAGGCGCAGAAGGAGGAATGTATTTCATATAGTTTTTCCAGTTTCTTGGAAAAATAAGCCTAAAAACGGTATTTAAAAATTTAGTCTGGCCACACCCCCACAAAACGGTCGCTGCCACAGTGAAGTACTATATCTCTATATGATTTCCATTTTCACACACGATTAGAAGAGTTAATTTGGCATTTGTGATATTACTGGGTGTTATTGTGTTAATAGAGATAAAGAATAAAAAATATTTCATGTCACCGTGTCAAAAAGTGAAATGGAAAATGTGATGTAAGGCGATGAAGCGCGACGAAAGGAAGCATTGCAACAGTATTTGTTTGTTTTAATGTATGTTTAACGGGAAATACATAAGTAAGTACGTTTAAGTTAAATTAAAGTGATAAGTTGTAAAGCATCAATTAAATTGTTTTATTAAGTTACCAGAATGTATACAATGTGTTTAGAGAATAAATGGTAAAGCAAGTTTACATTTTTTTTTTCATTTATTGTATTCAGCACTTCATTTGAATTCCAAATAGCATGTATTTGTTCATACCATTTATACCAATAGCAATACAATATTTATAAATTAATAAATGTTAAATATCATTATTTATTTCTTTCATTTATTATTATTTTTCAAATTAACAAATAGTGTAATGTGAAATCAGATGGCATAATTTTATAAATACCTCAAATAAAACCCTCTATCTGGAGGTAACTAACAGCATTAATTGTCACGAGCGGAGATCTATATTGTAAACAAGGAAATAAGTTACGTTTAACAATACCGTCAGTTTACCACATCACCATTAATAATTATGGCATTACCTACACAGTATTTAGACTATCTATGACCCAAAAATGCCACAACAATGCAAGAAACTAACGGTTGTTTACATCACCGATACCGTAACCTGCATTTATATCAATGGAAATATAAACCGCACTGAACGGCATGTGACCTAACACCAATAACTTCGCGTTTTCACCGTGGTTTTGTTTACATTAATTACTATGTAATTATTGGCACCGGACACATATTCTGACCTTTCAATATGTATTACCCTGTAATACATTTTAGACCAATATAAAATTCATGCAACTTCCCCATTACGTTTTGATATTTCTGCTTTCTAAATTTCTATATATCTTAAACTATCAATATTGTATTATAAGACATGTTTGGCAGAATAGTCTTATTTTAGTCTCTAGTGTCTATATTTCTGAAAGTTACCATTAATAAATCACCCTGTATAA
This sequence comes from Monochamus alternatus, assembly GCA_037114965.1. NCBI lineage: Eukaryota > Metazoa > Arthropoda > Insecta > Coleoptera > Cerambycidae > Monochamus > Monochamus alternatus. The sequence continues at coordinate 75,801,848 of CM073429.1, read as the reverse complement.
ATAACTAATTAATTTGCTGTACACAGTGTATAAAATGAGTACAGCAAATCGACCTTTGAATATGCAGATAATACGAAAAGTGATTGTAATTCGAAAACCAAAATAGATACAAATATCAAAACTGCTTTTGGAAAATTTCTGCCACTTGGAGGGATGACAAGAGCATCCCTTGAGTTATTGTAGTACAACTTGGTTGTTTGGACAAAATTGAGTATATCACAAATAGATTGTTTAAAACTAATCATTTATTAAAAAAATAATAATAAAATTAATTGTCATTCGTGATACGCGGCCCCGCATATGATTGCAACTAAGAAGATTTTTAACTAGTAAATTCATGAGTGTTTTCTTGGATTTTCTGCTTAGATTTGCTTATTTCGTTTATTGATTTGCTCTCATTATTTTTATCTAATATATACAATTATTTACATATACTTATTCGGAATATTTCATAAAAGGTACTGCATGCGTACCTGCTAAAAAAATAGTTCCATCTGCCACACATTTTTCCCACACCATAACATGTGTTCGCCAGAATGATAGGAGATGCAGTCGAGTTGTTCAATTCTTTTTCATTTTGCCGTGACTATAAATATCATAGTGCATTTTATTTAAATGGTTACTATTTTAAAAATAAACCTCAACTAAGTAAATCCGTCCTCAAAATCAGTTTACTTAAAATAGATGAAGAATACTCCACAATTTTTTGAATTACGTTATTAATATAATTTGTTAATATAAACAATCAATTTATATAAAACACCAGCGGTAGATTTGCAGTTTTCATAAAGTTGAAGATAGATATAGATATGCTTTTTAAAATATGCTTGGAATTTTGAGTAGAATCCAAATATCCAATAATATACAGGGCGTTCCATTAAAAAAATATGAGTTACGTTAAGATCTCTCAAAATCATTGGTCTTTTGCTTTGTTTATCAAATAAGAAAAAAGTTGCTAGTTCACTATGCAATATGGTTTTTGCTTCATTCCGATATCTTTAAAAACAGAAAAGTTACAGCTGATCAAAATGTTATCAAAGTTATTGAAACGCACTGTACCTACATAATATGCATATCATATTGAATTGAAGATAATATAAGGACATTTTGTATACCTAATGTATAAAATTATATTCAACGTGAAAAAAATAAATCGTATCTCAAATCGGTGGCATAAATGTGCTGATTCTTAGAAATTATAAATATATTTTTTATAATTTTTGCAGTGTAAAAACACAATGCAAATTTTATTTTATTTATACGTCGGAAATAAAACTGGCAAATTATTTTTGTGAAACTTGCAATATAATCTAGTTTTTCATGAAATTAACTAATGTACAAAAATAGACTTTCATTAACCTTCTAGTTGGCCATGAAAACTAACAATTTTTTAGTAATCGAGCCATGATTCATTTAATTTTTTGAGTCTGTAATTGGACTAAACGGAAAATTAGTGATGGTGTTTTTTAAAACACAATTAATGAAACTTGAAGGAATTGTCTTTAAAAGTTACACTGATAAAAATTATTAGCGATATTACACGGTTGATTGTTAGTTATTTATTGCTTAGGTCAATAGTGTGAAATCTGCATTTTTCATAAAAAAAACGTGATTTTATATACATGAAATGTAATTTTACAACGTCGTTAATGTTGTTATGTATAATTTGGTATTTTTTGCATTAATGCATGATGTGAATATTGTGTAAATTTACAATAATTTTTATCAGTGTAGTTTTGTATTTACGAAATGTGTTGCAAATGATTATTAACTTTATTTAATGTGTTATACACTGTTACTTTCTATGTACAGTATGTCTAATATAAAATTGTCCAAATAGATATCTTTGAAAGTTTTATTTTATTGTTGTAGGATCTGTATGTACATGGGACAAAACACGAAAGCTTTGTCCTCATGGACGAGAAATTCGCGGATATTTGCACGAATTATTTAATAGGGGAAAAGACAAACCACACATAATTATAAAAATAGCGATAATATTTCAACTGTATTACTGTTTTGCAAGACCCATTAATAATTTAAATCGAAAACTTCACATCCATGCGGACATTTTCTCAATCGTAATACTATTAGCTTTATTATTATTATTAAGTATTGTTTTTATATTTCTCTGTTCATGACTTCTACTTCCAAGTCTGTTCATACTATAATATATGTAGATTAAAATTAAACCACAACGAACGGAAATTAGTAATAACTTATCAAATTGGTGTCTGACGTCTTAAAAACTACCAAAACGGAAATAAAGCTTGATTTTGTGGTATTTATTGCATAAAAATCAACATATGCATTCCGGGAAACAAGAACCTAACAATGAATCCCAAGGTTTGTTACTATTTTAGGAATATATGCAAACTTTCTGTACATTTAGTCTTATAGTCTTAATACAGTACGTACATTACAAAGGGTCTTTAGAATAGTATTTTACAGTTATTAGTTTTTTATTCCATGAATTTTTCCGGCTACCAACAATCTTTTTGGTTTTGAAAATAGTAGCGAACCTAACAAAACTAAATTTAAAAAATAAATTGACTGAAGCAATAACGTAAATTTTTTACTATGTAGGTACCAGTGTCGAGTTTATGGGTATTATCATGATTCTTTTCACAAGAAAAAGTATATCCTGCATAATCATTGCACATTTTGTTGTATGTCTAGCCGTTTAGAGGCAAATTTGATTTGCTTAACGGGAGACGCCATTAGTACTTTATGTAAGCTGCAAATTTTGTATTTTATATTTTGTATTATAGTATTTGTATTATCGTCAAGGGTTGTGGGCAATATCAACCATTAACCAGACCCTCTTATTTCTGTACAGGGTGATTCACAACTCAATGGACAGGTGCGTGTAGAGGACACTAAAACAAGTTGATTTTTCATATGACTTTTTTTTTCATACCTACGGTTGCGGAGATATTGGTATAAGAAAATGTCTTTAAAAAATCGAAAAAACTCGGATTTCAGCACTGCATTAATCTATTTTCTTCTATCTTCTTTAATTCTATTAAACTTAGTTATGTTAGGGTTGAACCCCTTTTTGAGATGCCGGTCATTTCAAGTTTCTACCAGCTAAAGACATCAATAAAATAAATATATTTACAAAATTTGTTTGTTCTGTATTAAAGCATTGCTGAAATACCGATTTTTTTAAGACATTTTCTGAAATCAATATCTCCGAAACCGTAGATATGAGAAATAAAAATTCATATGAAAAATCAACTTGTTGTGGTGCCCTCTACACACACCTGTTCTATGTCCATTGAGTTGTGAACCACCCTGTATATTATACCGACGAAGAATTCCAGCACCTACATAAATTATCATTATAAATAAATAAGGCAGTGATAGTATGAATTGTACTTTTAATAATTACTTAAGTTGTATATGCCTTTCCTCACGTATATATTTTAATATTAGACAGTGTATTCGTGTATTTAAATTAAAAATAGTTTTACAAGTTAGTTACAAACAGTTTTATTTCTTTTGTGTAAAAAGAGAAGAGTAACCATGAAAATATGTAATCAATTGTTATTTTCGCTGCACTTCTATTTTATAGATAAATCCAAAAATGAGAATTAAATTCATAGAATTTTGGAATATGAAAAAGCTTCAAATTAACAGAAAAACTATATTTAAATGAAAATTTCTAATAAAATTTAATATTTCTGGTTTAACCATTTCACATTCGTTTAAGAACCACGTATTCTTGAAATAGCGTTTTATACAAATACAAATAATTTTGGACATTTAAAAACAGAATAATATAGAGTTTAGCAAATAAAAAGCATGTTATCTCATGCCACCTGCAAATATTCAAAGGTACCAAAGTCAATCGAATATATAAAGACAGAAAGCGGTCCAACCAACAAATTTTTAGGTAAAGAAATTTTTGAAAATACGTATTTTTTACGTAATTTAACTATAGATGAAAATATTGTTACGACCGATATAAACTTACGTAGTTCTGCATATGAGATTTTTCATTTTTGTTTAGAAGAATGTGAAAATAATTTTTAAAATTAATAGGATAGCAAAATAATTCGTGTCTTACAAATGCGTTTTAAAAGTTATTATTTTATTTGAGGAGAATTTAAATAGTAAAGGTGGATAAACATGACATCAAAAGTTTCATTTTTGGCATTACTTTTATTCTACGTGTTTTATTTTTCGAGATTTCTGTACCTAAGGACATCACATATTTGATCATTTTACGGCGAGAAATACGACGATCTTAACCTACGCTACTGGTTTATCATTCATCAGTTACAACGCCATGTGTCACACTCACTCCTTATCCATTGCCATTACATAACAATCATATCCCCATAAATCTATTAATAACAAAGGCTCACTTATTCCATAAGCGCCCTTTACCGCTTCGGGTAAACAAACCATTGAGTTTACTAGACTTTATGGGCTATTTACTTTTTATGTACGTACCTTAGCACAATTGTTGACAAAAAGGGCATTATATATCGTTCAGACGAGGCTTGAAAGGTTAATTGAACTTAATAATTATAAACAATCGATAAAAACATAAAACAAAACTGAAAAATGTGCAGTACTATGAGATATCGCCTCCACGCATTAATTTGGACTTGTTAATTTTTTTATTTAATCAATTCATTATTTAACAAATACATTGAAGTTTCACTGAATCTGACATGATACCTTCACAAGACATAAAGTTTGTGGGTAGAGGTCTTTGAAGGTGAAAGTTAATGTAGATAGTCTTTTTGATGTTTAGAACGAGTTTATTGCTTTGGCATCATATACCCAATGATTCCGCCACGTTACATATATTTTTTCTGAGCTCATCTGGTGTATTCGCCTACACAGTAATCGTTGTGTCATCAGCAAACATTGTTACATGACCGTGCTCAATGTATGATGGCAGATCATTGACATAGAACATAAACAGTAATGGGCCCAGTACGGAGCCCTGAGGTACCCCAAGAGTCGTCAAGAGTAACACTATGTAAATTAGATTTTTTCTCATTTACACTACTAGAGACCTATTTTCCATGTATGAAGTCAGCCAAGCAAGAATGCTTCCTCTTATAACCAGGGTATATAATTTCTTACTTAAAATCTCTTTATCGACAGTGTCAAATGCTCTGGAGAGATCAAACAGAAGTGAAACTACATACTTGCCAGACATTGATATACATATTCAATTAAGTGACAGGATGCCGTCTCAACCGATTTATTAGATCTAAAACCATGCTATTTAAGTTCATCTGAAGCCGATTATATTTTTATTTACCCTATTTACATTTTCTTTTTTGAATTAAAAACACTTTCCATTCCTTAATTTTTTTTATATTTATTAAGAATACCTATAAAATCTTGATTTCTTTGCTATATTTTAACAGACACGGTTAGAAGTAGTTTTAATCTTGTTTTTTTTAGACCTTCAATAATACATTTAAACCCCAATGCCAATGGAGTGATGACATAAAAAATGTACATACTATTGCATTAATGATGACAGTGTTTAAAATGAATTTAACGACTGGTTTGCAATGAAATTTATTTCCAATTTTTAATATTAGTCTTGAGTATTAGTTCGAAATAATGTGGCTGATGCACGATGGTGCATTTCATTTTAGCAGGGCAGTAAGAACATATTTAAATTCCATATTTCTGGATCGGCCGAGATAGTTCTTTTCCATGGCTGCTTAGGTCCCCCGATCTTGACTTCCTCGAAATGATTAAATTGTATAATTACATACGCTGATGTCATTAGAAATGATCAGTTAATGTTATTTGAAGAGTAGAGCAGAAATGTTTGAGAAATTTCAAAAAATCAACATCATACTTAACAGTTCTATTTTTTTTTAAAATAATTTCTACAGAAACAATTTATTTTCAAAAATGTTTTTTCAGTATTTTTATGACAACAACAAATTTTAGTTGTAAATAAATGTAAATAATAATAATAATAATAGTATAATTACAAAATGTGATTTTTCTCAAAAACGGTACAAAATATCGATTAAAATATAGTATCTTTTTTTGGAAAATAAATGAGTCGAATTGTGAAAGAAAAATGCCGAATTGGGTTACACTGTCAAAGATATATAACTTTAAATGGATAATTTCGTTTGCTCCTGTATAATGTAGGCATAATGAATATTAGTTTAAACTTGAAAATAAGCATTACTATGAGTTACTTTAATTGCCCAAATTTCATTGTCATGGCAACGACTTAAAAGCTCTAATTGAAATTAATTTTTCAAATTCTTGCTTTGAAGACAAATAACTTCGTAACAAAGTCCAATAACAAAATTTTGTATGTGAAGCACTACAACTATTTTGACCTTCCCTATATGTCTTCTCATCTTTGACATGACCTTTCTGGACACCCTGTATGTGCTAACGGATTAATATTTTTTCTGGTGTTCCGTAAAATATGACACGGTTTGTATCTCGTATTTTCTTAACTAACTATTTCTTTATACTTATGGCAATACGACTACGCACCTTATTCCTCATACGTCTTGCAGATATTTTGCCGCTAATAAATTTAATAGACGATAGGTTCAACTATCAGTGCACGAGTTTTGACTCCGTCCTAATGACTAGTTGTTAATTAGATCGTATACACCTGTCTCTGTTTATCCGTTTTATAAATTAAATATGGAATAGATTGGCTGTTACAATTACCCATTACCGTATGTTTTATCTGTGACTGCTTGAATTGTAGGTATTGTATGCGTTTTATTTAGCACCAGTGTTGCATTTGTATGATAATTTGTGCTGAAATGAAGAATTAATAGGGGTGGCCTGTTAAAAATCAACGTAAGTTCAAATATTATTTTGTACGAATGAGTTTACTCACACTATACAATGTTTTGGGTATTTTCTACTCTAAATCTAAATTTGTTGGCTAATATTAGTTATAGTTACCTATATTAATTTTATATATTCAATTTCTCACTTATTCAGTTCTTTGAATAAAAGATAATATAGAAAATGAATAGTATCTTATGGTACGGTTCTATATTGTTGGAAATTATTTATTTGCTTGTGATAATGTTAAGAAAGTTCTTATTTATCTGGATATTTTACACAAAATTATAAAAAAAAATACATAACCGCACACAACACATTGAGAAAGTATAAACATTTTTTAAATATTATAATGAATGAGCCAAATTATGTTCTAAATTATTTGAAAATAAAGTGTTTTAAATATGGCATATGAGTGAGAATACTGAAAAGCCTTGTAAATCTGACCAAAACCCACAAAAAATGTATAATATGAATACATACATTTTCTACAAATATATTTCAAAAATAAAAATACTACTACAATAAAATGCAAAAAAAGTTTAACTTGAAGTTTATGGGGTCACAACCCTCTAACTTCGGTCGCCATCTTGGAAAAGGGGGTTAAATTGTTTTTAGCAATTATCAGGTAAATTGGTCATAAAACATTTTTTATTGCAAATTGAATCATCTACAATTTTAGTCGAGTAACTTTTTAATGTGAAATCAAAAATGAGAAAGGTATTAAAGAAAAACAATCAAAATTTTTGGACAAATTTTCTTTAGGACGCCATAATTTATTTATTAAAAAAAAATTGACATCAGAGCATTTTTGTAGAGTGGTTTTCAACGAAGAATTTTTATTATATACTAATAATGTTTTTTATTATAGACATTTCAATATTGTTATTTAATAGTTATTGACTTTTTCCCCACCACCACCAAAAATTTTGACTGCTTTTCTTTAATATCTTTGTTATTTTTGGTTTTACTACAAAAAGTTACTAGACTAAAATTGTAGAGGATTCAATTTGTAATAAAAAATGTTTTTAAAAATTTTATGTATGACCAATAAAATAATGATAAATGCTAAAAACAATTGACCCTCTTTTTCCAAGATGGCAGCCTAAGCTAAAGGTTGCAACCCCACAAACTTCAAGTTAAGCTTGTTTTGCCCTTCCCCCCCTCATATCTAACAATAAAATTGCATCCTTTAAAAAATGCACCCCCAAATGTAACTTTGCAATGTACTATAGGGAAAATTAGTGATTTTTCTCTCATAGTTCTCAACATTGAATAGTGTAGATGGTTTCTGAGAACGTTGCTTTCCGGAAAAATAAGCCAAAAGAATTTCCTCTATCACCTCCTTTACTTTGGCAAGTTTTGAACCAATCTTCAAACTTTTGGTACTACAACTTATACCGCGCCTTGGATATTGTCGGAACTAAACTTGAAATCCCTTCATTTGCCGTTGCTATATCAGAAGGTAAAGGATCACTCATTTTCAAAAAGCGGTTTTTATTTCAAATTCGCAGGTTTGTTTATTATTTAAAATTATATGGTAAAACGTGACGTCTAGTTGACATTTGCATATTTCTAAAGGTAATTGTATTTCTGGAACGAAAAAATGAGCGATATATTCGGAATAAGGTTTTAACTAAAGAAGAGATTGAACGATTTTTGTTGGACGCTCTTGATGACCATTGGTTGCTTGCTGAAATTGTAACAATTTTCGTTAATTATGGTTGTTTGCAAAGCGATGAACCTCTCTCTGATCATGAGTGACTGTGAAATGTGAATTGTGACATTTGTATTACCGGAAATAACAGGTGTACCAGGATTTATAACATATATGATATAAATAAAACAGAATTATCTAATCTAAATAATGCTACTAACTTGCTAAATTGACAGTTAACCTGTCTTAAGTTAGTACCTTGTAAAAACCACAGTAGGTATACTAAACAATCAGTAGACAAACTCAGCTTTCCCGCGTCTTCCAAAAATCCGTCATCTTGTTGGCGACTGACAGTTATTACTATAATTTCTGTGTGTCAGTTAGGTTTTTTGAATTTTTGACATTATTACATGGTTATCCACTCGTTATCGTTATTGTACTTATATTCCTGTTTTGTATGTCGTGTTGAGTGTTTAGTTATTTGTGTTTTTATATTAGTGATTATTTATTAGTGGAACTATACCCAGTAAATAATAAATACACTATGGGAGGAAATAAATGTGTTGTAAAAAAACTAACGCATAACACAGCTCTGGGCGTAAAAGGCCTGTAAACAGTTTTATATATGGGAGACCAAGTTAGACGTGATAATTTAATTGAGAGAATCCTAAAGAAGAATTAAAACAACAAAGGAGGCAAAGGATTTAACTCCAAATAGGAAAGAGACTGCTTTCATACATGAATGAAAGAAACCACTTCGTACACCTAATAGAGCAACGGGGGTTTTTGATTATGTTACCTATATATATATATATATTTTGTAAACAAAATAAATTGTACCTAATATTCACGTTTTAATTTCATTTCGTACTTTCCTAAGAAAAAAATCAGTAAAAATATAAAAATTACACTGGGGTTAATTAAGAATTAATGCAAAAGTATTAAAACTACGAACAACTTTGGTTATGCTTACGCCAAATTGTTAGCTATTTTTTCGTATGTTCTCTGGGATCCGCCATATTCTTGGCGACTTTTTCTGGAGTGGGTGTATTTGCCAGACGTATTTCATTCATAAATTGTCTAAGATTCCGTACTGATTGCTTAATATACTGTGGTAAAAATAAACTTTCCTGATTAATACGGTATTTTGATAAATTGACGTCTATACAAATGATAACAAATAAACTTTAATATGTTTGAGTGTGGTAAAATACCTACCCAATTTAACAAAAACTGTATGAATTTTCTTCTTTTTCAGATATTCCCGCCCTATGTTGACCGCAGCCGGCATCCTCACCATCATGATAATGGTGGTGGGCGTTTTAGGAAATTTGTTGACGATTGTGGCATTACTGCGACATTCGAAATTACGAACTGTGGCAGCCGCTTTTATAGCAAGGTAAGGGAAATCCCATGTTTACGTAGAGAGTTTCCAAATCACAACATTTCTCTACTTTTTTTATTGATAAGAGTTTCAAGGAAATTACGTTACGATTAATATGTAAATTAATTCAATTTATCCTGCATCATTAAATAAATATTTGTATATATCTAATAATATCGTGGTCTTTATTAAATACAAAAAGACAAAGATAAGTATAAATATTTTAAAATTCCGTAGATATGAGACTATGTTTATCATTTTTATTTGTATATTTAACCGCATTTGTGGATAAAAGTATACAGGGTGTCCCGAGTGTAAACCACCTATAGAAATTATAAAATATATAGAACGCTAGAAGCCTTTGCATTAGGAAATCAAAAATAGTCAGACTATAGAGGGGCTTAGAAAGCAGCCATCTAGGGAAAACTTAATGTAAGCAGTTGGCTACACTGCATTTTAATTCCAGCATACAATTGAATCCGAAACGGAATGGAAACGGACCATAGAAATCACAAATTGGACGTAAAATTTTCATATTTTTAAATTCCCGCCTATTAGTGTACCTAAGCATCATGAAAGCTAAGTTACTGCAATATTATCAGACTCGCGTTTTCTCCATAAGTAGACTATTTTCCATACCTCTCTTGGCGTTCTATATTATATTTTATGATTTCTATGAAACTGCCTTACGTTAATCATGAATTCTACATCGAAAAATAACCTATACTATAGATCAAAACGGTTTTTTACGGATATGCAGGATGTTAAAGTTGAATTAAAAAAAAAACAGAAAAACTTAAATTTCACCGTGTTCGAGTAAAAAAATAGACACTGTTTTAATGCACAGCATAATGTTATCAATAAGCTAGGTATTCGTAAGGTGTTACAGAAATAAAGTATTGTATGTATTATTGTTGATAAAGCAAATTAGTTTTATAAACTACGTGATAGTATTTCATTAAAAGAAATATTTGCAGGTAGCTGTAAAAATCAGCAAATTTTGCAAGAAAAAATTATCTTTATGGCTTCTGATGCACGAGTTAACCACGTTAAATTGTTGTATGTTTTCATTTTTTTTTAATCGAATGCGGTGCTTTGTATAACACAGTGTTGACTGAGCTATTTTCTATAGCTTACTCTATAATAATACATATTTTAAGGAAAATCAGCGGCGTACCATTTTATTTTTCAAAAATATTCATTAACGTTCCGTTACGCGCGCCACTGATAAGACCAAAAATTCATTTTGTATAGCAAAATATGCGCATTCCATGGCCACCGACACCTCTAAAATTTCGTTATAATATATCAAACGATTTTGGACAATTTTAAGTTTTTCTGTTTTCTCCAATTAAACTTTGATATTCTGTATATCCGTAACGCAGCTATGGTTATAGAGCAAAGTAGGGTTATTTTTCGATGTAGAATTCATGATTAACGTATAACGGTTTACTGTCGGGACAAGGTATGGGAAGGATTTTTAGATTCTTAAAAATATCTCTGCATGAGTGAGTACTAGAAACGCCTACAATGCATCTCAAGACTCTCTTCTGAGCAACAAAAACTTGTGAAGAAAACGTAGAATTACCCCAGAAACAGACACCATACCTAAGCCTAGAATGTACCTGAGCATAGTACAAATAAAGGAGCTGATGCATATTAAGAACCGCTCTCAAATTACGAAATAAATAGGTGACAGAGGAAAGTTTACTTACTTCACAATGAATTTTCCAATTCAAGTATTTGTCTATGTGAAGACCCAAAAATTTTACCGATTCAATACTTGATGTTAAAGTGGTATTATTTGCAACCAAATTCAATAAGTTACATCGTTTTTGAGAACTGTGAAATCTTACAATTTGAGTTTTTTCGGTGTTAAAATATGTGTTCTGAGAAAACCAATCCGTTAGGTTATTAAACAGTATTTCACACTTCAGTTCTAAATTTTTATCATTACTATCAGACATTATTATGGAGGTGTCATCAGCATATACTGTAAAATTGTCATGATAAAGTTGCGAGTCCAGATCGTTCACATATAACAAGAATAATACAGGGCCCAAAACTGAAATGTCAGTAATTAGTTACAATAGGCAAAGGCGTTGAACAATTAAAATGAAATTTGTTATGTGAAAATATATTCTTGCACAAATGCCTTAAATTGAATAAGTACCTCAGTTAAAATAATATTCATATATTTTTTGTGTAGTATGTAATTGTCGCAATTTTTTCTGCGCCGTTTAGTCGCAAAAAATTCTATTCGTTCAGATAAGCTACATAACCTAACATTTAATGTAAAATGAGGAGGAGCACCATTGTGTATAAATCACATTTTCTTTCTTATAAATAGGAGTACGTTCTCTAGTTCAGCGGGTACAATTATTTGTAAGAAGTTCAGATGTTCCGTTTAAGGTGGTTGGTAATCTTACTGGGATTTAATTAGCTATTATCATAATTTATACATAGAAAATCTAGTTCACGGTATCTTTGATATGGTAATTGAAAGTTATATTCAGCTTCATTTTTGCAACTTGTGCTGTTTTCGAGAAAAATTGTGGCTGCTAGCGTAATATTATGCGAGCATATCATTGAATTGCTTCGTAAGAAGGAAAAACAAACAAAAAAAAATCTTTTTGTGGACAACGGTTTCCAAATTTTAATGATGCAGAAAATGACTATTCTATTGGAATTGGACTAATGACTATTTGATTTTTCATTTCTAGGCAAGCGGAAGGCAGCAACAAATTTTTAACTGACTGTATCAGTTGAATGGTCATTTTTTTATTTCTGAAAAAACTATATGCCTTCTAAAGGTTGAGCAACAAAATATGGTGCAAAAATCATTTTGCTATCGTTCTTAGTTGCAGAGCAATTCAATAGTAGCGCTAGTAGCCTCCATTTTTCTTGAAAACGGCTACAAAATTGAAATTGGTGGTACAAATTAGCAACAAAATGTCAATCATTTGTTTTTGGCAGCCGTTGAAGTTGGTTTGCCAGGGTAATAGACGTGAACTACGTGACTAACGTTTGCCCCCTTTGCCCCCCAGTAATTATCAAGTTTGGGAATCGTCTATCGGTTGTTAAATGTGAATTAATATACTCGCGTCAAGAATTCAGACGTCTTACGTCACGGCTGACGTTACACATTTGTTTTTATTGTCAACGTAATTTTCGATATTTGGTCGCGTTAAAAACAATCATTTTTTGCAATTTAGTGCAAAATATAATGCAAACTTTTAGTGTAGTATATAGTTTTATAAATTATGCCACAAATAAATAGCTTCAGACAATATAGTTTTATTACTATCAGCTGCAGTTTCTTAAATATTTTGATGAAAATATAATGAATTATTCATTTGTTCGTATGACGTAAGTCGTCTGAATTCTTGTCGCGAGTTATAAATCGATACTAATGGAACTTTGGATTAAAACATAAAATTTAATGGACTCATTCACCATCTGCTAATTATTGTTTCTTTTTTCAAATAAATATTATGCATGCCTATTGCCAGGATGAATTTCTGAATTTCAGAGGTCATTCAACTTTCTATAATTTTATAGATGAAGTGTATACAGTTAAACATCATCATTATCACCTTCTAATGTGTAACAGAAATAAAAGTAAAATGACGAAATTTTAACACATATTTTCCTATGTCCTAATAGTAGTGAAGCGTATACTCGTTTACAAATACTTAATTAACGCGACATATTGAGAAATGAGCAGATTAAAGCATTTATATACAAATAATTTGTCAATCTGTCTAATAAAATTGTTATCATAATAAATCATATCACCACTATTATATTTTTATTCACTTAGCCATATTGTGATATGCATTTTATATTAGGTATATTAACTATTTTATTTTGTTGTGAAAATTATTTTACTTGATTTATTTGATAAATAATAATTACAGAATATACAGACATTTAAAAAATTCTTTGCTAAATACCCTCTTATAGAAAAAGACAAAGAGTGTAAAATTTTAATTTCAACATTCATTTTCAATCATGTGTTTCCGTGTTTATAATAATATAACTTAAATAAGGTATGTTTTGATAAAGTAATCGAATGCATTTAGTTCATTGTCAGCAAGAACGTTATTTACTGTAACTTTCAAATTATTTTACTTATACTTGCAAAACTAAATCGATATTAGCAATGTTATTAAGTAATAAGTAAAATTGCTATCAAAGTAATTTTTCTTGATGCAGAGGATTTTGGTGAAAATAACTTGGCGAATTCATAAATGGAGAGCAGTTAGTATTCTGGAGGTATTTCACACAATCAGTAAATCTGAGCAAGTTAATTTTATTTAAACACGGTAGAGCGATAACCTTATTAACGCTCTCGGCAATTCCTATAATATACTAAATATTCACTCTTCTTTAGCTAATGGTATGTATTCTTGAAGGAAAATATCATTTTATGTACCACATTTTATAAAAAAAGATAAAGAACTATAACCAATATGTTACAATTGAATTGCACTAATATAATTATGAATTACATGTTTATGTTTACGATACACCTAACGGTAAAAATAATAGAACAGAATTTACCCTATCCATTTTTACTTGTTCTGCGCGACTACTTTTTGTACCTACAGAAACACTAGTATTTTTGGAAATCTCTGCGAAAGATCCAGATCACCTACTAGTTGTAGAAATATCAGTGTCAATATATTTTTTTGTTATTTTCACTTTATTGGACACTGAATTTTTAATATAGCCTTTAGCGACAGTGGTTGATTTCCAACCACCATAGCGCTTAATATTAGTTATATCTGCTCCAGCGTTTGATAATAAAATAGCCGAAGAACGCCGAAAACAATACCCGGTATGTTCCTTTGGGTTTGGTAATTTAAGATAGTTTGCTAGTTTGTACGGAAGCTGACCCAACGTATTTTCCAAAATCACTTATTTATAGCATTTATTATTGTTATAATATACAAAAAAAAAACGTCCATGCTCAGTATTTGGTTGACGAAGAGACGCATATCTTCCGTACATATCCAAATATCTTGGTAAGTTGTTTGCAGTATCAATGATATTAAATCCAGGGTGTTAAAAATAGAGTGTAAAATATTTAAGAAGGTAATAGTATGAACCAAAATAAGCAGAAAACTCTCAATAAACATGGGTCCGCAAAGTAACGGTTGCGGAGATATGGAATGTTTTATGTTTTTTAGCCCCTTTTTTTATTTTGCAAAAACGTTGTGGATTTTCTTATAATAGTTGGCTGATGTTTAGTGAAATAAACAGTGCCATTTATCCGGAAGACCAAGGTCCGTATCCACTCCTAGAGTAGAAGAAGAAGTTCTAGCACTGGTAGAGCAGAATCCAGGTACGAGTGTGAGGAGAATATCAGCCGAGGTAGGAATTAGTCGTCCTCTTGTTTGGAGACTCCTTCACAAGCAACTGCTTTATCCATACCATGTGCAACGAGTACAGGCCTTAAATCCAATAAATGATCATCAAGCACGTTTGGTTTTTAGCCGCTGGTTTCTACGTCATGATGCTGAAGACCCTCGTTTTCTTGCAAACATTCTTTTTACTGATGAGGCCGGGTTTACAAGAAATGGAGTGTTTAATTTTCACAATACGCATATTTGGACCGACGAAAATCCTCATGCTCTAATAGAATCTGGACATCAGGCACGTTTTTCATTCAACATTTGGATAGGTATTGTAGGTGACAGGTTTCTAGGTCCTGTTGTTTTACCAAACCGATTAACAGGCACTGCTTACCTCAACTTTCTGCAGAACACACTGTATGAGTTTTTGGAAGACATTCCTTTGAGTCAGAGGCAACAAATGTGGTTCCAGCATGATGGTGCTCCAGTTCATTTTTCCATGGCCGTTAGACACATAGATGGGTAGGAAGGGCCGGATCTGTTTTATGGCCTCCAAGATCGCCTGATCTGAACCCTCTAGATTTCTTTGCTTGGGGATATTTGAAGACATTAGTGTATGGTACTCCTGTAAATAGTCTGGAAGAGCTGCAGCTACGGATTAATCAAAAGTGTCAAGAAATCGAAACCAAGCAGGATGTTTTCGAAAGAGTTCGAATATCGTTGAGACGAAGATGTCGTGCCTGCTTGGAAATGGACGGAGGGCACTTTGAACATCTTCTGTAACTTTGTTTTTTGTTAAAAGCTTCCTTTGTCGGTTTATTCCTGATAAAATAAAATGTTTGAAAAACGAATAGTGGTCCATATCTCCGCAACCGTTACTTTGCGGACCCATGTTTATTAAGACTTTTCTGCTTATTTTGGTTCATACTATTACCTCCTGATATTTTACACTCTTTTTTAAACACCCTGTATACGCTGTATGTTAGTCTTCTATTTTATTTTATAGTTACTAGCAAAGTTGTATCTAAATCCTGACTCTTATTTACGACAAGTTCCTCTTCTGCCAAAAATTAGTGCCACCAAATTTCAGGAGGCATACACACGTCTTCTGTACTATTGAAATCCACATTTTACCAATTATATATGAAAAAATCCGCCACTTTGCTAGAGTTTTTTCGCGTACTAAATATGGCGTACATGAAAACTGCGTTTTTGCCGTAAAATCATTCCCTGAAATATTTGCTCATAATTTCCGGACACTATATAAAATTTTATAATATCATCTAAGATGCAAGTGTACATATATGATTCATTTAAAAAACGATAATGACTAAGGAAGGTAAGCGTTTTCTCATTATGGAAATAAAGATGTCTGAGGTCACGGTAGAGAAAAAAAATTGTTGTTTATACTGTTACCTTAGACAATACAGTCATCACTATGGAATGAACCACGATAAGTTGTTCATAACATTAGTATGCATTTACATGAAACAGAACAGGTACATTTTGAATCACAGGATGTTTTCTATTTAAGTACATTATTATTATCAAATTGCGGAAATATTATTTCGTCGGAAGGAAACGGTACATGGAACCTATGATTGTATTAAAAGTCCTGATCCTAAATTAGTATTTCTTTTATAAAATGCCATTTAGAATCACATGGAATAGATTTGTATAAAATATTCATTAAAAATTCACATTATCTACAAGCCTTCTACAAGGTTTCAACTGGAAGTTTACCCTACTATTACGTCAACGTTCTTAACATGGATGCTCTAACCACTAAGCCAACTTGCCACGTCTCATTTGTATATCCCTCTTATAAGAATTACCTATACAACTTTTTTTTTGCTGAGAATCTAAAAATTTAGTCATCCATTATACGACAGCATTCATTTTTTAAAACAGTAGAACAAGTTTTAAATATTGCTGACATTTTTTAAATTACTTTAAATCATTAACTTTATATCACTTTATATTTGATTATAATGTTACGTTTACATTAGGCAAAAGAGTCAGTTGTATGAGACACTTGAACATTTGACAAATCCTCATATTTTTTCTCACACATTTTGTGCGCACAGACACAATGCGTTGATTGTCCCCCTGTCACTGAGTAAAATTGCTCTTCTTTTACTCAATAAAGCCTTGTCCTCATGGACGCAAAAATTCTCGCTAATTTCGCAGATTTTGATTTAAATTATAAATGGCGCGAAAGTGTCAACTTTTCCCGAATTTCGCAAACAAGAATATTATGTTGTTTCCATCATTACGTGGGATTAGTAAGTTTAACTTGAGCTTCTGATAATCTGCGATGACAGTCAATGACAGTTTTATGATAAAATAATAATAAATAATAATAATGATATTTCTACCCCTCATTCTAATCACAGGGATTAGCCCAGAAGTCGGAGACTTGTGCGGGAGGGGGGGTTGGTATATTATTATTAAGCAGGCCGCATTTGCGCCCAGGAACGACTTACGTTGGTAAGCCCTAACCACTATTCAGTGCAGGAATGAGGGAAACCTGGAAAACCTCATTAATTAGGGGGGTAATCAAATATCAACCGGTATCAATCTCTCACATTGACCCAAGCAAACATTCTTCCACCATACTATACCCGCAGAGAGGATGCCAATCCTCTCCACGAATATAGCTTATATACGGTCACCTCGATTCAAGTACTGACACCTTAAACCGCGCTACCAAATATTGTACTTGGCAAAACTGGCTAAAAATTGTGACTTTTCCCGCCATTAAATAATTCGCACGAATTTCGCATCCATGAGGACAAGATTTAATTGCGTATATGAAAATTTATCAATATACGAGACAAATCTTCGGATGCTTACTATATTTTTTGTTGAATTTTAAAGCCGTATGTCGTCATGGACGAAAGGTGGCAATTTGTATATTTTTCCAGTATAGGTAGTGCGACTTTTTACAATAAATATTGAAAATCATCAAGTTCCATTCGGACATAGTTTCTTGAAACAAGCTGTTGCCATAATTTTGTATGTATTTAAAAAATGTACGTTCTTCGACTTTAATTTAAAAATAATAATAGAACATACAATTAATAAAAAGTTATTCGTCATTTTATGGGACATTTAATATTGGACACTTTGTCATACTTCAGACATATATGCACAGAAGTAACTAATACTTTTTTTACTGCTACTTTCAAAACATTATTAATGTTCTTTTACTGTATTAGAAAGGTATTTTAAGCTAATATAAATCAAATCTCCTACAATTCCTATCAATAAAGTCATATGTATGTTCTCTGATACCAAACATCTAGGTATGCTAATGAACAATTCCACAGACAAAGCTCTATTCAATAATTATCTAAAGAAAATAATCTAATTTACTCACTTTATAAAAATCTAACTTCACTTTTTTGGCAGTGGGAACACGACAAATTCAACCACAATAGATGAAATCTGACTTATTTCTGCATTTTTAGGATTGCTTCTTCAGGTGGTCTCCTTTAAGTTGAATCAAATATCTAACTATAAAAATTATTATAAAAATTAAAATTATTTGAAGTTAAATATCGACAATGACAAAAAGTGACATCCAGGATGTTTTAGTCGTCTTCGTTTCATTGTTGGTGGCCCAGGCAATGTTGAGTATTTTTAAAGCAGTACCCCCCTCCCCCATGGTTTTACGTTCCCTTCGACAAACTGTATTTTTTTTTGATTTCAAAAAGAGCATAAAAAGTAATAGGATTGTGCCAAATTAGATTAATTTATCTCTGACAAATACTAATTAAAAATCGTTATCATAAACTAACCTTTCACACCTTGTGTTGTAAACGAAACGTTTTGGGATATACAGGATGTTAATTAAGTATGTGTACAAACTTTTAGGGGTTAATTTATGATTGATTTTAAGCCAAAGAGTTCATATAAACATGGGTCCGCAACGGCTTTGTTTTAAAGATACAGTGTGTTAAAGTTTCAACAAAAAATCTAATTTTTGGATCTATTTTCTGAGTAGTAACTTAAATTGCGTGCATAAGAATGAAATAATTTTTTTTTTTTTGAAAACGGTTCATCGTATCAAAAATTATGAATTATTTTTTTGTGTAATTTTAATTGGTTCAATCGACCGAGATTACGAATTTTGAAAAAATCGTTGGTGCCATTTTTTTCTTAAAAAAAGAAGGTTAGCCATATCTGCACTCATAGATAAATTAAAAATAATTTAATACCCGCAAAATGTAGTCTCTAAATATCTATTAGAGTGTGCCAAGTTTCAACTAAGTAGTTTTTACTACTCAGAAAATAGATCCAAAGAACTGTTTTTTTTTAATTTTCTTAAGTTTATAAGGAACTTGTTAATGTTCTTATATGTATTAATGATTATCTTCAGGATTGGTTTCTTCTTATGTTTCTATTTTAAGGTTTAGAAGTTTGTAAAACTTAATTTCAGATAAATACAGTAAAGTATCAAAATATTTATAATTTTTAAGCATTTGAAAAGTCTCAAATGAATTTAAATTTTTTCTAAATATTGACCCTTTTTAAATAATACCACTCTCCAGCTTTCATCTGTATGACGACATATTTTTTTAACTTCCGGTAGTTAACGTTTGTTAATGACTAATACATTTAGCATATATTTCATCATTTCTAATTGTGATGTAGTCCTTGAGCAACATATCTGTCTCCCTGAGCAATTTCGTAAAAATCAAAGATTTTTGCACATAATGCTCGATAACCGCAAAGTCTGAGTCAGGACGAAATTATGTAAAAGAATTGTAGCTGTTTATTAATTTTCTGCGAAACATGTTTGCATAAAAACACAATCTTGTGATACATCGTTGATTGTTAATTTATCATACTGTTTAGATCTCGAGTAATATTTGTAAATGTGTAAATGACGCATGGAGTACTACGTTACTACAGTCATTCATGAATGAATAATAGTAGTGGTACAATACAACCATGGTACAAATTAGGAAACTTGTGTTTTGAAAAAGAGAATACTGCAATAAATTCATTCTGGTGTTGCTGGTGGCATATCCGTTGCGTATGAGAATGAGACTAAGCCGATATTTTATGGTCCTCTGGTCCAACGAAGACTGGGGGGACTGGGGGTGTAAATTTCTCGGGCACCCACCTCTTTTAAGGGCTCATACCAGAGTGTAGTTTTCCACTTACAAAGTATTTTACCATAGTTTTATTACAATTTTTAAATTTATTACATTATCTTATTATTTCATAAATTAATATAAATATAAAATTCATACAAAATATAATATACTTATCACAGTCGGTAAAAACTTCAGTCAGATTTGGCAAAAAGTTTATACACTGGAGAAGATTTCACTCCTTTTTTGCGGGGTAAAACCGTAATCTTAAACCAAATATTTTCATTATATTTTTTATACAAAATTTAAATGTTTGTGTTTGACTCTCCTATTATTTAGATACAGATGATTGTTTTCTGAATGTTTATAATAAATCATTTTAGTTTAAACAACATTTGTTTGTTCTATTATCTCCAAAATAATATATTTTATCTTTGTTCTTTCTTTAAATTTAGAATGGAATACGTTTTTAATACTCTAAAAAAAGTTATACATTTCAATATAATGGATAATCCTTTGAGTATTCCAATTAACAGTTCATCAACAATATTAAACATTACTTTACTATTTTTTATATCACACTGATGAAATATGGAATGAAATAACGTGCATGTGTTAGAGCTAGAATCATTTAATTAATAGGTACATACCTCCACATTTCTGACCTAGATAAAATAATATAACATATACTGGTTTATACAGAGTGTAATTAAAAGTACGTAAAAAATTTCGATAGGCATTCTTTGAACAATTTTAAGAAGAAAGAAATAAACCGTGTTGAAAGATTGAGATTTCGATATACATGGTGTTAAAATTGCATTTTTTTATGTACAGATTTTTCCAATTTCGTTTTAATTGCATGGTATCTTGGAAACTACAAGAGATAGAACTCATAGACCTTTTCGTTTTTGAGATATAGGGCGAAATTTAAAAAAAACTGCTTTTAAGGGATTATTTGTATCTCAGAGAATAGCTGAGATGTCGGAATGGTGAAATTTGCTTCTGATACAATTTTTTACGAAGTAACATTTGAAAATAACAGAAACAAACATAAAATAATGATTAATAAGAAGAAAATTAATCTACAATGTCCTTTAAAAAACTGTTGAAAATTATTTAATATAGAAAAATTATCTGTTTAGTGTTTAAATGTTCTCTCTGACAAAGGTTTTAAATATAATCATGAAAAGAGTCAGCTAATTACAAAATAAGGATAAATAGAAGTATGTATTTTCGGTTTTCATTTTTCAATATTAATGAATATTTTTCTTAACACAAATTGTATTATTATATATTATTATTAATTGTGGTGCTAAAGACCCGCTAGATCTAGCATAAAAAATATTGTATAATTATATAAAAATGCATGGCCAACCATGCACCACGCAACTTGAATTTTATCAATTTATAGGGTGTTCCATTCAAAAAATGTATCTTTGTGTGGTATTTTAAAAGAGGCTCTCTGTAGAGAAATATCAAGTACGCTATTGAACTCTACTTAAAAAACTTTTTCAGAAACAATTTTCACCATTCCGATAATTCCGCTGTTCTCTGAGATACGAATAATCTCTTAAAAATAGTTTTTTAAAATTTCGCCCTTTATCTCAAAAATTATGAAAATTCTAATTGGGGCATCTTAAGTTCCTTGAAAATATAACTCGGTGTTGTAAAAATCGTATCCTTTTATATCTTGTAGTTTCCGAGATACCCTGCAGTTACAAAATAGGACACCCTGTATACTCGATTTAATGATGTTTAATGCTCCATTCACTTATTTGATGCTGAATCGGCAACATTTTTTCTAAGTAAAATCGACGTGACTGCAAATTCGTATGTTAATAGCACAATGGAAAGTCTGCGAATTTCACTCTTTTTCTTTGAGCAACTCTTGACCATGACACTGTTCTACTTACCACAAGAAGTAACCCAATTACTTTTTTTTTCAGCCTCTGCATCTCGGATCTCCTATTCTGCTTTCTAGTCCTGCCATTCTCCGCCAGTCAGTTCTTCCACGGCATTTGGATCCACGGCGACGTCCTCTGCATCATGATCCCGACGCTACGTTACGGCAGCGTCGGAGTCTCCTTGCTCAGCGTAGCCTCCATCTCCATCAACCGGTACATCCTCATAGCTTGGCCCCACCTGTACCAAAAAATATACTCCAAATTGAAAGTGGTGATATACATAAGCTTGATATGGGTCTTCAGCTACGGGTTGCAAATCCCTACTTTGCTGGGGAAGTGGGGGGTGTACGGAATGGACGAAAAGTTAGGAACTTGTTCCATTAATAAAGACGAGCACGGTCATAGCTCGAAAACGGCGCTGTTCGTGATCGGTTTCGCGTTACCGTGCGTGATTATAGTGATATGCTATGCTAAGATCTACTGGGTGGTCAGGGCGTCACACAAGAAATTACAGCAGCATAACACCGGGAATAAATACAAGCGCAGCGAGATGAAGATCACCAAAATGGTGCTGGTTATATTCCTCTGTTTTGTGGTGTGCTATCTACCCATAACTCTGGTGAAAATTTTTGATCCCGACGTGAATCACGCGCCTTTGCACGTGGTGGGTTATCTCTTGATTTATTTGTCCAGCTGCGTCAACCCCGTGGTATACGTGACGATGAATAGGCAGTACAGGGTCGCATATTTGGACACGTTACGGTGCAAATATAATAGCAACTTGGATTCCCAACAAACTCAACCGCCTCAAAGTAAAACCCACAACATGTCGGTGACTTACTTGAAAAATATAGTTAGCCAGTCGCCAAAGGTTTAATAGAATTATTATTCTTTTGGGGAAGAATGCAGCAATGCAGTGAGGAATAGACTGAGACTTTCTTCGTTTCGTTTGGAATATTTTGAAGTTGATATTAGGACGCATTTTCTGACCGTTGATTCAAATTTTTTGTACATCAGCGTTAACAGAGCAGCCAGTTGTATTAAACTTTTAACACAATGATATTCAAAAACAAATTTACATAGGTATTTTCGCCATATACGGTGAAGTATATATCACTTCAGGAGGTTATTATTTGAGTTATTTTACACACAGACCTCAATGAATAATAATAATGACAATGTTTTATTTACAAATATACAAATTTCCAAATGATCTTCCTAAGTATAGGTACATACAAGTTGAATAATTTTCCTATGAAAAAAAAGGAAATACATATATACTGAATTAGTATGCAGTAATAAAATATATACTCGATAAGTAGTTTCCTACTTGTTTCGAAAGAAAAAGTACAAAAAAAAAACAACACAACACTGAATGAATAATATTTTTCGAAAACTGTCATCGAAAGTCGATATTTTCTTTAAATTTTCAATTGACAAAGAGTCTTTTTTGTCACCTAGCTACGAAATACTGATGTGTTCTAGAACGCGAAAGTTTTTTTCGTTCTAGAACATAAAGCAAATGTCAAAATAATGTCATATTTTCGAAACTTATTTATGCAATATACATTTTAAGCAATGTAACATTTTAATACAAAAGAGTAACTATTATAAACAGGGCGATTACAATTTATTTTGCACTACATGTAAATTGAAAGCGGAAAGCGGAAAGCGGAAAGCGGACATTTTTTGAATTTTCTTCGAACTACACCACCCTTTGAATTTGTTGTATGCAATCTCGTACTGTCTCGATCATTTCTTGGGAATTAATTGTGAAACAGCACTTTGTGCCGCTTCTAATACTTCCCCTGGTAAATGTTCGTCTTCACTTTTCGAGCACATTTTGAATTGAACACTCTTAGAATATGAATTACAATATACAGGGTGTTCCAGAATGATGGTCAAATATTTTACCAGTGTATTCCACAAGCGATTTTAAGGGGGGATCTTCATATGAAATTTTTCAATTTGGGTCCTTTCTGTTGAGATATTCGAGTCTCAAAATGGCGGAAAAAAATAGTTTTTTTATTTTTCCTTAAAAACGGTTATACTTAGAAATTTCAATTTTGGTACACAATATCAGCTAGTTAAAAGCTATTTTGTAGTGGTATCTACTCCTTGGCTCATGTTTCTGGAAGGTGAGAATAAACAACCCCTAGATTTGTTTCTTCCAAAACTTTTTCCTGCAATATCCGATTTCAACAAAAAATATTTTTTAAATACTATAGTGATTACTTTTTCCCTCTTGTAATTTTTTCATATAACCAACAGTTTGCGCGGAAAAAAATTAAAATACTTTTCCTTACTCTAAACATCTTATCATCACCGGTTACTGATAACCGCAGTAGGCGGTGTCAAATAAATCGCTGTTAGGTCTATAATTGACAGTTTTTGCAAATATTTCTAAACAAAGGTATTCATATAACTGTTGCCAATCCTGCCGTATGCATATTCCATCAATTTATTCGCTAATATTTGTACGGAAGAGTCGGTTGTTTACAAATATTTGCAAAAACTGTCAAGACTGATTTCTCTCATAAGACAACAGAGAAACATCATCATAGCAACCGCCTACTGCGGTTATAAGTAACCGATGACGAAAAGATGTTTAGACTAAGGAAAATTATTTTTATTTGGTTCCGCGCAAACTGTTGGTTGTATGAAAAAATTACAAAAGAGAAAAAAGTAGTAAAATTAGTGAAGTATTTAAAAAATAAGTTTTGTTGAAATCGGCCATTGCAGGAAAAAGTTCTGAAAGAAATAAATCTAGGGGTTGCTTATTTCCGCCCTCCAGAAACATAAGCTAAGGAATAGACACCACCACAAAATAGCTTTTAACTAGCTGATAATGTGTACCAAAATTGAAATATCTAAGTGCAACCGTTTTTAAGGAAAAATAAAAAACCTATTTTTTTCCGCCATTTTGAGACTCGAATAACTCAACAGGGAGAACCTAAATTGAAAAATTTTATATGAAGATCCCCCCTGAAATGGCTTGTGGAACACACTGGTAAAATATTTGACCATCATTCTGGAACACCCTGTATAATTGTGACATTACTTTTTCAAACAACTAATTTTTATTGTTTATTAATTATGTTTATAATAATACATAATACTCTGCACTATTAACATACACACTACCGATTACTAGCACTGTCACTATAACGGTTACACACCCTGTATAATTCTGACATTACTTTTTCAAACAACTAATTTTTATTGTTTATTAGGTTACTATCTTATGATAGTCACCTCGCCTAAATCGTCTTGATTCAAACACGGTTCAAACGATTTCAAATATGAATTAAATTGTTATATATAACACCACTGTCTTATTTTACTGCAGTTTTCGAAAAAATATTGATGGTATTCTCTCTGTGTATTGTATTCTCGAATGGACATTTTAACTCGCTAAGCTCGGCAAAGCAACTTCCATTCTTGAACGCAAAATTACCATTTCGCGTTCTAGATACAACCACAACAATCACAACTCAAAAAATAACCTCGGAAGTGTGATATGGACAAAGAGACTCCTTTTATTTTAAGTCAAACATATCTCAAATTTAGTCAGACATTATTTTCTCTCTCAACTTGAGTATTACTAATGTTTCTTGTCCTCGACATAGTATTAATTATGAACGACTTTCAGTATTCTAAGTTGGAATGCCAAATATAGTTAAGATGTTGCAATATATTTATTGTCAAATAGTACAAATATTGTTTTTTTTTCATAGAATTAGTTTAAGTAGATTTAAGTATGTAAATAGGCACGTTTTACAGATATTTCTTTGTTTTCATGTTTCTGAGACATGTTGTATTTGAAACCTTATATTAAGGGACATTCTGATATTGTAAATATGTATACACGAATATTTTTTATTAAATATCTTAAATCATTTATGTCGAATTATGTGTTGTTATTTATTAGTTTTTAAGAGACACTGTCACCACAAGATCTCCAAAGTCAAAATCAAAAACCAGGAATAACTAGGTTTGATATTCATAATATTAAAAGTTATGCCACTAATTCAAATTATTAATATTCGAATTCACATGCGTCAATATATATTTGATAAGATTGGAAACAATTCAAAGTATTGGGGGGGAAGGGGGATTATATTTAAAACAATGTCAGTGCGGTGTAGTTTTTATACGCAACAGGAAACACACAACATATACGTGGAATTTTGATATTCACGTTTGTGGTTTTTTCTACTGTATCATTTCTATCTTGGTATTAGCATTTGCTCAGGCAAGTGAAATTTTTGCTTTTAATACCTATATCCGAGCTAATTTCCCAAACTAATTAACATTACTTAAACAATATCCATAGGTATAAAAGAAGCCACATCTCAAGAACAAGAACATATAAATTATATATGTATAAAGAGTATATATGATGTGCCACTAGAACAGATGTTTCAATATAATATTGCACAAACTAAGATTGTAGTAATAATCAGTAATATGATGCTAATGATATTATAGACAATATTGATTCTCATTATTTCTATAATTATTTTGATATTTACTATATCTGTTGTACCTTCTCAGTCTGATTCGTGGTACTCCTTTTTATCATTATTACCCTCTTTATTAATTTCAATCGAAATAGAAATATTGGCGTTAGTTTGTAGTATTATAAAAGAGTGTCATGGAAATCAATTATTAGATACGTATGTCAAAAGTTAGTATATATGTCATGCCATTTAATATCATATTGTTAGGTTTGTTTTCGCAGCAGTTGGAAACTGTTTGAAACTGTCAGAAATATTCAACCAGTTAAGTTAAGAACACGCTACCATTGAATTTAACGCAATAAATAGTTGGACGCTCATTTCTGATAGTTTCAAACAGTTTCCAACTGCTGCAAAAACAAACCTATTGTTTCACAGAACATTTTTCGATCTTGTAAATTTATGCAGAAATCTTTTGCAAAAGAAAATGGAATGTTAATCATTTGATCTCGGTTTAATAGTACAGCTAAGACATAATATAACCATGTCTGCTGTTTGCCGAGAGAAAGTATAGCAGAAAAGTGAATTGCTGTTTTCAAAAAGGGCCAAAAAGGGTTGTAGGGGACAAGATTCCATAGGCGTGCAACTTGAGAAGGGTTCAAATGACCAAAAATAGGTTGATGTTGTAAATTAGGGAAAGATATACTGGAAATTATTCCAAGCACATGTCCATGGTAGTTTTCGTGTGCACGGGCGTGGTCTGTCATGACATGATTACCATTAGAAATCGTACTTTTTGATTTGGCGCATGCGTATTAGCTGCAGCAGAAGCTGTATAATCTTCTGCCCTCAGAAGTATGCGGCGCTTAAATTTTATTATGATAAATATAGAGGCTGAATGCTTTTATCTTTGTGTTGACTGCTTTAAATGAACGGGTTTATAATATGAATCACTCTCTATTATATTAGGCCTCGACTATAAGAGAAATGTAGTCTCATTTACCCATGATGTAATCACCACTGTTTGCCAATGAAATGAGGTAACGAATTAACCAACAAATTGATTTTAATAGATGCAAAGTAACCTAAAAATTTCTAGATATTAGAATGACTTTTAGTTGCACTGGAAAGTTAATATGTCTTTGAGTTTTTGGAATACTAACGCTACTATGACCACAGTTTTTAAAGATATGCTAAACACAGATACAAACATGACTATCTACTTGCACCATGGATAAGTGGCATTGCATTGTATCTAGTTGTACTTCACGTCGTATAAAAAATATATGAAATTAAACGCCTGGTGCTCCGCTACCAGCAAAACAAGTTGGCTTTCCTAATCAATAACACACGAATCAGCTGATGCTTTAGGTTATCTGCTGCTAGATGTTGACGAAATATATTTCACGCTGGTCAATTGAACAGTAATCGTAATAAACAAACTTATTGTTGTTATGATGACGATATTTTCTCTTGTGCTGTTTAGACTCCGATAAAATTATTACTTCGAATAGTGGGGGATTTATTAATTAAACATCATTTATTGTGTATGTGTATGAGGACTTTTATCGAATTAATTTGGTAGATTTAGTTTATGGTACAAGTAGTGCTAAGACTGTTTAAGTAGGTACAATGATTCGCTCCGCTGTAAGTATTTTTTACCTTATAAATGAAATAGGTAATTACTATTTGGTTGTTTATGATCATTATCACGCCTTACGTTATGTGAATAAAAGCAAGGTTGTTATTCGGTATTTGTACAATTTTAATTTATAATAGAACAAGTAATTATATTTTTATTTTATAATAAATTAAACTTTTATTAATTTATGTAAACCATTTTAAAAAAAATTACCTAGATATACCTGCTACTATATATTAATAATAATTCAAATTTACTCAGTTAATTTATAATTTCATTAAGATCTTAGATAATTAAAAATAGATACATTTTAATAACAAGAAAAGTAATACATAAATAAAAGAAAAATAAAAAAGCTCTAGTATAAAAGAGGCAAAAAGTTTCTTTTTAATTTAAATAACGAATAATTATTTGGAAAACTGTGAATTAAATATGATACACTAGGTGACAGTCTAAAAATAACTGACTTATCTTTGTTAATAAATTATCATTTGAACTTTTATAACTATTTACATAACTCCAAACAACTAAATTTAAAAAAACAACCTTTACTGCCGCGCTTGCGTTCAAAAAATTCAGCGTTACGAAAGGCTTGAATTTATTATTTATTAACATACAATGCAAATAATGATTTGACTTGAATAGATTTAATTGTGAGTTCTATTTTTGTCTCGCTATTGGTGTCTATTTTGTTCTTTGTATTTGCGTATTATTAATTTATTAAAGACACATTCCATAGTTCTGAGAAAGTATTCAAAACTGACACTGACAAAAATATCGGCAAATACTTATATATTTTTAACAGTATACTTATTATTGTCTTCAAAATTTCTTTATTTAGTGTAATTTCACAGTTTTTTTCATGTTTAATTTAGACGTAGAATTGATTCGTTGTTATTTTTTCCCCAATTTAATTTAGTTAGATATACTTTCAATGCTGTTATTCATTACTTTAATGTACTCATATTAGATTGCATATTTTATTCTATTTTTTTGAAGTTATTAATTCTCTGATTCCTTTTTGTTATTATTATTTTTTTTATTATAAAAATATAATACTCGAACTTATTTACCACCATAAACTATTTAGGCCTTTCCCCTCCTGAACACACTCAAAAGAAGCTACTCAAACGTAGCTCCAACAACCAAACTCTTCATCGACGGACAGTTCGTCGACTCGAAAGCGACGGAATGGGTGGACTTGTACGATCCAGCCACCAACAACCTAGTCACAAAAGTTCCTCTTACAACGAATTCGGAAATGGAAGCGGCTCTGGAATCCTCCAAAAATGCATTTAGAACGTGGAGCACCACTTCAGTATTAACTAGGCAGCAAATAATGTTAAAACTTCAAGCCGTCATAAGGAGAGACATCAAGAAAATTGCCGAAAATATTACCTTGGAGCAGGGAAAGACTCTGGCTGATGCCGAGGGCGATGTTTTGAGAGGTTTACGTAAGTATAAAATAAATAATAATACATTTTTTTGTCAAAATGTGTGTATATATCTGTGAGGTTATACCTATAAGAGTTTTTAAGCATGTATATTATGTATTGAACAGCAGGATATACAAATAGTTAATAGTTATATCCTGAAATATACATTTTGTTTAACAGTTAATATTCACGAAAACAGTACAGGTAAAAGAGATTACTATTGTTGGGACTGGTTTTGGTTTATTGACGTTTAAAGAGCCTTTCCCTCTACCTTAGAAGTAACTTGAAATTACATTGAGTCCTACACATACATATTTACCTTAGAAACATACGTCTAGGCTCTACATCTCAATTAATATTATTTTGATTTTCCGGGATTTGTACCTCTCTGTAGAGTTTTGGCTACATTCCTCTCTCTCTCTCTCGTTCTCACATTAGAGCCTTAGTTTAACAAGGCATTTATGGTGCTTAAGCCTGCTTACTCTTGTATACCTTGCTGGATATACAGGATGTTAAAAAAAGAGTGTAAAATATTTCAGGAGGTAATAGTATGAACCAAAATAAGCAGAAAAGTCTTAATAAACATGGATCCGCAAAGTAACGGTTGTGGTATCTTTTTGTCATTCCATCAAACTGTATATAACTACATATGACTTCTTAATCGAACCTATTTCTTTTTAGAGGTTGTGGAACACAGCTGTGCAGCTGGAACTCTTCTCCAAGGTGAATCTCTTCAAAATATATCAAAAGATATGGACTTAGTATCATATAAATTGCCTCTTGGAGTTACTGGAGGAATATGTCCTTTCAATTTCCCCGCCATGATACCTTTGTGGATGTTTCCGTTATCCCTCATCGCGGGTAACACCATGATACTCAAACCCTCTGAAAGAGATCCAGGAGCGACCATGTTGTTGATGGAACTGTTGAACGAAGTTGGATGTCCTCCAGGAGTTGTGAATGTAAGTGAAATAACATCAGTCGTCAACGTAAAGATTTTTTCCTACGAGCAT
The DNA here is from genome assembly GCA_037114965.1 of Monochamus alternatus. NCBI lineage: Eukaryota > Metazoa > Arthropoda > Insecta > Coleoptera > Cerambycidae > Monochamus > Monochamus alternatus. Next base: position 75,771,071 of record CM073429.1, on the reverse strand, counting down.
GCAGAAAAGTGTACTATTTTCAATCAGTTCAGTTTGAAGGTTGAGTTTGATTTAATTTTTCATTTTTCTTTGTCGTAAACTACCCAAAATGAGTCATTGATGTTGGTTGCAAGCCAAAAAAACACAAAGGTATTAGAAAGGAAGGAAATAGTAAATTTTCTCTTAAACGCCCCCGACAACGTATATCTTATGATCCAAGATATTTGGAATTGTCGGTGCCTTTCGCCGCGAAGATCTAGCAAATACGATGATCCACGATATAGAAGACAGAAAAGATGTACTTATTATTATAATAATAATAATATCTCTACCCCTCATTCCAATCACAGGGATAAGCCCAGAAGTCGGAGACTTGTGCGGGAGAGGAGGCGGCATATTATTATTAAGCAGGCCGCATTTGCGCCCAGGAACGACGTTGGTAGGCCCTAACCACTATTCAGTGCAGGAATGAGGGAAACCTGGAAAACCTCATTAATTAGGAGGGTAGTCAAATATCAACCGGTATCAATCTCACATTGACCCAATCCAACATTCTTCCACCCTACCATACCCGCAGAGAGGGCGCCAAACCTCTCCACGAATATAGTTTATATACGGTCTACCGGCAGCTGGGCTCGAACCAACACCGATCTAGTCACCTCGATTCAAGTACTGACGCCTTAAACCGCGCGACCACTGACCGACCCAAACACAAAATTCAATGTTTCAATTTGTGGTAGGTAAACAACGAAGAAACAATTAAATATGTCGATATCTATCAAAGTTATTATTAGTTAGCTATTTTGCGTCCTAGATATACTCCTCCTAAGGGATACTAAGCAATCTGTGGGTATCAACAGCTTCGGAAAATGTCATCTAACATCGCTGGTTACTTAGACCAACCAAACCCCAAAGTGTATACAATACATTGTTTTCGAAGCTCTTTTGTCACATTATTAACCAACTCTGAGTCCAATATTACAAACATAAAACTGCATAGTGGGTGCTGTAGACTTGCGGTAGCTGAGTCATACGTTGAGGATTGTTTGCATAACAAAAAGAAAATAGCCCACGGCATTCTCAAATCATCAAAATCCTTACCAGAACTTTAACAGAACCGTGCTAAAGCATGTAGCACATCAACAGTATGCTCCGTGACTAATGAACAGAATCTAGCAACTATTCCCTCATCACTAAAGTTACAAGCTGATTTTGTAGCAGACACTTTGTCAACAGTTAATTCTACGACTGAAGAACAAGTCGCTATTACTTCAGAATTGAATTTACAAAATGCCACAAATTGTACAATTAATTTCATGGTTTAGTTAACATATCATATTAGTTTAAATAACTACTTAATAATTACTTATTAATGTTATAAATTGTAATTAAAATAAACTGTTTCGCCTGATTACCGAACACTTTCGGGAAGTGTCTTTTCCACACTCGATTCCTGACCGTATCACTTCCCGCACTTGTTAGGTAAATAACTATTGCGACATTTTTCCAATCTAGGTAATTCATGGAACACACGACGCCGTCAACTTCATCTGTGACAGCGAGGACATCAAAGCCATCAGCTTCGTGGGATCCGATCACGCGGGAAAATACATCTACAAACGAGGTGCAGCCAGTGGGAAGAGGATGCAATGTAACATGGGTGCCAAGAACCACGCCATCGTTTTACCAGACGCCAATAAGAGTGCCACCATCGATCAATTGATCGGAGCAGCATTTGGTGCCGCTGGTCAGAGATGTATGGCTCTGAGTGTGGCTATTTTGGTAGGCGAAACACAGCAGTGGATTCCTGAAATCGCCGAGAGAGCCAAGAAGCTGAAAGTTAATGCAGGATGTGAACCCGGAACTGATGTAGGTCCGGTGATTTCGCCACAGGCCAAGCAGAGAATCTTGCAACTCATCGAATCTGGTATTAAACAGGTGAGTGCAAATATTATTAATTAAAGATCGTTTAACGTCCTGAACATTGTATTTTATCAAATACAATGATGATGCATAAGTTTGTAGCTGTAGTTTGGTTTACATGGCCTTGTAAATTTCCATGGAAATAGCACATAAATAGAGTCATTGGGTTTATATATGGTAGCGTTGCTTATAAAACCAATAATATAGTGTCAGTATTGCTAAATTTGATTAAAACAATCTAGGTGGGCTTCAAGAAATCCTTAGATTTCTTTAGATTTGTATTACTCTTAAATTGGGAAACTATGTACTGTATTTTTCTGCTTGTTGCTGTAGGTCAAATCATCATTACCACTGCATATTAAGGAGGTTTAATACGTCTGTTTTCCGTGGATTAAAGGCCTTTTAACACACTAGTGGATTAGAATTTATAACACCGCTCTTCAATTTTATAGCATTTTCTTTAGAATTATTATTAATAACATTAACATTAGCATTTATCTCAATAACGATCTTGCCATTTTGACCGGGATTATTTAAATTCACTCGATAAAGAGTTTCTGCAGGACTGGACGGGCCTGCAATTTTGCCAGGTGATTTTATAGTATTTATCCAGTCTTCAATCCTCTCAAAATAATGTAACTTTCGGCTGCGCATCGAGTGTCCAGTTTTTTTCGTGAATTAAAGGCTTGTTAATTCTCTTATATAATTAATTACTAATTTAAATATAAAAAAAAAATTTAAACTTTAGTAACAATTAATAGAAAAGACAATTCCTTTTTGTATAAACATGATGATAACAGTATTGCTATTGTTATTCGGAATTTGTGCTTTTTATGGTTTCTCGATGTTTTTCTTTATTAAATTTTTATTCATATTGTTAAGAAAATTATGCGTCAATGTCAAATGTGTGGTAAATTGATTTCTTCTCATCCTGAGTTGTCCTTTCATAGATAGGATAGATAGCAGATACACTGCGTTGCATGGAGTCGGAATTTTCATGTGCTCTTTCTCGGTTTTATTTGTCATACACGTGCAACAAATGGTAATTCATGAGTTGGTTCATTCTAATTTTGCTTGTAAGTCTGAAATTAATGTTTTGATTCATATAATGATCTTCGTCAATCAATTCGATAATTAGTCAGTAAGATGTGGCTAGCCATAGTACAAAATTAACACTACTTGGGGGCAAATTCATTTAAATAATTGGAAGCATAGATTTGGCATATATGTTCAGGGAAAACGTCAAGAACAAAACAGAATGACTTGGTTCTAACAGAAACATAACTTCCAGATCAAACATGGGTACCCTTCCGATATTATGCATTTGACCAGACAAAGAAGGCGTCGTTTTCTACAGAATTGCTTCCGACGAATGTAACCATTATTGCTGAAATTTATTGCCAAGAGTTCCACTGTCTTGATTCAAAAGAGAAATAAGAAATATATTAGATGAGCTTATTGGGAGGCGATTCTATATTCGGCCTATTCCGAGAGGTTGTTTTTTCAGATTTCCTTCTTCTGTATTTACTTAGCGGACTCCTCTTACTTGCGCTTTTCTTGGTAAATTCTAGACTTCCAAACAAGGATATTTCTTGAATAATGAAATTGAATCGTTGGTAGGCAATAGTATGCAGTAGGTAGTAGGCAATACGAGTCGTTTATGCGTTGTATTATGTTTATTAAAAATAAATAAATCTTGAGTTCAATAAAACCACCACAAACGTATGCATCAACTCAATACAATGTTTGTAACAATTTATTTCTCTTGTAATTTTCTTGGGTTGGATGAAACGCCAATTTGTTGGATTCAGAAAAGTATTCTCTATTTTAGGGAGCTGGCTGTCCTTTAGACGGAAGAAATATAAAAGTCGAGAAATACCCCAATGGAAACTTCATTGGACCAACGCTTCTCACTAAGGTTCAAAGCAGCTTCGACTGTTACAAGGAAGAAATCTTCGGTCCAGTGCTGTGCATCATGTCAGCTGAAAACTTAGAACAAGCCATACAGATAATAAACAAAAATCCTTACGGAAACGGTGCTGCCATCTTCACAACTAACGGAAGTCACGCGCGTCAGTTTGTGAATGAGGTAGACGCGGGTCAGGTGGGAGTTAACGTACCTATTCCTGTACCTTTGCCCATGTTTAGTTTTACTGGATCTAGGGGTAGTTTCCATGGAAGCTTACACTTTTATGGCAAACAAGGACTGAATTTCTATACTCAGACCAAGACTGTGACTTCCCTTTGGAGAAAGGGTCAGGCTATATCGAAACCATCTGTTTCGATGCCTGTCCACAACTAGATTGCATTTAGATTTGTTAACTTAATGAAGACAATAGTAGGTAATTTTATTCCTTTATTTTACAAGTACTTGAGAACTAAACTTTTTAAGGTTCCTTCGTTTCAATTTTTATTTTTTATCAATTTTACAATAATATAATAAATTCTTAAAATACTTAAAAACAAATTTATACTTGAAACTATAATTTGAGGTAATAGTAGCTCGACCTTCTCTTTTTGTCCAAACTTTGTGCATATGAACGCTCTGGACCTCTATCTCTTCCATGATTCGGTTTCAAATTTTCCATGTCACGCTCTGCACTACACTTGCACTGACTGCACACCGCGGTAAAAGCAGCTGCATTTGACGCATGTTTACCGAGAAATCGTTCTGCTAAAGCCATAAATTTAAACGTCTTCTATCAACTCCGAGTTTATACAATATTTTTTACTCGGGAACTATAAGAATACAAAATTGGCTCCATTTTTCATGAGGAATTTTTTTTAGATAAGTTGTGAATCACCCTGTATATTAATGTTTACCTTCTCTTGCAACAGAATCGGACGCCAATAGGTACATTTTTATTTTGTATAAAACTTTTAGTGACGCTACTGACTTCACATTCAAATGTCAAACTACTGATTATTATAGAGTATTGTGAAAGTGATCTGTCACAATATATGTACAATGACCACAACATAAAGGTTTCCAACTAAACATGTATAGATGCTAATTTTAAAGGGGTGAGCAAGTAGACTATTAATAGAAATTTTGGAAGACATCAATGATTAAGTCTGGAAACCTTTATATTGCAGCGGGTCTACCAATCAGTTCCATTTAGCAAACAATTACTTTTTGTAATAGTCCACATTGTGCAAAGTCAATAATAATTTTTTTATTGTAGTATTTTTACAACTAGAGTTTTGTTGTGCAATGTCTTCCATCAATATACATATGTATATTTTTGTAATATATTTTAAATGTAATATTAACATATTACTATTACATTAAATGTAATAGTAACATATTACAAAGTAAATAGGTGCAATAGGTAGGTACTATACTTAGTATTAGGTAACAAAATATGTCATTAGATACACATGTTATAAAATGCATTCCTTTTTTATTGAAAATAAAGGTGAGATTCGTAAATCATGTCTTAATTTCTAAACATATACTTGATTTATATAGATTAGGTTAGGTTAGGCTATTAATATTATTTTTCTACGTTCATACAAGAAACAAAACTTTATTGAACTAGTACAATAAAATGTTTAATGTATTCATCTGTCATTCTACTACAGCATTTTGTCATCATACAAACATCAGCCGTCAAATCTGTTTGATCATTAGTTTAAATTTGTTTGTTTTTTCGCGCTACAACTGTGTCCACTGGAATACCCATGCCGGAGAACGAACAAGCAAAAAATGGTAAAAAGAAGTAGTCCGCTTTACCACGTTTTTTGAAAAAGACACTACGCTTTGTAAAGTTCTGATTATTACCGCGCTTGTTAACGCATATTACATATTATTTTTTACTGTGTTCGTTTTCCCTGTGATCGTTAAAAGGTGACTTTGTTAGAAGAAGTGCAAGAGGGCAATATCGTCTACAAGACCGGCCGGCATAGATTTTCCATATCCAAGTTCAAAGGTAAGTCGTTTTTCTTTGTGGACATAGTGCGTCTAATTAACTCGACAACCATTTATTTCATTTTTTTAATGCAGTCCATTTTTTCTCTTAACTTCTTTGAGTCATCGTCATATTTTCCTACACTTAGTGTCATCTAAATAAAACATTTTTTGGTTTTTGCATGAACGTAGAAAAAATATTGTACAAAAAGTGCTTATTGCACTCGACATGTTGTCCGTACCGTCTGTACCGTACCTACACACTAGTAAAATTTGGTACGATTTTTTATGTGGTAGTTCTCTAAAAACTGCAATTTTTATCAGTAAGTTAACGTGCCTTTATTTATGCTTTAACAAAAAACATATTATTTTGTCTCATTATGTCAATGAATCGGAGTAATAATAATTCAAAATACTCAGTAACATTATGCACAGACTTTTAATGACAGTCTATCAAAATAAGAAAAGCTCTCATGAACATATGTCCTAATATGTGAGAGAAGCACTAGCTTTTATTTATTTTAGTAACAATGGCCAATCAGTTAGAAACACTCTGTGTATCACATTAGATATTGTCACGTTATTTTAACTATTAAACATCCAGGTCTCTAGTCCTCGTTCACAATAAACTGGTAAGTACACAATAAAAATAATTGCTCTCATTATCTTGTCACGTTCCGCGTATACATATTTTGTGGGAAACTTAAGTTTTTTTTTACTTAAATCGTAAATTTCACTCACCAGACATTTATCAAAAGAAATTATCTAGTGCACGGTTGAACATTTTGGAAGTGGAATATCGCAGAGAATGGCTTTGCTATTGTAATGTGATGTTATACGGGGGAACGTCAATATTTACATGCAAATATTGAATTAATAATACATTTAAAAAACACACATTTCATCCCTAGTGCTTTTGATGTAACTGTATTGTTGGTTCTAAGGCTCCTCTGTGCCTCAAACAAGAGCGGTTATCTGAGACGTTCAAGTTTGTAATAGGATCATTTGGTCAAACCTCAAAACACACTACCTATTTATTTATGATAAGTCAAATTGAAATTAAACGTTCGCCCCTCATTGCGAGGCATGACGTCATTGACTCCTACATCTTCTCGGTACTCGTCCGTCTCGAACTCGGCAACGGGTCTTTCTGTATTAAATTAAAACAGATTGACAAAAGCTGACTACTTCTAAAATTCACAACATGCATTTAAAAGCATATTCGTCTAATCTGCTATTGGTAGATTTAATTATGATGATGGACTCTTTTGATACAAATCACTGTAAGTGATTTGTAAGTAAATTGTTTGTAAGTGCTGAAATGAGAGGCGTAAAAATGTAACGGTAAGTTCTAAAACAAATTCGAAAGCTAGGTTTTCGAATAAAGTAGATAGGTAATTAAGTAACTAAACAATATGTATTTATTATATTACAAAATTAATAATAAAATGGCATATTCATTTAAAGTCTTTATCATACAGGGTGTTAAAATCTAGGCATTAAATTGTAAAGCTTAACTCACCCTGGTAAACTAAAAAAAAACTAAATATGTTTCAAGGACACTACTTTAAGAGGTCTTTACTATTGTCCGTCGCATTAAATATTTATTAAATTAAGTGCTTTAAAAGTTATTCAAGAAAAACCGATTTTCAGCGGCCTCCTTCAGGAACACATATCTCTGTAGGGAGGGCCTGTAGGAAAAATTGTATAGCAACATTTCATCTTATATTTTCGTATTTTATCTGCAACCGAGAGATTTCCCATATTTTCCCAGACACCTTGTATATGTAATACATAGTTTTGTTAGGTATGCAGATATCTTTTAAAAATATTCGTAATTTTGTTAGTAAATAAAGTGAGACTACTTTTCAACTACTCTCGTATAAAGTCCATGACTTTGACTATGACCATCAAAGCGTAAAGATGACCTACATTGTTTATACAAGACAACGTTTAAGTGTTACAATACTTGCTACAATTTATTGTCGGTAAAAAGAAGCGGAACTGTACCTATAGGGGTGTCCGTAATGGTTTTTCCTTCAAAAATAAAAAAACTACTCATATCAGGAAAAATGTTTAGTTTTATTTCGAATTTTCTTTAGTTTTATTTGGTTTTTACCACACTTCTGAAAAAATAATAAAGATTAATTAAATAAGCCCTTGCGCCAAACGGAACAGTCAAGGGTTATTTTTGAAACTACGTTTCGAATATTAGTTATGTTATGGTTGCCAATTGTAAACAGACTTTTGAAACAAAAGAAATGAATCGAAGCTTTCTTGTCCAAAATGATAAACAATACTACCAATATTGTTAACTGTAACTTAATAACTTGTTTAATGGTCTAAAATATTTCTACCTAGATTATTTTGAAACAATAAATTGGCACATGTTTGTAATATTTCATCTATAAATATTATTATTTTACTATAGCCGCATTTTAAATTTAACAGTATTAATTACATTTATTACAAAATTTTAATAATTTTAATTCGTGCAAATCTATAATTTTAGGAAGCAGCATTGCTTGGAGATCAAAAATATGTAAATATACGTATCAAATATCATTTTGTTACTGAATTAATATATATACACTTGAATTCAGTTTAAAATTTTAAGTATATTATTATACTTAAATACAGATTACATATTTTTTCGTGTAACATATCATTACACATACTCTTAAGAAATCTGTTGTTCGATCAATCAACTATCAAACACTATTTTTTTTATAATTTCTCTAAGGGCTGATATTCCACTTATGACTGAAATAAAGTGAATTTTTGAAAAATATATAGTTCTTTTATAACTAAAATTGACCTACTTCAGCATTCCTGTGGAAAATTAATGGGCGGTTCTTAAAATAATACACATGGAAATTTTTTCCACAACTCCTTTGGTTTTAATAAACTGTTTTCGCATAATAATTGGATTCAATACTTCAAATAAACTTTAATTTAAAAATATGATTCTTTTCTTTTAGAAATTCCGTTCTGCTTCGGTATTATCCGCAAGTTGTAAAGGTAATACCTTTGAATAACAAATCTAAAATATGTCATCTAGGAAGTAAAGATATCATCGATGATAAACCAGACACTTCGAGATCTAGGTGAAAATATTGACAAAATTAATAAGCCGAACGGGAGTTGTCCGGCTTATTTATTGCAATGTAACGGATTTTAAACATAAACACGACTGTAAGCCTGCAGGTAATTACCCACTGCTACCTACCAACCAGATTTAACTGCCTTCTCCGCATTATAATAAATTTCAGTGGCACAAAATAAAACGCACGATTTGATGCAGAGAGAGAAATTGCCGCATTTCCAACGCTCTACGGTTTTTGCGCTAATCTTTCACACTTTCTACCCACTGAACGAAGACAGAGCGACGACATTTTTCCAAAATAATTAAAGGAGGGAGTATGTACTACATTCAAATTTATTGTGGCGGAAACTTATAACGTTTAGCGCTGACCGAGAATATTCCCAGTCAGGGTTGGGAGCCTGTTGCGGTAAAATGAGTGTAAACTATTTGTTAGTGTCTTTGCTAAGTTATATTATCAGTAGTGTAAAAGCGACGCCTACTACCACGCGAATATATGACTTAGACGTACTGGGCGCTAAACCTATACGAATAGTCGAAGGCGAAAATCTATGGAAGAGGAAAGAAGAAACTACCCTCACACCAACTTCGCGTTTAGAGCGTCGTTCGTTTACCACCGCCAGCTCGACAACAAATTTAAACAACCCATTAAGTGACGAAGACGAGAATGACAGTGCAGAGTTCTCTCATTCAGCTTTAAAAGACTTTTTAAACAGTTACGCGGAAAAAGTCACCAAAGAAAAACGTCCTGACCGTTCTTCAGACGAAGACAAAGAAGGTAAGAAACACTGGAGTCTTTTAAATCTAAGAGAACACAATCATCCTTACGAGGATAAAAAGGGCTGGGTTACACTGGAACCGATACCTTGGTCTTTATCAAAAATTTCCAAGTGGCAAAGCAAATCCACGAGTACAGAGCGTCCCTGGGACGATTTTCCTTCACATGAGAATAAACCACCTCATAATATAGACTACTCCGATGACAGGGTGTCTTCTTGGAACAAACCTACTCCGGAAAACAACTATCACTACGGCAACCGTCCACAAAATAACAAAAACGATTATCAATTGTACTACATAGATGACGATAAACCTCAATATTCTAAACCTTCAGCAGTGTACGGTCAAACTGTCCATTTACACGCTCATACAGCTTACCAGAGACATCCTGTAAAAGCAAACAGTCATTACAAGCACGACCACAACTGTAACCACGAGGAAGATGTTGGGATCATAACAGACGGCAAGCCTCCAAATTTCCCTTCTAATTATTACGAAAACAGGAGAATAGGAACAGACCTACACTCCGAAATCCATCCCGATGCAGGCGAAGGTGAGTGGGTGCTTTTGTCAACGACGAAAGGGTACAAACTTCCCAAAAGTAAACAAAGGTCACTGGAAATTAATCCTCAGTCCATCGGGACCCACCAATCCGTGAGTCTTACCGTGCTGCCACCTTTAAAAAACTCCAAAGTCAATATGACCACGTCTCACGGCGGGCTGCTTCAAGTGGATTCTAGTTTCGAAACGGTTGAACAAGCTCAAAAGAAGTATATAAAGCTACAGAAAATGAAGGACAAGCCTAAAAGACCTGGTAAACCTATGAAAAAGAAGAAACCTACAAGGGAACTGACTAGTTCCACCATCGCTACCATACCAAGGAACACGCCTCCTGATAGCAGTGCCGTTTTGGCAGGAGTCGGTGCTGGTATGATTCCTGCGACTATGGCTATGCTGGTACCCCTTGCAATGAACGGAAAGAGAAGGAGAAAAAGAAGTATTTTGCTCGCTTCGAGCAATCGTAGTTCTGGTGTACAAATAACTTTGCCACGTTATTTATAGTATAATTTATTTATTTCATTTATTTATTTTACAGCCTTGTTATTACACAACTAGTATAGAGATAAATATTTATTTTTGAATTGAATTTTAAATACCTTAAGCCCTACCCTGTAATATCATCTATATACTCTATATAAATTTTAAAACATTTCGGTTAAACAAACCAAGGGATTTGTTTAACTATAACTATTGAGAGTATATAAATAATTAGAATAATTATGTTATTATATAAAAAAATCATTGTACAAATATTTTTCAATATACCAAGATGACGTCATATGGGAATATTAATACAGTTTACAAACTTGTCTATTTTTGTTTAGTAAGCACTATTTACAATTTATTATTTTAAATTTGATACGTTGTAAAAAAATTAATATCATCGAAACATTGTATACGAAATTTGATATTATCTTGGAAATAGTAATGTGATTAATCAAGTAAAAATTAATATAATCTTGAATTTAGGCCAGGCGGTTTTTGTATTTATTTTTTTTAGAATTGTTCAAATAAAGTTAAATACATTTTGTTACTCTTATTTAGTAGACCAGATATTCACGGTAATTTATGATGTCCCACATTTTGTTTGGGATTTTACAAGATGAAATACATTTTTGCAATAGGTAGAACTAAAACTATAATGATTTATGATAAAATATTTTAAATGTAAGTACCTATTTAGGAATACGTTTTAATGAATAATCAGATTTTCTATTAAATTTCTTATGTATCTTCACATTTAGAAGACAAATGAACTTTAATAAAATAAAATTTAGCGGTTAAAGAAATATCATATTAGCGTTTCAAACAAAATCTGCTGTTTTTAAGACATTATAAGTATTGATAAACAATATATGACAAATTACCGACTACGAATAAACAAATATTGTCTTACTTGGAAAATTGAATCTACAATTGTATATAGGTAATTTTTTCTTCAAATTCAATTAATTATTTATTCGATAATCGTTGCTTAGCTGATAAATTAACTTATTTTAACAAGCAACTTAATACTGATAATTATCAACTAACAAAGCTCTGCCTTTTAACATACCATCTTAGCGTTTGATAAATAAATAAGCTTAAAAATAAAAGATTAACCAACAAGTATCACTGACAGGAGAGCTTTCGTTTCAAGTTTTTGCTTTGTTTTAAACTAAATAAAAATTGATCACAACAGTTACTATTCTCCATTGTATTTGAAAGCTATTCTGTCGGTTCGTATAAATTAACAGTCTTAATTAAAAACTATTCGCATAAATAATTTAATGTTTATTTTTCGAATAATCTCTATAGTGTTGATCTAAACGTGTCTGTACCTTGGAAATATATTTTGAAATACTATTAGTAGCATTCTGAATCATCTGCAAACCTAACTTAGCTTTGAGATGTATTAATTCTTTCATTAAATCAATAAAAGAACTGATTTTATCGGGAAGGCCTGTAGTTGTTTGTACACTAGCTGTAGTTGTTTCGATTTTGTCGGTGGTATTCGATGACGAAAATGAGCTAGGTACTGTTGTCGTATTTTTAGAGTCAACTTCATCTACAATGTTGGTGGTAGGTATTTCTTCTTTGTCCAGGTTGGAAACTATCTCATTGTCTATATCATTTGGAATGTCACTTCTTTTTCGCCTAACTTTCAAGCTCCTAGGTCTTTGTACTGGAACAGTATCCAGTTTTCCATCCCTTGTGAACTCCCGTGGTGCACTATCAACCACGAAAACAGGTTCTTCCGCATAATTGGTTTCAAAGTTTAGGTACCTAGGTCCATGCTCTGGAACTGCTGCGGGCGTCACTTCTGTGACCGTTTCTTTGGGAATGCTACCAACAACAAACTTTTGGTCGATAGAGGGTGAGTATCTTGAATCGGGATCAACGGGATACGAAATTGGTTCGTAGCTGTTACTTTGGTAGCTTGGTTTTTCACTGTCCAGTTTCATAGATGTAATTGGGACGTTTTCTACAGTGCCTTGTACCATACCGCCGTATGGATTCCGTTGGATTTGTGCTCTTCGATCAGTTAGTCTGTATTTACTACCTAAGTAAGCGTTTCTGGATGCTGGAGATTTATAGCTGTTTTCAAACAGTGAATTTCCAGGCATTCCGGCTATGACTTTGCCTATGGCTTCTTCCTCAGGCATTCCTCCGGAGTAGGCGTCATTGTAATAATAGGAACCTTCTTTATCCTTACGATCTATTTCGTAAGACCTTCTAGCCACGCCAAATGGGTAAAGAAAGTAGCTGGCTAATCCTGCTGTCACCATGAGGCCTACTAAACCTACACCTACCGTGGGCATAATTTCTCTTGCTAAGTAGTTGTAAAGTTGCGTACCAATCGGTTTGTCCTTAAAAATCTTTGTTGGTTTTGAAATGCTGGTACTGTTGCTGTCTTTATCTCCTGGTTTGCGCCGCCTGGTCTTGTTCTTCTTTCGTTTTGTTGTGGATTTTTTCTTTTTGTTATCTGTGTTGGATATGTCTACCTCCTCATTTTTACTTTCTAAAGGCAAGGTGCTTGAATCCACAGCTGACAGTGTAACATTTGCTGTAGTTGTATTTTTTACAGAAGGTAAATGTGTTGAAGAAATTGTTTTTACAGTCGTTGCACTATTTGGAGTAGCCGGTTTCTTAGTTGTAGTTTCGGCCGTTGAATTTAACTTTTTATTCGAGTTGTTCAAGATTGAAGCTTTAACTCTTGTCAATTTGGTTGTAGTCTTAACGGTCGTGGTAGGAGTTGTAGTTGTTGTGCTTGGTTTTGCTGTGGTGGTAGATCTTTGTTTAAAAATTGGTTTTATGGTTCTGGTTGGCTTATCGCTTACTATAGTTCCGTTGTGTTTTACTTCTGGGGTTGGTTTGATGACGGGTTTCTTAGTTGGAGGCGATTTGGTTGTTGCACCAGAAGCCTGTCCGCTCAATAAAATCCAAGTGGACAACCCGCTGTTGGTGGTAGGTCTCTCGATTTTATAAAAGTTTAATTTTTTTGTCGTCTCCTCCATTTCCAAAGCATCTTCATCGATGGGTATAGCGACACCGGCGTGAGAATTTTCCATTTCATTTTTAATTTTCAGTTTGTTTTGTACCTGCTGTTTTATTCTGGGAGGTGTCCTGATGTCATGCATCATGTCCAGAGGTGTCGTATTGTTTCCTTGCTTATTTGTCACGGTTTTTGTGGAATTTTCAGCTAACGGCGTTGATCTAAAACGAAAAATCGAGAAAGTAAGAGATACATTTGTCTAAATATATATAAATTCAAATGACATAACAAAGGGAAAGAAAACACACCGTTAGTATTTAAATTTTATTTTTCCTCCGTTAGTTTTTACATTATAATTTTAAATAATGCATTGGGACAGAAAATAGTAGATAATAAATAAATAAATAAATAGAAGAATAAAGAAAAAACTAAAATCTAAAAGACATTTAAAATTCAGGTAATGAGAACGTTTCTCCTCGCTTTTCAGAACTTATATGGATTAAAATAAATAAATAAATTAAAATCTACCCTAATTAAACTTATGCAAGTTTAAAAGTGAAAATTAATAGTAAGTAACATCTAAATTATGCACAATCAAAATAACCCAATATATATTTAAATATGTACAATAGTTAAGTATATATATACCTCTTTGAATTGTTAAATTAAATATTTACATCTTTTCAATCAATAGAACAAAAAATAAGAGAAAGTAATATATAACCCTCTCGAAAACAGAGCACACACAAAATGCTTGTTAGTATTCTGTAGCGTAATAACTTTGGTAATAGTGCATGAAATAAAATTTTGTTAAAAGTATGCTTTTCGTTAGGATACCTTATTTTTCTATAATCTCTCATATCTTATGGAATTATTTAAATACAGGGGTCGTAACACAATGGTTTTCAACCTATCACTTTTAATTACATACACATACACATATACATATATTTGCATACATTTTGGTGAACGGGGTTTTTGTGAGAGAAAAATTTAGATACGTTTAATTTTGACGTCACTAGTAGAGGGCAGAATGATAAATAATGAAGATTATGCAAAATTTCAAGAAGATTGGCCTGGTTTGATGAAGATGAGAGAATCGAATTCGAATTATCAAATGCGTAAAAAAATCTGTCATTTAATAGAAGCATGATGTGCCATCTAGTAGTGACGTCAAAAATAGAAACAAATTTGAATTTCTCGACTCCCCAAAAAAACCCCAGCTCCAAAATGTATGCAAATATTTGGATTTTTTTAAAAGCTATTTACAATTATTGAAAATAAAATTTTAACAATGACATCCTGTACATTTTTAACCATCAAATTTTGATTCCATATTTATGGAGTGAAATATATATTTTTTAAATATTCCATTAAATCTGAACACTATATTACGAAAAGGTTTTGAGAGAAATGGTTTAAGAAAATACTATTATTTGATCATGCAGTATTACTAGAGTTGTGAAAGAAACAACGAAAACATTCTATATAGTCCAAAAGTCATTAATCCTCTAATAGTTAGTAGTTTTCTTAGCTATGAATTTAATTAGGTCTCTTTCTTCTCTTCCATGTCTGTACTGTCGGTTTATTTACTTCGTACTTATTTCTTAATTTGTGTATTACATTTTCGATATTATCGACGCGTTTAACGCCGTCATTTCTTTTATGCACAAAATCTTGTACGTTTTGCCAGGTTTTAGTCTGATGATTCCAAAACCAACCGTCTGGGTGATGTATGGGTTTATGTATGTGATTATAGAAGGTTACAGTATCTTTAGGCGTTTTATGAGTCTTTACACTTAAATACAACAACAATAACGGAATCCACCAAGGGAACAGAGCCAATATTGTAAAGAACGCTAAAGCGAAGAACAATACCATCGGGATGATATACAAATATGGATTTCTAAGGAAACTCAACAATTGACTTAACGCGTTCCATAAGTAACCAACAGCTTCGAACATGTTTTTCAGGTCCGGCAGCTTTATTCCACCGCTGCCGTCGCTTCCATCTCCACCACTACCACCGCTTCCACCAGTCCCACCACCTGGAGAGGCTGCTGCTGCCGGCGTTTGAGGAACAGCTGCTTCGGGAGTTCCTACACCTGGATCAGCAAGACTTGCTCCCGAATTAGCCAAACCAGGATTTGCTAGAGCTTCACCTTCCCCTGCAAGGGGTACATCCTCTTGTACAGGAGCTACCGCAGCATCCTGGGCAGCATCGTAGGTGCTTATTGCAGGATTTCTTGTTCCTCCACCGTTCTGGTTTTGGTGAAAGTGGGAATTGATGACTAGATTCAAATCGGAACACTCCATCTGTCTTGAAGAGAGAAGTGAACTAGATATATGGACGGTAGGGCAAGGAGAACCACCACCTGCTGCTTGTTTTGTTCCGTCAGAAATCATATCTAGATTGAAAACACTGATTGGATTGCCGACAGCAGTCGTAGAAGCTGGTGCTGCATCGACTATGTCTGGAACATCTGAGAGAAGCGAAGGGACATCGTTGATCGAGTATGGTGGCGAGTATGAACTCACTTCTGGAACTAAATTAGGGTAATTTGCATCTCCTCCATAGTCGTTACTTAAAGGCGACACTGAACTCAGTTGGTTTAACGAAATGGGTGGAGAAAATGAACTAATTTCCGGATTGAGACCGGGGTAATTATTTCCTGGAAAGTTATTAACTAATGGGGAATTTGAATTTACATCATTTAGGGATATAGGTGGCGAAAATGAAATAATTTCAGGATTAAGGCCGGGGTAATTATTTTCTGGAAAGTCATTAACTACTGGAGAAATTGAACTTAAATCACTAAGTGATACTGGTGGTGAAAATGAACTAATCTCTGGATTTGGATTAGGGTAAGGCACCCCATCTTCATACCAATTCTGTTTTACTTCACTTAAATCGGGATTGTCAGACCACTTCGTTATAATTTTGTGGATGGTTGGTTTTTCTTTCCGCTTATGACCCGATGTAGTATTTTTAACATTTGGACGACTTAATTTTATCGTAACAGGTTTTACGGTATTCTTAAAAGCATGTCGTAAAGTGGTTAATATTTTCGGTTTGGTTGTAGTAAATTTAGTTAATTTAATAAGAAGTGGAACAGAAGTGGTTGTTCTATACACAGTTTTAGGATATTTTGTAGTTGGTGTGGTTACTCTATTTATTTTTATCTTAAAAGGAGCTTTGGTTGTGAGTACTTTGACATTTTTATTAATATTTAATACTACACTAGAGTTATTTTTGCTGTCAGGTACTTTTAGGTTGGATGTTCTTATATTTGAAGTCTTTGAAACAGTTTTTGTTACTGTACTAGTTAGTTTATTTACATTTGTCGTTACCTTATTGACAGTGTTAATTTTTACAGTTTTATTCCTAATAGCAGTATTACCAAAATTATTAGTAACAAAGTTTGAATACAAGCTTTGATTCTTTGTGGGCTTTCGCTTCAATTTCCGACCTGTCTCTGCACTATTATTAAAATAACTGTTCTGCGAACTACTAACCAATAAATCATCGTAAAAAATATTATCTTTGAGTTGTTTTGTTGGATTCATAACGTTCAACTGAGCAATATCTGAAAAGTGAGGAGAAATGTTGGATGCAGATAAATTAAAAGAATCTTTTTGATCTGAATTTCGTGTTGGATATAAAGAAAACCTATTGTATCCTTCTGTAGTGTACCTTGTCGTCGTCGTCGTCGGTGCTGGCAGGGCATATACCACATAGAATGTTGTCGTTAATAACAGACCTATTGGTCCTGACCACTTCATTTTCATCTGAAAGAAAAATTATCATCATTAGTAGTGTAAATGATAAACAGTACCTACTATCAATGAGCCTAAAATTGTGTGACATGGTTTCTCCATTAAGTATAGAGATAATTAACACAGTTGTTCAGTGTTGACTTTTGTAGGTACAGTAAATGACAACATATCGTGTTACAAACAAAAACAATGTGAATCGGATTCTCTAGGCTAAGGTTCACATTATATTTGCTGGAAAAAACATTCTACCGCTAAGGTCAATGACATTCTCTGGGAACCTTGTTTAATATAACTAGACGTAATTATGTAGTATATACCGAAATTATACTTAGATTAAAAGGAAATTATTTGATTTATGTGTGAAATTAACGTACTTATTATTATATTATTAAAATTAACTGTTCTTTTTTCAAACAATTGAATTTACCTACATTAAATTATTAAAGAAGAAACATTTGAGGCATTTAGTAAATTCATTTATTTTTAAGTAATTGCAATCAAGTTTGTATCTTCTTATTCGACTGTATGGATAGTCAAAAGTATCTTCAAATTGAAAACAGTGAATGATTTTCTTTTTAATGATTTATCTACCAATTCTCGATATTGCAGTTTATCATAAATAAGTTTTGTTAAACTTGTCTAGTGATCATATTAATATATTTTGTTTTATGTACAATGTTTACAGTGGTTGAGTTGCCGCAAAACTGAATAATTGGAATAATTACAGGGTATTTTCAGAAGAAGAAGAAGCACAAATGGTACCGGTGAAAATATAACTAAAAGAACACGCTTTGCGTAAAATTGACCTTAGTAAAATATTGAATAACGGCTGTAATTTGAAAAGAAAGAAAGTCAAACACCAAAACCAAGAAATAGTCAAATTTTACTTAACAATTTTTCGAAAATTTATGCTTCTTGGAGGAGGCTGAAATAAGTAGTATACATTATTTTTTGCTGCAACTTATTCGTTTGAGTAGGTATTCAAAAATACGTACCAGAGATTGCCTAGTTTATTTTAAAACTTGTACTTCTCTTACTTTTTTGCGCTAAAACTAAGCGTTTACTAATAAAAAAATAAATTTTCATTAGCTTTACAACTCAACATGATTGCAACTAAAAAATATTTATTTGTATCCAATATTGGTTATTAATATAACCATTTTTATAGTATAAGTTATACTAAAGAAGAAGAAAAAACTAGTACAGCCTTAAATTTTTCATAATTCATAAAACAAATCTAAATCTCAATGAAAATCATATTTATTCCAACTCAAGAAAAAGCATTATTAACATGAGAAACGTGACGTTATACTTATTTTCTCTATATGTAGTATATTTCTCCATAAGTAGTACATTTTAAGTCTATAAAATTAATTATAATTAAGAAAACAGATGTTACTGATTAATAGTTATTTATTGTATAAGTATTTTAAGTAGCATTTTATTCACGCAACATTGTTTAAACGCTAGAACGTAGGTGGAGCGTTTAAAATTCTTAAGTGTTTTAAAACACGAAAGCAAAACAACTTTTTATCTATAATCACATCATAACCATATTTGTGGAGTCAGAATTATTGGAATTTAATAAAAAAATATTCGCACGACTTGTTATTTCTTAGTACTCAATGAAACACAAATTTGATATTGCAAGGAAAATCTAAGTAAAATATAATTGTTCCTTACAAGAAGAGACATCCGTAACTTGTATAAATTCTTCACAAACTTCGGCAGATGTTCCGAAAATGATGGCAACAATGCTACAAGGGTTTTTATTAACGGAAAGGAAGTTAAATGTGATAAAACAAAAAACAAAATGTGTTTTACTATAAGTGTAAATGTTAGTAAGTAAATAAATTAAATTTGATTTATTATAGGTTTACTATTTTTTCATTATTATGCTACCGAAATAAAGTTATTTTATTCCACTAGTGGATAAAGTATCACTTTAGTGTGTGGATGAACATACGATTATAAAGTGTGAATAAAAATACTGTTCATAAGCTTCTACTTTTATCAGTAATTACATTTATACATACATATATTGAAATCTAAAAATCTAAATGTTTTTTTTTTTAAATTTTCTAAATCTAAAACTATAATTCTAAATAAAACTTCAGCAAGCAAGCAGCAAGTTCTCGCAAATAATTTCACATTTTATTTTATTCCCAATTACATTATTTCGTTACTCGAAATTAATAATTACATTTTTATTTGTACCAAAATTAGTAAATAAGAAATGATGTGAATCTAGTACTGTACAAACATGTAACTAATGTTATCCCAAACTACACCAACCCACAAAACGAAAATGAATATGGCATTATTCAAATTGATGGATGGTGAGTGAGAAGAGTGGGAAATTGACAGGATGCACAATAATCTTTGACTTATCTTCCTCTTCCTCAACCTTTGACAGCTCCCAAATTAAGACAGTGTCGATCAGCTCTTTTATAAGGTCGAGTAATTTTTTTTTTATTTTCTGTACTTATTAGGCCTTTTAAATACGAGGTTAAAAACTGTACCTTAAAAAAAATTATATATCCGTAGATCAAACAAATCTCTATTATGTTTCATTACACCAAAATAATAATATTTATTTACTATCCCTAATTTGTATAATATCCCAAATTTCAAATCTGTGTTTTACAGATGATGTGAATTTTTTTTATATTGTTACTTTAAACACATGAATTAGTAGATGATTATGGTATAAGTACAGTTTGACAAATTATATTCAAATTAATTGCTACTACAATGCAATATCATTTTTAGTTCAAGATCCGGATCTTAGAAATTATACATTTTCACTTCCTTTGTTTGTTCCTTATAGGATTAGTGAACAGAACAATGAAATTTTATACCAAGTAAAGTTATAAATATTCTACATACTTATTTGGATACAAAGATCCTAGTGAGAGTTTTACAGGTTAAAATTGTTTTCATAAAAAATTTTTATATATTTATTTTATATATATATGTATACAGGGTGTTAAAAAAAGAGTGTAAAATATTTCAGGAGGAAATAGTATGAACCAAAATAGAAAAGTCTTAATAAACATGGGTCCGAAAAGTAACGGTTGCGGAAATATGGACCACTATTCGTTTTTCAAACATTTTATTTTATTAGGAATAAACCGAGAAAGGAAGTTTTTAACAAACAAAAAACAAAGCTACAGAAGATGTTCAAAGTACTCTCCGTCCATTTCCAAGCAGGCACGACATCTTCGTCTCAACGATATTCGAACTCTTTCAAAAACACCCTCCTTGGTTTGGATTTCTTGACCCTTTTGATTAATCCATAGCTGCAGCTCTTCCAGGCTATTTACAGGAGTACCATACACTAATGTCTTCAAATATCCCCAAACAAAGAAATCTAGAGGGTTCAGATCAGGCGATCTTGGAGGTCATAAAACAGGTCCGACCCTTCTTACCCATCTATGTGGAAAAGTTTGATGTAAATGCTCTAACGGCCATGGAAAAATGAGCTGGAGCACCTTCCAAAAACTCATACAGTGTGTTCTGCAGAAAGTTGAGATAAGCAGCGCCTGTTGATCGGTTTGGTAAAACAACAGGACCTAGAAACCTGTCACCTGCAATACCCATCAAAATGTTTAATGAAAAACGTACCTGACGTCCGGATTCTATTAGAGCAGATTTTCGTCGGCCCAAATATTCCTATTGTGAAAATTAAACTCTCCATTTCTTGTGAACCCGACCTCATCAGTAAAAAGAATGTTTGCAAGAAAACGAGGGTCTTCAGCATCATTACGTAGAAACCAGCGGCAAAAAAACAAACGTGCTTGATGATCATTTATTAGATTTAAAGCCTGTACTCGTTGCACATGGTATGGATAAAGCAGTTGCTCGTGAAGGATTCTCCAAACAAGAGGACCACTAATTCCTACCTCGGTTGATATTCTCCGCACACTCGTACCTAGATTCTGCTCTACCAGTGGTAGAAGTTCTTATTCTGCTTTAGGAGTGGCTACCGATCTTGGTCTTCCGGATAATGGCACTGTTTGCTCAAGGAACCGGTATTACGCAATCTTTGGTGAATTCTTCCAAACATGCGTTGTGAAGGAATCTGGCGATTTGGATAAGCGTCAACATAAAGACGTCGGTCTTCGGTGGCGTTCCCATTAGCACGACCATACATGAAATGCATGTCTGTTTTTGCAAAATAAAAAAGGGGCTAAAAAACATAAAACATTCCATATCTCCTCAATCGTTACTTTACGGACCCATGTTCATTGAGACTTTTCTGCTTATTTTGTTTCACATTATTACCTCCTTAAATATTTTACACTCTTTTTTTAACACCCTGTATATATAATTTTGTGGTTTTTTCCAAGGTATTTCTAAACAACCATATTACTTATGTATTAAAACAACAGCAAATTATTTTAGTATTAATTATACTATCCTCACAGACGTAGGTAAGTATTCGACATAATTCGAAATTGATAGTATAGTAACGGTATAAAATTCTTTGGCGCCTTTCTACAAGATTTACATATTGCAAAGTGTCGTCTTATGCACATGAAACCTGTTTCGTGTGGAATCCCCAATACTCGTTTTTTTAAAGAAGGCTCAACCTGATATGGGCTCGATTATAAATTCTTGTATGATAAAATGTTGTTTCATTTTCAAACTAGGTTATCGGGTTGAACGGTGAATCATCAGGATCAGGAAATAAGGCAAACAAACTCTAATTGCTATATACTTTTTAATATGGAACCAATTTCAAGGATGCTGGAAGATTCCAGAAAATATTTATGCATGGCACTTAACTTGTGAAACTAATTGAAACAACTTCAATCAATTGGAAAGAAAACTCCTAAACATACTTGTTTACAATCTTAATTTGAAATCTAAGTGTGAGGCTTTGTAAGGTGACCTTTTGAGGAGAAAGTTTGATTTTATTTTTGTAAGCAGAAAAATATTCAAAAATAGTTTTTGTACCCTCGTTTAAGGACTCTGGATAATTTTCAAAATATTCATGAGCTTAAATTAAATGTTCGAATTGCCATCCACCAACTTCTTGACAATGCGCAAGTCTGTGAAGAAAATCTTCCTGCACATTATGAATGATTTCTGGGGTAACTCTGCGTATTTCGTCCCGAATGCGATTTTGAAGTTCTTCTAAATTACGTGGTTTATTAATGTACACTTTGGCAATTCGAACAGTTAATTTAAGTATAAAATTTAATCAATTGTATTTTATTTTACATACCTCAGAATTGTTACTTTTTTATGGATAAAATTTACGTTTTCTAACATTCAATCGTCATTTACTCGAAAACTTTCCTATGTAAGAGGGCAAAATTTTAGTACTGTCTGATAGAGAATTAAACGATTGTTCAGAATCGAGGGAAAAAATATGGTGTTGCCATTTAAAAAAAAATCGATGACGTCATTACTCGAAAACAAATGACATTTGAAAATCGCATTTTACGCTAAAATATGAATTTTTTTAATTAAAAATCGACCTGTTCGAGGATTTTTCCCAAAAAATAATTGTTTCGTTATTTATTCCATACTTTTGGCGTATACTGTATATTTATCAGTATGCATTGAATATTAAGAATACCAGGCATTCCTTAATGATGTAATAATATTTCAGGGTATAATTTCCCATGTCATTTTATGAAGAAAAATTTATTTGAACATAAGTCTTCATCACAATGGCTTAAATTTTATGATACCTACACTTTGAAGTATTACGTCGTTAAAATTCACCCTGTATAATCTACAAAAATTATTAAACGTTTTGCTTGTTCTCAAGCTCTTTAAAAAAATGTAAATTTTTCGTTTTTGTTACAGGACGCCAAACTATTAGAAAAATTTAAACGTAACTGTAAACTAACCCCATGAAATTTGAAATTTGAAAAGTGTAACGAAGATAGAAATATCAAATAGGTTAAAAATATATTTATCTGATTTCATAGCCGCTTAACTGTTATAATTCTCAGAACTATCATCGAAAGCTTAAGAAATAATGGTAATGAAATAAAATCCTTTAATTTAATCTAGGTGATCGTACCATTTTACTGCATTTTCCTTTATTTTTACTATTTTCAAAAAGACTGTCAATTAGAATATCGACATGTGTTAAGATATTGTTAGGAATCCCGAATAAGTAGTAAACGAAACATCTGTTAGGTTGTTTAAATAACAGACTTCTTGTAATTATGCTAGAAAATGCGTAAGACTTTAAAAATGGTCTGTTCTGTTATTGAATTATATTATAATGACAATTTTTTGGATTTTCTGAAGTTAAAATCCCTATCGCATCCTGTATACTAAGTAAACTTTCAAAATTCGAGATTACCAATAGACAAGAACGAATTTCCTAGAAGTTCTGATTTGATAATCATAATTTGTTAAAAAGTTTCTGCCAGTCTGAATATTTGAGGCCGTTATTTTGTAACAACAGAATTTATACGATGTTTTTCAATATTACCTCTTACCATCTTATTATGAATAAAAAGCAACAGAATTTTTACGATGTTTTTCAATATTACTTCCTACCATCTATTTATGAATATTACCTCAATTACAACAAACAATGATTGATTGTTTGATTGTACATTATTGTTTTTATTTTTGGTTTTGGTTAATTAATTGTGATCTATGTGTAGGCATTCAGTTATGTTCTTTATTAGATAATGTTAGACGCAATAATGTTTGTTTCTGTTGTTTTTCAGTCTGTAATTATTTGTTTTTATTGTAGCTTCGAAAAAGACACAATAAAGGTCAAAGTCATGGCATAAATTTACAAATAAAAAAATCTGTGTCTATTATTTTATTATACTGCCCTATATAAGCAGGGATGTGGTTTCTTACCATTGCAAACAATAACTACTGCAACTATATATAATTGACTTTATTTTTTAAGAGAATATATAAATACACATGGTAAAAACCACCCTGTAAGATTATTTAGCTAGTTTCGTGATGAACTCGCATTTTGATCAAAATCGCAGGAAATGCTTCAGTAGCCAGACTATCCTTGAAACGGTATTTTAATTATTGTATTCAGATTTTATAACGCATAAATATTAATCATATGTGACCATTACCATATTAACTAACGAGTGTAATCCCGTTATAATATCGCCAATGTTGGTGCTTTGTTAAATACAGTTTTACAATAAAGTATGTATAAAGATAATTCAGTATCGCCTTTTCATAATGCGTTTTCTAGAACGAGTATGTTTCATTCGCTTCATTGGCAAGTTCAGCGAACTTGAACTTGATTCAAACCGTATTAGGAAATTGTACGTGAAGAGTTATGTAATGTGAAATGTAAGAAAATGTGAAATATCTTCGGTATGAGACAAATGATGATAAAGAGCAGAGTAACTTACTTTTCACGTAATACTCTCCAGGGGTCACTTCTAACTTGCACTGTAACATCTGAAGAACTACTGGTCGGTTCTTGCTGAGGCCTCGAGCGGACGAAGAGCTCGGCATAGCGGTACCCATTGCTGGCACCTGAAATTCACCTTACGTTACCATCGCACATAAAAACTTATGCCTACTTATGCCAGTCAGGGACACATTGTCCGAGGGAAAGGTTGGGATCGGACCTTCCCAAATACAAACCAATACTTTTGTTATTATACAGGGTGTCTGTGAAAGGTTGGGAAATCTTGGAGATGGAGATACTGGTGACCAAAAAAAGTCGATTGAGCCAAATATGCTTTATTCGAATGTTGCTGGTTTCAAAAATACAGGGTGTTCAATGCTAGAATTTTATTTTGAAACCAGGTGACCCAGCAAACGTTGTTTTGTCATATGAATTATTTCTAGTGAATATTTTGGCAGTTAAATAAAAAATAACTAACTTATTGTAAGTGTGTAGAGATGTGGTGTATGACTAAAAGAGGAATGGAGCACTGTGAACGATGACGACCTATAAGAATAACAAAACACGAAACATTAATTTTTTGAATTATTTTGCGTGCCTGCAATTTTACTTGTTTGACGGTCCAAATTAGCCCCTTTACGTCTTGTTGGCATTGTTCACTGTACAAAAAAATAGCCATATAGTAAAATAATAGCCGTTGTTGGCGGGAACTCGTGACACGTGTTGCGTACTTTTGAGGTTATGTAGATCACTTAATTAACTAATAATGAGAACACTTACACTTAAAATTAATAATTTTATTAATTATTGATTAAATAGGAAATAATTATGGCCCAGCAAGTTAATAATAAATTTACTTTAGAATTACACTTAGAAGGTAAAATGATAATTGTAAACGTCACTACTACGCTCGATTCATCCACAATAATAATGGTCGAAAACTGTGTAGGGAGTGAGAGAAGACTTATTGTGTGAGAGAGACAGAGAAGACCGGCTTCGTTCTCATCCCTACTCCGTGAAATTGGTTATTAAAAAATAGGGGTTTGTAATAGAAGGATGAAAATTAAGAGTTGTATGTATTTTTTAATGCCACACAAAAAATAAAAATAAAAAAATTTGTCAAAAAAATACAAAAAAATTGTTTGGGGTGGACCACCCCTATCACTTAGGGGTATGAAAAATAGATTACGACCGATTCTCAGACCTACCGAATATACATATAAAATTTCATAAAAATCGGTCAAGCCGTTTCTGAGGAGTATGGCGTCTAAAACTGTAACACGAAAATTTTATATATTAGATTTCATCTTTGGAGTTCTGCAGCTTTGTTGTTCAAGAACTTTCACGAGTTACTTCTACACGACTGTCCAGAATAATTATTTCTTCATTTTCATTCACGATATAATCTAGTTCTTCTCGAAAGTTCCAGTAAGAACATGAACTGCTTAAAAATGATTTACCTCTTATATGTTTCGATCTAGATATACTTCTCACACATTAAATAATTGACCTAATTTATTATAGTTTATGTATTTTAAGTTAAATTTAGAAATGTATTAAATTATGACTAGTGCAAATCATACCGTAATGTCCCATTGATGCATAAGAATGCATAAAGTACGTTGCACTCCATCTACCTACACGGACGGCAAATTGGTAGTACAAGTAATTGATACTACTTTCATAATAGGTCACGATTCATTGATATCAAAATAGTTTCTTAATTCTGTTTAGTAACGAATTTATTAAATCTCTTCATTATGCAGTACTTTTAAATTATATTTTTTACTTTATTATAGTTCTTTTCATATATACGGGGTGTAAGTTTAAATATATACCGGGTGTCTCATTAAGGGCTACTAGCACCTGTGTTTCGGAAAATACTTGAACTACAGCTTTCAGAAAAAAATATTAATAACAAAAGTGATACCACTTTCAAATTTTACTGACTTTTAGATACAAATCGAAATGTGAGGTTTTATCCATAAAATCAATAGTGAAGGTATGCCATATTGAACTTTTCTATTGACACTTAAAATATTTTTTTTGTCATTTTGATGTATTACTTAAGGTAAAGAGTAGGGGAAGGGCAGAATCGTATTGCAAAATTTCCGACTTTGTTAACCGATTTTTGCGAACTTAGTTTTGTTTTAAAGCTCTTTGAGAGTCGTCATAATCTGTAACAATACTTAAGTTTTTGTTTAAGCTTGAACCACTTGCTGGCGTAATTTGATACCTTTAGAAGTTGTAAAATATTATCGTTCATAATTTAAATTTGGGAAATGATAGCTGCTTCTGGTTTGTGTTATTTTTTAAACAATTTTACTAGTAATAAAACAGTAAAATAAAAAATACGGTCACCCATTTAACTTTTCATAGAAAATTGAGTAAAGTTCTAAAGATATCAAATAGCACCATCTGGGGATACAGAGTACAAACAGATTTGGATTTAAAATCTATCTAAGATAAAATTTGAAGGTGGCAATTTTAATAGACTTCTCGGGGTCACTTTTGTTATCAATATTTTTTCCGAAAGTTGGGTGGGTAGTTTCCGAAATACAGCCACTGACCGACCTAACGGGACACCCGGTATATTATTTTTTATATGTGGCGCCAGTAGGGCGGATTTTTGGTCATAATGTGTGACGGTAAGGCATAAAGTTATGAAATTTGATCTTTCAAAATTTCCGTTTCGCAGGATACAGAATCTATTTCTTTTCCTACTTGCCAAATTTCACGACTTTCACGATTTTACGCATTATGTTAAAAAATCTACTGTGCCGACCATGTCTTTGACTGGCCAATACTTTTATCTTAAATTAATCTTTAGAATACGCCTCTGAAGTAGAACCCAGATTTTTATAAAACTTTAATTGAAAATGACGCACTAGAGCAACTGAATTGTGGCAATTTGCCAATAACAAATCAAGAAAAAGATTATTACAATTTTTGTTTGGTCAACTTTTTATAATGTTATTTTTAATTTAAAATGCTATTTAATTTTTTTATCTATTCTATTATTTATTTTCACAATAAACATTTCATTAATATAAATTTTGTTTTATGTCTTTTGCGCCCAGGCCCCGAAGTTAACTTAAACCGGCACTGTTTCAGATACAGAATTACGATTACTTATATGGAGCCTTTCAGATGGGGATGCAGAATCAGACATAAACGAGGGTTATTTTTTTTGTACTTAGTGATTATTAAGAAACTGCTCATATCTTGTAAATTTATAAATTTAGTAAAACCATATACAAGTATATGGGACCCACATAGTACGTCTCGTTTTCATTTTTTATTCAAAAAGTTCCCCAACATCGTACACTGTTCGGCGTCCATCTTACCTGCACCGCTGACAAACAATACTTAACTAAAAGGCCATTATTACTCAATGGCCATATCTAGCAAGTCGTCGTTGAATTTCGACCAGATTCAGTATCTGACATACAGTATCCTCATCTGAAAGGGCTTTTAAATAAAATACTTGTTATCACTTGTGAAATAAATTAACTGTTATAACATTTATTTTCAACGGACATTTAATAGTTATTTATGTATCAAGAGATATACAGGAATGATTATGCCCGCAGGCGACAGGTTACCTAAGGGCATAATCATCCTAGTACCTCCCGCGGTGCCTACAACGTTTTATAGTTCACTTCATACGAAATAAAAACTATAAAAGGTCATAGCTTTGACGTTTCTTAATTTGTGATTATATGACTGATGCTAGATATTTTCAAACATATCCATAACAGCTCAAGCATCATTATTTTCGGGTTCTCATGGCAGCGGACGTGAAAAAATATAGATTGTGCTAAAACTTGGTTTTTATGCCAATTTACGTTGGTTGTATTGTAGCGTGAAGCTCATTTGTTTGCTGTGATTGGTCACATTCATGTTACATTCTTTAATGACATTTAAAATGACAGCAAGTTAGTTAATTTCATATTGCAATGCAGCCATCATATTTGCACAACCGCCAACATAAATCAAATAAAATATCCATTTTCTGGACCTTAGGTATTATAACTAATTATGCGGAAGTGAAATATAAAAATTGTATTGCCTCTCTCTCTACGTATCACACTTGTCGGCAGCGTTTGACATTTTTTAAGCCTATTGTAAGTATGAAAAGAATTATAAATAGATTCATTATCCTCTAAACTGATTTTATTATCATTTTCATATGAAATTATGTAAAAAATACTAATTAGGCATTACAGAATTTATGAAATAAAAGCTTTGTTTTCACAATTTTTATTCGGAACCATCATTTTCTATTTCACAGCATGTAATAATTTTTTTAAAAAATTAATGCAGTCAGATTTTTGATATTTTAAAATCGGCATACTTTAAAAGAATGAAGCAAAAGCATCTATTTTGTTCAAAATGGCTGGAAAAGAAAAACTACTGCTGCAACTGCTACTTTAAAGATATGGTTAAAACAATTATTTTGCGCAATAGAAATGAATTTATGTTAGTACTCTTTTTAACTGAATAACTCGAAAAATTTTGGAAACACTCACGGCGGAACACCCTGTACATATGGATTTTGAACGAGTGGCCTATGAAATCTGTTGGCTACATATGCAACACGTAATCTTTCATTTCTATAAAATATCAGCATATATGTTACACGGGTGCATAGGTAGTTGCCTATCTTTCAATGTCTACATCGAAATGTAGACTACTCACAAAGCACGTTTATGCATGGCACTATTATTACTCTACATAAAGCTAAAATAATATTTATTTTCTATATTAAGCGAAAATTTTCACTTTCCTATCCTTTACAAAAAAAAAGTGTGACGTAATTTATAGGTAGGTACAAATGTAACATTACTAAAAGTCAATAATATGAAATAAATTATCAATAGCATATGTTTTATGATAGAAAAATTATGCAAGTTAATTAAAGTTATGTGTTTATTATAGAAATTAACATCTTATTTGAATATATTACGACTGTAGATGACATACATTTTTTTAAAGTTTATACGAATCTAACGACTAATAAAAGTAAGTAATAATCGTCAACTGATGGATATTTTAGACATTAGTAAATAATTTGGAACAATCCGTTAATGCTTGCGGCTACATAGCATATATTCATGTACCAGCATTTGAGCAGCCGTTCAATGAATTTGAATAGATTTGGTACAGACCACAAAAATTATCATCTACCTCAAGTAGGTATTAAGTAAATAATACTTTATTATCATGAAACAAACTGCTGACATATATGCTTTACAGAAACATGAGTAAGTAGATTGAATAATAAATTTAAGTATATATTTTCCTAAAAATCCTACAAATTTTAGGAGAGCATTTTACATTTAAAGGAAACAAAACATTTCTATTCATGCAAACTTATACAAAAAAGACAATATGTTTTTAAAAGAAAGATACCTTAAATCAGAATACAGAATGTTTGGTAAATAATTTGCTATATTTCAAGTGTAACCTCATTCAGTGCCGTTTTTTTAAGTTACGGGTTTTAAAATAATTTTTCTAGTTTTAATTTTGCTTTACTATTTTTGTACCTATGTTATAAAAAAATTGAATAAAACCTTATTTTTCACATATTGTACAGAACGGTCCGCTTTCCACTGGCATCTAGGAAATCGTAAACTATACAGGATGGCTCAGATTAGAAAAAAGTTAGTTGATAAACCAAGCGGTATTGTCTGAAGCTATTTATTTGTGGCATAATTTTAGTTTTTTTTAAGTTTTATTGGGTTTTTGCCACACTTCTGAAAAATAATAAAAATTAATTAAATAAGCCCTTGCGCCAAACGGAACAGTCAAGGGTTATTTTTGAAACTAAGTTTGCGTAACCAAAAAATCTCACACTGAAAAAAGCAGATAAGTAAAAAATAACAAAAATCACATCACTATCGCGCACTTCCGTAATATTGACGTTTCGAAAAACTCTCTGTTTTCGTTTTCAAAATAGTAGTAAAATATTAAACCGTTTGTCAAGTTTGACAGTTTAAAATTTGTTTATCTGCTACAGTTGTATCAAGAAGAAGTAAGTAAAAATAAAATAAAAATCATTTAACATCTCTATGAAAGCAGATAAACAAATTTTAAACTGTCAAACTTGACAAACGGTTTAATATTTTACTACTATTTTGAAAACGAAAACAGAGAGTTTTTCGAAACGTCAATATTACGGAAGTGCGCGATAGTGATGTGATTTTTGTTATTTTTTACTTATCTGCTTTTTTCAGTGTGAGATTTTTTGGTTAGGCAAACTTAGTTTCAAAAATAACCCTTGACTGTTCCGTTTGGCGCAAGGGCTTATTTAATTAATTTTTATTATTTTTCAGAAGTGTGGCAAAAACCCAATAAAACTTAAGAAAAACCAAGCGGATCCAATATATCTACCGCCGCTGCTGAAATACTGTAACAAAACTGAATATTATACAGAGCTGAAATTTGGTACAGAGGGATAAAAATATGCAAAAAAAACAGTTCTACGGCCTCTATTTTCCGTTATGCAACATTCAATTGTTATGTGGACCCCATATTTTTGACGAAAATTTATTTCTCGAATATTCTTATCCCTCTATACCAGGTTAAAATTCTAAATGATTCTAAATGACATTCTCTATCAAATATGACAAATCATAAATTTCAGTTTTTCCAAAATATTCCAGCAACGGAAACTTGGCAGCAGTTATCTGTTTAGTCTATCTTAATAGTCATCAAAGGGCACAAATTTTATTTGAGACACTCTGTATATTTTAGGGTTTCCGAGATGCCAATAGTGAGCCATGAAAAACGGACCATCCTGTATAGAGGTTGTTAGAAGCACTTTAAGCTGTCTTTTATTTATTGATAAATTGTTTGTTGGCAGACGGCTGACACTTTATTTAATGGGAGAAAGGTATACACAGGGTGTTGAAATTTAAAATAAATTTTATATTTATGGTGCAATTGGCAGTTATTGAATTTATCAAGCAAATGAAATAAATTCAATTTTTTATTTTACTGCCTATACACTTTGAACACTTGTCAAAAAAGCATATTTTTACTAATGTTTACTACTTTACAGTTCATTAAAATTCTTAATTCTAAATAAACTTTTGTTTTTGACATTTTTTAATTATTTTAACTATTTCAACTACTAGAAGTATGAAAGTTGTATTAATAGTATTAATATAACTTTCATAAAGTATATCGTTTTTGTATAAAAAAAGTTAGATAATATTAATTTGAAAAAGGTGAGCTACCTTAAAGTATAATATATGTATGAATAGCATTAGCATTATTAAGAAATAAACTAAATTAATATTTTGCATTTAACACAGGGTGTGGGCTCTTTAACAATCAACTTTTGAACTAAACTAAGTTCGGCTAAATCGCAATATTTTTAACTTAGAAATCCATCCATGAATTTTGGTGCTTTATCTCGGGACCACCCTGTAGATATATTGAAAATAGTAATGACTTTACCCAGATAGTAAAAAAAAAACAAAAAAAAATCGAAACAAATATACAATAGGAACAACAAATTGTTTTCTAATCGTATGATAATATTTTCTACATGGGCATAAATTAATTTACACCTAATTTTTAAAAATTTACATCATGATTAATAAATAAAGCATGATCCCAAAGAAATATTATTTTTACATTGCGTTTTGCTTGTTTCTGATGGAAATTATTAAGTAAGTACTATATAAAAACGTTGAACTTGAATGATTAAACTTTGTCACGGATATTCCTGTGATATCTAAAGTATTACAAACTATTTAAGCAGAAATGGTAAGTGGTAAGTAATAGTACATTGTTAAAGTAATAGGGAGTACTTAAGTTATTTGTACGTAAAAGTAGTGCTCTAGATTAGTTTCACACTTCATAACACTTGTAAAAGTAATGTATACAGTGTTGAATGGCAGCAGAGATTATTTTTGTCCTAAATTCCAATAGTTGATTAAATAGTTTTCGTAGAAAATTAATTGTTTTCTTTGGGGTCACAATTTTAATAAGAAACAATAAATATCAGTCTATTAAAAGTCAGTCTTAAATTTTAGGCAGAAATAACATTTAATAATACATGTGTTCAAAATCATGACTATAAATCATTTAACACAAAAATGGTAAAAAATAAGCAATGTTAAACTTTATACGAATTGTTTATGCAGAGCTGTTCAGTAAAGAATGAGCCATACTTTAAGAGTATCTTGGACAAAAATAATGTGATTTAAATCAACTTATCGTGGTACAAGTTTGCTCCTTAAGAACATTTTTCATTTCATTTTTTTTTGCGATAATTTTCTTATTAGTTGGGTAATTGTATTCAAATTTTGTAAAATAAGGTTTTTTATCAGATAATCACGAATCTCTAATTGATTTTTGAGTTGAATGTACAAGACCTTCTGAGCGTATCACTACATATATTAATCATTTCAGATTCTTTAGGGATACAAACTTATTGAAAAATGATTACAGTTATTACAGTTTCTATGTCTATTTTACGACTTCAGAAGGACCAAATACCTGTAATATACCTGCTAAAGTTTAAAAAAATAAGTCACATATTTTCAAATATCTCTAAGGATGGCATCACTTCACCTGAACTATGAAATTTTGGTAGGATGTGTCTCAAAGGTCTTTCATAAGTGGATTTAAATAAACTTAAGATGGCCCTGAAGTGGCATTTTTTAAATAAATATTTTTGTGATAAATTTAAAAGAACTTTGTAAATTTGTAAAAACTTGATATTTGGTTGAATATTTCAAATTGTTGCTCCAATAAACGAAAGCTCATGCAGATATAAAATTTAGCTAAAATAACTTATCTACAACAGAGCAGATTGATAAGACTCAATTACTCTCATTGAAATCATGAATACAAATAAATTAAGATATTCAATAAACAACAAGTTGTACAAGTACAAAGAATTATATAATCAAGAAAATTAAAGTGTACTCGTAGCATATCTACGTTATACCATCTAAGTTAGATTAGCATCTTTATTTCATCTTGAATACATTGCCAAAGTTATTACCTATTATAAGCTACTTATAAACCACATATTTAAGACCTCCGTAAACAATAAATCAATAGAATTAAGTCTGAAAAACTTAATGACTACACACTACAGGGGCGTCATGACTTCCAATATTTCGCCTACGATTTCGTATATGTTTTTATTTCTGTTAATTTTTGAGAAATAATGACAGGAATTAATACAATAATTATTCTAGTCTACACATTAATTTTGAATTTGTATTAGAAATGTTGAACCTTGATTACACACAGATTTTCATTTGCACCGCATTCATTATGGAAATTAGTTCTTCTCTCTTCTTGTGAAACACGTTTGCTGAATACCCAGGTGTCATAGCACTTATTACCCATAAAATAATGAATTCTTTGTGCTTTGTCTATTACCTATTAGTAGTACTAAGCGAAGCGTTATTTCTTCTAAAATATCTGGAAACATAAATAACTTTTCTTACAGTCTTATTGATAAGATCAGACATTGAATAATAATTTACGAGTTAGTGTCACCAGGCGAAAATTTGTTCTAGATATGGCTTTTGTTGTATCCTTGCAGGGGTACTCACACCCCATTGTTTTCTAAACTCTTTGTGGGTATCCTCCATTATAATTTCAACAAAAGCTGACAGTCGAAGCATACTGTAAGGACCAGGTCCAAATGCCTAATTCGGTTTGTACCACAATAGCATGCCTATCCATTGATATCGGATGTGTAAGGATCTGGAATAGATCCCACATCCTGACCTTCCTTCATTTTTGATCCATCTGTGAAGGATGAAGGATCTGTCAAGCGCAAACTTGGGAGACAAATACTGTCAGTGTCTGCTTGCAGAAGGGGGATCTTGCTGATGACCCTATTCACAGGCTACTCCTAACTTCTTCACAGCCATCTCTTTTAGGTAGATATCCAAAGGTGACAGACAGCATTACCTCCAATGCTATGGTTGGTGTTGTTTGGTGGTGGTGTGTTCGAGTTATGCTCAGGCAGGCAATTTTTATACATGACTGAGCATTTGTTTAGCTGTTGTCTGTTGAACTTTCGGTCATATGTGACATGAATAAGTAATACATTTTTTTTAGGATAAATATTATTTTTCTGTATTTAATTTAAATTTTATACCTGTAACCCTTTTCCTCTACTGGAATCGACATTTAAAAAATTCAGTTGCACACATCCAAGTCCTACGCATGTGGATTGATGTTTAACATAGTTTAAAAATCATAGACATTTAAAATTTGAAATAATGCGTTTAAAATTGTCTAGTGCCCAAATCAAGCACAAATTTTTACTCAGGTAAGTTTATCTATTTAAATCGACTTATTTTGGTTCAAAGAGCATGCGATAGAATTTTGTACAAACGTTTTCAAGGCACCCACTATATGTCAATTCAATGAATTTTTACTTATAATTAAAAAATCTATTAAAGATTTCTTCTTTTCACTAAGGCATGTTAAAAAACATCGAAAGTAAGTGTTTGAGAACCACAACGTCCGTTTAAAACAAAATAACTGTCTGGTAGCACCGCAACTGAGAAACTTAATGTATTTACTTAAGACAAATAATGCATTTAATATGTAATTAATTTAACTGCACATGAACAATAACATACAACTATGTGTGTCGCTAATGTACAATTAAAATAATAATATATAATTATCACCTTGGTGAAGATGTCATAAAGCTGAACGAAGAATCGTTACAGAAGTTAATCCTGTTAGGATGAGCCTATCTTAATTTTTAATTTGTTTTAAAATCTTACGACAAACTGTCTGGCTGTACGTATAATACGAGAAATTATTTTCATTATTTTTCTTTACATGATAATCCATATATAAGAGCGTGTGTCAGTTTTTAACAGAGCATAACACTCCTTTATGAAACTGATGTATTATTTGCAAAACTAGTATATAAATAGATAATATATATTTTTTATATTACGAAGAAGAGTTTTAGAAGAACATCAAATTATTATCAAATTTATCATATACTTAGTCTACTTCGCCTGTACTAATTTCATAGATAAAAATATATTCATACTATAAATGTAGTTTAAGTCTAGTCATTGTAAAAAAGTCGCTGTGTAAGTGTGTACTTCAGGATGTGTAAAATTTCCGTGTGTTAATAGTTTTTCACACTATGGCCCTTTTGTACCTTTACAACATTGTATATGCAACTTATAGCCGCAATTGTTATATTTTCAAGATAAAATCAAAGAAACAAACAATTTTGGACTCTTCTCTATTGTGTAGAGTTTACGTGGCAATGTCTTGCAATGTGGCCAATGCAAGGACTTTTTTCGATTCATATCTAATTATCACTGTAAAGTTATAGAATTTTATAATAAAAGGTTCCACAAACTTTATTACACTCATATCTAAAGAGCCTTGCACCGGGTGTCCAGCGTAATGCTTTCACTCGATTTGTGGCTTTAATATAATAGTTACAAAAAATGTCAAATACAAAAATTGTGTCATTTTTATAGATGATGCGACGTGCCTTAGAAAAAAAAAACAATAGAACATCGAATTAAAACAATTATTTACCGTTCAAGCCACCTAAACTCAGATTAAAATCTTTGGGTGTATTTCCTAATTGTATTGATATATCAGATATATTCGACATTTTCCTTTATATCTCACTAACCACTGAGACAAATATATAAGTATATCATATGGATGTAATCAGAATTGTGTGCTTTTTCAAAATTTAAAAAAATAAATAGTGTTGCATTTAAAAAAATTTAACTTCGGTAAATAATTGTTTTAATTGGATGTTCTATTGTTTTTTACGACACGTCGAATCATCTATAAAAATGACACAATATATTTATAACTATGACATTAAAGCCACAAATCGAGTGAGAACGTTACGCTGGACACCCGTACACTACGATTTAGTTATATTTCTGTAACAAACAAATTAATGTTAAATATAGCGAACACTCTTTTCTTTAACGAAAAATAATTTCCGAAAATGTGTAGTAATGAAAATATACCGAGGTGACAGCTTGCCACCATCGCCTTCGCCAAAATATCGAATTTCCTTGAATATATTTTATTACATATTTTCCAGAGATTAAAATAATTCTAAATGCTATGTCTTTCGCCGCTTTGAAGTCTTTTTAGGTATTTAATTTTAAGCTTTACATAGACACACATTT
The DNA here is from genome assembly GCA_037114965.1 of Monochamus alternatus. NCBI lineage: Eukaryota > Metazoa > Arthropoda > Insecta > Coleoptera > Cerambycidae > Monochamus > Monochamus alternatus. The sequence continues at coordinate 75,734,009 of CM073429.1, read as the reverse complement.
TTATATGTCGTAACAGCTTAAGTATGTATCTGCAAAAAGTCAATGAGTTTTGTGCGGGTAAATTTATTGACTAAAGGATTTCTATTCTTTTATAAATTATTTAGGCTTAAATGGGTACATCACGTGCTGAAAGTTATTAATATAAAGAGGTCTTTAGCTGAATCACATTGTGGTCATATGACCTCTATCCATATATTATAATAGTCGCCTAACTGCTTAGACTTTTCTTCAGACAGTTGGAGGTTTTGAAATCAAAAGTTAACATTTTTATAAAATTACTGAATTAATATTTTTATCAAATAGGAAGATATTAATAAGACCTAAAGAATTTTTTGTTGCGTTTTACTTAGGCACTCATTTTAATAAGGTAAATGCAATAAAGAAAATTGAATTTGTTTTAAGTAGGTAAGATTATTCTGTTAATATTAGAAACACAGTTTCTAGTTTATATTCCATTAACATTTATAATTAATATAAAATCTTAAACTTTATAGTTAGTTCACAACTTAAATGTTTTCCCTAACAGTAACAACAATTAAATCATAGCATTTAATCCATAACAATAGGTAAAAGAAAACTTGCAAATTTTTCTTGCAATAAAAGCCTAATGATTCATTTTCATTGTAACAAATTTAGTATCTATAAAATAAAATTGATTTTAATGATGACTGTAGTAAATTTAATTTTTAATTAGATTTTTTTGTTTCTTTGTTTAAGCGTAAGCAATATATTCCTTGAATTAAAATATTTAAAAAATAGTTTTTATATATTTTTAGGTATTAATAATATTGTGTGAAACTAACTACTCAGAGGACAAAAGCCCCAACCTGCGTTGAATTACACCCACAATATCTACCCATATATTCCTTATTATTAGCTTTTGTAACATTTTTTACTGTATTAGAAAGGTATTTTAAGCTAATATAAATCAAATATCCTACAATTCCTATCAATGAAGTCATATGTATGTTCTCTGATACCAAACATCTAGGTATGCTAATGAACAATTCCACAGACAAAGCTGTATTCAATAATTATCTAAAGAAATTAATCTAATTTACTAACCTGCTTTAATGAAACACTCTATAAATATTATTAATACCTAAAAATATATAAAAACTTTTACATAAAAGGTGAACATTATTCAAGTAGGTATTGTCATATTTAATTCATTGACAGGCTGTCACTTTTTGTCATTTAACTTCAAATAATTTTAATTAATTTTAATTTTTATAATAATTTTTATAGTTAGATATTTGATTCAATTTAAAGGAGGCCGCCTGAAGAAGCAATCCTAAAAATGCAGAAATAGGTCAGATCTCATCTATTGTGGTTGAATTGTCGTGTTCCCACTGCCAAAAAGTGAAGTTAGATATTTATAGAGTGTTTCATTAAAGCAGGTTAGTAAATTAGATTAATTTCTTTAGATAATTATTGAATAGAGCTTTGTCTGTGGAATTGACTTGAATACATATGACTTCATTGTTGTAGAATATTTGATTTATATTAGCTTAAAATACCTTTCTAATACAGTAAAAAATTTAAAAAATAGGTTGAGGATAACGAGACAATACTGACTAAATTTTAATACAAGGTGGACCAATAATAGAGCATGGGCGACATCTTTGGGACAAAATATGAAGATACAGCAAAATATTTCTTAGTAAAATATAACTGAGTAAAAAGATGTAGGGTGTCACAGCGAAAAATTTAGTTTTTTTTTTATAATAACGTGAGTACCGCTCAACCGATTGTCACTAAATTTTCTAGGGAAACAATGTTTAAGAAAAGGAATCATAAGTCAGGTGCAGGCATGTCTGATGATAAATTTCGCGCTTATTTTGTGTTGAACGAAACGTTTTACGAAACGTTCTGATTTGATCAACTAGAAAATCTTATCAGAGCATCATTTCTACGTAAAAAAATACTTGACAGAACTTGATAATTCCTACAGTCTCGAGACAACTGTCTCAAAAAAATTTAAATTTATATTCAGAAAATCGATAATCTTATATAAATATTCAAATATACATAACTTTGGAAAAAAACTCAAATTTGCCAATTTAAAATCATTTTCTAATTCTTTCGACAAGATATTTCCTCACATCGAAAAATAGGTAAGTACATTTTGTTATTCCCTAATAAATATTAAGAAATCAAGTAGTGGTTGTTATTATTTATTACTCTTTTAATCTATATTTGACAAACCATGTTATGCTATTTTTTGTTGGGGGTGTTAAAATAAGATTTTCTGAAAATAAATTTCAGTAGCATTTTTGGAGTAGCACGTAAGCTGAAACTTTTAGGGCAGTTTTCTCGAAGAAGGTAGGAATTTTCAAAAGCTTCCAAGTGTATCTTTTTTACGTATAAACGACGCTCTAATAAGATTATGTAGTAAAGTAAATGAACAAAAAATAAACGATAAATTAATCATCAGACGTTACTAATTTTTTATTTTCTTTTTGTTTTTCTCTCTTCTTATTTATATCTTTCTGTGTGCATTTTTATAAGTGTCTGTATGAAAATGTATGTATATTGGGTGGTGTAAACTTGATAGAAATTAATAAATCTGTCCTAATTTAATATTATTATTCTTTTACTTGCATCCAAATAAATTTGGTGGCAATCGGTACTCGAATTATTACAAAAATAGACAAAACAAAAAAATAATTGCAACTTTGACACCCTGTATCTTTTTCCACAGCAACATTTACAAAGACATATTTAACTATATCTCCATAATTTGCCCCAAACATATCGTAGCTGCTTTATGGCTCATTATTCATGGTCCACCCTGTACAGTAAAACTCAAGATCAATATTTTGTAATTTCCAATGTATTTCTTTTTTTAACGATGTAATTTAAAACTTGAGATAATCTGAATTTTTGTAAATAGACATTATTCATGTCTGTTTAGGTATATTACAAGTTACATCGTAAAGTTATTATTAATGTGTATATTTATATTCTCATATATGGTCCATTTTATTGACGCAACTTTCACGGAATGATTTCTCGAGAAGATCTCACAATATTCTATTTTTCAAACTAAGAACTTTCTATTTACACGCAGTGTTTTGTTTAAAACTGCACGTATTTATTTAATATATTTTTATTGATTGATAAAAAAAATAACATACGTCAAGTGTGAAAACTATTATTAAAAAGTTTGTAAAGAAGACAAACCTATATAATATGTCAATGTAAATCAACTGTAGTGGTATAAATATTGTATTGAGTTATCAAAATTCTTTCAGCTGTACCAGAAAATATTTTCAAAGTGATGGATGATCAGTTAAATTTGACATTTTGCCCTCTTTTTCATGTTTAGCTATATATTTTTGTTTTATTTAACTTAATTTTATTTTCTTTAATTTTTCTTTAAGTATATCTTATAAAATCAAATATTATTGCGAATTTAGTAAATATTTGACTTTTATTATTATTTATTTATTATAAAAATTGGAAGGAAAAATATCAAACACTGTTGTTAATCTGTTGGTATACATAGTTAATGTATTTAAAATTAAATTTAGTTTTACGATATACAGAGTGTAACAAAAAAGCACGCCCCCCTTGCAGACGTAGAAACGGGGGGGGGGGGGAGGAATTATTTTATGCCCACACTTTTTTCTGATGTACGCCTATGGACGATTTTTATAACGTCATAATTAAAATAAGTTGGAATACTCTACAGCATGTTAAAACATTATAAATTGTGCCTTTCTGTAATTTGAAATTGAACAATGTTATTAAATGCAACTCATTTTCGAAATCGAATTTATCTCAAAAATAAAGAATTTTACGAAAAACTATCAAGAGTAATAAAGTCCTATATGACGATATAAATAATCCATAGGCGTACGCCAGGAAATAGTGGGGGATAAAATAACTCGTTCCCTCTCGTTTCTACGTTTGTTTTTTAGGCAACGTTTAAAATAATACCCTTGAGGATGTGGTTACTAACAAAAAGTATCTCTATAAAATTTCAAAGTGATACGAGAATATCTGAAGAAATTATAAAAAAAACAATTTTAAAAGTTCAACTTTGACACCTTGTATCTTTTAATGGAGGTATTTTTGTATATAGGTAAGTAAGGTTAAATCGTTATATTTTGCCGCCAAATTTACGCAGCTAACGGGCTGCTTTTCTGTTACGCCCTGTACATAGTTTAGTTTAATAATTTGGCTCAATAATTCAGTAATTTGAGAAAATGGAATAATGTTGCTAATGTTAACATTAATAAATAAGAAAACTAACATAACTGATAACTTTTCTATAACAAAATTAACCAACCTAACTCAAATTAAATTTTCATAATTTTAAAAACTGCTCATATCCTATTAATTTTGTTAATTACCACCTGTGTGTTGAAGCACGAGCTATTTAACAAAGTAATTTAATATGATAATTAGTTAATTATTATTGGATGTATGCTAATTTATTTCTATGCAAAAATGCACCAATACACAACAATGCGTTAGGGGGCGGCAAAATTTGTGGAAAAATATCAATAATCGTTTATAAAACGGAAAAGCTGATGCTGTTTCAATCTTATTTAATCAATCGATTACAATATGTGTGTTATAAAGGCTTTAATTCGGTAACTTTTCCTGTTTTATCAGGTGTTCCCCACTATTTATATTTATTAATACTGTTGTTGATTGCTTGGATGTGCCCCATTTGTTGTATGCCGATGACATGAAAATATATTTAAGAATTGAGAGTATTCAGGATTGTATTGATTTGCAGAGAAATATTGACAGACATTTATGGTGTTTAGAACACAGATTGCCTTTGAATGTTAGCAAGTGTAGTGCATTAAGCTACCTTGAAAAAGAATATTTTAAATTTCTCTTATAATATTAACAACGTCCCACTTGCCAGACCCCAATATGTTAAAGATTTGGGTGTATATTTTGACCAGAAATTAAGTTTTTCACATCATATTACTAAAATGGTTTCAGCTGCATGTAGGAACCTTGGATTTGTTGTTCGAAACTCCAGAGATTTTGTCAAACTTGACACTGTGAAATTATTGTACAATTCAATTGTAAGATCCAAATTGGAATACCACTCAATCGTGTGGTCACCTAATCATGTGAAATATATTGAATGTTTGGACAGAACAAAGAACAAAGAACAAAATATATCCTCCAATTAGGTACCCAAGCAATTTATTACTGCGTGATCATCACTACAATTCATTGGCTATCCGTCGTCATATGCAATCTGTTATTTTCTTGCATAACGTTATTAACTTTAGATGTGACACCAGAAATTCTACACAAAATTAATCTAAATGTACCCACAAATAATACACGGCGCAGTGAAACATTCTTTATGAAAACTGCTAGAACCAGTATATTGTATTATTCACCATTGTATGCAATGTTACGTTGTTATGAAACTGTGCAGGACAGCGTTGACATATTTAATTCTAGTTTAAGCACATAAAAAATGTATTTTTATCTTGATTATTGTTTAGTTTGTTCCTCTTCTGTTTTGTAAATTTTTTTAAGTCTTAGATATCTGAATTGTTTGTTTGTATATACATGTATTATTGTTTTTGTTATTTTTATACTGATTAACTTTTATGTTTATTTGTTTGCTATTTTGCTATGAGTATTTTTTTTTTGTTGTTTTTCCTTTTCTTTTTATTATAAACTATTTCCCGTCCTGTAATTGGGATTCATTTCCAAGTTAATCCCGTTGGATAGTGGAACGATAAATAAATAAATAAATACGGAAATATATCGGCAAAACATTTTTCTTGATGGAATTAATGTTAATTATGGACTTGTAAATGTCTTAAACTTTTTTGTGTATCGAATTGCCATAATTATTTCTCTGGTAAAAATTAAAACTTACAGTAAATCCTGCCATCCAAAATTTTGATAAGTTATATTGTTTAGTCGTTATGTTCTTGGAAATAGGCCTTAACATTTATTATAACATGAGGAAGAGCATACCATTGTGCATATATTACATCACCCTTCTAATAAGTAAGGATATATTTTCTAGTTCAGCGGGAAAAATTATTATATCAAAATGTTCAGATATCCGTTTAAAGTGGTTAGTATAATGCTGGGATTTGATTGGTCCAGTAACCAACGGACAAATGTTTTTGTATTTCTTACAAACCTTGTTCCTTATTACTTGAATAATTAACTCAACATCAAATTAGGTAATATATCTTTGAATGGTTTGATCTCTTACTACTTTACCTCTTATTTGTTGAGATATTCTGAATAATATTTTATAATATTCTTGTTAATTAAATGAACTAAACTAATTCCGCAATTACAGATAGTAAAGGAGACATTAATTGCTAAGCAGTAAACATTTATGTGCTTCTACATATACATACCACATTCCCACGTTGCACTGTTTTCAAGATGACGTCTTTCTACCTCCGTATCATAGGCATCCGTGTTATATTCATCAAAACCAATTAATAGAAAACGCACAGCACAATAATTATAACATTTCTTCACTACTCTGAGAGGTCGTACCTTCCTATTCTTGACACACTCTTTACAAGGCCGATTGTTGACCTATCTTGCTAAATCGTGATGTTAATAATTGTAACGAAACACACTGGTGGCAATCACCATTCCTCTTCGATCAAGATCAAGACCATTCAACAGCTGAGCTGACGTAAGGCTACGCTGCGAAACTAGTTTGAAGACGGAATAAATTCCCGCTAAGCTTTACAAAAAACAACGAGTTAAGTCACTGTGTAGCCTCTTTGATTCGGGTACATGCGGAGAATGTCTTCAAGAGCGTGCTGTTGGCCGAGTTTGCTAGTTCTGAGCTGGGGAGCATCCTCGTCGGTGGGGATCGGCTCCAGTTTGTATACTCCCTCGACTAGGACTTTTGGGCAAAAGAAGTGCAAAATGTATGATTTAATGTCATAATAAGTCTATATTATTCAATAAAACTGGTTCTGTTTTGGTACAACAATCCTTTTTATTGAGAACTTGAGATTCAATTCTCTTTTTGTCAGTAGGTTTAAAGAGAAAAAAATATGGCAAGAAAAATGGATTTACTAAAAGAGTCTGACCCAGTTAGAATCACTGCAATTTTCTTTATTTTAAATTTAAAACCACTGCAAATTTCAACTCAACATGTTACAACAAATTTTAAATAAATCAAAAATTAATAGGTAAATTTAATGTCAGTGCTTATAGTAGGTATAGATACATATCTTTTCCATCCAATAATTGATACTAGTGAATTATATTCATTAAGTACGAAAAGTAAACCTTAATTTTATTTCAAGCATCGCACATATACAAAATAATACAAACAAATGTGTACAAGACGCAGATATAGTAACAAAAAAAAGAGAAAAAACAAACAAACGCAAACAAATAATAAACAGAAACAAGTATACCTAAATTACAATATAGAGGGTGTCTTAGCAACAGTCAAAATAAATATACTTATATCTAACACTTCACCGTTTTCTAGATACAGGGTGTCAAACATTTCGAAATTTGTATTATATTTTTTATTTACTTGAAAACTTTTTGTGATAAAACAGCAATAATTCTAGATTGTAATGAGATATCTTTAGTCTAATTATTCAGTATGTTTAAATATTCCCATTATCATCAGTGGTGTAGAAATCCTGTGGCATTCTTCTTATATTTAAAATAAAAATGGTACGCCAGTGTTTTAATTATGAATAATTATGAAAAAAACAAAAACATATAATACTTTAAATTTTGAATAAATAATTATTCTTTAAAATGAATCGTATTTAGGTAATTGTTCTTTAAAAAAATGTCTGCATTTCGTAGTTTGTGCGTGGTAAAACCTACTATGCTTCAATAATACAGGGTGTTCCGAAATTAATGCACCATACTAGTAGATTCTTGACAACAAAATAATGCAATATAACTAAACTTACTTTACTCAAAAGTTGATGATTAAAAAGATACAGAGTGTCAAAGTAAAAATTTTATTTTCGATATTTATAAATATACATATTTTTTTAATTTTAATATTTAGATACATTTTAGAGATCGGGGATTTTTGGGGGCGAGAAATTCTATACATCGACTATTAAAACAGTCGATTCTTATACCTTCTTTATGTGAAAAAGGTATACCTTGTTGAAGTTGTTAGGAGTTTTCAAAATAATGCTATTTGAAATATTCAATACGAGAAAAAAAATTTTGGTTTCAGGTAAAACGTTTTTTCCGCTGAAAATACAGCAGAATGTTACTTGAAAAAGTTATTCAAAATGGTTAATTATAGCGAGTGGATTTTCAAGATTGCTTCAGCTTTTGATACAAATATGCACAAATTTTGAAATACAGAGATATTTTAAATGAACAAATTACTTGAATACAATGCATTTTAAAGAAAATTGCAAAGAATAATTACTTGTTCAAAATAATCAAAACTTAAAGTAACTTACGTTTTTTTATATAAAATTAATATTGTAGCATACTATTTTTATTGTAAATGAAAGAACAGTGGCACATGATTTCTACACCCCTGGTTATAATGGAAATATTTAAATATACTTAATAATTAGACCTAAGGTAATAAGAATAAAATTTAAACCTTGAACATCCTGTTCCATTTCTTAGAGCAGTGACATTAGTATAAGACAAGATGAGCTCAAAATAATGTTTTGGTGTCTATTATCTACAGCTTAGTGTTGACACATTTGATCTGACGTACCCTATATATTTTATTTACTTTATTGGAAAAAATTAAACTTATTCAAATTAATTTCCATACAAATATTTTCAATGGCCACCGCGATGACCAGATCTAAATTCTATAGGTTTGCAAGTGGATGGAGACAATTTTGAACAGTTTATGTAAAAATTATATAAACTTTATTAATTTTTGTCTCGTTTTACAAGTTGTTAAACACCCCGTATAAAAGACTGTGTAAATATATTCAAAACAGAAACTTTAGATTTAGATATGGATTATTTTTTCCACAAAATTAAACTATTTATTTCTATATTAAACCTGTATACCAAGTTATATTTATTAAGGCACACAATATACAAACATTATGTGTTTTTCATTCAAAAACAATTTTTCATATTTTTCTATCCAATTTGCTGTAATTATGACAACATACATTTATTTATTTTACCTATTTCACTTTTTAGTGTATATGCTATACTTGACCTTAAGAATACTCTGATAAAATTACTTTCCTCAGTTGAGCTAGAAATATTTTAAAGACATAAGAATAAAGTAGTTTAACTGAAAAGTGAGAAATAAAAGAAATAAGCATTGTCTAATTTCTCACAATGATTTCATTAAAAAAAATCGAAAATAGATATCTTTAGAATTCTTGACATTTAGAATTTCTTTTGAAAAAGTGATATGCATCTCGAAATGTCAAGATGTTGAATACCATCTTGAAAATTGTTCAACAGGTCTTAGTAAAAATTAATAAGTAATAGGTAGTAAAATTAATTGGTATTTTTGACATGTTCTATTACATATCAAACCACTTAAAGTAGGTAAATATATTTTTCTCGAGAAAACAATGTTTTTTTCTTCTGATAACCTATTTTCTATGCTAATTTTTACACTTTTTCCAGCGGTATTCCCATTCTCAATCATTTATGACGGCTACATATATTCCTTCGGCAATTTCGTTTATTTTAAATGCTTAACATGTTCAAGAATTCTAGTTGAAAACCAGTTCGCGCTTGGTCAGTGCATTTGCATTTAGGCGTGTTTGTCGAATAAAACTTTAATTAGTTTTATTCCACATAAAGTGTACGTTTGACACACATGACACTTTTTAACGGCAGTGAAACTTAAACAAGACCTGTAGTTCTAACAATATATTTTCAAATCTTGCTTACTTTTGAAACCTGTAGGTAATCAGAAGTTTTCTCTTTGAATTTGAACGACTTGTAAAGAATCGGTACTAGTATCTATAAAATTTTGATCCTGTACGTATGGGATTCAATTATTAGAAAATCAAAATATTAATATTTAAGCCCCTGTTCTTAAAATGAAAATGATTTTAAACTTTTAATAATTGAACTATCAAAGGCTTAACAGAGAATAGGAATGTTATCTCATGCTATATTTCAAGAATACCGAAATAACATAAACAAATAGAAACAGAATCCGGTCTAAATAACAATGTTTTAGGAAAGAAAATATATTGAATTTATACAGGGTATTTCGAAAATAATCGAGGAAAATGAAACAGTGAATTATTTAGTCTATTTTAGAGGAGGTGTTTCATGTAAAAAACAGATGAAAGGATGTTACAAAACTTTTAAAGTAAGTGTTGTAATGAAGTTTCCATATTTTTTATGTGTCAGAACATCAGCTAAACTTGTCATATGAATGATAAAAAGGTAATAACTGCTGAACTAAAGTGACAGGAACCTACTACAGAGTATCGTATCTTAAGTATCGTTGGAAGAATCATAGAGTTGAGATGCTGGCTTTTACTTCAATTTAATTTTTTTGTACCATGACTAGGAGATAATTTGTAATTTGTGTAGACAAAAAAGTTTTGTTTTGAATAGAGCTATTTAAAGAGTTTTTTAAAATTTTTAACTATGAAAAAATTCTGAAAATAAACGTAGAAGGGGTGTATTATTTCATCCCATTCCTGTGAGGTGATCACGATGCAAAAATTGAAGTGTTTAATTTTAGCCGGTAGTCCATGGGAACTTGACTCTAATATCCACTTTTAAAGAGCCGCAACCTTTAAAATCGGCTTAGAAATCAATTGTTTTATTTTCCTCAGCTTTTGCAAAACACCCTGCATAATTTGAAAATTTAATAGTAGATGTAAATATTCTAAATTTAATTTAGTATTAGAAAGGGTCATAAGAGATAGTCAGTTGAACAGAGAAGGACACATATTGTTTAAAAGTCACCAAATAGTAAGTTATGCAGATGACGTGGCCATTATTGCTAGAGATAGTCGGAATTAGAAGAGGTAACGAGACAACTTGTGGAGGAAGCACGCAAAGTGGGATTGCAGATAAATCAAGAGAAAAGTAAGCTTATGAGAATAGGAGAACAAAAAAAGGATACCAATTTTAAATTGAGAACAGAGCATGGAGAGATGAAGTTTGAAGAAGTTCAAGAATATGTGTATTTGGGGGCGCTAATAACAGCTAACTGTGATGAGGAACAAGAAATTAATAGGAGAATAATAAAAGCAAACACAAGTTCACAGAAGTTCGGCAGCACTCAACCACTTATTGAAATCAAAACATTTGTCCAGAGGAGTAAAATTTAGAATGTGTAATTTTGAGACCGACAGCGTTGTATGGTAGTGAAACCTGGGTTCTCAATAAGAAGTCAAGAGGAAACCTTTTAAGGTGGGAAAGGAAGATCTTAAGAACAATTCTAGGGGGTAAGAAGGCGGAGGAAGGCAATGTAAGGACAAATAATGAGGAAATATATGCAATGTACCAGGCACCAACAATAGACGAATTTGTAAAAGCCAGAAGAGTGCAGCGGCTAGGGCATCTAGAACGTATGGAAGATGAAAGGCAGTTCAGAAAATAGTAGGGAGTAAACCTAACTACAAGAAAAAAAGAGGTAGACCGAGGAAGCGATGGAGAGGCAGCGGCAATAGATCTAAGGGAGAAAAATGTAACGGATTGGAAAAGAAAGGCAAAGGACATAATGGAGTGGAGGAGAATAACACAGCTCTGGGCCTAAAAGGCCTGTAAACAACTTTATAAATATTCTTATATCAAATTTTATACTTAGTACTATACCTATAATAAATTTTTTTAGCTAGAAATACGATGACTTTAAATAACAATAACAATAAAAGTAGGTACCTACAAATATGTCTTTCAATTGTTCTGAAGCAGATGATCTAATTTTGTTAATTTGCATCTAGGAGTTTGTTATGCTAATGATCAAAAACAATGATTTCTTGATTTTAAACGTCGTATTTTTGAAATAGTGTTTTCTAAAAAAAAAATGATTTTGTAAAATTAATATCGAAATCGTTACTTCATGACAACATATCTAAACGAAATCTTGATCTCGTATCACCTAACTATTTTTAGGTGATCTACTACTGATCAACAGTAGTGCAGTAGATAGCAGTTTTTAAGATATTTGAATAACTTTACAGTCTGATATATTCACAGCACAAAACAAACATCTTCTATTTTCCATTTTTGTTGTGCTTATAAATAAATAATAATTTACTAAAAACTAAAATGTCCTTCAATCTAGGAGTAGTCGTTAATACTTCATAAACATTTTTTTTAACAGATCTGCTCTGCGCTGATTTGAGTCAGGTCAGGTTTAGGTTTTAGACTTTGATTATTTGTTAATATACATTATGATCAGAGTACAGAACTGCTACATATTCTGTGGTCAAAGGACAATTTCTTTTATCACAACGTTTTTTCTAAACGTGATGATAGCGGAAGATATATAATCAAGGAGCGCGGAATATAAAAAATGTGTGTAAGAAGTAATTTTTTACCAATTAAAATTTTTGTGTTAGCAGCATTTTAGTATGTTTACAAGTCATATATAATATGTAGTCTGTGGCTGACATTTGTGCTTCTGCCAGAGGATAATAAGCTTCGCACAAGAAGTCACAAGCGAGATTTTAAATCTGATGAAATTTATTTAACATTTCTTACAGAAGTTTTTTTGTTAGTGGGTTTCCTCTAAAGTTTACTCACTGCAAAAATAGATCTAAAATTTTACCTTTTTCAAATAAATTCAAAGATATACCTTTTAAATTAATTTAATGATGTAAATTTTGAATAATGATTTAATTCAATCATCATCATCTACTAATTTCTATCTTTTTTTAAAACTTAGTCTCATATAACTTCTATTTCTTGATTAAGAACTTGAATACAACTTTTTCCAACTCTGTTTTTTCTCATAATATAAATTAGCAATACTCTCAAACTTTCCTAAATTCAAAAACGTACATGATGTTTAAAAATCGAAAGTTAGTTACTTTTCAGCACAAATTTATATTGTTTCTATCTAAGACAAAAGGTGATGTTATTTATTGTGCGCAGCTTTCACACTTCTGTAACAGAAACTCAATTAGACAATAAGCTGAGTCACTTGCTAAGCACAAAAATTAGGTAACGGAATCATTGAAATGATCTAAAAATCAGTTTGATTCAGTTTATGTATCTACCGCCTTAGAAAAGTGATCACTGACCACTTTTTATTATATTCAGTGAAGTCTAACACAAATAATGGTCTCGCTTCCTCCAACCTGTTCACTTCTCGAGGCTATAACCGTATTATTATAGTAACCTAATTTTCTCACAGAATTGTCCTCTGTTGCTAGACTTTCATTTCAAATATGTTTTTGTATTCAAGAGGCTTGTGTTTACGTATGAGCAGGTAAAATTCGTGCGTCTGCTGGACTTGACAGGTTATAAATTATGTTATGAAATTATTAAAATCAATTAATTAGGATTGGTTGTAAAAGCCTGTCGTTTTATGTGCAAAGAATTACACTTTTACTATTTATCCAGTTTTGGTTAAAATCAATTACTTTACAAAATGGGTAACGAGAATATTTGGAAGGATTTCGACATAGATTACAATCTGATAATCAACAATTTAACAAATCTGTTTAGGAATGTAGAGAAAAAATGACGAAAAATTTGGTGACATTGGGAATTATCTACAAACTAATTTAGAACGACTAATGGGAGAAGAATCAGTATGATTTCCATTTTAAAAACGTTGCACGTTGGAAAATCCTATCCGTACTATTTTACACCAGTGCAAATTTTATCGCTTGTCAATCTACCTTCAACATATCCAATTTGCAAAGGAATTTTGGCCTCTACTACATTAAAATTTTGTACAATGAACATGCAAGTTGATTGTTGAAAAGCTATTTTCTCGAAAATGGCCAATTTTTGAGACTAATAGTAAGTATACCTTTTTTCCTCAAAAACTTTGTAGGTTTAAAATTTTTTAATAAAAAACGTATCACATTTACGTCACAAATATGGCGGATGCGGCTCCCTCTAGGAAATACGTCGAAATAAACAACATTATTATTTCTCATATCCTAAAACATCTAGGTATTCCTATATTGTTGATATATTCAAAGGCAGTGTAATTATTACAAAAAATCACTTTAAATTCCAACTTTGACAGCTTGTATCCGTTTTATTAAACATTTTATTGAGACAAATTGGCTTAAATAGTAATATTTTGAAGTGAAAAACTATAGTATATCTCCATGAGCCATTACTTACAAATAATGCCATACACAATTTTTTCAGTATGCATCAGTTGGTGAGTAAAATTTAAGAAATTTATGATAAAACAGGTGAAAATATATATTTTTTCTTATTCTAAATGATATGCACTGTTTTACTCAATGGTGAAAACTTGTATAATTGACATAGTGAAGAGATTTTTTTTTAACTTGTTTAGATATTTTTTAAATTGCATCTAAAGACAGTTGAATTTTTTAGTTTTGAAAATTGCGGACACAAACGATGCAGTTAATTGTGGAGAATAAGAACTGAATAATAATGTTAGATTTCGAAAAAAATTCATATCAGCCTCTACCATTAACAAACAGGGATAAGGCGAGATAAGTATTTTAATGACCTTATTTGATTGATTTCGCCGTAACAGTTGCAGAATATTTCACCGTTGCTGCCGAGCATTTAAATTACCTACCTTAAAAATGTTAAGTAGTATCATTTCTCTACTTTCTGCGGTGCTATTTAGGTACAAAAAAACAATGGTCTTGAATCCATATTTAAACATGACTCGTCAGAAAGTATATCTTTACTGACAAGATAATAAAAATATCGATAAATCTCGTTTACATCCAAACGTTTCTAATATATAGTAAATTGGTCAAAATTTTAGAGATATACATTTCTTCGAAGCAAAATATAGCGATTTAGCTTAGTTCAATTCAAAACTTGAATGTTGGAAACTTACAGAACGTTAAAGTTCTGTTTTTTGCTGCACAATTGGTACTGCTGAGTTTTTTTGAGACCACACAAATTATTTCAGGCTTAATTTTGTTATATCTTCTAGAAGGTCTTTGAGGTCAAACCTCATGTCAATCCTTTACGAGAAAATCGCTTCAAATATCAGATGGGATGTAGTAATCGTTAAAGTAAGGTATGAAAAAAGGGCTGTAGATGATAGTTTTAACAAGATAATAATCGAACATATTCCTACATTATTATCTTTTTATAAAATTTGTTCTGATTGAAAAAACCCTGATTGCTATTTTGGATTAAATTTGAGGTTTTGGCAAATCTTTAAACAATCTCTTGTATGAATAGTATTAAGCAGATAAACTAGATCTCTCATATAGTCTCACAAGTGAAAGTCGTTTGCATGGATGTTCTCATCCTATTCATTTATGAGGAAATGTGTTCTCTTAAGAAATTTCTCACTTCCGTACTAAAATGGGCAGGAGCACCGTGTTGAAAAAAAAAACACATGTATTGACGGATATTCTAGGAAACACCTTTTAAAAGTCCAAAGAAAATTTCTGTCTTGCTAGCAATTTATAAATACCGATAAGGTCGTAATTTATGATCCCACACCAAATATTTATCTTATATTTATGGTAGAAATACCTTTGCCAAATAGCAAAATCTCTGAATAAAATATTGGCGACAAATAATGGATTTATTTGCATGTTCATCATCATCTCACAAAAATTCCTCCTAGATAAATAGTCATCTGGTAAAAGATTTTACACTGGGATATAGTGGGAATGTGCGTAAACATTATCCCTGTTGCAGATGAGGAGTCACGAGTTACTCCAATAATTCTGGATGACCACAAACGCTAAGGGTGGAATCATTTTCAACCAATTTGAATTGCCTTTCCTTGCTCAATATTATGATCGTACTGAATTTTAATCAACTACATATTCTTGATTAAAACTATTTGACATTTAATTAATGATAGATTCATTTTTATTTTAAATAACTAGTGAATCCATCTCTATGGAATTATTCCTTAGCATACCTAGATACCTCGTATCAAAGAACATACATATGATTTTTTACTGTATTGTAAGATATTCAATCTAATATAAGTCAATCTTCAGAAAGGGTAACTGATCAGAATCCGACAGAAGAACGAATTATGGGGGCATGTATTTCATATCATTTGAAGTTATAAGAAAGAGTGGCACAAAAAAGGCAATTCATGAGAGGAACATCATTTGCCGCCGGTTTTCAGCAATAGGGGTGGTTTTACCCCCACGCGGGGGCTGTTTTTCACCTTGAGCATTTTTGGAAGAACATCCCTGATCTCTTCCTTGCCATTCACGTTCCCGCCAATTTTTACCAAGAATTGATCCACCATTTTCCACCCCTTAATTAAGGGTAAGTCGGGCAAATATTGGAAAAATCGAATTATGCTCACCTAGATTTTTCATGACGATCAATTTAAGCCCACGGAGACCTCTGTACAACCTTCCCCGTTCTTGCTACACACTACGCAAAAAACGGGGGGATTTTGCGGTCACTCTTTTCTATCCATAAGTTTTCCTTGTATTGTACGAGATATCTTTTCTAAAACTCGAGATAAATATCTAAATATTTATTGACAACGCAATATTATATCTACAATATACATTTTTAGATAAATATAAAAGCCCCTGGTATTCTTTGAAGTTAAAAATAATACTCTTGGGGTCCATGAATTAGGCCTTCTTTATATAAATGTATTATTGAATCAGCTATAACTTTTGCTGTTTTCTTCAAATATCCGCCACTTGTTAACATCACTATTGGAATGCTCCTTGAGATTGCTTCGCGAAATACAAATTCATCCCTTTTTATAATACCCTAAAATGAAAAAGGTTCGTTAGCAACATAACAGAAACACTATAAGTATAAAAAATTGCAAATGTTATTATACAGGATGGCCGGAAACTCAGTGCAGAAAATTTGTGTCAAGTTCGTATAAAATTTTCTCGAAAAGTCAATATTAACAAAGCTACGTAACCTTGGAGCTATTTTTTTAATTCGTTTTTTGGCTATAACTTTTTTAATACTGGACCGATTTTTTGCGCAAAGATGGTGCCAAAAGTTCTCACCTGTGAACAGAAAGACTTGCGAAAATCGATCTGCGAGGATTTGTTGTCCCGCATTCGGAGCGACGGAAGAGACTGGATGAGTCGGGTAGTCACTGGAGATACCTGGATATTTGAATATGACCCCGAGACTCGTCAACAAAGTCAGCAATGGGTGAAAAAGGGTGGAGAGCGGTCAACGAAAGCGAAAATATCCAAGTCACGACTGAAGCAATGTTTATTATTTTTTTCGATATCCACGGCATCATTCATCGTGAATATATATTCCTGCCGGTAAGACAGTGACTGGACAGTTCTATGTTGGCGTCCTGGAACGGCTGTGGGCCTGCGTTTTCCGTGTGGGACCTGAACTCGCCGAGAATGGCTGAATCTTGCACCACGACTACGCGCCAGCCCATTCCTCATTTATTGTGCAAGAGTTTTTTTTATTCTCCAAGATGAAGTCACACCTCAAGGGAACTCATCATGGCGGCGTACGGGAGGTCAAAGAAGGTGTAACCGTGCTGTGGAACGGGTTAACTGCGGAGCATTACCAAAGGTGCTTCCAATCGTGGAAGCAACGTTGGAATCGTTGTGTAGAGTTAGAGGGAGACTATTGTGAAGGTCGACAATACAATTTTGGCGAAATTTAATTTGCTTGTTTTTTCATTAACAAATTCCCGGAACTTAATTGCCACACCTCGTATGTCTCTGAAAACGTAAGGAAGATAAACTGAACTAAGCCGAAAAAGCTGTAAAGAAATATTGCTACGGCAATAAATCTTGCTAATATAAGAAGGGGAATTATTTAATTGAAGATTAACTGACAAAATAAATATTGCGTTTCTATGGTAGATATATACTAACTTAGAGGATATCCAGCATATAAAATTATTTTTAAAATCAAAATTTATTGAATCTAGGTCCAGTTCTGCGTGGAGTTTCCGGACACACTGTATAAGAAAACGTCTTTTCACTTTTTCATATTTTAATGCTGGCATCTGTCTTGGATAAGACAAGACAAAACAAGACAAGATTTAAAAAAAAACTCTTGCGAGACAGCAAAAAAAAATATTTCTACGGCAAGAAATCCTGCAAATATAAGAAAGGCAAATATTTCAGCATTAGCTGTGGTACGTATACACTTTATTTAAAGGACATTAAGTATATAAAATTATTTTTTTTAAATCAAAATTTATTGAATCTAGGTCCAGTTCTGCTGAACTAGAACTAATTATTAATTCACTGCCACTTAACAGAAAGAGCTCCGATTCTGTTTAGCATATTTCATCCATTATTTATTATGTAAAACTGGCTGTTTCTATATTTTGTAACATCTGCCAATCGATCACTGTGAGCTCTAAGCAGGACCGTAGTAGACCGAGAGCAACCACCATTGTTATCAAATTCGTAATAAAGTTCCATGTTTCTCATTTATATGCAAGAGTCTTGCAAGAATCATGCAATAGTCTTGCAAAAATGCGAGACTGTCCCAAGACAATACAAGACGTGATCTTAAAAGATCGAGCAAGAATAAGACTTTAAAGAAACAATTGTCCTATTTTGCACGTCAAGACAAAACCTTTTCAAATTTTGCAACATTTCTTGTCTCAACCAACACTATTCAGAATATCAGAATGCTTTAAAGACTAAAATAAAACCAACTTTTTCTGAAATCGACATTCCTCCCAATTTGTCTCCTTTCAATATGTCTGTTCCAGCATTATAAATCAAAATTTGAGGATCAAACTCAGCCAGTGCTTCAGTCAGACTTCTAAAATATAAGAAAAGTAGATAAAATGATAATACCTAAAATAAAACAAGTTTTACCTTTTTACTATTTTCAGGTAAAATTCGTCCGAAGCGAAAAAATCGAGTTCGACTTTCTTTCTTATTGCTTTCTTAGCTTCACTGTCCCAAGGATAAATCCACTTATTGAAAACGTCCATTATGTATACATTAGGGTTGCCCCTAAAGTCTCTTTCGTAACCATTACCTTGGTGGGCATCTAAGTCTACTATTAGAACTCGACGCACCTTAAAACACATTTTATATCAATAACATTCAAGATATAACAGTGGTAAAACAGTAAATTATTATATTGTACATGTAATTATTTTCATTTTAATACAAAGTCTCATTGTCGCACGTGACCTTCATTTCTACCATTAAATTAATAAAAAGTTAATGTAAATTTTTCTTTTACCGAATATCCCTCAAGCTTAATTTTTTTTTTCGTTCATGAGTATTTTTGGAAATTATCCCGAGCCGCAGGTATCTGCAAAATATTTATAACTTCGAAAGAGTTTCCTGAAATAATTTAAGCACTAAAAAGGAAATTTAGCACAAACGTATAAAATTTTAGTTTTGGATTTATATATAGTTACAGGTAAGAATCAGTGACCATTTTGAAAATTTAATTAATATCTTTGTCAGAGTAGTAATTTTTTAGATTAAAAAACGGATTTGTTTCACAAAAAATAAATCATTGACTTAGACATTTTATTTAAAGGCATAGTTTGTAATTTTTTTGCTGTCCTGGAAAATGGACGCCTATGAATGTATTGTTAAATTTTCCTAAATCTAAATGAATGACACTTTGCGATGACTGTTGAAAACGTTCATGAAGAATTACATTGTCAACAATTAGAGGTGAAGAATACTGGTACCTATTTAAAAAATAGAAAAAATACGAATAAATTATTATTATTAAACGCTAACTAATAATATTTGTATTATTATCCGTTACAAATAGTTTACTTGACGTAGCATACACACAAACTGCACGAGTAAGTAATCGGATAGTAATCGCCGATTATCTTTCTCTACGATGCGAGTACGTCATTGTGCAGTTAGCACCGTTGATATAGTAGAATAGCAGATATTATATTAAGTATACTGATTAGTACCCGTATCTATACGTGTAATATACAGGGTGTCCCTAAATTAATGCAACATAAACCAAGAGTAGATTTCCTGACGATAAAATAAATCGATGTAGCCAAACTTACCTTGTTCAAAAGATGCACCCTGTTTCTTTTTAATCGTCAAAGTTAATATTTTATTTTCCATATTTGCAAATAAGTTATTAAAAAATTCAAATATTTGCATACATTTTGGAGATCGGGGGTTTTTGGTGGCGGAAAATTCAAATTTATTTCTAATTTTGACGTCATTACTAGAGGGCGCCACTTATGTGACTGTATGTGACTATTGAAAAAATTGAATCACCTACCTTTTTATGTGAAAAGGTGTATCTTGTTGAAGTCGTTAGCAGTAACTGTTTTCAAAATAATCCTATTTGAAATAAAACTGTTTTAGTTTTAGGTAAAATATCTTTTCAACTGAAAATACAGCAAAATATTACTTGAAAAGGTTATTCAGAATGCTAATTAACGACAATGTGTACAGCTTCAATAAGATCGGTGTGCTTTGATGAAATCTTTGTACTTGATGAAACTATTGTGGAAAATCTAAAGATAACGGTTTCATCAAACCTTGTGAACCTTGCGATTTTGCACATCGCCACAATTTACTATTTTTAGTAACTTTTTACTGTATTTTCAGAGGAAAAGGCACTTTACCTGAAACCAAAAAAGTTTTTACCGGGTGCACTGAATATTTCAAGACGGTATACTTTTTTCACATAAAAAGGTAGAAGAATTGATTGCTTCAATAGTCAAGCTGGCTACAGACTATGCGTGAATTCGCGATTCGTTGTGCGCGATTCGTGATATTCAAGGTATTCATAAATACACTATTCATAGGGGTCTTGTTCGTGCACGAATTCCTTACAAACCGCACATCGCTAACCGCGAAATTCACGCATAGTCTGTAACAAGCATAGATGTGTACACTAAGCTGCAAAAAGTTCTGCCATTTAATAGAAATGTGATGTGCCATAAGCAACGCCCTCTGCTATTGACGTCAAAGTTAAAACAAATTTGAATTTCTGTCCCCAAAAATCCTCTCTACCTTTTTAATCACCAACTTTTCAACTAAGTTAAGTTTGGCTACATCACATTATTTTGTCGTCATGAATGTACTCTTGCTCTACGTTACTTTAATTTCGAGGCCTGTATGTTACCTATAATGTCTTGTGCGGCAAGTTATCGATGATGCCAATTACTAATCGAGATATTCATACGTATCGGTATACGACCATACCCTTGTTTGTTATACTTACTAAACTACGGTGTCATATTTACTGGTGCATATATCTAATGTAAACTAATATGTATTTCTATGCTACAAATTACCTTTCTTGGGAAGTGGAAAAATAGGAATTTTACTAAAAGTGTTATATCAGCATACGCGCAAAATCCACCACCTTTTATAGCACAACAATGGTGAAAACCACCTCCAATATTTATAGCCCATCCTCTGTCTAAAGCTAGTTTTCCAGCTAAAATAGTTCCACCAGTCTGAAATCTGAAAGTGAATATTAACAAAGAGATGTGTATTGAAAACCTGAGCTGTTAATATTTCACTCAATGCATAAATTTAATAATTAAACAAAATACAAGGTGCCAGAACCACTTTTTTAAATTTATTTACAGTGATAGAAATTTAAATTTCTTCTTAGAAAACTGTTTTGAAGGAGTGTCATTATTATTGCAAAAGCTTGTAAGTAACACCTACAGGTAATCTACATTACATTAGGTGCTAACCTCAAATTGTGCATTGCGGTGTTGAAAAACCGGAGAAAATTCTCTAGTTTTGATACGTTTATACGGAGCACGTTTTCTGCAAGCACCGGAAGTCATTTTGAACACTTATTTACTATTTCAGATTTATTCTATATTGTGATAAAAGCCCTAAGAAACTCACTTATGGTAAATAAATAAAGTACTTGTGATTATTATGTACAAACACCTAATATGGTAGATCTGCGACGTTGTCACATATTCAATACCTGTTTGTCAGAACAAGAAATTTTGTTAGTCAATTACGTGTTCTCTTTTTTGGTGTAATTCGGTCACTCACACAAAAATAAAGGCACTCATACTTCGGACACCCTGAATACTGCTTAAAAAAAATGTATTGAAAAAGCCCTAACATATTATCAGTAAATCCTCATAATAGAAGTTAATGATGATAAAAGCTTTTTTCTGGACATGAAATTATTATATTGTGAAATGGTTGAGAAATATTATAGGATATAAAATTTCTCTTGTAGGATGCCATCTAGGAATATTTCTGAATACTGAATAAATAGTTTAAATACTTCATTTCTGATACACGCTTAATCTCAATCTGACAACTGCATTAGCGCCAAAGGAAACATTCTCTTTTTATGAGAAAAGTGAAATGACAGAAATAAATAAGTTTATTTCGGGTAGATGTAAGAAACAGAGAAAATAATTTGCATAAGCCTAATTTCAATGCATAAAAAATGCCATTTCATTTTCGCTTGGTTGAAGCAAGTGAAAAGTAGACTATATACTTGAAGCAATTTAACTTAACTTAAAATTTGATGAAAGCAAAACTGAATATGTAGATCAAACCACCGTTACTTACCTCATTGGTCTAAGATAAGCGCGTTGAACGAGAATATTCGGCACCACAACAAGGGCGAATACTTCTGCAATTTTAGCTACGTATAGGCTACACTGGAAAACAAAATGGAATTTATTTAATTATTCAATAAAATATTCAATGGTTTAAGTTCTCCATTAAAGGCGCCGTATTCGTGAAACAGGTAGTGTTTTCTACTAATACAAATAATTTAAGACATTTAAGAGCTGAATAATATAGAGCTTAGCAAATAACAGGAATGTTATCTCATGTTATCCGCGAATATTCAAAGATATCAAAGTAAAACGAATATAGGGTGTTCCCGAGCAATCCTTATAAAATGCAAGGGGTGATTCTACATAAGAACACATGAAATTTTTTTAATATGAACGTAGGTCCGGAAATGCTTCGTTACGGAGATACAGGGTATTGATATAGAAATTTTATTTTCGATTTTTTTTAATAACTTCTGCAAAATATAAATTTTTCGCACAAAATTGGATAACGGTGGGTTTTTTGGGGTGAGAAGTCATAATTTGGTACACGAAGCACTTTCAACATTACTGCTACTTCATTTGGAAATTTTAAATTCAACATAAAACAAAAGTAGTACTTCTGCCTCTCTGAGACATACTAAGACATTTTTTGCTGTGTATTTCTCAAAACTGATGGTTTATAAAAGTACATGAATGAATAAGTAAGTATATGAAATAAAATATGTTAGCTTATTTGCCAATACTGTAAAATATAACACAACAGTACAAAAACAATCACAAGTGAGCTTTATTGAAAATAAGATAATATAGGTAAATGCAACTCCTCATCCCCCTTCCGCCTTCCGCGTTACCACGTGATATGATGCAAACAATTTTATTGGACGCTATTACATCTACTATGCGCAAATTCTCAATACATTATGCACCTGTAAATATGTATTTTTGCGTGACATGTAATTTTAAAAGATCGTTACATATTTTTAACAAAAATTATACACCTATATGTATTTGGTAGTTTTGTAAAATGTAAATTTTTATCAATGTAGCTTTTAAAGAAGATTGCATTCAATTTTATAATCAAATGCCATTAGAATGTTTTTTGAAAAAAATGTTTTGACATTTCGATACCTTCAAACAATTTGTTATCATTACACGAGCATCTTTATTATTATGAAGTTATTTTGAAGATTAATACACTCAGTAACGACTGTAATTTTACAATACAATTTAAAGTTATACGCATAAAGTAAATAGAGACCGTTCATGTCATTGACAATATTATTGAGAAAAAGAGAGTTTACTATTTGATTATTTAATGGAAAAGAAGAAAATAGTAATCCTTCGACAGATTAATAAAACTTGAGTTTTTCCATTTTACTGACTATTTTATTTTAAAACTACATTATAATAGCTACATCATCCGACTATCCCCTACTTACATTTAACTTCTTCAAATATCTCTTTGAATGCACCATTAACAAGTCTTCTTTAGTTGCTTCACTTGGCACAACTACAGTCTTTTCGTTAATTAAGCCTTCTTCATTTAAAAACTGAAACGCCACATTTAACAATAATTCATATCTGTACCGTGGGAACGGCTTACCTTGTATATATTCTTCCACTTGTGTGCATCAAAGGGGTGTAATTTTTCTAATCCCATAAAATTTACGTTGTACTCTTTCCTGTAAATGATAGGCCATTGTTCTTTACTGATGTTGAGGTATAGATGAGTTGAACTCATATTCTTGCAATTTAAGAACTTAAAAGCAGCACATTTTTATCTGAAATGAAGAAAATATTAAGTAACACACACAATAAAATGAATATTTATAAAATAATTCAGTTACAATCTTGTCTCAGTTCTACTATTTAGAAAGGAAATAAAGATAATTCAATTATTCGGTGTCCTGCAGTATACTAGTTCGATAAATGTATAGGCCTACCGAGTTGTATTGTCAATATGAAAATCATAATTATGTATTATTGTATGTTTAGTCGGTGCAGTGAATATTTCAAATAGGAGTATTTCGAAAATGGTTACTCCTAACGACTTCAGCACGTTGTATATACAATATCTTTTTCATACAGTATGCGCCAAATGTATGGAATAAATTCAATAAAAACAAAACAATTATTTTTTTTTTTTGGAAAAATCCTAGAACAGGTCGATTTTTAATTTAAAAAATACATATTTTAGCGTAAAATTTCTAATGTCATTTGTTTTCGAGTAATGACGTCATCGATTTTTTTTTAAATGGCAACACCATATTTTTTTCCTTGATTCTGAAAGATCGTTCAATTCTCTATCAGACAGTACTAAAATTTTGCCCTCTTACATAGGAAAGTTTTCGAGTAAATGACGATTGAATGTTAGAAAACGTAAATTTTATTCATAAAAAAGTAACAATTCTGAGGTATGTAAAATAAAATACAATTAATTAAATTTTATACTTAAATTAAATGTTCGAATTGCCATCCACCAACTTCTTGACAATGCGCAAGTCTGTGAAGAAATTCTTCTTGCACATTATGAATGATTTCTGGGATAACTCAGCGTATTTCGTCCCGAATGCGATTTTGAAGTTCTTCTAAATTACGTGGTTTATTAATGTACACTTTTGACTTCAAGTATCCCCATAAAAAATAGTCAAGAGGTGTAAGATCTGGCGATCTTGCAGGCCATTCTATCGGTCCGCGTCTGCCGATCCACCTCCCAGGAAAACAGTTGTCCAAAAAATCTCATACAGGGGCGCATAGTGCGGAGGTGCACCGTCTTGCAGAAACCATATGGTATCGTCAAGAATGTCAGGGTCATTATCGTTAGGAAAAATTACTACAAGGGCTGGAACAAGGTCATTTTCTAGAAACTTTAAATATCTTTGTCCTGTAAGGGTTCCTTCAAAGAAGAAAGGCCCTACTATTCTGTCGTCAACTATTCCAGCCCACACATTTAATTTCTGAGGGTGTTGGGTATGTGCCTCTGCCATCCAATGAGGATTTTCCCGACTCCAATATCTGCAAGTTTGACGGTTTACTGTACCATTCAGACAAAATGTGGCCTCATCTGAAAAAAGTATTTGCCGGTGTAAATTTCTATTTCCTTGACATAAATCCATTAGAATTTCGCAAAAGTGTAAGTGGCGATAGGGATCATCTTCATTGAGCTCCTGCACAAGTTGAATTTTGTAAGTATGATATTTCTCAAGATACGTAGCACTGTGCTCTGACTAGTGCCATTGTTTAATGCAACCAATCGTGAAGAATTATGAGGATTATCCACAATACTTATCAAAATGTTCTGTTTCTGATTTTCATTAATGCTTGGACGCCCAGGTTTTGGAATATTTACAACATTGCTAGTTTCTCTAAATTTAGACTCTACCTTACTGACTGTTGATTGGCTGATAGGGCGATCTGGATATTTTTCATTAAATAAATCGCAAACTTCCTGCTGAGTTCTAGTCATATTCCCGCATCCGATAAGAATTAAAATTTCAATTCTTTGAGTAACAGTTAAATGTGCCATAATACTTTAAATTGAATAATAATTTCTATGATACAATACTTATTAGAAAGTCGGTGTGACAATGACACTTTGCAAAGATTTTTACCTACGTGATCCATAAAAGAACTATGGAATTCGAAAAACTAAACTTGATAACGTTTTTGCTTTATTTTAATTGATTTACGTTTTCTAACATTCAATCGTCATTTACTCGAAAACTTTCCCATGTAAGAGAGCAAAATTTTAGTACTGTCTGATAGAGAAATAAACGATCTTTCAGAATCAAGGAAAAAAATATGGTGTTGCCATTTAAAAAAAAATCGATGACGTCATTACTCGAAAACAAATGACATTTGAAAATCGAATTTTACGCTAAAATATGTATTTTTTAAATTAAAAATCGACCTGTTCGAGGATTTTTCCCAAAAAATAATTGTTTCGTTTTTATTGAATTTATTCCATACTTTTGGCGCATACTGTATAAAAAAGGTGGGAGGATTGTTTCAGATAATTAAATGGATGCACTAAGCCTCAAAAAAGTTCTGCTATTTAAAAAAGCACGATGTGCCATAAATGGCAAAATTAGAAACAAATTTGAATTTCCCGCTCGCAAAAACCCCGATATAATAAGGGAATACATAACAAGCAAAGTAATTAATTTAGTTAATTAATATGTATCGTAATTTGGCTGCATCGCATTATTTTGTCGCTAGGAATCTACTTTTACTATATATCCCATTAATTTCGGGACACCTTGTATAATCAACAATGTTACGATAGCATACTGCTTTCCTTTTATTCTTATGTTCATTGTTAGACAGATAATTAAGGTCTTAAGTTTGCAGACCACAGTTAAATTATAACGTGTTCGTGATGAGTTAATTATTGTGGCATCATCATTAACCGTGACAAAATCTAGTACACGAGCACAGTTTTACGACAATATTTTAAAATTAACTAGTTACAGTTTAGTTAATTTACAACCATAATGCACACTTGGATTGACATATAGTGATTTTCCGAGTTGTTATGCCGTGACCTCGGCAACTGGTCTCTGGTAGTAACAGAGTTAAAGTGCACATCCCCAGCTTTAGCTGATCTGCCTTTGCCCGTCCATATATTGACCCTGGATAATGATAGTCTACCAAGACGTCCTGTAGACGCCTTTACATCTGGTCGCATTCCACATTTCCAAAGGTGAAGACGAAGTCGAAATCGAAGCAAAGGCGAGTCGCAGGGAAACTTTTCTGGAGTCATCACTGAAGATGCTGACAGTGAGGAACAGCGAAACGTATAAAATTAGCCTGGGCAGAAGGCGAGGCAGTTGCCTGCTTCTTGGATTTTTTTTACATCGGTGTGTAAAAAACGGTGGCTCTTCAAATCGCATCAAATATAATCTGGTGTTCAGTAAAACTTACCAGGGCGGTTCAAAAAGCTGTACAAATAGTAAATAGTTGATTGCCAATAGTGAACGTCAAAACTGCTCTCCTCGCCATAAATTAATATCAAAACGAGGCATATATTATCTCACCACGGCTGTTCTTAGAACCTAATCGACACTGGAAAACGGAAGCCGATGAATATACGACAATGTCCTTGTTGGAAAAATACTATTAATGGATAGACTAAATCGTCTGCTGAGGTTATTAGCCTGAATAATGACAAAAGATAGCAAATCATTCGAACAAGTCAATTGCTGTTAGCGAATTAATAAAAAAATGGTTTTGCTGAAAATTACTGGTCATAACGTTCCAAATTCTATAAAACAATACTTAAAGATCGACCAAGAACACCACAATAAGATCATAAATATAGTAGAAAAAATAGCAAATCTAATGTTGCATTAAATTTTAATAACTGTACCTTTACCAGATGTACGTAATAAATAATTTTTTTGTTGTGTTGCAACTTATTTGATTTTTTTTTGTCAAAAAAATGTCTGATCGAATATCCCTCCGACATTAACAAATGCGTCATAATTTTATCTGAAATTTCTCAAGCAGGTTGCTTGCTGTTATCAAGAAACGTGCTTTCGATTTCCATAAAAATTTCTCGTACATTATCAATGTCCTAGGGATATTATAACTGATACGTTTGAGTGTTTTTTAGTTATTGTGTCAAAACGAATAAAGGGGTCACAATGTAAATGGATACAATTAAGTAAGGATTATTAAGCATTGAAACTTTAAGGACAGATATTTATATCTTCGTTGATAATAATTGCAGGAAACTTGATTTGAATTTGCACAATATAGCCAAAAATACAGTGAATATTGTACGAACATTTTTGACAGAAAATGGAGTTTTCAGTTAGTGACTTGTTTATAATATAAGGCTTTTCTCCATAAATAAAAATGGGTAAATTAATAGGTTTCTAGAAATTATATAATAAGATCGACTTTGCTTAAATTACCT
This sequence comes from Monochamus alternatus, assembly GCA_037114965.1. Taxonomy (NCBI): domain Eukaryota; kingdom Metazoa; phylum Arthropoda; class Insecta; order Coleoptera; family Cerambycidae; genus Monochamus; species Monochamus alternatus. Next base: position 75,705,525 of record CM073429.1, on the reverse strand, counting down.
GTATTTAGCTCTGAAAATGCAAACAATATTTGAAATTCCCCCGCAACACTATTGATCCAGTGGCAGGTGTTCATTAAAATACACAAATACATACAGTAAGACCGGATGAAACCCAGAACCGTAGCACAACACAAACAATCCGCCGTTAAGAGTTACATTTTTAACCGAAGTCTTTAAGGTGTCTGTTAATTTTGATTTTGCCGAAAACTGCGGAGAATATGTTACGAAATGTCATGTTACGTACACCTAGGGATATTATTACAGTAGCTAGTTCTCTGTCACACCGCAGAGGTCCTTGATGTGAAGCCGAATTTCGAATTCGAAAGGACGGTGAATTTAAGAAAGGATACTTAATAAATGGAAGATATTACCGAAATAAATATTTCGTAAGTACATGTTGATATCTTCAAATATTAGTTTAAGAATTATATAGAAAATAGTGAGTGTTTTAAATGTCATATTCTAGCATCAATCATTAGTTGCGCCAAGAATTTGAAAAAATGTCAACAAATGTCAAATTCAAACGGGAAAATAAAAAATAAATTATTTGTGGATTATAATGAGGATCCAATTGCGAAGGAAACTCTTTCTCAGCTGCCACACTTATATTTTATTGTTAAGTATATATAATCAAAATACCCTTTTACCACATTGTGATGTGGGTAGTAATTTTTCTTAACCATGCACAAATTTTCTCTCCATTCTTGTCTATTTCTTGTCAGTTCTTTTGCTTCTGTCCACGTCATTCCTCTTTCCTGTATTATTTGATCCCCTGTCGTTCTTGGTCGTCCTCTTCCCCTTTTATGTTGTGCCCTTGCTTGCCATATCTTCTTAACCGGTCTTGCACTATCCATCCTTTGTAAGTGTCCCCACCAACTCAGCTGCCTTTTCCCAATAAATTCTAATATGGACTGTATTTTTAAATCCTCTCTAACCTTAACAATTTCTTATTTTGTCTTCCCTTGTTATACCCTTTGTTGTTCTGTAAGTATTTCATTTCTATTGCTTGTATTTTGCTTTTTGTCTTTTAGATAGAGCCCATGATTCACAACCGAATGTCAGAATTGGACGATATATTGATTTAAAAACGTTAAGTTTTGTTTTCTGTGAAATTTCTTTTTTCCTATAACCTTATTACTCATTGTATAATATAATTTCATTGTCTTTTTTATTCGCCTATTTATTTCTGCCTCTCGTTTTCCAGTTTTTTCTATCTCCACTACTAAATACTGGTAGACATCCACTTGCTGTATATTTTAATTTCCTACTTTTATATTAACGATTTCTTGTTTGTCTCGTAACATCATGACTTTCGTTTTCTTCTTGTTCATTTTCATTCCATTTTGTTCGAGTTCCATACATTCCAGTTATGCTCCAACTCTTTCTTACTTTCTGACAAGATAACTACATCATCGGCAAATGCTCCCTCTGAAATATCGACCCTTTGTAGGTTTCTGTACCCGATGTTTAACTTTTTTACTTCTGATGCATATTTTTTTATTATTTCATCCATAAATGTTATGAAAAGCGTTGGACTTAATCCCGCTCCCTGTCTCAGACCCTCTTTTGTTGTAAATGCGTCCGACTTCATGTTATCTCTTATCACAAAGTTGGTATTGTTCTTATATACACTCTGTATTACTCTTATCTTCTTTTCATCTCGTCTCTTTAAATTTTTCCATACTTTTCCTTGTGGCACCTTATTGTTAAGTAATAAATTAAAATTGAACTTTTTTTTCTTAGTAAATTTTATTAAATATATTTATATTATTATTTTATTAAATGTATATTTTCTTACTCAATCAATATATCTTAACTTTGATGTGCAGTGAGGATACCAACAATCAGTTACGCGATTGTGGTGTATTATAGTAACCAGAAGAAATATCAAGAAAAACATAAAATAATTGTTTTAGTTTCAAAATTAGTATTAAAGAAATTGCAGTGCTTTTAGATAGGATTGACAACATGTGGAAGGGGGATTTGGCAAAGTTGTGAAAAATATCATAAAAAAACATGTGAATTCACATCACTTTTTTAGTGACACACTACAAATTCACATATTATATGGAATTAGCTGACCTTCATCTTTCCTTATAACCTCCTACCTTAATGACCGACAACAAACTATTTTAATTGATGGTTCTATGTCCAATTTTTGTCACAAAATATGGAATCCCACAGGGTTCTATGTTGGGTCCACTATTCATTGTCTACGTTAATAATTTCTGTCAGTATATGGTACCTTATAAATCGATATTATTTGCTGATGATACAATATTAATCTAATTTATCTAATAAAATAATTTCTAATTTGATTTCCTCCTTGGACATGGTTTTTAAGCAGATAAGTGGATTCTTGCAAGTAAATTGAAACTTAATGCTACTAAAACACAATGTATGCAAATCACTGCTAATAATTATGTTTCAGCAAATAGTCTACCTAAAAATGTTAAACTTCATGGAAAAGGCTGTTAGATTGAGAGATATTTGTTAGAGCAAATATTGGACATCTAGATCATTGCAAAGAATATTTTATAAAATTAAAAATATTAAATTTACTCACTGTATTTATATTTTAAACCCGCATTGACATTCACAGAAACAGTCAATTTTGCCTAAGCAGATTGATATTTACGAATACAACACACACAATGCACAATCCATTAAAACAACTTGTTTTCGACTATGTGTGTCTTTCTGTATTTTCTTATTATAATAGGTTTATATAATAATCTACACATGGTATCCCCGCTTTTTCATTTAAAACTTTGTAAGGAATGGAGCCTGAATAACATATTTATCTAATATATTTTTGTGCCCAGGATTGTTTAAATTTTGAATAATAATTTTTAATTACATTAAATAAAACAAATATAAATTGATGATTCAAGGGGAGGACTACGCCCCCGCGAGGTAAAAATTTAACCTATGTCTAAGCAGCATGAGAGGAGGTGAAGTTGTTTGATTGAACATTGTAAACAGTACATTGGTCTATTAATTTTTTGGAAGCAAAGTCAAATAACCGCAAACACAGCGACTGCCGACTACCTATTTTTAAGAAAACAACTGCCTGAAACAAGGCGCGTAGATTAATTTGAATCGCCCAATAGCATTTTATTACGATTGTTGCATCCCAAGTTTAAACAATAAATAAGTATATCTTAAAATCTATAAGATAACAATGTGTATCTGCAAGTATTCTATTCGAATATTCAAGAGTATCTTTTTCAAAAAATATATTAAAATTCTATTATGTACTTAGTAAAAACCGTTTTCACTATTCACTTAGATATTTACAAAGCTTAGATGCGGCAATCTAATAATAATATAATAAAAATATTAGCCTTCTGTGTTATTTGTGTGAAATTAGAACAAAATACATGGTGCCCCATAATGATGTGCGCTCCTTTAGAGGGTGTGTTCCTTGCGTCATTTTAGGGGGGGTTCTTTCTATAAAATTTTTCGATTTGAGCCCTCCCTGACGAGATAAGGGCTTCTAAAAAATTGAAAAAATTTCGCTTTTCATTTTTTTTTCTCAAAAACGGTTAAATTTATAAATCTAAAAATCGGTGACTACATTTAGTTAATTAAGTGACATTGTTGACTACGCTTTTTAATTTTACCAAATGTCTACAAGGGTGGCATCCACCAACCAATGTTGTTTTTTTAATTAGAACTTTTTTTCTAAACTTCTCTCGATATGAGAAAATTACAGCAAATAGAACAATCATTTTATTAAATTTTTCCCCTCTTAGTATTTTTATGCAGACACGCGTTTTCTTTTAACTTTTGACTTAATTAACTAAATGTAGTCAGCAATTTTCAGATTTATCGTTTAACCGTTTTTGAGAAGAAAATGAGAACCGAAATTTTTTAAATTTTTTGGAAGTCCTTATCTCGTCAGGGAGGGCTCAAATCGACAAATTTTACAGAAAGAACCCCCCCTAAAACGACCCAAGGAACACACCCTCCAAAAGAGCGCACATCATTATGGGACACCCTGTATATTTATTTTAAATAGATAACAGAGAAATTAAATTAGTTTTTGAAAGTTTAACACTCTCTATTTTGAAAACGTAATGTTTTACAGAAAAAATGCTTATTGGAGACCTCTTTTAATTTTTGAAATTCTACACATTACAAAAGTTATGGACGAAGTAATCGGAACACCCGGTAAAATACATGCTATAAACTTCAAAACACTCAACAGTCAACACTTACAATTTTGTGAATAACCGTACATCTGCTGATGCTTAGATAAAAATAAGTCGTTTATTTTGGGCAGTAAGAAAACAACAACACAGTTTCGAAATAACTTTTGATTGTAGTATTTCTGCTTTCCATGTCTAGTCAGAGTAAGAGTCGCCACGCAATAGTCAAGCTGTCTCTAAGGCAATCCAAGGACATTCAAATGTTTCTTTTGACCTTAAAATTAACTTATATTAAGATTAATTTGTCAAGGTGCCGGAATATATCAAATTACCTGCTTTGTTTAAGTTAGACTTAATAAGCAATCTTATTAAAAAAATTACATGCCATATTTATATTCCAATTTGTATTCTACACACCTAAAAATAACCTGCGTATAAAGTTTTCGTTATTTAACAGTCATCTATTGAAGTAATTTGAACGTATTCAACCAAAGATTTTGCTCATTATAGATTACTAAGTTTTATGTAAATAAAGCACAATTTCTATATGCTTCTTGGTATTTTAATTTCAGAAGCTTCCAAACAATAATCGAGAACTACGAGTCACTTTTTAGGGAGCTGACCAACGATCTAGATTTCTTTAAGGTAAGAATATTGTTTACTTTTAATATTTCATTATTAAAAGTGGACCATTATTACAGCATGAACATGAGACCTTAAAAATAAAAATTTCTGTTCTCCTCGATGAGAATAAAAGACTGAATCAGGAATTGAAAGAATCATTTTCCGTTAAAGAAAACGAAATCTTGTATCATGAACACACTGATCTCTCAAAAAACTTAAAGCAGCAAATTGAAAAACTATTAGACGAAAAAGAAAGCACTACGAAATTATGGCAAAACTCGCTGAGAACGATTGACTTCTTGGAAGGTGAACTAAGGATTTTCCAAGCTGGAACTCAAGGATTTGTCCCGAAGAAAGACGTCGTTAAAGTGGGTTCTAAATTACATTTGCATTTGATTCAATTATAATTATAACAATAAATCTATGCTAATAATAAAAGAGACCAATATTTTTTATGCTTTCCAGTTAAAACAAGACTATGAAGAAAAGCTGAACCATATCGAAAGCAAACTGATTGGTACACAAACGAAACTGGAAGAAATCCAGAAAAGTTGTTCGAAGGAATTGGGAACAAAGCATTTGGAAATTGATAAATCCTTGGAAACCCAAGCAGGAGCGTTTAAAATCATTAAAAACTTGGAAGAGGAAGTTTTGAATCTACAAAAACGGCTTCAGGAATCAGACAAGATAAGATTGAAGTTAGAAAAGAATATCAAGGAAAAGGGAGAGCTTATAGATAGTGTTAATCAGAACAATGCTGAATGCAGGGAAAAAGTTAGAGAGGCTGTCCTAGTAGTTACAGCTGCTTTAAATGAAAAAGATGCCGCTCTTCTTCGAGAAAAAGAGGCAAAGGGTAAGCCTAAACTAATAAATACGAGAGAAACCCATTAAATAACGGGAATATTACAAGAGAACATATTTGTTTTACGTTTTGACTGAAAGTTACCTAAGTTTTCTATCTAATGCAAACCTAAAAAAATATAAAGTAACGTTTATGTATATAGAAATTTAAGATATTGTCTGAAGCTATTTATTTGTTGCATAATTTTAGTTTTTCTTTAGTTTTATTGGGTTTTTGCCACACTTCCGTACAAAATAAAGATTAATTAAATAAGCCCTTGCGCCAAACGGATCAGTCAAGGGTTATTTTTGGAACTAAGTTTGTCTAACCAAAAAATAAAAACTGAAGAAAAACCAAAAGTATAGAAATTTAAATTATATGATATTCACTAAACAGATCTGTGTTCAACACAATTTGAGTTGGAAGTATATATTTGTGGTGGACTTACTTTCACTTTATTTTTCAATATAATGTCATTTTACGAATAATAGTAGAAAGAATCATATGCTTCGAGTTGAATTTGTTGCTTTCTAAAGCCTCTTAAAATATTCAAATCGATGGTAGTCGACCTTATTTCAAATAAATGGCGGGAAATTATAGGGACTACGTCATTAATGACGAATAATATTGAGGAAACACCTGCAATGGTGGGGGTACGTGCGTTAGCACCGGGTTGAATACGAGGCTCCGCCCTCTAGAGGTTTCAATCGCAGCAAAGCTTTTGAAGCACTACTGGAGATGTTGATAGTGAACAGCAGCGAAAGTTTTGGCAACACTGGACGTGACTAATTGCAGTCTACTACGACTTCAAAAAACCACCATTCTCTGAGGAACGGATGCAAACGTAAAGTCGTAGTACCAACTATAACTACTGAAATCAATATTGCAAAAAACAGCATTCGATGACATATTCAATAAAATTGAAATTATTTGTATAAATACCTAAAGTACAACCCCTGCTATCCATGTAAAAGGATAATTGTTGATATTGGCCATAACTTTAACGTTTGTACGTTGTCAGGGATGTCAAAATTTAGGGGAAATTGGGGCAACGCTATTTGCGTCGCTAGATATCTTGTGCCAGAAAAAGAAGCAACTTATTACATGGTAGTAAAAGAAATAAATGATAATAATGATAAATGCTTAATTTGTTAGATCTGAATGTCGCGATCACAATGCGCGATTTAGACAGTCTATAAATTATTATTCTGAAGATATAAGAACTGACAGTCTCAAATTTAAGTCCACGTCAAGTTTATACTTCTCATGTTTTTATGAATAGTCTTCTATTAATGTTTCACTGATCAAAACCAAGTACTAGTACGCTTTTAGACGAAACGCAAAAACTAAATGAAACACTCCAGGATATTGTCCGAGAAACTGAAGATAAAATTAAGAACGAAGTCAATAGACTTAAAATAGAACACAACTTTAAACAAGAACAGCTGCTAAAAGACTTGAAAATTGCAGAGGAAGAAATTAAAACCAAATCTTTAGAAATTGAGAAATACTCGACTAAGTGCAAACTTCTTGAAAACGAAATAGAGAAATTTCAAAAAGGAATTTTTAACATCGACGAGAGCAGAACCTCCAAACTACTCGTCCTTGAAAAGAATTTGGAATCGACCTTTCAAAAGTTGGTAAGACGAGTGCAATATCATATGTTCAATAAGAGTTTTACAAGTGTATTTCTTTTTTATTATCTTTGTTACTTATTAGTTAGTTTCAGAAAAGCAGAACATTCAGGTAATGGCAGAAAAGGAAGCCATTAAGAATGATTTGGAACAAATGGCGGGTCACTACGAGAGGACATTGAAAACTAGGGAAATCGAAAAAGTCGCGCTTCAAAATAAAATAAAACAGTTGCAGTTGAGTCTGGACGACAGCAATGGCAATTTGGTGCGCTTGACTGAAAAGTTAGTCAATGTCAATAACAGACTAGACGCAATGGAAAAGGAATATGCAACGCAAAGAGAACATTATGAATCGTAGGTGTATTTAAAAAATCTACAATTTTATACTCATCTCATTTTGCAGGTCGACGAAACAGTTTTATGAGAATAAAATATCAGATATAAATAATAATTATACTGTTAAAATAAGGGGCCTTCAACATGAGATCAATTCCAAGAATGAAATAAATAGGAAATGGATTACGGAGACGAGAATTATCAAAGACAATTTGGAGAAGTTAATATCTGATTTAAAAATTGAAATTGATAAATTAAAAAAGGAAAATAGGAAACTGAGAGAGAAATTGGTGGGGTGCAATAATAAAATTGAACAGTATAAAACATTCATGGATCTAATCTCTAAAGACGTGAATAAAATTAGTAGTATGGCTATGGAATGTGGCAATGTTATCTAGCATATTATTAAAAATGTATATAACGTTTTTCTAGTTTGAATTTTGCATTCTTTGATACTGTACCTACTATTTATTTAATGTTAAAATAGCTATGGCTCCACAGCTATTTAATTTTTTCTTCAGTGAAGATAATGAGAGTATGTTGATATAGTTGCATTAAAAATATGTTTGTTATTTAACTCAATGTCATGCATTTTTTTGTTAAATAATTTTAGTTAGACATATAAACTACATCCACTTTTTCCCGAAATACTTGCAATTGTTTATTTACTGTGAACAGATACCTACCAAAAAATATGCTCGAACTTATGAAAATGGAACAGGATGAAACAAAATAAAACACATTTCTGTTTATGAAAGAAATAGGTATATGAAGTTTTAATAAAAAATATATGTTTTATAAAAAATTGATATCATTTAGTATTGCTTTTGCCTAACCATGATTGCAGCTCTTCAATTTGCTTTAGAACGCTGGATTTAGATGTTCCTCCTGTAGCCTGATACTGCTCTATACTGTTCTCGTAATTCCATACTTTTCCAATATCTACCCCAAAGTGATTGCTGCAAATTATATTAATTGAATATATGACACTCTATAAACAACGTATACAGAGTGATTTGGCTTGAGCGTGATTTATGAGGCCGACTAAAAGCTTAATTTTTTCTGTAGCGCACGCTTGCTTGGATACATGGTGTTAAATTTAAAACAATAATTCGAAGAATGTTAAAGTTAAGGCTAAAATCAGTTATTACTTTTTTTAAATTGAACAGCCTGTATCTCAGCAGACGTAAGAAAAATCCTAATCGATTCTTCTACCTTTCTGAAAACGGTAAACCTTGTTGAAGTCATTCAGAGCAATCTTTTTCAAAATAATTATTCTGTTTGAAACATTTAGTGCACTGAGTAAAAACTGTTATTCAGAATGGTAAATTGTAGCGAGGTGCAAAATTACGACGAAGAAGACCGACAAGGTTTGATGAAACCGTTATCTTTAGATTCTCAACAATAGTTTCATCAAAGCAGGCCTATCTGCACATCCTCATTATTTACCATTCTGAATAACTTTTCTAAGTACTTAATATTTTGCTGTATTTTCAATGGAAATGGCATTTTATCTGGAACCAACCAACCAACAGTTTTTACTCGGTGCACCGAATATTTCTAATAGGATTATTTCGGAAACGATTACTCCTGCATATAAATTTTTAGATAAAAACGGATAGAATCGATTGTCTCAATAGTAAAATAGATACACTAAGCTGCAAAAAAGTTCTGCCATTTATAACAAGCAAGATATGCTAGTGGCGCCCTCTATTAAAAACGTTAAAATTAGAAACAAATTTGAATTCTCCGACCTCAAAAAATTGCAAACACCAAAATGTATGTAAATATTTGGATATCTTAAAAAGTTTTTTACAAATATCGAAAATAAAATTTTAATTTTGACAAACTGTAGATCGAAAAAGCAACAGTCGGATAAGGTATATTTGGCTTAATAGCTCTATTTTGATATCAGCAACCTACTTTGTCCCACACTGATAAAAATTATTAGCGATATTAGACGATTGATACCATAACAGAATGTCATGTTACAAATGTAATGGAAAATTGCTCCTTATTGATACGTATTTTTTCCAGTAAAATCATGTTTTTTCACATGAAATGCAACGTTATTATGTATGTTTAGAAAAAAATGTAATTTTACATGAATATGTAAATGTATTTTTTACATAGAGTTTTTGTTTGTTTGATTAAACAGTGTGTAACTTTACAATCATTTTTATCAGTGCATTATTAATAAATCACCCTATAGAATTATATAGTTCTTCTGTTGAACAATAATTATTTTTGGTACTAAAGGTAGTATTAGAATAGGAAACTTTTTTAAGTTAAAATAACAAAGTTGAATAACGAAATTGCATTGTTGCAAATCGAAATGTATTTTCCGATAACTTACCTAATCGACTTCAGCTCCTCCAAAGTCAAATCGCAAATGTTAACCCCTTTCTCCTCAGCCTCAGCCACGACCTGCCCCGCCAAATGATGAGCTTCTCTAAAAGGCACACCTTTTCTCACCAAGTAATAGGCAACGTCAGTAGCGAGCATTTCAAAACTTAGAGCAGACTTACACTTGCCCGGATTCACCTTTAAAGTTTTTACAGTCCCTGCCGCGACTTCTAAAATTGAGATTAATTTGTCGAAAGTGGTAAACATCGCTTCTTTGTCGCTTTGGAGATCTTTGTTATAGGTAGAGGGCAGGCTCTTCAGCACCATTATGAAGCTGCAACACTGCACATTCATGCATTAAACTGGAGTTAACAAGCAGTAAGTAACGTAAATATTAATCATAATCATCATAAATGACATTTAATCCTATTTAGATCAGAAACTAATTTTATTGTATTTTGTTTAATACATCACGCAACCAAAAATGCAAATATATGGTTATTATATGTATTATATCTAAACCAATACTAAGACTTATAAGTAGAAGGCAGAATATACATTTGATTTTTTTTGTTTTATTTTTTCCTCAAAAATGGTGCATCCTACGAAAAAAATTGAAGAGACCAATTTCATTCAGAATTGATGGTGTATTTCTAAAAAAATATTAAAACGGGAAAAAGTCAGTGGCGTAACATTTTTTTATTGAAAAAGTTGTGGCATGCTTGCACTAACGTCACTGGTGCAAGTAGAAACATTCAGATCACCCAAAAAATGCATATTTAAAACTCTTTGAAATAAATAAATAAAATATTGCAATTTAACCAAACATACTTATACACAAAGTTGCACACAGGCGGAGTTACAGACTTTCAAAGTGGAGCCAAATATTTCGAAAAAAATTAATATCTTTGAATTACTTTAACTTGGGATAACCAAGTATTTGGTATGAATTGAAACATTACAAGGTGTTCATTGAAGGTGAGTCGCCCCTAGAATATAGCAATTTTTTTCTATTGACAAAATTTAAACAGAATGATAATATCCCGGCAGAATTTAATTTTAAACACTTTTTTATTCTTGTTAAATTTAAAAAACTTTTCCAGAAAAAATGCATTAAAAAATCAGTAGTAGTCTTTGCCTTTAAAATTTGACAGCTAGTAACACAAACAAGGAAACTATTACTTAGTAATAAAACTATTTTATTTCTGCTACTGTTTGTTGTTGAAAATGGCTGGAAAATATACATTCAGCAAACAAGTTGACGTGTTACTTGTGCTAGGTTTCTGTGAAGGAAACTGTAGAAGAAGTACGGAAAAATATTGTAGGAAATTTTCAAATCGAGTGACTTCCCATGGAGAAACATTTTCTAATGTTGCAAGACGGGCTCGAGAGGCAGGAAAGTTTTTCCATAATATTTTGCACAGTTGAAGATTAACTGCAAATAAGTACTAAACGTTTATCTCGAGGAACTAGATTATTAAAAACTTATGTACATCAAACTCTTAAATGTAATCTCCTACATCCATATCACATTCAAAAAGTGCAAGAGCTATTTTCTCAAGATTTGGATCGACGAGGATTCTTTTGCGTGTTTATCTTGCATGAGGATATTAATTGTCACAAGAAAATTCTCTTCACTCACTTGTTCCACTCGTAGAGGAATTACAAATGTCACAACTTTTATGAATATTCCGATGTAAAACCCTATGTAATAACTCCTAAACATTTTCAACGAGTTTAAGATAAATGTTTGGTGTGAGATTTATTAATATTTCATAATGAAATTTCTATTGTATTTTTTCAAACTGCAAATTAACATCGATAAGTACAATAATAAAATATTATTACGGCATTGGATGATGCATGTAAAATGGAAATTAAAACATTTCCAGTTTCCAATTTGGACGTGATTTTGACGAAAATGATCGTAAAATACGTCCAAAATATGATATACACAATTGCATCTACAGCATACATTGTGAACGCAATAAAAATTATTGGAGAAACGTCTCTATCAATGTTAGAATTGAGGAACATAAAAATTATTTATAAAGACGGGAATGCGAAAATCAAAAATTTGCGAACACGCTTGGGTCATTTGATTCATTGGGATTCGGCAAAAATTTTAGAGGAGGCGGATAATGCAACAAAAAGAAAATTAAAAGAGACCGCGATTATTTTGTTGAACAGAGAAATGTGTGTCAACGGTCAAACTGTTCAGTAAGCATTGATCATTGTTGGCTATAGTTGTATTAAGATGAAGTAAGTAATAATAAAATAAAAATAATAATAATAATATCTCTTTGGAAGCAGATAAACAAATTTTAAACTGTCTCAAACTTAACATACTTTTAATACATTTGCTAATTTGAGAACGCAGACAGTTTTTCGAAACGTCAAAAAATACGGAAGTATGCGAAAGTGATGTGATTTTTGTTATTTTTTACTTATCTGATTTTTCAGTGTGAAATTATTTAGTTAGGCAAACTCAGTTTCAAAAATAACCCTTTACTGATCCGTTTGACGCAAGGGTTTAATCAATTAATTTTTATTTTTTCAGAATTGTGGCAAAGTACATAATTAAACTAAAGAAAAACTAGAATTATGCCACAAATAAATAACTTCAGAAAAAAATAGCAGCATTTCTACCTGTCCAAATAAACTGCCACCAATCCCTCTTATTAACTCTAAACTATCTGGATTCCTCTTCTGTGGCATTAAACTGCTACCAGTAGAATAAGAATCGCCAATAGTAACAAATTCGAATTCCTTGGAACTGTAAATAATAAGATCTTCTGCCAGTCTGCTGAGGTGGATTCCAACCATAGATGCCCAAAACAAAAATTCAGCTGAAATTCGATATCATAAATTTTAATAATCACTTTCATAATATGGTACCAACCTATGAAGTCTCTATCACTGACCGCTTGCATGCTGTTTTGAGTAATATCATCAAAATTCAAGGCAGTCGCAAGGCTCAGCCTATCAATATTGAAAGGGTTTCCAGCAAGGGCACCACTACCTAGAGGCATTACGTTTATATGGTTCAAAATCTCCCCTAGTCGGTCACTATCGTTCTTTAGATTCCAAGCATGACTGTAAAATATATACTTAAAAAATGTTGCTTTCTTTATAAACATACAGGATGTCCGGTATATGAGTGCCGTAATTTTAAAGGCTTAAATATCTTACCAAAAGCAAAAAAACCCTTATGAAATTAATGTCCAAAAATAATAGTTTTTCTACGAATGCATTTCAAAAATATATATATACAGTGTGTCCAATTAAGTCGGCACCATATGGGGAACTTTCTTATTATTGATTTTATGAAAAAAAGTTATTCTTGATAAAAAGTTCTGCATAACCTAAAACCCAAAACGAAGTAATTAGATTTAAATTTTTTGCAGTCGTGGGTATGTCGAAAAATGTAATTTTTGCTCAAGAGTAAAGTACCCTTATTTTTTATAATATCGGCAGTCGTTGATCCTAATTGAAAACTACGGTGAGATATCCAGTATTATCCATCTACTATTAAAAAACAGATTTTGTTATTTTTACAAACTTCTCTGTATTAGCATTGACAATTTACGTCTAGAGATAGACATTAAATCTAGGATGCACTGATGAATGAACCAATGAATTTTTAATAGCAAACATCGAAACGCTAGTTACAATTTAAAACTACAGTCATATATCCTATTCTTTGGGTTGTCAGATATACTACTAAAATTGTTTAAATTTTATTTGGACAGTAGATTTCAATACGTTCAGTGTGGTGGTTACATGTCTGAGTCTGAGCTAGTTACATCGGGTGTACCTCAGAGATCCATTTTAGAGTCTTTATTATTTGTTGTAATGTTGCTATCATTGATGATTGTGGATCTAAAGTTATATTACTACCTAAGCTGTTTTCGTAGCGTGTATCATTAACAATCTTTCTCTAAATGCTAGCAAGTGCACTGACACTGATGACTTTCTGTAGGAAACGCTATCCTATACTAGATATAGATATAATTTGAATCATCACCCACAAAGCCTAGCCCGAGAACAACCAGGACAGGTAAAAGAATCCCGGCTAATGCTAGGAATGTGCATTTTAGTTCTGTTTTTGGCAGCTACCAGTTACCGAGGTCACGGCATAACAACCAGAAAAATCACTATATATCAATATTGACCCTGAAATTGTCAAAGATCTAGGTGTATATTTTGACATTAAGTTTCAATATTCATATTGACAAAATCGTTCAATTTGCATATAAGTCTGGAAGTTCGGCTTTTCGAATATTCAAGTATATATGACACTTTTCAATGCTCTTGTTAGATCTAAACTGCTTCGATCTAACACTGAAGATATTCATAGGTGATTTTTGAACTTACTTTTGTCAGGATGTGAATTTATCCTCAGATAGGTATTCTTCACGACATTTTACTTGATAGATTTAAAGTGTATAGTCTGGAATAGCGTAGAAATATGCATACGGTCATGTTTCTTTATAAAATTTTGCATTTCAAATACCCAATCAGGCAACATGTAGTAGCCGTTTGTTTTACATGCCGAGGGCCAGAACGAGGTTATTAAAATTTTCACCTATATAAATTAACTTCAAATGAAATTTGTTTGCTGTCATAATTCTGTTACAGTTAGTCAAAAAAAAATTGTTAAGTCAATTATGTTCAGTTTAGTGCAACTTATCATATGGCAAAATTAAGGCACTCATATTCATGACACCCTGTTTACTCTTTTGTTTACCTTAGGAGATAGTGACTCCATCTGACAGGTTGCGCTCTTTGTAGATGGGTATATCCCGGCATCATAACTTCAAGTTCATGTGACGCTCTGTGTACTATTATTGATATAAGCTCCCTTAAATGTCCACCCAACAGCCTTAAGTTTGACCTCATCCATAACTTCATATCAGTCACAACTTGGTCATTTCTACTTCGCCCTACATGAAGCTTGGTAGCTGGTGCTCCTATTAACTCCTTTAAAACAGTGAAATATAAGACAATTTAAATCTCTGAAATTTTTGATATGGTATAGTATAGTTGATTAATACTTACTTTTAATCGCCTTTCATTAGCTGTGTGTATATCTTCATCTCCTTGCAATATGTTGAATATACCCTTCCTCCATTCAACTTTTACGATGTCCAATCCATCGCATATGGCTTCCGTTTCTTCCTCAGTCAATAAATTGATCTTTAAAAGTGCTTTGGCATAAGCCTTGCTACCTTCGATGTCTTCTTCGTACAAGCGTTTGTCTAGATCTATAGAGCGATTTAGTTTTTCTAGACATGGACTCGTTGCTTCCGCAAATCTGCCACCCCATAGCTTGTGGTTTTCCTGCAGATGAATTTACTGTGAAATCTGCTGCTTAAGTATTATTTTCCATGCATAGGCATAGGTAATTATTATATTGTCAAATGAAAATGGTGTCTTTAATAGTAAAATATGTATTTAATATATTATTTAAGGCTCTCATTTTTTCATGGAGAACTAGTACGCCGTGGTTATTTATTTATTTTTTTTAAATGCATTTTTAATGTCTAAATACCTAATGCATAAGTAAAATATGATTCCATTTATTGGACCATTCTTCATTAAATATAGCAGAAAAATGTAAAAAGTATATATTGTCTTACCATTTACAACTATGATAACAACTAAATATTATAACAATAAAAGGAAAATCTCAACACCTCTTTCTTTGAATTTGAATTAAAATTAATTGTAAATAGCTGCGTTGCTGTATAAATAAAACTTATCTCTCAAAGGTTACACGTTATGATAAACTTTCAAAAAGTCTTACTCTAGCTACAATAATAAAAAATAAAATATTACCTTTGATAACATGATGATAATGTTCTCGACTATATGTTTGGCAATATTTTTAATTTCCACATCAGTTCAGTGGAATAATCAGAGGTCAATTAGTGTTCTTTGTATGAAAACACCTATATAACAATTTTTGTATTCATACAGTTTATATGTACAGGGTGTCCATGAAAAATATGAAATTAACATAAAATTTCATAATTTATTTTCAAGAATAATTATATGTTATATATACATTAAAATCACACATACATGTACATTTTTTACAAATGCATTTCTTGAAGGGAGTAATATAGCACATGAAATTAAACAATTTTTATTAAGATACACAGAAATATCGAAAAATAAAACACGTAGAGCAAAAGTAATATTAAATATAAAATTATTGATGTTTTGTTTATCCACTTGTTTATACATTTGTAAGACACATTATTTTGCTGTTCTAACTCCACATTTTAACAATTATTTTCACATACACTTACAAATAAAAATGAAAAATGTTCTATGCAGAACTATGCAAGTTTATGTTATAACAATATTTACATCTTCAGTTGAACTTAAAAAATACGTATTTTGAAAGATTTCTGTACCTAAAAACTTGTTGGTTAGATCACAGTCTATTATACAGTACGGCGTCTTCACGTCGGCTCCTTTGATGTTGAGGTCCCAGATTTCGTTTTTTTTAGACGACCAAAAGACGACTGCGCATTTAGCCGCGCACATTCGCGCGCTCAAGGGGCACGGTGATATGTCAAGATATAGATTTTCTCCCACTTCGTCGTGTACAAATGATTTTCATTGGTGTTCATTGCGCATTTAGCCGCGATTTAGCCACACCCTCTGGAACCTTCACTCGACGAACTGTATAAACTGTGGTTAGACCGCTTTCTGTCGTTATATATTCGTCTTACTTCGGTACCTTTGAAATAACATTCCTGTTATTTGCTAAACTCTATATTATTCAGTTTTGAAATGTTTAAAACTACTTGTATTTGTAGAAAACTATTAATAATACGGCGAACCTGTGATCTCTAAAGGATAATAAATTTGAAGATAAAAAGAGGGAGAAAATTTTGGGATTTGGGATTAAAAAGTATTAAAAAACCGCTGATACAGAAAATAATTTTAAAATAATAGTAATAAATAAAGAGAGAGACATATACAAGCTTCAGAAATGCCTAACTAATTTGAAATTTGTTCAGCTAATGAAGAATGTCTCTAAAATGGTACCATTATGAGCTATTACTACTATTGCCTGTCATAGGGACAAACAACCACTCTTCTGATAATTAAACCAATGCAGTTTCACACCACAATATTCCAAACAATGTAATAATTATTGTGTTTCTTTTGCGTAAATTGTTAATTTTTCTCAGCGGTAGACTACATATACTGACTTTGACTTAAGATTTGCAGTATCGTATATACTGTTCTAGCATATTATGCCAAGTCAGTATGGTAAGCCAGAATATGTCGCCAGAATACTAGCTTGCTGCTAGCGTGAAAAACTAGCCTCGAGTAGACCGGGTATGATGGACGAAATAGGCGAAACAAAATCGGAGCTCATCGGAGTTTTTTCAGTCAAGTGGCAGTTCAAGTTAAGCTGAACTTATAGACTCAATAAACTTATTTTGTCTTATCTTGCAATTTGAGCTGTCCAGCCTTATCTTGCGGTATTGTCTTGACAAACTAAGATAAGATCAATACAAAACAAGACAAAATAACAACTCCACTAAGCGGTAACGAAAAATTTGTCTAGCGTACTATTAATTTCTTCAAATACCTGTCTATAATTTCATCGCTGGCAACAAAAATACTGTTTCACACACATACAGCAGAAAAATAAACAAACAAACTTCAAATAATCATATTTAAATGATATTTGTATTTTTTGTACCTACAGGAATATCTATCTACCACAATTGTTAATTCTTGATTTGAACAAGGCATTTTAAAATAATAGAAACAACATAATTAAATCAATCTACAACCGATGACTGAAAGTTAATAAAATACGTTCGCGACACGCCACTGCACCACAGAATATTAGACATGTCCAACATGTCCGCTGCAATACCGGTATTTCTGAAAACCGGGTACCGGTATTTTTTTTCACAATACCGGTCTATTGAAAAACCAGTATCAGTACTAGTATCGGAAAACCGGCTCCTACAGGTACCGGAAATTTTGTTCCGACCGGTACCAGTACCGAAAAATCGGTTCCAAGCGGTACAGATACCGGTTCATCCGGTATTTCTTTCAACCGGAATCAGGTACAACCGGTATACTGGTTGTTGGACCAGTACTTCTTGGTATAGGATACCAGTACTGAAATCTTAGGACCGAACATTTCTATTATCGCTGACAGAAAAGGCTTCTTTTAAAATCAATCATATTTTAATTCCACATTTAAACGAAAAAATCTTTTACACTTAAATGTCATAAAATATCGTTATATAGTTAAAAGAAACCCATACCTCTCGCCCACGCACTAATCTGGAGACCTATAGATATAAATCATAGATAATGTATCTACATTCACGTATTTGTGTACATGATTTGACCATTTTTAACAAAACAACAGTAACTAAAGTTATCGTCGCATATGTCAAATATAAAGCTCTTTTCATGGCCTATTCGATGTCATAATAATTTTTTATACAGTGCTAAAGAAAAAATCCGACCGGCAAACTAATTTTTCAAAGGCGACCATTGTGTAAAAATACCTAATTTGTTTTTTAAAATTAGAAGGCCTTAGACAGACCTACAAAATGATAACTTGATTGCTATATCTTAAATAATAACGGAGATACAGGCCTGGACAGTTTTAAATGGCGGACCCTGTATACTACTAGTACTGTGTACTTATAATGTATATTAAATATATGTAAAACACCGTAATCGACCGTCATTTTTAAGCAAAATTCATATCGCTAGCATTGAAGTATGAGTGATTTTTTTAATAGATTTTTGCTACAGGAGAAAAATTTACTTATTGTATATGATTGAAAATAATGAAAAAGTGGAAAACTGCTTAAATATTATTCCATCTTTTAATATATATTTTCAAATACAATGAAAATAACATTGTGAAACCGCGTTTTTGGGGCAAATGGAAACAGATATGATTAATGTAGGTAGGAACGGAGTTTTTTAAATTAACTCCATTTTACGAGAAACTGTTGCCTGTTCCTAAGCTTTCAATTTATGTTGGATATCATGATTTTTAAATTTTATAATCACTAATACATGATAGTATAATAACTTATATTAACCAATGATAATGGATGAATAATAGTATCTGTTCATAATAGTTATTTATTAGCTCACCGACAATTTTTTAGTTTATGATTTTCAAAATTGCTCAAAACTTAAAATCAGGGAAACACATGAAATTATAGTAAATGTTCAAGGTTGGGTTATATAGGTAATATCTCACTACAAACCTGCAATCACTCTATTCGCCAAGATTTAGCAACGCGGTCAGTGAACTAGATCTCCTACGGCAACCTTACATTAGGGTTCACCTGCAACTAAGTTCTAATTTTGTCATTTTTGTAACAAATATTGTTCGTACCTGTTTATTGTTGAGATTGTTTTTTTATTTACTTTTTATTATTTCAATTTATTAAAAATTATTTATTTTATTTTATTAAAAAAATCTAGTTTGAAATAATTTGTTCACTGAACCGCCCCCATGTCAAATTTCTGGCTATGCCACTGATTACTGTTACTTCTAATTTGAGCTGCTGCAGTGTATATTCTTTTGTGCCAACTGTTCTTTTGTATTAATTGCTTGATATACAATTTGTTTCATATACCTCCATAAAAAAATTCAACGGATTTAATTCAGGGGATGATGGCCATGTAACTGGATCACCATATTATTTGTTGTTGCTTATTTCTTTTTTTTAATTATATTGTGACTTACTTGTAAACTTAGCAAGTGTTATCTTTGTTTGTGTATTTATGTCTTTGTTTTATCTATAAGTATATTGACTTTTCTTATACATCTTGTATGTCTTTAAAGAATAAAAGGTTTTTTTTTTTTTGAATGCATTTCCGATTAAAGCTTTTAAACTTCTTAAATAAGCAAAATCGGACATATCAGTGGTCAAACAGTTTAAGGTGTCAGTACTTGAACTGATATGGTCTGACCACGTGGAATCGAATCCCGCGGCCGGTAGACCGTATATCATCTATATTCGTGGAGAGGATTGGTAGGTACCTGCTCTGCATGTATGATAGGCTGGAAAAATGTTGACGTGAGTCAATGTGAGAGACTGATACCGGTCGGCGTTTAACCACCCTCCCTAATTAATGAGGTTTTCCATGTTTCTTTCATTCCTGCTCTGAATGGTGGTTAGGGCCTACCAACGTAAGTCATTCCTGGGCACAAATGTGGTTTGCTTAATAATAATATGCCATCCCCTATCCCGCACAAGCCTTCAACTTTTGAGCTAATCCTCATGATTAGAATAAGGGGTATATTATTATATTGACAAAATTTATCAGTGAGCTAATAAATCACCCTGTATAATAAATATCACTGGAATCCTATTCTTAATAATTATTGTTCTTTTAATCACAGAAATAAAAGATTACAATTTTTTTATCAAACATATTTTACTGAAAACTCACATTTCTTGCAATCGAATTCACGAATTCCATTTAATCATCATCATGTTGAAAACATAAAAATTTATTGGCATTAAGGATAGAATGGATTTTATAACATTTTAATTTCAAACTGTACATTTCTTTATTTAGTCTCATTATAAAGATACACAGAGTTTAACCTTAATTAACAGTGGAGGTATATACGAGTTATTATTTGAACTATTTGGTCCTTTTATCTCGTTTGAAAGGAAGCGTAATAAATCGTTATCATTCACAATCTACAAAAAACTTCTCTATAAAACTGAGGTCGATAATCACAGATATAACGGTAAACAAAATGAAAGAGACTCTCCCCAGAGACAAGCTTAGATCCCTTCTTAATTTTGTAAATCAAGTATCGGAATTTAGAGCGCCACTAGACACGTCATTTCTCATGTTTATATCCAGGCTTTCCGCTAAAACCTCCAAAATATCCAAGATCAGCTCCTTGCTCAACATCCTCAGCCTCGGCAGTTTGGCCACTTTGGTGAAATGGTGTACGATTAGGTCGAGGGCGTATTTCTTCATGTCGGTAGCCTGCATCTTGTCTGCCGCTTCCAATATCTGAATCACATTTTCGAAGGTGACATTCATTTCTAGGTTTTGCTTGCAAAAAGCCTGTAGACGGTTGTTTGAGAAGCCGTAGAAGAACGGGGCGGAGAATAAATACAGAGAATCCTCCGGAGGCATGTTAACGTCCCCATAGTAAATATAACGAAGGAGAGAGTCGAAAGATTCTTTGGAGGGTATCATTTCTCCTATTTGGATCTGAAAACAACAAATTTTAAATCTCCAAGGCTAGATAAAAATGTATGGTCTCCGCTTACGTTAACTTTGCTATCGGCAGGCATAAAAGACCTAAACATAGCTTCGAAGTAACCGCATCTTGCAGCTAGAATAGTTTTGTGGGCGGGAATTAACGTCCCGTCCAAATTTAGGTCGATATCACAGAACTCTTTTCCTGTAACACGAAGAAACATTGCCATGTCTTGCTCGAGGGAGCACCCAGCAGCATCGAAGTGAGTTTCGCTGTTGGCCTAAAGAATAAAACAGAAAATATTAATTGTTGAATCAAAGGGTAAACTGCTGCAGTTTTGTAATGTACAAAAACCAAATATTACTGGAAATTATCACGTAAGAGATAGGTATTACGTAGGTATTTTGGGTACTATTAAAATATTTAGGCACTATACTCTATTTTCAAATTAAGAGAAGCAACAAATTGTATTGGTTTTTTGTGTTTTTTTTTCTGTTTTTATTTTTCAAATAATAATAATAAGTTGCCTTTATTTTCAATTATAGTTCAAAAGGTGTAAAATAAACAAAATAATAGGGCGAAGTGTCAGTTTAACTGCTTTGCAACTTAACCCTAATTAGAAAACCAAGTCCAAATAACAAGAAACATAATCGTGTGCAAAGTACATATAGGCAATGTTTTTAATAAGAGATATAATAATAACTAGTAACTACTATGCCGAAACAATATAGCTATATAATAATAATAAAAGAAACATGAAAGAATGAAGAATGAAGAGAGCCGTCAACGAGATTATCACAAAGATAACAATAGCGTTTTTAATTTCTTTTTAAAATTAATAATTGAAAAATCTTTAAATTTTACTGGCAAATTATTGTATTCCTTTGGTGCAACGTAAGAAAAACATCTGGTAAACAAGGCAGTAGTGTGACGAGGAATTTCAAGTAAGTGAATATGACGAGTATCAAAATTAGATGTGTTCCTATGCAGACTATTTAATTTATTAAATAAGTACAATGGAGCGTGAGTGTTCAAAATGTTGTGTGTGTTACAAAGTAAATGTAATCTACGTAGTTTATCAAGCTTAAGGTTATTAGATCTATGAATCTGTCTGGTTAGACCACTATCAAACTTTTTAAAACCAAATGCAAATCTAAAACAGCAATTTTGTATTCTTTGTAGACGTGACGCATCAGACTCTAAAAGAGTCGGACCATAAACAGAATCACAATATGAAATTTTTGAAATAATTAAAGAGTAACATAGATTAAGTTTTAATTCAGAGTTCATAATGTTTCTATGTGGATAAAACTGTTTTAAAATAGAGTATGATGTTTGACATAAATAATTTACATGTTTACAAAATCTTAAATTTTCATCAAACCATATACCCAAATTTTTGCATTCACCAGTAAATTTTATAGATTCCGTACCTAATTTAATATCTAATGATTCTTTTGCTAAATTTCGTTTAAATTTAGGACCAAAAATAATGTTCGATTTATTAGGATTTAACTTTAATTTGTGTGCAACTGAAATATTTAACAAACAATTTAAATCATTGTTAATAACTTCATTAGCAATCCTCATATCCTCCCCGTGAAAACTAAAATATACTTGAGAATCATCCGCATAATGATGAATGTTGCATGAATTTAGAACTTTACCAAAATCTGAAATATATATTGAAAATAATAAAGGGCTAAGAATAGAACCTTGAGGGACTCCGAATTTCACAGGCAAAGCGTCCGACACCTCGGAATCTGCAATTACCCTTTGATTACGATCAAGCATAAAAGTATTAATTAATGAGGCAGATCGATTGTCAACACCGTAAAATTTTAATTTATTGATAAGAATATTGCAATCCACAGTATCAAACGCTTTACTATAGTCTAGTAAAATGAGACAAGATACCCTACCCCCATCAGTAGCCCTCACAAGTTCGTCGGTAACATGTAATAATGCTGTTGTTGTGCTATGTTGTGCTCTGAATCCAGACTGATATGAAGGAATAATATTATTGTCAAATACATATTCCAAAATCTGATGTTTCAAAACTAATTAAAAAATTTTAAACAAAGTAGGGAGAATACTAATAGGAAGAAGATGACTCATCGCTGACTTCCAAGCATTAGGAAATGTAGATGTTTGTATAGATGTATTGATTATGTACGTAATATGTTCTAATAAAAAAAAAAAAAAAAAAAATTAAAAAAAAATTACCGCCAAAATGATCTAATGTATTTTTTAGTTACTTTTCCCTGTGCATAAATGACTTCTTCACTTACTTCTCTAATTTAAAAATAGAGCATAGTAGCGTTTATTATATGCAGTGCACTAGCAAATTCTTTTACTCTCTTTGATATAACATGCGAGTTTCTATGATATATTGATGATTGAAGCAAGAACTACGCCCTTGTATGGCAATAATTGAAACTATATCTAGAGAGTCCTTGATTTGAGTTAAATTAGGTTTATTTTTTGAAGAGCTCACATCTATATGTTTCCCGTATGTTTCGCCATTGCGTAAGTAGACATTGCCTATGCAATTGTATTGTATTTTCCAATTGTATTAGCAGCCAAAATGAAAAAAAAATGGCATCGATTTCTTACAGCGTTGAATGTAGATTATATTCCTGGATACAGACAGCTGTTCATCTGTCTAACATAGTGCATGAGCAAAGTATTGTCCTGTTGTGTGCGAATTTAAAGTGAGAAGCATGTGGTCAATTGGAATTGCTGCAATACTTCATATGCATAATGTTTCTATTTTTTATTTAGTCTGGATAATGCACTTGACTTAAAGCTGGCACTTTTATGATCTTTTAAATTGTGCGTTACATTTTGTGTGTAATATTAAATGGATTATAATGACAGATATAGAGGATCCAATCGTTTATATTGAAGACAATATTTGCTATTCTTCTCTATTTTTTAAAATAAAGTTGAATTTAAAAAAATCCCAAAAGCGGCCTGGCTTAAATTTACACACATTAAATTTTTGCTGCAACTAAAATTTGTCGACTCAATTGCTGTGTTGTTTTATTTAATGTAATATTATTTCTGTTTTCGTTTTATTTGATATATCAATGACTCCTTGTTTACCCATGAAAAAGTTACACAATTCGCCACTGGTGTTTCATAGTCTTTGATGTTATCATGTGATGGGTAAATATTACTACATACTTTAAGTGTTTTAATGAGATATATTTATTTAATTTTTTACACTAATTTTATTTAGTAAGACATCTCAAATTCATCGAGAACATGAAATGTATATAGAAGAAAGGAAAATACCAAGTTAACTATATTAACAAAAGTACGTACTTTAAAATTATTAATAAAATGATCCAGTTTTTTGCAAATTTCCATGCACTATTATTACTGGGATATTACTGATGATATTAGGAATTAAAGTACATTGATAAGATATATTAAACATTGTTTAAAAATTTAAGGGCACTGTATCATAATTTAAGATGTAAAATAGTCATTAATGTACAAAATTTGGACCAGCGGTTATTTCCTACCTTATACTGAGGCATCTGTTTCCTTCGTATTATCTCCACCATTAAACTTCTTTCCAGTATCTCAAACTCGGAACTCATCACAATCTGATTGTAATTACTTTCCTTAACGATAAATCTCAAGCAGTGCTCCTTTATAAAATCCAGTTGGAGGTGGTCGGCATTATGCAATGCTACGAGTACATTTTTTAAACAAATCGTAGCGTTTAAATACTGCACGCAAAGGTGTTCCAAACGGGCCATATTAAATTGAACAGCTAGGCGATAAACGTCCATCATTCTAAGAACTATTCTGTTTGAAAATGGATCCTCTCCGTCTTTCGCCTTCTTAGTCGGATCTATGCAGTCCATGTAGATGTAATTCAAAACCATCTCGAATGCTTCAGGATCGGCATCAGACAGTTTGACTTCTAACAGTGGGATATCGCTAAAGGGGACTTTGGACGTTCCTAAATAAAAGTTTTGAGATAAAAATTCCTACAAATGGAAAAAGAACTTACCGAATAATCTTTCCAGATGTTTGTCACGATTTTCTTTCGCTTGACGAATTTTATTTCTTAAATACGCAGACCTTGCAGCTACTAATGCTAAATGCCCTAAAATCTTTTCTTCTTCCGGACCAACTAAGAACTGCACGTCACAGAATAGTCGTGACTCTAACAGTTTTCCATAATCATCATGTAAAGTACATTTTGGGTAGCTTGAAAATTGGAATCTAAAAAAAATATTGTTTAATTAATGTAATCATTAATTTTTTACTAAATTATTATTTTATTAAATTATTATATCAATACATTAGTGTTGTAAAGGGCATTTGTAAAATATTGTGCCGTATTGAAATACTTAGATATTATGCAAAAAGGTATGAACATGGAAGAATAGTTTTCCTTCACAAAAAGTAGTCAGGATTAATAATTTTCTTGCTTAAAAAAATATATAAAGTATTTTTGATAAAATAACATACATAGTTTTGCATTGACGTTTTTAATATATTTTAAATGGTAACTATAATATGAGGAAGAGTTAATGAGTAATTTGATTCACATACTAATAGATGGCATTAACTTGATCAGGACTTTACTGCAAATATAACCTTAAAATGTCTTCTAATTCTAATACAAGCGTACCGAGTCAATCTACAATGGAGAAAATTGGAATTCGAAATGTTTATTCCATTATCAATACCATGAACATTTTTTTAATACAAAAAAATTCTCAAGGAGAAAAATTGTCCATATTATTGCAACTGATAATCCAAAAACATGATTCTGATAAACCATTGTGAAGCTGTTTACAACATAAAATGTTGGATCCATTGCCATAAGAAACTATTGGCTTGAAATGACAATTTCTATCTCCTTTGTTAAAGTATACAGGATGTCGGGGAAAATGTGAGAAATCTCAGATACAGATAGAATACGAAAAAATAAGATGATATAAAAATATATATAAATTTTTATAAAATTATATTAAGTACTTTAAAAGTTATTGAAGAAAAACCGATTTCTGGATAGGGTGGGCCTGTAGGAAAAAGAATTATATGAACTTATTTTTCCATATTCTATCTGCACCCAATAGATTTCCCACATTTTTCCAGACACCCTGTATAAATAAACATTAAAAAAGATAACTATAAAAAATTTGCATTTTGGATTCTATATTTCTGAGCACCATTTCGTCAAGTATAAAAGTATGATAACTAGGACTGATTTATATTGATTTAAATATTTATGACTTCAGTTTTCTCATATATTCATTAACACCATATATTCAATAAATACAGACAGTAAGTACCATTTTAATATTGCAGTATGGAAATATAATGTCAGTCTAATGAAAACAGAAAACATACTTTTAGTCAGTCATTTTATGTCTATACCTCAAGTTCAATAATCATTTATTGAAAATGTAAATACCTGTACATTTCGCCACTACGAACATTGTTATCTACTGTCCCTCCGAAAATAAACATCGCATCTCCAACAACGGCAGCTGCATGAAACAACCGACCCGACGGTACAAACGATTCCACATCTGGTAAAATAACTGACCAAGTCTGGGAGTCTAAATCAAAGCAATGTAGGTCATTGGAAAGCGTTGAGTCGGCTGCACCTCCAAACACGTATAAATGTCTATCGAAGGCTACCATTGAATGTCCATAACGTCTAGCTGGTGGTGGAGGTGCTCCTCTTAAAATATGCTCTGTGGATATCCTTGTCCATCTAGAAAGCATATTAGAATTAAAACTATGAATGAAAAACAGTGCTGCACTTACGTTTTATCCTTAAATCTAAACTGGAACAAGGAATTAGTGATTTTTGCCCCACTTTGCCCACTGAATACAAACATACAATCTCGTGCTACCGCTACAGGGAAATTGCAACAAGTTGGGGGGCATTCTCCTTTTTGATCAACTTCCTCCCAGCTTCTCACATCGCCCTTAAAAAAATGTATAAACTTGAAATATATACCTATTTTTAACAATTATTAGACTACAAAATTTGTTGCATATTAAAATGTTTTAATTAATGTGTACTCACAGTAAGAGATATCGTCCACATATCATTCAAACGTGCATTTCCATCATAGCCAGCAAATATCCACAATTTGTTATCAAAAATGGCAGCTCCATGAGCCGATCTTGGGACGGGAGTTTTTCCCATAAATCTCCATTCTACCCATTGGCCAGAATGGAACTTATATTCAAACAAATCATTTTTATTGGTAAGATTTGAATTAGAATGAATGTCTCCAGTATATCCTCCAAATACATACATTGATGTGTTGTGTACTACTGCAGAATGATGGTATCTAGAAAAATTCATATTTGCAACTGCTATTCGAGAAATAGTCCATGTAGTTAAAAGAAAAATGTTGGGTCTTTTTAGAGATGTCAATTTATATCTGAGCTAATGGATTTATTACCTTGGCGCAGGTGGAGTACCAGTTGCAAAAGCTCTTCCCCAGCTTTTTTCCTTTACATCAAAACGTAAAAGATCATTTAACATACTTTTCCCATTATCGCCTCCAAAAACATAAATTGCATCTTTGTAGGCCACCACAGTGTGTTTACTGCGTCTAAAATAGAAAATCGGTGGATAATTAAAATATTACTTTTTATAGTGTAAGAAATGTTTCACTTACCTTGCGCCAACAAATTCATCACATTCTGGCATACGTTTCCATCGATGGACAGTTTCAAATGGTCCTATTTCTAAAGTTAAAGCACTAACATCTGCTGTGGTAAGACTGCTCATTTTGCTTTAATTTTTTAAATTCCTTATAAATTTTCAGGTATATTTTTCGATGTTACAGTTTTAACTATACCAATACAAATACACTGACTAAGTACTGTATATTAATTACTTACATACCACATTTACAACATTAAATACTATTGACATTAGGTGCACCTACACAAAAAGACACAGAGAAAGAACGTAAACAAATCAATAACATAACCCTAACCCTAATTTGTGACAATTGACATTAGTTTCTTTCGTTTTGAGGTAATTAATAACTTACAGCTTTGGACACTGGATGTCTCTTCCATTTGGGGAAATTGATCACTAGTTGTAGACAAATAGAACCTACTGAAATGTAAAATGTGGAATGTGATGTGTGTTCCACTGCGCATCCATATAAAGTGACAAACCTAGGAGAAGACAAAAGGAGGCACATGAAACTCAGAAAAGAAATACTTCATTGGTTATGTATGTGGGTGCGAGAGAGACAATCATCTGCACGTACGATATGAATTGTGTTTTTAATTTCCCATTATTTTGTTTGTAAACACGTCATTGGTATACAGTCTGGTTAACCAGTACATTCTTTTATCTTGTATCTCGTTAGTGTTATTCTTTGTGTATTTTTGTGGATGTTATTGTTGGAAAATGTCATGCTTTATAAGGAACTATAAAATTAACCAGCATACAGCACCAAATAATTCTTCATATTCAGAATTCAATTGAATTTCAATTCATAATCTGCTAAATCTTTATTGCTCCACCATTGCTAGGAGGCACAAAACCAATATGGCACTGACCACGAGTAATCCATTTACGCATCTTGATGAACATTCCAGTCATCATAATATAAAATTTCAATTCGGTGATAGAACCATATGGCTCCAATATTCATGTTTTTGGTTTCATAGATCCATTTGGTTCGGGTTTGAATTTGATGAAGAGACTTCCTTTAAACAGTCTTTATTAAAATTATAATTAATTAAAATTATATTATTATTACCTTATACTATGTCAAAAAATTTAATACGCTTTTCTGCCATAAATTTTAAAATGTATTTTTTCATATTTGAAATATTTATTTACTTTTATAATTCATCTTATGTATACGCTCGTGAGAGCGATACAGGAACGATAAACTAGATTTATCATACTTGGATCATATTGGCTATCATTTGATACATAGTGATTTTTTGGGTTGCTATGCCGTGACCTCGGTAACTGGTAGCTGCCAGAAACAGAGTTAAAATGCACATCCCTAGCATTATCAGGGATTCTTTTACCTGCTCTGGTGGTTCTTGGCTCTGTGGGTGTCTGTGTCTCTGGGCCCGCCCATATATTGATTCAGGTTCTTATTGTTGGTATTACGAGTGCTACGGTAATAAAAATCCAAATCCATAAACTTTACCTTTAAAGTTGCACCCTCTTGATTCTTAGCATAGATTTTGGAGGAGATGCAAGAGTTTATTTTTTAAAATAGAATTACATTCGCTTCTGCATGTGCAGGCAATATAATTAATTCTTTGCTTTAAAATTCTGAATACAAAATTACATAGAAATTTGATTAGATTGCTAGTATTGTAGGTAGGTAGAACCAAAATGACTACAATTTACAATGCCTGATGCTGATACCATATCTCCGTAGATATATAAATCGTTGGCATAAATCGTGTATGTTCCAAAAATTGAAGTAATTAGTTCGTTCATGGCAAATTACTCGACCTAGACTTCCAGTCGTCAGTGTGATATGCGAATATGAGCAATATACGTTTGACAATACCATAAAGTTTACTTTGTGGGCAACACTTCCAAATTTAAAAACTGCAATTGTTTTAAAATATTAACTGATGACAACCCAATCCATATTTGTTAAATAAAAAAATATAAAAAGCAAGTGGCGAATTTGAAATATCTCACTAGATAGCAGCACACAAGAATCGCCACTTCTAGTTTGCGTGTTTCAATCTCTATTTGTTCTGTGGTGTGTGCTGTGATATTGAGACATTTGTTTGACACTTTTTTGACAGTAATTTTGTTATTGAGATTTGTTGTCGAATCTGTTGAAGTTTGAAGTCGAATATACTATTTACTACGATCTAAATTTCTAATTTGTGACTACGATTTTACTAAAATAAAGGTACGTCTGCGCCGTAATAGTGAATAGGCGATAAATAAATATAGTAATATTTCTTTGATTTGTTTATGTATAAAAAATTCCACATACAAAACTTTCCTACGAGATAGCGTAAATTTAGTAGAGGTGGTATTTACTCAACATGTCTGTTCCAAATTTAACAAACAGTATAATGCAGCCCCAAAACATTGTTATTAATCAGGTACCTTTGTCTCATGCAATAATGACAAATGCCAATAATGGAATTCCAGTAGTAAATGCAGTTTCTCATGTAAATTCAACAGACCAAAGTAGTGAAATCAAGGGAAGCTTGGCTATTATGGATGCAGTTGGAGGTGAGTGCAATTAACTTTCAAATTTGCACCAAAAACTGTATGATGGATTTTAGGTACAAATTTAGTAGGTGTGCAAACGGTACCAGTTCAGAATGCAAGCCCAGCCAAGACTATTCAACAGAACACCACTTCAAACGAACCATTACAAGTTCTAACAAAACAAAGACTTCAAGATCTTGTTCGTGAAACTGATCAAACTCTGAATTTAGAGGAGGAAGTAGAAGAAATAATTTTAAATTATGTTGATGAATTTATCGATCGATGCTTGAATGGTGCAGCTTTAATAGCCAAAAATCGACATGTTAATACCATTGAAGTGAAAGATGTTCAGCAATTCCTAAATCGTAACTATAATATGTGGACTCCTGGCTTTGGAACTGATGAATTGAGGCCTTATAAACGCAGTCTAACAACTGAGGCTCATAAGCAAAGAATTGCATTAATCAGGAAAACACTTAAAAAATATTAATGTTTTCTTCTAGTTTATTCTGTGATATGAATGTCTAGTTTTGTAACTACAACGGGATTTGTGTGCAAAAAGTATGCAAGATTCTGTAACTTTTTATTTAAGTTGTTAAAAATAAATGACAAAGTAACTACAATATTTCTAGCCATTTTGAAAATGTTTTTCCTAACAAATTATACTTTTTGTGCATTTGATAATGTTATTTTTCTATTAGCATATGGATATTCCCGTGCATGTTTAGATTTTTGTTGAAAAATTGACCAAATATAAGATATTAAAGCTGTTTGATTTAAATTTTGGTGTAAATTATAAAATTGATTGAATATTATGCATAAAAAGTATCCAAGATTTTATTTTTTAAAAAGATAAGTTCAATTGTGATGATTAATTTGCAATTCAAAATTGATTTTCTAAAGTATGTTTGTTAAATATTGTTCCATTTGCCAAAAACTAGTTCCGATTCAGTTACTCTAGAATGGTTAATATGAATAAATTTTCTTTTATTAATAAATTTATTAAAATAATTTTATCACAATATGCAACAAAATAAGTTAAAATTAAGTACTAAGATGTGGAATGAATTAACTATAACAACATATAACAAAGACAGTATATAGATACTGCTTATTATATTCTTCACTAAAATTATTTATTCCTGTATGAGATGGATGATACAAATTGATGAAAAATTACTATTTTACTCGTCTTTTTCATTTTCTATTTATACAAAAATTATGCTCTTTAATTTCTTCTAGATAAACTTTTGTATATATTTAGCATGATTCTGTTTATGCATATTTTGCTTAAGAAGCTTTAGACATGATATACATCTATTATTTCCTCAAAAATTCGACACCTAATCAATTAAATGTCTCCTTTTTTTACAAATCCAAATTTCTTAAAAGCTTCATCAGCGTTCTTCTTTGCGAAATTAGCTTCATCTTTATAAAAGGCATCTTGTCCTTCCGCTTTTTGAAATCCCTTATCTTCAAGTAATTCATGCCCCTTTTCGTACATTGCATCCTTTCCAAATTTACCTTCTAAATAAACTTTTTTACCATGTCCACCTTTTTCAAAGGCACCTGAATTTTCCGCTTTGGAAACTTCTAAAGCTCCATGTTTTTCTTTATGGGCTTCATCGTGGTCTTCGTCGTAGAACTCGACTTTTTTCTTATATTCGTTAAGTTTGTGAACATTGTGATGACCCTTAGTATCATGACCCTTGGCAAAACTGCCTTTGTCTTCAAAGTGATAGCCCTTTTCACCTTCTTCGGATTTGTGTTGTTCTGCATAGTAACCATCGTCGTGGTTATGCCCTTGCTTTTGACCAGCTAAAATTGAAGTTGAATATTAATAGTATTAATTCTTATATGTGGATAACATCGTTTACATACCGGATTCAGCGTAATGTTTTTGATGACCCTCTTTGTCGTGGAGTCCTTTTGCACCATTTTCTTGAATATGTTTGGATTCATATCCTTTGTCACCTTCTTCACCTTTAACTGCATGTTTGGCAAGCTCAAACTGTTGGCCACCTCCTTTTTCAAAATTTTTGAGTAATCCTGATTGTTCTGTCTCTAAGTTACCAATGATTCTAAGACATTGTGCATAGTTTACTAAAAGGAGTACAAAGAACAGCAGGATCGTTTGCCGCAACATGATTTGTGCATGCACTAGCTGACAACAATAAACAAGATTTGCTAAATTGCGTTTATATAGGTACGCAAAGGTATTTAGGTAGGTGCCGTAAAAAATCGTATGTAGTAATAATTGAAAATTAAGATTTTACAGAACTTCATGCATGATTGAAGTTTTCTTGAAGGCTCTAAGGTTAAATGGTTACCTCAAGTACATTTTTAACTGTACAATGTCGGCTTTCTCTTACCTACATTGGTTGAACTTCTAAGTGTTTGTATTATTCTAAACAAGTTTTGTAAGATTTCCTTGATATTTAATTGAGAAATATTTGTTTGTCATTTGCAAGCTTTTCTATATGGTCTACAATGATATTTATAAAAAAGGATTTCAAATTATTACAATAGTCTATAAAAATATTTGTATTTTTTCTAATGAGTAAATCTCGCGCTTTTGTGAAAAACTTAACAATGTGGAATATTAGTAAATGTTTCCTTGAAATGTTGATTCATGTTTATTGTAAAAAATTTAAAACTATTAAGTTATTTTTATTATTAATTGGCAGGTACTTAAAAAATATTAATATTTATTAAAAACAAGGGCAATGACACAGTTATTGATAATGATAATTATTAAAAAATATAAATGTATGTTTAAAGCACGTAACATTATGTACAATCTATTCTAATAATAATGGCATGGATTTGACTATTTGTTTATTGATATCTACTTTCATATATATATGTAAATTTATCTAGACTTTCAACTTTAAATATTGGGAACAACGTAATGTTGCTGGCAACATTCCCACCACCAGTTTAATTTCAGTGAAATAAAGAATTTACACCAATACAGATTTAATGAAATTCATTCTCAAAACTTCCAGCACACAGAGTACCCAAATTGTAATCTGTGTTCCAGCAGTTCAAAAACTGATTTGAGGAAGTGTGCCATATTATTATCCCATAAGTCCACTGTTTTTTTATAAAAAATATTTCAGTACTACCTAACTCTCTATATCTATATATTGATAAATTCAAGTTGCTTGTTTAAAAAGTAACTGAATTAATTATGTGGCCAAAATGAAAAACAATTTTTATTTGAGGGCAGAAGTCATTAAACTTTAGTATAACCAATTAGGTAGTAAAAAATAGTAAATGATTTTCCCTTTGAGAAATTTAGTACAAATAAAAATTCAATGTTTGGTATCAGAGAACATACATATGACTTCATTGATAGGAATTGTAGGAGATTTGATTTACATTAGCTTAAAATATCTTTCTAATACAGTAAAAAATTCAATGTGTTACAAACTGAAAGAAATAACATGACATGACCGATTTGGAATGAATGAAATCTAACAAAAAAAAAACGGGTTTTAAAAAGATTTTATAGAACTTTATAAAGCACATCCATGTTTATGACGATACTTAATAATTTGTAAATTAGAAAGTGAAAATTGAGTTAAAAAAAATAGAAATGATTTATGATTATTATATGTATATCTACCTATTGTTTAAATAATAAACAAATTATTCCAAATTGTAAAAATAAAACCTTAGTAAAATTATCACCCCATTCTATGACTATAAATACTTAATTAGATTTTTATAGATATTTGTTACAATAATATTTATAGTTAATAAAAGGCAAGTAAAATAACAGTTCTGCTTAATTATATATATGGTTAAACTGAAGAAATAAGTCTCAATTTCAGTTTTAAGGTGTGCATTGGATGCAAATCTGCCTGCGTAGTATATGATATTTTTCCAATATTAACAGACTTGAAGACGGTAAGTAAATTACACGGTACTTATTCTCTACCATGCGGGCGCACGTCTCTGGTTTTTGCACTTAATAAGCAAACCGGAACATTTAATAATTATTATTTTTCTATTAGATTTCTTGACTTGTTTTTGCCGCTCTGTTTCTTCTTTTGAGAAAGATTGCATTTTAGATATGACTTTAAACCAACAGACTTATATTGTTCAATTACAAAAATATATTTTCAAAAATTGTATTTCAATTTGATCATGCACTGTGTTGACACCTTTTAGATAAAACCGCATAGCCTGCAGTTTGCGTATTTTCATTTTGGGTAAATGTCCGGAAATAGCTTCTACAGAAATGTATTTATTAGGGACGTATATGTGCATAGATATACCTATACAAAATACTAGTAGTAGCTGAAATATTAACTTGGAAAATTTTGCAAACAAGACAATTAAAAGTTTCGCCCTATTTAAAGGCCGGTTCTGCCGACCGCCTCATTTCAAGGCTATGAAGGCTACGCTATTACCAAAAAATTGTAAATTTGAAATTCTGTTTACATTTTTTTAACACATCCAGTTCGTCCTCGATATAGAACTTTTTTACCGTTTTTAAGTGCTGCTTAATTTATTTGAGGACAACTAAATCGGTAAGAATATATTTATTTTGTTACTGCCGAA
This sequence comes from Monochamus alternatus, assembly GCA_037114965.1. Taxonomy (NCBI): domain Eukaryota; kingdom Metazoa; phylum Arthropoda; class Insecta; order Coleoptera; family Cerambycidae; genus Monochamus; species Monochamus alternatus. Next base: position 75,670,544 of record CM073429.1, on the reverse strand, counting down.
TTTAATAATTTTGGAGAATTTTATAAGTTTTAATATATAATATATAAAAATGAATAGGGATATACCTATTTCTTGATTAGGTTTTTCTATACAGGATTATGGCATTGGGAAAAGTTGTCTGTGTTTTAATTACCTTCGTATTGTCTCGTTGCTTTGGGCAAACAACAAACATTAAAAATGAATCAGAACAAAACTGTACTTGTGTTCCATATTATCAATGTTCCTACGAATCTGGCGATTTAATTACAGATGGCAAAGGACTATTGGATATGAGGTAAAAAAAAATTCATAGAATCAGAATCCAAATAATAAAGTAAGTATATGAAATGGCTGTTAACTACATTGAACAGCACTTATTTGGCTTGTTTAAGAACCACATTTTTTTAGGATATTGGAAAATACTCCTTGTCAGGGCTATTTCGACGTTTGCTGTAATATTTCAAAAGAAGTTCTTTTCCCTTCTACAGAAGCCCCTGACAAATATGATGGTTGCGGATATCAAAATTCTGGATTTTTTCCCTGGTATGCAACCTTGTTTTATCAAGAGTCACCAGAGATTCTTCCATCTTACAAATGTGGGGTGTCTTTAATACACCCAAGTGTCGTTCTTACAGCAGCCCACTGCTTAAACGAAATTGGAATATGGACTGTTCGGATAGGTAAAGAAATTTAATTTTTTCTTTGTTTAATGTTATTTTGTGTTATTAAAAATATTATTACGGCAGAAACATACTGTAATACCATACCATATATATCTCGTCTTGCACATACCAAGGCCTTCTTATTTAATACATTGGCCATCCAGATCTCCTGATATAATGTCTCTAGATTTGTATTTGTATGGATTACTTAAACAAGTACTCACAGTCTAACAGATACAACTAAAAATAGAGAACTATGCTACAGTATGTGGCAAATCTGCTAAGAAATTACATCTTTAGAGCTGAGAAGAGTTATCAATAAATGATGGTTTTAAGGCTTTCACAGTCTGTCCTGTTAATCTATTACTCTGATATATGGGATTGTAAGGCGAGTGGTGAGTTACATTTAATATTTTTTATTCAAGGAAACACAGTTCGACATGTATCTGCAATAATTATTCACTCAGAATACAATGCAGAAACGATGCAAAATGACATAGCTCTTGCCATTTTAAAAGAACCGATTGAAACGTCTGAAAAAATCAACACCATATGCGTACCACCTCCAGGAACCGATTTAAATAACAGCAAATGCAGAATAACTTCAAGAGTAACGGAACAACATGATAAAGTTTATCTTAAGGTGCTTGAAGTAACTACTATTCCTAAAGATAAATGTCTTGAAATATTACGAACGACTCGATTGGGTCCATTTTTCCGTCTACATAACAGCTTCTTGTGTGCTGGGGCAGAAAATGGAAGAAATACATGTGAAGGTGTTGGTGGTAGTCCATTGGTGTGTCCAGTTCCAGGTCAGCCAGAGAGGTATGCATTTTCATGACTATCAATTGCTGTATTTACGAATGAATAGAATTCAAATAGTGTACAAGATATATCTAAAGTAGGGTTCGAAACTTCTACCGCGTATACCGCCAAACAGTTTCTAGTAACATGTGGCTTAAAACACACCCTCATGATGTTACATGCCCTTAAAGGGGTAAAAATTTGTGATTTTTTTCTGTAATTGACAAAACCGTCAAAAATAACTAGACACATTTATGGAACATACAGAGTGATCCATTTGAAAGGGTTCTTGTGCCAAATTTCAGAATGAAAATTAAACTTTTGAGGCCTACTTCAATTTTTTTTTAACTGCAAGAATTCAGAAAAAAAGATTTACGATTTTTTTAGTGTGCCACTGAATTTACGATAGTTTCAAATGTGTGTAATCAAATCAAAATTAACAAAATAGACAAGGTGGCCCTGAATAGGTAAAATGACTGGAGACAAAAAATTTTGGTTTGAGAAATGGCCTTCTGGGATTCAGCTCAGTTTAAGAAACAAAAATTTGTCATGATTTCAAATCCATAAAATCCAGTAAGCCTTGGAAATATGAAAAAAAAAACGATTTTTTTCACCAGTAATGTTCTGTTTCTGTATGATACGCTAAAATGTTATTATGAAAAGTTTGTTGGAAGGAAAAACTGAATAGTGTGCAAAATTAAAATGACGTAAGTGTACTGATTTTTTCGTTAGTGATGCATGTAACAAAATGTAATTAAGAAAAGTTTCTCAGAATGAAAAATTGAGGATGTGCAAAATTATAGTGTCCTATGCCTACCTTCAGAAATATCTTAAATCAAGCAAAAAAATCTGCAAAACTTAATAACATTTTGTTATATCCTATATAAAAACAGCATTTTGCTAGTGAAAAAATATCAGTTTTACCAAATTTTCAAGGCTTATTGGATTTTATGGATTTGACATTATGGTAGATTTTGTTTCTTCAAGCAGGATCTCGGGTAATTTTTCAACACCAAATTTTTTTGTCTCTCTCTTACCTATCCAGGGACACCCTGCATATTTTTTTAATTTTGGTCACACCCATTTCATACCATCCTAAATTAAATGGTGCACTCTTTTGAAATTAAAAATAGCTAATCTTTTTTTTTGGATTTTTGTGATTGAAAAAAAAATAATGTCAAGTAGGCTTTGCAAATTTAATTTTCATTCTAAAATTTGGCATTATTGAGGCACTATCCTTAAAAAAAATCTTTTAAATCAGCTAACAAATAAAACTTTTAGGGAGATGCTTATTTCAAATGGGTCACTCTGTATATAACTTTTTATGTTCAATAACGAGCTAGTCCATTTTTCTTTATTCAAATCAGAGGCGTTCCGTTTAAGGGTGAAAAGGGTTTTAAAACCATCAATTTTTCCACTCAACTTTTTTTCATAATTTTTAAAATTTTTTACATAAAATATAGGGTGTTAAAAAAAGAGTGTAAAATATTTAAGGAGGTATGAACCAAAATAAGCAGAAAAGTCTCAATAAACATGGGTCCGCAAAGTAACGGTTGCGGAGATATGGAATGTTTCATGTTTTTTAGCCCCTTTTCATTAAACATTTGGATGGGTATTGTAGGTGGCAGGTTTCTAGGTCCTGTTGTTTTATCAAACCGATTAACAGGTGCTGCTTACCCCAACTTTCTGCAGAACACACTGTATGAGTTTTTGGAAGACATTCCTTTGAATTAGAGGCAACAAATGTGGTTCCAGCATGATGGTGCTCCAGCTCATTTTTCCATGGCCGTTACAGAGCATTTACACCAAACTTTTCCACATAGATGGGTAGGAAGGGCGGACCTTGTTTTATGGCCTCCAAGATCGCCTGATTTGACCCTCTAGATTTCTTTGTTTGGGGATATTTGAAGACATTTGTGTATGGTACTCCTGTAAATAGCCTGGAAGAGCTGCAGCTACGGATTAATAAAAAGTGTCAAGAAATTCAAACCAAGGAGGGTGTTTTCGAAAGAGTTGAGACGAAGATGTCATGCCTGCTTGGAAATGGACAGAGGGCACTTTGAACATCTTCTGTAACTTTGTTTTTTGTTTGTTAAAAGCTTCCTTTGTCGGTTTATTCCTAATAAAATAAAATGTTTGAAAAACGAATAGTGGTCCATATCTCCGCAACCGTTACTTTGCGGACCCATGTTTATCAAGACTTTTCTGCTTATTTTGGTTCATACCTCCTGAAATATTTTACACTCTTTTTTTAACACCCTGTATATTCAAATTCATGCGTTAAGCAAACATCACTCTTACCTAATAATTTGTAGAACATAGTAATTTTCAAACTCAGTTTACTCAAAATATTTAAAATAATTGTAGATACCATCAAGTAGGAATAGTCTCATGGGGCATTGAATGCAAAGAAGATGTTCCTGATGTGTATGTAAAAGTATCCTCGTTTAGGAACTGGATTGATACAGAAATGAGAAAAAACGGCATGGAACTTACTTCATATAGGTATTAACTTTTTGTGACTCAATTTTCGAATATTTTAGAAGGTTTTATTGTTAATGTTAGTTTTTAATGAAACGATTATGTGTTGTATGTTCTTTATTAAAATAGAAATAAATAGAGTACCTCATCCTGTAAACAATTTTTATTTTGTCTAGGTATATTTAAAATTAAGTTATTTTTAAAAGTGCATCTTAGATCAAGGGTAGGCAATTGCAAAATTATGCTCCAAACTCTAATTAAATTTAAATTCATACAAAATAAATTTATGAAGTTAATTTGTCGCTGAAAACTAAAATGACAATTTGCATTTACTATTTCTTTTTTAAGTGTATTTTATATAATTTTAATCTTATTAACACCTTAATTTGCCTACCCCTGCCTAAAATGTTTTGCTAAAAATAATCACTTTTAAACACATCAGAGTTCCAGTAATAAAATAAAAAATCATGAATAAAAATTAACCACTTCTGTAACCCGGATAAGGTGCAACTGACTTCGAAGTGCCCTAACAAAAAATTAAAAAAAACGTAGCTAATTATACTTAAATCATATATATAGTAATTAAATATCTCTAGGAACCTGAGGTAAGCACATATTGTAATAGGCACTTTTGTCCCAGAAATCGACAGTTTTCCATCCACACCAACCCTTACTCTGTATTGTATGCAAATCTTCACCCCCAGTGTAATGGGGATCTAATATAAGAAACCTTAAGCTACCTGTTTCTTGATTATAATCTACTCCTAAGATCGTGTGTGCAAGGACTCCCCCACCTACAACAATTAAAAAAGCTCCTTAGTAAAGGACAAAAAAAATACCGCTTAAAGAACTAAGCAAAGGATTTATTACAAAATTTTTATAATGAAGCATATTCGGGGGATAGTAATCCCCCATTTTCGATATTTGGAGATGGAATTTTGACGTCATTAGTAGAGGACGCACTTATAGCACTCATGCTTCTTTTAAATGACAGAACTTTTTTGCGGCTTAGTGTATCCATCTGACTTTTGAAACAGGTATACCTTGTTGCAGTTGTTAGGAGTAACCGTTTTTAAAATAATCCTATTTGAAATAATCAGTGCACCGAGTAGAAACTTTTTTTTCTCAGGTAAATAGCCTTTTCCGCTGAAAATACAGCAAAATGTTACTTGAACAAGTTTTTCAGAATGGCAAATTATGACGACATGCAAAATTACAAGATTGGCCTGCTTTTACAAAATCTTTCTCTTTTAACTTAACTTAATTTTAACGCACTGTATATTCTATGTCTCATTATTTTGTCGTCAGGGATCTACTCTTACTCTATGTTGTACTTATTTCCATACACCCAGTATATAGTTTTCGTAATCAACTGATTGACACAATTAGGTGCATTCTATTTTTTTTTTTTTTTGAAAAATTAAATTTCATACAAACTTCATAGTAATTTTGTGAAAAAATAAGGAAGCATTCGTCTGTATCTACCAGTTGATTATAAAAAAATAATGATAGAATGATAAGCAAAAAATTTTCTGATTTATCGGAGGGGTGTGAAGCAATCCAAAATTTGTAATTTTGATTGTCATGGCATAATAATTTTTGTGTTAAAGATAACTATCAGCCCTTTCTTCTACGGCACTGATGAAGCAATCAATTGAAGATACATAGAAAAAATGTGTTTACCATCAAAACTCTAAAGTGGATTATTTATTTGAAAAATACGGGAACTTTTTTTTGCTGAAATAGTAAACATATTTTGAACATAGTAAATTTATACAGGATATTGAAAAATGTGTCAAAAACTTTTGTATGCAATACATGGGGACACCCTGTATATTTACAATGTGCCTGTGATTAAACAGTGGGATAAAAACGTTATTAATACATTTGTATGTTATGAAATGAATTTAATATTGTCCATAATGCAGTCATAACCGCATAGGACGTAAGTTTTATATTAACGTTGGAAATGTCTGAATAATACTTCTACACTGTAAAAAAAGTTGCCGTGTAAGCGAGATTTTCCAGTGTGTAATTTAGGATGTGTAAAAATTCCGTGTTAATAGTTTTACACACTATGACTTTTTTGTACGTTTTACACAAAATGTGTTAAAATTACTAGTATTATAATAAAATATGCTGAATTTGTGTAATATTTACCAGTTGTGTGTTGAAAATAAGTAAAAAATTAAAATTTTCTTTTTATATTTTATCTGTTAATTGTTTAATACTTTTGGAGAAATACAACAAATTATATTATTATTCGCAAAAAGTTTTGGAAAAATTCAAGGTATTTGGCAGTTTCACACTTGCAACAATGGCATACAAAAAAAACACACATTAAACATACAATTTTCTTAAAAACCGCAATTATATTTTAATAGAAGGATTAAATAGGTACTTTTACTGCCATTTTCATGAAAATCAAGAAAATACATCGAAATGATTCAACTATTAAAAATTTTATTAGCATATGACACAAAAACAAATTAAAATCTATTGGTTCTTGTTTAACAATTTATATTTCTTATTTCTAAAGTTTAACAAAAAGAAAAAAAATCAAGCATATGAATGACACAAAAGACAAATTAAAAAAAACAAACCACATTTTACCGACAAATATATGGCGAATAGCAAAAGGTGAATATTTTATGTAAATGTGCTGCTTAACAAAAATGAAGACTCACCAATCATAACTGGTGATCCCTGATTGACAAAGTGGTTCGCCAATTCTGGTCCCTTCGATCCCATTTCTTCTCCAGAACTAACGTATAGTATTTTAGAGGTAATTCCTAGCAATGTGTCTAGCACAAAGTTGACTTCCGTCGAACCGATCCACTGTCTTGATCCCACAAAACTAGCAGGTTTGTCTCCTATGTCTACAAGGCACTTCTGGATGTCTGTAAAGGAGGGCACATCCTTGTTGACATAGCCCTGCAGTTTGTACCAGGACGCAAGGGTCTGGAGGGATCTGTATGCACAACCCCACCCGTTATCATCCATCTTGTTTTGGCAGTAGTGATAATATTCGTATTTGCCTTTGACTAAAGCTACTACTCCACCTTAAAATTATAAAGTAGATTGAGGCATTGGAAGGTTAGGTTCATATACCCCGTTGCCGAAATTATAGACAGTGCCGTCATAAATAAAACATAATTAACAAGTTAATTGCAGTTTACACCCATATGCCAGTGAGAAATGCTGTAAAAAGGTGCAGTTTTTTTAACAAAAGTTTCTGTTATAAGTGTTCATTGTGCATTAAAAAGTAATAAAAGTATAAAAAATTTAAATTAAAATGGACATGAAAGATTGGATTTGTAGGAATGTTTTATATTTTTTAATGAATTTCTACTAAAGAAAATTCTTACTACACTTTACATAAAATCAATTTTCTTTCCTTAAAACTAAATAGAAAATGTCTCCTAAAAGAAAAGAATGATATAGTAGTATGGGGAAGAAAGTATTTAGAAATATATTATCCCAATGAAATATGGATGGACATAATATAGTCTAAAAAGTTTGCCAAGTTTTAAATATCGACAGCAGATGAGACGCATTTTTAGATGATTAGGCTTGGGGAAGGGAATGTGATTAATAAATTACACGAATTGGAAATGTACGTTGATTTTTGGTTTGCATTAATTTCTTCTTCCATCAATCCTGGTGAAGTGATTGCAGAATGTGCTTTACCATAGTCAACGAATGGAAAAATTGCCATGGAGAAAAGAGGTAACCATGGAATGATTGAATGGAAAACATACAGACTATAATGAAACTATGTTAAAAGCACAATCACCTATTAGCATTAGCAAATGCACAAAAAAGTCAAACACATGAAATAATGTAGTCAATGAAATGGTTAAACTTCCCAGTGTTAAGCTTAGAGAGTTTCTCACTATTCAATAATTCGTGTCCATGAGGATAAGGGTTTACATTTCTTCGATTGCCTCCATATCATCCTGAGCTGAACCCCATTGAACTAATCTGACTGAATATAAAAACGCATATGGCATGAAATAGCACAACTTCTAAATGAGATGTAGAAACACTTCTGCAGATAATTTTTTAAGAATAAGAGGTTCCGTCTAATTTTTGAAATTGATACCAGAAAGAGAGGTAATTTGTAACATATACGATTTTAATAGAGTTGTAAAGATAATAAATGTAATAAATAATAATAATTGCTGAATTTGTTAGATTGTTAGGGTATTTATTGCAATGCACTGGGGATTTGGACAGTCTCGTAACTCTGAACGGCCTAAAATTAGTCGCCAAAATTGAAATCCTACTTATCTGATAGGAAAGCTTATATAATTAATGACAATACTATACAGTGCGGCGATAAAGTGTTGCCCTCCTCTTCAAATTGGAAAACGGTTGGTAGGATGTCTTTGGAAAAAAACAGGTTGATTTTTATTTTCGTAATAACCTCCTTTTAAGTTATCAACATTTATGTGGTACTTCCGGTTTTCCCAGAAATGACATCACCTCTCTTATTTTAAATGGAACACTAATATTTTTGTTACAAATATCGAATCTAAGATAAATTAGTGTCAGATGATATGGCACAATGCCTGTCAAACATTAATCGTTCAAAAATGAAGAAAAAGCCTCGTTAGACTGAATAAAATATTTAACAATATATATAATTAATACTAATTTAATGGAGTGAATGTTCAAACTGTGTTCTCTGAACCTCCTGACAATAAGAAAATCTGTTATTAAATCATACGTATTATTAAAATATTTTATTCAGTCTAATGAGAGGTTTTTACCATGTGTATTTAACAGTTTTTTTTTTACCTTCTAAAATAATATATACGTGTTAAATAACGCCACTATATATAATTTTGACACTGAAGTATAATTATGAAATATTACGAATATTCTAATTACCATTGTCTGTAGGTTTTAATCCTTCGTGAGGGTTAATCAGCGGACCATTGTTACTTTTCTCATACTTAAATTTGTATCGATTAGCCCTACGAAACACTGGTGTCACTACATCTAATAACAACTGCTTATGTAATAATTGACGTTGAGTTTCTACAAAAAAATACTTATCGCAGGTCCTCAAAAATTAACATAATTGAAATAGGAAATTTCTACACTTACTTAAAGACTCATCAGTCTTATTTCTGGGATACAACCTCGTCAGGAAATGTGCACACTCCGAGGGATAAAAGTGGAATGTTTGAAGTTGTGAAATTTTTGTGAAATCTTGGGTATCAATTATATGATTTATTAAGTTTTTTTCATATAACCTTAAGTATCTAATAACACATTCTAAGAGGATTTCATAGAGATTGGCTACTTTTGTATGACGATAAATCATAGCTAAGGAATCAATGTATATCATCGTATCAAGAGCTCTGACAGGTTCTAAAAAAACACAGTACGAATATACTGGACTGTTCGACAATTTCAATTTAACTTACGTTTCTCTAATATGCATAATGGTGCGTGTTCCTTTGTTATAATAGTTTGTGTATCTTTTGTAACTCGCCTGAGAATATCAACATCTAAAATATCCAAATTAAAACTCTGTGTCTTTTTCTTCCTTGGTATACCTTCAACAATTTCATTAGATTCCTCACACATGTCTATTACTGTGGGCTGACCACTAGCCCCTATTAAATTGTTTTCAGCTTCACTTCCACAAAGGATTACATTTGTTTTAGCAATTTTAAATATTATTGCACCTGAAGACATTGTTTTTCTAATCTTTTCAAACGTTTCTTCAACTGATTTGGTGCTAACCTCACATTTCAATAGGAATTCTCCTACAGAATATTAATATTTATATCATTTTATATAAATACAGATTGTTTTACCTCTTAGATGAATGTGCACATATTGAGAATAAATGTCTTGTTCACTAACAGTAATAAAATTTGTTTTTTCTATTTGATCATTTGTAACCACATTGACAGATATTTTATTTTGTGAACCAAGTTCGCAAGAAATAAATATTGGATTATCAGTTACATCTACTTCATGAAGATATTCCCTAATTTTCTTGTGATCAATTATTCCATCACCTATTTGAAAGACACCACAAAAGTCAACTTCAGCGGGGAACGAATATACCAAATTTATTCCATCCTCAATGTCCACTTGTAAACCCAGCACTGTATAATTATTTTGAAAAAAGGATCCATACAACTTCCCAAAACAGGGTTCCTTTGTATTAGAAAGTCTCTACAAATAAATGCTTTCAACATATGCTTAATATAACCTTACCATATTAATCTATTTAAAAACAGTTCTTAATAACTTCAAACTTCATAATATAGTTACTCTATACTTTTTTGAAAAAAATACCTTTAAAATTGAGTCAGATATCTTAATAGTAGATTTCATCTTTGAAAGGGATGCATAAACGTTAAATAAAATGTAAATTTCAATGTGTTGTTGTCATTGGACGCTGTCAGAAGTGTCAGTTGTCAACCGGTCACCGGTTAACGTCAATTGTCAATGCTGCCACCACATAGAACTTATGTGGCTCACTGAAATGTAATTTTATATTATTATTATGATGACTGGAAGCGCTCAAAGCTGCGCGAATGGATTATTCATGATCAGTGCCATATTTTGTTTTGTGCCTCTAGCAATGGCGGAGCAGTAGGGGCTTTGCTGATTGTGAATTGAAATGAAATTGAATTTTGGATATGAGGAATTATTTCGTGCTATATGCTGGTTAATTTTACAGCCCCTTATAAAACATGACATGTTCCAACAATAACACCCACAAAAATACACAAAGAATAACCCTAATGAGATACAAGATAAAAGAAGAAACCACACTGTACGCCAATGACGTGTTTACAAACAGAATAATGGGAAATTAAGAACAGAATTCATATCGTACGTGCAGATGGTTGTCTCTATCGCACCCACATATATAATCAATAAAGTATGTTTTTGCTGAGTTTCATGTGCCTCCTTTTGTCTGCTCCTAGGTGTGGCACCTTTATTTGGATGCGCAAGGGAACAAATGCATATCATACATTTCAGTGATGTGGCTGCCACAGCTTTATGCTTTATGCACTGAAATGTAATTTTATATTATGATGACTGGAATACGCTAAAATCTACGCCAATGGATTACTCATGATCAGCGCCATATTTGTTTTGTGCATAATTTTAAGGACTTATATATCTGAACAAAAGCAATAAAAAACTGTTATGAAGAAAATGTCTAAAGCGAATAGTTTGTCTACAAAAATATTTCAAACTTAAAAATACAACTATAATAATATGCAGAACTATGTTACGCAATTACAAACTAAAGTAACTACATCAGTTTCATCATAAGTTGTTTTCACATTCTTCTTATAGTCAACGCTTCCAGTTGTAAGAAATTTCTCAATTAAACGCCAAGCAGTACTTTTGTTAATTGCAGCATTTAGATATTTTAAAGTTTGGCATAGCGGTCTAGCTATTGATTCTAAACAACTTTCCTCAATAAGTTTTTGTCATATCTCTTACAAGCCACTATCTTGGAAAAAATTAAAACATCATAGTTAGCCGAGGATTTTCAAATTTGGATTGAGAGTTAGATGTCGATTCTAAACAACTTTTCTTAATATCTTTTTGTCGTATTTGTCATATAAAAGGCATTTTACTCTATGAAAAATAGGTTTTTGAACATTTTCAACGCATACTTGATTTTTCAAAACCGAAATTATGTTAGAAAATGTCTATAACAACAGCCAAAAAATGAAAATTTGAATCAAAATTTTTTTATCTCTTACAAGAATCGTTTCATCTATCCAGGGACACACTGTATATATCTTTTGTCCATTTTTACAAAAATTCCTTCCTTTTCACCCATAGGAACTATCACAATTTTTTTTTAATTATTAAGTTGCCTGAATGATGTTCTCATCAGATTATTTCTTATACAGGGTGTAAGGTAAACATGCGGCAAAGATTCAAGGGGTTATTTCTTGACCTATTCTAAGAATATTTTGTCCTATGATGATTTCTGAAAAACTCCTTTGTTTAGAATATACGGGGTGAAGAAAATTTGCGACAGTAATAGCATTTTATTATCAAAAAGTACATGTAAAGTTGCTCAATCTACAATAAATGTTCGAAATGACTTCCTCGTCTAGCCTGGACTCATTGGCGTACGCCATACTTTTATTTACATTAATGATTTCAACAAATATCGAATATGGTTGTTGCAAATTTTGCTCACCCTGTATCTTCGAAACAAAGGGGTTTTTCAGAAATCATCATAGGACAAAATATTCTTAGAATAGGCCAAGGAATAACCCCTTTTTGCCGCATGTTTACCTAACACCCTGTATAACAGCTCACAGTTTAAGGAATAAAGAAACCACAAATGTTTAAATAATAATTTTATTACTAAACAACTTACATTTTATAGCATATTCTAATAAAAAATAAATATGTTATAAACTTAATTTATAATTTGTTCCTATTTTTATACAGTATATTGCGTTATACGATACACGTTACAATATCCAACGTAGATATTCTGCTATTTATTTAAATATTATGTGGCTAAAAAAAGAATGTACTGGAATTCAAGTGGTGTTTGATTATAAACGTACGTGTTTGTAATTTTATGTCTAATTGCCTGATTGAATTTCATTTTAATTTGACATGGAATTGTTGTTTCCTTTATGTCTCGTTTATTAAAATAAGCACAACAAAATGACTACGGCGGATAAGGTACATATACAGTTCTGTATGCTTTACAAAATATATACATTATTAACATTGTCAATTTTACAAAGTATTTATAAAAATGTGTCAGAACACTACTGATTTTTTAACATTCACATGTTTACAATTTATTTAAACACAATAAAATAGGCATAAATAATTATGGAAAAAAAGTTGTATTAACCCTGGAAATGAATCAATAAATTATCCACCATATTTTTATTATCTGAGAATATTTTACAGACACTCAAATAGATGTGAGAGGATAAATAAAAATGTCCCGCAGGATCTCTTTCTCTTTTAATATTTTAAGTCCTTCCATAAATATTTAAAAATTTCATACATATTTTTCATGTATTTGTTGTTGTATCTACTGACAAGATGTATGTATATTTTCATGACTAATTTACCAAGTTGATTTTTGCATTTATGGCAAAACTGAGTTAATCTCTCCAAAACAAAAGATTTTTGAAAATTAAATCAAAACAAAAAAATTATATTTTTATTATTTAACGACATCTTTATAGGTAGTTTTTACTTTTCTGGAAGTTTCCAAAAATAAGAGAGAAAAAATAATAATTACATTAATTCGACTCTGATAGATTTATATTCTCATATTCTGTGCGTATCTCTGTTTTTTGTTGTTGTTTTTTTTTGTAAGTATAGGTCATGATACGTGTAACATGTTGGCGAAATATTTATTTCCTAACAGAACATATAAAAATGTTTAAATGCATATTTAGTTTCAAAAAATATATTATCAAATCATTATCAGCTGCAGATTTCGGCTTATAATACGAATAATGCTTCTCCAACTTCTTCAGATGTTTTATTAATTTTGTTCAATGTTCTAGACGAACTTGTCGCGGAAGATCCAACAAGTACTTGGGAAATCACACATCACCAGAATACAAGCCAAACCTAAACTGTGTAAGACTACATGAAAATCTGCATGCCTTTCAAGTATGTGCCCTAGCACTGTAACAATACAAAGATCACTAAGACCAGGCAACTTTTATCCGAGAATCATCAACTTCCGATTCATATTTGAAGTCAAAAAAATTCTCATGCTATCCAGAGAACAATGTTATCGCAAATATTTTTCGTGAACATATGGGGTGAATATATGGGTGAGAATGGACCGTATTAGTGTGACGTCATAGTAGTATACAACCTGCAGTACTTTGTATCAAGAAATTACATTTCAATCAAGTGTTATTATAATGACCTTTATGGAGTCTTACATATGTAAAAGTCAAATTATGTGACCGAAAACGAGATACTGGAATTTGATTTATTTCTTTGTTAATAGAAGTAATTAAGAAACTTCTTCACTTCAATTCAATAGAAGAATGTTATTTGCTGGTTTCGGACCAACTATTCTAAAATATTTTTCTCTTTAAATGTTTTAAATAAATTTTTAAAATGTGTTCTTTCTCCACTAACAGTAAACAGAATTAAGTTCAATTGAGCAACTAATTTCATTTGGTTTTTCTGTCATCTGTCAGAATACTTCAACTTGCAAATTTATATACTGAGAGTTTACTTTCTATGTTAAATCTTGTATAAGTGAATAATCTATGCTTATATTGTAACCTCTCTTTATCGTAATTTGTTTTTGCTTTATAATAACCACTTCATTTTGTTTTTTGGAATAATTTCTTATTTTAAGTATCTATTTGCTTATATCTAACTTTATAAATACGTTTGTTTTGCTGTTACTACACAGCGATTTTTTGTTTTCATTTAGCACACCATTTCTTTATAACTTTTTTGTACTTCAAGCGGAAGTTTTTTGTTGGGCAAATAAATGAATTATTATTATTATATTCTTAATGGTATTAAATATATATGGTTGCAATCGTCAGTGTTCTGTGTCTAATGCAAATAAAGTTAACGGTATATTTACATTTAAATTAGTAAAACTGTTGATCAAATTGAATCTGATTTAATTAAACTTATATTAAAATCCAGACTGGTCCTTAAATAAATGTGGCAATTAAATAAAAAAGGAAATAGTAGGTGATATTTTGTTGATTTTATTTGGCTCTTAAGTCACCTTCACCAGAATTTTACTGGTAAGTTTTCGCGCCAATTTTCTTATGACACTTGTATCGCTGGTTGTTTAATTTGTGACGTCATTATTTATACTAATGCGGTCTATTGTAAACGGAATGCTTATTGGGCCACACATTTTATCGGATCGTTTAAAAAGCGTTTTGTATTTGAAATACTTTAAAAACCACTTCCCTACGCTATTAGACATGTGGCTTCTACAAGATTTTCCACTTTTTCGAATAATAATATTAATTTTCTTGTGTGAAAAGTTTAGTATGTCAAACACTTATAAATACATTAGAGGAATTGATTAACTGGATAAATCAAGCTGCGGAAACAATACGAAGAAAACAAGCTTTTATTGTTGCGCAACATTGAAGAATAGTAGTGCATACTGTGTTAAAGTGAATGATGACAAATTTGGACAATTTTGAACACATTCTTTAAGTTACGTTTGGCAGTTGACATTATTTTATATTTATTTATTATATTTTTTTATATATTATATTTTACTTATGTATGTTAATTCACAAAAAAGTTATATGAAAAAGTTGTCTATTTAAGGATCGGTATTTATATTTTCGGTTAAAGTTGCTGAAAAATTTTATCTGTCATTTATTTGAGCCTTTTCACTTGGTAACCTTAACCGGCAAATTAAAAATGTTATATAGAATTTAAATCAGCAGAATACAGGGTTAAAATTATATGATCAACTTAGAAATCACCCTGACGCATTTCACTGGCTAATATTGAAATTGAATTGAATTGAATTGAAAAATAAATCCGCAAATAACAAAACTCTCTTTGTTATTGCCGGAAAGGAAATGGAGCATTATGCATATTGAAAAAATGAACAGGTATTAACAGATATTTATACACAAAGTATTAATATTAAGATCTTAATCTTAAGATCTTAAACTTTCTTCTCATGAATAAATATTCATTTAACTCACGTGGTGTTTACAATATTTTATCCAAATGTCACATTATTGTTATTTAATTTTATACTCGCGAACTAATTTAGAACAAATCAGCTGAGTGATCTGTGAGATTGTATTAGATGTTGCTTGGATACACTTATAACATTGTTTATTAGTTGAATTTATGTCAACATTCAATATTTTTATCTTGAGTTGATTGAAAGTAAAAGAGTCTGGAAGTAATGGAACAAGATTCAATATTATCAGATTTTGTACCAGACGATGTATTATTAGAAGTACAAGCAACTTTATGCAAATTATCGCGAAGAAGTTCAAATTACTTTATGAGAAAGAGTACAGTAATTTCTGCGAATGGCGCAACAAAAATCAAACAAGGGGTGTGAATGAGACAAAATAATCATGACCTTTATAGATATATGAAAAATAAAAAAAAAGTGTAAAATCTTCATCATTATGGTCTTATTATTCACAGCTTGTCTTACAGAAAACATTGAAGAAGACAACAAGAAAATGTGGACCTAAGTTAGTAGGGTCACATTTTATCTACAGGGTGTCCGGAAAGTAATGGAACCCAGCTTGAACATAGCTTCCTGTGATCAAATAGAACCGATTTAGCTTAGTCTAAAAGTGCTTCATTTAGAAGTTACAGGACTTCAAAAAGAATTGTTTTCTTGTTATGGGCATAATTAAGAAACGAAACGTCCAATCATGTTGAAATTTGGTACAGTTATGTTTTAAATAAGTGCAAGCATTGCGAAGGAGCCAGTAGTGATACATATCGCAGGAGCAGATTCTTTGTAACTCATTTTTATCGTTTCCTTTTTGTTAGTCCTATTCTGATACGCTTGACGGAAAATCATGATGAAGAAAATAATTTTGCGCAGAAAAGCTATCCATATAACAGTATCTTCTTTCTGCAGCTCCTCCGTTAAATTGATTTTGACAGTAAACAGTAATCATATCTGCTGTGCTGGAAAACTGTTTATGTCGAGGTATGTTTTCAAAATTTGACAAAAAATACTAATAATTTGAAATTATTTACACATTACATTTACACTTAACACAACTACACAACGATAATTACTAACTCAGTACAATAATTAATATTAATCTGACAGGCTTTTGATCAAATTGTATCTAATTTAAGCGTATCAACGTCAGTTTGACAAGTGGTAACTTGATCGAATTAGAAAATTTATTTCTATTTTAATGTGCGGAAATTTTCAAATGCATGGAACAAGTGTAGCTTTTCTATGCAAAATTAATTTCTCCATCATAATTTTCAGTCAAGTGTATCAGATTAGGACCAACAAAAAAGATACGATAAAAATTTATTGCAAAGAAGCTGCCAAGAGCGCCATCTACGATATGCGGCACTACGTACTACTTCACAATGCTTGTACTTATCTAAAACATGACTGTACCAAATTTGAACATGACTGGCCGTTTTGTTTATTAATTATGCCCATAACAAGAAAACAATTTTTTTTCTTTGAAGCCCTGTAACTTCTAAACGAGGCGCTTTTGAACTAAGCTAAGTTTGTCTATATCAGTTCTATTTGATCACAGGAAGCTATGTTTAAGCTGGGCCCCATTACCACCCTGTATACATATAAAATAAACAAAACATATATTTTCTTGGCATCTTTACTTATATAACTTTAGTTTTTGAAGATTTCACCAGATGAAAGTCTTTTTAAAGAATGAGCCAATGGATTATAAGTTAAAAAAGTTATTTGTGAAGACCAGTGAACAATTCTTAGATACGGCTCCTGATATCAATTATTTATTGCTAAAGTCAGTCCTAATTATGGGAGTTTCTGGAGGTTGTAGAATTGGGAACCTGTAGATAGCTATGTCTACAATGATATTGAAGATAGAGGAAGTGTATTGGTTATCACAATTCCAGATAATAAAACTTATACACAATGAATATTCACTGTTGTCAATGGAAGTAATGTTATCCATGCAATTGACGTATTTCGAAAATATATAGAACTAAGGCCAACCAATGTATGTACCACATCGATTTTTTTAACATATAAAAATGTACAGTGTACCCTGTTGGTTTGAATACATTCTCTAAGATGTCACAAAAGATAGCAGAGTTTCTTGGAATTGAAAATGAAAATGAGTTTACCGACCACAGTTTTTGAAGGTCTTCTGCGTTGATTTGTCAGTATTGAAAAGACGTTGTGGATGACGTTCTGATTCTGTTGCGGAATGTTATATAGATCATTTAATTAAAAATAAAATTGAAATGTCATAAAAAATATTAGACGAAGGGGCTGCATTTGATACATTTGGGCGTTCTGAGTTAACAGCTAACAAAATTAATCAAATACTTTTTCTACTGAAAATGAAATCGTTAGAAATATTGTTTTCTAACGTTTCGGAGCAATCCATCCAGTACGTGGTGGTATCAGTCTCAGGTTCACTGGTTTAAAGAATTAAAATAATAATATTAATTATAAAGATTAATTATATATTTTGTTGGTGTATTTTGATAATGAAAGTTTGCTAACCAAATTGCAATGATGTAAAAATAGTAGAGTAATAAAAAAAAATCACAAGTGAATAAATATTTATTCTTGAACCATATCTTTTTACGAAAAATTTTGGATTAATTGAGAATAAGGTTAGTTTTTTAATAATTTAAAAAACTTCGTATAATGTTTCGTTCTTAATTAGGAACATTTTCAAAATATTTTATTTGTTAAACTATAACATAATTAAAAAAAATCCAAAAACCACACCTAAACAGCAATCGACTATGATAATAAATCTAATTGTTAAAGATATAATATATATTTTGTTCAAATAAATCTAATTCATAAAGTTACAATATATATTTTTGTTCAAATATTATATTATGACTTTAAGAATTAGATTTATTATTATCATAGTTAATTGCTGTTTTGGTGTGGTTTTTAGGTTTTATTAATTATGTAATAGTTTAACAAATAAAATATTTTGAAAAAGTTTCTAATTAGGAACGAAACGTTATACGGTTTTTTAAATTATTAAAAAACGGACCTTGATCCCAATAAATTCAAAATTTTTAGTAAAATATTATTTGTAACAGTTGTTATGGACTTAAAATTGTTCTAATCTGACATAATTGGATAAAAGTATTATTTTTTATATAAAAATAACAATATGATTTTAGCAAATTTGTAAATTTTAAAATTCGACAGTGATTTGGAAATTATGAATAAAAACAAATTTTACTAAAAATTTATAAACAATTATTACTGAAACTCAAAAATCTGGAGCGACAATAAATTGATAGAGAATTTTAAGATGAACAAGTTTATGACCGGTAGTCCCACAGTTCATGGCATGCAGACCGAAAATTGTTCCATTGAACCCTGAAAACCATATTAAAAATATCTCTATAAATATCTTCTTAATGAACATCTTACAAATTTTTAATTTTGGTTTATAAATACAAATAACTTAATAATTGCTGATAAAGTCTTTACAAATTATACTATTATACATAGCGACGACTAACCACTATCGCCAATCCGCCTTCCTGAATTTTTTATGGCTGCGCCACTGATCACTTCCATTTAAAATAAAAAAATGATTTCCGCATTCGCTATAAAAATTTGACACAAGAGCATTTAACTTGCTGTTAAAAAATCAGTCAAATTTCCGACACACATACATTCAATAACTCTCTTGATTATCGGCACACTCTACCGTCGTTCTCTGAAGCACATTCACTATGGGGGGAAGCGAGGAACAGTTTCCCGCTCTCACAGGCGCACAACTGGTACACGTCGTGAGATCTGTAAGCCGCGGGTCGGTTAGACAAGTTGGCTATGGGAATTAGGGGCATCATTATGGAGCTGGTTTCTAGCTTCACGGCGCCCCCTTCAGACTTTAATGATATATCGTTTAAGGCGTTGACTTTTATTCTGCCGCCCAGGGATTCCATGTGGATTGACTTCGATGCCATGATGGCCAGGGTCTTCGTTGGAGATTCCAACCTAGAAATATCAATAAAGATGTGTAAGACTCTTACAGTAAAGGCTGATGATTTGGGATGCTTATAGATGCTCGTGTATGAAATGGATTTTTGCGTATTTTTCCTACCCATAAAATGGCTATTTATGCACCTAGGGCGTTATGTAGATGATTATAATCATAAACATCCAGTAATGCCAATGGTGCATACAAGATTTTATATTTCACTTTATACGAAATAAAAACTATTATTATTGCTTAATAATAATATGCCGCCCCCTCTCCCGCACAAGTCTCCGACTTCTAGGCTAATCCCTGTGATTAGAATGAGGAGTAGAGATATTATTATTATTATTATATTATAAAAGGTCATAGCTTTGACGTTTCTTGATTTGTGGTTTTGACTGATGCAATACGTCATGAATCTTTTCACGCCCGCTTCAATTGTTATGGATATGTTTGAAAATATCTAGTAACAGTCATAATCACAAATTAAGAAACGTCAAAGCTATGACCTTTTATTTTCGTTTTTATTTCGTATGAACTAAAATATAAAACGTTGTATGCACCACGGGAGATACTAGGATGATTATGCCCTTAGACAACAGCAAGTCCCTCTATCTCTCTTGGTACATTAACTATAGTTGACTTCCAAAATTGTGGACAGTGACTAATCGCTAGCTTGTAGACAAGCGCGACGGGTGAAACGTGCGGGGAGCAACATTTTATAGGCGTATTATTTTTAGAGTAGAAACAGTGATATAACCAATTTCGAGGCGTTAGATAATAAAAATAATAAGAGTATTTCAAAATTTAAAATTTTTATCTTGTATATCGGTGTACCTAAGTTAATTTAGAAACTGTATCAAGACAAACTGAAAAGATTCTTACTAACATTGTAAATGACCCACCACCACTCGGCTCATGCCGCCACAAGATGTTAACTATTTATATATTTCATATAGGTAATTGTTTTACATGAATATTATCATTATCACTAAATTAGTTCGCATTACGTCAGAATCATAACAAACTTCACTATCACTGTATGTTCACTATTTATTAAAATAACCACACGTCCATTTGGGTGTCACATCCACTTCACTATAACATAACACTTTTATTTCATTATCACACTCACATCACTGCCACATATTCATTTCACTATCACAATTTAATTTTCACTGTAACACTTTTGCCTTACTGCCACTATGTAGCAAAGTTTTCACTTCATTGTATTTAATTATCACTATCAGTAGAGATGTTGCTATCACTGTCACTTGAATCATCTTCCCCTAAATGGATAATGAGTGGATCTATCAAAACATCTACTGTTGTATCTAGATCCCACATACGTTGCTCCTCCTTCTGCACATGCCCAATACACTTACGCCATGTTTCAGCAGTGACATGATTAACGGCCTCCTGTAATAATAACTTCACACCACTTAATTTAAAGGTGGTATTATTTCGTGCTACTACGGTTTTTACTTGTGTCCAAACTAACTCTATTGGATTTAATTCACAATGGTATGGCGGTAAACGGAGTATATGAATTCTTCGCACTTTGGCCATCTCATCTACTACATAATATATCAACTTTTTTCTCTTTTGACAATGTTTAATAATTGTGATTTGAGTATGGTGTCCGTCAATATTCCGTCAATTCAATTCAATTCAATATTCTTTGATTTTAACCATTTAATAATATCTGCTTTCCTTGATGCTGATGTCGGTAACTTTTCGACTCTTCTGCTATGATAACTTGCATTATCCATCACAACAACTGCTTCTGGTTCTACATATGATAAAATAGATTAAAATACTTCACTGTACAATACTGAAAATGATAATGATTATGTAAAAAATCAACTAAATTAAATGTTCAAATTGTGCACCGTTGGCTGCCTGACAGTAGCCAAGACGATTAATAAATTCTTTTTGGACATTATCAATAATCTCAGAAGGCATACGATGCATCTCGTGACGAATTCTTGCTTTTAAATCTTCTAAATTAACCGGTCTAGTAACGTATACTTTGCATTTTAAGTATCTCCACAAGAAATAATCTAGGGGTGTCAAATCAGGCGATCTGGCTGGCCACTCAATCGGCCCCCTTCTCCCTATCCAACGATTTGGGAACAGCTCATCTAAATAAGCACGTGTTGCATAATAGGGAGGTGCACAATATTGTGAAAATTAAATTTGAAAATCTTCAAACATTATTTTCTTGAAATTTTTTTTATGTAACACCATAATTTGTCATGATGTATGTATGTAGAATGACACGCTCTTTCAAGGCATGGTCAAAATTGGGGGTTGCTATTTAAAAAAATTGTCGATGACGTCATATATCGAACAACGATGGCGTCACAAATATGGATCGTATGTCAAAAAGTGCCTTTTTTAAAAACAAAATCGATGTGCCAGGGGATTTTTTCGAAAACTTCTCAATTTCAAAAATAATGAATTTACTCGTTACTTTTCGAAAGCACTGTATTACATATACACTCTCTATTACAATTGATATAATAGCTCTTATTTCATTACATAGAGACGCAGAAACAATTGGCTACATTTCTCGCTAACGAAAAACGACTCCTCTAATAAAATATTATTAAAGTTTTATTGTTTCGCGCTCTTGTTAAACATTATTCTCAAAGAGCGGGAAAGACGGTTCTGTCAGATCGTCTGGATGGTGCTGCGGGTAATAATTATGACACCATCTGCTTTTCAAACTTCTCGTGCATATTAATTTGGCTTTCTTATAAATTTTACGATTATAAATAGTGGTCTGGCGTGCGGAAGTGCCGCCTTGGCATACCTACAATCTGTTACCCTTCTATTAAATCGTTCAATATACAGCGAGCCTCGGCTGTTTTACGACTCCAGGATGCATTACTTCTTTTGTTACATCGCCAATTTAGGATTCTCTTACTTGATACAGGGCTCCTTCCTTTATTCATGGCCTATTCCGGCAACATGTGTTCGTTTAGCTCGTAACCTTCGGTTTTTGTGCGGACGCGATACACGGATATCCTTTACTTTCGGTGTTTATGAAAACTGATTTCAAAAATGGAAAAGTGTTCTTGAGGTGTATTGCACTGGAAGTCACGGATATTACGATGAAGGTATTTAAACTAATTCAAATTGATTTCCTTGTAATTCCTATTAATGAAGTCATATGTATGTTCTTTAATATCAAATGGGTTAACTATGACTAAGTACAAATACTTTAAGAGGGGATAGAAAAAAATAAGAATTAACAGAATTTCCTTTCAAAAAATGTCCAAACTTATTTATAAAGCGAAAAAAATTTTTTTCGTTATTATATTAAATCTTTATTTAACGCCGCCAATGCGAGAATCAGAGTATGCAACCAGCAAGCAACCGTCATGCACCATTCGGCCACAGTCGGCAGTCGGTCCAGTCGAGTCGGTTCGCTGTCATGTTATAATTTAATTCCTGTGTTTACGTTGTAGTTTTGTGTTCTTCTTCAGTTTTTAGTGCCTTATTTTAATTTTAAACGTTTTATAGTCAATAAATAAAGGAATATGGGTCGGGTACAGATATTTTCCCACAATATAGTGCGCCGGTTTGTTTTTCTAGGTTATGGGACAAGACTGCCGCGTGTGTTAAACGTTTTCTGTTATCTATTAGAACATACCTACTCATCCCTTTTTTCGATTTTGTTATAATACATAGTCACTGTATGTAGCTGTACCTACGGGAAGTGTGTTTATCGGTAGTGAGTGAAAATGTAGTTTTACCAGTTTGTAATCAAACAATGAAAAACGAATGCAAAATACTGGAGCTAAATGGATTAACTGTAACCTACCTATCAGGTATTATTACTAATAAGAATGTAAATTTTTGTCGTTTCTGCATTAAGAAACACTGCAAACGACCGCATGGTCCCATTTTTTAAATATCGAGCTAAAATTCTGGAATAACTTTTTTATTGTCTTTTACGGCTCCCTGAGCACGTGGTTAAAATTTTTGTACTTAGTTATAGTTAACCCTATACGTATGCTAAAGAAGAATTCCATAAACAAGGTTAGAAAAATAAAATGTAACAAAAATCAAACGCATTATTAGAGTCGATGGATTCTGAAAAAAGAGGGAAAGCAAGAAATAATAAATTTAACATTCAATGTCGATGTCAATGCATATTTTGTTGTCAGTCACTGAAACGATGAATTTATTGTTACCTCCCAAAAATAACAATCATCAGAGTAATAGTTTCACCAAAACAGGAATCATGCGTAAAATAGAATAAAGTATTTTAAAAGGCCACCAGGCCATCTGCATGACTATCATCTATGGTACGACTAAAGGAAGAGAATAATCTAGCAACGCGTAAAATTGTATACACTCAAGTACCGTCAGGATACGTAGAGATGAACTGAACTGGTAATGAACCAGTAAAAATTATTCATATTAGAAAAACGCACCACTCCGCTTGAGCATGGAATAGGACGATGTCTGAAAGTACCGCAGACTCTTTGGGGTTCAGACAGATCGGTACTTCAGCTTCTTGGTTCATTATGCTGTAGTTGCTCAGAACTAAAGTTAAATCTTAAATTCAGTTAATAAATAATGTTATTTCTTTATCATGGCATAGGTGCAAAATGAGAAGAGATTGATGAAGTAGCTATAATAAATAATTTAATATCTATTTGTGGACCTCTTTGTCACAGTTATCTTCTTCATTTTTGTTAACCCTCTATTTACCTCTTGTTATTGTTAGTAAAACCTCTTTGTGTCTTGAAAAATATGGCGTTTTCGTATGGCGTATGTGCAGGGTATGAGTAAATTAATATTTAAAAGGGCTCAAGGGTAGCAGCCTGGCAAATAGTTAGTCACTTACAAGGCGTTTATGGTACCTTATTATTTTATCATAGGGACTGTGGAGTGAATAAGGGGAGGGGGTGGGGTATTTGAGGTTGCGTTTATGATCAAATCGCCTGTAACAAAAGGGGCCGAAAACCGGCCTTAGAGGCCCTCCTCCTTTGTTATAAACAAAATTTAGTTTTCGTTTTTATATTTTTTTGTGAAAATAGTGGTGTTGATTCAAATAATGAGTGATTCAGAAACAGAAAACTTGCCTCTTGAAATTGAAAAAGCTGCTGCAACAGCAGTAGCTTCACTTTTACCAGAAGAACCAATCAAGAACCAAGTACGAACAATTTTATAAACGATTCACTGGTGTGCATCTAAGAATATAAAATATGAAGCAAAAGAAAAGGTATTATTAGAATTTTTTGAAGCGTTATTCAAGAATTACAAATCATCTAGTCTTTGGGCGTTGTATTCTATGCTGTGGTCTACAATCTGTATGCGGGAAAATGTTGCCATCAGCAAATTTAACAATTTAATAGCTTTTCTGAAAAAGCAATCAGTAGGATACAAACCAAAAACGTCAAGAATATTAACGAAATACTATGTTAAAAATTTATACAAGATGCTGATGACACAAAATTCTTGCTAACAAAAGTAAGACCAAGAAAATATTTGCTATTTGAAATTCATAAATGCATAATTTAAGGTGGTCTTAATTATTGGACTTGGAGGTGCATGTAGAGTGGACGAGTTAACTAATTTTCTGTTAGAAAACGTAAAAAATGAAGAAAACATTTTTCATATCTTCATACCGGATATGTAATCAAAGTTTCCAGAGAATTATTTATCACTGCCGAGGAAATCGAAAATGTAACGTAAAGTAATACGAAAATACCCTGCGTCCTAGTCATGCCGATCATGGAAGATTTTTTGTTGGTTACAGAAGTGGTAAATGCATAAACCTTCCTGTTGGTATAAATTACTTTTAACGTAATGCCAAAGAAGATTGCTTTTTTTTCACTTATCACAGCCGCAACAATATACAGGGCACTGTTTTCGACGATCACCTACTTCACTTCTAGCCAACACAGGAGTAGACATTCTTACTATAAAACGGCATGATGGTTGAAAGTTGCAAGTCTAACACCGTGTGTGAATGCTATATTGATAATTCTTTTGAAAACAAGAAAAAAATCGCCACTAAAGTTCTTGGAGGAGAGATTGCCGTCATTGAAGCTACTTCAAGTGCTTAGAAAGAACATTTGAGCATTGTTGTACAAATACAGACCAGCCGCATTCATCTGGTAAAAATCTTACGAATTGCTAAAATTGTGTTGTTAATATTTATAACAAGTAATTCAATTTAATTCAACTGAAACAGTGCCAAATAAATACTTTATGAGGCTCTTTGTAGATAAAATATTTTAGCTGCTAATAAATACTATTTTCGAGTACTAAATCCTGAGTTCATATCTAAACGTGATGATTACGAATACTGAATACGTATTCAGATAAAAGTATTCTATAGTTGAATACTGATTACAGAAATTGAATACACATTGAATACTACTCATAAGTACAATGTGTTCGAATAATACCCTGTTCTACCGTCGAACATATTTACCTCAGTTCATGTCCAGACTCTGCACGCACCAGTGTCGTCTGGACGGACCCGCTGAAGCTCGTTCCTCCTTCCCCGGTGACGCGGAGGTTTTCAGCGCCCACCACGACTTCGTTTGCGTTAGCAGAGAACAGGAGCACTCCTCGGTCGTCCATAATTTTGAAACTGTTTGTTAGGCACTCGAAACGGTCATTTCCTGGAATAAACGAGGCTTTGTTAAAACTTTCTTGGTCTTTTAATAATGCGGGGCAGGTTTCTTTATAAATCTCGGTTTAAACGGCCGTTTAGTCAGATTACCATGCTAAAATACATAAATTTTCGGATTTATCGCCAGTTTGGCTTGAATAGCGACGGAAAATGGACCCTGTGGTTCACATAGGATGAATGGTGCCTTATGTTTATTTCAACCTTAAAGATGGAATGTAGTGAAGACTGCAGAGTACGCAGGATTTGAGATAACTAATTCTGTGGAAAGGTTGAAAAAAGTAAATTAAAAACATTAAATGTAGAATATATAAAATAATTTATTAGGATGAAAATAATAGAAGCAGTGAGGCACGAGTTTTGATGAGAAAATGAAATTGAGATTAAATTCATTTTTAATGTAATATTAGTTAAAGATTCTGTTAATAGGTACTATAAAAAATATAGTTATAGTAGTAAATCGCTCATAATTTATAGCAAAATCATAAACTCCCTAATCAACGTGAGGAATATGATAACAAAAGTTTTAAAGAAATTAGGGCGCGAGACCAAACTATGAGTGTAAGTGATGCTGCTGAAATATGTAGTTTATTAGCTAGAGTGTCTGTGAGTAGTGTATACCGTGCAATAGAGAGTGACAGAAAAGAACATACAACAACTGTGATATGAAAAATAGTGGAAACTCGAGGAAGGAAGAATGATGACGACACAAAATATATGATTCATATAAAATTCATAGATAGTATTTTAATTTAAAAATAAGCTTTCGATAGCAAACAAATTCAGGTTGCTATCTAACAGGATGAAAATTTGCCTAGAATATCTAGAAGGGTGTTTTTGCGAATTATGCGTGGCATATGAAGTTTGAATTTCTATTTTATAAAACAAAATCGAAAAAGCATACAGCAGGATTTTGGAGTAGAGTTTACTTGTTTTTAAATCATGAGTAGCAGGAGACTGTCATAAGAATATGAAGTAATTTTGGGTATATCCTAGACTATCACTGCAAAGAAATTTCAAAATTTTGCAAACAACTTTTTGTATGTAATGATCTAATTTTTGCTAAATAAATAATTGTATTCTAGGTATAAAATAATTAGGGAAGAATTAGGGAAGTAAACTAAAATAAAGATACTCTTATATCATGGTCTAATATCAACAGTTACTGAAAGAGTAATGAAGATATTTTTGCCCAAGTTACCTAGTTATTGTAATGCATCAGTAGAGAAGCGTATTTTGTATTACAAATTATAGCATTGATTAAATAAGTAATAAACTGGAATTAATTAAATTTCCGGTGCAAGCATTAACTTGTTTGTGGATTGTCCGGGTAGTTGGTTGAAGTACACGTTGATTTTGTCTTATAAGTTCTGAGCAATTATTCCATATACTAATTTTAATCGCCCTTAAGGCAGTAATCAAGGGGATTCAAATCTGATGAACGTGATGACCAATTTTGGAAACTACCACGGCCAATCCAGCTTGTGGAAAGCGATTGTTGATATGATTGAATACTACACAACTCAAATACTGATGATTCTGTGCCTTAATAAGAGACACCTGACATCTTCTCAAATAAAATCTTTCTCTTGTAAATCATCATCCAATAAAGAGTGACATCTGTTCGTTCAATTATTGCTTGCTTCCTACACATACATATTTTACGAAACGATTGTGATTTTCTTAAATATTTAGCTCTCATAAAAACACTGATCTGGTCTAATTTGAAGTTTAATGTCAATAACATGATTATATTCTCAAATTTACATCTCTTAATTTTCAAATAAACAAACTAGCAAGTGAATTAAATTTAACGATCACGTAAAATTTTCGAATTGTATTAGATCATTTATGCTCGGAAAGTTAGCGTGAAATAGTTCTAAAATTAAAACTGATACTTATTCAAGATCTCGATGTTGTAAAATTAAAATTGGATTTCCGCCAAATTAAATATAAATTAACGGACGGCAGCTGTTTCAATTATTATTGGTAAATAAACACTATTATGCTTTACGAACTTTGAAAGACTCAAATCTAAGTGGCACATTATTCTTAATACAGTTTATGTACCGTGTCAAAAGTTATGAAGTTGCAAGTGTTTATTTAACATTCGAAAATTTGAGTACTTTGTAATTCCATATTCTAATGAGTTAATTGTTTTCAAATTTCAATTCAAACTTTATTGCCCAACGGGATTCCATTTGCAGGACAAAAATTATAATAAATGTTACAGAAAGAAACAACAAAATACGAGTAAATACATACAATAATAATATAGGTATATAAATATATGAAGATATAAAGCAAAATAGTATAAGTACTAATAAAATTAAAATTGTTGAAACCTCTCCACTACAGTCTTTCTCGCAGAATTGATAGATGAAGAATTTATATCACATTGCTCCGAAATAATATTAAAATTACGAGACATAACGTACACTGGTTATTTTTTTAAGTGTTGGTACTAGTTGACGATAAATAAAACGTTTCAATTTGCTTAGTGTTAAAACCAGGATTTCTAAAAACATCCAATAAAGATATACAACCAATAGTATTATTAAATAAAAATATACTGTTTAGATGTCTAAATTTCAGCAACGGAATCTTGAACCTTGATACTAATCCATGATTACAACCTCGGTCGGGATATACAGGGTGTTTATTAATTGAATGTCGATACTTAAAAGTGTGAATCCTTCGGTCATTTTAAGAAGAAAACTTAATATCAACATATGTCCTAAACCTCTTAATTTTTGAGCTACAGGGTGTTACAGTTTTAGGAAAAAATTTACTTTTTTACTATAGTTTTCTTATCACTCCAGATATTTTTATGAAATTTTGTACACACCTATTAATCATTAAGAAGCATTGTTTGATGTAAAAAATGTTTTAAAATCTTTGCCAATGACGTCCGTACGGGTTTGAACTAAACTTTTTTTAAGAAAAAAATGGTACGCCACTGCTTTTTCTAAAAACTAAAATTATTTTTAAAATCTCTATTTGTTTTACAGCAAATTCGGTTCCTAGACTTACTCTCGTGCGACGCACCATTTTCACGTAAAAAAATTAAAACCAAGAAAAGTTTTTTTTCCCAAGTTCATTGAGACTGCTTTTGATATTTTGTTGCCATTTTGTAGACCCCCACCATGCGTGGAAACACTTTTTGTGGGGCAAAAATTAATTTTATACTTTCACAAATGACGTTCACGTAGGCATGATATTGAATATTTGAATAGAAAAAACGGTAAGCTCATTAAATGCCCCCTTAAAGCAAATGAAATAAAAAATTAGTAGGCTGGGTAAAGTGTCATATTTTTTTACGCTTCTTTTTGCAATAACGTTGACATTGATTTTTCATTATTAAAAAATTATTATTAGAGTAGAAGGTAAAATTTCATAAAGAATGGTAAATTTTACAATCGGTGAATTAGCTGACGTGCATTTTATTTATGGGGTTGCCGACGGAAATGCATACAAAGCCAGGAGGATATACCAAGAGCGGTATCCATATCGCGTACTACCCGATCCGAGAACATTTTCTAGGATTCATAGACGTCTTCACGAAACCGGAAATTTAAAAGTAGACCACAGTGATAAAGGAGTCCCTTAAACAGTCAGAACATCGGAACTTGAAGAAGGAATTTGAGGAGAACCCCGAAACTAGCACGAAGAAAATCGCGGCAACATTAAATGTTTCACACGTACTTGTTTGGAAAATTATTACCGAAAATTTGTTGTATCCATATCACATTCAAAGAGTCCAGGCATTAATAGAAATTTCCCGTTGCGCATTAATTTCTGCAATGCCGATTCAAGCCGAAGAAGAGTTACGAAATCGTATAATAGTATGCTGCCAAACCATAAGAGACACCCCAGAAATTTTTGAAAATGTACGTCAGTCTATGCGAAGAAGAGTAGATGCTTGCATACGTGTGGGTGGAGGACACTTTCAACAACTACTGTAATTACATAATTTGGGTTCTTTATTTTGTTTGTATTTTATTGTCTTGTTGTTTCGTTTTAGGTTTAAGATTTTGAATTTATCGTTTTACTACTTGCTTGCTTATTTATATTCTTTATTTGTGATTTAAAAATACCTTAAATTTGTCTGCTCAATGGTGCGACAAATAAATTAGCTATTATTGTAATTCAAGGGTTAAGTGGTAGAGCACGTTTGTGAACTTCCTCTTGAGATTTTAGGTACATAAAGATGTTGTCTTTTATTATTATTTTTCTTGTGTAATATCTATGTGTTGTACCAAAAATAAAGGCATTTATTATTATTATTACTAAGTAAATCGCGTACAGAGGCGTACCGTTTTTTCCTATCCAAACATTTAATATTATGTCTACGTGGAGGTCACTGGTTAAAGTAGAAAATTAATTTTTGTCCTAAAAAAGTGTTTCTACGCATGGTAGGTGTCTACAAAATGGCAAAAAAATATCAAAAGCAGTCTCAATGAACTTGAAGAAAAAACTTTTTTGGTTTTAATTTTTTTACGTAAAAATGGTGCGTCGTCTAGGGACCGAATTTGCTGCAAAATAAATGGAGATTTTAAAAATAATTTTAATTTTAAGAAAAAGCAGTGGCGTACCATTTTTTTCTTAAAAAATGTTTAGTTCAAACCTCGTACGGACGTCATTGGCAAAGATTTTAAAACATTTTTTACATCAAACAAAGCTCCTTAATGATTAATAGGTGTGTACAAAATTTCATAAAAATATCTGAAGTGATAAGAAAATTATAATAAAAAAGTAAATTTTTTCTTAAAACTGTAACACCCTGTAGCTCAAAAATTAAGAGGTTTAGAACACATGTTGATATTATAAGTTTTCTTCTTAAAATGACCGAAGAATTCACACCCTTAAGTATCGGCATTCAATTAATAAACACCCTGTATATCATCTTTTTCAAAAGACAAAAACTTTAGGAATTTCCTTTGCACGGATTCAAGAGACAAAGAATGATTTTTGTATATAGGATATCAGTAATAAAACATATAGCAAAATTATTAAAAGAGTTCAATATATTTTGTATATACTGCGAAAAAATCAGATCTGATTCAAACAGAATCTACTCTTTTATTGTGCGCTCCCTCTCGAAAATAATATTATTTAATGAGCAGTTAACTACTTTACATTTAAAGAAATGTATTCCAATAATATTTATTTGGGATTATATAAAGTGACAATTATCAATGTTATTAATTCTGTAATAAATTTTTAAATCATCAGAATAAAGGAGTTTGGGAGACTCAATAGTTTTAGTACGATCATCGATAAATAACAAAGAAGAAGAACCTTGAAGAACTTCAGAAGCTCATAAATTTTTGAGTTCAAATCCATTGGAAGCAACGTAGTACGATAGTCCTTTTAAATAAGTTTAAAAGCATTTAATTAAATTATTAGAAAATCCATGTTGATAAGGAGGTAATAAATTTTTAATGGCCAGATAAATGTAATCGTCTCAAAAACCATAGAAAGGTGTTGTCGTGATTATACTCAGTAAAGATTAAAGTAAAACTAACCTTTTTAATACGGACAATAGTTGTTCAAATAATGATCTGAAGAAACACGGAAAATATATAAATATTTTTATCTTCTCTTGTCAAAACTTTTATAAAATATAAAATATTTTAAAACTGGCATGAAGTAAGTTGTATAAATTTAATTTTATTACTATTTCAATATTTTCAAAAAGTAACAGAGTATACAAATTTTCAACATATATACACCCTTACCTAGACGTGCTAGCTTTGACTTACCTAAAAATATCCAACTACTTAAACTTCCGTTTTTATGTCTCGACTTTAAAGTCAAATTTTTACTAGACTCCATTACTATTGGTTGACCTGTCCTTGATTTTATACTACTTGCTATTAGACTATCCAAAACGAAGGCCTTGCCTTCTAACCTTAGGCCTCCGGTTACAATTTTTAGGTGGCCCATACCTTCCTGAAAAAGAGAGGCAGATACTGAATTAAATTATTATAGTAAGAGATCCGTCCGTGTGATTGTTACGTTCATATATTTTTTAATTAATATGCAATTTAAGAGATGATTTTTGATAGAGGAATATATTTCTATCGGGTTGCCTATTAAAATATGTCCGCGAGTATTTTAAATAATTTTTTTTAATTAATGAAGTCCGACAAACATTATTCGAAAATTGATGGAAAGGGATTTTGTATTCGGGAATATTTTTTGAAGTTACAAAAACAGATGGAAGTAGTCATCACGCAAACGGATCTTGGATCATTATTGGCATTATTATATGAGAAATATATTACTGTTAGATTAGAATCAATCCCTAAATTCCTAAATTATTCACACAACTACTTCTTGAAATGGTAATATCATCATGTGCGTAACTATAAACACAGTTTATTTTTTTCAAGGGCCTTAAATTTGAATCTTGTAGAACACCAGATGTAATTTTGATGAACTGAAACTCTCATACTTAAACTGATCTTTCTTTTTATTATCTGCGATTTCAGCAAATAAAGAAAATCGTTTGACAACCTAACACTACGAAGCTTTGAATAATATACAGGATGTTAGAAGTTTCAGTGCTATAGTTTTAACAGGCGATATTACATATCAAAATAAACAAAAATATTATAGAATATGAATCCTAATATCAACCCTTTTCGAGAACATCAAAACTTACATTGATTTAATTGCATAACTTATAAATAATGTTGTTACTCCTATGGCGAATAGTATTGATTCTTCATTAGAAATATGGACAGAGCTGTAACATTCAACACTAATAAATATTCACTGCATGTCTAGCGCTCATCGCAATCTGATCAAGGTTGGCCCCATAATTAGGTTATCACCGATTACTGTGGGTTCTGTAATTATGTAACGGTAGGGAAAGGGTCGTAGTCTCGTCTTAAATGATAGTTTTAGCTCCGTAAGCATAAGCGTTACATTCTTAGAATAATTCCATTATCCAGAGTAGATTTTAATGAAATTGTTGGTACAGTTTCTATTTCTATAAGGCTCAAAAAGACTTTGACTTTTTTATATATAAAACTGGATCAACTGACAAATATACAGGGTGTCCCCGTTTTTTCAATCTTTACTTTGAGCATTGAGTAATCTATGGGAAAAGATAGAGCATGAAAAAGTAATAGGTGTCTTTCCTATAACATTTTCCTCTATGACACTTTGTTTTTCTGATAAAGGGCGTTCAACTTTAAAAAAAATATTCAAATTTCCTTCTTTATTTATTTATTTATTTAAGATACATCCACCCAAAGGGAACCAATTACAGGGTGGGAAAAATACAAATTATAAGTTAGATAAAAAAAGATAAATATAATACATAAATAATTACACAAAAGACAAAAACAAAAAACTAACAACTTAAGCCAAGAAATACATGTAGATTTAATAAAACGTACATTACAATGAAAATAAATATACCTAGCACATCTTAGTTAAAAATATTATTAATAATTTTATACAGAAATATTAAAGCGTGAAGAATTCTCCGATCTTCTAAGCTAGTTATATGAAATCTGTTTAACATTATATTTTGCGGAAAACCTATTTCAGGATAAACGCTATCAACCAAAAAACATACATATTTAACAAATCGACGCTGTATGCGCTCCAAATTATTTATATATGTATTATAACCAGGTGACCATACTAAAGAACAATATTTATTATCTACTAAATAATAAAATGTTAACATTTTGACGTGAATAACTTTTTTTTACTAATCAAGTGGCGTAGAATCAACCCCTATGATTCACCCTTGAACCCCTAAACTTCTACGCCAATGGTGAAAAGTATTTTATCAGTACAAATATCAAAATTGTATTCTATTTTCTGAAAAAAGTGCTCTTGGAAATATTTTACTATTAGTAATCAGGGTTATGTTATGAGTTTACAAAGATCTTATATAAATTATAGGATTAAGTAGGCATTTTTTCGGAAAATGGCCCTGTACTTGGGAGATATACAATAAGACACATATACAAATACTTTAGTACGATATAGAACTAGGCGTGTTCTTCGATTATTTCCCCAATAATTTGCTTAAAAAAACTGTACCTTGTTTTATTCGATATATTTTACCATTTTCCAGATAAACGCATATTTAATGATGTAAGTAATAATAATTAATTAATAATAAAGATAGTATTTCCAGGAAAAATTAACCCCAACATCGTTTCATGTGCAACGGAAAATGTATAGAAACTCGGGGTTATCATATTGAAAAAATCCTTAATAGTATTCATTATTTTTTTTTTGCTTCGAAATATTAATTTCATTACTAATAAATTATTATTACATACATCATTAAATACGCATTTATCTCCATAATGGTAAAAGATATCGATTAAAATAAATTATAGCTTCTTGCAGTAAATTTGCACAAAAACTTTGTCCTTCGACTTGTATATGCATTTGGGCACAGCTTATCCAATTTTGCCGTACTAAAGTGAATGTTCCTCCTAGTTGTAAACGTAAATTATTTGCGGCAGCTGTGATCCGCTCGCGTAAATTCTTGACGGTTTCCATTTCGGTTACGGTAGGTACACCTCATTTTTTAAATGGTCTCACAAAAAGAAGTCAAAAGGGTTTAAATTGGGAGGCAGCGGAGGCTATTCTACCTCTCCAATCCACCGTACTCCGTACTTGAACATATAGCCGAAAGTGAGAAGGTGTCCATCTTGTAAAAGCCACATGGATTGTCGGACAGCTAGGAGTACGTTTTCAAGAAGGACGGGCAGCTCATTGCGAAGAAATTCCATATATTGTAAACCATTCATACGAATGGGCAATATGAATGGCTCAATTAGTCGCTCATCAACAATATTTGCCCAAACATTCAGTAAACGTGTGTATTGTGAATGTTCTGTATTCCATTTCGAGTAAATAAAGTTTCTGTAACTATTACATCAGCAGTAAATTGGGGATTTTCAGCATTTTGCTGTACTAACCACTCACAAAACCTACCTCGTAATGAATAATTCGCTAATAACACATAATACGCTGGATATTATTTGAATATAACTGAGCTTCATATAGTAAGCGTCACACCGTTGAATGGGATACATTAGGCACTTATCTAGCAATCTGCCTTGTACTTATTTGCGGATTTTCACGGATCACATTCAAGACTTGTTCTTCAGCCAGTAAAATACGTTGTGGTCGACCAAGTCCATCACCTTGTCCACGATTTGCACGTAAATTCCACGTTGCACCACTGCATAAAAGTTTTATGATTTGGTGTGTGTCGATAAGGAAATCGATCCGCATACAAGCGTGAAGCTGCCAGTGCATTTTGTCTAGCTTCACCATAAACAAAAATAATGTCCATTAATTCAATATAGCTGTACACACGAGGTATTTTGAAAATTTTTAAGATTAGCACTCCCACGATAAATAAAACACTACTAACCTCGTTCGTTTGCTACCTGGAGAGCATATCCCCACTCCAACCCTATTTGTCACGCAGGCGTGTTGACACGCGCTCCATTCGCAAAAACTTGTTTACTTTTTTTGTATATCAGATGCCGTTGAAGTACAGTTGCCCAGCTACATACTCATTTATAATGTTAGAACTTTAAACATTTTTTAAGCGAAATTTATTAGACTATTATTATATTTTTTTGGTGATATTGATACCTTCAGGGTGCACATATCCTCAAAGTTTTTCGGATAAGTTTTGAATCATCCTGTAGATGTTCTTTTAGGTTACAGTGATCAAATACCAATTCCTTTATCTGTATAATTTATTTAATCCCAATAGGCTAATAGACACGGATTTGTTATATTCTTTTTAGGATAGGCTTCAATGAGACTGGTGTTGTAGTTTCATTCATAAAGGTATAATACAACCCACCAAGTTTTTGGTACACTAAAGGCTAGTTCAAAAACTGTAAAACTTTCTGCATCAGTTTCATTTCTTGCTAGGGTATCTGCTTCTTAATTGCATAATAATCTTAATTGTTCTAGCTTCCATTCCTAGTTGTTCTAGTAATGAGTGCTACCTCATTGTAGGTAGTTAAAGAAGACGCTGAATTCAGCTCCAGACCCGTTTTCAGGTGATCTTGTGACAAACCTCAGTAGCATATACTTCAGTTTGGGGTATTGCTGGGTTGCTCGGAGACAAATATTTCGAGTATAGTGCTTTTACCAATATCAGATTCATTTTCTATCAGTTTTGGAGCCATTAACACCACATTCCATTCCATTTCTATTTGTACCTTAATGTTTCTAGTAGGTACTATCGAAGCCTACCTTTTGGCAAAGTATTGGAGAGTTTTTAAATTATACTATCGAAAAAGCGAATAGAAAAATGTATGAAGTATACTTCTAACGAAATTTAGGACTTATCAAAAGTGTCAATAAATTAAAGAAAAATAATTGGTTGAGTTCCTTAATGTACGACAATTTTTTTTTAAGTATTGGAACAACAAAAGACAGTTTAAATCAGTTGAAAACCGATTTATTGAACTACAAATGTTCTTGAATTGAATCCAGATTTATTATGTTCTATACAAATTTCAATGTGATTCTCGTAATTATTAATTAATTTTATCAGTTTTGAAATTTATATTGATAGATTTATTTAGTTCAGATCCATGTAAACTAGTAGAAATAGTAAAATGCAGAATTAGCTTGTAATCTGGATGAAAGCAGATTAAAGGTAAACTGTAAAACCTCGACTCAGTATCATCACAACATATTTTACGTGCTCTTTCAGCTATTATAAAATCATTTGCGTTAGATGGGCACGCAATGATTTACTGACATTATTGTGTTTAGGCTGTAATTTATCTTGTCAGTTACGATTCTAGTATTAACA
Organism: Monochamus alternatus; assembly: GCA_037114965.1. Lineage (NCBI taxonomy): Eukaryota > Metazoa > Arthropoda > Insecta > Coleoptera > Cerambycidae > Monochamus > Monochamus alternatus. The sequence continues at coordinate 75,633,443 of CM073429.1, read as the reverse complement.
ATGAAACGAAGGATTTAGTACAGGATAAGTAGATTTATTTGTGGTGGATTTATATGGATATATATCTGTTATTGATTAGAATTTAACATTTTATATTGAAAACTGATTATGTAGACCTAACAGGAACCTTGTGGCTGATCTTAAGAAAAAGGAACATAATAAACAAAAAAAGAGATACATTTTTTCCTAAACGTTATACGATTCTTCAGAGATTGGAAGTGAAACACAGTTTTTCATCAACTATTCAAGATGCGTACTGCACTTGATAGAGCGGTAATTCTTTAACTGTCGTTTTTTCAAAATCAATCAGAACGTAGATGTATGCAATTACTGGATAATAATAAGTCATTGCGTTCCCATTGGAATCCCCATATACAAAGACAATATCTTATTCTCCAGTTATAAGTAAATGCATTTTTTATTTAGCACTTTAAAGCTAAGTGTCAAGTGAATAAACAAAATGACACAAAAAATAATTATTGTTGTAGCTACTTTGATCGAAATATTAAACTATATTTTTTAAATTGCTTGTAACTTCTAAACAGAAACACATCAGTCCTATGTTCATATAAGAATAAATGTTTGAAATTAACCTAGGTACCATCTGCTAAAGTTTGCATAGAGTCTGTTGTTAGAAAATTCATTGGAGAATAGGGTCGCTCAAAATTCTAGGATCAAATTCACAACAACTGACATTAACGATACAAGATCATCAACTGCTATAACCAGCAACCAAAATGAGCCTATATGGATTAAAATCTGTTAAAATGTTACCATTAATTATAACATTGTTCACAATAATGTGTTAAAAAAATTAAGCGTATTTGCTAGTTTTATTGTTTGTAATGAAATTGAATGATATTAATATTGTTCCAACATATGGTCGTCGAAAAAATGGTATGTAGTGTAATATAACAAATCGACGTGGCCGGAAACGCGATATCATTGGTGTCACGGTACACGCCATTAAGCGCTGTTTGTTTCTGTGGATATATATGCAGGTTATGGTATTGAGGGTGTAAACAGGCATCTGTTTCTTGTATTTTTGCGTTTCTGTGGCATTTGTGGGTCATATATACTGTAAATACTATATTATTTCTTTGTTTTCAATATAGATCCGTTCACGACAATTACGGCTACAATACTGTTGGGTATGTACCAGATAGATGGTTTTACTTGAGATATTTATAAAATTATGCAATCTGACTTCACAAACTACTTATTTTAATGTTAAAATAATGAATAATGATATTTAACATTCATTCATTTTTTAAATTAATGTGTTAAATTTTCTCAAATAAAAAAAATTTCTTTGGAATCGGAATGAAGCGCCGAATACAATGTAGAGAAATGTAAGTTTGGTTTACCATTGACTTTCTAAATGCCCTGTTTATGTTTTGGCTTAATAAAGAAGTTCAAATGATTCTTTGCAACATTACATTTTAATATATTTTTAGGTATTAATAATATTGTGTGAAACTAACTACTCAGTGGACAAAAGCTTAAAATACCTTTCTAAAACAGCAAAAAAATTACATTTTAATTTTTTCGATAAACTTAAACCTACCTGTATTTCCAATTAAACTTACATTAAAATGGTTTTCACAAATAAACAATCTTCCTTTCGTCGCGCTTCATCGTCTTACATCACATTTTTTTACAGAGTGAAATATTTTTTATTAGGCGCTGTATGCTGTATTCATACATAATGGCATAATGCAATATATTTACTTGCACTTTCGAACTGTCAAAAAAGCGATTTGACGCTAAGAGAAGAATTTGATTATAACTTTTATTGAAGGAGTATATCATCATCAACAATGGCAAATCGATGTTATTAGACATATTTTCTGAATTGTGCCTGCAAAGACGTATTTAAAATTCAGACGAGAAGTTATTGTAATCAATTGACAAGTAGAAGAAGCAGCGTCAGGTTAATTACATTTTCATCCCCCTGCCGTAAAAAATAAACTGCCCCTATTTTCCTTTTGATACAGACGCGAATGGTTTTTTCTAATTATATTAAAAAATTCTTATAATACAGCGTCTGCGGCATGGACGTTCAATTGAAAAGCGGAGCCGAAATAATAAAAATAAAATAAAGCCTCTTTTCCTTCGAGATGAATCCGAAGCCCTCTATGGTAATTATATCCCGAGGTCCTGAAATAAAGATGTTAAATATAGAGCAGACACAAGTGAAAAAAAGCTTTTCAAATTTTCTTAATTAAAAGTCTCTTAATTGAGGCGCAACAGTTGTCCCTGTTACTCATTAATACGCGAAAATAATGCATTCATTACGTGTTGGCGATATTACCGAAAAAGTGACAGATAAAGCGCCGCCACTGAACCATTTTAATTAATGAAGCGTTATGGTCGTATTGCTTTAATTAAAATTTCTTAATTTACAGAATATTGCCCGGATTTTATAAAAAATCGGTTACCTTACTAAATTACAATACAGCATCACCACCTTCTTTATTTGACTCAGAGGTGGCAAATTATTTTAAAGCTTAAGCTGGCTTATGACCATGAAACTGTAACCTACAAAATGTATTAGTTATTATTAGAGAAACAGTTCGGAATTTATAATAGAATAGGTCTTGTCCGAATTAGCATGTTATTATCTATTTCACTCCAAGTTCTTCGAATACGATGTAGGTAGATTTTGTCTATTATACACCAGAGCTGCATACACTGTTTCCTTGGAAAAGCTCCAAAGAAAAATATCTAGTGGATTAAGATCCGGTGATCGATGACTTTTAAACTAGTGAGGCAAGTAAGCTAGGGCTGTTCCAAATACGAACTACAGAATTAACACTTTTTGGAAACTCTGTCCTTAATCGTTATTTATAGGTAAATCAGAAGATACAAATACATGATTATTTAAAATTCCTCTATTTTGTTAAGCAAATAAATTCATTAAATTAAATTTTTTTAACGAATTAATTAGTTTTTGATTACACGCATCGTCCAATGTGGTCGTAATATTTTATTTACTTGTATTTATCTATATTAATTTGTAGTTTGAAGAAATATAATGAGTAGTTTTAAATATTAATAAATCCCGCGACAATTTTTTAAATCGAAACATCCATTTTTGCCAATGCTGAAAAAGCGTGCTTGTTTATTGAACAATTAATAACATCGTTAGCATATTCCTCATGTTTTCTTATTCTTCGGTGGTACTTGAGGTCCTGAGTATTGCCATTTCACATGAAATTGATACATTACACACATCTGAAACTCAACTAAAACGAATCAGAAACGACAATAAAATTATAATTACAGTACATTGAAATTTTGACTGTGTCTGTTGCACATCCATAGAAATAAGGCATGCCTCTGAAAGGCCTCTTTCCCGCAATTGACTGAAATTTTTTTAACAAAATGATTTCCCGGTAAACATGTGCCAAATTCAGCTACTTTTACAACTGTGTGGAGTGAGTGCAATTGTAGTGCAAAGGCGGGGGTGGCACGGGAAATTTGCAACCCAACCCACGGTGTTTTGCAGCAGTGTGGCGTACCATATACGATGCTCATTTATATCTGTACCATGTACAGCGTGTCTAAGCAATAATACCAAGGTATTGGACGAGGGGGACCGGTATCACTTTTGGACTTTTTTGTAGAGATATTTCAAAATGAAGTGTATCTAACGGAAGTGGACACTATGAATAATTTGCGCAAACGTATCATAGCTGCTGCCAATAACTTACGAGTTCAAACAGGACAAGAAACAGAAATATTTGCTGTTAGTTTGTAGAAACTGGGTAAGATGGATTCAAAATTTTGTTGTTATAACATGAGGTATGTCAAACTATTTTATTAATCAAATCCACAAATCAATTCTACTAATAATTAATAGAACACAATAGCGACAAAAACCGTTGAATTTGCTGTATAAAATAGGTAGATATTAAACAATGTTTTTTATTTCTTTCCTTGGGAATTTCTTTGTTTTTTTGTTCAGTTGCCGACTGCATGCTTTGCCTTGTCAGGTTTTAAAGTGGACCAGTTTTAAGTGCCGTGCAGAAGTGTATTTTTAAATCATTTTCGAACTGAACTTTTCCATTTTTATGCAAAATTGTATTTGTAATAATAGCCCCCGCACATTAAAAAAATTTTTTTTAGATAAATTTACTGCATCACCCTGTATAACGATTCAACGCGATGGGCTAACCAGCATAAATGTACTCGTAGAGTCGTAACCCTTCTGTTCATAGCCATAATGGTGACCACTTTCTGCTCATAAATTTAACTTTCTTCAAAAAATATGAATACTCAACCTTTTCATAATAATTTCAAGCAAAAATATTTCTACACTGAAAACGTTACACATGTATACATAGAATGACAAAACGATTATACGAATACAAAATATCTAAAACAGGTACCTACGTAATATTTTTTTGTGCGAATGAAATGATGATTCCGTTTGGATCACTAGGATTTTTTTGTTTAGATAAACCAAGCTTTCTCGATTCGAATTAAGCAAATTTGACAATAAATTTTCACCACCCTGTGTAAAATAGTTTTTGAATTATCTGTAACAAATGATCGGCATTCCCTTATCTTTCATTGAAATACGAATACTTCAGCTTGTACGATGTAAAAAAATAGAAGATAGAGGCTGCCGGTATAAGCGGAAGAGCTACAAGAATGGAATTATTTTATTATGACTTTACCGTAAGACAGCCTGTATAAACTAACTGTATCTGAGATCTGAATAAATTGGTATTTACTCTATGTTCACAAACACAGTAGCGCACGTATCTGCAATAAAAGTTAAATTATTTATTGCGAGGAACAATCTGGAATATACTACCTACGGCTACCTTGATGTCATATTTAATGTTGACCTAATGGAAATTGAATCAACACCTGCATATACAGGCTGTATCACATAAGAGGGCCACTCCCATGTATCTCGCTTAATATGCGAGATACGTCAAAAATCTTTAATTGTTTTTCAAATAATAAACAGAATGTACTTTTTTATGCAAAATACAGATTTTTTTATAATATTATTTTATTACATTGTCTGTGTCAAAATAATTTTAAAGACCCAATTGCTTCTAATGTGAAAACCAAAACCAAATAATATTATAAGAAAATCTGTATTTTGCATAAAAATTACATTCTGTTTATTATTTTTTTGCAGTTGGCGTCTTTAACAGGTTCTACATTATCTTGAGCAACACGAAAATATTTAGGTACATTTTTTTTTAACTAAAATTGAAAAAAATGTAATAAATACAAAAGATAAGGGCAACATGTAGTATATTGCATGAAAGACGAAAAAACAGGTAATTTTTTGTGGCCATAGCCTGCTTCAATAAAAAAAAATTTCATCCGCCTAGAGGGCGCAGCAAACCACATAAAAAATCTGTTTATATCAGGTGGAAGGTATCAATTTTGTAATAAAAATTTATTACCAATAAGTTTTCTCTATCTCTTAAAATAAAAAAGTTAGACAGCCTTAAAGTTTGGGCACCTTACAGGTTTTTTTGTTATTACTCATAAAGTTGGCCATGGATCTCAAATTTGTTTTTACGAGGATAAAGGCCTCCAAAAATGCAACAAAAAACAATTAAAGATTTTTGACGTGTCTCGCATATTAAGCGAGATACATAGGAGTGGCCCTCTTATGTGATACAGCCTGTATATACAGGGTGACCAGATGAGAACGAAACAGAGCCATTTTCAGGAACTGCGTCAAGATTGTAGAAAAACGCTCAGACCCGTCGATTTTAGATTAAAGGGGGACATTATTTGCTGGTATTTTTGACTCTGCCACTTTCACCTCCAAGCAAGGGTAATCATCACCCCAAAATATTTAAATGGCATTGGGGGTTGAGTAATTTATTTTGAAAGCGCTTGCAACTCTCTTTACAACAGACTTTAAATTTTATAATTCTGCCCAACACTTAATAAGAATTTTTATTTTAAAGTTGAAACTTATGTATAAACATTCAGTAACGGTAAAAATGTCACTAATTCGAGTTACGTACGCCAATGATATAAATTTAGTATTTCTTGCGTTATATTGGTTTTTGGCGATTTGTTATTACCACTTTCGTAAAAAACACACAATTGTAAAAAACAAAAATGAATACTATACACACACAACGAATGTAAAATTAGTGGATTCCAAATTTATTTTCTAGTATTATTTGAAAGCGTTGATTGGTAGTTTATTAATTGTGTTTTTGAAAATTAAATACTATGGTTTATTCCATTGTGGAAAGGGAAAGATATAATTTCGCTTTATTTAATGAACGATAAATGTGCGTATAGAACAGCTCAGCTATTTAATGAACAACATCAAGATCGATATGTCACGAGAAAGTATGTTCTAGGGTTAGTAAAAAAATTTCAAGAGACAGCGAACGTAGCCAATAAAAAACGAGAAATTGAAAAACCTTTAGTTAATGAAGCTAGCGAAGTTGCAGTTTTGGGATAAGTTCATCTTGATCCTACATTAAGTACGAGGTAGTTGGTATCTGTATCTGGGATCAATCGAACTAGCATGCAAACAATTAAAAGAAGAATAAATTTTATCCATACAAAATACATTTAGTCCAGGAACTCTATGAGGATGATTATGACCGCCGTTTGCAATTTTGCGAAATAATGAGTGAGCGAGCAGGAAACGATCCAAAGTTCCTTTTTAACATCTGTTTTTCTGATGAATGCAGTTTTTTTTAACAGGACGGTAAATCGTCACAAATGCCGCTATTGGTCAGATTCAAACTCAAGAATTTTTCACGAGGTGCATACACAGCAACCAGAAAAATTAAATACATGAGCTGGAATTTTCGATGACCGGCTGGTGGGTCCTTTTTTTCTATCTGGTAATTTGACTGGACAAATGTATTTACAATTACTGGCGCTATTGACCCTGCCTTGACTGTTATTATTGAAAATGTTCCAGAGTATGATAAAGATCATTTGATTTTTCAACAGGATGGTGCGCCTCAGCATTATGGGTTAATTATACGTTAGTATTTGAACCAACGTTATCCACGGAATTGGATTGGGAGAAGAGGCAGCATTGAGTGGCCTCCACGATCACCGGATTTATCGCCCCTTAATTTTTTTTTGTAGGGATACCTAAAAACTAAAATCTATAAAACACAGTCATCGTCGCTCCAAGATTTGCGTCAAAGAATCGTCGACGAATGTCGTCGCATAACTTCGGAAATGCTTCAATCTTGACGCTGTTCCTAAAAGTGGCTCTGTTTCGTTTTTATCTGGCCATCATAGATACATATACAGGGTGTCCGGAAAATAATGGGACCCAGCTTAAATATAGCTTCCTGTGATCAAATATAACCGATTTAGACAAACTAGCTTAGTCCATAAGTGCCTCATTTAGAAGTTACAGGGCTTTAAAAAAAATTGTTTTCTTGTTATGGGCATAATTAAGAAATAAAACTTCCAATCATGTTGAAATTTGGTACAGTTATGTTTTAGATAAGTACAAGCACTGCGGAGGAGTAAGTAGTGTTGCATATCGTAGGGGGCGCTTTTGGCAGTTTTTTGTAACTCATTTTTATCGTATCTTTTTTGTTGATCCTATTCTGATACGCTTGACGGAAAATTATGATGAAGAAATTGTCGAGGTATGTTTTCAAAATTTGACAAAATAATACTAATAATTTGATTTTATTTACACATTACATTTACACTTTACACAACTACACAACGATAATTATTAACTCAGTACAACAATTAATATTAATCGGACAGGCTTTTGATAAAATTTAAGCGTATGAACGTTAGTTTGAGAAATGGTAACTTGATCGAATTAGAAAAGGACAATGTTAAAAATAGCCGATTTTTGGCTTATCCGGGGGAACGCATAAATCATAAAAAAATCAATTGATTATTGTTAATTAACATTAGAAATGGCCCAGAAATACGTCAGATAGCTGGGGAAATGTCGCTACTACCCCTAAACCTATATAAATTACCCTTAAATAGCTTTAAATGGATAATCAATAATTATTGTTTTAAAATTCATGTAAAATGAAAAAAATGCTTGAAAATGATTTGAACAGACAGTATGTCAATATAAAAAGTGATAAATAACTGTAAAAATTCCACCCCTAAAAATTAAAAAAACAACTTTCAAAACTTAATGGTGAGCTTACTTCGACATCAAAAATAGATAATGCTTAAATGTTCAAGGGAACGCCTATTGCTAGAAAAAAATTATAGATTACTGTCAAAAAATGCAAAAACTGATACTAGAGTACATTAAGTAAGTGGGGAAATATTAATTGCACTATAAAACCTGCCTTTAAATAGCTTAAAATAGATAATCATTATTTATTGTTGTAAAATTCGTTTAGAATGAAAAAAATGTTTAAATCACTTTTAAGGTTCATTTATACTATTGCGACCTGAAAAATGGGCGCAAGGGTAAATTGCCATTTTTTCAGTACGCACTCGCAAAGTGAGAACAATTGGCGCTATTTCGCCATTGAATGGGCACTTTTACAGTCATTTATCACTTTTTACATTGACATACTGTCTGTTCAAATCATTTTCAAGCATTTTTTCATTTTACACGAATTTTATATCAATAATTAATGATTATCCATTTAAAGCTATTTAAGGGTAGTTAATAAAGGTTTAGGGGTAGTAGCGACATTTCCCCAGCTATCTGACGTATTTCTGGGCCATTTCTAATGTTAATTAACAATAATCAATTGATTTTTTTATGATTTATGCGCTCCTCCGGATAAGCCAAAAATCGGCTATTTTTAACAATGTCCTTTATTTCTATTTTAATGTGCAGAAATTTTAAAACGCGTTTTTACCGAAAATGGTGCATTTTATCAACATGGAATAGGTATAGCTTTCTACGTAAAATTAATTTCTCCATCATACTTTTCAGTGAAGCGTATTAAAATAGGACCAACAAAAATATACAATAAAAATTAATTGCAAAAGAACTGCCAAGAGCGCTCTCTACGATAGGCGGCACTACTTACTCCTTCGCAATGCTTGTACTTATCTGAGACATTACTGTACCAAATTTGAACATGATTGGACGTTTCGTTTCTTACTATGCTCATAACAAGAAAACAATTTTTTTTTGAAGCCCTGTAACTTTTAAACGAAGCACTTTTGGACTAAGCTAAGTTTGTCTAAATCGGTTCTATTTGATCACAGGAAGCTATGTTTAAGCTGGGTCCCATTACTTTCCGGACACCCTGTATATTTACGTATATGCATATTCTTATAGGCTGTTACCGTAAGACAGACTGTATTAACTAGTTGTATCTGAGATCTGAATAAATTGATATTTACCCTACATTTATAAGCGCAGTTTCTCATGTATCTGCAATAAAAGTTAAATTATTTATTTCGACAAACAATCTGAAACTTACCTACTACCTACGGCTACCTTGATTTCATATTAATGTTGAGCTAATGGAAACCGAATCAACTATGATACACCTGATTGTGTCCAAATTAAGCTAATGTGTTAAACCAATTTAAATGCTGTACATAATGTGAGTATGCTTGCCAATTTAAAATTTACTCCAAATTACCCATTGTAACAGTCATCTAGATTTACGATGTTCGCACTAAAAAGTTAACAGCACTCGTCACGTAATGTTATGGCTCATGTCTCTAATTCATACCAGTAGGTACTACACAGAACACCTTAAGAGTAAATACTTTAGGAGGCTCATAAAACATAATTTATGTTTGGAATATGCTGTTTTCCAACGCCAAAGTTTTTGAAAAAAATTCAATAATAGGTTATAAAACGGTAAAACATTGAACAATTAAAATGAAATTTATTATAATTGATAGTGTCGGCAATATTATCTTACTCTTTCTTGCTCTTGTTTTGGTTTATCAAGACAAAACAAGCCATCACAGCTCGAATTACAAGACAAGAACTATTGCTACGTGTTATGTATTACTGTATTAGATAATGTGAAATAATACACACAACAATTTACTTCAACATTTAATAAGGAAGTCCCTTTTGAAAATCCTACAGCTTGGTTTTAACCTAGACTCCATAGTTTTTCTACGATTTCTTGTAGCTAATAGTCAGTGGCGGAACCACAAAAGTAAATAGTTGCTACGCCATATAAAATATATAACATACCTCTCCCCTACAAAACTATTTACATTAATATTCTTAACTTATACATACATTTATACAAGGAATACATTTATTAATAATTACACAACTAATCTATCCGGAGGTTTTAGTTGACTCCGACGTCGTAATGTTCGTGATGTACCTGGTGAAGTTACTGTTTCGTTATCACTAATAATTTCAACGTCACTGTTTTCATTTTCGTTGGCGCTATTATCTAACATTACATCCTTAGTACTAATTAAACTAGATTCTTCCGTCAACAAAACTTGCTGATAAGCTTCTGATAAATCAATTTTGGAAAATTTATCACCACCTTGTAACTGTGAAAATAAATATTCAATTCTTGGCAGTGGATAATGTTGAACTAGTAAATGAGGATTTAAAGTCACTTTAAAATCACCACATAATCGTATGCCACCATTTTGTTTTAAAATCGGAACGATAGGCGTGGCCCACTCCGAAAATTCAGTTGGTATTAAAATTTTATTTTCAACTAACCTCTGAATTTCCAATTCAATTTTTGGTTTTAAAGCTAGTGGTACAGGTCGTGGTCTACAAAATTTTGGAACTGATCCTTCTGTTAATTTTAAAGCAACTTCAAACTTATTAAATGTACCAACCTTTTTTGTAAAAATATCCGCATATTTATTAATTAATATATCAATATTATTGTCTATTATTATCTATTTTACATAATTTACTAGCAATTTTACAAATACCTAAATTAAGCATTGCTAAACCATTTCTACCAATAAGTGGCGGTCCTCCATTTTTTATGACATATGTTTTTAAAACATGAAATTTATCTTCAAACATAATATTTAAATATAAAAATCCTATTGGCTCAAATGTCACACCAACATAATCTTGCAAAGACAAGTCATTTTTATGTAAATTCTTATTAGCAAAATGTTTTCGATATAATTTTTCAGAAATTGCTGATTGGGCAAATCCTGAATCGGCTTCGAAACTTATCGGTATATTTTCTACAATTAAATTAACAAATGTAGGTTTGACATTCTTTGTATCATCAATTAAATTATTATTTAAACAATGTAAATTAAATATTGACTCATCTGAACTTTCGTTTCTATTTTCTACGTCATTCAAAAAATTTTGAGAACTTTTTTTACATTGCGGAGCTAAATGCCCTTTTATGCCACACTTATGACATATACAATTTTTATAAACACAATCACTACTCTTATGATTTTTCCTGCCGCACACAAAACACTTACGCATCTTATTTTGAGAATGATTCCTCCCTAGCGGCTGTCCTTGTCCCTGACTCGTACCTGCGAGTACGCTGCTGGATGCCCCTAGTGGAACTGAACGGCGTGGTGGAACTCGTGGCTGCCTCCCAGTACGCTGACGATGAAAATTCATATCGGCTTCATTTTTCACTTTAACTGCACCCAGATTTTCTCTTGCTAAATGTTCTTTCATGGCACATTCCTTAGATAATGCAATTTTTACCACTTTTTTTAAGTTTAAACTGGAGCTTGATGCATCTTCTTCAAAAAGACGGTCCATGATTTTTTCATCATTGATTCCAATTACAAAAACATCTCGCATAACTGTCTCCAATTCTTCACCAAACTTACAATTCATTACTAGACTTTTTACTCTGGCTTCCCATTGTGACACACTTTTATTTAAATGTCGCTTTGCAGTGTAAAATTTTAGTCTCTCCAAAAAATAAGATTTCACTGGTGAAAAATGTTCAACTAATAATGTGATTAATTGTTCATAAGTTTTGGTTTCGGGTAAATTTGGAACACACAAATTTCTTAGCAAAATATAACATTCCTCCGATAAGGTATTCAACAGTATCGCTTTTTTGCGATCGGTGTCTGTTATTTTATTAGCAATAAAAAATTGCTTCAGCCTTTCCTTGAATATAGAAAAATCGGAATTCTTGGGATCAAATGCACTTAATGTTCCCAAAAGACCTAAATTATTGGTTTGATCAGTCATTTTAAACTTGAAACTTTAATGTCTTTTTACAATTAATACTTTCGCTGCACTGCACTTGCACGTGAGTTATCAAATAAATTCTCGTCGCCAATTTGTTATGTATTACTGTATTAGATAATGTGAAATAATACACACAACAATTTACTTCAACATTTAATAAGGAAGTCCCTTTTGAAAATCCTACAGCTTGGTTTTAACCTAGACTCCATAGTTTTTCTACGATTTCTTGTAGCTAATAGTCAGTGGCGGAACCACAAAAGTAAATAGTTGCTACACCATATAAAATATATAACACTACGGAAAGAAAACTTGCAAATATAAGAAACGATAATATTGAAGTGAACATTAGCTTAAAATAAATTAATATTGCAGTTCTATTGTAGGTATACCTAGACTTTATCAAACGACGTCGAGCAATAAAATTATTTATAAAATCAAAGTTTATTATTATTCACTGTATTTTTTTCTTATGTGGCCCCATTAAAATTGCATTGTATCGTATTTAGAAAGGTCCAATGTATTAATTTTCACCAAAAAAAGTATACAGGGTGTCCGTAGAATAATGGGACCCAAGCATAGCTCCTGTGATCAAATAGAACCGATTTAGACAAACTTAGCTTAGTCCAAAAGTGTCTCGATTAGAAGTTACAGAGCTTCAAAGAAAAAAAATTCTTTTCTCATTATGGGCATAATTAATAAACGAAACGTCCAATCATGTTGAAATTTTGTACAGTTATGTTTTAGATAAGACTTTGAAGCCCTGTAACTTCTAAATGAGGCACTTTTGGACTAAGCTAAGTTTGTCTAAATCGATTCCATTTGATCACATGAAGCTATGTTTAAGCTGGGTCCCATTACTTTCCGGACACCCTGTATAGAGCCGTTTAAAAAAATTAAGTCGGTTACCTTGGCAACCACATATTTTGTGCTACGAAAGATTGCTTGATATCACTAAACGGGAAATAATTTCGCCTAATACTTTTATTAAAACATGTTTTTGATATGACGAATATTTTAAGTAATATAAGCAATATTCCACAATTTGTATCCACACTGTATAATTTCGTTTACTAAGAAAGTTTAACAGTATTTAAGAAACAGATTAGTTAAACACACTTACAGTAATCGCTATACATATCCGCCTCTCTTAGCAATGCATAAACGGCTTTTTATAATTAGAGAAAATCTAATGTTTCTGTCAAAATTTTTCATCATTTGTATACTTCCACTCAGAGGTTTAAATGACTTACTTATTAAAAAATAATTTTTCCAAATCGATAGATTGAGGAGACGCAACTATTCAGAGCCCACCAGACCCCTAATTTTAGTGCACTCGATTTCAGTTTGTGGGTTTATGTAAGACGATGTTTATTCTGAATCTATGCGAAGTTTAAATTAACTAAAATATGCAATTAGTGAATTGAACTTTTAATCACTATGTTAAATTAAATTTTAGTGCATAAGTATCTTTCTGTATTAATTTTTCCAAATTAACGAAATTACGTAGGTAAAAAATTATTTATTTGCATAAAAATGGTAAATCTGGTTATCCGTATGTTCAGAGACACTCTGTATAAAATTAGTTAGTAATGTAATCATTTTTAACCCTGGTCGATAACTGATCGATTATCACTAGATCAGTTATCCCCGCCAGGCGTCTACCGGTGTCACTTCTCACCACAAACCTAGAAAAAATATAGATAGCGTCGGTTCATGATATAGGTCACGTGACAGGTGCCGCGTTTTCTAGGGACCTAAGGTCCAGAAAATTGATATTTTATTTGCTTTATGTTGGCGGTTGTGCAAATATGATGGCTGCATTGCAATATGAAATTAACTAACTTGCTGTCATTTTAAAAGTAATTAAAGAATGTGACATAAATGTGGCCAATCACAGTAAACAAATGAGATTCACGCTACAATACAAATTGGCATAAAAACCAAGTTTTAGTGATTGTGGACCTTTTAGGGCAGCCATAAATTAGCGGCCGCCAGCAATATGACACTGGCACAGTCTATATTTTTTCTAGATTTGTGCTTCTCACTCAGTAAACAGCACGGAGTAGGGATGAGAACGAAGCCGACTACGAAAATATTCACTAGAAATAATTCATATGACAAAACAACGTTTGCCGGGTCACCTAGCATTCTAAATAAAATTTTACTCTATTGGAAGAAATTGTCCATGGGCGTACGCCAGATAAAATGGGGGTTCTCCCTAGTTTCTACGTTTGTTTTTAGGCGTCGTTTATAATAATACCCTTAAGGATTTAGTGAACCGCAAAAAGTATCTCTATTAAACTTTAAACGTGAAAAATTATTTTAGTATTAGTGTCAAGTTATTGCGAAAACAAAATTTTAAAAGTTTAATTTCAACTGCTTGTATCTTTTAAGGAACGCATTTTGTATAGGTAAATAGAGTTTAATCGTCATAATTTGTCGCCAAAAATATGCAATTAATGGGATGACTTTCTTTTTCATTACACCCTGTATATCAAATATGCGATTAAATTAACATGTAAAATATTAAACATTAAAAAATTCTGAAATAAAAAAAAATCCTCTTAAGCATTGTAGAATATTAAAATTTATGTAATATTCTCAGATAAAAGCGACATTCAGAGATCTTACTTACCGACGAGAACTCCATAACCTTGAGCACCCACAAGGTGAGGGCCAGATTGACAATAACCATGACGAGCAGCACCAGAATGAGGATGTACAAACATTTTTTCCGCCACCCATATATTCCAATTCTAAAGTTATATTTGGGGTCTAAAGCATCAGGATCAGGCCGGCTTTGGCCCCCGGAGTCCGGAGGATCACAGGCGGCGCCTTCACTTTTCTTCATCCTGCAACACCAGTCAAACTGTCACGATGTAATGATACAATCTAACTTCAACAATAAACAAGAACAAGGAAAGATAGCGGCACCATGTGCGATATTAAAATGGAGGTGCGGAATCGTTTACTCTTGGAATAGGAAACTGAAAATTCCAGCTGTGATAAATAGGTGATGATGTCATACGTAGCCGCGTTTTTCAGTTTTTTGGAATTAATATGTGCTGAGATATTTCATGGTGGTGGAAATTTGGACGTACATTTTCAGGAAAGTCGCTGATTTATTTCGGAACCATCAAGTATTTTGTGAATATAAAATTTCATGGTAAAATATATAAAACGCACGACCATATCAACTTTCTTTAATAATAATAACAGTCTTACATTTATTTCACGAACAGTAAAGTTTATACTATACTATTCTATTAAAAGCATTACATTATGCGTAAATTATGTTATTCTGAAATGAAAATGGTGCGAATTATTTGTTACAAGAATGCATTAAGATCGATAATGGGCGAAAATCATTTGTCATATTTAGATTTATAAGCCATTGACTCAGATTTGACTAAAAGTTGTGACTTTAGCACAATAATAGATTCAAGTCGAAAGGTATCATATCATATTAAGTAGTAATTGGTACATATATCCTTTGCCAAAAAATGTTTACGTATTTGTTCAGGGTTTTTTATTTCATGGTTTATGTTTTATATACCTATTTGATAATTTAAAATAGTTCATATAGTTGTTAGATCGCAAAAAGAAAGAACACCTGATTTTATAGTATTTGTGTGAAAATCGACAGAAGGAAAATATAGTTATTTTAATCAAACTATCAAACAGACGACTATTTTTATTCGCTATACATACACAAAATCAGCCATTTTTTAACGGCGATAAACAAAAGTAAAAGTTTTTTTTTCATAGTTTAGATAATGTTTTTCACAGTTCAGGTAATTTTTTTCGCAATCATGTCACTCTTGACACTAATTTCAGATAAAAACGCATTGAAAACTAATAAACCTATAGTGGCAAATACTATGAACAGTTGGATAAAAAATATTGTTTATTTACAACCATACATATGTAATGTTGATATATCAAACTTACAGTAAGTTTGAAAGAAGTATATTTCAGATAGAAAGTGACATTTTTCAGGGTGACAAGTGATTGTTTTCCACCCAGACACATGTCGCTTTCAATCCAGGTAAATGTCAACATTGCAGCCATTGCAGAGAAACAGGAAAACGTGAGGAATATGCTAATGATATTATTAATTGCTCAATAAATAAGCGCACTTTTTCACAAAAAACGGATACTCCAACTTAAAAAGTTGTCGTGAAGGTTATTAATATTTCATAATGAAACTCATTGTATTTTTTCAAACTTCAAATTAATACTGATAAGTACAAGGAAATAAAATATTACGGCATTGGACGCTGCGCGGAAAATAAAAATAAAAAAATAATTAATTTGAATGTTCGGAAAAATCGTCAAATATACTCGCGTCAAGAATTCAGACGTCTTACGTCACGGCTGACGTTACACATTTGTTTTTATTGTCAACGTAATTTTCGATATTTGGTCACGTTAAAAACAATCATTTTTTACAATTTAGTGCAATATATAATGCAAATTTTTAGTGTAGTATATAGTTTTATTACTATCAGTTGCAGTTTCTTAAATATTTTGATGAAAATATAGCGAATTATTCATTTGTTCGTATGACGTAAGTCGTCTGAATTCTTGACGCGAGTATAGTTAAAAAATTCTTACTTAAATGAATGTATTCGTTTAACAAAATAGAGCAATTCCAAATAATTCTGTATTTGTATTTTCTGTTTTATCTACAGGGTGTTTCAGGAGGAGATTACATACTTCAGTATGTTATTCTACGTTCAATTTTAAGCAAAAAATTCCTATGGACTTAGGTCTGGAAAACCTTCAACTTTTTTGTGCCACGGTGTATGTCATTTCGGAATAGAAAAACATTTTTCCCTACTGTGTTCCCTACCTTTCCTACTTAAGAAATGTACACCTCATTGAAGTCACTAGGAGCAGCTGTTTCCGTTAAAAACTCGTCTAAAAATGATGATGCATGCAAATTATGTGTATGAATTTAACTCGAGTAGTCAAGTTATTAAAGAAAATGTAATTATTATTTTTTTTAAATTTGACATCCTGTATATCCTAAATGAATCGTTTCCAGACCTAAGTTTATAGGAAATTTTGTTCATAAAATTGAACGTAGAATAACATGCTGAAGTATGTACATCTCCTCCTGAAACACCCTGTATAAACAATGATTAAGAAAAAGAGTCCAAAAATTGCTAATTCTGTAGCTTGTCCCAGCCTGCCTCCCATGAGCCGCTACTGATTCGTCTCCAGCTCTGCTTTATAGAATATTTTGAAACTATCGGTTGTTTAATTCGACATTTAGAATGATCGAATAATGATTCAGAAGATAAAGAATACACGAAATATCAATTTTTATTGGAAACTACTTTAAGATAAGTTTTAATCGATTTTCTTTTGAGAAGATATTAATTAGTTTGGAAGAAAAAAATCTATATTTTAGTGAAAACTGACATTCCTAGGTGAATTTCTTTAAATGTAGGTTTACTATGAAATGATGTGGAAATTAATCTAAGAGAATCAAGTCTAAAATTATACTGAAAAAAAGTAATACCTTGCCTGGGCGTTGCATTCGGAGAAGATACCAATTTAGATAAAGCCAGTGGCAGTGGTATAAAAATAAATAAATAGATCACTCTCGAGCAAAATGGCCAGATATTAATAATAACCCGAGTGGAAGTCGTCTACCTTAATTCCAAGAAAGGAGCAATAAAATACCAGCACCATACACATTATTAAAAAAGTAATAAGATGCAAAACGACTTGTTCCTTGCAGAAATATGACATGACCATTGTGTTTCAGAGGGATGGCATATATTTTCCACCGTCTATCTGTCTCTGTCTTGCTTCGCGCAGTGTTATAAATTATGGTGTTGTCTTCGTCGGTCTGTGATACAGGCAATCCACTGGGAAATGGGAAATTTAGCATCCAGCGCCGGTGATATTTCAAAGTCCAAAACACTTTCCTACATATAAACCCGCTCTGTCTATTCATTTAGGGACGACATTGCGAAACCGGGGCATTACAGGTGTATCTACTTCGCAAGATAATTTTAACTAGCCTTACCCTATATCTGATAGGTAGATATTAAATGGTAAATGTAATAGGGTTGTTCAGATAAGTGTTTAAATAGACATAAACTATCGTGAAATAACTTCAGTAAATAATATTTATTGGCATGTAAATTTAGCAACTTTCACTATACGAGGTGTTAAAATAGTATTGTCGCTAATCATTTAGTTTCCCAATTCCTATTAACGCAGTCATACGTATTGCAATGTCATTTTTTATGAATGTGTGTCACCGGAATGTAGGCGATTCCCAATACTGAAATCTGATTTTAGTATTAACGCTTTTGCTATAGTGTTTACATTAGTTTTCAAGAGTCCAAAATGGCTTACGTGTGCTTTAGCAGCATTGTCTGTAGGCAGAACGATTTCCTGGTAGACATGTGCTAAATGCAGCTACTTTTACCGCGGTAGTGCAACGCGGACGTGACACGGGAACGAGGTCTAAGGCGTCCACGGCGTGTTACCGCAGCTGAGGAACACATTTTAGAGATTATTGAAGAGAATTCTCGAGTAAGTACCTACCAGGCAAGTCGCACAACAAGTACAAAAAATGTCCCAATCAACAGTGTGGCCTGTCATACACGAGGCTCAATTATATCTCTACCATGTACCATGTCCAAGAATTAATACAAAGGGATTATCCCTTACGAATTAATTTTGTGAATGCAACAAAACGTTCAAAATCTCGGATTTACAGCTGACTGGTTAGTTACAGATGAAGCCATCTTTACACGGAATGGGATGTATAACATTTATAATACTCATATTTGGGATTTTGAAAATCCGCATGCGATTGTGGCTCAGTATCTCGAGTTCCGTCGAAATGGTCTGCCTGGCTTTCTGGAAGATGTGCTCTTAACTGTACCTTAATGAAGTTCAGGGGGTGCGATGGATTGGATGAGGTGATATCTCTTTACCTTTTACATGTTGTTAGGTTTGAATTATTTCAGGTTGCACTAATAATGGGGGTTTCTGGTGACTGTCGATGCTGCGAATTGACAAATTTGAAAATTACTAATATACAGGGCGTTGGCAGTTACCTACTTGTTTCAATACCTGACACCAAGACGGGCATTTCAAGAAAATTTACAATTATAGAAGAAAGATTTTATGTGAATGTTGTTGAAATATGCAGAACATATATTTATCTTCGCTTAACAAGACAGACTCTTTTTAAGATACATCAATCAAAAATGTATTTCTCAACCTGTTGGAATCAACACATTGGCAAAGGTATCGTCAATAGTTACTTCATTCTTGAATATCGCACATCTAGACACATATACTGGCCATTGTACGAGGCGCATTTCATCAACTTAATTGGCTAATAAAGGTGCTCATCTTGCAACCATTAAACGGCGTGATGGATGGAACAGCTCCTTTGTAGCATAACGTTATGTTGAGGAGTGCATATCTAACAAACTTGATATTGCAAGAAACAGGAAAATACGCTGCTGTTCCTTACTAGATGACACATTCACACCTTGTGCAAATTGGGGGTTGTTATTAACGGAAAGAAAGTTAAATGTGATAATGTGATAATGTTTATTGCTATAAATGTTAATGAATAAGTAAACAAATTAAATTTGATTTATTACAAAAATTATATAACGTTACTAATATAATCCATGTTTTGCAAAAAGTGTGTATGGACGATTGTTTGCCTTCTATATTTTCCATTGAGTAACAAACCCGGTCAAAACTAACTCGAAATCGACTTCTACAGTTTTACGAGGATCAAATGCAAACATTAATAAATTAAGGCGAAACTCCAAAGAAACTTTTCTATCCCCCGTATCCTACTGAAACTTCGTAACGGGCAACCGTAAGTAGCAGAGCGAGTTTAGGATAATTTAATTTGGAGGTTGGCCACAGGTTGGCAACGCAGAGCCGTCAAATCCCCAAACCCAATATTTAACTTCTGACCAATTGTGAAATATATTTCTCACTGTTTTTCTCTGGCGATCGGCTTGACCGATAGAGCATCTCGCCCCCTCAGCGCTGCTCTCCGGGGAAATTCGTCGATCACAAAAATATCAGGGTTGCAGGTCCGCCCTTGCAGGTTGGGGGAACAATAAACCATTTCTTGTGGGTCCTGGGCTAATCATTTTTGGAGGGAGAGCCGCGTTATCTTAATAGTAATAAATACGTTGGTAGCTCATATTCGGGAGTTATAAATTGTTTTCCATTTGATATAGATGGTCGACAATTTTTCACGGGACCTGGCTTGTTGTTACTCATTCTGGAAGTTTAGCAATACGTTTGGTTCACTGTTTTTTAATTAGAATAAAAATGATAGTTCTAAAGGCCATAGAAATATGTAACTAACTATTAAAATACCTAAAAAAAAATTTGTTCAAAATAAAAACCCCGAAACTAACTAGGCTAGCAGACGTTATCTGCAGCGAGTTTAGCGCTTGTTACGTCATATCGCGGAACGGATCATCAGCTACTTTTTACTCTTTTAACTTGAACATAACCAATGGCTGAGTCCCCATAACTTTCTTGAAAATCAATTATATTTCGAAAATCTATGTTAGCTGCATTTATAAAAATTAACCACCGATTATGCAACCCTAATAATAAACTACTAAAGGTTTCGTACTTTATAGTACTTATTTATATAAAACCATACTTACAATTTCGCTTTTACACCACTGTTCACATACATTATGTAAGTCTGCCCTTTGAAAACCTTTCGAATTAGTATATTTTCTCACTTTAATTAAAATTCATAAAAACTACAAAACAAAAACAAACATAAAGAGCAAAACGGTACGCACACGTCAGTAAAGGCAGACCTGATAGACTATTACAAGAAAACCTAACCTAATCACTAATTCTCGCGCCCTAAACTGTTCCGCAGTGTGACGTAACAGAGCGTTTCGCACGTTTGACGCTGGATATTGATATTTCTTTTTGGTTTTCCCATTCAACAAATTTTTTGATATTTGTCACAAAACAAAGCAAATACGTTTTGGTTCAGATATTCAATGATAAAAAATATTTGTTAAGTTAAAGAAGATTTGAATATTGCAAAATTTTTAGACATCAAGACGAAAAAAAAATATGAATGAGGCACCCAATGACACCTGATGATTAAGTTTGTAACGATTTTTGGATTGGCTAGTGCCTGCAGATGAGAGGAAATAACGAAAATCACCATCGACGATATAGAAGACAAACCTGATAATTATCAATATCAGGGACTCCAAAAATCATTCCGCCAGA
This sequence comes from Monochamus alternatus, assembly GCA_037114965.1. Classification (NCBI taxonomy): domain Eukaryota; kingdom Metazoa; phylum Arthropoda; class Insecta; order Coleoptera; family Cerambycidae; genus Monochamus; species Monochamus alternatus. Next base: position 75,612,052 of record CM073429.1, on the reverse strand, counting down.
TCCTTCGTGATATGTAAAGAAATAAATAATGGATATTTGTTGAATGAATACAGAAAATATACAAGCTTACGCCCAAAAGAAACTTCATATCGCCGATTATTTACACAGTACAAACATGAAAAATATACTATCCAACATGTAGACACAATCACAGCCTATACAGGGTGTCTCATAATTAGCTGCCAACCCTGAACAGGCCGATTCTATGATTAAAACTAAGTAAAAAAGTTCATATGAACATGGGTCCGGAAATGCTTCCTAAGGGCACAGGGACCCATTGAAAAGGGAGGAATGGAAATCATTTTTTGCAATATCTCTCAATCGCGTTGTGATAAATGAATGAAATTTGGTATACACAGCGAAATTTTGATAAGCAATTTGATGGACTAATCCATTTATTTCCACAAGGGCCATTGGGGTGGTTACGGTGGGGCTCTTAGTATTTTGCGTGTGTAACTTTTTTGCAGCTTAGTGTATCCATCTGACTATCGAAACAATTGATTCTCCTACCTATTTTATTTGTAATGCTCAGTGCACCGAGTAAAAACTGTTCTGGTTTTAGGTAAAGTGCCTTTTCTGATGAAAATATAGCAAAATGTTACTTGAAAAAGTTGTTCAGAATAATAAATTAAGGAGACGCACAAAACTTAAAGATTGGCCTGCTTTAATAAAATCTTTGTACCTACTTGTTGAAAAATGGTTTCATCAAACCTCGCCGATTTTCTCAAAATTTTGTACGTCTCCATAATTTATCATTCTGAACAACTTTTTCAAGTAACATTTTGCTATATTTTCAGCAAAAAAGACAGTTTACCTGAAACCAAAACAGTTCTTACGCGGTGCTCTGAGCATTTCAAATAGGATTATTTCAAAAATGGTTACTCCTACCGACTTCAGCAAAGTATACCTTTTTCAAATAAAACAGATAGAAGAATCGATTGTTTCAATAGTCAGATGGATACACTGAGCTGCAAAAAAGTTATACACGCAAAATACCAAGGGCCCCCCTGTATCCACCCCAATGGACCTTGCAGAAATAAATGGATTAGTCCATCAAATTGATCATCAAAATTTAACTATGTATACCAGATTTCATTTATTTATCACAACGCGATTGAGAGATATTGCAAAGAAATGATTTCCATTCCTCTCTCTTCAATGGGTCCCTGTGCCCTTAGGAAGCATTTCCGGACCCATGTCCATGAACTTTTTTACTTAGTTTTGATCATAGAATCGGCCTGTTCAGGGTTGGCAGCTAATTATGACACCCTGTATACGGATCACAGTTTTAGGCCGTCCTCGGCCCCTTCTCTTGCCGATTGTGGTGAAGGTATAATAAATATTAAACATTTAGGAGGGTCCAAAACAACTTCTGTAGCTATGAGGTACTTAAAGGATTCTACAAATCGAAAAAGAGACAAAATTCTTCATTTTAACTGTCCATTATCTTCAAACTGCAATTTACAACCATTAACATCTTGCCCAGATGTACTATCAGTAATCAACAGCCTCGATTTGATGCATGTTTCTGAAGAAACTTCTTCCCAATATTTGTTCCTCGTATTAGAGCAATCTTCTTCCAAGAAGCAGCTAACTTCAACCCTTATGCTGACTTCCGCAATTATCTTACACAATGCGTCTAACTGAAAATAATACTTCTCTTATTCCAATGTACTTATATTCACTATTGCTATGTTACTTTTGTTTCCGTTTGTATTAATGCATATTTAAGAACATTAAAATTTTCATTTATTTTCATGAGCTTGTAGAATAAAATTTTGTTCCTAACTCTTGCGAAAAGTGTATTTCCCGCACTTGACTTCTTGCTGTTCCGCTTCGCGTCGTTCGGGCAAAGACAATCACATGCGGGAAAGTGTAATTTTCCGTACATGTTACGAAAATAATATTTTGCAAGGCTGACATAAATAAACGTTTAATCGGCTCAAAGTAATCGCCCTCACTATCGCCTGCATTCAAAAAAGACATTCAAGTACATGTGATATTATACTTCATGTAAAATTCCTTCAATGGGGGATTGCTGAGTCAATTTTAAAATACATTATGTTTTAAACGGTTAAGTAAATAAGAATGAATGGTCTAGAATCAGAACCTGCTGCGGGCCATAATCCTTTAGTGATTAACCTATCACCAAAGGAAATGTTGGTTTCTGCTGCAGTATGTGGAAGTTAAATTTCATGAATATGGAAAATCATTCATGCTATAATTTCTGTATTGCAAACAGTTGTATTTTCACTGCAAATATTTCTAGAAGCTTTTGATTACCTGTCTTTTCAGTTAAACTCAAAAGGAAGGATATATTGGAAATGCTTTTTTGGAAACAATTTATTATTCCACCAAAATGATGTTGAGAAGTGCTGTTGTTCTTGTGAAGGTTAGAATGGTACCTACATTTATTTAGATTCCTTAACTACTACGTTTCTTTAAAAAGGTATTTTAATTTATTTTACATTTACTGATTTTTTATCAATACGATGTAGTTAATATCTTAACTTATATAAATTGGCTAAAGGATTGAAGAATTGATTCTAGTTTAAAAAAGTTTTTCATTCTGGATGTTGATTGTTAACTTCACTATTTCCATGTGGTCTCTATGTGGTTTCTCATTTTTTGACTATGCATAGTTTTAGTAATTTACCAACTGTGTAGATGTGTACTTAAAAACAAATATCTTTAATATAATCAGATAATGTGAATTGTTACTTCCATTGAATGATCGCAGATTACAGCACCTGGCTAAAATGATAACACTTAACATCTTAAGTACATAAACCGTCTTCTGCTACAATGTAATGGAAGCAATGGGGTATACTGTTTATTATTTTCGTAAATATGGTAAAGCGGTAAACAGTTTAGTGTTAAATCGATGCGTAAATGCGCATTAATTCGGTTTATTAACGCTTATTTGCTCTTTGTAAAACGGATTAAATTATGTGTGTTACGCGGAACCGTCTAGCGCAATTTCATCCAGTGAATTCACTATATGTATGACATATATGTATGCTGCTTGCATTTTATACCGAATGCGGAGAAAATTTGAACTTTCAAATTGGATGATGGTTCACTATAACCAGTGGAATAGATTAAATAATTCCAGCCTTAACCCAGTAAACAAGCACACAGGTATTTTATAGGTATTATCAATGTGTCACATTATACACATATTCTTGTTAAAGAAATCTTTTTGTTAAAAAAACTAAATATATTTATAAAGGCATCTTTTTATCAGAATCTTTTTTTGTGAAAAGAATATGTTCGATAAACTGAGTACTTAGAAAATTAAAAACCAGCAAATGTGTGACATTTTTGACAAACTTTATTAAATCAAAAAGAAGTAACAAAGCAAGTTCTCTATTTGACTAATAGTCGGTATGACCTCCACCACGTTCCAATAGCATTGACACGTTTGTGCATTGAGATAATCAAGCGGTTAACCATCTCTTGCGGAATATTGTTCCATTCCACTTTTGCCGCCACGACTAACTCATCTGCAGTCTGAGGTGGAAGAATATGACTATGAATGGCTTTAGCAACGAAATCTCGTATATTTTTATGTCAGAGTTGGCTGGCCAATAGATATGTCCTGTTTCGAGTGTCTCTTAAACCCTTTTTGCGCGATGTGGTCGAGAGTTGTCGTCCATAAACACAAAATTTTCACCTAATTCATTACGTAGGGGGTAGATAATGGGCGTAATAACTTGTTCGATGTGAAGTTTGACTGGTCATATTGTGTGGTATGTGAATTAATCGGGTGCGGCGGCTGAACATTATTCCACCCCAAAACATTACTACAGTATTACCTTCATACGGAGCAACTTCACTTTCCAGACTCTTTGTCGATTGTCATCAGTAACCAGCCCAATTCTGGTTTCGTCTATAAATAAGACCGCCACTGGCGTAAAAGCCAACCCCTATGCTCTCGCGCTCACTGGAGACTGGCAGCACGATGCCTTGGAAGTAGAGTGGGGTCCCGTAATGATCTTCTAGCACGTAAATTTGCGTTGTGGAGCCATCTTCGAATAGTAGGTGTCGATATAATACGGCGAAACGTACCTTGAAAGTGAGTCCTGAGAGCTGAACCTGAAGATGTGCGGTGTCTACGGGCATATTGCACCAAATACCGATCTTCCCTTTCATTATATACTTGAGAACGTCCACTACGTGGCCTGTTTTCCACTGTATCAAATTCTTCATATCTATGTACTATTCGAACAACAGATGATCTAGGAATGCCCAACATGTTCGATATCTGATGATTAGAATGTCCTGCATCATGTAAAGCAAGCATTCTTGCTCGGGTAAACGCAGAAATTTCACGTCCTGGCATTATAATGTACAAAAATTGAAAGGAACACTTGGCTGAGTACACTGCCAAACTGACCATATTTATAAAAATATTGGTAATAAAGTAAAGATTCATGGTCTGCAACTTTTTATGTTCCCTAAGTACATGTACTTTTTTACCACATTAAGAAAAACCATTAGGTTTAATCGAATCATTTTATATACAGGGGTCCAAGATTTTTGACGTTGTGTGTATTATCAACGATATTTTGACTTTTTCTAATGAGGATTACCATAGCTAATCATTTAAACAAATAAAAATAACGGTTAAAATTGGGAAATCATTCAATTTGGACAGCTCCGTCCTGTTCCACAGTTCTTTTACAGTTTCCTTCACATAATCCTAGCACAAGTAACATGTCAATTTGTTCATTGAATGTAAACTCTTCAGCCACTTTTAGCAGAAATAAAATAGTTGTATTACTATCAAATTTTAAAGACAGCCTACTACTGACTACTATACTATTAAAATCGTGTTTCAATTAATGTTTTTTTCTTGAAAACCTTAAATTTTCAAATTTAACAAGAGTAAAAAAGTATTAAATTTAATTATGTGTGGGATATTATTCTTTTGAAAAATGATCAAAGGAAAACAAAGTTTTGTATAATTTTAGAAGTGAACATCTTGTAGTGTTTCAATTTAATTGAACTCATACTCAAAGAAGACCAATAATGAACCCAAAATCATGTACCAAATTTTATTCTTCCAAGTTAAAGTAATTTAGAGAAATATTTGGCCGCACATTTGAAGTATGTTTGGTTAAACTGCAACATTTTGAAACCCCCTACATGCACCTGCTCTGTGTCGATTTTTATAGGGAACACCAATACCTTCAAACTAAAAAGAAGGTATTTTAAAACGTTCGTCTCTTCTATATATTTTCACCTCCTTCTTAATTTTGCATCAACACCCTCCAATTACATCTCCCTCCTCTTCATTTCAGAAACACTGAAATAAGTCATTTGTGGGGCTGAAATAATAGCAAAGGTGACGGTGAAACTAAATAAATTTCCACGGTCTCGTTAATTGGTTACAGGCTGTTAGTTGTCGGCCAATCTATCCTGCTCACTCCAGGAATTGATTTGTTAAAAACGGGCTAATTATCGCTTTAGAATTAGCGGGAATAAAGGTCGATTTGGAGTGAAATAAAATTATTGCGGCGAACACTCCGCTACAAAAAAGGTAAATTGCCGAGCATTCATCAGAGTGCTTTCCACTTCCAAGCGCAAAGTAGCACTCGAAACAATACCGGCCTCGCTCATTCAATCGACTTGTTTAGATGTTTGAAAAATAGAGGCAAATTGTTCAACAATTCCGAAATGTTGGATAGCCACTTCGCCATAATGTTATCGGCGCCGGTGGCACGTTCGTGTTAAGAACAGCCGATACAATTTGCGGCAAATAAACGACCACGGGGGAGCGGTCTTATTGAAGTAATTTGGTTGAGGGCTAGCGGCGGCGTCTTGCGAGGCGGCGGCGGTGGCGGCATTCTTTGTGATCGCCGGAATCGGTAGATTTCCCACGGGACTTCGGCCCTGGTTAAGCGGTCTGTCGGTCAAGCAACATCGCTCTTCGTTCCTTCCAGGAAAATTGACGTGGAAATGTTATTTTAATAACCGCAATCGATAACGCTGCAAGTCAATTCTTAAGAAAAATACGGAGTCATACACCAGGATCTTAAACTAAATGTATTTTTTTTATTATTATTTAAAATTCCGGCGGAAATGCGTCATTTCCATTATAAAGAAAATTTTAGAAAAAGGGAAATCAGTTACATAAAAAATATTTTTTGCTGTGAATTATAGACATTTTTCTGAACACAGAAACGCCAAAATTTTTCCGTAGAAATGCGTCATTTTCATTATCTATATGGAAAAAATGCAAAAAAGCGAAAAATGTGACCAATTTTTATTTTTGAATTCTAAACGTATTTGTGAACACAAAAATCCAAATTTGGTAAATGAAAATATAACAGAGGAAGTGCAGTTTAAGATCCGTGGGTATTCGGAATGATTGCCGATAACTCAGAAGACTTGTGTTATATTCGTTGCTGAAGACGGTATTCATACCCAACAGATCGAGTCGTCATAGTCGGCTGCAAAAAAATTCAAAAAGGTCAACATATTCCACCGGACGAATTTGCAGAGCGACTCTGAAGGCTATATTGATACATCTCTTTAAAATAAGGAAAAAATCGCCACAAAAGTTCTTGGAGGAGAGATTGCCATCATTGAAACTATTACAAATGCTTACAAAGAAAATGTAAGCATTGTTAATACAAATACGGATCAGCTGCATTCATCTGGTATTAATCTTACGAATTGCCAAAGTTATATTGTTAATATTTATAACAAGTAATTCAATTTAATTTAAGTCAAATTATCTATTAACTGTCAAATTGATAAACCTGTTGGTTCACAATAAAAATAAACATTAAGTAGAGATGTGTTAATTTCAGTAGTGGGGTAATATGTCACCTCCACTAGTCCACTACTACACTAATAGTGTAACGACCTTCATTATTCAACTGAAATAGTTCTAAATAAATGCTGTAACGAAGCTCTTATAAAGCAGTTGCAGATAAATAAAATTATTGATAAAGGTTTACGAATTGTAAATATACACATACATAATAATATACTATACAATTTTTTTAAGTGGAATGAATTTCCACTCGAATTTATATCACTGCATTCGAGAATCGATGCCCAGGAGTGTTGTTTTTATTTAGACATGTTTAGACCTACAGCAGATTATTACTCGTAAAACAAAACAGTTGCAGTGGAGTGATGCTACATCTATTTTATATGCTCAACGGATATTTAACGATCCTAGAATTCGCGAAGATTTAGCATGCATACATTTTAATTATTCACAGATACCTTCAGTTATTCGCCGTCTCGAAACAATTGGGACAACATCAGGATATTCAATGAATAACACAGTAAATAATGTTTTTATTTGCGACTGTTCATTTCCCAGCTATAAGTACCTAGTGCTGAGCGTGTGAAGAAAAAAATTGATACCGTTTTGCAGAACAACAGTTATTCAGGGAGTCTGGTGGAAGGTGAGCTGATTCTATACGAAAAATTTGTACCACAAAGCACTATCACGTTTTTTCGAAAACTTAACATTAGCGGGGTAACAAGTTGACACCAAATTAATCGAAAATATTTAAACTTTCATATGGTGCAATAAAAAAGGTGGTTGCAATTTAAAAAAACAACCTTATATGCTCCCGCCACCAGTGATACATTTTTTGAAAATTGATCTCCACCAAAGTTAATGCCTCATGAAAACAAAATTGACCTGTTCGAGCGATTTTTACAAAAATTGCCAGGTTCCGAAATACGCCTGTCGAAATAATATATTTAGTAGTTTGAATAGGTAGAGATTTTGATAATTTCTCAACCTTGGGTCATTATGAATCTGTCTGTTTTTGGACGGAGTGTGACAATGACACTTTGCAAAGATTTTTACCTACGTGATCCATAAAAGAAACTATGGAACTCGAAAAACAAAACTTGATAACGTTTTTGCTTTATTTTAATTGATTTACGTTTTCTAACATTCAATCGTCATTTACTCGAAAACTTTCCTATGTAAGAGGGCAAAATTTTAGTACTGTCTGATAGAGAATTAAACGATCTTTCAGAATCAAGGAAAAATATATGGTGTTGCCATTTAAAAAAAAAATCGATGACGTCATTACTCGAAAACAAATGACATTTGAAAATCGCATTTTACGCTAAAATATGTATTTTTTAAATTAAAAATCGACCTGTTCGAGGATTCTTCCCAAAAAATAATTGTTTCGTTTTTATTGAATTTATTCCATACTTTTGGCGCATTATATATTGATACGTACATCTAGTACGATTTTTGTCTAATTTTTCTTTGATGTGATGTGAAGTGTACATAAACAAAAATGGAAGAACTTATAGTAACCATAATCAATTGCATCGCATGTTAATTTACGGTGAATCTAGGCAAAACTTTATGGCTAGGAGACGTTTGTACAGTAAACGCATCTTGCAAGAACCAGAAGTCGTTTTAAAAACTTGTAACTATTATTGTGTGCTGTGAAAAGATCTCTAAGAAAGCCATTCACATTAAGTACATATGTTTAGGTATACTTATTTGTATTAATTATTTATAAAACATAACAATCCTAAGATAGTTAGACGTTGTCACATATTCAAGACCTGTTTGCTGTCATAATTCTGTTACCGTTGGTAAGAGAAAAACTATTGTTAAGTCAAATATGTTTTGTTCAGTACAACTTCAATCATATGGCAAAATTTAGGCACTCATATTCCGGTACACATTCCATGTGTACTTTATCTGGTGTCATTAAAAAATCTGTAATTTTTTTTTCAGTTTTCATATTCTGTTAATCTCTTGACCGCAAAAATATAACTCCACAAGAGCTAAAACTGTGACGCTGTGCCGTGTAGCACATAAAACACCATCAAAGAGAAGTTCCGACTTAGCATCATCCACATTAGACAATTTGCTAGATTTAATTAATTACTTGGCAGTTCAGTTCCAGTCCCATTTAGGACGGATGATTAAAGGTGTCCCGTGCAGAAAATTAATAAACATTCTCGTGCATGACAACGGCCAACAATTTACCATTTCTTAAGTAGATTAGTGGCTTAAAGTAATGTCGGAACTGTGTTTGTTTGGATTAGGTACGTATACTTGGGTTTCTGCTGCAAAATTAACTTAAGGGTCTGGCTTTCCTAAATACATACGTGTATAATGGATGTGTAAGGGAAAATTATAAATACACCGGATTCTGTAGCTCGTCTATAATAATAGTTCGTTCTCTATTATATATTAGGATATATGGCATATCCAGCTATCTAGTGGGTTACATACCTACATTTGGCATTGAAAATTTGAAGAGATATAATACTGCTTTTTATATATTTTTAGGTATTAATAATATTGTGTGAAACTAACTACTCAGTGGACAAAAGCCCCAACCTGCGTTGAATTACACCCACAATATCTACCCATATATTCCTTATTATTAGCTTTTGTAACATTTTTTACTGTTTTAGAAAGGTATTTTAAGCTAATATAAATCAAATCTCCTACAATTCCTATCAATGAAGTCATATGTATGTTATCTGATACCAAACATCTAGGTATGCTAATGAACAATTCCACAGACAAAGCTCTATTCAATAATTATCTAAAGAAAATAATATAATTTACTAACCTTCTAATGAAACATTCTATAAATATCTAACTTCACTTTTTGGCAGTGGTAACATGACAAATTCAACCACATTGATAGGAATTGTAGATTTGATTTATATTAGCTTAAAATACCTTTCTAAAACAGTAAAAAATGTTACAAAAGCTAATAATAAGGAATATATGGGTAGATATTGTGGGTGTAATTCAACGCAGGTTGGGGCTTTTGTCCATTGAGTAGTTAGTTTCACACAATATTATTAATACCTAAAAATATATAAAAACTTTTACATAAAAGGTGAACATTTTTCAAGTAGGTATTGTCATATTTAATTTATTGACAGGGTGTCACTTTTTATCATTGTCGATATTTAACTTCAAATAATTTTAATTTTTATAATAATTTTTATAGTTAGATATTTGATTCAACTTAAAGGAGACCACCTGAAGAAGCAATCCTAAAAATGCAGAAATAAGTCAGATCTCATCTATTGTGGTTGAATTTGTCGTGTTCCCACTGCCAAAAAGTGAAGTTAGATATTTATAGAATGTTTCATTAGAAGGTTAGTAAATTATATTATTTTCTTTAGATAATTATTGAATAGAGCTTTGTCTGTGGAATTGTTCATTAGCATACCTAGATGTTTGGTATCAGAGAACATACATATGACTTCATTGATAGGAATTGTAGGAGATTTGACTTATATTGGCTTAAAATACCTTTCTAAAACAGTAAAAAATATAATACTGCTATCGAAAAATTATTAAATAACAGATTCAGAGAAATTATCTCTCTTATCATAATATAATATCACTTTAAATAAAGATACAACAACACAAAATTTAGCTAAAATAAATATAACAAAAAACACATTCCCACAAAACAACTTTTTCTCAGATCTGGAGGTACCATGTTCACTATATGTTTTTGGAGTCACTGAATCTGAATCCGAGCTACAATTAAGCCCATAACCTCAAAAAAAAAAAACAATAATTTAGGTTTCCCAGCACCATCAAATGCATATAACACTGTAACTCAAATTTTAAACCAAAATCCAAACCTACTAACCCATAAACCAATCAATTCTTAACCCCAAAACCTCATAGCCAATGAACCTAATAATCGCGTTACTTAATACTTGAACTTATCGTACATCACGCGATTTATCAGTGCTCTATAAAACAAACATATTCTACCCTATAAATATTATAACCTCATAAAGCCATAACTTTGCTCTTGCTTCTCTGATTACCATGGAAATTAAAAAAATTCGAATGTGATTACTTATACTGGAAATGAATTGACATTTTTCTTGATATGATTCACTTATCCAAAAAAAGTTGGAAATAAATGCATCAGGAAAAATGGATTCAATATCGTAAACAAATTTTTTGTAAAATTCTTACAGTTTCTGAAAAAAAATTATTGAAGTTGTAGTATTTTCAGCCTTTACATCGCGAGGCTATGAGTCTCTAGCATAATCAGAATGCAGGCGATTTCGAATACTGAAATCTGATTTTAGTATTATCGTTTTTGCGATAGTATTTACATTTTTTTCAAATGTTAAAATTGGCTTACGTGTTTAGCAACTCTGCGTTGGATATCGTTTTAATATTCTGATATAAAATAGGTGTATAACATTTTATTTATTTCTTTCCTTGGGAAACTCTCTCAATTTTTTGTCCGTTCATTTTTTAGTACATTTTGCCGTCGTGCCGGTCGCCAACTGCATGCTTTGCCTTGAGCAAGATCAGGTTTTACAGTGGACCAATTTCCAGTGCCGTGCAGACGTGTACTTTTAAATAATTTTCCAAATGCCGTTCGTATTTTTTTTTTACTAAATTTTTATTTGTAAGAGTCCCATGCGCATTTTTCTTGCTAAGTTCTGAATCACTCTGTATTTTAATTATTTTTTATTTTTAATTTTTTAATGGTTCACATATATGTACATAAATACAATAAATTACTGTTATATATTATATTCTATATGTAATTATTTTTAATTATAAAGTCTAAATGTTCTTATATTGTAACACCTTTTTTTTAAATTTTAAAACCGTTAAGACAGCCATCTTTATTTGTACCTTCAAAATAGTGGACAGATTGGTGTGACATTTTCTTACTAAATATCCCACAAGCTTAATTGAGTAGCTGGAAAATGTTCCTCGTTCATAAATATTTTAAGAAAATTATCCATTGCTAGAGATACGACAAAATTTTCTAAATTTAAACACGTTTAAATATGCAGGGTCTAAGAATCTAAGAATAGTATGTATAGTATGGTATTTTAATAACTTCAATATTTTCTAAAGGTTGCGTTCTTGTTAGCAAATGTCTTCATTTCTTAAACCATTTTTATTACATACTAAACGGCTGCCCTGTTTTGGTGAATGCGCTCCCTACATACTTAAAAGTGTTAAGATTAATTTCCCTAATTTTTAGAATGTTTATCATGATACTTTTCCTAAGAACTGAAATAGCATTGCTTAGGTAAGTAAATACAATCCACGTTTAAATTTGACTCTTCGCTTTTACAAAGTAGAAAAACCTTGTTTATGAAGTTCTAGGTAAGTAACAAAGCCACCTTGGATTTTATTGGTTAAATAATTTAAAGAATGCATTCATTTTTAATAAAAAAAAGTATAGAAATATTTGTTATAAAAAGGTTTGTGTTTCTTCTACAATTCAATAATTGTAGAATAGCACGTTTAAATTCAAAATTATTAAAAAATTAATTATCACAAATATTGTAACACTTGATATATAGGTATGTTTATCGCAATCGACTCAAAATCAAGTATTCTATCACCTCCTAAAATTATTGTAACAACTTGCAAGGCACCCTGTAGAATGTAATTTAGGTATAAAAAAGTAATTTTAATAATGATCGTACAAGTAAGAATAAAAAGATGCAATATGGAACTCATTTCATAGGTCACTACTTTGTTAAAATTTCACATTATTACTCTTCCTATTGATAGTTTACGTGAAGTACGAAATTACAACGTAAACTCCTATTTAAGAGGAGCACGCAGCACGCCCATGTTTCCGTTGTCTCCGAGGCGTTAAGGGTTGTTGATCACATGTCTGAGCCAAGATCAGTCAGGGATTTCGTATGGAAACGGTGTCGATAATTTCATTTGGATGTTGCCGACATCCAGGATAACTTGTTCTCAACGGCGTCGTGACGCTCCGGGTAATAGCCTCTTAAAACATTCATCGCTTCATCCTTAAATATACATCCAGTTTAACACACCCCCTCGTCATATGTTTGTGCATATAAATATACATTTTTCACAGGCGTTCGCCTTCTTTCACTGCCTTCTCGGATTTGGAGGAATCTTATAATGGTTCGTGACAAAGTACCTGTTTAACGATTTGAGATATCTTCAGTGTGAATTTTGGTGAAACAAATACGAGAGATTCCGAATTTTGTAAACATGTCGATTCGAGATGTCATTTTCGTGACAGTGAAGAGTGTGTCTTAAAGATTATGGACGGATGATGTAAAATCGATGTGATTTTGTTTTATATTTACTTTTAGCCGATTAGAGCAAAATCATGATTTTTTATAAATTATATTTTAGCAAGTTAACTAAAAGAAAATACTTGTACAAGCTGATTTATGATCGAATGACCAACATATTTTTATTTGAATTTAAAAATTCGATTTCTAAAATTCCCCTTTTGCAAATATCGTTATTGCCGAACGCGCTAGAGATTTAATACAGGATTGTAGGATGCTTTGTGTTGTGTTTTGTGGTCACTTAGGTCCAGAATAGAGTACCTAGTGACCGATAGATGTATACTTCTTTTCAAACTTACAGTTAATTTGTTTTACAAATCATAAGGCTCTTATCAAGTACACGCATACAGAAAAAATGATACAAAATTAATGAGAAATAGAGTACTAAAAGTTTATTAATAAATAATTATTACATTTTTTGCCACGTATTCAATTTAAAGGTTGCTTTCCTTTACTCCAGGTGGGCGTGTTGCCAATATAGAAAAATATTTATATTCGTTGTCGGCAATATAAAAGAGATTTTTATTTCTACATATATGCGAAAAGAACTATAGTTACTACATTTCTTGTACTTAGGGTCCCTACTGTTGGATTTGACAGACAAAACAGCTAGGGTTACCTCACCATGGCATACTGATGGGAGCTAACAAGCTCGAAACCGGTATATGCCTGGTGGTTCATTGACAAATAACTTTGGCTCTTTGCTATACATTTTTCAAGGGTAATCCAATGCCAAGCCCGCAGAGTAGTTGTTTCCTGAAATTCCAATTTTGCAAATATCGGTATCGCCGAACGCGATAGAGGTCGTGGTCTTTCAATGGTACCTACAGCGTTATAGAATGCTTTGCATTTTGTGGCCGTTAAGGTATAGTAGTAGCTGTATAGCTAGTGACCACTACTATGCTTATCAAGTGACGTAAAAATTGACCATCTCTAATATTTATTCTCTTCAGTCAATTTGACCGTGAATTAATACAATTTCAGACATACTTCTGCGTTTTTAAGGGAATTGAACGAAAAGTCGTTACTGTTATCAAACTGGTATACATTATTTGCATATGTAGGTACCATCCTTTCTATAACAAAGATATTTGAGGAAATACCTGTGAATTCTCTTCAAGCCATCTACATATCTATTTACAACGTGAGCATAGATTATGACTAAGTCTAAGAAAATCATTGTTGTCTGAGGAGTGGTTCCAACCGTTGCAGCCGTAATACCAACAATATAAACCGATATCATAGGCAGGCCTAGGAGTTTAGATAGCGAACCGCTCTCTTCGAGTTTAGCCTGAGAAGAACAGGAGCAAGTCAAAGATTTCCTTCCCAGTTAAAAGAAGTCAACTAGTTGTAACAGCAATTACTTAAATCACAGCATAACGACAAATCGCAGTAGATGAAATATGAAATGTAAATGGAAATGGTAGAGTGTAAAATTGTAAGGTTATGTGGTAGATGTGTTATGCATTATGATAAGGTTATACTTGTTACTGGCTGTGACAGCACAAAGCTTATTTGTAGTATAAATATAATAATTTTCAACTTCGTTGGTAAGTTGTTATAATAAGTCAGCTATTGTTCAATAAGTAATGTTATATGCTGATAATGTTATATGTAACTGAGAGTCATATCCCAAGTAGCACAAAATTAACACTAACTGAGACAAGAACCTTCAAAGAGTAACTATTACGTAACCATCACCAAATTTGCTACATTGTTGTATGAATAACTTAATATAAGAAAGTTACAATCAATGCTACGTATTTTCAACTGTTTCTAGTTACATTAGACTTATGTGACTTCTAAGTACCTCTCCTGGTTTTGAAAACGTCTCAGTTACTAATAAGATGACCTTTAAGTTTTCAAATCTTGAGAGTGACAAATGATCGCAGTAGCGACTAACTTATGTTACTAAAATATGCTTTCCAAATTGCAATCACTTTCAAGTAGTTTTGATAGTTGAGGCGACTTTTAGGGAACCTAAATTAGTTGTTTAAAGTTGTGGACCCTTGTAAGTAATATTTACTAGTCCAAACAACGTTATCGCTACTTGCAGAACTATTTAGCATCATCATTCACAGAAACTTACTTCTTAAATTCACTATGAAATGAATTTTACTATGTAGTTTCCCAAAGTTGAAAAAATTCATATTGTATGTCATTGTGTAATGTCTGTACATATTCGATCATGTCATGTCATGACGTGTTGTGTACTTTTTGTTTTTGTGAATTTTATCATATTTTTATAATTGTTAATTTAGTACTAATTATACAGGGTGTCCCAGTGTGAGCGTAGAAAAATTTTGCAGGGGGTAGACCAGACCAAAATAAGAATAAAATTCTTATAAAAAAAATCTCTGATGCACGCCTAGCGAGTTACAGGGTGTTATTTTGAAAAAAAATAACAATTTTTCGCAATAACCTAAAAACCGTTTTGTAGATTTAGGTAATTTTTTGGTGACGTGTACAATTAAAGGTCATTAAAATTACATGGTGTTTATTTTAATCTGACACCAGTGGTGGCCTAGGCCTACTATTCCTTATGATTTTGTCTTCATAACTCTTGCATATCCTACTTTTACGCGAATTGACTCCTTAATCAGTGACCAATTCTGAACAAAAAATGTGCTCTTGTTACACAGCTCTAAAATCTACCATTTTCAAGTAAATTGAGTCCAAAGTACCGACTGCATGAATTTATACAGAAAAAAAAACATGCAAATATTTTATTTGTTGTAATTTAGTAGGTACCTGTCATTATAAATAACAAAGTTGCTTACAATAGTTATGTCAAAAATTGTTACATGGCACACTAGTTGCAGTTACTACTATAAGTCAAGTCAATTTGCACAAAATAAGTAGTCCACTATTATTTACTATGGAATTTTCCAATAATGAATATGCTGATATGATATACGTTTACGCTTTCTGTTATGGAAATTCATTGGTTGCGTCACGAGAATATCTACGCAGATTCCCAAACAGAAGACGACCTTCACGGCACGTATTTCAACGAATTTTTCAAAGACTTTGCGAGACTGGTAGTGTTAAAATTGGAAATGTTAGGATAAGAGGTAATATGGAAAATGTTAATATTTTAGAAGAAAACGTAATAGATGCTGTCGTTGATGATCCTTCTACAAGTGTTCGAAGAATATCAACGCAGACGGGTATCCCACGAAGCAGTGTCTGGAGAATTTTAATCCGAGAAGAACTGCACCCCTACCACCTACATAAAGTGCAAACTTCATATCCTGGTGATGCCGGAAAAAGTGTACAATTTTGTAGATGGTTGTTAGGAAATATCGACAATGACCAAAATTTTCATCAGAAAATATTGTGGAACGATGAAGCTACCTTCACAAGAAATGGAATAAATAACTAACTAAAATGTTCATGTTCCTTTTACCGATTTATTTGAAAATTGACTGGTTTATGTTTAATAATAGGAGCCATTTCTTGTATCATTAATAACATAATACAAAATACAAAATGTTACAAAATAATTTCAACTATTGACAAAAAGCAATTATTGACAGTTTGTGGGCATTCCAATTTCCAAGCCAACTGGGGCTATTTTGTTTGAACATGATAATATAATTTAATCAGACATCTATCAAGACAAATACCCTAATCGTATAGTTAAAGGACTTTTGAAATAACAAGTATTAAAAGTAGATTACAAAAAAAATGAACGCCCTGTATCTCGGAAACGAAGCGTTTCTGGACACATGCTAATGGGAACTTTTTTCTTATTTTTATCTAAAGAACCTGTCCCTGAAATTTTTCGCAATATTAAAGAATCACGCTGTATATTTTAGG
The DNA here is from genome assembly GCA_037114965.1 of Monochamus alternatus. Classification (NCBI taxonomy): domain Eukaryota; kingdom Metazoa; phylum Arthropoda; class Insecta; order Coleoptera; family Cerambycidae; genus Monochamus; species Monochamus alternatus. The sequence continues at coordinate 75,595,132 of CM073429.1, read as the reverse complement.
CAACATTTTTATTAAAACATATACATTTTAAAGGCACGTACTGTACTTGGAAGTTTTATCACTATGTTTGTCAATACAATTTAATTCGTTTTAATTTTTGTACAATAATATTTATTTCGAGGTACTGTAGGTAGTTTCACTTGCATAAGTAATACGTAGGTACTGCACTTATAAATGTTTGCCTAACATGTCAAAATTAATGTTATAGATAGAGAAAGAATAAATGAAATGTAACAATATTAACTGCTTGACAAAGCAACCAACATACTAATATGAGTAGTGAAAGAGTGTTACCTATCGTTTGTTATAAACAATAAATGTACAATGTTGCGGACGGCTGCTCTTTTAGTCGGGGCACTTTTTTATAGTCGTGGGTTCTTGACTAGCAAACTGTTTAAAAAGATGTTATAATAGGGCGCCACCTACAGAATAATCTGTTCGGTTTGCCTTTTCACCCCTGTAGGAGGATGATAAATTTTGCTGAAGTCAAACAGTTTGAAATAAAATATATACATAAAAAATAAACACAGTTTATTAACTTGCCCACCAGTTGATACACAGACGTGGAATTGAAGAAGTTGACATACAGAAGTGGAATTGAAGCCAGTTGACAAGTTCATCCGTTGTTGTTAGCGTTGGAGATGACTCCGAGACGGGCAGCTTTCCTCTCGTACCTGGATAGTGCCGCTTACAATCTAGATTTCTAAACTTTAGAATGGCCTTCTTATTTCAATTTTGATTTTTCAACAAATAAACTTTCCAGCAACGGTTAAACAAAATATTCCAACTTAGGAAATAGAAATTCTACAAATTCAATCGATTATTGAATTAATTGTTCATTTAATTAATTATCTGTTTAATTAATTGTTTATTTAAATTGTTTGTTAATTAATTAATTAATTATTGGCCTCTAAAGTTAAGAAAAATAACAAAAGAAAAGAAAAAAAAATAATTAGCATGTGCTTTAGCAAAGATCAAGGTCAGGTCAGGTATTTTATATCCTTAGTTTCAAAAAATAACATAAAATATTGTTTAAAATGAAATCTACTATCGATAATAATCTTAATTAATTAAATATATTACCTCCATCCTTATTGATGACTTCAATTAAATTCAGATTTATTTTCAAAATGTGGCTTCGCACTATAACTAAATCTGTAATATGGAAATACTTCAATCGACCAAAATCAGAACGAAAAGGGACTAGAATTTAGGTTCCTGTAGGTTTTATACGCTACAAAGATCTAAAAACTCACTGAAATCTGATTGGTTCGGTTTCTATGTAATTTCGGGCTAATGTTCGTTCGAGATCTCAGCACATTGTTCCAATAGTTCGAATCGAATTGAATTATTCTGACAGTTACCTTAACCTTGCTTTTTGCCAAAACAAAGCTTATTACAATAAGTGATACTAATTAAATAATAAACTGTTAACAAATTACTAGAGTGTTATACAGAGTAGAAAAATATAACATAACGATATACATCGATGTAACTGGTTCACAGTAATGGTAAGTAAATAAATAATAAAATATTTATCGTACAAAGTTGTTTAGGCTAACTTGAAGAAATCTAAAGTTACATGGTACACTGGATATGGTTTACACTTACTTAATCTACCGACATTATACAGGATGTGCAAAATACCTTGTTACTAGACGTTTCATATTGAAATTGTGACATTCTTAATTTTATAATAAAAGGAATGTTACAAGAGTATTGAACCAGCTTTTGAAAGGTTACTTACTGCACTTGATCTGGCAGAATGGTTAGTTATTTTTTTAGTAACTGTGTCTAGACCTACTTTTCCTGCGGATTCTTTCATCCATTTTGAAATGGAATTTATTCCCACAGGAACGTTTTTATACCAAGAACCATGAGTTTGCCAAGTCGGATTTGGAGTAAGAAACACGTTTACCCATTAGTTTTTCAAAAAGACGAACAGGGCAAATATCTGGGTTATTTATGTTTGGAGTCAACCATTTACTATTAGCGCGCCTTTGTGCTCCACCCTGTGCAGTTTTTGTAAAGATGGGATTGTATTCAATGCGGCCAGTATTTAATCTTATTATGTCGGTTTCTTTTTTAAAATAATGAACTAAACATTTGGTAGCTTCTCCTCCCCTTCAAGCTAGTTCATACGATGCAACGTGAAAAAATTTTCTTTGTTTGTGTTTTTCAGGATGTTTTTGTAAAATTTTTCTTTTTGCATCTCTTGCATTTCGAGCATTTTTGAATTCTATATCATGGAAAGGATGAAAGGACCTGTTATACTTATTAAAGTAAAGTTCTTGAACTAATTTTGCCGTTTTATTCTACATTGTCTTTATTACTGCTTCTTTATTATCATTTCCGTCTTTTCTTTTCATGTTATAAGCCCAATCTTTCAAAATCAATGCCAGAGTAGCTGTTGTAGTAGATTGATCCAGAATATAATTTCTTTCTTTGGTGAAGGTTTTAAATTGTCTCCATATAGACTGATTACTTATTAGAGTATTTTTCGAAGTAGTTTCTAAAATCTTTTTTGTTATTTCTGCATAAAAAAAGGTAAACTAAACCGATGATTTTCACCCATTTTATATATCGCGTTGACACAATTAGGTAATTATTTTGACAACTATCTGACACTTGCTAGGCAAATAAAAGCCACAGTGATTATTCCCGAGAATAATCACAAGAGATTTATTCCCACTATAATAATGACATAATTGGTTGAAACTTACCCTTGTGACAAATAAAGAAGCATTTCATTGGTTTTAAGAAACGTCAAAAAATAATCGACAGAAAATTATTATTCCCGCTTATGCTTTTAATTTTATTAATCAGTTTGTTAGGAGTTTGTTAAGTACAGATGATTGAAGCGGTCACGCAAGCGACATAAAACAAAAAATTCCAGGCCACGTCCCTGCCACTGGCTGGCGGGACACGATCTTGTGACAAAGAGCCCCTTTGCCCCTTGTAGAGGAACACCGGTGTTCCACTATTAGTCCCGTGTCAAGTATCCGGACCTCCGTATTCTCCTCGCCACTGCCAGGGTCATATTTCACTTAACCTGCGATAAATTCCTCTGCTTTATCACGGCCCAGAAACGTAAAGCTATAATGACCTTATAAAATAGATACTAAATTATCTCTATAACTTTACTTTGTGCCTTAACATTGCCAAACTACGAGTATATAAAACAAGGAGATGTAACGTCATATAATTTAATGAAGAAAGGAGAATCCGGAGAAAATGAAGACAATAAATTGGGCGGAGTTTATGCTGGTTATAATAAAAGTACATAATTATTACCGGGTAGATGCTATTCTCGAGATATATGACCTAAGAAGCAAATCTTGCTGGTTGTTATAGTCGGCCATACAGGGTGGATTTCGTAGTTTTGGTACGATCCTTTTTGATACTGACAATATACGGCTGAATCGGAAGTTAATGTTAATTTGATATTAAACACCTAAATTGATGGATGGTACTCACTAAATTATGGTTAACTGTGATGTAGTGAAAATGTATAGTAAAGACTAGAACAATTATCGAATGCATGATTTTTTAAAAGGTTACTTGAAAATATTTCGGAATTTTTCAATATTGGTTTAGTAAAGTCTGCACAGCGTCTTTATCGATGAAAAAACAATATTTATAATGATTCTAATATACCTATTTTTTCTAAAATATGCTACAATACAGCATAAAGAAAAAATGCCATTTTAAATAAAATATTTTTTGTTGCTATATGTGTGGTAAAGTTCTAATTTCTCATTGAATTTTAGCCACTGTCCTCAATGAGCTTATTGTATTCCTTACTTTAAAGTTTTATTTGGACTTTAGTCCTTCTGAAGACGAGTTGCATGTACGTTGGTCATACAAGGAGACATATTGACAAAAAAAATTACAATATACTCAACAATACAGTTATACACCGTGTTTCTTAGGTAGAGGTAAAAAACCCAGGGGCCTATTCTGAGGCCAAAAATAAGGGAAAAAGGTCGCCGTATTTATGGCAAAATATGACCCGTACTTGTAGTGTTTTTAGGTAGTGAAAATTCGTTTTTTTTGACAGTGTAGTAAACTACAGTATAATCTTTCAATGTCTTTGGTTAGGCATTCACGACAACATAAAATATTCGAGTATAATTTGTTAGAACTTGCAGTCCTCAAAATGTACTCCTGTGGCATATATAATACACGAGTGAAGTTCCAAAGAATTTCATCATACGTGTGCAGGAATTGAAGACAAATTGCTGCAAGATTATACTAATAAAAAAAATAATTTTTCTGCTCGAAATGTAAGCAAAAAGGCAATGAAAATGTAAATCTTAAGTTTGACCTTGCGACTGTAAGTACTGATGGGAATGATTTCAAGAAGACCCAAATACTAGTACTAGGAATATCGCTACAAATCTTGACTAAGACAAAGAATGTGGTTTATATATGACTGTAATAAAGTGATTGGACGAGGCACTCAAGAACCAGGTCAACCTTGACCACCCAGATCACCCGATATGAACCCTATTGATTTTTTTTTGTTTGGGAACATCGCAAGACATTTACAAGGTTAACATTGAATCTGAGGAGCACTTACGATAGCAAATTATAGTTGGCTATGATGTGATAAGAGCTGCTCCTGGAATTTTTGCACGTATTCGAGCTGCAATTTAAAGAAGATCTGAAGCATGTATTTTGGCTGAAGATGGTTATTTCCAACATTTGTTATAATAAATCATAGTAAAGTAATTCCATTGTTAATTAATTATTGTAAGTAATGAAATGAGTATCGTAAAAATGCACTTGATCAAATAAATCAATTACAAGTACAAAAAAGTGATGAAAGATATAGCTCAACCGTTTACATATTTGGTAAATTTATCATTTTGCAATGGTATATTTCCACTAAAACTTATCCCTTTACTTAAAAATAAGGATCCATCTAATTTAATGAACTGTCCTGCAACTGTGCCTACAGTTTTCTCCAAAATGTTTGAATACTGTTTTTTGGATAGATTTGAAAAATTTATCAATGGTTCACAAATAATTTTGGGAAATCAACAAGGTTTTTGTTATAAAAGATCTACCATGGCAGCAATACATTCCTTCTATAACCATCTCATTAATATGCTCGACGCAGGTGAGTGTCCTGTCGGAATATTTTGTGATCTAAGCAGGGCATTTGACGGCGTTGATCATGATAAACTACTTTATACATTGCAGTGTTATGGAATTGATGGCGCTGCACTGACATGGATTGATTTATTTTTAAAAGATCGTAATCAGTATGTGAGCTTAAAGGAAAATAATAATAACACGAAGTTCAAGTTTTTGAGAGTAGATATAGGAGCTCCACAAGGTTCAATATTGGGACCAATATTATTTCTATTGTATATAAATGATCTTGATAAGTCAGTATCTAATGCCCATTTTATCATTTTTGCAGATGGCACATCGAATTTAACATCACATAAATTAATTTGTTAAATAATGAAAGTCATGTTCGATTTTTTAGGTTTACATATATATCATGTTTAACTAGGAGGATACATTGTAAATATCTGGTTTCTAGGCTTCACTCGTAGTCGTATGCTTTTAAGAATTTATGCACAGTTCTTATAAAACAGTTGGTCATGATATACTATTCTTAAGTAGAATTACGCTTTAGATATGGTATATGTTTCTGGGGTTGGTCTTCTTTTGCTACAAATGTGTTCATTGCCCAAAAGCAAGTTTTAAGATCCATAATAGGATTATCTAGTACAAGTAGTTGTAAAAATGTTTTTAAAGATTTAAAGATTTTGACACATTCTTGCTTGTACATATACGAGTTATGTATTCATATTTTTCAAAACAGTGATAAATTCTCTTTGAAAATGAATATTCATCGTAAAAACACGAGGCAAAAACATTATTTTCATATGCCATTTAAAAAGTATAATATAACTTACGAGTCTCCAGATAATATAGGTTTAAGGGCATATAATTGACTGCCAGTAGATATAAAAGGGACAAGCACTCTCAAATGTTTTAAAGAACGTCTAAAATATTTCTTAATAGACAAACATTTGTATTGTGTTAGTGAATACATTAAATAATAATATCTGTTTGTATTATACTGAAATGTCTTGGTGTTATGATTGTTATCTATTTATATTTGTGTTTATTGGTTGTAATATATATTGACTTAATCCTATACAATTTTGTATTGTCTAAAGGAAATAAAGCTTTCTATTCTATTATATTCTATTCTTATTTCTGGCCACAGAATACACCCCTGAATCTGGACCACTACTTAAGAAATACCCAGTATATTAACGAGGAAAAACGAAGTACATGGAAGAGACGGAAGAGAATATAAAAAAACAAGTTTTTGAATATAACCACAAACTATATTTGCAGATAACCGAAAATGGAAGAAGAAATTGAAAGCAGAATGCAGAGAATACTGAGAAATAAAAATATTTCTAGGCATATATAAGACTATACAGGACAGTGGTAAGACCAGTAGTGATGTACGCCAGTAAAACACGAACGTCCAATAAAGCAGAACAAACAAGACGAGATGTGTGGGACAAAATTATTGGGGACAATTTTTAGAGGAAAAATACAGACGAAGGGTGGATCCGAATTTTAAGAAGAGGGGCAAAATTGTTATGAGAATACCTGTAGATACGTTTATATTTGGTAAATTATAAGAATAAGACGTACAAATAAAGGATTTTTGATCACACGAAACCACACGAACGAAAAAACAATAAAGAAAATTTTCGACCGTTGTGAAAATTTTCGTACGCGGACCGAAGTATATCATATTTTTATCAGGCCTTGAAACTTGGAACGCAGTAGTACGTCGAGAGGGATTGACCGCGCGCCCCCATTAATTCTGAAACAGCAAGGGCGCCCTCTTCGTAGGCACAGGAACTAATTAGGGCCGCCGGACTTGTGGTCTGCCGGGGGCGGCGGCACGGCTTTTTGTGCGTTCGGTACATCTACCGTAAACATCGGCGGAAGGAAGTGAGACGTCCCGGAGAGGTAGAACACAACCAAAGTCAGGAAGTGACGTTTTATAGGCGCGGATGCGGGGCGATGCGGCTAAAAATTGGATGCATGTACATCCTCTTTTGTAGTATTAAAAACGTGGCCGGCATCAGGAAATTGTCTGTACTCGTATCTCGTATGAAATTTATACAGTGCGTCTCACGGCGCCGGCGGTCCTTCATTAATAAATAGAGCCTGGAAATAGGTACTCATTTTTGATGATAGAAATTATAACTGCGTGTCTGTACTTATACAAAGTGTTTCATAAGTATTGGCTCGCGACGACCTGGTAATTGTTAAAATATTAAAAATATACAGAGTGTTTGGAAAAGTTGGTAAAATACTTAAGGCGGTAAAAGTAGAGCCAAAAGAAGTAAAAAATGTTTCTATAAACATTGGTACCCCGGAGTAACATTACTGAGATATGTCCCTCCAAAGGAGTCTTATCATTTGAATATATTTTAAAATGGCTTTCTTTCTGATTAAGATACACTTTTAATTTCATTTCTTTGGAGAAACGTAGATTTCAAGCCCCTGTTTTGTTTTTGCACAAACTCTTACATGGCAAAATTGAGAGTCCTGTTACTATCTTATTTAAATATTCTTGTCTAGTGTAAATTCTAGATATCACAATACTTCCTTGTGTAAAAGAGCTCATACCAATATTCTTTTAAAGACACCAATTAATATGATCTGCAATACTTAATGCTAACAGAGATTCTGATGTGTGCGATATTTTTGTTGCAGTATTTCTGAACTGAAAAGTGTATATTTTAGCTATTCTTAACGTAATGCTCTGCATAACTATTATTTATAAATTATGTCTTAAATTACTTATTATTTATAGAATTATTATAGTATAGCCTTGTGTTTTTCACCCATGTAGTTATTACTAATTATTTGTATAATTGCTCTATAAATGGATTACTGTTGGGCAATTATAATAAAAAAAGATACATGAATGAACATTGTATCATAAGTCATCAAAATTGGTTTTAAATAAGGGTAGTTTTCTAACAGAAATTTTTAAAATTTTTTATATTCCTTTTAATCATCAAGTAACACTATTTTTAATGAATTAAACTTTTTCTTCGAATTCTTTGTAGTTTAGACAGAAACAATTATTTTTTAAATAATGTAGGGTTCAGAACAGTAAAAGTTTTTTAACATTTTCACATAGTAGGCATCTATTATGGTGACAGTTTTATTGTAGTGATTGTCACGTTGTGTAATTTTAGGTTATAAGCTTGAATCATAAAATGCATAAAAAACATAAGACAAACTACATATTATAAGGAGTTATGAAAAGTATGATATTATGTAACGAAAGCATAAAATCATGTTTTACATACAAGATTTTTTCTAATTTTGACGAAAAATAGAAAATACAAGTTTTTAATTTTGATCATTTGAAAGTATAATTTAAATAACAATTATCTAGTAGGTGAGTGTCCGCTTATATTTTCTTGTCATTTGGCTTTCATTTAATAGACGCTGCACTATTCTGTGACGCTACTATTACCATTTATTAGGAAAAATGTGTGATTTACATTCAGATTCTGACGATATACCGAGCGAGATCGAAGAAGCGGCAAGAAATGCCGTATATTCACTGATTCCTGAAAAATCCAAAGCGGTACATGACTTGGCTTATGAAACATTTTAAAAATGCAGAACAGAAGAAAGTAAAATACGTCAATGAGAAAGTACTGTTGGCATATTTTGATGGTGAGAAGAATTTGAAGGATTCTACACTATGGACTGTTGAGAACTGAGCTGTCTTTAAAAAAAGGTATACACATTGAAACGTACAATAGTTTAATAGAATTTTTGAAAAGGCAGTCCGATGGATACCACGCTAAGAAATCAAAAATTTTTTGAAAAGTAAATATTGCAAAGTTTTTGACGTAGGTGGATGACAATAATTTTCTAATGGGTATGGTAACTAATAATTGCTTTATTTAGATGTCAGTTTACTAATACGCATTTTTTACTTTAGATTGTGTTGGTTGTGGGAACAGCCGGTGCATGTCGGAAGTCAGAATTAACATTTTCACGTGTTGAAGATGTTACAGAGGAGGACACGTATTTTCGAGTAAATATTCCAAATTAAATAATAACTAAATAATTTGTAATTACCCCGGGAGATATAGAAGAACTAAACTTCGTTGACATTATCAGGAAGTATAGAAACTTACACCCGAAAAATATTAAACACAATACAACCGTAAATGCAATGCACAACCAGTAGGAATTAATACTATTGTTCAGTTACCAAAGATGATTGCTCAAATGACTGGTTTGCCGTATTGTGCATTATTCATGGGGCACTGTTTTAGAAGATCTTCGGCCACTTTACTAGCAGATTCTGGGGCCAATATTTTAAAAATAAAACAACACGGCGGCTGGAAGTTAAATTATATTGCAGAAAGATATGTTGAAAATTCGATAGAAAATAAAAAAAAAATAATTTCCGGTGATACTCTTGGAGAACCGAGTAATACCAATAACATATCACGAAATATTACTGCAAGTTCAACAAATAAGATTCTCTGGAATTAGTTTCACTAACTGTACCAACAAATAATTAATAAAGTATTATTTATAAAATTATTGATTTGAATAAGAGTTACTCTATTATTTTTCTGTTGTATTTTGTTTAATTCATTTTTGCATTTAGACACATAACCAACTTTTTGTAACCAGTTGCATAATGGTTTTATAACTAGTTACATAAAGTAGAACGTTTTGACACTTGTTTCGATAACAAAAGATGTTACTTTATATGTCAAAGTTAGAAAAAATATTTTTTACGATATTGACTTCATTTTTCATAACGCATTTATTCCCAAATTCTTTTTGAATAAGTTGTGAGTCACACTGCATAAAGAAATATTTGTGTTTCTGAAACAAAAAGTATAGTATATAGTTTCTCAGATACACAATAACTTCAAAATTAATCTAATTCCCGTTTGATAGAGGTTTCAGTAAGCCCTAAACGTCACAAGGAAAATCATTTTTCAGTAAAAACATACAAAGTATTATTTTAACATTCTCATTTTATTAATTTCTATAGTATACTTGCTAATATTACAAAAGTAAACTGGCCACTTGAACATTGACGGAAAAGTGGTGTGGCAATACAGGGTGTTAAAAAAAGAGTGTAAAATATTTAAGTATGTAATAGTATGAACCAAAATAAGCAGAAAAGTCTCAATAAACATGGGTCCGCAAAGTAAAGGTTGCGGAGATATGGAATGTTTTATCTTTTTTAGCCCCTTTTTTTTGCGAAAACGTTGTGTGTTTTCTTATAATAGTTGGTTGATGTTTAGTGAAATAAACAGTACGTATTTGACAGTTGTTCTCAGTGCAGAAGTTTTCTTTCGCTATGGTTGGTTACTCTAACGCAGAATTAACAGACATGCATTTCATGTATGGTCTTGCTAATGGGAACGCCACCGAAGCACGACGTCTTTATGTTGACGCTTATCCAAATCGCCAAATTCCTTCACAACGCATGTTTGGAAGAATTCGCCAAAGATTACGTGATACCGGTTCCTTGAGCTAACAGTACCATTTATCCGGAAGACCAAGGTCGGTATCCACTCCTAGAGCAGAAGAAAACATTCTAGCACTGGTAGAGCAGAATCCAGGTGCGAGTATGCGGAGAATATCAGCCGAGGTAGGAATTAGTGGCCCTCTTGTTTGGAGAATCTTTCACGAGCAACTGCTTTATCCATATCATGTGCAACGAGTACAGGCCTTAAATCCAATAAATGATCATCAAGCACGTTTGGTTTTTTGCCGCTGGTTTCTAAGTCATGATGCTGAAAACCCTCGTTTTCTTGAAAATATTCTTTTTACTGATGAGGCCGGGTTCACAAGAAATGAAGTGTTTAATTTTCACAATACGCATATTTGGGCTGACGACATTCCTCATGCTCTAATAGAATCTGGACATCAGGCACGTTTTTCATTAAACATTTGGATGGATATTGTAGGTGACAGGTTTCTAGGTCCTGTTGTTTTACCAAACCGATTAACAGGCGCTGCTTACCTCAACTTTCTGTAGAACACACTGTATGAGTTTTTGAAAGACATTCCTTTGAATCAGAGGCAACAAATGTGGTTCCAGCATGATGGTGCTCCAGCTCATTTTTCCATGGCCGTTAGAAAGCATTTACACCAAACTTTTCCACATAGATGGGTAGGAAGGGCTGGACCTGTTTTATGGCCTCAAAGATCGCCTGATCTGAACCCTCTAGATTTCTTTGTTTGGGGATATTTGAAGACGTTAGTGTATGATACTCCTGTAAATAGCCTGGAAGAGCTGCAGCTACGGATTAATCAAAAGTGTCAAGAAATCCAAACCAAGGAGGGTATTTTCGAAAGAGTTCGAATATCGTTGAGACGAATATGTCGTGCCTGCTTGGAAATGGACGGAAGACACTTAGAACATCTTCTGTAACTTTGTTTTATGTTTGTTAAAAGCTTCCTTTGTCGGTTTATTCCTAATAAAATAAAATGTTTGAAAAACGAATAGTGGTTCATATCTCCGCAACCGTTACTTTGCGGACCCATGTTTATTAATACTTTTCTGCTTATTTTGGTTCATACTATTACCTCCTGAAATATTTTACACTTTTTTAATACCCTGTATTTAATTAAATTTAATTTAACCTTAATTTTTTTCTGTTAAAATAGATTTTTTTTTCTATAATTCTCTTTGTTTAACTAAGCTACTTCCTCAATTCAGCACCGTTGCTAACTTAAAATTCAAATTTGTTGAGTATATTTATTCCACGTAGAGTGCGAGATGGAAAAGGTCTAGTTGGAAAAACATGCAGTGTTTCAATTATTTGTCTTTTCTCCTACTGTTTGTTTGGAGTATTTATCCGTCCTCCACGTAAATAGATAGAGTTGAAAGCCGTCCGGTTCCATCAATATATCATTTGCCTACGAGCGCGAAAACTAAAAATAAAATCGGTTTGTTTTCCCAAGACCAGCAGCGACTTCCATCCCATCAGATACGAAAACATTCCAGAAAGGATTAAAGAGATTACGAGACGTGCCCGTCTCCTAGTATTTGCGCATCAAATGTTTGCGGGGGAAGAAAAATATGGCCGAAGTGAGAGCTATTACCCTGAAATATTCATGTTCGTGTCTGTGCCGAGTATCCGATGGATGTAAAGTGGTTGTTCAGTAAATTCCGTAATGGTGGGTTCGCGCGCGGCAAATTTTATGCACGCCCCTGACGCCGCTCTCGACACTCCAAATCCCGCGCGTGTCGCTCCTTGTCATGATTTGCTTTCATCACGCATCCGGCCGCTTGATCTCTTTTGCTACATTGTTTTTTCAACAACTGGCCGGGTTTATTGCGTCATTTTTTCCGGAACGGGTGCGCCGTAACGTACGATGTTTACGAAAAATAGACATTATAAATCAAATTCGTACGCGGGAGATCCAGATCGCCTCCTTAGGTGCCGTCGAATGGCTTCGGCTTGCGCTCAAATGAAATATTCATTTTATTGAGATAACAGCTGCACGGATTCCTCTCCTGACGAAATGGAGAGGAATGTGCTTGCACATTTGGCCCGGATGGGTTTAGGATAAACAATTGGCTTCTGGAATTTGAGGAAACGCTACGAACAGTAGATATGTCTTCAAATACGATACGGCGTCTAGAGATAATATTTCAGGCAACTGAATGCTTCTTACTCTATTGGAAAGACATTTAAGCCAATCAAATCAGTTCTCATACAGCTTCTATTGATGTCATATGTACTTATGTTGTTTGAAACCAAATATTTAGGTTCTTGACTAAATGGAAAGATCCACATTTGCTCCGGGTGGGTTTATTACAGGGTGTTTATTAATTGAATGCTGATACTTAAGGATGTAAATCCTTCGGTCATTTTAAGAAGAAAACTTAATATCAACATATGTTCTAAACCTCTTAATTTTTGAGGTACAGGGTGTTACAGTTTTAAGGAAAAATTTACTTTTATATTATAATTTTCTTATCACTCCAGATATTTTTATGAAATTTTGTACACACCTATTAATTATTAAGGAGCATTGTTTGATGTAAAAAATGTTTTAAAATCTTTGCCAATGACGTACGAGGTTTAAACTAAACATTTTTGAAGAAAAACTGCCTTTTCTAAAAATTAAAATTATTTTTAAAATCTCCATTTATTTTTACAGCAAATTCGGTTCCTAGACTTACCCTCGTACGACGCACTATTTTCACGTAAAAAAAATTAAAACCAAAAAAAGGTTTTTTCCCAAGTTCATTGAGAATGCTTTTGATATTTTGTTGCCATTTGGAAACACTTTTTGTGGGACAAAAATTAATTTTCTACTTTCACAAATGACGTTCACGTAGGCACGATATTGGATATTTGAATAGAAAAAACGGTAAATGCCCCCTTAAAGCAAATGAAATAAAAATTAGTAGGCTGGGTAAAGTGTCATAATTTTTTACGCTCAAAAATTAACAGGTTAGGACATATGTTGATATTAATTTTTCTTCTTAAAATGACCGAAGTATTCACACCCTTAAGTAACGGCGTTTAATTAATAAACACGCTGTATAAACATTTGGCTTCTGGAATTTAAAGAAACGCTACGAACATTAGATATGTTTTCAAATACTTTCCGATAACTTAATGTAGGTACCTTACTTTATTGTAAATGTATTTAAGCTAATCAAATTAATTTTCCTAAAATTCCTATTAATGTCATATGTAATTATGTTGTTTGATGCCAAATATTTATTTATGATTCCTCCCTTCACAAAATGGAAAGAAATATGCTTCTACATTGCATTTACATTGTCTGTGTCAAAATAATTTTAAAGACCCAATTGCTTCTAATATGAAAACCAATAAAATAATATTATAAGAAAAATCTGTATTTTGCATAAAAGAGTACATTCTGCTTATTATTTTTTTGCAGTTGGCGTCTTTAAAACAGGTTCTACATTATCTTGAGCAACACGAAAATATTTAGGTACATTTTTAAGCTAAAATTGAAAAAAATTTAATAAATACAAAAGATAAGGGCTACATGTAGTATATTGCATGAAAGACGAAAAAACAGGCAATTTTTTGTGGCCATAGCCTGCTTCAATAAAAAAATTTTTATCCGCCTAGAGGGCGCAGCGAACTACATACGATATTTCAAAAATCTGTTTATATCAGGTGGAAGGTATCAATTTTGCAATAAAAATTTATTACCAATAAGTTTTCTCTATTTGGGCACTTTACAGGTTTTTTTGTTATTACTCATAAAGTTGGCCATGGATCTCAAATTTTTTTACGAGCATAAAAGCCCCCCAAAATGGAACAAAAAACAATTAAAGATTTTTGACGTGTCTCGCATATTAAGCGAGATACATGAGAGTGGCCCTCTTATGTGATACAGCCTGTATATGTATATTCTTTGATACCAAATATTTAGGTATGATTCCTCCGTTGACAAAATGGAAGGAAATGTCTTGCACATTTGACTTGAATGAGTTTAAGATAAACAGTTGGCTTCCGGAATTTATAGAATGGGTTGTTTTTCATATTTTAACATTTGCAACAATTTGATGGTTAATATCGTTGATAACAACTTTGAACTTTGTTGTCAATTGAAAATCAAATATTCGGTGTTTTGAATCCACTATTTTCAACTAATAATAATCAGCAATAATTAATGATGATGCAACTATAATTACTTTCGGCATAATTATTTTCTCTTTCTTTGACAAATACCAAACCTTTGTTAATTACAAGAAATATTATAGTAATCGTCATTTCTATTTTTTAACAGACTATTTTGATTGCTATATGAAATTATATTTTCAAAATGCTTCTAACTTCTTAACAAAAACGAAGCGGACCTATGTTGATATTAGAAAAAATATTTGAAATTAACCCAGCTATCATCTGCCAACGTTTATCATAGAACTTGCAGAATACCTTGCATTTCCTGCTATATCCTATAATCTTTAGTTTTAAAACATTCTCGGTCAATTTTTGCCAGCATTATTTTGCATTTGTTAGGCACCATAAAGCTTTTAAATTAGTAACTAAATAATTATCTTGGCGTATAAAGTTTCAAAATAAAACCCATCGAATTCAATTTTAATCAAGTTACATATTTAAATTTATAAATGAACAGATTGAATCGTTATGTTTTACTGACACAAAATATATTTTAAAAACGTATTACCTATATAATTTTATTTCACAGAAATTCTTTGATGCTGTTTTAATGCCAATCTATTTCTGCACCGATTGTTTTCATATAAAATTTTCGTCCATATTTTCGAACATATTTTGTAAGTTTCCATGAACATTGTTCTCTCTTTTACGATTAAATTTAACATAAAAATTCAGAAGTTAAACACACATTCCAATCACATACTAATCGATAAAAATGAGTGGAATGCACTTAACTTCAGTGTTTCGAATGTTCAAAATAATTTGAGCTTTCTCTGGAAGTCATAATTTATTCGATTAATTGAAAATGTTCTAAATATATCCTGTCAGGTTCATACCTGAATAGAACAGAATCGTTTCCGTGTTTATAGATATATAGATAGATCATTTATTATCCATTTAGAGCAATACAGAGATGCTATGGGATTTGTCAATTTAACACTATTCATGTGCCAACCAGGTATATACAATTGATAAAAAAAAACATATTTGAAACAAATATAGATACATACATATACATATAGATACATACATATACATATATATATATATATATATATATATATATATATATATATATATATATATATATATATATATATATATATATATATATATATATGGTTGTAAAATTTCTCCGGGTTCCTCTCCGCGATGAATCTGCATGGTCTTCAAAAGAACCATTTGTTTGACAACGTTTCGGTAAAATCTCATTTACCATCTTCAGGTCTTCTTACTTCTGCTTCGCGTTACTACGTTCGGCTTACTTCGGCGTAGTAACGCGAAGCAGAAGTAAGAAGACCTGAAGATGGTAAATGAGATTTTACCGAAACGTTGTCAAACAAATGGTTCTTTTGAAGACCATGCAGATTCATCGCGGAGAGGAACCCGGAGAAATTTTACAACCACATATAACACCCGCGGAAGCCTACGAATTAACATATATATATATATATATATATATATATATATATATATATATATATATATATATATATATATATATATATATGTATATACATAAATACAATACAAAATAATGTTACGATATTTTTACAACAATTTGTCAAATTCAACAATATACAAAGTATATCATCATCATAACACAATCCACATATATAATGAGCAAACACAAAATAAATAAAAAAGGAGACCATTATTTTATTATCACTTATAATTCAGAAATTTTTCAATCGAATAATCCCAATCAGATATTTTTTAACCTGACTTTTGAAGTTCCGAAGAGGTAGGCTTTTATAGATGTCTGGTAAATGATTATACAACTTCAGTGAAAGAACATCATGAGCTTTCGAGGTAATACTGAGATGTCTATAGGGAATACAGAATTTATTTTTATTGCGGGTGTCATATGTATGATAAAAATCACTTTTCGTGAATTTATGTTTATTTTCAAAAACATACACCAAAATGTTAAAAATATATAAACCAGGCAGAGTAAGAATATTATATATTTTGAAAAGAGGTCTGCATGACTGGACAGGCGAAACATCAACAATATATCTAATTATACGTTTCTGTGTAATAAACACATTTTGAGCTTTGATTTTCTCCATAGGATAATTCCGTAGGCTAAGTTAGACTGAACCTCTGCATAATAGAATAATAATAAACCAGAAGTATCTAAAACACTCTTTAGAATTTTAATTTGGAAGCACGTCGAGTTCAACACATTGACAAGTATATCACAATGATTTTTAAACGTTAACGTATCGGCAAACACGATTCCCAAAAACTTAACACTGTCAGTTCTCTGGATCTCTAAATCATCATACTTTATATCTGTAGAAAATTTGCTACGATTTTGATAAGTATGGAAAATCATGCATTTGGTTTCAGAGCTATTTAAAAATAAGGAATTTTCATTACACCAGTTATATAAATCAGTAACTCCTGTAGTGATCTTATTTTGAATGCATTGCTGGTTTGCATCTGTAAAAAGTAGGGTTGTATCATCTAAAGTAGTGAATATAAAGTAGTGAAAGCTTTCTGCATTATTTTTGGCAGCTCGTTAATATATATTATGAATAGAATTAGTCCCAAGATTGAACCTTGTGGAACGCCAATGCTGTTATTTAATATAGAAGATGTATACGACGATGGTTTATAATTTTCATTATGTACTATTTTGACCATTTGTTTTCTACCTTTAAGATATGATAGAAACCAATCATATGGGTTGCTTCTTATGCCATAGGAGTAAAGTTTTGTTAGTAATAAATCATGTTGCACGCAGTCAAAAACGCGACTGAAATCACAGAAAATTCCCGTCAAGATACAGCCAGCCTCTATAGCCTCCAAAATCTTCTCATAATATGATAGCACGGCTGTTGTAGTAGAATGCCTAGCGCGGAAACCATGTTGCCAATTATTTAACAAATTGTTTATACTAAGAAATTGGAGCAACTGTAACAAAATTGCATACTCAAATATTTTTGAGGTAGTGGGAGGAATAGAAATAGGACGGTAATTTGCAATATTTGTATTTGGTGTCTTAATTATTAAAAATTGGCGACACCAGTGAAACCTTTAGTCTTGATGGAAATATACCTTCACGAAATGACTCCTTTATAATATGTGTGATCGGCATGACAACATGTTCTGAAGTTTGATTAATTAACTTAGTCGATAAACCATCATACCCTGTAGAAGTTTTATTTTTTATTTTATACTTAATAATATGCAAAATATCCTGTTCAGTTACAAAACTAAGGAACATACTACAATTGAGGTTGGTTAAATTTAGATTTAGATTTGCATCAGTTACCTTCATTTTCTGAAGCAACTGGTATAGAGCATTTATAAAAAAAATATTAAATTGATCGGAAAGTTGACAAGCGTCTATGGTAGCTGTGTTATTAACGTTCAAAATTATATTTTTTAATTGTTTTTGTTTTCCATTTAGTTCAATTATAATTTCCCAAGTAGATTTATTTTTGTTGTTAGAACTTTGAATTCGATTTAAATAATATTCACACAACAAGTGCATTATATTCTCTTTTTGCGGTTTTATATAAATGTGTAAATTTAGAATAGACTTTCTGCAAACCATACAATTGTTTCAATTTTAAATTAGATATATTTATAGCTTCGTTCATCCATTCTTTTTCTGTTTTCCTAACTTGTGGACAATGTGTATTGAAGTGATACATTAATGCGTCATGAAAATTGTTAAATTTTGCCTCAGTGCCATTAGCGAAGTACATGTCTGACCATGTTTCGCTTCGCAGTACAGTATTAAAATTGTTAGTAAATAGTTTGTCAACATCTTTATTAAATAGTATATAGGGTGTTATACTGGGAAATGTACATACGATAACAGTCAATACAGGGCATGTAGGAGCCCCAACAAAACTGTTGTTGACGGGATTAACATTGTCATTACCGAGATACAGGGCGCTTTTACCGGTTTTGGGCTGTTTATTTAACTTGCCATAAAAGGCGAACCACTCTGTATAATCAAGTAAAATTTGGTAGAGATATTTTTCTTACTCCACTAAATCTACTAACGTCAACGTTACGCAATTGTTTTTATTGTCAACGTAATTTTAGATAGTTTGCCGCATCGAAAACAATAATTTTTTACTTTAAAACCTTTCCAGATTTATGGAAACAGTCTCGTGTATAACCGGTATTTAAAAAAGGTAACAAGGATAACGTTGAGAATTACAGACCAATAGACTGGATCGACTGTGTCTAATATTGTGTGTTCTACCCAGTTTATTGCTGAGACTTTAGATGCTAGAGGTCAGATTGATATCATATATACGGACTTCACCAGAGCATTTGATAAATTGGATCATGGCATATTGCTCAATAAGCTTCACAGTTTTGGTGTTTAAATCTTTATTACATCGCATTCAATTTGTGCAATATCGAGGTTACAAACGTCAGGCCTCAAGGTTCAGTTTTAGTATCACTGTTTCTTATTATTTTTATAAATGATATAGCGCAAAACTTTAACGTCAACTTTCTGTTGTATGCTGATTTGAAGATCTATGCCAATGTCACCTCTCTATCTGACTGTAAATAGGATTCAGCATTCTTTGAATCTCCTTATCAATTGTGTGATAATAATCGGTTTCCCTTAAACATCTCAAAATGTAATGCTATGTCTTTCTTCCATAGAATGAACCCCATTCAATTTGATTACAGTTTACGTGGTCAGGTGCTGGATAGACCTGAGCATGTTAAGGATTTAGGGATAATCTTTGATCCGAAATTAACCTTCATATTGCCCAATCTGTCATGAAGGCGTACAAAAGGTTGGGTTTCGTTTTGTGTAACAGTAAAGACTTTAAGAATGTGTTCACATTACGTATATTATACATAAGCTTTGTTAGGCCCAAGCTGGAGTATGCTGGAGTAACTTGGTCTCCTTATTACAATTGTTATACCTATTACATCTTTAGAAAAAGTGTATTGCTAGATATTTTTGAGATAAACAGCCTAATTAGGATAGGGATTATGTACTCAATAGTGTTTCTGTAGAAATTAGTTAACAACCGATTTGATTGTATTAGACTTACATCTAAAATAAATTACCGATTTCCTCGACAAAATAGCAGATGAAATAACTTGTTTAGTCTTCCTCCTTCAAGCACTAATATGCTGCAGTGGTCTTCCATACACCAAATGCTAGTTAATGATAATTTGGAGAATAGTCTGGATTTATTCAATACTTCTCTTATGGATGCATATGGATGGTCCATTCTTTGCTATTTATATAGTTGTAGCTAATCTGTGCTTTGTCACTGTCTTTTATACATATACCTACACTAACTGTTTATTTTACAGATTTACGTTTTGAACCCTTTGTAATTATTTTTGTTTTTACTTACTTTAATTTGTATTGTATTCATCCTGTAATTGGGGTTTTCCCGTTGGGTGAATTAAAATTAAATAAATAAATAGATAAATATGTATCAGTAACACTTAAAAAATAATTAAATGAGGAAATTATTAGCAGTAGAACATCTAACTAAACAGTAACAGGAAGAAGATTTTGCTCAAAAACCTACAGAGAAGCAATATAAATCTGGATTAATTAACTCTTAAAACAATGATACATAAACATAAGGAACCGGAAAATCACCGGTTACTGATTTTAAATGCCGAGAGGGTTAAACGACGTAGCCATTCAATAGATTCATCCATTCTATTTTAAATTTTTTGGTAGGGCTCTATGAAATTGAAGAACATATTTGGTGTGAAAATGTCTTCCTTTGAAACAGAAATTGGTCAGCTTTACTGAATCCTTTTTGTATCCATTACGTATAAGTTACATATATATCCTATTTTCTTTGTAACTTCTGTATTACATGAAGAAAAGTTAAGATAAAAACTTACCCTATCGAATTTTTGGAGTTACTATTAAAGTTTTGTTGGTGGTTCCGGATCTGAAAAAGAAAGGAAATAAATTAATTTTGAATCTAGGTACTTATTTTCACTAATATATTTATTTTCTTATATAATAATTTTAAGGTCGCCTTATTTCTCGCCATAAAATGATCAAATTTGTGGTGTTTTTAGGTACAAATTTCGAAAAATAAAACACTTAAAGCAAAAGTAATATCAAAAATAAAATTCTTGATGTTTTGTTTATCCACTTTTACTCTAAATTCTCTTCAAATAAAATAATAACTTTTAAAAAGCGTTTGCAAGACACACATTATTTTGCTATTCCAACTCCACATTTTAACAATTATTTTCACATACTTATAAATAAAAGTGAACAATCTTATATGCAGAACTATGTCAGTTTATGTTATAACAATATTTACATCTACATTTAAATTTAAAAAAGTACGTATTTTGAAAGATTTCTGTACCTAAAAATTTGTTGGTTAGACTGTTTTCTGTAGTTATATATTGATTTTACACTTTCAATATTTGCATGTGGCATGAGATAATAATTCGGTTATTTACTACTATATTATTTAGTTCTTAAATGTATAAATTTATTTGCATTTGTAGAAAGCATACGGCACCCTTAAGCATGGTATTCCAAATATTTGATATTGTATGTTTTCTTGTCAAACTATATATATATATATATATATATATATATATATATATATATATATATATATATAATTTTTGTAAGCTAGATTAATCTGCAAGATTATTTCTCTGTTAATAGAAATACAGGGTGTCTGTAAAATATGTAGACAATGCTTGACTTGATTTAACTAACCTCACCTCACAGCACTTTAACTGAAATTGTTACCAAAAGATTTTTTGAAAATTTTTTGAGTTTGCATTATCCAAAAAGTTTCAAATTTGGCATAAGTATACATTATCTATGCTAACAGTACATGGTTCCTAAAGAAGATTGACATGAAAACATTTGTAAGTACGTCACTGAAATATCTCTACCCCTCATTCTAATCACGAGGATTAGCCCAGAAGTCGAAGACTTGTGCGGATAAGGGGGCGGCATATTATTATTAAGCAGGCCGCATTTGCGCCCAGGAACGACTTATGTTTGGTAGGCCCTAACCACCATTCAGTGCAGGAATGAGGGAAACCTGAAAAACCTCATTAATTAGGGGGGTAGTCAAATGTCATACCGGTATCAATCTCTCACATTGATCCAAGCCAAAATTTTTTCATCCTACCATACCTGCAGAGAGGGTGCCAATCCTCTTCACGAATATAGCTTATATGCGGTCTAGCGGCTGCGGGGTCGAACCCACAGCGATTTAGTCACCTCGATTCAAGTACTGACGCCTTAAACTCCGATAATTTTAATCTGAAAATATTTTCATACTTATAAATTTTCATTATTTCTCATAGTTTACCAATGAAATGTTTTTGAGAAATTTTATTTTTAATTAGAAGAAAATATTACAGTGTTGTCTTAAATTCTTAAGAGCTAGGATATACTAATAAATATGAAATGACATTACCTACGTCACTTTATCTATTATCGTGGCAAAGTAATACGATTTTGTAGTAATTGTGATATTTATTTTTTGAGAATGCTAAATGAGTATAGTTTTAACGAAAAAACCGATATAACTTTAGGTTATCGTATGGGAAATTGTTGTGCAAGTGTAAGAGTTTATAGAGAACAATTTCTAAATAGCTTGCAGCAAGCCTTTACACCTGTAACAAACAGCATTACATATAAAATATATTCAGTTAATATATTTTGCAAGCTCAATAATCAAACAATAATCAAGTAGAATCGAAAGAAGGCAGTTTGAATTTGACAGTTCAGCCTAGGAATTTTTGCGTGAGGTAGTAACCATAGAAGTCATTAAGTTATTCCCTAAAATTGCAGAAAAGCTGCAATAAAAATCGAAGAGGATCTATATTTTGAAAGTGCAAGAGCCTCAGATATGATGGCTTTTTGCAATACGCTGTAGTTCATTGCGCATGTATATGTGTATGAGATTTTCAACTTGCAGAAAGAGGAAATCATAAAACATTTTCTGCTTGAAAATGGAAGTTTCTTAGTTAATATTGTGGACCGAGTCTCAAAAGCATTCTCACATTACTTGTAAAAAAGGAGAGATAGAAAATATATGTAAGTGTGAAAATATCTTCTGAAAAGTAGTTTTGAAAAAGTGTATACAAAATTTTAGTGGCATACCTATAATTTTTTTCTGGGTAAGAAACTAGTACTGTCACCGTTTAAACGCCCTGTAGTCAACCTTTAAGAATGATGTAGTTGTTAGCATTGGATAATGCAGCACGCTTACCTTTGAAACTTTACAAAAATTTCACAAAAAACCTTTTAGTAGCAACTTTATTCAAAGGATTGCATCTCGGAAAAGATGCATATTTGGATAAAGGTCTGTTCTAGTATCCATACTTATCAAATATTGTACCACACACAAACAAGGAAATTGCAGACTAGTAAACTTATGATAATGTAATCATCCGGCATATCATGCAGGTAAAAGTAAATGTACAATTAAATAAGTGAAGACATCTATGATAAATCAACATGTTTTCTTTCAGTTAGATGCCAACATGTTTTCTTTCAGTTAGATGCCTATTTTAGGAATTCTTTTAAAAAAATTCTTGAGCTCATTACTTTCATAAAATATAGGTATATAGATATTAAAAAAGCTGGGAGAAGATATTTTATGTAAAAGTAGGCGTTAGTAGCTAGTTATATTACGAATTGGAAAATTTCATGTAAATATGACACCGATAATGGTATGTCTCATAAAAAAATACGTAAAAAATAAGAAATCGATTTAAAGAAACTTGAAACGGTAAATGTAAAAATGATAAGGTAAACTATGAATCTTATTAGAAATGATCTGTTGTATGCTTTTCACAAATCAAATTTAATATATTATAAAGTACCTACTTGATTTTTTATCTGTGGGAAGAGTATTTGAAGTGGTAGAAAGCACTTCCAATATTATTATGTAGCTTTTTGGACCACAAATTTTAGCTTCAAATAAACAAGCTGAATAAATACTGTGGTGAGCATTCAAAAATATCCATAGACTCGATGAGGGCCTACGTTAAATTTAGAAAATATTATTTTAATAATAACGAAGAGTAACGAACATCTCACGTAAACAGAATAGCAAGTAATAAGAATTGGATTGTTTCGTCAGTTGTTGATTTTCTTTAATACAGGGTGTATCTAATCTGCCTATTATAATAGCTGTTAGTTTTGAGAATCAAAAAAACTTATAACAGTAATAATAATAATAATAATAATAATAATAATAATAATAATAATAATAATAATAATAATAATAATAATAATAAGGGAAATTTGGAAAACTTTATTAATTAGGGGCATGGTCAAACGCCGGCCGGTATCAATCTCTCAGATTGACTCAAGCGAAAGTTTTTCTACCCTACCATATATGCACAAAGAGTTGCAATCCTTTACAAGTGTAGCTTTTAAACAGAGATATTGGAATGCTCAATAAAGAAAAGAAATATAATTTGTATTGCTATAAATTACATACACAACTCAAACGAGTTAAACAATACCAACATCAAGTTTTTAATAATTACATTATAACTCAAATAACTGTTCATCTCTCTAAAATGTGGTGTAAAAATGAAACAGGATATGAAATAGTTACAAGATGATAGACGGACATGGCTAAACTATGTTTTTAAACTGATATCAAATATACAGGGAGTAAGTAGAGGTAAAGGATCTAAGGGCGTATTCTGTGGACAAAAATAAAGGTTTCAAAAATAATTTTAAAAAATCAGTTTTTAATTTAACCAAATTCGATATGCACATTTAGCATGCCAGTAGCTATAAAACAAAAAATAACCAGCTTTAGTAACTTACAGTAGCAGAGGTGTGGGTATCATTGATCATTATTTGTCAAAAAATATATCACCCTGTATAATATTACAAATAAAAGAGATCATCTTATGCGCCATTGCATTATTTTAACTATTTGTTACTTTACACTTTTTTGTATTTCAAACCGATTAACAACAAAATTGATTTATTTTATAAAGTGCATTTGTATGGTACTCATTACTTAAAATAATAATAAAATAATTAATTAACCATGGAACTACTTTACTATGGTTTATTATAACAAATGTTGAAATTCAAGGAGTGGCTCTTATTACATTATAAACAGCTATAATTTGTTGATATAAGTGCTCCTCAGATTCAACGTGAATCTTTTAAACTAATATCTCCAAACAAAAAAATCAATAGGATTCATATCGGGTGATCTGTGTGGCCAAGGTTGCTCTGGTTTTTGAGTGCCTCGTCCAATTACGATATTATCGATTCTTTTATTTAAAAAATTACGAACAGTCAAACTAAAATGTGAGGAACTCCATCGTGCATAAACCGCATTATTTATCTTAGCGCATAGAGAGCATTGTCAAATAGTTCAAGTAAAACGTTTTCAAGAAAATGTGGGTTAAAGTTCTTGGTAAAAATTGGATATTTCCGAAATGAGCCTGACCTCGAAACATGTTGAAATACATTTCTGAACCTTCTTGGACTTGGAATTGGATGATTTGGAAATCTTTCCATATACATTCGCCTAGCCTCAGTACCATTTCCGTCTGCCATGTAAACTATATTGCCATTTCAGACATTGAATATGCATCAGCCATTATTAAAACTTAAACTTTTTAAAACCTTTTGACAATACACAATATTGAATAAGAGGACGACTTCTTATTATTATTTCTTTGAATGGTCTCACTAAGATATGTTTAAGTAATTTATGTAAATGTGTAAAAATGCTTGATTAACCTTGCACTAGTGGCGTCTCGTCTGACAGACCCGAGCGCTGTTGTTGCGCGGACTAACCGGAAACTAATCATGCTTCAACAGTGCACATTTCAGTACCTTTCTAGCGTTTGGTGTAGTAAGTTGTGGTGTGATACTGAGTTCTTAGCAGTTCAGTAAAAAAAGTTATTTCGTAAAAGGGCCTGATAGACCCGGCGCCACCATGTACGTTACTTGACTGTTTTGCGGAAACATGAATTATCTTGCATTATTTTATCAATCAACGGAAAAATATTCATTACATTCACCTGGAAGAAACAGATGCCTATAAAGACTGTCCGCACTCGAGTCGAGAATAAAGTGCTTCACCTTCCAGGAGTGACACCTAGAATTAAGTTAGCTAAAACTCTTATCCGATGTTGGGAACTCTTTTTATCTGATGCCATATAAGAAATTATTGTGGAAGAAACTAATAAGTTTATTCAGACTCTAGCGACCGGTTTCGCTCGCGAACGATCGGCCCTTCCTACAGATAAAACAGAAATAAGAGTTTTTCTTGGACTATTATATATGGCTGGGTGGCTGAAAAGTAGTCGTCTAAACTATGAAGATTTATGGGACCGGAAATGATACGGGGTACAAATATTTTGTCTGGCTATGTCGCAGCAAAGGTTCTTGTTTCTGTTGAGGTCAATGCGTTTTGATGATTTAACAACTTGAGATGTTCGAAGATCGTCAGACAAATTAGCCACGATTAGATCGCGTTTAGAACTTTTTGTTAACAATTGTAAAATTAACTACACCACAAGTGACTACTCATCGGTTGACGAAATGCTTTTAGGCTTCAGGGGGAGGTGTGGATTCCGACAATATAACCCCAGCAAACCGAACAAATATGGCATAAAAATGTTTTCACTGGTGGACTCACTAAAATGTTCTACACAAAGAATTTAAACATTTACGTTGGACAGCAACCCGAAGGACCATTTCAAGTCAAAAACGACCCAGCAAGCATAGTTCAAAGGTTAATTCAACCCATATCAGGAACAGGACGCAATATCATCTGTCGTTACCACATTTTTGTCCTTATTGGGCAGGCTGGCGGCTCAGGTGGACTGATCTCCTAATGGGAGGAGGTACAAAGGGCCCAATGGGGCCTAAGTGCTGTAGCCTTCCCTTAATTCCATAATCACCTGTGACAATTATTTGACCTCCCTTTGATTCATTATTTGTTACAAAATTCCAAATTTGTTGGCACTGTTCGAAAGAACAAGAGGGAAATACTTCCCGAGTTCCTGTACACAAAAGGCAGACCAGCCGGATCTAGTATATTTGGATATCAAGCAAATACCACTTTGGTTTCGTACATTCCAAAGAAGGACAAAAATGTCATTCTAGTCTCCAGCCTTCATCATGACGATTGTATTGATCCAAGATCAGGAGACAAAAATAAACCAGAGATTATAACGTTTTGTAACTCGACTAAGGGTGGAGTGGACATAGTAGACCTCTTGTCGTCAAATTATCTGTTCTAAATACGTGGAACAACTTCAAAACCACGTCGAATAAGATATATTGTGTTGTTGCTTTATGAAATATTTGCGTTTTAACAGTTTTTCTTTGGTAAAATAAAATGTTTGTGAAATATTATTATTCCGTCTCAAAATCCTTCGCAAAATCCTGTACCTAAAAAACTCACCATAGATTTTAAATGTTTGATGTTTTTTAAAAAGTGCCAGTGTTTTACAAACAATATGAATTCAATATATTCAATATTCAATAAAATGTATAGTTATATGTCCCCTCCCTAAACAATATTCTGCATAGTTTTTATTTAATTTAGGGGTCTGTGAGGCCCGGCGCTACCATATTTGTTAAGAATGTGGCGCCACTAGTGCAAGATTGAACAAACCACATTTTGTTGTTAATTGGTTTGAAATACAAAAAAAGTAAAGAAACAAAATGTAAATGATAAAATGGCGCATTTGATGACCTATATTATTTGTAATATTATACAGGGAGATATATACTTTTTTGACAAATAGTGATCAATTATATCAACACCTCCGCCCCTGGCAATTTTCTAAAGCTGGTAATTTTTTTATTTCATATCCACTGTCATACTAAATATGCACACCGAATTTGGCTAAATTATTATTTTTTAAACTTTTAGATACGCTGTAGCTGAACAATGAGTCCCTAAGATTTCACATTTATATAACAGAAAACCCTTATTTTTGGCCATAGAATACACCCCTAGAAATTTGACATCTACTTAAAAAACACCCTGTATAAGAACCTGACAATTCTGACATGGTATGTGAGCGATAAAGGCCTGTTTGCTGTCATAAATCTGTTACCGTTGGTCAGACAAAAAAAAAGAAATATGTTTTTTTTGGTACAATTTATCATCCAGCAAAATAAAAGCATTCATATTCCGGACACCCTGTATGGGGTATTTAATATTCCGCTATGGAACGTACAAAACAGCAAAAATAAACACATAAAGTGCAATATGAATCCGGAACGAGTCGGAAATGCGTACGCAAAATTGCAAAATTAAATGCTACCCACTATTTATAAAATATTCACATTCCTAAGAGCGTTTTATTAAAAGCAGCGGTTTCACTCACTATATTTGTTTTAGTTTCGAATATAAATAGCGGCCGAAATGTTTATTCGACGGAAAGAGGCGTGCATATCCACGGTGGGCACAGTCCGTTTGTATCGTGTCACCGGCACTAATCCGCTTAGAGGCGGCCACAGCTCGACGTGAATCCGCGGAATAAAGACCGAACAAGATTAGCGCAAAACTGAAAATTAACTGACCGAAATAGAGGATCATAAGTTTTGAGAAGTCTCAAGCCGGCTCACTTCAGGAGCCCGGTTCCACTTAGTTATAAATACTCGGCTTCCGTAGGTGCGAGGGTAAGGTGATGCAGAGATGAGCCGCGAACTAGAACATTGTAAATCAAGATTGTAAGCGATTCAAATATTAAAATTATCGAAAGCTTGTTTCCATTTTTTTTATATGATTTTTGTACAAGGTGTTTCTTTAGTAGAGGTCAAAGGGGCGTATTCTGTAACCACAGCGTGTCAAAAAAAAAAACAGTTTTTAATTTTTAATTTCTAAACCGCTTGAGATAATTTAACCAAATTTGGTGTACATATTTAAAATAACAGTATATATAGAACAAAAAAATTACCAACTTTAGAAACCAGTGGCGGAAGTGTGGGTATAATCATTAATAATAGTCATTATTTGCTTAAAACAATATATCATCCTGTGTAATATTACAAATAAAATAGGTCATCATGTATGCCATTGTATTTTCTTCACTTTTTGTTTCTTTGCACTTTTTTGTATTCCAAACCGATTAACGACAAAATTGATTTATTTGATCAAGTGCATTTTTACGATACTCATTGAACAAAATAATGAATATTTATATATTCCTCTTTTATCATGTTACTCCATGTATTAGACAGTTAGCTAAATTAAGACTTAATAAAAGGTGCTATGTTCATTTTTGTATTTTTCTTAGTAATATATTGCATAATACAACTTCTGACTATCTTTACGAAAAGTTGGTTTGGCGGAATGATATACATCTCCGATACCAAGTTCTATGCCAATCCCTTGACAGACCATAACATCCTTCAGCGTGACCTTATGAACATTTCGAAATGGTGCCAGAACTGGATCATACCTCTGAATGCTGAGAAATGTTCTGTTCTCCGTCTTGGCAGGAATATCTCCTTGCTTCAGTACTCACTATTAAATACACCATTAAAATCCGTTACCTCACAAAACGACTTTGGAGTATTAATTTCTAAGAACTTGTTGTGGTCTGAACACATACAATCCGGGTGCAAAATGGCAAATTCATTAGTGTACCTTTTGAGGAAGTCGTTTACTGCAGCAAGTCTGGAAAATTTCGTGAGACTATATATGTATTATGTCAGAGCGCTGCTTGAATTCGATTTCCAGTGTGGAGTGCTGATCTAGTAAAGGATCAGAAATTATTGGAAGCTGTGGAACGTCTTGTTACGCGCCTCGCTTATGGACGTATTCGACCATCCTATGAGGAGAGAACGTCTTGCCCATCTGTTTCTTTCGCCGAAAGAAAGCGGCGATTTAATATTTACATTTAAAGCGCTTCATGGTTTATTAAATAATACTTCTGTTGCTTCCACGGAACCCTTCTGAAATGAGCCTGAGCCTTGGAGTTAGATGATTTGAAAATCTTTCCATATAAATTCGTCTAGTCTCAGTACCATTTTCATCTGCAAGGCCATAAATGTAAACTATATTGGCAATTTCTGCATTTGAAAATGTATGAGCCATTATTAAAACTTAATATTTAAAAAAAGCTTAATTTGACAATACCCGAATTAAACGCTGTAGCTGGACAATGGCTGTCCTGAGACTCCACCCAAAAAACCCTTATTTTTGGCTACAGAATTACCTCTGGATTTTTTATCTCTACCTAAAAATCATCCTGTATAGTACTCGATATTTTTATTTGGTACTAGTCTCAAGAACGGTGCACCCGATTGTAACGTCACTATACGCAACTCTAGACTTGAATATCTACCGTTAACACTCGACTAAATTAAAAAATTTTAAAATTGCCGAATTCTGAGAATTACACCGACTACTGTTTCCAGAGAACGTCTACTGCGATACTGACTGATAGGTAATCCAACGGGCAATTCAATGCCCAATAACAGGATTACACAAAAGAGAAAAAAAAATACAAATTCGTGGTAAGTAACTTAATTAAACCTAAAGAAACAGTGAGTACAATTAACACTAATATAGTAAAGAATTAACATATGATTTTAAACTTGATAATGATCAATTAAAAAGATCTAGATGAATAAAGTAATCATTATAATTCTTCTGTAACATACTTATTGGAGAATTACTTGCATAATTAGTCAGACACGATGAAATATAAAAAAGATTAATATATCTAGAAAAATATGAATGGTGATTAAAAGAAATTTGACTGACAATATAAGGAGAATCAATAACATTGGTAAGTAATTTGTACAAAAATATAACGGAAGAAATTATTCTTCTAGAGGCTAATTTTTTTAAACGATAGTACGACAATCTGACATCATATGGTTCATAATATAAATTTCTGTTAAATCTATAATTCAGCACATCAATAAATCTTTTCTGAACATTTTCAAGTCGATCTATGTATTTATAATACAACGGGCTCCATGAAAGACTACCATATTACAATTTAGTTCTAACTAATGCATTATACAAAATAATAATAGAAGAAGGGTTAGTGAAATGCTTTGTATTGCGTAATATAAAACCTAGAGCTCTCATAGCTTTTTGTGCTATTGAGTCAATATGTGTCTCAAAAGATAATTGGCTATCTAAAATTATACCTAAGTCTTTAACTTCACTAACGACTCTCAAAGTACGACCGCCAACGGTATAATTGTAAGTAATATTAAGTTCTTTTCTGGAAAATGTTATACTATGGCATTATTAATATTAAGGAAAAGTTTATGAGATCTGCAATAATCATTTAATCTGGACAGATCTTCCTCAAGTTTAATGCAGTCATCGACAGATTGAACAGGCATTGACAATTTAAGGTCATCGGCAAATAAATTATAATTGGAATAATTGAAGCAGGAACCAATGTCATTTATAAAAAGACAAAAAAGAAGAGGTCCCATGTGAGAACCTTGTGGTATTCCAGAACTAATACTATGGTACTCAGAAAAATAATTGTTCAATCTGACACATTGGCTTCTGTTAGTGATATAAGACTTCAGCCAACGAAGCAGTTCCCCATGAATACCGAAATTTTCAAGTTTAATTAATAATGTCGGATGATGTACTTTGTCAAATGCTTTTGAAAAGTCGGTATACACAGCGTCCACCTGCATTTTATTGTCCATAGCTTCAAGAGTCGTTTGTAAAAAAGGCATTAAATTAGTAATAATAGATCTGCCCCGAAAAAAGCCATGTTGATTATTATTTATTAAATGCTTAATTTTAAAAAAACAGTGCCATTGAGAAGTTTAAACTTAAATATAGGGCGGAGACAAATGCTGTAAATTAATATATTTGAGCCATATGTGTGAAAGTGAAACTACACAGAAGCTTTTGTTTTGTGTCTTATAAATCGTTTAACAATTTTGCCACGGCGCGCCGCGGCGTAGCCATTCCTTTCAGTTTGATTGATTTACTATTTTAGAAATAGAGAATAGAGATTTTAAAGTCTACAGGTCAATCCCACGAACTCTGCCATGAAACCTGACGATAATAAAACTGGTTAATGGAGTTGCCAAGACATAAAATCCTAATCTATGAATACCGTGAAATATGTTCTCAAGGCTAATGTAACTCATCTCCTGGAAAATAAATTAAAGGCGCTGAAATTTTAATTTATAAATATTTTAACCATAATGATTTATGTCGAATACGCGTAAATCACACTGCCTATTTCTTTTACTTCATTATAAAGACATTTAAGCTAAAGAATATTAATTTTTACAATTCTTAATAATGAAGTTATGTATGTTTTTTGACAGCAAATGTCTAGGTATGCTAAAGAAACAGTTCCATAGGCAAGGTTGGATTTAATAAATACCTAAAATTAAAAATATTCTAGCTAAACCCAAGTAGCATCATTATAGTAAGGAAAACGGGTACCGCAACTTCAATTAAGTGGCTATTACGTAGTAATCACTAAATCTACCACCATATAGTAAAAATAACTTCAATTTATGTTTGCAAAGTTGTAAGTACGTAATCCTCACCATTGAAAATCACTTCATGGTTTTATAATTTTTGGTGAGGCAGTTTGGTGCTTGAAGCGTTAAGAAAATTAGGCAGAAGCACCTTAAAGTTGCCCAAAGTTTAAAGTGGATATTAAAGCCATATCAATTACATATTACTTAGAAGTGACAGTAGCTTTTAAGTTTAAGGAATAATTTTGGCGACGTATTGGAAATTTTGAACAAGCCTTTAATATCGCAGCATTTAATTATACAATTTTAGCAGTTGTCGCCACGTTATTACTTCAGCCTAAGCACATTTTACATAGTACCAATATTACTATAAAGTCCTTCCCCTTCGCCCCTTCAAAATTCACTATGGAGTAACCTTTACCCAATAGTGAGCTGCTTCCTTCACGACCTTCTAGCGCTAGAGAAAATACCTTAGTTTATTACTAGCTTTATCCTACGTCTGTCTGTAAGATGGGCAACAATAAAAAACGTCGCAGAAAGAAGAATTCGACATTCGACTACGTTTTATAGATTTGTTTCAATTTGTTGCAACAGGTTCGCTTTTAAACAAGAAACGTGAAGTAATTGGGCCAGTTCGAAATGAAGCAGTTGAAGTGGCAGTTTTGGGTCATGTACAGATGGATAATAAGCAATCGATTACAAGTGTGTCTCAAGCTTCTGACGTATCCCGTTCCAGTGTTCAAGAGTTACATGAAGATGACTTTGATCGCCGTAACCAATTTTGCGAATACTTTAGTGAACAACTTCTACTGAATCCAAATCTACTCTACAATACATGTTTCTCCGACGAATGCACATTTATGTTGAATGGCGAAGTGAATACACACAATTGTCGTTATTGGAGTGATACTAATCCGCATTTAATCAGGGAATTTCATACTCAGACACCTCAAAAATTGTATGTTTGGGCAGGCATTTTGGGCGACCATCTTGTTGGACCATTTTTCATCCAAGGTAATCTCAATGGAAACACCTATCTAGAATTATTGGAAAGTACAATTGATCCTAGGATAACAGAGATTTTACAAAGTGACGACAATTTACTAGAAAATGAAATAACCTTCCAACAAGATGGTGCGCCCCCGCACTATGCTGCTGCTGTGCGACAATTTTTGGATGATCATTTCCCGGGGCATTGGATTGGCAGAAGAGGTCCCGTCGAATGGCCACCAAGATCTCCGGATCTGTCCCCTTTGGACTTTTTTCTGTGGGGTCATTTAAAATCATGATTGTACGCCACTCAGCCGGAAACATTGCAAGCGCTACGTCAGAGAATTGTAGAAGAATGCCGATTAATAACTGCGGATGTCTTTAATAATGTTCGAACAGAATTTGAAAACAAACTGTATTATTGTTTCGGAGTTAACGGGGGTCATTTTGAGCAATTCATCAAATAAATCTGATTTATTATTTGCTTCAGCTTTTTTATTTCATTTCTGACTTTTTTGTAAAATGATAGACACATCAATAACAATTAGGTAATGCGGTCATGTGTAGTGTAGATGAAAAACTTATTAGTAGTGGGCATTTGTGTAGAAATTACTACGCGTAAGTTGGTTTGTCATCTTGTCGTTTGTAACCAATAATTCTGTCAAATCTCAACCGATTTCTAAAAACGGTACGTCACTGTATTCGCAATGAAAATGGCTTTAAAATGATGTGCCACAAGTGGGGTAACTGCATTTGAAATTTTTAAGTTGGGGTTGCTAGGCATTAGGGGGATGAACATATCGAGTTGGCTTGACTGTCTAAAAAGCTCCCCCCAAAAACAAAAATCGACGGGTCTCGGCGAATTTTGAAATATTATTCGGTTTTCCATTTATAGGGGGGGTCAAATTTTCGTTGGGATACCCTGTAGATTCCGATACACTAATTAACAATTTAAGACACTCTGTAAAACGAAATAATTGATTATAATTCTACGTAGATCATATATTTATAATGAGTCAGCCTATAAAAAGATTGCCAAAAATACACAAAATTGCTCACAAACGGACGCAGAATCCGACATGGCCATCAACTGCCTTTCGACATTAAACATCCCTGTAAGGGAATGATCGAACACGATTAGGGTCGCCGTAAAACACGCCGTATAAACAATAAAGTTGTCCCTGTCACAGCCCCGTTTTATTATTGTTCAATATTGAAATATCATATCAGCGGAATACGAAGAACGGCGCAGCAGAATGTCGAGAGCGTCACACGAGTGTAATAAAAACTGTCTTTAAACACCACCTGTTGCTCGTAAAACAACCCTTGCGGTAAACCAGCCTGCAAGTTGTTGAACAAGAAAAGATAAAGACGCCGTTCTGATACTTTTAGGTTGCCCTTAATTAGTTTATAAGGGCGTTAGTTGGCCATACATATATTATACGCTTCCGGATGGATTTCGTCTTTACAATTTGTTGCATCTTAAAAATAAAGTCAAATTGTATTTTTTTATATTTATACAGTAATTGAGAAGCAGACCATGGGTATGCAAGTGGTCCAGCTAGATTCGCAGCAGCAAGATGGGGTCGTGGGGATGGAGCCTTTCTCGACACGTGAAGAAAGGCGTAAGGAAAAGGAAGTAACTTTTAGTTTGTTACTAGTTTTTCCTCACTGGTAAAATTTACTAAATCTGGTGTTTTTAGGTTTACTACTAATTTGGCAATTTTTCCACACTTCTTGGTTATTTGATGATTATAATAATATATTATGCAATAAGAAAAAAATAAAAATTAGAAATACCGGCTAAAAGGAAAATGATAAGTAGGTAAAGATTTATTTTCCACATAAATGCAGAGGTAAATATACTAATGAATTTAATTAAAATTGTTGCAAATTTGCTTTTAGTCACATTTGTACGAAGAAAGTGTAAATTAATTTATAATAAATGCTTGCAATATTATATTATTTTTTTATATAGAATCATGCTATTTTGTGGATGTAGGTATTTTAATTATTTTATTTACAATTGTAGGTACTGAGAAAATGTAACGAAGACTTGCCACCAGATGCGATCGAAATATTATATGAGCTACAGAATACCAGATATACAGTATGCGCCAAAAGTATTGAATAAATTCAATAAAAACGAAACAATTATTTTTTGGGAAAAATCCTCGAACAGGTCGATTTTTAATTTAAAAAATACATATTTTAGCGTAAAATGCGTTCTTCAAATGTCATTTGATTTCGAGTAATGACGTCATCTATTTTTTTTTAAATGGCAACACCATATTTTTTCTTTGATTCTGAAAGATCGTTTAATTCTCTATCAGACAGTACTAAAATTTTGCCCTTTTACATAGGAAAGTTTTCGAGTAAATGACGATTGAATGTTAGAAAACGTAAATTTTATCCATAAAAAAGTAACAATTCTGAGGTATGTAAAATAAAATACAATTGATTAAATTTAATACTTAAATTAAATGTTCGAATTGCCATCCACCAACTTCTTGACAATGCGCAAGTCTGTGAAGAAATTCTTCTTGCACATTATGAATGATTTCTGGGGTAACTCTGCGTATTTCGTCCCGAATGCGATTTTGAAGTTCTTCTAAATTACGTGGTTTATTAATGTACACTTTGGCAATTCGAACATTAAAATAAAATTTAATCAATTGTATTTTATTTTACATACCTCAGAATTGTTTCTTTTTTATGGATAAAATTTACGTTTTCTAACATTCAATCGTCATTTACTCGAAAACTTTCCTATGTAAGACGGCAAAATTTTAGTACTGTCTGATAGAGAATTAAACGATCTTTCAGAATCAAGGAAAAAAATATGGTGTTGCCATTTAAAAAAAACGGTGACCTCATTACTCGAAAACAAATGACATTTGAAAATCGCATTTTACGCTAAAATATGTATTTTTTAAATTAAAAATCGATCTGTTCGAGGATTTTTCCCAAAAAATAATTGTTTCGTTTTTATTGAATTTATTCCATACTTTTGGCGCATACTGTATACAGAGAACAGGTATGTTATATTTATTACGATTTTGAATGAAATATATATGTAAATTATAAATCATGTCAAATCTCATTACATCATGATCTGTTATTGATAAGTTATGCTCTAGCAAATATCCATCGCGTAGAAGTTCATATCGTCTGTGGAAAATTCATCAAACCGTAAAGTTTTATATTGCATTACGGAATTCTATTCATAGTGCAAATATGGAAAGCTTGTAGTATTTTTCCAAATTTGAATTATAAACATTTGTTTGTATGTCATCTTTTTATAGATTCCGTCTTTCTATATCCTAAAATTTGTAATCGGATCCTTGTGAAAACTTTTCCTATTCGTACAGTAGATTTAAGATTTAATAATGAATCATTGAATAATGAAGTTTCTGAACAAGAGGTAAGACAAAATGAATTAATTTCATGTAATGCAAATTCTTTCTCGATTTGAGACAGATGATGTTGTTCAAGTACCTACCGTTGCTAATAATCATGATAAAGTAATAATGAGATATTCCAAGCGTTGATAAACAATATCCAGCCATTTTTATTGTGAAACGATATTCAAAAATGACATGAAATATTCAAAACCAATGGATCACTTTGATAAATTCATTTCTATTAGAGTAAATAAAATAATGTATCACACTTTAAATGTACATGTACAATATTATTAAAACATGTCTATATTTATAAATATTAATTAATAATAAGATTTTGTTAATAATTTGTTATCGTTTTGTCCTTTAATAAAATTTTTTTCAAGTCTCAAGTTTTTTTATGAATTTGCAGTAATATTTAGATGAGTATACTATAATGTTACCATAGCAAATATTGTGTATATTCTGTTAAATATTGATCCAGAAGTTGACAATATCCAATATCTGTTTTACCGACGAAGCCGGTAAGTTATAAAGTTACCATTATTGTCGACTAAGGGAACATTTTTAGTTCAATTTTTCGGGTGTCCCGACACAATGAGGTCGCTTTATTTGTCACTGCTGTTTCGATGTTGAAATAAAGAAAACGCCCTTCTTCTAGTTATATGTTTTGTGAAGCAGACTTTACAATTTGTTGCATATTAAAAATAAAGTCAAATTGTGTTTTTACTGCTGCTGATATTATACGAACGCATTTCAAAAAGGCTATTTGGTTATAAAAAAAATAACTGACGAAATGAAAAATATTGCTTTTGCAATAATAATGATAATGCACTAACTAGGTCAAGTTCAGTCTTAGTATGTTCAAATCTGAGGTTATGTTGGCATTAGAAACAACTTTTCAATTTCTTCTTAAAAAAGTGATGTCTACCTACTTTACTCTTGACATTATACATCTTGTTACGTTTTTAACACTCTGTATTTTTCAATGCCGCTTTCACAGTTTATATGTACATTTAAAAACAAGCAAAACTTTTTTCAAACAATCAGTGTTTTCTGAAATAATGTAAAATAAAAGTTAACAGGTTTATCACACTAGGACACACTGTATAATTTTGTAATTCAATTAGGTACGAAGGAAGAATAGTTATTTATATATTAATGGCGTTTAGTAGGCGAGGACTATTACACGCTTAGAGTATCTAATGCATTATGACGTACGAGATTTATATAAAACTTTTTACACAATCGGTATTTAGAACAGTTATAAATTTGCTATAGATCATATTATGTATTTGTGGAAATAAGTGTCTCTATAACTAAAATCAAGTAACTTTTGTAGGAGCCGAATTGACAGTTGTGACGGATGCCTAGCAATAATATCAACAAATGCGGTTTTCATGTATGCTATTTTTAGTACGCGAAATATTTCTAGCGGCGGAGGAAGAGAAACAAAGCCTGTTGCTGGAAAAATAAAAATTTTACAATAAATCTTATGATGCTTTTGTTAAATAAACATGAAACACTGCACTAAAAATGTGCTTTTAGCATATTTTTTGGAAAAATGTGAAAACTGTAAGCCGTCGTCTTTGTGGTCGTATTATCCCATGTTAAAGGCAACGGTACTTACATTATAACATTATAAAATCGACATCAGCAAATATTCAAGATCAACAATAATAAAAAGAAAAAATGATAATTACAAACCGAAGAAGTCAAGAATATTGACTAGAGGGGAAATTTACACTTTTCTGAGGGATGCCCCCGATAAGATATTGTTAATGATCAAGGTTAGTTGATCTTTAAATGTAAAATAAAATGTACCTACATAGTGTTTTTAATTAGGTGGCAGTGACATCATAGCATAACAACAGATGACATATCCAAAATATCTGAATATGTACACAAAATATAAGACTCTTTGTCAACCGGATACTGAACATGACGTTTTTTTTTAAATTAAAACAATAAGAAATGCTCCAAGTAAGTGGTACGGAAAAATTCGTAGGATCAGATTCCATACAAAATAGCAAACCCAAAGGAAGGTGTCCAGCAAAGTGGAAATAGCAAAAAAAAATTATTGGCATTAATATGCCTTTAACTAGTAGGTGCTCTAAATCTTCCGCAGAATTTTCCAAAAATACTAGCGCCACTGAAGTTCAAAAAGTAGTCCTACAAAACAAGTACATAAATGTAATTCATAATTATATTAGTACCTATAAATTGTAAATTATTTTTTATAACTCTTTAACCTTTTGTCATAAAAAGTGGTACACAAAATGATATTTTCCCTTAATAAAAATAGAGTATACACCATTAGTTAAAGGAAAGTGAATAATTAGTGAGTTACAGTAACTACAGTAATTATAGCCTGAGGGCGTTAATAAGGCCATCGGGCGTTAAAGTGCGAAAAATTTATTATAAAATGCAATTTAATGCTCGGCTGTATATAATAGTTATTAATGCAACAAGTACAAAGAGTAAGTATTTATTGCACGCGACGTGAAATTGTCCAACGAGGCTTTCAAGCTCGTTGGACAATTTTTATGTTTTATATAGATGACACTAACTCCAGGAAAATATGACGTCGATTTGAACGTGACAGATGAATGCAATAAACAGTTTATTGCACTAGTGCAATAATGAACCAATTTTTCCACTAAATATAGTTCAATAAAGTTTTGTTTTTTGCATGAACGTAGAAAAAAACAATTTAAGTGTCTTCTATTGTGTAATTGCAGATGAATGATATATATATGTGATATAAGTATAGACCTTTCACGTCAACATTAACTTTTAAATGAAACCACTCATACTTCTGTATTTTCTACAAAATATTTTCCATTCCACTTCGGTAATTGAAGGTACAGTAATCATAGACATATTTCGAATCATTTATCCACTACCCGATGTCATTTTGCTTTCGTTAAATCGATCTGTAATTCTAATAATGGGAAAATTATTGTTCGCGTAATGTAAAAAATCTAATAATTCATATCCCTCTAACACAATCATATCAGATTTATTAAAAATCGATGTAAATGTCGCATAGAAAAGATCATTTCAGGCCGAATTAGATATGCACGCGAAGTTTACACTGGGAATTTTGCCTCTATAACGTTTTTGAAAGTAATATTAACAACAAATTACTATTTCACATTATGTAGTAGATATCAAATGTATTTAGAGGGAGTTTAAGTTGTAAGTAAATACAGGATGATTCAGAACTTATCTGAAAAAAAACTTTGAATGGGACAAATACAATTTTGTAAAAATAAAATCAAATGGAGCAGTTCAAAAATAATTTAAAAATACACTTCCGCACGGCACTGGAAACTGATCCATTGTAAAATCTGATAAGAAGGCGTATAATCGGCGTCCGGATAAAATAAACTCACCGACAAAAAAACGGGCCACTAAAAACTAGCCCCAATTTTAAAGTTGATTTTCTCGCGAACCGCTTATTTGATTTTGATGATCCTTTTTTTAAATTGTACATTGATTTCTCAGAAACGGATGTTATGTCGGAAATTTTTGTTCGGACTTTAATTTAAGCATATACGGGTTGCAACAAGAAGAAAATTTTTTTCCCGAAATTTGTAACACCCTGTGGGGTGCAGCCGCTACAGTCGCTGTTGCTAATTGGAGTCACACTGTAGCCACATCTTTTGTGAACATTTTGTATTTAATTTCAAATAATTTTAATTTATATAATAATTTTTATAATTAGATATTTGACTCAACTTAAAGGAGGCCACCTGAAGAAGCAATCCTAAAAAATGCAGAAATAGGTCAGATCTCATCTATTGTAGTTGAATTTCGTGTTCCCACTGCCAAAAGTGAAGTTAGATATTTATAGAGTGTTTTCATTAAAGCAGGTTAGTAAATTTAGACAGATTAATTTCTTTAGATTATTATAGGATAGAGCTTTGTCTGTGGAATTGTTCATTAGCATGCCTAGACGTTTAGTATCAGATAACATACATATCACTTATATTAGCTTAAAATATTTTTCTAATACAGTAAAAAATTATATAGGAGCATCCGGAAGTCACCATTTTGACGCGTATTGATTGCGTGAATGTCCCTATTCATTTTGAATGTTGCTCGATTTTTAAAAATATATATGTTACACACAGGATGTTGAGAACTACCTTTTCCACCAAAAATTAGACCTCCCGACTGAAACCACTTTTCCATATAAAAAGTGCGGGGTCCTTTGGGCCCGTCGTACCCAGTTTCTATAAACTAACAGAAATGTTTCTGGTTCTTGTCCGTTTTGAATTTGTAAGTTATTGGCAGCAACTATGATACATTTGCGTAAATCATCAATAGTGTCTACTTCGGTGCAATATACTTCATTTTTTAAATATCCCCACAAAAATAAGACCAAATGATTTAAAGTCAGGAGACCGTGGAGGCCATGGTACCGGTCCTACTCGTCAAATCCCCTAGTATTAATGCTTGGACACACTGTACATGGTACGGATATAATTGATTTTCGTGTATGATACACTGCTGCAATATGTCGTGAACGTCCTAGAATGAATACACTTACACTTACTGCACACCGTTGTAAAAGTAGCTGCATTTGGCACATGTTTGCCGGGAAATCGTTCTGCTAAAGTAACGTAAGTAAAGTTTTGATATTTGAGAAACTAATGTAAATACTTGCATTACAAAAAAGATATTGACTTCATTTTTCATAACGCATCTATTCCCAAATTTTTTTAGATAAGGTCGGAATCACCCTGTACATTACAGCATAAAAATTATAAATCTTTCTAACAAAAACGTACTTTGACAATGTCTGTTGAGTACTTATCAGAAAAAATATTTTTATTACATACATATTTCGTAATATTAAAATGAATTATTTTCTATCTTTGAAATATTTAATCATTCGGTTGTCAAGCTTAGTTAACTGTGTACATTTAAGCTAAGAGGCTTTATATTTTTTACAGACTCTTCTGTCATAATAATAATTTTTTGTATATTTTGATTTATCCATATTTTAAACGAATTTCAGGTAAAGCTGTATTATGCTAAATTGTAAGAAGAAATAATGTGTTCTTTTGTTATTATTATGAAAACATGATTTATTTTTTTGTCAGTCTGTACATTAGCTGAAGTGGGATTACTTTACGAAAGTACGGATAATGCGAATGTAACAAACTAAAAAAACTTTGGTCTTGAATTATTACTATTTTTCTTCATAATTAGCTATTGTACAGGGTGATTCTAAACATAAGCGGATAAATTTAACTGCATTCTCTACATCTCAAAGTAAGACGAAAAGTCATGTATCTTAAAACGCTTCATTTTCGACATACAGGGTGTGAAAGGTTAGTTCTTGACGGATTTTAAATTGTTTAATTAGTATTTCCCAAATGTGTAGAGATAAATTTATGAAATTTGGCACAATCCTATAACTTCTTATGCTCATTTTGAACAGAACCCATATAAAAAAATTGTATGAGGCCAGAAATGCAATCTGTTGCTCCTCAAACCTCGAACGATTTATTTTGTTGTTGCACGAAACCTTCTATCAGTGTATCCGCATTCCATAAATCGCAGCAGCCACTGCAGAAGGTGCCATAATTATTAGACGCAACATCATCGGCATAATTATAGTTTCGCTCATTGCCCTGATATAATGGCCTTAAACACGTCATCCTAATTCTATATTCATTTCCGCAAGATTTCCCCTTCCTCTGCAGATTTTTCCAGATAGCCATCGGATAATTAGTGCGGTTACTAATGTGTACCATACACACAAACGTGCTTAAGAATAAACTCGGTGATTAATGCTTTCGTTTGTCGGGTGGCGCGGTCTCTCATGCTTACAAGCCTTGAACAAGTGTTTGCTATAAAATTTACGTTTGGCGATGATTTCAATATGTGTTATACAGAGTGTAGCAGGAAAGCAGCTAATACCATTACTTGCATTTTTCGCAACAACTATAAACTACATTGTCAAAAGTGTTGTATCCGTAAGATTTTCCAGTGTGTAATACAGGAAGCGTAAAATTTCCTTGTTAAGATTGCCGTATTTTTCGCCGTAAAACGAATAAACTTGATTAATGCCTTTATTTGTCGATTGACGCGGTCTCTGTTGCTTACAAGTGTTTACTATAAAATTTTCGTTTGGAGTTGATTTTAAGATGTGTTATACAGGGTGTAGCAATACCATTACTAACGTTTTTCTCAACTATATACTACATTGTCAAAAATGTTGTTGGGTACGTGAGATTTTCCACTGTATAATTCAGGATGTGTAAAATTTTCGTGGTAAATCGATCAAATTTGTGTTGTTTTTATAAACAGATATCGCGAAAAATAAAACACGTAGGACAAAAGTAATATCAAAAATAAAATTATTGATGTTTTGTTTATTCACTATTTAAATTCTTCTCAAATAAATTAAGAGTCCGTCGCGCGCTTGAAATAAACCGATTTTTTACGCTCGGCCCATAACACTTATTTAGACAACGAATAAACATAGCGGTCCAAATAAAAAAACAATGGAAAGACAAGGTTGTTTCCTAAGGCTGCTGTGTAATATTTTTTTCAAAATTAGTTTTTAATTATTTAAATTTAATGAGTAAACTGTGCAAGAAATCGTCATATTTACAGTTCATTTACTTAAAAATAAAGGCTTAAATCGAAAATTGGTTACACGAGGGAAGTAAGTCTGTCTTTTAGCTTTGCAATGATACCAAAATTATATCGAATTGATAAAAATTACTCAAAATTCTATGCTAAATACCGAAAGTCTACAACTTCAGAAACGAATATATTTTAAATGCTGCAACCACGTGTGTTTCACTCAGTAGGATGGGCTTAGAGATTGGTAAATGCGGGCAGGACCGGAGTTCAAAGAAATACATAGTCACCTATAATCTATATGTTCTCAGTTGAGACAGTATTGAATTAATCGATCTTATGGAGTTCGATGCTGATTCTTCTGTTGGCGGTCGTGTCTAAACCTTTCTTGTAGAATACATTTATTTGTTTAGACCAACAGTTCTAGAATTATAAGAAGTTCTACTGGAATTCCTTAGGTATGCAATTTTTACATTGCTTATTAAAACAATGTCATTTTTTCGTAAGTTCCAAATTGAACAAAATTATCCGCAAATTAAATACTTATTTAAATTGACCTGTTCTCAAATCTTTGTTCTTCTAATTTTAAAGAGGGCAATGTCATAAATATATTATACACAATCATAATATGTACAATAAAATGTTTTTCTCATTATGGAAAATATAGAAATATTTAACTCGTAGAATGAATGCGCTGTCCTATTTCTGAAAACATCTTCTGCATCACAAGTATGCACACGGCGCACAAAGTTAATTTCTTGAAAAGTGTAACACTGTAAACTGATTTTAAAAAACTTTTTTATAGTTTTGACTACATTTGCTCGATATAACTACATATCAATAGCAAATAATTAATATAAGTTTGTAATGCACAAATTTGCTGGGCCGACTTTGGAACATTTTTTTTCGAAAAGGCGTTATTAAAAATTGGTGTGTTCCGTGAGAAGTAGGTACTGTAGTTTTTAATATAAGCTGTAAAAACTACGAACATAAGTATAATCGTTGATTTACAAGCGCGATGTAACGAAAAACGTAATAATTGTCAAATAATGTCCCAAGCATCGATAATTTGATTTTATTTTTATAAAATGCGGCCCTACTAAAAAAAGTTGTACAAGTCCATTTTGGATACTAAAAATGTCCTTCTACAAGATGGTTATATTTTCTTAAAAACAAAACGGCATAATTGCTGGCCGATTTTACTCCACTAAATCTAAATATTCTAAATACGTCCACCGTAAATTCATTGTAGTGGGAGAGCGATAATCTCCGCCTCCAGCCTTAACGCCCGTGCACCCGACCCCGGAGTGCTACCCGAGGAGTGTACAGAGAACGGATTCTTAAAACGTTTGTAAAACACACATTATTT
The DNA here is from genome assembly GCA_037114965.1 of Monochamus alternatus. NCBI lineage: Eukaryota > Metazoa > Arthropoda > Insecta > Coleoptera > Cerambycidae > Monochamus > Monochamus alternatus. The sequence goes on along the minus strand of CM073429.1, from coordinate 75,550,576 downwards.
TGCCATTCTAACCCCACATTTTAACAATTATTTTCACACACTTATATACAAAATTGACAATTATTTTCACACACTTATATACAAAATTGAATAATCTTATATGCAGAACTATACTATAGGTTTATGTTACGACAATATTTACATCTACAGTTAAATTAAAAAAAAAACGTATTTTGAAAGATTTAATTTCTTGGTTAGATCGTTTTCTGTCGTTATATATTCATTTTACTTCAGTACCTTTGAATATCCGTAGGCGGCAAGAGATAGTATTTCTGTTATTTGCTAAGCTCTATATTATTCAGTTCCTAAATGTCTAAAATTGTTTGCATTTGTGGCAAACTCGTACTGAAATAGATGCCTTTACAGCCCTAGTACTGTAATGAAAAAAAACCGGTTTTATTAACATTTTCTGTTAAATAAAACCCCCCTTTTAGAGAATGATTTATTTATTATTAAAAAAAATATTATAAAACCAGGTTTATTATAAAACATTAATACATACACTTTTTACAGTTAAAAATTTGTATACCAGCCGTGGATATGATGAAGCTGTTTAAGTTCTAATTTCCAATCGTTAAATACATGTTTGATCCCATGATCTTTTTTGTTGTCTGTTTCATATTGTCTAAATAATTATTAGCATAGCCTTCTGCCGTAGAAGATTTCCAGATCCCATGACGCGTTAACATCTGCACTGCCATCAACCAGAAGATCTAAGGATCTTCTAAAACAATGTCCAGTTTCTTCGGAATTTTTCAATACAGTTTGTTGCAATTATTTTTGAAATACTTCCAAAAGTATTAACTCCGGCAGGCTGGTAGGTACGTTTTCCTTGTCTAAATAATACAAAAAGCCGCCTGTGAGTTGCATTAGGAGGACGAAGTTCTGCATATTTTCGAAAAATATTTAGACATTTGATACCTGCCACATTTTCTTTCGTTATAACAAATTTTGTTTTTGTACATGGAATCACAATTTTTACATAGGTCATTGTATTAACTATGATCCAACATCAGCTTAGTTAATTCTTCGTAACGATAGGCCCAATAATGCCTTCATGTTTCATCATCTGCAGTACTTGTTATATACTTCTACTCTTTGTAGAAATTCTGGACTTTTGTGCCTTGTACCTTCTGTTCAAAAATGCGATAAATTGAGATTTCCCTTATATCTTGATTTTTCTTAATTGAATAGTTTTTAACATTGAGCAGTGAGAATACATCATCAATCTTAAAACTTTTGGTACTCCAATTCATACCGCGCCTTAGATTTTGTCGGAACTAGACTTGAGATTCAGAGATATCAGAGGTAAGCTTCCATCAGAATCACTCATCAAAAGCGTTTATTATATTTACTGGTTTGTTTGACAAAGTTTTGACAGTAACTGTGCGAAAATTAACATAAGAAAACTTGATCCGTAAACTTAATAACTGGTACTCTTTTCTGTAGAAAATACACCAGCTTCTTATCCTGTTATTTGACACTTTTTACCACTTATATTGTTATATAAAAATTGTCCAGTCATTAACTTACCCTTGTAATAATATGCTGTCTTAAACATTCTCAGCATAAAAAACAAAAAAGTGGGATAAAATAAAATTAATAAAAGTATAAGTACAAACCAACTCATGAAAGACAAACATGTAACACAGAAACTTAATTTAGAAACCAGACACATTAAAATCAAAGTTCATATACTCCTAAATACTATAAAGGGCATTTTCTACTAGTATGCTCTTAACTTGATTACGAAAAGTAATATAAGTGTTCAATTGCTTAATGCGTATCGGCAACTTATTATACAATTTAATGGACATAATAAAAATACCATTAGCCGATAAAGCCAGTCGATGTTGAGGAATATTAAAACAATGTAAGCCTCTAAAATGATAGATTGAGTCTTATCAGCACGTGCATAAAACTTGAAAAGAAGAAGAAATGTGACTCTTTACATACGAAAAACAACTCGGTATATATAGCGAGTAGACTGTAAAAATTCTTAAATTTACAAATAACTCTCGACAAGAATCCCGCGCACGTGATTTAGTCATTGTTCGCATGATCTTTTTCTGCAGAATAAATAGTTCGTACATATGAGAAGAATTACCCCAACACATGATACAATCATTCAGGATAGATTGAACGTAACCATAAAAATATATTTTTAAGATATCTATATCCACGAATTTGCTAAGACGCCAAAGAACAAAGCAATGTTTTGCAAGTTTATTCAATACGTCGTCAATATGGTGCGACCAGGATAGCCTTGAATCCATCTGGACTTCTAAAAATTTAACAACATAGCTTTGTTCAATGGTTTTGTTATCAAACTTAACCAAAAGGCTAAAATCCAGATCTTTAGTGGTAAACATGATTAAATTCGATTTAGAACCGTTCAACGCTAAACCATAGCTTTTACAAAAATCTTACATACTAACCACAACATGCGATACAATGTAGTAGAGCGAAACTAACGACTGCTTTAACTGCCACAGAAGTATTATCGGCGAACAATGTTACACATTTATTTACATTAGCCATCACTGCTAAAAAGTAAGAATAAAAATGTCCCCAGATACTCCGCTGAGGGACTCCTGTGTGAACGTGTTGTGGCTGTGAAAAATATTGAGAGCTATTCACATTTAAGAGGACCTTTTGGGTTCTACCTTGTAAGTAGCTATCAAGCCAATTATAAGTTGGACCTCTTATACCATATCTTTGCAACTTATTCAATAAATGTGTATGATCTACGGTATCAAAAGCTCTAGTCAAATCAAATAATATACATGCACGTCTTTCTCTATTCTCCATCGCACACAAAATAAAGTTATTTAGTGACCAAATGGCTTCTTGTGTTGTCAAACCTTGACTAAAGCCAAATTGATTGCTATTAATTAATTTACTTTTTTCTGCTAAATTTAATATTCTTAAATAAAATGCGTTTTTCAGTAAAGAAGGAAAGCATCGTTGACTAAATGATAGATTTTTCAAACTAGTCAGGTGGTAATATATGTAATTATCTTATTAATAATAGCACATGAAATGTCATCGAATCCTGCCGAGTTTTTTTGTTGCAACTTTCAAAACTTCGGTAAAAATGGATCAAAAACATAGTGTTAGGGCAAACAGGGGCATTAGAAACTAAATTAGCATGATATGACTTATCATTTAAAGATAATGCTGAATTAATAAAAAAATTATTAAAGGCTTCAGCGGCCTTCTGAGAACTTGAAAAACTCTTCATCATCGCGATAACTGAATGGTAACTTATGATTTTTAATTATGTTCCAAGCTGTTTTAGACTTATTAGTAGAATTAAAAAATTATTTACCGTAATAATTGCTATAACAAAGAAATAACCAACGTTTATATACGTATATACTCGCGTCAAGAATTCAGACGTCTTACGTCACGTCTGACGTTACACATTTGTTTTTATTGTCAACGTAATTTTCGATATTTGGTCGCGTTAAAAACAATCATTTTTTGCAATTTAGTGCAATATATAATGCAAAGTTTTAGTGTAGTATATAGTTTTATTACTATCAGTTGCAGTTTCTTAAATATTTTGATGAAAATATAATTAATTATTCATGTTCATAAGACGTAAGTCGTCTGAATTCTTGTCGCGAGTATATGACATTTTTGAGTGAAATTAAATGTACTTTTAATTGCCAAAGTTTGTAAAGAAGCCAATGAATCACCTTGAATAATGATTATAATTATTACTGTAAATTATAATACTCTAAACTCTAAACACCTCTAAAAGTTAAATGCCCCATTTTAATTTTGTTCAGTATATTAAATACTTAGAAAATGAAGTGTTGTGAGATTATTGAAAAGAAGAATCTTGCCAACATAAAAGTATTAGCGAACTTTAAAGAATGTTGTAAAATTAATTGCGCAGTTTGTAATTTGATATTTAGCTTAATTTATGGAGGCATGTTTATCGATGTTCTAAGGAGAATTCTTCGGATTTTTAAGGAACGTCTGGATAGTTCACGTCAGCTAACTTTATTATAAAAACACATAGGTATTAAGGTTAAGTTATATGATGCTGAGAGCATAAAGTTGTAGTTTCAACAGAGAATTATTAAAAAGTGTCTGAAGCATCTCCCTCCAAAAAGATTTTAATAATGTTTTCGTTACAAGCTCGGAAAGTTAAAACTTTTTAATCTTCCGACTTGCGGATTTTTTATTAGATAAGTTCGTCAAATTTAAAACTCGGCAGTCTATTTTTTAAGACGAATTCCAGCTGTTACAGTACTACTGTCTTTTATTATTTAACATATTTTATTCGGGAGAAACAATTCTGTTTGCGCTATAAATTATGAGCCGTGCGAGCAAGAGTAGAAATAAAATTCGTAATCCTGTTATTTTACTGGGAGAAGTTTAATAAATTCCACCTTTTTATTATTTTGCCGTGTCGTAGGAGACATGTCGCGCCTGCAAAGCAAATTAATAACTAAATTCCTGGAGTTGTTGTTGAACTACTTGTAGTGCACTGTTTTATTAAACCGCTAACAAAATTTTTATCATAATTAGTTTCTCTTTTCATATACAGTATACAATATAACCTCTAGAAATGTAAGAAGGCTGTGTTTCGGTAAGCCGAAACTTTTATACAACAGGGCAATCCAACGAACTGTCAAATCACTTTAAAAATGGCGGCTGTAGGACAAACAACTCGACATATGACAAGCAGAAATTTGTGATTTTGTGTAGAACTGTGTGTTTGGCTCATTATATTTTATACCTATTTCGGAATACCAAGGATAATTCAGACTATCATAACGGTTTTGTTTTGTTGTGTTATGAATTGTTGGAGTAGAAGACAGCGACAAGATCAAGTTAGACTTTTTAGGATTCCTGCTGCATTGAATTATAGACATAGAACTGATTTCAATGAACTCTCTCGTATAAAACGGCAAAAGTGGTTTTGTGCAATATAACGGCAAGACCTAACTCAAGAAAAAATTAAATACAGTGTCGTTTGTTCAAAACATTTTGTATCGGGTTAGTTAATAAAAAGTTATATACAACAATTTAAAAGCATATATTTCAAGTAAACCGGCTGCTTTAACAGATAACTTACATCTTGATTGGATTCCTACATTGCATTTGGGTTATCAAATTACCACTGCAACGTTGTCAGAGACCAAGATGGGTAGATATCATGTAGATATAAACGAAAATGTAGTGTTGTGCTAATGTTTTCTGAAGTTTTAAATATCTGCAATATTTATATGTAAAAGTAATATATACCAACCTATGCAGGCCCCTATTTTCCATTGGGCACTGGGCAGGGCCCTGCGATATATCTACAAATTTTTTCTTTCAAATGGGCCGAGGCAAGAAATAGTTGACTAATCAAAAATGAACTTGGTGCATTAAATTTTGATTTTCCCTACTGCTAATGTTTTTTATTGTGCCGTAACAAACTTTAAATTATTATTGCAATGCCGCAATTATTTAAAATATCAAAAAACCAATTGATTATTAAACATTTTGTACTATTTATCTATGTACCCAATTTTTTTAGAATTGTATATGTGACAGCGCATAGAGAAAGGGACCTAAGGGTAAAATCCGGTTTTGTTCAGGAGAGCCATTTTATAGATTTAAATACGTGTATCTTTGGTGTACCATCACTGAGCGTGTTGGTATTGGTCTCATTTGAAAGCGACACATCTCATGACGTCAGGAACGTGTTGGACAACCTTGAAAACGCGCGTAGGTCGTCCCTACCTCTTGTTTTGTGTAGTTGGTTTTTACGGTTTTCTACCTAGCGCGCTGTTTCCATGAGTTTGATATCAATTTTGCTCGCGTTTTTTCGAATCCAGGTTTATTTTCTAAAATTATTAATTGTGAATTATAATAAATACTCATTTATAATTCTTTTAAATTGTGAATATCACTCTGTTAGTACGACATTTTTTTCACATAACCTTATTATGTTATTCGCGAAAATAATTTAAAACTAATAACATTCTTCCTGACTGTTTTAAGATGAAATGGTGGACGAACTCGAAGAAGTAGATTTACTTTATCGCTTCCCTGATGACGAGGATGATGACGATCACCTTTCTATTTGCGCTTAGAATCGTCGACTTCAATTTCATAAAACGCGCATATCTCTGGGAGGAAACACTTTTGGGGCATGGGATCGGTCTCATTCGATGCTCAGATGTTGTCCACATCAAAAAAAAAGAAAAAGTGAAAATTGATTTTTTTACCCTTAGGTCCCTTTCTCTATGCGCTGTCACATATATAACTTATTTTTAATATTTTTTATTAAATATATTTTAGATTTTTTCTATCAAATGGACTTTTATTTATTATTTATAATTTTTGTCAAATATATGTGAATAGGAAACAGTGACATTATTAAGAATTTCAAGCCCCCGCAGAATTTTTCTTTCTTTCTTTCTGCATAAATAATTGTTAAAATCAAATTACGTACCTCTGTAATAGTTTACTAATTAATTTTATATAACTGCCAGTATTGTTATCAATATATATTTTTTATTAAGATTATATATAGTATTCTCCAGGACCCTGAATTACTAGGGCTGGCGGGGGTGTAATTATGCTACTAGTTGAAGAGAAAAAAGAACTTAGGTACCTATTTATAAATAATATATTTAAAACTTGTACACTGTATTTAATTTTTTCTTGAGTTAGGTCTTGCTGTTTTATTGCACTAAGCCACTTTTACCGTCTTATATGAGAGTTCATTGAGATCAGTTCTGTCTATAATTCAATGCAGCAGGAATCCTAAAAAATCTAACTTCTCGCTGTCCTCTACTCCAACAATTCATAACACAACAAAACAAAACCATTATGATAGTCTGAATTATACTTGGTATTCCGAAATAGGTATAAAATATAATGAGCAAAACACACAGTTCTACACACAGACCAATAACTAAAAGTTCTACACAAAAGCACAAATTTCTGCTTGTCATATGTCGAGTTGTTTGTCCTACAGCCGCCATTTTTAAAGTGATTTGACAGTTCGTTGGATTGCCCTATTAGTGTCCTGAAGAGAGGTTATATTAACCATTTTATTGAGGTGACTAAAGTCTGGCTTACTACGATTTTTTAAAAGGGTCGTTTTTCTAGAAAGTGGTAGGTATTAGGCATTTTTTTTATCAAAAAGATGATATTACTAGACTGTTCCGGACCCGTCAAAATACCCATATACCAAATTTGATCGACAACAAATACAAATCAAACAAAGAACACGTATATTACAAGTACAACACTTTAAACTGCCACAGTAAAAATGATTGATGTACAAAAAATTATGAATACTAAATTGTTAAAAAAAATACAAAAGGTTGATTTAAATCTATAAATAATAATAATCCAATCCGTATAAAATAATTATAAATTTAAGAAGACGATTGAAAAAATTTGTTCGTCTGGAGGGAAAGAAGGAGGTATGATAAAGAAAACTAAAATTTAATTTAGATTAACGTTTTGTAATTTTTTGTTTAAGAATTTAGTATTCATAATTCATTCCATATTTTGTACGTTCATTATATTTATTGTGGCCGCAATTAAAAGTGTTAAACTTGTAGTGTATGCGTTTTTTTTTGTCCTATTGGTATATGCTTTCACTTTCATGGCAATCTTTAACCTTATTATAATTTGTAATTGTTTGATTTATGGAAAAACATTTTCTGTAGTAAGACAGTTAGATGTTCGAAGTGGTGGCTTTCCAGGTTGTCGCCACTTGTCTATTATGTAATTATGCACTCGTGTTTTATCGCAGGAGCATCGGTATGAAGCCTGAAGCGTTTCACAAACTGTAACACGATTTACTCTCTGGTTTTCCTTCAGAAGACGAGATCCATCTTGCCGAGACTTTTTGATAACCTAAGTTATTGAAAATGATTGATTGAGCATTTTCACGTGATATTTCGACCTCTGCACAAATTTTACATACTGTTCTGCGCTGGTCACAGTTGATCAATTACAAGCTGCACGAATGTTTGCCTCATTGATGCTTGTCCGTGTGTATGATTCTCATTTTCCACTGATTATCGTTTACTTAAAAATTTGTTATGCTAGTCACAGCTTTGAATTTTGTAGACAAATTGAACAGTTAGTCATCGCAAAATTTCAGCAGGTTTTATTTAACTCCACTCGAAACCTTTTAAATATATCATACTGTAACTTCTCCTTATGTTTCTAATTTAACTTTACAACTTGTAAGATGAATTAGTGGCTACGATATGAAACATTTTTCTTCTAGTGGATAAACCGTACGTATCCGTGTACCTACAGCAATGTAGCGAATAGGGTAGGCCATAATTATTAATGACATGACATTAGGACTACAATAATAGACCTCTGCCCCTGGTGGTTAAATAATGAGACAAGATAGGTATTATTGTGGGTGAACAACAATACAACAAAGCAACAACTAACTGCTATTATACATTGCGCAACGTTATTAGTATTATCATAATGCGAATACACGGTGTATCGGTGTTTCGTGGAAGGACTTCATCCCTACTGAAAGGATTATCGTTTAGGCAGGATCGAGTCAAATTAAGTGAAAACAAGGTTGCGTAATGTACTTTCAATGCTTCCCGAATTGGGGACCTACAGGCTTTGTTCTTATATTGTGAGGATATTACCGTTACCTTTACAGCTCAGATACATAACAAGGCTATTGTGTACATATTTTTAGTAAAGTAAGTTATTTATTAAATGTTGTGAAATATTATCAATGTCGTCAAAATTCATTCATTAATCAACATTTATTAAAAATCACAGATTTACAATTTTTTGCATTTTTGACTGAAATATGCTATTATACTAAATTCAAAATCGTTTACTAAAGTGGCACTTAACCACACAGAAAAGTTACTTTACTATATAGTATCATATATTTTTCAGCAACCTTGAAAACAACCGATTAGTGTTGGGTGTATTTCTTGACTTATCAAAGGCTTACGACTGTGTATCCTATTGCAATTTAACAAGAGTACATTTTTTATGTTAAATACTACAAATTTTAATATTTTCGAGTCAGAAACTTAAAAAAATTAACTACTAAAAAGATATGATTAAATTTGTCTCTGAGTCTTGCATTTTCTCACGCCCCTGTAGAAAATTTTGAAATGTATTTTATGAGACTTATTAAACACGTCAAGGTTAATATCTCACCAAAATTTCGTGACTTAATGTCGAATCGTTTTGATGTTATGCATTAAAAACTGTTCCTGAGGTTACCCCTTTAAGTGAGCGTATCTCCCTTAGGAGCCGCCCCTGATAAAAGTTGTACTAAAGTTTTCGTAATTTTTCGACTTGTTTTACAAGCTCACATGTTTTGAATACTTACTACTGTTACACCTTGTATAAGTACAATTACTCAAATTTGACAAGCTAACCACACGAAATTTATTCAATTCTACTTTTTCTTTCTGAAAACTATTATGATTCTCTATCTGCATTCCTGAATGATCTTAAGGTGCCTCTAGTTCATCCTGATGAAATATACTTTTTGAAATTTTCAACTTATTGCCGATGCCTTCCTCTATATAACCTTCAGCCATACTAGTTGACTGCCATTCTCCATGTCTTTTAAATGTAATATCTGCTATACTGTCAGGGAGGTAGCAGACGTCCTCCTCAAGCAATGACCAATGTAACTTGATGCATCTGGGAGTTTTAAGTATTGTGCAACCCTTTGAGGAATTTTTGCAAAACCGTAGATGTCAACTGGTTGTACTGTGCGCTCACCATGATTATAGTAAAGGAAAAATCTGTTGTATTTCACTTGTTTGGATCTCAATCGTAAATACTTATGATAAATTTCAAATCTGTTGCACTCGGATCCTATGGTAAATACACGTATCTTTTTGGTTTTGGCATCATGTAAACTTATAATTAAAATTTCTCCGGCGTCTTCTATATTTTTTAGGTAAACTGTACAATTCTCTGCGCCAACATGCCTCATTTAAACCAAATATTAGTCCCATTTTCATTAATAAGAACTTATCGTCTAGAGTCTCTTTTAAAAACAGTAACATTTTCCATAGTCAAAACTTGTTTTAAAACGGTAATAGGTAAAAAAAAGATAAACGGTAACATTTTCTATTCATAATAAATATTTATTAAACGCTCTGTATAAGAGTAATAAAGAGGTAGTTTAAAATCGATAATGCATTAATTGATAATAAATTCGATTCTAAGAAATGACTCCTGGAATGGCTGTTAATCCTTCAAATTACTCCATTTACATATTCCTATCTACTCTATTTGCAAATTTCGCTTTGTGCTTCTTGTTATCTCTGGCCTCAGACAAACAAATTTGGCCAATAGTGCAGTACACAGTGTGGTTACGCTCATTTGGTAATGGTAATAAATACAGATAAGTACATTTTTGTAAAATACAGGGTGATTCTTAACTTATACGCATAGACTTGTCAAATTATAGCCGAAAACAAATAATGACGAAAAATAAAAAAAAATATAGTAAAATATTTTTAGTTTCGGAAGTTTACAAAAATTTAAGACGTGAAATTTTTTTAGGTATTAATAATATTGTGTGAAACTAACTACTCAGTGGACAAAAGCCCCAACCTGCGTTGAATTACACCCACAATATCTACCCATATATTCTTTATTATTAGCTTTTGTAACATTTTTTACTGTATTAGAAAGGTATTTTCAGGTAATATAAATCAAATATCCTACAATTCCTATCAGTGAAGTCATATGTATGTTCTCTGATACCAAACATCTAGGTATGCTAATGAACATTTCCTCAGACAAAGCTCTATTCAATAATTATCTAAAGAAACTAATCTAATTTACTAACCTGCTTTAATGAAACAAACACTCTATAAATATCTAACTTCACTTTTTGGCACTGGGAACACGACAATTCAACCACAATAGATGAGATCTGACCTATTTCTGCATTTTTAGGATTGCTTCTTCAGGTGGTCTCCTTTAAGTTGAATCAAATATCTAACTATAAAAATTATTATAAAAATTAAAATTATTTGAAGTTAAATATCGACAATGACAAAAAGTGACAGCCTGTCAATGAATTAAATATGACAATACCTACTTGAATAATGTTCACCTTTTATGTAAAAGTTTTTTTTATATATTTTTAGGTATTAATAATATTGTGTGAAACTACTCAGTGGACAAAAGCCCCAAACTGCGTTGAATTACACCCACAATATCTACCCATATATTCCTTATTATTAGCTTTTGTAACATATATAAAAACTATCTAAATCTATCTAAATTTAGATTTTTAGATTTAGATTTCTTTAGATAATTATTGAATAGAGCTTTGTCTGTGGAATTGTTCAATAGCATACCTAGATGTTTGGTATCAGAGAACATACATATGACTTCATTGATAGGAATTGTAGGAGATTTGATTTATATTAGCTTAAAATACCTTTCTAATACAGTAAAAAATGTTACAAAAGCTAATAATAAGGAATATATGGGTAGATATTGTGGGTGTAATTCAACGCTGGTTGGGGCTTTTATCCACAGAGTAGTTAGTTTCACACAATATTATTAATACCTAAAAATATAAGATAACTCATGTATCTATATAATCTCTATTTATAGTATCATTGTAGAGACACTCTTACTATATCATTGATAAATAATTTCATTATTTAGTTTAGACGTCGTCACCATATACTTTATTATTATTTATTCTTAGTTTCACCGTTCACACGAAGACAACACGCAAAACCAGGATAGAAAATTTTGTGCTAGGAACACTACTACTAGCATAATAGTTATTTAAGCATTAAAAACGATAAGGGATGTTGCCTGAAACCGGTAGTTCTTAACGCTTATAAAGCTTATTAAGTTTTTGCTATGATCCATGCCAAAAACAAATTATATGGTTTAAAGGATTTTTAGATTTAAATTTGTTTAATGTCAAAGTGACAAACCTGTGAACTATTACTAAAAATCTCAAAATCTCACTATCAAAAATGACAAACGTGGTACGTAAGATATTATACCAGAGACGTCGAGAGAATGGTATGAAAATGGTTGTAAATAAAATTAGACATATTCCATATTTAATAACTTACTACCTTCCGATTTGACATTTGTAAACACAACTTACTAATATTTTTAATCCAATCAGTCAATACGTTAAACTAATGGATCGTGCAAAAATAATAGAACCCCATCTTATTGAAACTGCCCTGACTTAGATGATAGCTTACTCGCTTCATCATAAGCTTAAAAACCAAGCTTGTTCTGTTTACATGAAGCTTCTAAATACTAAAATCATGCATACAGTAAATGAAGCCAGTCAAGTAGGTAACAGTTCAACTTACCCATTAACTTACCCTCACCACGGAATTATCGAATGGAATGTATCAAAGCCAGTTGACTATTCTGCTACTATCTTATTGAGAACCTCTGTTTTCCAGTTGAGTGGTTAGTAGCAAATTATTTAATTTGAGGTGACGGGATACATTTGTGTATTTATACAGTGTTAAGTACTCAGTTTTAGATTTTTAAAATGTCAAAGTGGGATGAAAGTGTACAGGAAACATAAATGTCTATGGAACATGAGCTCACGTTACAGAAAGAAACAAGTACAGTAGGCAGATTTATTAAAAAATTATAGACAAAATGGCTATAGTAGATTTCCAAGTGGCATTCAATTCGATCCGTTCTTACTCATTACTTTATTTTAAAATTGATCTACTAATATGAAAGATTACTACATGTGTGAACAGTCACTGGCAAAGTTACAGGTTTGTAACATTTTTCAGCTAGTGATTTGTTCCAGTAGCTGTGCTATTTACTAAACTCGTTCTTACTTCCAAAGGAGCTTCCGTTTCGAGTGACTATCATGAACATTTTAGTTACGGATAATGTAATTTCACTCGTAATGATATTCACAATATTCACAACACGGATCATTGGGCATTGGAAAATCTGCATGTCACTCGACTTTCAACAATGATTTTCAGTAAATGTGTGGCCTGGAATTATGAACAGAGTACTTCTTGGCCCTTTCGTTCTGGAAAATCGGTTAACGGGTGCTCTTTATTTATTTTGTACCCGTATTCCTCGAAGAAGTTAATCTAACGATAGACAGCATATGTGGTTTCTTCACGATGATGCTCCACCACATTTTTCGAATGGTGAATAGATTGTGGTGGCCAAATTGGGTGCCCCCTCGATCACCCGACCTAAATCCGCTTGACTTTTATTTTTGGGGTAACATAAAAACTATGGTAAATGTTACCGAAATTAACATTGAACAAGAGTTACTAAATTGCAGTTGCACAGTTACTATGATAAATTATATATTTCCAATTTTATAAAATTGAGGTTTTTTTATTTTTATTTAAAATAAATTGGTATCTCCGCAATTGAAATTTTGTTTCACGTCATTATTTACCGTCAGCAATAATTTTTCAAGTTTATGCATATAAGTTAAGAATTATCCTGTATTTAGGGAATGAAATTAATAAGTCAAGTCTAATAGAAAACCTAGTTTATTAAATTTATTGTCGTAATTATAGCCGATGAAACTATTTATCACTTCGCAACATAAATACTGGTTCTTGTTAACTGCTGACGAGCTATAAATAATAGAAAACCATTTAGTGCAAAGTGTATATTCAAAAGGATCTTCGTCTAAAATCTTTATTAGTTTCCTCGTGCAATAATTACGGATGCAGAGTGAAGAGGAATTTTAAGTGGTGCAGGGAATTAAAAGCAACTTACTGTGTTTAGATCTAGGTTGAATTCTAGATTTTGTATACTCATTTAGTAGCCGACATTACTCAGGATGTTCTCTTTCAAAGCTATTTGAAAGATATAGTTAATTAATGTTTAGGCAGTTAACTACTTTAGTGAAATTCTGTACTGTAATCAGTTTATTTTTTTTGTGGAAAACTGAAATTACAAGGTGTAACAGTGATGACAAGATAAACTTTAAATTGTTAAAACAAAGATGATAATAAGAGTTGTGCTTATATCGATCGGCTTCGTTATCCTTTAAATACACAACGTGAAACTTTTACTCTCATTTCACACTGAGACTGATGTCGAAGTCGACGCTAATTAATAGCGTTATACATTTATTTCGTGCAATATTTGTTGCCATATTATAATAGTTTTAAGAACAAATTCAGTTTGTGGTACATATTTAAGCGTGTTGATCATTATGCTTTCTAGCGGTAGAGGCCTAAGCTTCCTTAAAACTGTGGTAAATGGCACATATTGCTTGTCTTATATTTAATGATAATGGAAATAGTCAGTCATTTAATGATATCTAAATAAAAATGTTAATTTCGTGTATTAAGTAACTCCAACATAACGAGTACGCGATGTACACAAGCTACATCTAGCGGCCATTCGCTACTCTATGCCTGACGGAAAAGCCACAGGACACAAAGCGTTCTACATCGCAATTGTAAACACGGAATTCCAGAAAACAACTACTCTGCAGGCTAAAGCCCCGACTAGCATTAAATAACATACGAAAAACTTAAAGCAAATAACTAAAGTCACTTGTCGGCAGCCCACCAGACATATACCGGTTATTAGCTTTTATCAGTTCTGTTAGCTACGGTTATTCGTCAGATACCTCACTTATGGCATACTGATGAGAGCTAATAAGCTCGAAATCGGTATATGTCTGGAGGGCTGCTGACGAGTGACTTTAGCGGTTTGATTTTGTAGGTGTAATTCCATGCTGATCAGGGCTTTGGCCCGCAGAGTAGTTGTTTCCTGGAAAATCGTGTTGGTATCTCGAACCAAAGTTAAATTAATTTTTGCTATGAAATTCTTGACAATTTGATAAGGTATATTAGACTCATTTCAGAAGAAGAGGTAAAACAGTCCATTAAATATTTGAAATACATAAAATAAGAATACGTTAATACCTCTAATTTTTAGTAAAGTCAACAGTAGTAACAAAGACAATAAAAGACAAAAGAAAAGAAATATTCAAAGTTACGTGATTTTCTCAAGAGACAAAATGAGGAATATGTACGGAAAAAATCACGAGTACTTATAAAGGAGCAAGTTGATTGCCTTTTGAATAGTGCACCTGATAATTCATATTTGATGATGAAGGTAAACGTTTTAAAAGTAAAAGAACAGAATTTTTAAAAAGTTTGTTTATAGGTTGCAGGCGCATGCCGTTATGATGAATTAGTCAATTTCACAATTGATAATGTTGAAGATGTGAAATCCGCCTTAATTATAAAAAATACCCAACACCAAAACCAAGAGACCACGTTCTTTAACTGTTCTAGGAGACAATTATTTAAGTTTTATCGAAAACATGTTGCTATACGTCCACCCGGTTAGTGTAAAGTGTCATCGAATGATGGCCGGTATTCATAAAATCAGTGCAGTGGCAAAATTTTTGGAGCTGTAACTGGAAAGAATACAGTGGACACGCATTAAGATGAACGTCTGCTACCCTTTTAGTTGACGGCGGTGGTGACCTCGCTTGTCTTAAAACACACGGAGGATGGAGATCTAGCACTGTGGCGGAAGGCTACATTGAAGGCTTACTTTTGAATAAAGAAAATATTGCGAAAAGAATAAATGGCAAGAATAAACCAAGCATTGTTGTCATTTCTGATTTCACAACATCTGAAAATAAAAAAACTATTAATGAAAACAAACGTGTTGGACTGCTTTGAGAATTGCTCGAAGAATGAGGGCAATGGCAGTGCAGTTTGAGAGGTTCACTTAATTTTAATACTTGTTCAAACTATGTATTTAATATCAATGTGGATAAACAAATATTGTAAATATTGTTGAATGAATTTAATATAAATTAAAACTTAATTAAATCTTTTGACCTAAGGATTAAAAGTATCAACTTTAGCTGCTAGGATTAAAAGTGGATACTTTTATTTTTAAGATACCATTTTTTTCTCAGTATGGAAAATATTAAGTAAAAAAATGTTATAGTTTTGTGACGGTTGAAGAAAAAATATGTAAAAAATATATTTCGTTAATTTATTCATTTGAATAGACGTCACGAAAATTAGAACATCGAAGGGAACTGTCTCTTTATGCAAAGAGGAAAACCTTGTTAATCGATAGTCTTTTAATACGACTGTATTCAATATGAAAATGAGGTTAAATTTGGGAGAGGATCCTTAGGGCTAATGTGTTATTCTGCTTTAAATTAGCGCAATCGGCAGTAATCGGCCCACAATTAGCATTTTGAAACAGTTGATTTCGATGAGTGGCTTTTCCTTTCTAATTAAGTGAAAAAAGGACCAGATTTAAAGGTCGTGAGTAAGAAATGAATCCCTTTATTAAAATTACATCGAACCGCTGACAAAATGTTATGGTTATTCGTAACTAAAAAGCATTAAAGGTCGATTCCCATTATACTGCCAGACATTTGCTCAGCACTTGACCGGAAATATACCTGCAAATATTATTTATAATTATACAGGGCGTCCGCAAATATCATGTAAAAAATGAAAGGATATACAAAAAAAGCGAGGTCAAAATAATTGTAGTACTTTATATAAAAAATTACTATCGGATTTTGTTATGGAGTTATTAAAGCAAGAAGTTGAAATATAAATTTCAATAACTTTTAAGCCGTTGCCATGACAACAATGAAATTTAGGTAATTAAAACAACTTATACTAATGCTAATTTGAACATGAGTTTAAACTGATATTCAATATGCCTGCATTATATTTTTAAAATAGTTGTAACATTTAAGCAAAAATGAATACTAAAATAAAAACATGTCTGTATATACCTAGGAAACAAAAGCTTATGTTCCATCTTACTCATAGCAAATCAGCAGCTGTTGTAACCAATGTTTATATAATATATATATTTTTAAACCAGTTAAATTCCAGGAAATGTAAAATAAATTATATTGGATACAATACATACGATAAGATATAGTGAGTATTTAATATAAAGACGAAAAAGACATGGGTTCATTGTGCAGATAAAAGTTTCAAATATATATATTTTAAATAAAACAGAGGACATGAAAAAGTCGGTAATGTTTTGACGGTTAATACACGAGGATAAATGATCATTTGAAAATTTGCCTGCGGTGGTACGGTATTCTTATTATATGTATGCTTTCAACGGATGTTTATTAATTATGGACGCCTGTTTTAAAAGTAATTTTTGTGTTTAGAGGGGATTTGAATATTAAGATGTATAACAAAAATAGATTAAATGTACGTACCTTCTGTTGTACATATTAAGCCAAGATAACTCGACTAGTTTATGAGATATCCTCTGCCTGCGTCGAATGCCAAATATCAATCTAAGCTACGAATTTTGTGAGTTTTGTAAACATTGCGCGTCTATACGATCTCTCTTGGATTTTCTGATGGCTTGATTAAATTCTTCAGTTCTTACTTAAGCGACAGACATGTTATGGTAACATATAAAAATTTTACCTCAGATTCATTTTCTCCCACATCAGGTGTTCCGCAAGGTTCACATTTAGGTCCCATACTATTTTTATTTTTTATTAACGATCTTCCTACTTGTGAGCATTTGTTATTTGCGGATGATTTTAAACTTTACTCTGAAATTAAATGTCCTACAGATTCTATTCACCTGCAAGAATGTATCAAGCAAATGTCTTCATGGTATGAACTAAATCGTCTGAAACTTAATATTTCTAAATACAATGTGATGACTTATACTCGCAAGACTAGCTTTCCTATTTATGAATACTTCATTGGTGATAGTGCCGTTGGTAGGGTTGATGTATTCAAGGATTTGGTTATATATTTTGACAGTAAACTTACTTCTATAGATCATATTATTAATATTGTTTCTAGTGCCTTTAAATCGTATGGCTTCATTTATTGCAACTATCCGGATTTTTCAAATATAAACACCTTCAAAACCCTGTTTTGTGCTCTTGTGAGATATAAACTTGAATACGGTTCGATAATATGGTATCCTATTTATCAAGTTCATTGTCACCGTTTGGAATCAATTCAGAGACTGTTTTTAAAATTTATATCATTTTTGCAAGATGGGTTTCTGCTTAACAGATTTAATTTTGATTCATTGGAAATCAGGCGGAATATTATGTTAATTCGTTTTCTGTATAATATCTTGAACAACAAAATTGATTGTATTGAACTCTTAGAAAAAATAAATTTTTTGACATCCCGTATAAATTCCAGACAACAAGCTCTGTTTTATTGTGTTACCTCTCGTGCAAACATTTTAACGAAGTCTCCTATATCTTTGTGTGGTCTTTATAATAAAATTGCTTGTAACTGTGATATACATAATGATTAATTAGAGAGTATTTGTAACTGGGTAGCTCGTTTAACGTGATTTGGTTTTATTAACTGTTAACATTTTGTTGATTTCATCTTGTTTGTATTATTGTTTATTTATTGTTATTTGTAGTAAATTTTTATATTTATAGTTTTATGTACCACAAATAATTGCATTGTTTTGCTGTTTTTTATTCCTGTAATTGGGTTTTTTCTGTTGGAATAATAAAAATAATAATAATATTAATTATTATTAAACATGGACCATATATATTATAGCAATAATTACATATAGACAATACAAGACAGTCACACAACATTAGTTGCATGATTCTTAAATCTAAGATTGCAACAATAACAACACCTAAATTTTTTGCTGAGTCTTTAAACAATAACCTTTATTGTAAGACTTCCCAGTATGTTGGTTCTCACATTACCACAGAACAACCAAGCTACAGATTTTTGGGATTTATTTTTAACAAGTGATTTTTAGATCCCAGTGCAAGATTACATATATTAATATTAAGTACACATATGATATTTACAAAATTTCAGAGATTTAATTATATTAATAGTATATATATATATATAGAATACAGCAACGGTCCTAATATACTTCCCTGCGGTAGTAGGTAGTACACTTAATGATGAAAAATTATACTCGCTGCGGAGAGGATGGAAGCAACAAGTCACGACGCAGAATTAGCGAAACCAATATAATGAAGTATTGATATTAATATCTCATGATCGATTATACCAAAAGCCTTACTGTAGTCTAGTAAAAGAAGTACTCCACTAAAAAGTGGAGTCGAGGAACTATATCTGCGTCTAAAACCTGATTGTTTGTCTGGTAGAATATTATTGGCATTTAAAAATGAAGTAATTTGCAATTCCATAATATTTTCAATAATCTTACTTACCGTAGGCAATATTGATATTGATAGAAGATGATTAGATTCAGATTGATTATTGACCTTAGGAAGTGGTACAACATTTGCACACTTTCAAGAAGAAGGAAAGTGAAATTGGTCTATACAATTATTTACAATATGGGTAATAAAAGGTATAATATAAGGACAACATATATATCAGCGTAATATTTAAATTGTCACTACCAAAGGCTTTCGATTTTATAATTTTAGTTATATACATTATTAGAGTATCATTTATTATATCAAAATTGAAGTAGTTATTATAACTATATCTTATAAACATTTATCAATTCTTAATCTGGTATATCAGCATTGCATGAGGAATCAATGAAATATTTATTTAACTTATTAACATCTTAAATTTTTTGGAAGACATATTTTTTCTTATAGTTGACTTCTTTTAGTTCACCCCGGTTGTCTTTAACTTCTTATGAGGTTTGATAATACGTAGTGGCGGATGTACATCAAATTAATGAATTATATTTGTAGTTAAAAAATTAACTTTATCATTAACTATATCAATATAAAAAAATGTTTGATAATCTAGCTACCATCAGTCAAAGTTCGTCATAGAGCTTGTCAACACCCTGTATATGCAGAGATTTTGAATTCTCTTGTTAGAAATACCTTGTATAAAAAATCATTAGAATCTTGCGCCCTAAACATGTTTTCAGGACGGTGTCCCAGTTCTTGATAGGTCTCACTGTATATTTGAATAAATGGAGGGTATATTTTTTGTATATTATCGTATATTTCATAACAAATTATGTTACTCTTTTGAATCCATCCCTTTAATCGTAATCCGAACGTCCAACAGCAGCACTGCCGGGCCCCTTAAATAATATCGATTGCATATAAATGCGTGCATCCAAGAGTAAACGACGTCCGCTATCAAGACAGAAAGAAAGCAATGAAACAAGTACGGCTGACGGTTGTAGTAGCCCTCAATCCTGCAGAGTAGCAGGAGAACTGCGGTAAACGTGACGCGCTGGACCTGAATTTTAACGACCAGCCCGAGAACTTATGGGAACGGAATCTGTTCCTTGTTTATTTTCAATTTTTGATGATATCTCTGATCTTACCGAGAGTTCCTGGCGGGGTAATGGGATAACGAACGGCGGACGGTTTCGTGCTTTCGGTTTTCACTGGCGCGGAGAAGATTTAGCTGCGTGCTCCTCGGATCAGCCGTATCGCTCGCCGACGAACGTAAGCAAATAATTTTTTGCGCCGGACCCACGCACTCCATCTAACAATATTTACAGGGATGGTAATTTATTTACGTACGGTTGGGAACTAATAAAAAATGAAAGAGGCACTCTGTTTACGTCTGTAAATATAACACGGTGTGGAGCATGATTGAGTAAACATCATTTTGGAAACAGTATTTTAAAGTAAATATTAAGCATAAGGATTATAGTCACTTTGATGTGATTAACAGGAAAACTATAACTTGTAATAGTACTTATGTGTTACTTGTGCGCTTATAGACCTTGGCTTCGCCTCAATCTGCAATATGCACAGGTGTAAGGAAATCTTGCATTTACATGTGTCACATGATGGTGTTTTAGGCACGCGAAGTGAAGTGCCTACAACACCTATTTCGCAACAGCTATCGAACAAGATGTTTCGTAAAATCGTCAAATAAATATTCAATATAGTTTCGATATAATCTTCGATTGCATTTGCTAATATGATCGTTAGACTATTTTATTTAAACAACTTTAACAAAGTTGCCTATAAAATTGTTGCTATGGCACGACGTTTACAAACTATACAAACATTTTTACAAATTCTGAAATCTGTGAACGTTTGTGAACATTAAGCCACAATAATTAAACTCGGTATTAATTCTTCATAAAACTGCAGTATGTGTGATGCAGATTCTAGTGATACTGAAATAGAAAATGAGATGAGACATGTACATTTCTCAGAAATCAAAGAAATTGTACCAAAAAACTTATGCAAAATTTGATATTTGGTGTGCCGAAATATATGTATGTAATATTTAGGAAAAACAGGTGGATTTTAATGGCTACAGGATGCAGAGAAAACAGATGGAAGGAACAACGAAGTAACTGCGGACAACGTTGTTTCTGGGTTTTGCCCTTCATCAGCGCGGTGCAGCTTAAAAACAAGATGGAATAAGAAGAAAGGGTAAAGGACACGAACACAGGAGAATGACAAGCAGAACTGCACTGCGCTGATGAAAGGAAAAAACCCAGAAACAACGTTGTCTGCAGTTGCTTCGTTGTTCCTTCCATCTGTTTTCTCTGGATCCTGAAACCATTAAAATCCACCTGTTTCTTTTAAGATTATGATCCATTAAGCTCCTTTCTTTCTTATATTTAGGAGAAAGTTATATTATATTTGCATGGATCAGCACAGCACGAACCAGCAAAGTCTGATCATAAAGATACCCATATTTTTTATTGAAGCAGCGCACACTATACCAGCATTAATACTACTATTACCTGCAATTTCTATATCAGGCCACGTTAGTTCAACGCAGGATATGTTCCCACAAAAGTTAAGGATTGGTTTCACACTGTTAAAAATATTCGACCAGTTAAGTTGTGGATGTGTCAGGCACTCTCGCTTATCAACAACCTCTATTTATCTTAAATAAACTGCAAGTATTTCGTCACATTGCACTGCAAAATTTTGTGTTTTAATGCTGTAGGTGAGGATAAACCAAGAGATTAATGAAGTCATATACAGGGTGTCTCGAAATTAGCGCTCAATATTTCTGCCATGTATTATACATGTGAAATTAAGTCAAAAAGTTCCTATAAACATGACCCGAAAAATACTTCATAAAGGGGCTAGAACCGCCCAAAAGGGGAATCTTGAAGATGTTTTTTTCCAGAGTCTTTCAAACTATTTAAAATAAAATCACGAAATTTGGTGGGTTGCATACATTTCGCATCCTATAAAATTGTCTGTTCATACAAATATTTGTTCAGAGGCGTCACATGCTGAGGGGGCTTAAGGTAAATATTGCCCCTCTTTCTTTTATTTTTGGGTATTTTCTCTTGTTGAGATCAAATTATAAAATTCATAGTTTTCTACACAAAAAGATAGTCTTGTTCGATCTCGACAGGATGCGCCGCTTTGGAGCAAAATCAATTTAACGAAAACATTGATCTCATTATAAAATAAAAATTGGAATACCTACGCAACGAATAATAAATAAGACATTTTTACAGGACACTTTTTTATGGGAATTAGAAAATTTGTTTGTTAGTTGAGCAAATGCTCGAATAAGTTTCCATTTTGTTCAATACAATATCTAGCCCGGCACAGAATATTCTGCGAGGCACAGAGAATTTGAAAATTATTTTATTTTATTTGATTATCAGCTAAAATAATTCTTTGAAGTAATTCTTCACGAGTATTCACCTCAGCTGCATAAACCAGATTACTCATTTATGACCCCAGAGATAATAAATATATTTAAAAAATAAAAATACGATTGCAATAACTGTTACAAACTAATTCACAACTAAGACTAATTAAAAGTTCCTGTAACGTAACGTATTTTTTTAAATCAGTATTAATGTAGCAAACAGTAGAGGTTTTCCTTAATCCTTAAAACATTGCATCCATTACCTGCTGCTGCTAACCTCAGATTATTATTAGTAGTAGTGGCAGCAGTGCGGTTAGTGTCTTTAATTTTTCTGTACCTAGTGTTAATTTGATGTTTGAGTGTGTACATAAACAAAAATGGAACAATTTATAGTAACCATGGCCAGTTGCATAGCATGTTAATTTAAGACGAATCTGGGCAAAACTCTCTGGCTACGAGCTTGTGTACGGTAAACTTTTTTCGCAAGCAACGACATTCAACACATATAACTATTTCATATTTTATTATGTGTTGTAAAAAAAGCTCTAAGACGATTAAGTATGTTTATTAGGTATATTTGTTATGTTTATTATGTACACACACCTCACATGGTAGGTGTGCGACGCTGCTGTCATAATTGTATTGCTGTTGGTAAGAGAAAAAAATTATTAAGTCAAATATGTTGTTTGATACAATTTATCATACAGCAAAATAAAGGCACTCATATTTCCCACACCCTACATATTTTAATACATACCGTCTTGTTTCATTTCACTACTAATTTCTCTCCAACTTTTGTCTACGATATATGGATTGTCGTGGACTTTGTCTCATATATGTCTTCAAAAATCTAAAGATATTACTAAGTTCTCTGTCCCTTCTTTTACACATGGCCGGTGCGTAGCAATACACTAAATTTGAATTCTGATAAGAGCGGGCTTGTATGTTTCCGGCGCTGACCTGCTTCAATCAGCTTTCATTGTGTATGTATCCATTTAAAAGTATGTTATAAGTTTCATAGCATATAAGCTCATGTTCCACGCTGATTACCAGTAAGCGGAAAGCCAGTTTCCACTCTGAACTCTTTTAAGGAAGCTTCAGAGGATCTATTTCTCACATTTTGGAAAGTTTTTACTAATGAAATTATCAATGATTTTCTTTCTGTTATTCTGTATCTTCTAGTATCTATATGCACTCTACACAGAATTTAATTTATTTTACGTTAATCAGAAAATAAATGTTAAAACTTTAGAAGTTCGCTTATCCTGGTGTAAATGGATTCAAACGTGAGTTTTTATAATTTTTGCTTCTAAACGAAGAAAACCTATGTGGAAAATTTTCGGTGACACACATTGTATGTTTTTAACATTAACTTATGTTAACACGAGACCGAAAATAACTATTTCCTGTACAGCGATGTCCCTAATAGAGTATATCTAAACTAGTTTCAACAACGCCTTCTACGGCCGGGGTTAGAACAGCCAAATGGGAAGGCAGTGAAATCTTGTTAAATATAATATCGAAAAAGTAAAAAGGCGCTCGACGATTGTTGTTTGCTCATTTGCATTATGCATTACGTGCAGCGGCAAACGTTTTCGTAAATTTCAACCTGCACGTTTTCTATTCCATCTGGTCACGGCGGCGTTATCTTTTGCCGGGAAGCTTAATGGATCCTCCTTTCTGGAAAACACAAATTGCACCGGGTACTGTACTTCACTAACCGTATTTTAACGAGTTTCGTTCACAAATGTACAGGGTGTAACATAGTTTAGTTATTATTAAGCATTTCTTGAATTCAGTGAAAATCGTAGTCTAGCAATGATGTGTAACAAAGTGCTTTAAACTAAAGTGTAAGTCTTTGATAATTAGTGGTCAGTGATGAATACAAGGAAAGACGTACATAACATCTCATAAATATATAGAAAATTCAATTGCTTTTCCCGTTTTGTACTCGTAAGTTATTGGCAGCAGCTATGATACGTTTGCGTAAATCATCAATAGTGTCCACTTCCGTGCGATACACACCATTTTTTAAATATTCCCACAAAAAGAAGTACCAAGGATTTAAATTTTAGAGATCGTGGCGCCCACGGTCACGATTCTCCTCGTTCAATCCCTTAGTATTAATGCTTGAACACGCTATACATAATATAGATACAATTGAGCCTCGTGTATGATACACCACACTGCTGAAATACGCCGTGCACGACCTGTACCTTCATCTCGTCCACGATTCGGTTGCCAATTTCTCGTGTCATGCCCGTGTTGCACTACACTTGAATTCACTGTAAATCGCGGTAAAAGTAGTTGCATGTGGTACATGTTTACCGTGATATGGTTGTGCTAAAGCATATTCACTTCACTATAAATTAAATCCATCCATTAACTTCGAGTTGCTATACACGTAAGCCATCTTTGACACTTGAAAAACTAATGTAAACATTCGCATCACAAAAATGTTAGTACAATAAGTAATCGGATTTCAATATTCGGAATCGCCTGGCTTGAAACTACAGTGGGCCAGCGATGTAAAAGTTGAAAGAAATTTCAACTATTTTTTTTTTGGAAACTACAAGATTTTACAATAAAAATTTTAAGATATTGATTCCATTTTTAATGACGTATATATTCCCAATTTTTTATAGATGTGTGAACGACTGCATAGTGTAAACACGGAATTTTAGTAAAAAATTACTCTGGGGACTAATGCCTCGACCAACATTGAATTACACCTGAAACACCTATAGCAAATATTTAGTCACTCGTTGGTTATCTTACCTATGGTATATTGATGAGAACTAATAAGCTCGAAATCGGTATATGTCTGGTGGGTAGATGCCTACGTGCAACTTGCAGAAAGAATTGCAGGCTGTAAAGCGGCTTTAAGGTCGCCGTATTTTTCGTCGTAAAAGGACTAAATTTATGGTGTTTTTTAGGTACTGAAATCTCGAAAAATAAAACACGTAGAGTAAAAGTAATATCAAAAATAAAATTAACTTTTAAAATGCAATACACATATTATTTCGCTATTCTAACTCCACATTTTAACAATTATTTTCACATACTTATAAACAAAAGTGAACAATCTTATATGCAGAACTATGTAAGTTTATGTTATAACAGTGTTTACATCTATAGTTCAATTTAAAGAAACACGTATTTTGAAAGATTTCAGTACCTAAAAGTTTGTTAGATCGCTTTCTGACGTTATATATTGATTTTACTTCAGTACCTTTGAATATTCGTAGGTGGCATGAGATAACATTCTTGTTATTTGCTAAACTCTATATTATTCAGTTCTTAAATGTCTAAAATTACTTGTATTTGAAAAAACCACTATTCCAAGAATACGGCGCCCTTAAAGAATGCATATCGGCAACAACATCAGCAAGAGTAAGAGTGTCCCGTATATCGCTCCGGATTTGACAATCCGAGAAATAAAGGAATTTCTGAAAGTTGAACAGTAGGAATTGTAGAAAAACTGAATTTATATTAGTTTAATACCTTTACAATGCAGTAAAAAAACTCAAGGCTATCAAAGGGTACAAAAACCAAAAGACTTTTGTTTCAATAATTTTTTTATAAAGTTTATAATTAAATTCATTATACATATTTCGGTGAAAAAATGAATGCTATAAGTCTGTTTGGAAATGAAAGAGACTAATAGAATCTCGAGATAAGAACCGGCCATGGGCGTGGTAATATTTCGTTTCAGGTAATTATCGGGTAACACTAATGCTAACAGGTAATGGGTGTGCATTAGTATATTTTATTGGATAAATCGTAGGGCATGAGCCAGTGTACTGTGACATATCAATCCAGTCTTAGAGCTGAATATACAAAGACGTGCTAGTTCAGTAGAGTAAAATTTAACTTGTGTTTAGTGACTATTGTGCCAGTGGATATAATATTGTTTGGGTCGAGCTTATCAGATTACGTACCTGCTAAACGCGTGAAAAGATGTGCGCTGTCTCAGAATGAGAAGATTATTATATTAAATGTATTTAATGCATTGACACACCAACATCTTACCAACAGTGTTGACGACATCGTGGAAAAGTGTTCCAAAATGACAGGGATTGGAAAATCGACTATCTAAAGACTTTTAAAGGAAATAAAAAATGAGCAAGATACTGTAAATCCCCCAAAATCATCTACAGAGAGTCAAAAGTCGTTATAGATGATTTCTTCAAAAATGTCATTCAGAAAGTACACTCATTTTATTTTAAAAAAGAAATACCAACACTAAACAAAATTTTAAGTGAACTTTTAGAGGACAACGATTTGCCAAAAATCAGTAGAAGCAAATTATGGGCCGTTTTACGAGAGTTGAATTTTTGCTGGGAAAAGCAGAACAGGAAGTCAGTTCTTATCGATAAAAATGAAATTATTTGTTGGCGAAGATCCTACTTAAGATCAATTAGAAAATTCCGTGACGAAGGGGGGAATATTTATTATCTAGACGAAACTTGGGTCAACGAGAGATATACTGTAACAAAAGTATGGCAAGATAAAGCTAAAGTAATAAGCTTTCGACAAGAATTTTTGATGGATATTCAACAGGGTTCAAGGCACCTTCAGGTAAATGGCGAAGATTAAAAGTGATACATATAGGTAGTGCCAGTGGCTTTGTAGATGGCGATTTACTTTTATTTGAATCTAAAAATACAGGTGACTATCACGAAGACATGAAAGCAGATGCTTTCGAAGAGTATTTTACACAGATGTTGGATCTTATTCCTCCGGGGTCTGTAATTGTCATGGATAATGCCAGTTACCATTCACGGCAGACCTAGCGGACGCCTACGACTGCTTGGAGAAAAGCCGATATAATTCAATGGTTATCCAGAAAAAACATTTCTTTTGAAACAAATATGGTGAAAAAGGAACTTTTGACACTTGTCAATCTTAATAAAAATCAGAAAAAATATATTATCGACGAAATGGCAAGAAATCGCCAAATAACAATACAACGGTTACCACCTTATCACTGTGAACTTAACCCAATCGAATTAGTCTGGGCGCAAGTAAAAGGAGATGTAGCGCGAAATAATTCGATGTTTAAATTAAGTGACGTGAAAATTTTGTTAAAAAATTCATTGGAACGAGTAACTGCAGATAACTGGCAAAGATGTATACATCATGTACAAAAAGAAGAGGAGAAAATGTGGAAACTCGATAATTTAATTGACGTTACTGTGGAACCTATCGTTATCAATATAGGAGACAAGGATAATTCATCAGAATATTCAGAGGATGAATTTTAATATACCTGCTTTTTTATTTTCTTTATTGTACATTTATACAGCACTACACTTACTCACCATAATTTGAATTTTCAATATACATATATTTTTGTGTAGAATAAACGTCTACTCATTAAATTTAAATAAATATTTTGATAATAATATTGAATAATTTTATTTGAATTACTAAAAACCGTCTTAACCCGGTTATGATGCTTAAAGTAGCTAGTATTTAAATGCTGTTTTTATATTGTTTACTTATAAGAGAAATGGACCGAGAAATTGAAGCGGCATAGACAAAGACGGATTGTCGGGGATTAAATTTTAGCTACCTGCTACAATTTAGTACGGTTCGTTCACACAAAGTTTTTTTAAAAGTGCACCTCGTCTATACCGATAATATATAATATAAAAATATTGAATATAAGCACCAGTACTACATCTATTTACGATTTGCATACATAATAAGCTTTTATTACTCTCTTTCATTTCTAAACAGACCATTTCTATAGTAGCAACGTTACCATATCTCCAATTGTAATGTGTATAACTCGTTAACATGTCCTAATGTTTTCATCCTACTTATATACTCGCGACAAGAATTCAGACGACTTACGTCATACGAACAAATGAATAATTCATTATATTTTCATCAAAATATTTAAGAAACTGCAACTGATAGTAATAAAACTATATACTATACTAAAAGTTTGCATTATATATTGAACTAAATTGCAAAATATGATTGTTTTTAACGCGACCAAATATCGAAAATTACTTTGACAATAAAAACAAATGTGTAACATCAGCCGTGACGTAAGACGTCTGAATTCTTGACGCGAGTATACATATTCGTATTTTTACGGACTATTTTAGTTAAGAATCATTTCATTTATCTGTCAAAAGCTTGAATTATAGGTCGTTATTGACGTCATATAATTTTAATAATAATAAAATGTTTCTACGAGTTTTATGTAAGGTAAAGTTTTATATTTAAATGCATAATATTTCCCATGGGTCACAACTCTCTTGGGTACCTCCACTGTAGAAATGCACCGCAATTTGAATTTTTATCGCGTGTTTTCGCTTTTTGTGAAATAATCCCAACAGTATCCATAACTGCTCCCGACTCCTCGGGTATTTCTAATACAAAGCTAATATTAAGTTTCAGGACTTTCGTATCCTTTCCTTTTCGGTATATCGAACATATTAGGATTGTTTGTTGATTCAAAACGAACTAAATAAAATTTTCTTTTGTATTTATCAATTCCATCCCTTTGTTTGTCAGACACGTTGTTTGTGTATGTAACATTTTTCTATATCCAAAAAGGATTTTCCGAGCTTTACTGTTCTCGGCTTGTACAAATAAAAACAAGATTCTGCGATAAAGAAATAAAGACAAAGCTGAAATCGCAAAATCTTGGGAAATGTTTAGGTTGCCAGCAACTGAAATTTTTAGTATTCTGTTATGCTGGAAATCGCTGTAATTACCAATTATGAATAAAGCACTGACATTTTTTATATTATCGGTCGTAATCTTTTGTTCATTTAACATCAAAGGCATCGTTAGGAAGCCTCAAAATTTATTGAAAATGTAAATGGGCACTAAGTGTGGAAAATTTATTGTTTAATAAAAGCAAATAAAGCATTAATTGGCTTACAATTTTATAGTTATTATATAAGCATAAACAAAATTTTAAAGCAATGCATGATGCTTTTGATTTAATTATCAAAGTACTTGATACTTATTTATGATACAAGAACTAAATGTGAATTTTATTTTGTGAGAAGGGAAATTCCCTGTGAATGAAATAAAATCACCTTTAACACATGTATCATACATATTTTTTTCTACAAACTCTATTAAAAGTATAAATCGACATATTTCTTACGTTGTTATAGTTATTTATATGTTAAAGGAGTTAAGTAGGCGTGGAAAACCCGTAACGTAAAAATAATTGCACGCTTGGGTATTGAACGCATTCTGATACATGAGATTTACACAAAACTTTATACAAGGCCGGTATTTAGAACACTTATAAATTTACTATGCATCATATTATATATTTGTGGAAATAAGTGTGTCCCTATAACTAACATTGACAGTTGTGACGGATGCCTAGCAATAATATCAACAAAGCGGTTTTCATGTACACCATATTTAGTACGCGAAAAACTTCTAGCAAAGTGACAGATTTTTTCATCTATGATTGATTTCCATTGTGATAGCAGTACAGAAGACATTCCGAGGACGCCTTCTGAAAGTTTTAAAGCGGTGGATGAAGCGAAAGGAAGCCTGTTGCCGGGAAGGTAAAAAAAAATACAACAAAACTTAGGATCATTTTAAAAACGTGAAACACTATACTGAAAATGCGCTCCTAGTATATTTTTTTTGGAAAAATGTGAGAACTGTAAGCCGTCCCCTTTGTAGTCATATTATTCCATGTTAAAGGCAATGGTACTTTTACATCATAGCATTGACAATAAATATTCAATATTAATTAGAAAAAAATATGGTTACCAATCCAAGAAGTCAAGAATATTGAGTAGAAAGGAAATTAACACTTTTCTTAGAGATGTCCCCGAGCCGAAACGTTGGTAGTATGTAGAAACCTAATTTTTCTTTTCTTATTTTTCTTTATTATATTTTTTCTTTAGTATTACCAGACCTATCACCAGACGAATTATAAAAAATACGTATAGTTTTATCTTTTACCTCGTTTAAACATGCGTCCAAAGCAATAGTCGAGGTTGGCTCGAGTTGATAAAAGCAGTACTCCAAGTAAAATATTTAAAAGTCGTAAACGACGACTTACGAAATCACACTGAAAGAGGTTCTCCTAATGTTTTATACCATCTACTTAGAAGATATGCAAATACGGCTCTTGTCATGGTGGAAAGCACAAAGCGACAAACGACATTAAATGGCACTAAGGGATAATACGTTCCGAGATTATCTGAGAATATATAAGGATGGGGCTTTACAAATCATATGAGTACGAATGGAAAATGGAAATGTCCGAGCCTGAATTGAAGTTATAATACAAGTCGAAATAATCTGGGCGAGCAATCGTTAACGTGTCATTTAGAGCCAGAGTCGGATTTAATCACGGCACAAATAGAGAGCCGGTGCATTGAAAGGAGAGATACGTTCGTGGGACAAAGTAGAGGTAGTTATTTACTTTGTAGACGCTAATTTAATTGTGCTAGGATGGTTTTGTCCTCTAATTACTAGAAATGACGTCCACGTAAATTTAAAAAATGACGTTGGTTAGCAATGAATGATATAGTTCAGAAGATAAAATTGTTTTGATGGATCATCATTTACAACGCAGTATAGCCGTTGCTGACTGGTAAGTTAAGTGGTTTACTTCACATCTTGAAAACCAGATGTACCAGTCAAGAGACAGAAAAAAAGCGAACCCCTTATTTCTGTTCAAGCTTTCGAAGCCTTTATTGCTTCTTCGTCAGGAAATTATAATAAAATATTGTTACGGAACTCACCTACCGTTTTAGTTTGTTAATTATGTTCGTGTTTGCGATGAGGAAGAAATGAAAAGTAACCAGGATGAAATGAAGACTAACCAAGATGAAATGATGAAAAATATAATGGATGATTTGAAAAAGTAAATGACAAGCAGTCAAGAGAAAGTGAAGAATAGTTTACAAGTTATGAAAAATAATCAAAAAGAGTTAATAAATGAAAACCAGTTTACAAGAACACAATGAGAAGTAAGAAGAGACAATTAAAGATAAATTCAATGAATTTAAGAAAACTGTTGAAGTCTAAATCAATAAATCATTTGAGAAGTGAGGTACAAGATAATGTCCAAGTCGTAGAAGAAAGTGTTAGTATGTTACAGAATTAAATTACCAAAGTCGTAGAAGAAAGTTTAGTAAAATTGCAACATGAGGTTACAAATCTAAAATCCCAGTTGTCCGCGGAGGAGCTCATTAGGATTGATTTTTTCCATCGTCAAGGGTTACACCACCAACATTTGATGGAAAGGTGTACTTACCATAAACAATTTGAAGCAGCTACCTTGGCAAACAACTGGTCAGAAGAAGAAAAGGCTACATCACTAATAGTTACTCTACAGGTGAAGCTATGGAGATTTTAAGAACACTAGCTGATGATACATAAAAGACTATCAAACATTGAAGAATGTCTTAGAAATGAGGTATGGTGAAGCCCATTTACAGCACGTTTACCAAGCTTGCACAATTTTTACTGCGAGAAATAGGGCGATGTAAGTAAGCGGTTTTTAATTTTTATTTCTGTAAAAACCTTTTTTCATAAAGTTGTGTGAAAATCGAAGTACTTACTACTTAAACATGTAGTTTCAAAGGGACAAACAAAATCCATTTTTAATTGTTATGCTACTTTTCCCATAAATACTCAAGTAGTTAATTTATATTTACAATGTTATCAAGTATACTATAGAAATTAATAAAATCTTAAAATAATGCATTGCATGTTTTTACTGAAAACATATATTTTTTTGTGGGATTTATTTTATTAAACTCTTTTGTAGTTTTCGAAAAATAATAGTAGGTAGGCATTTCTCACATATTTTTATTGTTGATTTTTATGGAAAACATAATTCCTGATAGTTAATTTTATTCATAAAATAGAAGAATGAACAGAATGCTTTGTATATGCTTGAAAATAGTGATTTTTTTTATTTTTCTTCGGTTTTGGGATAACTATGTTGAATGACATTTTTCACAAAAAAAATAAAGATGAAAAATTTGAACATTTTTTACTTTCGAACACCATATTTTATCATAAGTTGGACTACAGTTTGTAATATCTCAAGACAAGAAACATTTTTTTAAAATCAAGAATGATCTTTTATTAAATAATCGACAATAAAATAGTTGACCAGAATGCGTTACCCCATCTGGAACGACACTTTCTAAAAAAAAAATATCACTTTTAACGGTAGGATCCAAAATAGTTCCACTAATTGCGATTCTTAATTTTTTGTTTGTTCCTTTAATACTAAAATATAAATACTTTCACTTGACATAGGGCTCAACTTAAATCAGAAAATATGGAATAAAGAGATAATTTCATTTGTAGAATAAAATGCTTTTGACACATTTTAACTTTCTATGTGTATTTCTACTAAGTTTGGATTTGCAACGAATAGTATATTATTATTTATCGAATTGCTGAGAAGTAAACCATCGATGCCATGTAAAAAAAATACTATGCGACAAAAATAAAATTAAATAAACAAAACCATATTTCAATAACATTTTTATATATTACATAAATCTCAACCACCCCTTTGCATTCCCCATTTTTTTAATATTTATTAAAAATATTAATTATATTTTAATGAATACGTCTATTTAGCAATGTCTTAGCTGGTGTCTATTATTCAGTAGGCAGACACAGAATATTATATTAAAAATAATCTATATTTCTGTATTTGAAAAACATTATATTTTTAGTTTCAAGATTTAACAAATTCGTAATTATAATAAAGCTATTAAACTACAATACGTAATCATTTCTCTTAGTCTTTTATAAAATCCGTCGCGTGTCAGTTCTTTTATTTTATTTTTTCGGTTTTCGTTCGGTAACTATATATATATATAGTAAAATATGTTATTCTATTTTTTATATACTACAAATATTATTTTACATCGAGTGAAGCCTTTTAGATAAAAAAAATTATATTATCTCAAAATTTTAAAAAAACAGCATTGATGTAAAATAATATTTGTAGTTTATTAAAAAAAACCGCTTATTTTTATCATTTTCCGTTGAGCAGTTATTGAGCGAAAACGTGGCGAAAACTATATTCCGTATGATAGAGCATTTACCGTTAGCCTGAATCACTTCTCTCAGTGTTGGACATTTAGAATCTAATGTGATCGTCTCTTTTATCAATGCCACCGGAAGGTGGCAGCATTTTATTGCTAAGAAATATTTTTTTAGTTTTCGCTCAGTAACTCCTCAAGGGATAAAGATAAAAATATGCGTTTTTTTTTAATAGACTACAAATATTAATTTACATCGACGATGTGTTTTGAAATTTCGGAAAAGAGCAAAATTCATTTAAAAAAAAATAATTTTACACTTTTTCAAAATTTCAAAACACAGCGTCGATGTAAAATAATATTTGTAGTCTATTAAAAAAAACAGCATATTTTTATCTTTATCGCTTGAGGAGTTATTGAGCGAAAATATCGTCTTATAGAGCGCTTACCGTAAGCCTTAATGTCGAGCAGGCGTATAGTGGTACAAAATATAATGATAAAACGTAATACGTAAACGTAACGTAAAATATTATTTACTTCTTATCCTGATTGATTTGGCAGCTTGTAATCAAGATCTTAGCAAAACTCTTTTTTTTATTGGTTGCCCTCAGTGTGGCTTTATTTGGATTTTCATGAAAATACGACGTATTGACTGCGTTTTAGGCTTCGATCTTCCATTAGTGCCACAACTCCATTGCACCGTGTTAGACAATAAGTAGGTACGTATTACGAGTCGACTGCGACCCTCCAGTCACACATGACTAACGTCAGGTCGGGGCAAACTACAAAAAGGCTCGCCAGCGAGTTCAAATAATGTCATTGTAAAAAGTTGTAAGTTTAGAGTTGACTCGCGTTGCGGTTAACATGCGCCATTGCATGTGACATTTTATACCTGAGGCCCCATTTCGTTGGATTCGTTTCGTGAAACTTAGTTGACACTACTTTAGAGATTGTATCTCCAGAATGAATAATAGAAAAGTTCGCCGAAGATTTTCCAGATATATCGGACGTATTAGTGACGTACCGACGCTGGCATGACGAAGTGCACGACGACGTCGTCTGAACTTGATGAGAGATGTCTGCGGCAATGAATTCTGGAGTGTAATTTATATCGGCCGGCGGGTCCTCATTTATTTATCTGTCCCGCTGCAGGTGTACTTATTGATAAATTACTGGATCCTGGTGTCTTGCTTTCTGACAAGTATCGACGCTTCCTTATAAAAAAATCTTCGATATTACCTATATCAATTCCAAACAATAATTTATGGCATTTGCTGAAATGAACACGGCGCTTCTGTATATTTAAGCTCATCACTTCACAGTCTTCATTTCAGAAATATTGTAGACGTCGTTTCTTATTTGGACACCTGTTATACAGGGTTAACTACGACTATGAAAAAGAATTATTCGAATTTCCAGCTCGATAGTTAAAAAATGGGGCAAAACCTTGTTTTTCTCCAGAAAATCAGCGCCTATCACAATCATCGTCCGAGATGGCTTAGATGTAGAAACGACAAAAATAAAAATTTGTATTAATAATAATAGCTAAACACCTGATACATAACAGACGGTTGGCTGTAGTGTTTTGCATTCGTTGTTGCACACTGCCAAAATTACATTTTGATACATTAATAGTCGGTCAGAATGATACACTAACAAAATACCAATTCATTCTAAAATAATTTAAATTTAAAGGAAAAGAACACCGACTAATAGAAAACTGGTAATGCACCTGTGGCAGCATTTAATTATAAAATCTTGTACCATTGCCGTAGCTTCTTTGGACCCTCGACTCTATGCCGAATCCTCTTTGAATCACATTAAACAACTGCTGGAATGCCATAACGGTAAATGTGTGACAGTATTTTTATGTATTTGTGTACATTTGCAATACACAATAAATTACACTGAAAACAGAAATAAACATTAATTTCGACTGGTTCTCGTTATGACACGTAAACTGCAACAATTGTTCACTAGTCGCGTGATCATAACTCGCATGCCTATTGGATAATAAACGGCGATTATAGTTGGGAAGAAAATAGGATTTGTCTGTTCTGGTCTAAATGTTAAACTTGATTTGATAAATTGATTACGTTGGTGTAAATCTAATCAATCTAATTAAATAATTTAAAATTTTGTACATATTTTTACGCTTACAACAATTTTACAAAAACAACGTCTACAATTTTACAATACGTTCTAAAACAGTGACCTGTAAAGTTGATATATTGCTGTGTAGAGATCGGAGGTTTGTGTCTTAATAGGTCTGATCATTGTCTTTCTATAAAGAATGACTGTATAAGAGTATTTAATAAATATGTAAACGGTATGTACATTTATTGTAAATTTAAGGCGTTGAAAGATCATATATACATATATCCATGACACAAATTTACTGAAATATCTATCAGAATGTAAACAGTTACTAGCGATGTATATCTGACACTTGACATATATATCCAGACACAAGTGTCAGATGAAAACGTACCTTAAGCATTACACGACCATATAGCAGTCAATAGCAATATAAGTTGCTATGCACGTAGCCATATTACTACGTTTATTTTGACGGCATAAAAAGCATTCTACAGCCTCTACACTCAAGTGATGCTACTTCTATTTTATATTCTAGACGGATATTTAGTTATCCTAGAATTCGCGAAGATTTAGCATACATATATTTTAATTATTCACGGATACTTTTAAGTATTCGCCTTCTTCAAGCAACTGTGACATTATCAGGATATTCAATAAATAACACAGTAAATGTGTTTTATTTTCCAATTATAAGAACCTAAAGCTCAACGTGTAAAGAAAAAAATGTATACTGTTTTGCAGAACAATTCGGGAATTTTTGATTTTATGCTGTATAGTAGATCCTTTTGATGGCAAAGAGGTAGATTTATCTGAACCCACCCTAAATATGTTATCCATGTAAAATTATACATACTAAATATACCCCAGTGACCTCTATGTACGTTGAACACACGTTTTCGAAATCTAAATGGATTATTAGCAACAAACGCTGAACAGCAACTGCTGCTGAACATTTGAAGCAGTTGCTGGTTATTCAATTTTATTCCATTACTAGAAGTGAATAGTTCTGTGAAGTGTTTTGAAAACTAATGAACTAAATATGAATAATGTTGGATATTATAAATTACCAGTACAAGGATGTTGAATTTAATTTGTAGGTATATCATTGCATCTCGGCCTACAAACATTAACCCAAATACGCTCCTGATAATACTGTCATCTGCGATCGATGGGCGGCCTTTAGTTATCATCTTATAACTATTGTTAATATTTTACCATTTTATTTCATTTTAACTACATATGTGTTTTGTTTGCTTCTGTACGATTTGTGGTAGATAATATCTTAGTGTTTCTTTTCTTACTTTGTGTACTGTTCTCTTTTCGACTTGAGCAAATAATTTGTATATATTAACCAAAACCAAACAAAACTAAAGGTTTGTTCCTACATAGCAATGACTGATAGTTGACAGCACTGTTTTAATGCGCAAGAGCAATTCATGTACTACTTTGAAATCAGTTTCTAATTCCTTTGTTGGAACGACACGTTTAGTTCAAGTAGTAACCGCTAGGGGTATAGTTTGTTTGAAGTAATTTTCATTTTTCGGTCACTCATGTATAAGGAAGTGATAAATCTCATCATCACTAGAATTCGAAGTACTTCTGTAATTGCTAACTTGCTTCTCTTCACTAGAGTCACTCATTTTGAAAAACTACAGAATTGCGTTCTTAAAAAACTGCAGATTATTTGTGCAACTATAATAACTTCTCAAATAGCATTATTACATAAAACTTTAGTTACGTTCATTACCTAGCCTACCAAAAGTTGACTTCCGTTAGCGGTTAGATTCTATCTGCGCATGCGTCTGACTAGTGGTTTCCTAATAATCCTCAAACCGATTTGACTGTCAGCAAACAGTTTCCAAACCATCAACTTTTGTGTTAGAAGAAAAAAGTCTTAGAATTAGTTCTCGGATTGATTGTGTTGGAACGGTTAAATTCGTTTGATGCTAGTTTGATGCTGTGTAGGAACAAATCTTAAATGTTTATAGAACCGATGCTAAACATGCAGGAAACATTGTTGCGTAAGAGCACACATAATTCAGTAATCTACGGACAAACAATACGAATTAGGACGTTCCGTAAGAATTCCTAGCTAATGCATGGAACCAATTTGATTCCCAGCAAAACTTAAGCCTGCTTTTGTCGTAATATCTCCAGCGGATTGGCCAACTATGCGGAGGTACTCATACATAAGATGCAAATGAGTAAAGACAATGGCATGCATCGCGTCTGTTTGCCTTTCGTGTGCTCGAAACCAAGTAATCGAATCAGAGAGTTGCCGGAGGAACACGCGCCGAGATCCGGGCTTACGAAAACTTTGGTTCAACGATGGACTCGCGTCAAGAGTGATGTCAGGACGGATGCTGTTTCCCCCAGATATTATCCTTATTCTGGCGTCCGGCAACATACTGGGCTATTTGGCCGTAGATTATCGTGGGATTCCCCCTGGGGTTCGCCGGTAAGGGCAGAGGCGGAGGGATAAGTTTCTCAGAAGGATATTCAGCTACTTAGTTATTTATTCCAACGGGATATAATGCCAATTACATGAATACATAAAAATACAATAATGAAAGAAAATAAATTATACTTAATAAGTAAAATACACACATAATCGAGTAAACAAGGTTATCGAAGTGCGTGAGTGCGAAATATATGCAAGCAACGATTAAACTATCATTATAAACATATGCACATGACACAAGAGTTTGAAAATGCAGGACTTGATATTTTAGCAGTGTCGGAAGCAAAGAAAAAGAGTAAAGGGGCAATATAGTTAGAGTATGGTCATTTGTTGATATATAATGGAGTAGAAAACAATAAAACAGCAGCAGCAGGTGTTGGATATATCATTCATCAAAAATTAGTGCAAAGTGTTAGTAAATGGGAAGCACATACGGAATAGTTATTTACGTTACAAGGCCGGGAAATGGTATATTAAATTACAAGTCTAGATGTTTACGGACGAGGCGACGAAGGAGCCGAGTCAGGAATTTCTAGACGAGTACTTTAATGACATTTCAAGGCCGTGTAGGTATCGTACAACGTTTTATTTCATACTGTGGGCAAAATATTCGATGCTTAAGTTTATGCTGATGATAAGAGAAGGAGGTGATATTTCAAAATATCCAAAACTGGTGGCTTTCTTAAAAAGGCAAGCAGTTGATCATCAAGCAAACAAATCAAAAGTTCTAACAAGAGAAGAAGTTAATAGATTCATGAAGGAAGCCCCATCAGAAGAGTATCTTTTGATGAAGGTAAACAGGTTTAACATTTTTATTAGTTTTGAATTAAACAATGTGCATCTTGAATGATATAGGTACTCAATGTCAATTAATTACAAAAAATACAGTTCTTGGTTTCGTTTGTCGAAATTTCATCAATTTGTCAATCAGTTTTAAACCATTTTCTTTCTCTATTATTACAGGTAATCGCAATAATAGGCATTTCTGGTGGTTGTCGGCAAGAAGAGTTATAACATGTGACCCTAAAAGACATTGAAGATTGTGGTACCAAACTAATTATAACCATTCCCATTTCTAAGACGAATAGAAAACGGGTATTCACTGTATTGAGTGACGACAATGAAGGAATAAACTTTCTGTAAATATTCAGAGAATACGTTAAGCTCCGATCTAAAAATATGAAGGAAGATTTTATTTTTTTGGGTAATAGAAGAGGAACATGTGTTTCCCAAAGAGCGGGCATACATACCATTGGGGGGGGGGGTCACCAAAAAAAATTTCGGGATATTTGAAGTTGGAACGCCCAGAAAAATATACGGGGCATTGTTTCCGCAGAACATCTGCCACTTTTTTGGCGAATGCGGGAGGTGATTTATCAACACTAAAGCGTCATGGTGCATGAAAAAACTCATCTGTTGCGAAACAATACATTGAAGATTCCTTAAAAAACAAAACAAAAGCAGCAAGGATGATTCAAAATGGAGAAAACTTTATACAGGTTCTTCAGACCAAGCAACAAACTATATCCACCACCACTATCGTGTCTAGTGAAGATTCTGTTCCAAAAGGTATTCCTGCATTCAGCCTGCAAGAAAATTCACATTGCACAGTTACTGTTAATTATAATTATAATTAGTTTTTATAGGCTTGATTTTGTAGTTTTAAAGATAAAATCTTTTAAAAATGTGAATGTTGTGGTTTTTTAAAGCAGTCCGGGAAGTAAACATTTTCCGGACTGCTGTACTGTAATGAGTTATTTCCCGAACTTAAATGAGTCCGGGAAATAACTCATTACAGTAAGTAGTATGAAATAAAGAATTTTAACAGTAGAGATAAAGAAAAATGATGGAAAGCAAATGACGGTGATATGCGTGTATGGACCGGATGAAGATGAAAAAGTGGAAATGAAAGAGAGAATTTGGGAGGAGTTAACATTAGTCACTGAAGAGAGTAAGGGAATATTATATACAGGGTGTCTCATAATAGCTGTGTATACCAAATTTCATTCATTTATCACAACGCGATTGAGAGATATTGCAAAAAAATGATTTCCATTCCTCCCTCTTCAATGGGTTCTTATGCTTTTGGGAAGCATATCTGGACCCATGTTCATATGCACTTTTTTACTTAGTTTTGATCATAGAATCAGCTTGTTTAGAATTGGCAGCTAATTATGTATATTAAGACATTTTAACAGTAGAGTGGGTTAAAAAGATGATACGTATAATACAGTAATAGATCAACATGGAGAAAACAAAAGAAGTAATAATAGAAGGAGAATGTTGGATTATTGTCAATTAAATAACTTGTTTATAACAAATACATTCTACGAACACAAAGATATGCATAAATACATACGTGTAGAACCAAACAGATTAGAAAAATCAATAATTGATTATGTGCTAACAGAGAAAAAAAATTGATTATGGACACGAAAGTTAAGAGAGGATCAGAAATAAATACCGACCACTATTTAGTTGTAACTAGTATTAAGAATGAAATAACAATCAAAACAGGAAATAAACAAGAAATTATACAAGGTGAGACAACACGAAACGATAAAATCATACAAACTAGCAAACCCAAAAGTGAAAGAAAGATATAAAGAATTGATAAATGTAGAGATAGAAAAGATATTAACAGACAATGAGAACGTTACAGCTGACCAATTACGGAATAAGTTAAAAGAAATAATAATTGAATATGCCAAGAGAAAGTGTGGTTGGAATTTGGAATAAAAATGGAAGAGTATTGCAAGAGTAATCAAAAATTATTTTATAAAGCAAAAAATAATGTTAGAAAAGGATAAACCATTCAAATAAATTATATAAAGAACGTATAGACATATTTTAACAGACTAAGTGGATATATTGAAAAGATGGAAATAATATTTTCAAGAATTGCTACAAGAAGAGATAAATGAAATACAAGAAGTAAACAATAAAGAAATAAAAGAGAGAGAAAATGAAGCAGTAACCATGGAAGAAATGACTCAAGCTTTACGAAAACTAAAGAATGGAAAAGCGCCTGGACAAGATTAAATAACATCAGAAATGCTGAAAAATATGGAATTGCAATTATTATAGAGGAATAATGTTGTTGAGTGCAGGAATTAAATTGTATGAGAAAATTCTGAATAAAAACTTTTTATATATTGAATTCAACCTTTTTAATTGGTATCAAAACACATACATATAATTTCACTAATAAGAATTGTAGGAAAATTGATTAGAATTAGTTTAAATAGCTTTACAACATATACAGTAAAAAAATACATTTTCCTTACTGGGCTGTTATCCATTACTATACCAAAAGCTCCTTATCATTTTCTCATTTAACATGCATTCAAGTCTTGAAGTTGAGCGGGATGAAATGCAAAATAAATTAATACAACATGTTGTACAGTAGCCGGATATAATAATACTTTAACATTGTAGTACACTGATCTAACCTAAGTTTGTTAACAAAGTGCCAATCCACTTAGGGGCCTCAACTTCAGGTTTGCTTTGAAGTTGTAACACTATCTACAAGGGAGTTAAACGGATTGTGCGCTAAATATGAACTTCATTAGCTTTTGCCAGGTTGTGAACTATGCGAATGAACCTATAAAGTAGGTACGATATTTCCTGTAACATATTCAGTGCCCCTATGAACCAACAAGTGATTAGAAGTCTTGTGGTTACAGCCATCTTTATATTTAATATATACAGAGTGAACATTAAATATGTACAACTGTGGAGCATACTGTAAAAAATAAGCATTTTAACATAATAGATATTTACATACCTAAGTACTTAAAAATAAGGTTGCGGTAATTTTCGGCGTATTTGAAGCCTCTCGTTCCGAAGAACTCTGCAACTTGGCTCTTAATAACGTCCAAGATTTGGGAACTTCACTAGTTGTGCGTACAGAGTGAACCTTAAATAAGTACAAATATTTTAACTGCAGGTGTAGTTCGTCATATAGATAAGTCTAGAATCATTTTTTAAAATTTCAAATATTTACGGAGATATTATTTTTTAAATACCCTCATTTTGAGGACCGCTGACCAGATAGACCACTG
Organism: Monochamus alternatus; assembly: GCA_037114965.1. Classification (NCBI taxonomy): domain Eukaryota; kingdom Metazoa; phylum Arthropoda; class Insecta; order Coleoptera; family Cerambycidae; genus Monochamus; species Monochamus alternatus. The sequence continues at coordinate 75,508,365 of CM073429.1, read as the reverse complement.
ACGTAACCTAATAAAATAAACCAAATGATTTATTGAACGCGAGGTTGCCATATCGTCTGTAAGATAAATAATTGTTTAACGTAAATTCAATTTTTGCGGTTGTTTCTAATTTAAAAACTTAATATAAATAAAATATTTAAAAACAATGTCAATCGCATGTAAAAAAGAGACTAGTGCCGTAGGCACAGGTAACAGGTAGATGTCACGAGCAGTAGATGAAATGTCCCGTACCAGTCCCACTCTCTAGGATTGATAGTCGAGGTCGACAAAGAGGTTATGTTGATGTTCATACTGCACCACAAGTATGGTCCAGCGCAAAGAAATAAACTGTGTAAATTACAAACAAAACATGTAATATTTGTAGAAGGATTTGGTAATTTCAATACACTTTGCATCTTCTGAAACCAAACTAAACTAATGGTTTCTTTAAGTAATACACTGTTTTCTTTAGAAAGGTATTTTAAGCTAATATAAATCAAATATCCTACAATTCTTATCAATGAAGTCATATGTATGTTCTCTGATACCAAACATCTAGGTATGCTAATGAATAATTCCACAGACAAAGCTCTATTCAATAATTATCTAAAGAAATTAATCTAATTTACTAACCTGCTTTAATGAAACTCTATAAATATCTAACTTCACTTTTTGGCAGTGGGAACACGACAATTCAACCACAATAGATGAGATCTGACCTATTTCTACATTTTTAGGATTGCTTCTTCAGGTGGTCTCCTTTAAGTTGAATCAAATATCTAACTATAAAAATTATTATAAAAATTAAAATTATTTGAAGTTAAATCGACAATGACAAAAAGTGACAGCCTGCCAATGAATTAAATATGACAATACTTACTTGAATAATGTTTTTATGTAAAAGTTTTTATATATTTTAGGTATTAATAATATTGTGTGAAACTAACTACTCAGTGGACAAAAGCCCCAACCTGCGTTGAATTACACCCACAATATAATTTTAATATTCACTTCCGCTAAAATTCATTGCTGTCATTACTATTTAAGAATAAGTATCTGATGAGAAAAAATACTTGACAACTTTCTAAAAATCCACGGAAAATGCGAAGAACAACATCTTTTATGTTCAGAATAAGAAATTCTGGAAATACAAACGTTTCTATTCATGCTATGTATATTAATAAAGCCAATACCAGTAACGCAAACGTGCTGTAATTCAAAATTTCCTGGCAATAATATTTTGCTAATGCGGTGCAGGTAACCTGATTAAGTAAATTAAGCAATAATGTCGTACATGACAAACACGAGCTCAACACCGCACAAGTGGTCGGCAAGCCTACGGGCACAAATGAATTCCAGCCCTTTGGAGTTGAATTGGAATTTCCAACAGTCCGGCTAACGCTATAATAAACATGCAAACAACCATATATAGTGGACCAAAAACGTTTACGTTCTGTCCTCAGCGGCTGCGACATGTGCGGTAATAATCGATTAATAATGATAATGAAATATAAATACTTTACAATAATTCACATTGTCATAATTTGTGTAAATAATTGAGAGTTAAATCACAGCTCCTGTAAATCCGTAAATAACTTATTTAGATTATTCAAGAAAATTGTTGTTTGAATATGAAAAAAGAATGAAAGTTTCAGATGAATGACATAAATTACAATATTGTTGCACATAAGTAAGTGATGAGCAGTTTCATGAGTATGGTAGTACCCAGTAAACACATATACGTTAGAAAAACGTTTATAATGCCCATACAACGTTTGAAAAAGGCGTGGCTTTTTTACGTACAATCAACTTAAAAATGTCGCGGTTTTACACGTTTCTGGTCACCAAAGTACAAACATTTAATATTAGTAAATGTGGAACGATCATTTTTAGTATTAATAAGCGTTAAGTTTTACGTTTAATAATGACATTTTATTAAGGTTTTTAACTAACGTAAATTAAACCTTGTTATTTTAATGTCAAAAAAGATGTTTTAGAGACGTGTTTTTTAACGTGTTTTACAACGTTGTTTTTGGATCCTTCTGGCGGCATTGTACAGGGTTGTCCAGAATTATGTACCATAAATGCTAGATTAGATAGTACGTTAAAAAATAAGGGTATTATATATATATATATATATATATATATATATATATATATATATATATATATATATATATATATATGTTTTTTAACGTGTTTTACAACGTTGTTTTTGGATCCTTCTGGCGGCATTGTACAGGGTTGTCCAGAATTATGTACCATAAATGCTAGATTAGATAGTACGTTAAAAAATAAGGGTATTATATATATATATATATATATATATATATATATATATATATATATATATATATATATATATTTGGAAACTAAATAATCGGGTACACTTAATCCTGTAAACCCGCAAAATAGAAACCACTTCTTTAAATATCTATAACACTTAACTAACTGTAATACTTTTATAATGAATTTACTTTTTTTAGGTTTTAGTACAATTAATTTTATGTTACCACGTATTCCATCCCTTTAAGATTAAAGCGTTGTTTTAAATGATAAGTATTTTTTTGAAATACATAATTTCAAATTTAAAAAAATACTATCCAAAACTACCCCTTAAACATAAGTTATTGAATAAGTGGTAATAAAAAATTAATTATCCTAACATCATATACTCACCACATGAACCCATTATTCAAAAGTATCTGAAAGACATTTAAAAGAAATGATTTTTATTTCATTCCTCAGAGGGTTATATCTCTCTTACTATTGAGTTTTGAACAAAAATGTAAGTAAAATAGTACCCTTATTTTTTAACATGCCATATGCTCTAGTATTTACGGTCCATTCTGGACCACCCTGTATTAAATAAATAATTCTCAGGGAATTAATATAATATAAATAAAATAGTTACAAAATCTTCTCTCATTTAATCTTATTCCTATTAATAATTATTATCGATATTCCAATAGTGTGGCTCGAATGTTGAACTCACTATACGCCTATAAATAAGAGTATTAGAAAATATCAATACCTATTGTTTAATTTCAAATTTAGGTAGGTAACAATAAATAATTGGTTTTAATATCAGTAATAGTTTATTAAATAAATAATAATACGTATATAATACAAACAAAATATAAAAATACCAAAATAATATATCTTATTTATGCTATTAATTGGAACCTAAACAATGAAATTAGGTCTGAACAAGTTTCATATCAATAACTTCACTTATATTGGATAATATAGATTATTTAAAGAAAGTCTAAACTTTTAACATGTCTAAGTTTAATCTATTATAGTTATAAATATAATAATAATGCTAATAATAATAACAATAATAATAACCTAATATACATTTAATATGACCACGAAGTAGATAGTCAAGAAAGGAAATAAAAAAGTTTAAATCATTCCCAATCATGATTAGAAATATATCACTGTATCTAAAATTTTAGTATAAAGTAAAAAAAAAGTCATAATAATTGTTACCTATTTTACAAAGTAATTTAACGTAGGCATGTATGAGTACAAAATTCACACGCCTACTTTTACTAATTTTATCATCGTTTTTGTAAGTATTTTGAAACATAAGTAGGAAAAGTCATAGTGGAATAAATTTAGATTCCATTATATAATTATTTGTAACATGTAATGTAAAAAATCCTAATATTCTTATATTAATAAAATAAAATTAAATACTTATAGAAGTAGGTATACTTACCAAAATAAAATAGGGAAATATTTCACGGATCACAGTAGGTACGTACAGTGATGAATACGCAACTGACAAACTTTTACAAAAAAGAACTCGAAAGTGGTATGTGTGTAACACGTGATCTTTATCTACCAATAAGATTATTAAATTGGTATAGAACGTTTAACGGCATTATAATTGACACGTGTAAAAAACGGCAATTCGCTTCCTTATTTCAATGAATGATTATAACGTATAATACACGTTTAAATTGTACTGTTTTTTAACAATTGTGAGGTTTATTAAAAAATAATTACTATCTAGTTATTTGTATATATAAGTACCTATATATTCTAAATGCAATATATTTTTATTAAATTATATTGTATAAAATTTACTTTGGATTGGTATCGTTCCGAAATATTTATTAATTGCAAAACGTTTATGATACGTTTTGTAAACATTACTTATGCCTGTTACTCTAAACCGTTACAAACACGTTTTTGTTCAATGTCAATATATTAATCAGTTGACACAGACGTTTTATAAAGTTTTAAATAAATAAGTTTTATTTAAATATTTTAAATAACGTTCATTTAACGTTACAAAAGGTTTGCCAACATTTCTTGTTAAAAAGTACGTATTTTAAACGTTACGTTAGACCGTTACTTTTCTAACCATAAAATAATGGTTAATTTTGTAACGTAACACGAATTATCAACCAATGGTACGTTGACAATACGTTTAAATAACGTATGTGTGTTTACTGGGTAACGTCGTCTTATTGAAACCAAAAGTATCTAGGGTACATACCATGCAATTTGAACCACAAATCTATCTTTTGCCATTAACAGTTATATCATTTTCATAATACACCTTAACAAGTTGTATACGCTGTGGGATCAAACAGAGTGTTTTCATTAAAGCAGGTTACTAAAAAATTAGATAGATTAATGTATTTAGATAATTATTGAATAGAGCTTTGTCTGTGGAATTGTTCATTAGCATACCTAGATGTTTGGTATCAGAGAACATACATATGACTTCATTGATAGGAATTGTAGGAGATTGGATTTATATTAGCTTAAAATACCTTTCTAATACAGTAAAAAATGTTACAAAAGCTAATAATAAGGAATATATGGGTAGATATTGTGGGTGTAATTCAACGCTGGTTGGGGCTTTTGTCCACAGAGTAGTTAGTTTCACACAATATTATTAATACCTAAAAATATATAAAAAATTTTACATAAAAGGTGAACATTATTCAGGTAGGTATTGTCATATTTAATTCATTGATAGGCTGTCACTTTTGTCATTGTGGAATTCATTAGCATACCTAGATGTTTGGTATCAGAGAACATACATATGACTTCATTGATAGGAATTGTAGGAGATTTGATTTATATTAGCTTAAAATACCTTTCTAATACAGTAAAATATGCAATGAATAAGGTAGTAAAATTGATTATGTTACAACTTGTAATCTGAGATCTGAGATCTGTTTATTATGTTATTTCAGCATGTTTCCGTATCTCATTTATTTGCCTAGAATATTATCTCTGTATTCCAAACTGGAACAGAAATAAATCTCTCGATCCGGAAATAATGTAGTGTATCGGAATTGATTCCGCCAGCCATTATTTGTTTCTACTTCTGCCATCTTCTAGAAAAAGGACACGTAGATCGAACTTGCATGATTTGTTACGGTTTTCGATAATCCTTAAAAATATGCAATGTTGATTGTAATTAGTATAATATATCATATCTGCCATTTGTCGCTTGCAAACGTATTTATTTTCGGAATGTCCAAGTCCGCTATGTATCTGTCTCTCCTTCAGGCTACGTTTCAAACAGGGATTGTGGAAGTTCCAGGTCCTGGATCTGTCAACGGATTGCCTAGCCTCTGGCTAGAGTTATTTCGTGAAATTCCGGCCGCATGAAAATATTTTCAGGACATTATAACCTACTTTTTATTGATATTTTATAGAGAACAATATTTACCCACAACAAAGGGAGGTATAGCAAAGCTTTAATTAACCTATTTTGATTCAGAAATAGAACAATTTTTGTTGAAGTTGAAGCGATGGAAGGTTTCCATCTGTTTTTTCTGTTGGTTTTAGTTACTGTACTCGTATACAGATTCAGAATTCAGAATGAGGTAGATACAATATATTGCAATAATAATGGCACTCCCTAAAATCATTTTTTGAGCTACTGGAAGATCTGAGTAAAATTGCATTAGGTTTCTATTTGTGAGTGTCATAGTAGGTGACGAAACATGAGATTTTTGTAAGGTTAAAACCGTGATCGTAATAGAAAGCCCAGGAAGTTGTTCATCATAAATTCCGTCCACAAAGTCAAATAATCAATCGTTCTTATTATCTTGAGGTTTTGAAACGATGGTGTTCAAAGAAAGAGGCTTGAACAATATTCCCATTCGTTTGGAATTATTTGCACACAAAGTGAAAGTTCTACCTAAACCCTCTACCCTCCTGTGTTTTCATGTTTGCCAACTTTTTTATTCCTCAAGCTCAAGAGCCCCATACACATAGAATGTTAACGAAATATCTGCAGTATTTAAATTTGTTTTTGTTACTTTAAGAAAGCATTATTTAAGAAAGTTCAAGGCATTTAGTTGACACCAACAGTTTTATTGGACGCGCTAGTTAAAATACCAGACATTATAATGAGGGATATAACCTAAAATAAAATATACCAACAAAAGTACAATCTTCTTGTAATTAATTATTTCTATTTAATATGCAAGAAGTTTTAATTTATTTTAGTCCAAATTGTATATGTAAAAGATATACCTCTACGACAAGCACAAAATGAATACTGCACTGAAAAAAAGGCCAGTAACTTTACAAATATACTTTGTAAAAATATCCTTATAATTGTCTTAAAATAATTCTAAAAATAATGACAGTATTACACTGACGCTTGTAATTTTACAAGAAATCTGCCAATATACAACAAAACCGTAAACTTCCTATGTAATTATAACGTAATATGTACATTTTTATAGAATATATTGAAATACATTTACAATTAGCAATGTGAAATCCACTTTTACATTGTAAAATTGCTGAACATACCAAATTTACTATATAATTGACTGTAAAAATGTGCTTAATTTGTGTGTGAAGATACTATTAATTTTAAAACGCACTGCCACTAACCGTTGAGAGCGTCGGGTGGTGACGCCTTCATTATTTCTTGCTTCATTTCGATGAATGCAGCGTGTTCCTAGGACCTAGGTACTTACATAATTAATTTAGTGAATAGTGACTAGCAATATAATCATATCTAGAGTGACAAGTGAGTGTTTTAAGTACTATAAATAGTTTTGTATAGTGCTGGTTGTAACATAACCTAAATAAAGCATGCTTTATTTCGACAAATGTAGCGTGTACATAGGACTTAAGTACTTACATAATTAATTTAGTGAGTAGTGACTAGCAAAATAATCAAATCTAGAGTGACTAGTGAGTGCTTTTATTACAATAAGTAGTTTTGTCTTGTGTTGCTTATAACATAACCTATATGAGATAACGTAATAGGTATGTATTTTATATAGAATTATTGAAGCAAAGGAACAATGGTATTTTTGCATCTACAAAAATCAGATACCAACTATATTATTTTCTACGTTAGAATTATATTTAAATTGTAGGTACCTATATTACACATTAGATCTCATTTGAATATTATAAAATATTTATTTTTTTATGTTTACATATACAAGAAACTTTATTATTTCATATATACAATATATATAGATTTACTTTGTTATATATGTTTTGTATAACGTGAAGTGTCCTGTTTTGTAAAAATGGTCTAAATGTACAGGTACCAAATTAAATAAAAAATATCGAAAGACCTTAATATTTTATTTTTCATAATCTAACTATATTTATTCTAACATTATAAACTCTTATTCAAAACTGCATAACATACTAGAAAAAATAGTAAAATTATTGTTGGAGCTGTGAAACCAGAATTTTTGTAGTCGACAATAATATGAACCATTACCTACGTTTTTACTAATCTATCAAAAAGTAAAATATATTCGTTATATTCGTAGCGTACCACTTAGGTGTACCTACATGTTTTTCTAACTTAAAAAAATTAAGCAAAATAAGGTAGTTAATTTATTGAAGATATAAAAGGTATAGCTGTAACTACGGATTAGCTAACTGAGCTGAACTTATATAATCGGTTAGGTATAGTATACTACGATTTTGTAAATGTTTTTCACACAATTTGTGCAAAAATGTTTAATAGAACGAATATTTAGTTTTGAAGATTTTTCTTTTAAAATAACATCCTGATGCAGTGATGTTATTGAGAAACTTACAGAAAAGCCTGATATGATTGTTACGTAAGGTAAGTAACAATTGTTAATTCTGGAATTACTATTCAGAAAATTTATTAGGTATCTATGTCAAAACACTGTTAGAGATTTCGTGTGTTATAAACAAGATGTCATTAAAGTAACTTTCTTAAAATTGACTGTAGAGGTTTCGATACTTTTAGGTTTCTTTTATTTGCGGAAAAGATAGAGAATACAATAGTCCAAGTGTCACGGAAAAAGTTTTTGAGAAAAGTTGAATGACGAAAATTTCATTTCAATATCTTGATTCGCTTTGATACAGTACCTACATTTGTTAATTTTAGGCTTTTTCTATGGTATTCTATATTTTTTATTTCTGAAAATATTTGTACTTTCTAATGAGATTCCTATATTCAGCTTTTTGTGTTTCGAATCTAGTGGCTTACACAAACTTGTAACAAAATAATAACATCCTATAAATTTTTTGATATGAAGTTTTGTACTTGATACGTAGGTATGCGTAAAAATATTTTAAGTTTATGTTATAAATATACTAGCAAATTCTTTTTGTAAATAAATTTTGCGAAAATATTCACGTAAGATGAAATAAATTACAAGTTGAATAAAAATAAATTAAAACACATATGAAAGTTTGTTATAACGGAAAACTAGAAGTGATAAAAAAGCGTAAGCCGCTAAATATTTTTATAAGTAGAAAAGTTTCAGTTATCATAGAAAACGGCCAAAATGGAAAACATCACGTAGGTATTTTTTAAACAAATTGAAATGTGATTCTCGCAATTCAACTTTTCTCAAAAATTGAGCCCGAAACATCTGCTTAACTTTTTTCTGTCTTTTCCGAAAATAGGAGAAACCTTCTGTAGGTACCTAAGTATCCAAACTGGACCATCCTATACAATAAATAAAAATTACATTGTAGTTATAGTGAAAAATGTTTTATTACAATGTAATTATACAATTGATTGTAAAGTTACTTTGTACTTTTATAAGTAATTATATAAGTTACATTGTCAACATTTTTGTATTGTAAAATTACAAAGTAATATTACAGTTACTAAACAGAAAATTACATCGCAAAATAAATTTACAATGCAATTTTACATTTTAATTGTAAAATCACAATCTATAATAAAATCACAGCAATAATGAATGGTAAATAAATTGCCATCTATTTTTACTGTAATTATTTTTTACAGTGTGTTTGTTAATTTGAAAAACATATTTATAATATTCAAGTTAATCTGTTGTACGATTTTGACAATATTTTTTCAACATTGTACATCCTGTAGATATTGAAAAGAAACAATGCTTAATTATAACATATTTGGATAGCCTTTTTTGAATCCCGGAATCTCCCATTCACCATCTATAGTTTACTGTTGTTCTTTTGGAGTACCGTAAACATATATAATTTTATAACTAGGCAGTCCCAATTTTGATTTATCAAATTTAAATAATTAATTTTTTAAATTCTATTTTTGAACCTGCTATTTTAGTTGTACATTCACTTGAGAAAAATTTCGTGTTCTTAGTATAAGTATAACCCTTGAGTATATACACCAAGAGAGTCAGTCCTTAATAAAGACCTAAATAGTTATCATAATTCCTGTTAGATGTCGTACTGTGTAACAATACGCATTTATTCAAACGAAGGAAATAAAGCGCTACTATTTTAATCTGCAAAAACTGCGAAGGCGTTATTCTGACAATATATTTATATTCAAACCACGTATCATAAAGTTTGAAACATAAGCAGTTTATTTTATTGCGTTAGAGTAGTAAGAATACGAACTGTTAATTAATTTAAAATTAACGCGTGGGTTTCTCTTACTGCATAAGATGCATTATTATTTTGAGAAAAATCAAATATTTTTAAGAAAAATGTTTTTCTTAAAAAATGTTTCCCTACTAAATTTGGTAACAATCAGTTGAGATATACTCGCGTTATTACAAAAAAAGAAAACACAAATAAAAATATTTCAGCTTTGACACCTTGTGTATTTAGCTATATGTTCATATTTCCTACCAATGACTCAATCCTCCTCTATGTCCCCTTATTAATGGCCCACCCTGTATATTTTATCGATACGTATTGAATGACTTCTTTACAATTTACCAAAGCTAGAAGAGTATGATAAAAGTGTTATCTGTTTGACTTTCATTGATACGTGAATGTTAATATGAACTGGACAACTGCACTTTTGTAATTTGTTTGTTTTCTGTAAATATGAGAATATTTTTATTATTAAATCATGTGATGGAATTACTATAATTACTTATCAGAATTCAAAATCTATCATTATAGTTGATTTTCGCCTTCCGAAAAAGTTTTATTCCTGGAATGTTTTATCTAGTTTTATTACATTTTAAAAATTAACATTTATATCCTTCCTGCTTCTTCATGACTAACACATTCACTTAATAATAAATTAAATAGTAATCCTATTGAATGTCATTAAAGTTTTAAATACATACAAGCTTTTGACATAATAATAGCACTCTCAAAACAGTTTTTAAACTTCTCGAAGTTCTGAGAAGAAATTTCATTAAATCTATATTGGCAAGTGAAACAACTAATTACTAATGTTAAAAGTTGAAAGTTGATTTCATTACAAATACGTCAGCAGTTCAAAAAAAATAACAAAATTCAATTTAAAGAGAGGCATTATTATTGCAAACGATTGTACATAACATAATATGTACGAACCAATCATCTTCGATGGGAGGAGCTTTCAAAATTATATATCCAAATTCATGTCATTTTAGTACCTAATATTGCGCCATCTATTAGCAAATAGTCCAAGCGAAAACGTTCTTTTTGAGTTCGTTTCCCATTAGGCGAGAGTTGGTTTCCCATTCAGGCCAACAAGGTCTCCCATTAGATTGACTAGTCTTAGTGTATATAGTCAAGGATATAACTTACAATTTAACTAACCTCAGAAACAAATAGAATGGGTAGAATTTTATTTCGTTATTTAGATAGCGTTTTTGTAAAATTTTGATATGGATACGCACCTAATATTGTTCTTGTTTTGTTCATATTTTAAATTCTATATAATTTTGTTATTAAATAATCGTTATAGCTTTTATTGCGTATTATTTGAACCAAAAATACTTACTAAATTTGTTTGTTTGTAATACTCTTTTTCGGTTAGGTACACATAACAATAAATAATTTTGTTGGAAAATTGGAAAATTTTGTTTTCCATGGCAAATTATACATATAGTCTTTTTAATGCCATGTATGTATATATTTTGCTTGTATTCTATTTCTTTGCTGTAACATATAGTTACAATATTAGTCATTTTATATTATGTAACAAATAGGTATGAAATTGGGAAAAATGATTTCGAAGATGTTATTGTCCATTGGGTGTTAAATTTACCAAGATGGTAGTTTATGGTAAACACTCACTACATCATACCATAAAGACTAACGTTTACGGTTTTTCGATTGCTCTTTCTGTTTTTACGTAATGGCGGCCAACCATCACCCTGTACTCTTACTGTATTTCTATTGTGTAAAATTTAAAGTTTTGGCGAATGCGCCGCGGTTAATTTTATTTTAAAATCTTCTCTACAATTTTTATTATAAAATAAGGAGGTTTATTTCTAATTTAGAGTAATAAAATACATACATGAGCAGTCGATAATGAATGCAACGGAAAACCAAGGCATTTTTCGAATCTAATAGAATTTGGCGTTAACGAACAAACTGGAAATATCGACGAACGTCGGAAAAAGGATTTTGATATATCATCAGCCATTACGGATAAAATCTCACCAGATCAACCTGCTCGCATACGTAAAACCTTTAGTAATGGCCCTTCCTATAGCAATAACATTTGTCTTGCACCTGTTAAAGGGTCTTGTCAGGTCACCGCGAAAGTGATAAAAGAATAAGGCGTTTACAGAACCACAAAATATTTTATATTTGGAGAAAAGTGATATCAAGTGAAGTAATGGGCAAGGTGTTAAGTAAATAGCATACAAAAATTTGAGATAGAAAGGGGGTGAAACTATAGTCCTGAATTTCATTATAAATTTTAATTTATTTACCTACTAGCTTCGGCTTCTTGAGCCATCCTCAAGTCAAGTGTAATATATAACAAAACTTACATACTATAGAAAAGAAAAAACAAACAACACTTAATTTGCTGCATTTAAAATCAGAAAACCAGTGTTACTTACATATGAAGAAAGATACTAATTAAAGCCTAGACTTAAGTTGTACATAAATTCAAAATGCTCTAATACGTATACATATTGTCACGGAATTTGCCCCACTCACACCCAAATCGACGACTGCGGTACCGCGAATTACTAAGATTGCCCCGATCGCCCCTACACGATTCTGTTAAACAAACAAAAAGCCGTGGATCGAGACGGGACTAGAACATTTGAGAAACGACGAGAAGCGTTCGAGAGATGCTAGAAAATAGATCTAGAGATGCTAGAATATACCTGGAATATTCGTTGGGTCTATAAAAGAAAAATAAACGGCCGATTAAGTTAGTCTTGTATAAGTCTTGTATTACAGTCTGAATTGAAGTGTTGGAGATGTCAAAGTGATTTAGATAGCGATTAATTAAATAAGTGTTTAGTTGAGTTTTAATTAGTGTTCAGTAGTGTACTGAGTATAGTTAATAAAGAAGGAGTTAATTAACGGTTTGTTTTTCTGGAAGTAATAGAAAATTCGGATTGGGAAATCCGTGACAATATATTGGCTAAAAGTGGACTGAAAAAAAATCAAAGTTGAGAGCTAAATAAATCAAGAACTGAAGAAGGTAACGTGAATTAAATTAAAAATAGTTGGGAATTCAGATATGGATTTTAAGTTTAGACAATTTACATTACCGTACCTATATATTCCATATTTTCTAAAATATTTAATCTAATTCCATGTTCGGATTTAAATAAAGGCTTAATATTGAAAGAATGTTTATACAAAGTTAAATGTCTACAAAAAACAGATTTTTCTAAATTACTTTTGTTTAAATGCTAAATTTTTTATTTCACCCTTCACTTCTAAGTGGATGAAGCAAACAAGCGTTCCTGATGTTTTAGCCAGAACTTTCTTCTAGATGGCTATGGATCAAAATTAAAATTAAGATTTTATGGACCTATGAATTTAGAAACTTTTCTTGCTTTTTCAATTTTTCAAAAAAATTAATATTTTCTGAGAAAAAAAATAATAGGCGTGTGTAATTTTAATGTTTAATTGTAGTGGAGTCTTATTGACAGTTCCATAGTTTTCAAATGCATGTCTTCATATTCCTGATTGCTAAAAACGTTCTGCATCTTGTTAACAACGGTAATTATTAGATTAGGCACAATTCGTTTAACAACACCGGTGAAGCAGTTGAAAACTATGGAATTTTAGGTTCACCCAATCAACGCGAATATCTCTGCAGGGAGGGCTCAAATCGAAAAAAATATATAGAAAACATCTCCCCTAAAATAGGCCATAGAATATTTACGTGGAATTACGGGACGCCCTGTATATGTCACCAACATATAACCAATATTAAAGCCACGATTTGACCAATATTGAGCTATTATTTTGTGTTACGTGGAGTCAAAAAAAATAAGAGAGAAATTCATCATCAGCATTGCTAATGTGGAATCCTCTATGACCGAACCTGATTTAATAAATAAATTATGATTTCTTTTCTCAAAATTGGTAACAATGAGTGGTCCTTAAATCCTTTTAGATAAGTCCTGAGTCACCCTGTGTAGCTATATCGTTATATTTTGTCCCAAAGATGTCTCTATATCGTTATATTTTGTCCCATACATATTTTGGGCCATACCATTATTAATCTTCCGTCCTTTGTAATGATACAATTTTGTAGACTAATTTCAGGACACTGTGTATATTTTAGAACGAAAACCGAGTAGTCCTTAATTAGGTGGTTGTAATAAAAGCTCCCCACATCATTCCATCTGTTAACAAACGAATTTGTTTATTACGACCATAACACGACGCAGAATTACAAATTCCCCGCCGCAGTGTAGTTAATATTACATCTTTCGTTTTCATCGCGTCCAAATTAATTTACATAATTAAGTTATCATTTCGGTAGGGACGTGTAACGATGGAAAGAAGTAGCAAAAACGCCTCTAGTAACGTTTAATAAATTAATGGAGTTTTTTCATCTTAATCGCAACCTGTCAGGCTCTTAATTAATCTAATTCTACCTTTATTTATAGTCCACTTGAACTGGCATTTGTGAACGCTAGACGTTAAGTAGACCTCTTAAGTGTTAAGCAAATAGCTACATTTAACCCCTTCAACATGACAAAACGGGCAGTGGCGTCGCCGCCTTCGTTTCTGCCGGGCGAATAATAGTATATATTATGATATGCATATAAAAGAATTAATAAAAATGTTAAGGAGGTCTTGCATCAAAATTCGAACACTTCGAATTTTTGATATTGATAATTGATAATTGATGATTGATAATTTATCACTTAAATCTGCGACTTTCCCTGACATTTGGAAAAAATCTAAAATTATTCCGGTGTTTAAAAAATATATTAGAGAAGTTATAGAAAATTATAGAGCTATTGCTATCTTAAATAATTTCAGCAAACTTTTTGAAACAGTTATTCATGAGATACCCTTTAGTCATGTTAAATCTCAAATTAGTATTGATCAGCATGGGTTCATGCCCGGTCGGTCTACAGCACAGTATACTAAGCAATCAGTAAGGAAACTCAGCTTTCCCGCGTCTTCCAAAAATCCGCCATCTTGTTGGCGACTGACAGGTATTACTATAATTTCTGTGTGTCAGTTAGGTTTTTGAATTTTTAACATTATTACATGGTTATCCACTCGTTATCGTTATTGTACTTATATTCCTGCTTTGTATGTCGTGTTGAGTGTCTAGTTATTTGTGTTGTTATATTAGTGATTATTTATTAATGGCACTATACCCAGTAAATAATAAATAAACTATGGGAGGAAATAAATGTGTTGTAAAAAACTAACGCATAACGCAGCTCTGGCCTGTAAACAGTTTTATATATGGGAGACCAAGTTAGAAGTGATAGTTTAATTGAAAAAATCCTAAAGAAGAATTAAAACATGAAAGGAGGCAAAGGATTTAACTCCAAATAGGAAAGAGACTGCTTTCATACATGAATGAAAAAAATCACTCCATACACCTAATAGAGCAACGGGGGTTTTTGATTATGTTACCTATATATATATACTCGCGTCAAGAATTCAGACGACTTACGTCATACGAACAAATGAATAAATCATCATATTTTTATCAAAATATTTAAGAAACTGCTACTGATAGTAATAAAATTATATACTACACTAAAAGTTTGCATTATATATTGCACTAAATAGCAAAAAATGATTGTTTTTAACGCGACCAATTATCGAAAATTACGTTGACAATAAAAACAAATGTGTAACGTCAGCCGTGACGTAAGACGTCTGAATTCTTGACGCGAGTATATATATATTTTGTAAACCTCAAAATAAATTGTACCTATTATTCACGTTTTAATTTCATTTCGTACTTTCCTAAAAAAATGAGTAAAAATATAAAAATTACACTGGGCTTAAATTTGATAATCTGCTAACAAAATAAGGAAAACGTATACATCTTGACGTAAAGGCAAAAGTACTACAAAATATAAAATAAAACTACACTGCTAGTCGACCTAGTTTCCATGTTTTCGCAAATTTTTTAAATAAATTTAAATTCATACCGGTTTTATAATCAAATTCAAATTATATCTGCTAGAAACCTAAATAAAGACAAAATGTGACCAAAACCTCAATTTACATGACTCTACACTGAATTTTGAAATTTTAAAACTACGAATAACTTTGGTTATGTTTACGCCAAATTATTAGCTATTTCTTCGTATGTTCTCTGGGATCCGCCATATTCTTGGCGACTTTTTCTAGAGTGGGGGTATTTAAAAACTGCCAGACGTATTTCATTCATAAATTGTCTAAGATTCCGTACTGATTGCTTAGTATACTGTGGTCTACAGTTACTAATTTACTTTGTTTTACTCAGTTTTGTTGTGAAAAACTTGAAAATGGAGGCCAAGTTGATATCATTTATACCGCTTTTGACAGACTGGACCACGGTATTTTGTTGCGTAAATTATCTACTTTTGGATTAAATATAAATTTTTTGAGATTTTTTAAATCTTACTTATACAATAGGCGTCTGTCAGTACATTGCCGTGGTTTCAGTTCTGCCGAAATAGAGGCGACTTCAGGAGTACCTCAAGGTTCTGTACTTGGTCCCCTATTGTTTAATGTTTTTATAAATGACATCACATGCGATCTATCTTGCCGCTCATTACTGTATGCTGATGACTTGAAATTATTTGACAATTGAATCTCTTGAAGACTGCTCTCTTAATATTAACAAATGTAATGCCATGATTTTTACTAGAAAACTAGCTCTTGTCTTTACGTCGTAAATATTACTCCGTAGTTTTTCTGTATAAGTTATTAAATAATTTCGTTGATTGCGCGCAACTTCTTTCTTATATTAAATTATCACTACTTAATTTAGTAACGCATTTTCGTTCTTCTATGTCTCATGCAGGACTAATGCTCCTAATAATGCTCCAATGTTTGTTATGTGTTACAATTATTTCTTAGTGCATAGTACCTTAGATTTATTTTTTTGTAATGTTGAAAATATTAAAAATGCATTCTTTCATTAATTTATATGTATGTAAATTTTGTATACCCGATTTTATTTTGTTTGTATATATTTGTTACTCGTTTGTTTTTTCCTGTCCTGTAATTGGATTCTGTTTGGACAGTGTATTGCAAATAAATAAATAAATAATTTAACGACCATGTACTTTGCACTATACTCTATTTTTAAACTAAGAGGAGTAAATGAAGAAGTCACACAACAGGACAACTGTTCCATAAAAAGTTTAGAAAAATTGAGATGCTATGCAAAAATGGCTATTATATATTATATACAAGTTGGTCAAATGAAAACGAAACAGAGCCATTTTCAGAAACTACGTCCAGATTGTAGAAAAACGCTCAGACCCGTCGATTGTAGATTATAGGGGGACATTCTTTACTGGAATTTTTGACTCCGCCACTTTCACCCCCAAGGTAATTTTGATATTTGGTATATCTGGGGCATGTTGCGACGAACTAGTGAAGATGACAATTGATGATATTGAAGACATGGCGTCTTTGCTACTATTTAAAATTCTAACACTACTACTATGAATACTAATATAATAAGTAATAAATATAAAAAAATTAATGTTCATTATTAAAATTTAATTTATAGTACCATAATGCGTTTATACGTTTGGGAGTATAAGTACTTATATGCCTAGTCATATAAATGACACTTAAATATTATTGAATAACATCACATAAGTTGAAGAAAAACAGTTATTATTCATGCATTTTTAGTTTAAGGTGTTGTGTTTATGTGTGAGGAAATTATTTATAAGTAATACTTTTAGAGTTTTGCTGTTTTCTAACCAGATGCTTTTTTTGGGATGGTATAGATTTAAAAAAAATATATATAAATTTTAACACAAAATAACACAATTCTGTGTTAATTGAGGTCCACAAAGGATTCTGTTGTCTGCTGTATGTAAACATGTGTTAAAGATTTGTGCTAATATAATACGTGTGATGCGTTACTTTCACACATTTCAGTGATATTTATATTATTAAAGTTTGCTCCCACCCCTATCAATTTGTCGCAATAATTATGGGACACCCTGTATATATGATAGCAAGCAAACAGAGAAAAACGAAACGCATACTGCTATGCCTAATAGTACTTTTAGGTTTAAAGCAGCAGGGGATGGATTACAATGTTGTCGTACGTTACAATTTTTATGAATTTTCTTCAATTGTTTAATTCGTTAACACTGATAAAAAAACAAATTACGTTGGAGTAGTTAATCCTAGTTGAATTTTAGTTTGTAATTACGTAACACAGTTTTACATTTTATTGCAGTTGTATTTTTATTTTTTAAAAGTGCAGGAAAACTATTCGTTCCAAACATTTTCTTCATAAAAGTTTTTCTGTTGCTTTTAGACAAACATATATTTTAGTATCGTCACTTGCATTTTGGACAACCTGATTAGTAATTACATACAGTGATAATTAAATAACACATGTTACTTTTTATGAATTTATTAAGAAATTATAATTTCTGTTCAATAAACGACAAAGTTTTGTAACAGAATGTTTAACAGAACTGTTTTAATTTCTAACATATTCAGTATACAGGGTGTTCCAGAATGATAGTCAAATATTTTACCAGTGTATTCCACAAGCCATTTCAGGGGGGGATCTTCATATGAAATTTTTCAATTTTGGTTCTTCCTGTTGAGATATTCGAGTCTCAAAATGGCGGGAAAAAATAGTTTTTTTATTTTTTCTTAAAAACGGTTACACTTAGAAATTTCGATTTTGCTACACATTATCAGCTAGTCAAAAGTTATTTTTTTGTGGTGTCTGTTCCTTAGCTCATGTTTCTGGAGGGCAGGAATAAGCAACCCTTAGAGTTATTTCTTTCAGAACTTTTTCCTGCAATAGCCGATTTCAACAAAATTTTTTTTTTAAATACTACACCTTAGTATACTACTTTTTCCCACTTGTAATTTTTCCATACAACAATCAGTTTGCGCGGAAAAAATATAAATAGTTTTCCTTACTCTAAACATCTTTTCGCCACCAGTTACTGATAACCGCAGTAGGCGGTTGCTATGTTGATGTTTCTCTGTTGTTTTGTCAAACAAATCACCATTAGGTCTATAATTGACAGTTTTTGCAAATATTTTTAAACAAAGGTATTCCTGTAACTGTTGCCAATCCTGCCGTATGCATATTCCGTCAATTTATTCGCTAATATTTGTACGGAAGAGTCAGTTGTTTACAAATATTTGCAGAAACTGTCAAGACTGATTTGTTTGACAAAACAACAAACAAACATCAACATAGCAACCGCCTACTGCGGTTATCAGTAACCGGTGACGAAAAGATGTTTAGAGTAAGGAAAACTATTTTTTTCCGCGCAACTGTTGATTGTATAAAAAAATTACAAGATCGAAAAAAGTAGTAAAGAAGAAATAAATCTAGGGGTTGCTTATTCCCGCCCTCCAGAAACATGAGCCAAGGACTAGACACCACCATAAAATAGCTTTTGACTAGCTGATAATGTGTATCAAAATTGAAATTTCTAAGTGTAACGGTTTTTTAAGAAAATTAAAAAAACTCTTTTTTTCCGTCATTTTGAGACTCGAATATCTCAACAGGGAGGACCCAAATTGAAAAATTTTATATAAAGATCCCCCCTAAAATGGCTTGTGGTACACACTGGTAAAATATCTGACCATCATTCTGGAACACCCTGTATAACTAATACAAGAAAACATAACACTTTCTCTAAAAATGTAAAAATATAAAGTATACTTTTCATTATATAAATATGTTTAGTAATAAACGCTCTCTCTAAAAATGTAAAAAATATATGTTCTATTAAAGAACAAATAAATTTGTAATTTTAGGAAGAACTAGTAAGATTATTAACATTGCGGGTAGTGTTATTACCATTAGATAAAGCTTATAACTGGATCAAGTGTTACTGGTGCATTCTGTATATCAAATTTTCTGTAACTCTAGCAGTGTTTCAGTTATATACATGTAGATAATTGACGGGCTACTTCTTGAAATAATTTGTTCCATCACCTGGCTTCACCTATGTTTACCTGGATCACCCTGTATTATCCGACATACTGAGTACCTACACATATGAAGAACTTCGACCATATCAAAGATAATATACAAAAACTTTTGTGGCAAGTTAATATACATTGAAAAACGTCCAATAAATATTTGGAAATATAGAGGCAGACCCTTTTAAATTAGCAACCCAACGTAACATAAAAATATTTTTCACGTTCTTCCTTTCTTTCCCTGTAGGGACGCTTATCAATCTTTGACGGGAAATGGCGAGAGAAAAACAAATGCTGGGGTTAATAAATATCGGTCTACAAAACCAACTGTCACGTCGAAAATGTATGGCTTAATAGCTGACGCAATTAAGTAGTTTGCCGTTGCGATGGGCAATTAATTTTAATAATATGTAAACTCGAAGTGTGCGATAATTGTTCCTCATAAAGTTTATTGAACGGCAATGGAAAAATTCTCTTTATAACGTAGTTTAATTTATACCTACAAAGTAGTCGTATTTAACTATACTGGATGTCTCGTTTCTACTTCAAAAAAGGGAGAAAGTGCTATTGGAAAAATACCCTACTGAGAGTGTTTCACTATTATCGTCGTATTTAGTTAATAGATCTCAATATGTTACTTAAAACTGTTCATCATCTACAACATGGGAAATAAAACATGAAGTCCCTCAGGGGTCGGTCTTGGACCCTTTATTATTTTTAATCTATATTAATGATTTCCCCAACATAAAGAGTATTTCATTTGCAGATGATACAAGTATATCTATATCCAATCCGAATTTATCCACCTTACTTAATATCATTCGTCGATCTCAATCTATTGCAAATGACTGGTTTGTTAGTAATAAACTTACAATAAATTTGTCTAAGACTGAGACAATGGTATTCAGTTTTCGTTGTCCAAATGATATAAATAATCCAGACAGTGTCAAGTTCTTTGGCATGTATTTGGATCCAAAATTATCCTGGAATCAACATACCATCAGTTACGTTTGCAAAAAATTTTCAAAGCATCTGTATCTACTGAGAAGTTCGGTACATAAAGTATCTCTATCTACTTTAAAAACCGAGTATCATTCTTCGATTCATTCAATTATATCATATGCGATTTTGCTTTGGGGATATGCTCCCGCAAGTATTTATTAGTACAAGTATGTATTTCACTGCAAAGGAAAGCCATACGGATTATTTCAGGTTTGGGATTCAAGATTGTAGATATTCCTACATATTCTCAAAAATAATTACTCCAGACTTCAACGGACCAGAAAAGGAACCGATTATACTGGAATTCTGTTTTTTTAATAAGTTACCCCAAAATGTACGGACTTTACACTCAAGGTTATTTCAAGCAAGAGTTAAATTTTTTATGCAAACATGCTTTTTATAGTTTTAACGAATATTTGAATAGTAATTTAACAATTTTTAAAAATTTTTTAGCTTTAATATTTTCTTATTGATCTCTTATCCAGAATTTTTATATTTTTCTTCTATTCGACATCTTTGTACTTTTACATATTTTAATTAATTTAATTACCTACTATATTTGTAATTTGTTCCATCGTATGTTCTAATATTTTGCTTTATGTTTTTAGTGTGTCTAGATTTATTGTATTTCTTATCTTATTTGTATTAACTCCTATTTATTTTGTTCCTGCTTTTGACGTTTGTAAACACCTAGGTGTATGTGGCACGAAAATGAAATAAATAAATAAATAAATTCTTGACATGGTAGGTCGGCGACGACGTTCTCACATACACACAATCTATTTGCTGCCATAATTCTAATACCTGTCATAATATTCTAATAATTTATCATACAGCGAAATAACCCTGTATAGTATAAATTTCCATTTCAACACATAAAACAAATAATGCGTCCTTTGAAAGTGGAAACATTCAAGCAATATTTAAAATCCGAAGTTAATTAGATTTTGTGTTCACAAAAGCTCTACAAATTATTTTTTTTCTAACTTAAACTTGTTTTCGTATGCATTTACAAAGTTGTCAGCAAACAGTACCATTCAAATTGAGTTGTTTGCCTGTAACTGCGACACAGGTTGGCGCCGTAGGATCGCTCTTTGACGTTAAACGATTTTGCCAAAGCAAAATTTGCAGGGTTGCTTTAATAGACTATCGAGTTCCTTTTTTGGAACTGCACGGCTGAAAGACTTTATAAACTGCATATTTATTCTTCAAAAGATGTGGGTTAACTTCATACGTCGTAACACGTAATTGAAACTATAAGTGGTATTTTTTACAGGAAATTTAAATTAATAAATATCGTACAATGCCAGGTAAAAATGCTGATACTTTTACACATGTGTTATATAGTAGTATATCAGCAAGAATTCAGACGACTTACATTACAACTGACGTTACGCAATTGTTTTTATTGTTATAATTTTCGATATTTGGTGGCGTTAAAAACAATAATGTTTTGCAATTTAGTGCAAATATCTAGTATAGTGTATAGTTTTATTCCTCGCAGTCGCAGTTTTTTAAATATTTTGGTGAAAATATAATGAATTGTTTATTTGTTCGTATCACGTATATCGTCTGAATTCTTGCAGCAACTTATAATAATATACAGGGTGATTGGGGGAACCCCTAATAATCGAAAGGGGACAAAAGTGAACAAACAAGCCTAATAAATATATGATCGAATATCAACGGTTACTGAGATAGCAATGAAAATATTTTTACCCGAGTTAATTATTGTAATGCATCAGTAGAGAAAAGTGTTTATTCTGTAGGTATTATAAATTAAAACATTAAAGATCTAATAAACAGAAATTACTGAATTAAATTTTCAAATATACCACCGTCCGCCCCGATGCATGCAGCAGCTCGTTTGTGGATTTCACGGATAGCTCGTTAAAGTGCACGATGATTTTCTGTTATGAGTGCTGGCTGGATAGCGCCTCTGTTCTGTTCACTTTTGTTGCTTGTACTAATGATTTAAACCATCCCCAAAGGCAGTAATCAAGGGGTTTCAAATCTGGTGACCTAGGTTGGCCAATTTTGGTAACCACCTGGGCCAATCCAGTTAATTATTGTAATGCATCAGTAGAGAAAAGTGTTTATTCTGTAGGTATTATAAATTAAAACATTGATTAATGATCTAATAAACAGAAATTACTGAATTAAATTTTCAAATATACCACGGTCCGCCCCGATGCATGCATCAGCTCGTTTCTGGATTTCACGGATAGCTCGTTAAAGTGCACGGTGTTTTGCTGTTATGAGTGCTGCCTGGATAGCGCCTCTGTTCTGTTCACTTTTGTTGCTTGTACTAATGATTTAAACCATCCTCAAAGGCAGTAATCAAGGGGTTTCAAATCTGGTGACCTAGGTTGGCCAATTTTGGTAACCACCTGGGCCAATCCAGTTAATTATTGTAATGCATCAGTAGAGAAAAGTGTTTAATCTGTAGGTATTATAAATTAAAACATTGATTAAAGATCTAATAAACAGAAATTACTGAATTCAATTTTCAAATATACCATCGTCCACCCCGATGCATGCATCAATTCGTTTGTAGATGGCATGGATAGCTCGTTAAAGTGCACGGTGATTTTCTGTTGTGAGTGCTGCCTGGATAGCGCCTCTGTTCTGTTCATTTTTGTTGCTTGTACTAATGATTTAAATCATCCCCAAAGGCAGTAACCAAGGAGATTCAAATCTGGTGGATATTCAACCATATGTTTCTTTGTCCACTTTTGCTCTTTAAGGGCAAATCACCCCCAATCCCTAATCACTGTATGTACAGAGGGCTCTAGAAATTAGTAGGTAAAGCCATCATTAACCACATATCTTTAGTCCAAGATAATAGGACTTTTCTTATGTCACTTTTCATTTTGGAGCTAAATTTTCAAAATACAAGGTGTCAAAATTAAAATTTTAAAAATGATTTTTATTGATAGCTTCGGTGATTTTAGAGACATTTGTTTTAATTTATTATATACAGTGTGTCCACGGATGGAGTTGTCAGAAGGAGAAACTCCTTTGTTTTTGACTTTATCGAAAAATGTCACTCTTTATAAAAAGTTCAGCATCTCGAAAAAAATGAGACTGCCATAGAAACGGCTTAGATCAGATATACGGGGTGCTCAAAAATACTACTAGAAAACAAGAAAATACTCGAGAGAAAAGTACCATTATTTATTATTGTATACAACATTTTTATAAAACAAATCTAATTTTAAAATTTGTAATGGACCTCTATTTCAGGTTATAAACAGGTAAACACGGCTACATTAATTAGATCAGATAAATATATTTCTATTTATCATTTCTATTTCACTATCGACATGATTACTCGTATTTATTTACACTGAATTACCGAAATAAAAATCAACAACGCACAGCTACAACAATATATAAATCAAATAAATGTATAATATAGAAATGATTTAGCATTAATTACTGTTATCAATGAGAAGATGATATAGCCCGTGATGTGTTTTTTGAAAGAGTTTATTATTGCTTCCAGTAATTTTCCAAATTCGTTGACGCTCTGTTAAGAATGATAAGAAAACCGATGTTCTCTGGATGCTGACCGTTAGCCGGTCTTGATAAGCTGCATTTTCCTAGGAAGCATGATTGATACGGGACGGTTTCCAGGGATGTTTCACAGATCCAAAATATAAGATTATTCCGGTGGAAAACTGGCAAAGTGGCAACTGTAGTAAGAATTCATAAAGACTAAGAACTTACCAGATTTTTAATAATATTGCGACTTATCTATTTAACCACGTTGATGCCACTGTACATATTTATTGTGTATTGGTAAAGTTACAACCCCCAATATTTAAATAAAGAATATAATTATAAATATTTATTTACTAGCTTTCGACCCGCGGAATTTAACGCGGGAATCCTTTGTCTTCCTGAGGTAGAAAGCGTATTAATCCAGATCATAATCTATCTGTTTGCCAAATTTCATCCAAAGCCGTTCAGCCGTTTATGCGTGATCGAGTAAGAAACATCTAAACACACAAACATTTGCATTTATAATATTAGTAGGATTATCATTAAACAAATAAATCATTTTACTATTAAAAATAAACATTTATTATGAATAATCAACATTCATTCTTTACAATTTTTTTATTTATTTATATTTATTTTTATTCATTTAGCATTACATAAAATCTATAATAAATTACCTACACATTTCCAATAAAACTTAGTGTTTCATGTGTCACATTATTTTTATTGGTACCAACAGTAGTTTTTTAAATACAATACTTGTAAATAATGTCCAAAATAAAAGTTTTAACTACATAATTCACGTGCAAATTTAATAGTATCAATTTTATCAGAATTTTTGACAGGCACATGACAGCTCTGACAGCTTACAGAGTTGTGAACGCTGTCACGCACATAGCGAATTTGGAAAAATAAATTGTTACTTTATACCCTTTTTGAATAAATCACTAGGTATTTTAGAAATGTTACGATTAAATGTCAAGTACCTGCGTATATATTTTTTTAAATGTGCTAGTAATAGAAGCATCTATATAAAATACATGTTTTACGCACATCTTAAAACGTAATATCTCCTTCAAGTATCTCTCAGAAGCATTGCTGTATACAACTTTTTCGACAACGTTTTTATACCTTTACAATATTCCCTGGCATAAAACACACTCCGTTTCATCCAATTTTATAAAATTTTAAGATTGAGAAATTGGAAAATATTAAATATTACCCATAAATATAAAACAATTTTCTTGTATATGTACCTATAATTCATGACACTTTGTAAAACTTATTAGAAGAGTGTCTAGACACTTTTAAACTATAGAATAGACATTTTCAATTATGCATGCTTTCACGATTGCAAATAATATGAAACGAAGCTGCGAGTTCTACGTTTATGCAGTTTTTATCAATTAAATTGTAATACTGTAAAATTAGAAAGAGAACATTAAAAGAAAATTAAAACAGGGAGCATATGTAGGAGTGGTAATTGTGTTAATTAAATATTTGCTTTTCGTTCAACTTTCTGAAAAAAAAAAAAATGGAAACGGAGCTAGAAAAGTGCACATAGCTTTGAAATATTCTAACAATGCATACAATTATTATTTTTTAATTAACTAAACTGTAAGCAGTATACGAATAATACTATACAGGGTGCTTTAGAAAAGGTATTCAAAATTTATCTTGATGACATCAATGCATATTTTAACGAAGAACATTAAGTAGTACAAGTCAATAAGGCGTTATTGTTTCTAATTTTTACGCTAACACTGACAATTCTCATATTCATTTCTAATGACTCTATATGCCTCTGCATTTATTTATTTTGATGAGGTGACAATAATGGTCATACTTTACGGTAAAAGTGTGGCGGAGCATCGTTCTGCTGAAATATCATGTCGCGTTGAACATTTGATGGTACTTCTAGTAAACCAAGTAAATCCAAATTTGATTTCAGGAAACAACTACTCTGTGGGCTAATGAATTACATCTGATATAATAGCAAACAGCCAATGTCATTCGTCAGCAGCGTGACCAGACATATACCAGTATGACATAGCAGAGGCACCAGTATGACATAGCAGAGGCAACCGACCACTAATTGGCTGTGAATTAACTTAAATCACACTGCTACATACAGAGGTGTAAAAACATCACAGACAATCCTGTGTGGACCTCGATTAACACAGAATTGTCTTCATTTGTGTTAAAATGAATAATTATCTTGTCACGAGTTTAAATTTGCCTAGAAATCACATATGTAAATATTATGCGTAAGATCTGTAACTGTACTTAAGTTCTTAACCTATACAGGCAGCAATCATAGTATTAAGAGTCTTTATTCATTCATTTCAATATACAATGGTTGAACCATGCGTACCGGTTAGTGTTCTGTGGCATTCTCAATTTAAGTTCAATGTTGTTAAGAATCTTATGTTGGTAGCATGCACGATATAGTTATGAAAGTGGCAAGGCGATTAAAAATCACTCTTTAATTTTGATATAAAACAATAACTAAGCACGTAGTAGAACATGCTATAGTTTAATTAATAGTGAAAATTAATGCAGAAAGTCTGGATTCGTTATAGTTTGTTCAGTAGCAAAATCTTTTGCAATCAGCCTGTGCTGGATATAACGCTACGTTTAAAAGCCTTTTGGATAAAAAGGTGAGTTGTCGTTATAGTAAATTTTAAAGCCACGTGTTTGACCGAATATAACGCTCTTATAAATTTTAGGCTTTTTATTGTGTATTGTTGCTATCATATATGAGGACACAGTCGTGAGGCTTAGCTGAATTCTTAGAACCCCATACCTACGTCGATCTTCAAGTATAACCAAAATTTGAGTATTACTCTTGTCGTTATTGTTGTTAATAGCGGCGCGGATTGCCCACAGGACTCAGGTCTGAAGACCCATTGTACATGCCGCTGATTATAGAGTTCAAAACAGATCCGTGCTGCGCGCAAAAGCAAACAACAGCTCTGCTGGAATCTCTCTAATGTCTTGAGGAGACAGAAAAGCCGCCCCAAGATATTTGTGTGTTTTTACCATTAAACAGACACAGTTACAAAGAATGTGAATCGAATCCTCATCTGCATTGTCGCAAAGTCTGAACCTTGCGACATTACTTAAGCCAATCCTTGTAGGTGCTTGGGTGACAATCCTGATATTGCTTCTCTTAAGCATAATGAAGTTTCGGTTTGTGTCAGTCCATGCACCCCCTATAAGTAGCTTGGCCTGACGCAAACCAGATCTCATCGACCAATTTTCAGTTGATTGCTTTTTGATCCAGTTATCAATGGACCTTGCGAGATGGCATTGTGGTAACCCCAAAACTAGTTCAGGTCCCACAAATTGACTGCTAGAGCCTTGTCTGACCAACATGTCACGATTGTCCCTGATCCTGAAGGACAGAAGCGCTCGTAAAGCTGCCTGGCTGTCTGTGCATACTTGAATATGCTGATTGACATATCTCCTCCTGATATTCTCTTGAACACAGGCAGAAATAGCAAATACTTCAGCCTGAAAGTCGTGACGTGTTTCCTAAAGGAGTGAAATAAATTCACTCTTGGTTGCTCCTGAGCCCTGGACTGTCTTGGAATTTACTTTGGCTCTTTGTTGTATTATTTTCGGGATATCCTGTGTAGGGTTCTTATAGTTTACCATATTACTTATTGAACAATTAATTGTAACAAGTTTCTAACGAAGTTGAAAATATTATAAAATTTAAACTAAAAATAAACTTCCCATAACGCACACGCATCGACTTCAAATTCTAGCCAGCAAGTATCACTGTCATAACAACCTAAACACTTTGCAATTTTGCCAATTTCTGAGAAAAACAAATACTGACTTTTAAGTAACGCGTAATCTTAGGCGCTTCTACCCTACGTATAAATCATCTAAACAATATCACACATCCAAAAGTGTTAGAGTAATACAACTAAACAAAGAATACGACTGCTATTGACATTGAGACAAATAAAATAAACAGGTATTTACATCCCTTGGATTCGCCGAGCTGAGCAAAATGTTTGTTTGTGAGTTCCCTGTTTGTATACGATCTTCTGAGGCCTTAATCAGCGACAAAACATATAATCGTCGTATAAGATTAATGAAGTTAGATTCGAATCAGCACGTAGAGTGTGGGAATAATTGTCAATAACCTGGCGAGGTGTTGTGATATGTAAATGAATAATTTGATTAATGCGATGTTTAATTTATAATTTATTACAGTATTGCGTTATGAGCAGGTATAGGTTGCTAATCACTTTTAAAGTTTAGTGTATGAACGACAACTTTAATCAGATGTTGTAGTTACATACTGTTTTAAAAAACAAGTAGAATAAGTATTGGAGCTGAAATTAGAAAGTAAACAGTTTGGATAGTCCAGAAAGTTCTTTAAAAAATTTGTACAAAAATAAGAATGAAACATTAGATAACTAAATAATAAATATCACTCACTATGGTCACATGTAATGAGGTGTTTGCATAAAAGAAATATGTATAGTTCTGATGTTTGCTGTCGTTCATGAACATTATTTTATATTGATAACTGATGTGAACTGCAGTAGTTTTGCTAGTAACTCTTGACATACATTCTTATTAGATGAGTGATTACAGAAATGTTCTTTTTTAAGTATGTTCTCCTCTGTGCTATGTGATTTTAGCTATACGTTCATTTAATACATGGAACAACTGCCACCACATTACAACTACAGGGCGCGGCGTTTTTAATGCAAAATTTTATCAATGTGAAGAAAAGATATATTCAAACCAATAAAATATAAAAAAAATTCCAGTTCACTTAAATTTAAAGTTTTCTGTTTTCTATACATTTTTTATTCAATTTATAAATAGTCAGATATTGTTTACTCCAATGTAGTGTGTCATAGCTAAATGCTATTTAATGTACAATAGACATTCGTGATCGTTAAATACTATTTGACATTATTTTGAACAATACGCTCTGTGAACTATAATATCTACTCAATTTCTGATCAAAGTTGCTGCTGCTTTTTAATAACCATTCCAATTGTTTTTGATATTCCATTGAGCTTTTTGCTATAGATACTCAGAAATATTCAAATTATCAAGTCAAGTTCTGTGAAACAGGCGTATTACGTTATTTATGGATTTGCGCTGTGTTGTGTTTGTTTTGATTTGAATAATCGACTAACCGCTAAGTACATTTTAACCAGAGCCGTACTAGGATATATTATTTTAGCACTGCAATATTGAAGTCCAATTTTCTTGGAAAAAAGTGAATATAGGAATCTGTTTTTTTTTTTTTTGCATTAAAGACATCTTGTATTCGTTTCGTCATTTTTCCATGAACATCAGAATTGACATGTATTATAAACAAATGAAGTAGAATGAAAAGAGTATTCTTTTGCTTTTTAATAATAGATTATATGAACAGAAATGTATCATAATTCAATTCCTGTGTTTACGTTGCAGTTTTGTTTTCTTCTTCAGTTTTTAGTGCCTCATTTAATTTTAAACGCTTTATAGTTATTAAATAAAGGGATGTGTGTTCGGTACAGATATTTTCCCACAATATACTAGACTGCCGCGGGTGCATTAAACGTTTTCTTTTATCTATTAGTACCTATACATTTCGTTAGATTTTCTTATAATAAATTGGCATTTTATCTAACTATACCTACGGGAAGTGTGTTTTATCGATAATGAGTGGTTGTAATGAGTGAAAATATAGTTTTACCAGTTTGTAACAAAATAGTGAAAAACGAATGCAAAATACTGGGGGTCACTGGATTAACCGTTACCTATCTATCAGGTATTATAACTAATAAGAATGTTAATTTTTGTCGTTTCTGTATTTAGAAATGCTGCAAAAAGACAACTGCATAGTAGTTGACATTGTTGACAGATGTAAGCTTTATCTATGGATCTAAGCCATCTCAGTCGATGCTTATCATAGGCGCCGACTTTCCGTAGGAAAAAAGAGTTTTGTCCCAGTTTTTAAATATCGAGCTAAAATTCTGAAATATTTTCTTTTAGGCCTCCCTGAGCACGTGGTTAAAATTTTTGTACTTAGTCATAGTTAACCCTGTATAATAAACATATTTACACCTAAACATACTTACTGTGAATGGTTGTCTCAGAGCTCATTTCACAACATAGAATAAAATGTGAAATAGCTATAAGTGTTCAAAATGACTTATGTTGCTTACGAAAAACGTTTATCGTACAAACGTCTCGTAACCAGAGAGATTTGTCCAGATTCAATATAAATTAACATGTCATAAATCTGCTTATGATTACTATAAATTGTTCCATTTTTGTATATGCACACTCACAAATATCAAGTAAGTACAGAAAAACGAAACGCACTAACCACAATACTACTATGACTAATACAATTTTTAAGTTAACAGCAGTTAGATGTTTATAGTACGTTATAGCTTTAAAGATTTTCTGGAAAACTGTCTATTTCATACAAAAAAACAAATAAAAAGGGGAATTTTTACTTAAATTTTATTCCAGTTATATTTTTATTTTTGGTATTTATTTGTAAAAAAACTATTTGTTTTAGACATTTTTTCATAAAAGTTTCTTGTTGGTTTTGGTCAGATATATAAGCCCCTTTAGTATCGGCACTTATATACCTACAACAGGAATGCATTTTTAATTTTTTAAATTAATGTTTCTTAAATATTACCCTTTTTATATTTTCCAGACTTATTGCTGTAGCAATATTTCTTGTATTGTCCCGCAAGCCTTTTTTTAAAATTTTGTCCTGCAATTCGAGCTGTGTTCGCCTTGTCCTGTCTTGAGAGATAAATATAGAATCAAGAAAAAGTAAGACAAGATGCCTACACTAGTCCGCAGAGTAATATGCGCACAATATTATTAATACTTACATACCAAAAATAATTTGTTTGTATCTAGAACGCGAAATGGTACTTTTGCGTTAAAGAATGGAAGTTATTTTGCTGAGCTTAGCGAGACAAAATATCTATTCCAGAAAACGAAAACTGTAATAATACAATAATATTTGAATCAAGATGGTTTAGGCGCGATGACTATCATGACTATAGCAACCTAATAAACAATAACAATTATTAGTTGTTTGAAAAAATTGTGTTAGAATTATACAGGGTGATTCATTAATAATGGGACAGAGGTTAAAGGCATGTTTCTGACCTCAAAATAGAGCGATTAAGCCAAATATGCCTTATCCGATCTACAGGGTGTCAAAGTGGAAAGAATAAATCACTTTTTCTTTATTATTTTTCGATCGCAAAAATTTGAAATAGGGGGGTTTCTTGGTACTAGAAATTCGAATATGTGATGATTTTGGTGTATCCGCTAGAGGACACCACCAACGATGGTTTGAACCTCTTTAAATCACTACAACTCTTTTGTGCTACACTGTATCTCATTTTGGATTGGAAAAATTTTCTTCCCTATCTCTAATTAAAAAAGGTACACCTTGTTGATGTCGCTAGAAGCAATGGTTTCTGAGAAAAACGCATCTAAAATTGTTGCGTAAGTAATGGGCCATACTGTAACAGCATAATACTGTTCTCAAAATAAGGGAAATTTCGTGAAATTTGTTTCAAGCGATCGAAAGAAAGTAAATGTGATTTATTTCTTCAATGTTGACACCCTATATCTTTGTTATTGATTTTGGTGGATTTTTGGATTTTTTTAGGATAAGCTAAAGTAAATCGACTTTTTGTACGGGTTGCATACACTATTTTCTCTACGTTCATGCAAAAACCAAAAAATGTTTTATTTTGATGACACTAAGTGTAGGAAAATATGACATCGATTTGAATGTTTATGTTTGTCATGATGACAAAACGCTGTAGTAGAATGACAGATGAATGCAATAAACATTTTATTGCACTAGTGCAATAAAGAACCACTATTTCCACTAAATATGTTCAATAAAGTTTTGTTTTTTGCATGAACGTAGAAAAAAGTATTTGACAAGAAAGACTCACTTTGTCAACTGAAATTTTAACGATAATATTTTACTGCAAATACCTAGCAATCAGATTTCTGTATATCAAGTCATGTGACAGCTACCATCCAATGATTCGCTTATTTCATTACAGTGAAAAGACCACATATGCCGTCTTTTCAGTAAAGATGACATGATTTATTGAAATGTCGAGTTAAAAATCAAGAAATGTCAGATTGACAATTAATTTATTTTGTGTATAAAAAATTGTCACAACGATTTGGTAATGTATCCAGTGATGCAATTGATAATACTATAATAGAAAATACATCTTGAAATACTATTAAAAACAAAAGAAATTATTTATATATTTCTGTTTAGACAGAAAATATGAAATGAATGGCGGACGGAGCTTGGATGAATTAGCTAGTACACTAAAAGATTACGCAGTAAATATGAGAAAAGGTGACGGAGCGGAATATAAAGAAGGAACTGTCAAAACAATTTGAAATACTACAGGTAAGATAGTTGAGGAAAAATATTTCAAGGGATGCAACACCTACAGAAAGATCCAACTAAACAAAAATGCAGTTCAGTGTCCCTAAGATTAAATGATTTAGCAGAAATTATAAATTTATGAGATGAAGACACGCCAGATGGATTACAAATTTTTTTTTTCATATTATAGCTGTTGAGTTAGCTTGGCGCGGCGGTGAAGCAGCTGACTGCTTTATAGATTATTTTAAGATGGAAAAAATAATGATGGAATGTTGACAAATAGAACTGAATATAATTCAATTTTTAGCAAAACTTGGCAAGAGGAATCAAAAAGTTGCACAAACAGTAAATAGCTTGTACCAAATATTGAAAATAAGAATGCATGCCCCGTTAGATTGTTTAATAAATTATTATTGAAGCAAGATAAAAATACAACAAAAATACATAAAAAAAAAACTAATCATTCCAATAGATCAACAGCAGTGAGCTATTTGGCAAAAAGGGGTTCCTGAGCAGCAATTAATAAAAATTACCGGCCATAACAACTCTAGTTCCATAAAACCAAATTTAACTATTGACGAGGATCGCCACCGTGAAATAATCAACAGTATGCGAGGAAATGCATTAGCGGTAGTAACCAACAACACTTAAACAAGCTCCGCTTTTACTTACAATAATTTCATTAAATTGTACTTTTAATAATTGCAGTTTTAATAAATATAGTTGATTATATTTCTTTGATTGATTAAAAATTTAAAAAACATATGTAAAAAATTATCTTACCGAATACACTTCGACCTTTGATGAATACTCAAAATTTTATCATAGAGACAGAGAATTATCTCGATATTATCAAGACGATGTATTATAGGTGAAAATGTCGATTTTTGATGACACTTTTTGAAAAATGTTTAAATCAATGTCACTAGTTTTTAAACAGTATTATTAAACATTCAATATAAAACCGGCAGCTTTAACGAAATAGCTTCTTTTTAATTTTTATATGCCATTACTTATGGGATCTAATTGAAGGATAAATCTGACACGTAAATAAATATATTAGACATGACACTTAGTCCCCGGTAATCCCCTTGTTAAAAACGTGCCGTGTAATTTCGGCACGCCAGATAAATTCGCGTCACTTAAAAATGAAACCTGTTTATCGCCTGTGGAGCTGTAAGCACCCACTCTTAACATTTCGCAGAACTGTGGCAGATAAAATCAGAACTCCCCAGAGGGTGCAGCACGGCAGGGCCCGGAGTCATTATATTAAAAGGATGAGCACAATATTAATTTTTTACTTTCCTGCTACGCCATTGAATTTAAACGGCCCGGAAAGTTGTAGTGGTTCACGAAATGCCAGTGACCGGAGGACGGGGCTGTGGGCCATAAGAAAAGTAATATCTGCACTCTGGAATTTTTTACAGGTGGGCCGGAGAAATATGTGGTATTATGACCCTAAATGTTTATGGGCAGATTAAATGATGCAGAAAAAATAAAGGTGAAATATTCGACGCTCCTCCTGATATGTTTCTTTAGTTAGTAATTTTTATACGGGGTGGTCTGGTTCTCATGGCATCTAGGAAAACGTAAAATATACAGGGTGGGTCAAATTAGAAAGAATTAGTAAAAATTTAATTGGCAATAAATTATCATAAATATCTTCATTTGCATGAAATTTCTACCACAAAGTTAATATTTTGCTGTGAGTGATGATATTTGAGCGTCCATGTTGGAACAAACTCTAGATGTTTTGCTTGTTATTTCTAGTTGATTACTCATTAAAATTACGTTAATACAGATTAGTTCTTACATCTATGACGAAAGATTATTAAACACATTTTATCACTAAATACATTCAGTTTTTAGGTTATTTTTCAGGATAGTAATATTGCTAAGAAGCTATAATAAAAATGTATATTTATAAAGCGCATTATTTTTATGAGAGTTTAGTCATCACATTACACGAACAAATTTCCTGGGTTGTAAATTTTGTTAAATGGAAACCAAAAATACAGACTTTATATTACATTAAAATCTAAATATCTATAGCACAGCATAGGTAGATCAGCAGTTTCACTCCGTTGTCGGCACTTTGAACTGTTTTCAGTTTTCTGCGGTGACCTCGAAATGTGAGTGCGATCAGGTCGGTGATCAGGAACCGAATAAGAATTTTTACTTGCCCGTGAAAGCGTAGTTATTCCACATTATAGTTTACGTTATATCTATCCACATTATGTAATAATTCATTATACAGTTATAAATGGGTAATTCAACATGTACTACATCATTTACTGCTACTAACATACAGTGTGAAAATTCGATTTACTTCTTTGGACTCTTTAAAAAAAGAGTTTAAAATATATATTATTGCACTACAAAACATTTTTATTAATTCACTTACTTTTTTTGTTATTAGTGATAATTAAAATTTTTGGAAATTTTTTAAATTTAAAATTTGACGTTTGAAGTTTAGTGGGCAAATAATTTATTATGATTTTTTTGTCTTAAAAGATCTACGTAAACCAGAAGACAAGTATTTTTCAGAACAGAAAAATTATGTTTACTTAACTTTGAAAATTGTTAAATTGGAGATGAATGCAGTAAAATGTAAATTTAGAAAAAAATTATTTTTTATTATTTTATTTTGAGACTTACTCTCATTATAGTGACTACAGGAAATATGATCATTTACATAATTTGAAGATGAGCCGTCTTGTGCAGGAAACGTTGGAACAGCCTCTTTGCGTAATCTATTGCGCGAATCGTTAGAAAACATATTATTTTAAAAATGCATTTGACATAGTTTGTATGAACTATTACTAATCCTGAGCAGCTTTTCTAATAAATCTTCTCTATTAGAAGCCTCTGCACAGAGCTCTAAAATAAAAATTTGTATTTGTGAAAAATATAAATATGTATATATTAAACTTCACTGTCATGAGAGGTACTTATATTCCAATGTTATACTTAAGAAATAAGTTAATAGGTAAGGAAATAGCAGTAAAATATTATTTATGGTTTGTACAGTATATTATAGATTACTTATTACTTATTTATGCCTTTAGGAAATTTAAAGAAACTTTACTATTATAGATGATATATTTAAACATCTAACTGCTGCGCAGCGAGTCGTTCCTCGATCAGACTCAAAATATTGCTTTAATACGGCTCTGCATAACCGATGTTCGCACTCCCAGAGTTGGATGTAAACTGAGGTCTCTGCAGCTTGAAATGGATGCGCGAGCTGCTATGCGCGACTTATTATTTCGGTCCGAGTGTTTCTACTGATCTCCCTATACTGTGTCTATAGATACCCATATACTTACTCCTTCTCTAATTGTATCTTTGCAGTCTGACTTATAGTCTCTCTTTCTCTTCCTATCCCTGTTCGCTATTAGAACGTATTTAATCAAACATATTATGCTGTCCCTCTCGGGCAGAAGTACGTCATATTAAGGGCAAAATTAGGGTATATTTTGGTAATAAAGTCTTTTATGTTTTGATATTTTAACATAAAATTGGTCTGTATTTCTTTTAAGTTCAATTGTCTTATTGGAATAAAATTCTTGCCGATCATATTACTTAAGTTTTCTTCTCTGCATAAGATATAGGTAAACTTTCCCTATACAGAAAAGGTCTCACTTTTCTTTGACCAATTTAGAGGTCAAATTAACGTAACTTTAACTTTAAATGTTTTTTGGAAGGCAAATAGAAGATATCTACTCTGCCGCTACTGAACTATTGTCAAAAAAATAAAATAGCGGTTTTCCAAAATCTTATTTGGCGTCATTATTTCACAACAGAAAGAGCTTAAATTTGGTACAGAGGGATAAGAATATGGAAGAAATCGTCTTTCATCTATGACCACTAGTTTTAGTTATGCAACATTCAATTTTTTCTTGCCCCGTTCAAAAGAAATGTAAAGTAAAATTAGGATTACGTCAATATGTAATATTACTATACTGTGAATCACGCCATGCTTTTGAAAAAGTTGGAACACTATGGTGTAAGGGGTGTGGCTTTGAACTGGATAAGATCTTACTTGTGTAACCGTTTGCAAACAGTAGTGATTCGAGAAGAAAATAGGCACGTAATTTCCGACAACAGAATTGTTCCTTTAGGAGTTCCTCAGGGGAGCATTTTGGGTCCAACTTTATTTATAATATTCATTAATGGCTTAAAATCATATTTCAATACTAGTTGTTTATCTATTTTTGCTGATGATACTACTGTTGGATTTCAAGCGGAAAATATAAACCAGTTATCACAAAAAGGCAAAGAATGCGTACAAAATATGGCTGAATATTGTGATAGAAATGCTATATCTTTAAACATTTCAAAAACAAAAATTATATCTTTTTCCATTTTTCAGTCAAACTTTAGTTTATACGTATCCTTAATTGGTAAGTCCATTGCTGATAAACTTGCTGTTACTTCTTTGGGCATTTCAGTTGACAGGAAATTGAATTGGGACTCACATGTATCAATATTTTGTAGGAAATTGGCTACTCAGAATTATGTAATTTATAATTTAAGGGAATTCGTCGGTCTTGACGTGTATCCAATCTTGAACTATTCAATTGTTTGTTGGGGTAATTGTTCTACCATTTACAACTTATAGCACAAAAAAGAATTATTCGTAGCATGCTGTTTAAGTCAAGACTACAATCTTGCCGTCAATTGTTTAATGAATTAGGAATATTGACAGTTGTGTCCATGTATATTCTTGTATGCGTTACATATGTCAAGATTCATCCTGATGAATTTTCACAATACTCAGACAGACAAATTGAATACAATCTCCGAAATCAAAATAATATTCTTTTCCCTCAACATCATTAGACTAAATCAGCAAACAGTCCAATTGTTTTACCTCCAAGGCTATTTAATCATCTCCCAGCAAGGGTCAAACAAATTGACAGCATCCAGGTTTTTTAAAGAATTGTTAGGCGTATATTATTGGCCAACTCGTTTTACAATTTGCAAGAATATTTTGAATGTCATCTTTAGTTTAAATATATTTTTTGTAGTTTGTGATATTATTGTATTTTAGTTTGTTCTTTATCATTTATTTGTTGACAATGTGATATATTTACTATTCTATCTCTTGTGACTTGTTCTATACACTGTAGTGTGTCTACGGAATAAAGCTTACTATTATACTATTTTATTCGAACAATAACCCAAAAAATTAAAAAAAAAATCAGTAATTTAAATAAAAAATCTAGTTATTCTTGACATAAAACAAAAATCAACAAACATTTTGACAGATTTTGTTCTTATTGTTGGAATCCTTCCTTTTCAGAAGTATTCGAATATTTTAATGATGAGAAATGGAGAGTGCACTGATAACCTTCCATTAAGTTATATCTAAATATTAGAAATATTTCAGAAAGATACCGCATGGCTCATAATGGATAGCAATTGTACCGACGTTACAAATTAGACAACCAGCGTTACAAGTGTCATAAGAAAATTGTCGTGAAAACTTACCTGTAAAATTTCTTTCTTTTTATATTCAATTACCACACTTATTTAAGAAATATTATTTGGAATATCAGTATACGGGGGGTCCCGAAATAAATGCAACATAGAGCAAGAGTAAATCCGTCACGACAAAATAATGCCTTGTTGCCAAACTTACGTTAGTCAAAAGTTGATGGTTAAAAAGGTGCCAAAGTTAAAATTTTATTTTCGATATTTGTAGAGAACTTTTTAAAACATTCAAAGATACATTTTGGAGATTGTGGGTTTTTGGGGCGAGAGATTCAAATTTGGTTCTAATTTTGATGTCACTAGTAGAGGGACGTCATGCTTTTTTTAAATGATAGAGCTTCTTTGCGGCTTGGTGTATCCAGGTGACTATTAAAACAGTCGATTTTGCTATCTTTTTCGTCAGAAAAAGGAATATCTTTTTGAAGTCGTTAGGAGTAACCGTTTTTGAAATAATCGTATTTGAAATATTCAATGCACGGAGTAGAAACTGTTTTGGTTTCAGGTAAAGAGCCTTTTCTGCTGAAAATACAGCAAAATGTTATTTGAAAAAGTTAATCAGGATGGTAAATTATGACGACGTTACAAGAAGATTGGCTTTAAGGTTTAATGTATTGTAAAATATATTTAGA
Source organism: Monochamus alternatus (assembly GCA_037114965.1). Classification (NCBI taxonomy): domain Eukaryota; kingdom Metazoa; phylum Arthropoda; class Insecta; order Coleoptera; family Cerambycidae; genus Monochamus; species Monochamus alternatus. The sequence continues at coordinate 75,469,542 of CM073429.1, read as the reverse complement.
TTATTTCTTTGAAGATTTAGAATATTATTATGTCATATTTATTTATTTATAAGTACTATTCGAATATTCTAAATAATTGATAATGACTATGTCTAACAGAATTTTTTTTAGCGTACCTAAATATTTGATATTAATATTCTCTGTGAACAGTTACATTTAGGATATGCAAATTTTTATTTGTACATTTGTTAAAACTAAACATTAATTGAAATTTAAAAAAAAGTGCTGTAGGGAATTTATTAATCAGATATATTTTAGCTGTTGGCAATTACAGTTCTGAATATCAAATTATGATATGGTTTAATGACAAACAAATTATCAATTTTATGTAAAGTTTATAGACCATAAATGTATTATTTTGACTTAATATAACACCTATAAAATTTTATAAATCAGTCAAGAAGGGTAATTATATTTAATAGAAGCATTAAGTTTATTCTTTATATTTACTAATAAATAAAGTAGCCTGGATTTGCATTATTCATAGTACTTATTAATTTTAGAGATTTTTACGACACATAATATTAATCACTGTATGAGTAATGTGTTGCGCTTTTATTAATAGTTAAGTATTGGGATTTTTGTGATTTTTTATTGCCTCAAATTGGTGCAACTCCCTTCTTTCTGATCTGATATAAGTAGAGTTGAGGGCTACGAAAGTTGTAATTATGGAGTAAGCTTCTATGTAAATACGTTTGCAAAAGTCTTCAACTTTTATTTTCCAATACCAAGTATAATATACAGGGTGATTCAGGTTTAATCTTGATAACTTCAGGAATCGATAAAACAGGTTAAAATAATGTTCATTTGTGATATAAACTTATTTCCTAAAACGCATCGTTTCCGAGAAAGAGGGCGTTGAAGTAGGATTTTTTTTTCTCGTTTTTCCCCACTTTTGAACCACTTATCCGATTTAAGTGAAATTCGAAACACAAACACTCCTTATGATCTTACATAAGCTTCTTAAGTTTGAACTACTTACCCCTCTCAGAAGTGTATTTTGTATGCTACCCCCCTCTTACTTTATTTCGAACTTACAAAAAAAAATAATTTCAATAAAACCTCTACACACCACTTTGACCTGATTAATTTCGAAACTTTTTCGTCTCCTGTTTTTTTTTCGACGTTTGGTCTTGTTTCTGAGATATTCCAAGAAATTGGTGACAGTGTAGCGCACCAGCCGCGTAAATTTCATTTAATATTATAGCAACCCATGAAAACAAAACTCAGTGATTTGTGTAAACTGACGTTTGTGAAAATCATTGTCAAAAGTATTTTTTAAAGAGCATTTTTAGTGCTAAGAAATAATGCCAAGAACGTTTACAAATGATGAATATGCCGATATACATTATGTTTATGGTTTCTGTGACGGAAATTCCAACGCGTCAGTTCGAGAGTACCGAACACGCGTTGAGAAGTTTTCGAAAAAATCCCCTGGCACGTCGATTTTGTTTTTAAAAAGGAACTTTTTGACATACGACCCACATTTGTGACGTAATCGTTGTTCAAGATATGACGTCATCGACAATTTTTTTAAATAGCAACCCCCAATTTTGACTATGCCATTTGAAAGAGCGTGTCATTCTACATGCATACATCATGAAAAATTATGGTGTTACATAACAAAAATTTCAAGAAAATAATGTTTGAAGATTTTAAAATTTAATTTTCCCAATACTGATGATTAATGATTATGTAAAAAATCGACTAAATTAAATGTTCAAATTGTGCACCGTTGGCTGCCTGACAGTAGCCAAGACGATTAATAAATTCTTTATGAACATTATCAATAACTTCAGGAGGTATGCGATGTATCTCCTGACAAATTCTTGCTTTTAAATCTCCTAAATTAACCGGTCTAGTAACGTATACTTTGCTTTTTAAGTATCCCCATAAGAAATAGTCTAGGGGTGTCAAATCAGGCGATCTGACTGGCCACTCAATCGGCCCCCTTCTCCCTGTCCAACGATTCGGGAACAGCTCATCTAAATAAGCACGGACAGGTGTTACATAATGGGGAGGTGTACAGTATCTGAAGAATACTGCAATGCTATTGGAGGAAATTTTGTAGGCAACCTCCTATGTTTAGGGATATTGGACTGTACTACATGCATAAACATAAATCAAAGTAACAGCTTTGCTTTGTTTGTTAATATTTGTTTAACATTTCAATGGCAAAATGCTATATACAACACTCGTGAAGAAACGAATTTGGCTGGTGCCTCTTATGCAATATGCACACGTGTGTGCGAAATGTTTAGTTTCTCCACATGTACTGTAATATCCTGTTATTGATGCATTGTTAAGAAAATGGTAAAGCACAAGTCACTTACTATTTTTTTTAAAATACTAGTTATTTGCACCAGTCATTTCAAAAATACATTTTTAAAAAATATAGTGCTAGCACATAAAATTTTGTATGTAATTTGAATCATAAACACTCTAGGCTAAAACTCTGATAATATTCACAGCTGGTACCGTAATGACTGTCTTTATGACCCTTATTACATAAATAAATATTATCACTACTTAATTCTACAAAATGGCGAAGGAGCTGGTCACATATTAAAATTAATCAGGTACCAGAAAATTAAGTAAATTATTTTTTTTTAAATAAAACCTGTTAAGAATTGAAACAATAAATCTATGTTTATGTTATCGAAATATAGGTTGTATACATATACTAGACCTCTGAATTATTTTAGTCCTATAGGTATTTTCAAGAAATATTTTATCACTGAAAGAGCGATCGAGTACAAAATATACTTCAATTTAATATAGACAAAGTCATATATTTCTCCATGTCCATCTGTTTTAGTATCTGACCCAGATTCATAAGGCTCTAGCAATGTCATGCAAAAAATTCTTTCGCTACCCTTATTGATGGATGGCATATGCGGGAGTAGGTATACTTTAACTTTATACTTAGTAACATTTGTATATTGTAGCCAATAAATGTAAAGTCGAATGATAGAAATTGAAAAAGTATACAGTCGTATAATATTAGAAACATATTTAGTACAAATAGTATGAATATAATATATTTAAGCGTAATTTGTGCAAGTACAATTAATCTAAATTAACAAATAAATGTACACTATACATGGTGTTTATTAATTGAATGCCGATACTTAAGAGTGTGAATCCTTCGGTCATTTTAAAAAGAAAACTTAATATCAACATATGTCCTAAACCTCTTAATTTTTGAGCTACAGGGTGTTACAGTTTAAAAAAATAATAGTTTTTTATTATAATTTTCTTATCACTCCAGATATTTTTATGAAATTTTATACACACCTATTAATGATTTAGGAGCATTGTTTGATGAAAAAAATGTTTTAAAATCTTTGCCAATGACGTACGTACGAGGTTTGAACTAAACATTTTTGAAGAAAAATATGGTACGCCACTGCTTTTTCTAAAAACTAAAATTAGTTTTAAAATCTCCATTTATTTTACAGAAAATTCGGTCCCTAGACTTACTCTCGTACGACGCACCATTTCCACGTAAAAAAATTAATATTACAAATTGAAATGGAATGGGTTTTTCCTGCAGATAGTCTGGAATTGATGAAATCGTATCTTTCAAATAAGAAACAATTTGTAACTTATAATAATATTAAATCTAATATTAAAAGTGTAAAGCATGGTGTTTCTCAAGGATCTATATTGGGTCCCACACTTTTTCTAATATACATAAACGATTTTATGAATTTTTTGAATAACAACGTGCTTAGTGTACTATTCACCGATGATACCAGTTTAATTATTAAAAATACAATTTTACAGTATTTGTTACAAGACTTCTCTAATACAGTCAGACGCTGAGTAATAGTTTACTAATGATAAACTGTTTAAATGTAACAAAGACTGGTACAACAGTATTCGCCCTACGCGAATTTAATGATGATTGGTAGAATTATGATTTGGATAAGTTTCTTGGAGTATACCTTAATTCCAAATTGTGGGAACAACATACTAATTATATATGTAGAAAAATATCCAAGTACATGTATCTCCTACGAAGTCTAGTAGGTAAAGTATCATTAAGCACATTGAAGATAGCTTATCACGGTTTTATCCAATCTAATATTTCATATGCAATACTTGTTAGGGGGCGCATGCTATGAATGCTTTTGCTCACCAAAGAAGCGCTGTCAGGATTATGATAGGTTTGGGTTACAGGGATGAATGTAGAGATCAATTTATAAAATTGAATATACTAACAGTGCTTTGTATATACATATTTCAGTGCCTTTTATACAGTATGCGCCAAAAGTATGGAATAAATTCAATAAAAACGAAACAATTATTTTTTGGGAAAAATCCTCGAACAAGTCGATTTTTAATTTAAAAAATACATATTTTAGGGTAAAATGCGATTTTCAAATGTCATTTGTTTTCGAGTAATGACGTAATTGATTTTTTTTAAATGGCAACACCATATTTTTTTCCTTGATTCTGAAAGATCGTTTAATTCTCTATCAGACAGTACTAAAATTTTGCCCTCTTACATAGGAAAGTTTTCGAGTAAATGACGATTGAATGTAAGAAAACGTAAATTCTATGCATAAAAAAGTAACAATTCTGAGGCATGTAAAATAAAATACAATTGATTAAATTTTATACTTAAATTAAGTGTTCGAATTGCCATCCACCAACTTCTTGACAATGCGCAAGTCTGTAAAAAAATTGTTCTTGCACATTATGAATGATTTCTGGGGTAACTCTGCGTATTTCGTCCCGAATGCGATTTTGAAGTTCTTCTAAATTACGTGGTTTATTAATGTACACTTTTGACTTCAAGTATCCCCATAAAAATAGTCAAGAGGTGTAAGATCTGGCGATCTTGCGGGCCATTCTATCGGTCCGCGTCTGCCGATCCACCTCCCAGGAAAACAGTTGTACATAAATCCATTAGAATTTCGCAAAAGTATAAGCGGCGATCGGGATCATCTTCATTGAGTTCCTGCACAAGTTGAATTTTGTAGGGATGATATTTTTCCTTCCTCAAGATACGTAGCACAGTGCTCTGACTAGTGTCATTGTTTAATGCAACCAATCGTGAAGAATTATGAGGATTATCCACCATACTTATCAAAATGTTCTGTTTCTGATTTTCATTAATGCTTGGACGTCCAGGTTTTGGAATATTTACAACATTGCCAGTTTCTCTAAATTTAGACTCTACCTTACTGACTGTTGATTGGCTGATAGGGCGATCTGGATATTTTTCATTAAATAAATCGCAAACTTCCTGCTGAGTTCTAGTCATATTCCCGCATCCGATAAGAATTAAAATTTCAATTCTTTGAGTAACAGTTAAATGTGCCACAATACTTTAAATTGAATAATAATTTCTATGTCGCTTACAATACTTATTAGAAAGTTGGTGTGACAATGACACTTTGCAAAAATTTTCACCTACGTGATCCATAAAAGAACTATGGAATTCGAAAAACTAAACTTGATAAAGTTTTTGCTTTATTTTAATTGATTTACGTTTTCTAACATTCAATAGTCATTTACTCGAAAGCTTTCCTATGTAAGAGGGCAAAATTTTAGTACTGTCTAATAGAGAATTAAACGATCTTTCAGAATCAAGGAGAAAAATATGGTGTTGCCATTTAAAAAAAATCGATGACGTCATTACTCGAAAACAAATGACATTTGAAAATCGCATTTTACGCTAAAATATGTATTTTTTAAATTAAAAATCGATCTGTTCGAGGATTTTTCCCAAAAAATAATTGTTCCGTTTTTATTGAATTTATTCCATACTTTTGGCGCATACTGTATATTAGAAATATTAACTCGGTTAATTTCTTCAAAAAAAGAGTAAAAATATGGTTATTGAATTCAGACAGACTGTATATTAATCAACTTATTGATTTGAAAAATACTTACCCCATCAAATAGTATCTACCTAAATATAATGTGATATGACTACCGAACTACCGAAACATAGTTATGTATATTGTATTAATGTAGTATCATTATTAGTATTAATTCAGTAATTAGTATTGTATTATCTATAATTATAAGCGTGTGTGTAAATGATTATTCATTAAAAAACCAAACATTCAAAGAGAAAAACCACGGACGAAGTTTGCTTTTTGTGGTATCTCGGATGGATTGTTTGTTTGCTATATTTATGCAACTTACTTTGTTTAAATAATTTGTTTTGTTTATTATTTAAGATCACATAAATATGTATTATGTATTGTTATGGCAAATAAATAAATTATTATTATTATTAGCTCGGCATACTTAAATTTCAGTACATATGGCATCAAATTATATTTACACAAATAATTTCGGAAAGCTATCTGAAATGGATTGCCAAAACTTTACCTTCTAAATCGGAGGCAAGCGGAATTTTAACAACTCCGAAAATGGTACTTATTGTAACTGTCCAAGATATTATATATGTTCGGCGCAGTTTCTGAGATTCTATTATAAACTATCACAGAGCATCATGTTCGGTGGGAAGTCAGTGGAGCGTGACATATTCGGAACCGCAAGTGTTAAAGCGAGCGTATCCCGTCTCGGCTGGCTCACAGTAAGCTGGAAGGGGGGTGGCGTTCCCGTAGGATAGCATTTCGGCGCACATCGCCACGCAACTATCTGAAGAAGTGGCCTGTCCTGAAAGAATCGTTGAATATTACTTTCCATTACGCGAAGGGGACGGAATTTGAGAGGGTGCTTTCGATACGTACTTATTTATAAATCTTCTCAATGACTGTTGCGGGACTTCGTTAATTAATCGAGTCTTCGATAATTAATTTTCATTAGAGGTTTAATAGAACAGTAACTGTATGAAGAAATATACAGGGTGATTCTTAACTAATAAGCATAAACAATTAATGACCAATAGGGGAAAAAATATAGAAACAATTTTTTATTTCGGAAAAAATTATCTGGGATTCCTTTTTGTTTATAAAAACTAAGAAGTAAACAAGTCAGGACGATATGTTTGGTATTTGTAGCTGTACTTTTTTTCACACTATAAAATCTAATGCTCCAGGTGCAGATGGTATTAACTGTAAGATGTTGGGTTTGATCATACCTCATGTGCTTGACCACATCACATTTATTATCAATGAATGTTTGACTAAAGCAACATTTCCAATGTGTTGGAAAGAGGCAATAGTTGTCCTTATTCTTAAAAACGCTAATCCGACTGATATTTCTCACTTCCGTCCTATTAGCTTACTTTCTACCTTTTCAAAAATTTTAGAAAAAATTGTTCATGAACAGCTTACTATCTTTTCAGAAAAAAATACTATTATGTCTCCAACTCAGTCCGGATTTCGATCAAATTATAGTACTTGTACTGCCTTGTTACATGTAAGCGATGAATTGTATAGAGCTTGTGATAACGGTGAAACGGCATGTCTTATTTTACTTGATTACAGCAAAGCCTTCGATACAATTCATCATGCTACTCTATGTACTAAACTCAAATATCTTGGCCTGGATACTGATGCTGTTAATTTCTTTAGGAGTTACTTGTCCGATAGGTGTCAAAAAGTTGTCATTAATGGAACATCTTCATCTTTGATAAACACCGCCATGGGAGTGCCGCAAGGTAGCATATTAGGTCCACTGCTTTTTTCGCTCTATACTTCAGATTTATCTAATGCAGTTAAGCATGTCCGCATCCACCAATATGCTGATGATTGTCAGCTGTATTTTCACTTTCCACTGAATGAATTGAACCCTTCTGTTCAAAAAAGTAATGATGATTTAAAAAAAAATTGTTTTAGTATCTAGGGCTCATGGGTTGATATTAAATGGTGCAAAAGGCATAAAAATTTGGTTAAATCAAATCCACGATTTGAAATTGTTGTTGATGAAGAAATTGTGCAACCTACTGATAACTGTAAAAATTTAGGAGTTTATTTTGATGATGAGCTCAGGTTCACTAAACATGTGCATTTGCTTATCCAAAAATCTTACATTAAGCTGCGTTCACTTTATTTACATAAAGATTATTTAACTTCAGAGGTTAAATTAAAGCTATGTGATTCTTTAATCTTATGTAACATTGCTTATTGTAATACCGTATATTGGCCTGCCATGTTAAATAAAGATAAGGAGAATTTACAAAAAGTGCAAAATGCATGTGTTAGGTTTTCCTTTAATTCACGTAAATTTGATCATGTTAGCTCTAAATTCAAACAATCCAAGTGGCTTAATTTAAACCAACGTTTTCAACTGCATATATATTTTTATTGCTAGCATCAAGTTAATTTCTTAGTTGATTTAACTTTGAGACGGTTAGGTGGAAGAGCAACATTGTTGAATCTCGCCGTCTTTCATAAATATGTATTTGTTACTATGTTCTGTTAATAAAGACACTTTATTATTATTATTATTATTATTATTACTTTATTATCAGTTGTGATTCTATTCGAGCTTAAGTCGGCTATTACTATTATTTTCACGCTACGGTATAAATAACTATAAAATATTATTTAAGATTATTGGGGGTACAATTAAAAACGTTTATATTCTTGCAGATTTTATTATAACGTTTTTATTTGTCTCGAATTTTCCCACAGAACAGATAGGTTCAGGCACGCATAATTTTTTACATCTGGACAACATTATATCTGATAATCATAGTTTATATCACTCTATGCGTCCACAAGAAAATACAAAATTATAAAATACTATTGTACATTATTTCCTGCCAAAAAGGTAGGGAATTTTACTATTACGTGTACTTGGCGCCTATACCTATACGCATTGCAATAATTGTGCCGTTTACATTTGCATGAATATTTGTTTTTTCCGCGTATTGTACACAGCAAGAAATCGACTCTACACGGTACTATTTTGGAAATAGTAAAATAATATGGTGTAAAATTGTACACGATTTGTTTGTAGAAATGGTGAAAATGTAAAAATATTACATTAATTTTAATGTTTTTAGGTTAAGTACGTAGTTAGTTTCACATAATATTATTAATACCTAAAAATATATAAAAACTTTTACGTAGTAACTGTTACAAAATTGTTAATAAAAGAAAAATATAAACAAAATGCAACATAGTTGGTTTGAATTTCAACGGTGATGTCATGACATTTCTAATAAAAGGGTGTTTGCAGTTATTTTATTTTTGAACTTATTTATAAAATTTTCTTGTAACTTATTCTCAATATGAAATTATAATACCTATATTTATCGGTCAGTAGTCGCGCGGTTCAAGGCTTCAGTACTTGAATCGAGGTGACTAGATCGCTGTAGGTTCGACCCCCGCAGCCGGTAGACCGTATACAAACTATATTCGTAGAGAGAATTGGCACCCTCTCTGCGGGTATGGTAGGGTGGAAGAATGCTGGCTTGGGTCAATGTGAGAGATTGATACCGGTTGACATTTGAGTACCCCCCTAATTAATGAGGTTTTCCAGGTTTCCCTCATTCCTGCACTGAATGGTGGTTAGGGCCTACCAACGTAAGTCGCTCCTAGGCTCAAATGCGGCCTGCTTAATAGTAATATGTCGCCCCCTTCCCCGAACAAGTCTTAGACTTCTAGGCTAATCCCCGTGATTAGAATGACGGGTAGAGATATATATTTTTTATTATTATCTGTAAAAGGTAGATGCTATACATAGGTATATCAACTTTGGAAAAATATTTTCTTAAATAAATTTGAACCTATCAAAACAGAGGATGATACATCTATACATTTTTTTCCATATAGTAAAACTGCATATTACATACGATAAAAAAAAATTTAAAGAAAAATAATTAGCTTTACATTTGTTCGAAATTTCACCATAAAGGACAGCAAAATATAGGTCCTACGTTTTAAAGTATCACTTTAAACTACATAAAATTATAGATACTATACAGGGTGAATCTTAAATAAGTACAAATATTTTAATTGCTGGTGTAGTTCGTCATTTAAATCAGTCTAGTGAAAGCCATTTTTAAAAATTTCTAATATTTACGGAGATATTAATTTTTTAACAAAATACCCACATTTTGAGGACCGCTGGCTCATTTTTCATCCAACAACGTAATGAAACATGATTTGTTGCGAGGTTGCCATATCTCCTCCCATATAAATATTACGTTTCCTTTAACGTAATAGTTCTATTTTAAAAATACTTGTTTTAAGCATAAGTACAGTAAAATTGGGTATGTAGTATGATACGCAGCAATATTAACATAAATTTTAACATCTGAACTAACCTTACTATACTTCAACGATTAAAAATGAATTTCCGCAAGTTCAATACTACCGTAAAATATTTATGAAGATATTACGTGATATTACTATGTCCAATGTTCAACAATTATACATAAACGTGCACACAAGCTTACCTGTTTGTTAAAAAATTAACTATTTAATCAGTAATCCACATTTCACAAGTTAAATGTACTTGTACACTGTTAGAAAGGGAGTTATTTTATGAAGAATAACGAAAAACTATGCACGCGTTTTTTTATTTAAAATGGAAAAATGTCAACTTTTAGCAAATTTGATTGCTATTTTCATGCATTATGTGGGGTTAACAAGTTTGACTTGGGCTTCCGATAATCTGTCATGACAGTCAATGACAGTTTGATAATAAAAAATAATATAAAATGTTACACTTGACAAAATTCGCTAAAAGTTGAGATTTTTTCTTCGTTGAAGCAAAGACATTTGTGTAATACTGGCAACACTGTGAACCACACGTTCAGTCTGCAGCACTATGACTCATAAAAGTATGAAGGGTCTGTCTAGGCCAGCGGTCCTCAACAAGTTTTCTGCTGAAAAATTACGAAATTTATTTAAAATTTCACTTTTTTATTTCTGATTTTTTTGTAAAAAAACTATTAATTATGTGTTCTACACACAAAACTATACTGCTGGTTAAAATATTTGTACTTATTTAAGATTCACCCTGTATAGTGTAAAGAGTGTTCATTTATATTTTGACACTGAGGTATAAGGCTTATTACAACAATTAGAAATAAAAAATACAAAACTTATTCCCATACCATATTTTGGATTAATTTAAATAAACAAATAAATGGCAAAGGCTATTTGCATTTGTTTATTTTAAGAAAGTCCAACAGAAGAATTGTAAAATGTTTGTATCATTATCAAATTTTTGTCAAAATATGAAATAAAAAACACCTTGTACATTTTCATTAAAGTATACACCAGACGGTATAGTTTTTTACGCCTGTGGTTTGAAAATTTACACCACAAGTAACAGATTTACGCTATTGTAAATAAAATGCTACCAATTATCTGTTAAAATACATACATACTCAAGCATTTTTGTAAAATTTAACAAATTGCGATGAGGTAAAATGACCCTTTTTCTGTAAGAATCAAAAATACTAAATTTCGTGTAAAATTTTACTTTTTTTTGCTGGTTATTTTGGTTGAAATAGCTGAAACGCTATTTTTAACTTTTTTTATAAAATTTCGAACAGGATAGCGTAACCCCATGTGGAGCCCCACCAAAATGAACCCGACGCTGCCATTGTCTCGCGAGCGCCCCCTATTCTCGGGGCTCGTCCCGCATTCTCCAAGTTTACAATGTATCAGAAAGTTGGCTAGTTTATAGCTCCAGAGAATTATCTGACATGTGCGAAATAAACCGTTCGCGGTCGCGCATATATCACAACAAGTCAGAGCATTTAGATTAAGTTTTCCGATTTCGAGGGCGAACCTTTCAAATCAGTTTGATTGATTCCGACCCTGCCACGCGTAATACATGTTTAGTGAATTTTTTACCTTCTGGATGCGATAATCAAATTTTGTAAGTCGGGGTTAGAGTGAATGTCACAGTTTTATTTTTCTTTTCCAGGGAAAAAATTCGACCGGTCGATATTGCAGAGGGTTTTGAAATCGATTGCAGCCGATTGGCCGCATCCAAAATATTTTGCTTGTTTCTACACGAAAATAAATTCATAGTCGACTATCATAATAATGCTGTCATTATGAACGTCAAAATCGGTAATAATCTGCCACTATCTAGCACCCGTACTATAATGAATTCCCTGGGTATTGAAATTCGATATTGATGTTCAATTTTTAGGCTCTTTATTTTATAAATAAAAAAACTAAATATTTATTACATATTTTTATTTACATTTGTATGCCACGCGAAGTCCAGTGTGTAAGTTATATAAACTTAAAACAAGAATTCCAGATATAGAAATTGCTGAACTATCTTCAATAACAATTGAGCATGTACTCGTAGATGTAGAAATACAAATTTGATTATTCATGTTTTCTATGTGACTTGAAGCTCCCTGGCGATTTTGTTTTTGTTTTCTAGTGAACTCTTCCAAACTCTTCCAAAATCCCATGCCTCTTAATAGTTTTAATATCAGCACCACTATTTGCTAAAATTGTAATGGATATGGAATGGCCCATAAACTGATCAGCATTAAGAATAATAATAATAATAATAATAATAATAATAATAATAATAATAATAATACTAATAATAATAATAATAATAATAATAATAATAATAATAATAATAATAATAATAATAATAATAATAATAATAATAATAATATCTCTTCTAATCACAGGGATTAGCCCAGAAGTCGGAGACTTGTGCGGGAGAGGGGGCGGCATATTACTATTAAGCAGGCCGCATTTGCGCCCAGGAACGACTGACGTTGGTAGGCCCTAACCGCTATTCAGTGCAGGAATGAGGGAAACCTGGAAAACCTCATTAATTAGGGGGGTAGTCAAATATCAACCGGTATCAATCTCTCACATTGACCCAAGCCAACATTCTTCCACCCTACCATACCCGCAGAGAGGGCGCCAAACCTCTCCACGAATATAGCTTATATACGGTCTACCGGCAGCTGGGCTCGAACCAACTCCGATCTAGTCACCTCGATTCAAGTACTGACGCCTTAAACCGCGCGGCCACTGACCGACCAATGTCGAATGTTTAAATACTTATATTTCGGGAAGTCAGGCCTAATGCCAATAAGGTTACATGTATATTTACCCACATTGTGAAATAAAAAGAACTTTCACGTATTTCGGTCTTATATTCATATACTTCTTAATTATGTTAATATAATTTACTGCACTATCGTCAGTATTTAAAGTTGTAAATGTCAAAAATGGATACTTAGAAATATATTTACAATTAATCCTGACACTACCCTGTATTTATATTTATAGAATCGTATTATATATCAAAGAAAATAGTGATTTGTTGTGTATTCCGAAACATAATTCAAGTAAATACGAAATATCTCCCAAGTACTTTGGATTCGAGCTATTCAATGTATTACCAAATAAATTTAAATCCCTTGGCAGTGCATCATTCAAAAAATCTAGTATGGCTAGGCTGTTCAGCAAATGTTATTATAGTATAGATCAATTTATCAATGACAATGACTTTTAAAGTATTTGTATTCATTTTGTCTTTTGTTTGTGACTGATCCTATGCATTGTATATGTCTTAAAGTATTAATAAATATTATGTTTTAGTATCCCACACATAAAGCACAAAAACAGTGCCTTCGTCATTAAAATCAACACATAAATTATAGAATTCCATACGTCGACAATCACCAAATAAACCAAAAATAGCAACCATCTAAATTTTTTTTTAAACGTCTAATACAAAAAAGGAAATAAAAGTATAAGCAGGTATTGGTCATCTGGAGCATGAAGTAGAAAATACATTAAAATTCAATAGGAAAATAGAAACACTAATTGTTATCGCACACATAATATAATAACTACAAGTGGTACAACGTAATATCGGTTACTCTTCAGTTAATAATAATAATAATAATATTTATTTGTTTAGAAAAGTACAGGTAAAATGTAAAGCATCAAGTATTAAAAGCAAATAAAAAAGACAAGAGAACAAATAAATATAATCAAACCCTCAGAAGAGCAAGTCTGTTCGAGGGTGTACAAGTTAAGTAATTCTAAAGTGAATACGCCCAAAAAACAAAATAAGTAAAATATGTAAAATATCACAGTGACAAAGAAGTGTTAATAATAACTGCACGAAAAAAGTATCTGAATTATCTTTTTTCCTTTAAAAACCAAGGTAAGTATGTATTTCTGATCTAGATAACTGACTTATCCATTTTTTAATATATTTTTTAAACATCGCTTTAGAATTAATTTGTTTCAGTTCAAAAGGGATGAGGTTGTAGCATTTAAGTCCTACATGCAGATAAGTCTTTTTAGTAATACTTTTATCAGGTTTAAAAACGGCATATACCTCATTAGACTTATATATTGTGTTATATTTGTGTTCAACTGGTTTAAGTTGAAATTTGTTAGAGTGTTGGTATATAACAGTCTTCAAGAAATACAATTGCCTGATATCCAGTATTTGGCTCTCTTCGTACAGTATATTTGTAGAATACATTTTTGGTTTTTTAAATATAACTTTTAAAGCATACCGTTGGATTACTTCTAAGTTCATTATACCCGTCTGAAATGCCGCTCCCCATACAATAATACCATATGTTAAATGACTTTCTATTAATGCGTAATATAAAATTTTCAATTGGTTTGTATTGTAGTATTTTGCTAAGTATTTAAGTTTGTATATGACAAAACGCAACTTTTTAACAACCTTAAGTTAATTGTAGATACCTACTTCTATGCACGATTTTGTGTTTACATTGATCTTATTTGATTAAATAATTTAAAAGTACATTGGTGACTGGAATTTCTGGTGACTATGAATGGTATGCTATAAATGGAAATGGTAACAAATATCAGAACAACAATTATTACGCTAGATACTTAAATACAAATAAAAGGCGAAATTTATTAGCAAGCCAATATCTGACATATTTGATATATATACCAATGCCAACACTCTTGAGATTGTGGGCGACTGGAGCTAAGGAAATTGGTAATTTGTAGTCAACCTTCTCTGTCTAAAGATCTTGAATTGTAGCAATGATTCGCAGATTGAATATATTTTAACTTACATGTTCATGTCAATTATTTAATTATTTTTTGCTGAGCATCTATTTGTTCTAATTGTTCTAAGTTGTTATTTGGCAGTATTTACATAAATGTATAAATTATTCTTTTCGTATATTATTTGTTATTTTATCCATAATAACTACGTTGATTTCCAACTTGTCATAAGTTTTCTTGGTGACGCATTCTTTAAATTTTATACAAAATTTCATCCCTAAAGCAGATGATTGATAACGGAGATAACTAATAACACCTCTCTCTTACGTTTAATAAATAATCTTACTGCAGTAATTATCATTCTTGGAAATAAATGAAAGTTATTCTGAAAACCTGAACTATATCAGAGCGAAACGAATATATAAGTTCCACAGTAACATAAAAATCTATCTTCATAAAGGGAAATATATAGCCCCTTAACAGATTGTAGGAAACTTCAATCCATTAGCGAAATATCATTTATTAAGTCATCACCAGTCTCCTAATTTCCGATCGAGATTTTATCGCCTTTGGAAACATGAACTTCAAATTTAGTATGACAAATGGCCGGATAATTTGCCATAAAGAAGTATTTAAAGATCGTATTAATGTTAGTTTGATTGATCTCTATTCTAAAAAGGTTTCTCTTTGCCATTTAAAGTCGGCCCGATATGCGCATTTTGATTAATGGTGTTCGCCAAATGTTATTCATCTCCGTTCGTTTGAATTATAATGTTTCAAAATACACCGACCTTACGTATCTAAATGTCAGTTTATATTGCCGGGTATTTATTCCTGGCAACAAAGAATTGCCGGATTTATTACGCATAACTTCACTATACCACATGTAAATATAAACCACTCTAGCAGAACTCTGAACCTGTGCAATGAAGTAGGATGCAGGTCATTTAATTTGTGACTATTCATCAAGTGATGCGTGAAAAATTAGTAATAGTTAACTGATTATTAATTAATTTCTGTATTCAATTATTTTTTTCCTTTGATTTGCATATTTCTTTGCTCTTGCGAAAATGCGAAAGGCCCGTCACATATACGCTTCCTTTAGCCGTTAGAAGGCGTCAACCATACTCCAATTTTGACTTATCTAAAAAAATTTGGGAAAAGATGCGTCATGAAAAATAGAGTAAATATCGTAATTTGTTTTTTGTCAAATTCTTATAGTTTCCAAGAAAAAAAATATTGAAATTGTAGTATCTTCAACTTTTACATCGCTGGGCACCTGTAGTCTGTACCGTCATCATCGGAATGCATACTATCCACATTTTTAGTATTAACGTTTTTTCGATAGTGTTTACATAAGTTTTTCAATTGTAAAAAATGGTTTACGTGTCTAGCAACTCGGAGTTACCGGATATCGTTTCAATTTATGGTGAAGTAAGATAAATTGCATTAGCAGTTTCTCGATTTTAGAGATTGCTGAAGAGAATCCCCTAATAACTACCAGGAAAATCGCTCAGCAATGTCCCAATCAACAGTGTGGCATATCATACATACTCTATTATATCCGTACCATGTACACCGTGTCCAAGCATTAATGCCAAGGGATTATCCCTTACGAATTAGATTTTGTGAATGATTGCTGCAACAAAATGTTCAAAATTCCAGATTTACAGTTGACGTGTTAGTTACAGATGAAACTATTGTCACGGGTTTTCTACCTCGACTTTTTTTCTTTTACCAGAAAAACAAACAGTTAATTAATCACTTATCTTTATTAACCACTCTGTACACTACTGAATATTAATTACAGCTCAACTAAACACTCTTTCACATTGAAACTCCAACTAAACACTCTCCAATTCAAGACTGACTGACTCGGCCGTTTATTCTTCTTTTATAGCCCAAACAAATATTCCAGGTATTTTTTAGCATCTCTAGATCCATTTCTCGAACGGCTCTCGAACGCTTCTCGTCGATTCCCAATATTTCCAGTCGCGCCTCGATACACGGCATTATTTGTTTGTTTGCCAGAATCGCGTATAGGCGATCGGGACAATTTAGCGTTTCGCGCTACCGCAGTAGTCGAATTGGGTGCGAGCGGGGCAAATTCTGTGACACTATTTTTAAATAGAATAAGATTTTGAAGACCCGCACGAATCATTTCCAACAACACTTTTCCTTAAATTGACGATGGATTGAATGAGGAGGATTGGTACTATGGTCGCCACGATCTTCTTACATCCTTTAGACTTCTTATTGTGAGGATATTTAGAACCTGTGTATCGCACCAAAGTGGACACTAGTGATAATTTACGCAAACGTGTCATTCCTGCTGTCTGTCACTTATGAGTTCACAACGGATTAGAACCAAAAACATTTTTGTTAGTTCCTAGAAACTGGGTAAGACGGCCCCAAATGTGTTTACCCGTCAAAATTTTGAACAGTTGCTGTTTATTAATTAATAATGACAATAACGGCAAAAGGTGATATATTTTATTTATTCGTTCCTTGAGAAATTCTTTAAAGTTATACTTTGCCATCATGCTGGTAGCCGACTGATTGCTGTGCCTTGCGCAAGGATAAATTTGCCGTGCAGAAGTGCATTTCTAAATCATTTTCGAACTACCCTATTTGTTCTTTTTACAAAATTGTATTGTAAGAGTCCTCTGTAAATTCAATATGTCTAGAAATGGCTGCAGAGGATCTACGGAAACAGTGTCCTGTTTTGCACAAATTTGAGACATTTTACCAAACTAATTTATTCTCATTACTTGCCTGCAACCTTTCCCATTTGAATATTTAAAACTTTGATAGTAAATCAATTTTATCAATCAAATTTAATTGTTATAGTTCATCACGGCGACATATATCGAAAACACCTTTGGGAAAATACGTATAATTTCATATATTTTGATATGTCAATGACTTCCTTTGCATCGGAAAAGTGTGTAATCATATCATTTTGTGTGTGATATCATATTAATTTAGGATCAAGACTCTAGAAATGTTTGCAGGCGAATTTGTACATTCCAACAAATTTATTATTATTATTATCACTATTCATTTTAAATATGTTTTTAATATAATTTAACACTTAAAACGAGTTTGACTTTTATCACAGCAATAAATAAACAGTGATGGTTAAGGAAACGATTTTATAAGCAAATAGATTGTTACGATGAGATGTTAAGTATGCATTTCTAAAAATTTCTTAATTCATCTTAATATTGTTTACTACTTCAAAAAAATAGTATATGTACCTACATTATAGTAAAAGTACATTGCCGGACTCGATGCTCAATTTACATTGTCGTCCAGTAATGTATTGATTTTACTAGATTCGGAATATACTGTTTTTTTGTACCGATATTAAAATGTTTGCTTATTTTCTCACAAGTGGTATTCTGGGTATAATATGGGCAGGTATTTTCCTGTTTGGAAACGGCATTAAAAACCATAACCCATAAGAAAAAAATCCAGTGGAGTCAGATCTGGGCCATAGCTGGCCATTCTATAAACAGACTGTTATTCGGCTACTAACGGACTATTGAAAATCAATATTTAATAATTCCCTTACCCGTGTAGAATTATGCCCAGGACTACCAACTGGAAATGACGATTCATGGGATTCCCAAAAGAAATATTACCTAGAACAAAAAAGATTAAGGGTAGCCAGTTTAGAATTTAAATTACCAAAAAAAAGAAAGCCAACAGTTTTTATTCATTTCCAATGCATTCTGTTTTTTTTAAATGCATATTTAATAAATTAAAAGCTTTAAAATTCTATAAACAAAATATTCTTCGATATAAATTGATTAAATTTGGACCACAAGAGTTAAATGATGCTGAAGAATGCTACCTTGTACATCTAGAAAATCAGTAAATATAAAAACATCATTACAAGAGCGCATCTCATTTTTTAAGATATACTGGTTAATATGTCACACTGTATTTATTATTTTTACTTGGTCCATATTAGTCGTAATTCTATTATTTGTATAGTTTAACTGTATAGTAACGTAATTATTAAATTTCAATTTAATTAAAATAATAGTTATAAAATTATTGTCCAAAATTTGAACAGGTTGTTCACGAAAAAGTAGTTTTAGAGAAATGCTGTTATTATTTGTTCATGCTCTGTTCTTTACCAAAACTATGGGGAAAAACAAGAACACCCTTTATCGAAAGGATATTCGAAAGGGTGTTACATACTAAGATTTCAAATCATATTAATCCAGTATTGTGTAGTCAGCAGCATGGTTTTGTAAAGAAGAAATCAACAGTAACAAATTTAAGCATTTTTAGCGACTTTGTATCAAATATAATAACGAGGAAGGCCAGGTGGACGTCATATATACGGACTTGACTAAAGCTTTTGATAAAGTTAATCATAAAGTTTTAGTAGACAAATTAAGAGCATTTTCTTTTCATGAAAACCTGGTTAAACTGTTGGTTTCTTATTTACATAACCGAAAACAGTTTGTAAAATTTAACAACCAAGCTTCTGAAATGTTTGTAGTATTGTCAGGGGTGCCTCAGGGCTCGATTCTTGGGCCTCTTTTATTTGTAATGTTCATAAATGATATATATTTATGTGTAAAACATTCAAATGTACTATTGTATGCTGATGATTTAAAGTTATATAAATGTAAGTCTGTATTCTTTACTCGAAATACATGTAAATTGGAAAATAATTATAAAATAAAAAATGTTGAATTGGAAAGTCTAACGGAAATTAAAGATCTGGGTATAATAATTACAAGTAATTTTAGGTTTAATAATTATATAACTAATTTAACATTGAATTGCTGCAGAAAACTTAATTTTATACTTAGAATAAGCAGAGATTTTCTGAACATAAAAACTTGTATTACATAAGTTGGAATATGCGTCTGTGATATGGTCCCCTGTTAGTAATATTCATATTGATTTGGTAGAAAAAGTGCAAAAGAGATTTTTAAGAAGTCTGTATTTTAATAAACATGGTATATTTCCCGTTTTTCCAGCTATGATATCGTACCAAACACAATTAGATGATTTCAAAATTATATCACTCACCTGACATTAGATTACGAAATCGAGACTGGCTATTTAATATTAACAATTCAATATCACCAGTACAAATCTGTTTAAAGTCGTGTAATTTATTTGTAAGACGGAATAATGTGAATTTTTTCTGTGTAAGTAAGTGCCAATTTGTAAATAGTCTCAGACAATATCTCCAAGCTTAGTATACTAACTGTGCAATAAATTTGGAAATTGTTCTGTATTTTGTAAATAAATTTCTATTATTATTATTATTTTTATATAAAACAGAAATATGTGAATTCAGTAAGGAACTTTATTTATTGGCAAATCTAATGATCTTTACCAGCTGAACAAAGTAATTAATTATATACATTATAATACTTCATTTTATATACTTCAGTTAAATTGTCTTATTCATTATTATTCATGTAGTGCTTCTCCCTGTATCATTTTCTCTACGGGGTATCGCTTTTAAATTATATATCTCATAAATGTACTTAATACTTCTCTCAATACTTTTCAACTGTATTTCGTTATTACTGACATTGTAGTGATTTGTTTTTGACCAAAATAAATTAGGAGGAAATTGCATTTTATTTTAAAATATGTATATTTTCTTGACGTTCGTGGAAATAAAGCTGACTATATTTAATATCAAAAACTCATATTTATTTCATGTAAATCTCCAAAGGAAATTTCAAATTCCATCACAGCTTAGCAGATATACTCTTAATATTAAATATAACTACAAAAATATATTAAATATCAGAAAGTATCACCCTTGACCTTATGGGTATTTAATATATATTTTTCATTAGAAAATATTAAATTGAAAATAGATGAAGCGTCATGTATACAGGGTGTCCCGCAAAGTATGTTACAAATTTTAAATGGTTTAGCACAATACTGTGTTAATCGAGGTTCACACGGGATTGTGTACATTTATACACATTCTCTGTATGTTAAAGTTTTCACACAATCCACTGTGTTAATATAACAAATGTTATGTGTAACTTTTAGACATTTCAGTGTCATTAAATATGTAGAATTTACATATTAACATGTTAATTTTATTGTATAATAGGTAATGATATGAACGTATTATTTTTAGTTTGTTAATTATGTTCCTGTTTACTTTTGAAATAATTTTTAAGAAACATAATTTTTGCAATAACTTTATTTTGACGTTTTCTAGAAGTTTTCCCTGTGACCTAGAATGCGTCGAATATAGTCTGGAATGTTCTGGAAAACCCCAAAATAAACCTATTATAAAATTATAAATCAAAAGCAAACAGGAACATAATTAACAAACTAAAAAGGTAGGTGAGCTTCCGTATCAATATATAGTATTTTTTGGAATTATGCTGTTACCGTATTAATAAAATAAAACAACTTTTTATGATTATATTGTATTGTAAAATATACGATTTTACCAAGTTTTCTAACAAAATATGTAACACAATTAGTAGTATATAGTAGTACATATAGGGATAAGGGTAGGGATAAACTAATAACGTTTTAGTAAATCATAAAGAACGAAACAATAAACTGCATAATAGTGCATAATACTGCATAATACGAAAATTAACTGGTAGGGATCTGAACATATCATTTTCTTTTTCTAAAGTTACAAAGAAATCAGAACTATGAGTAATCTAAAACGTCAGAGTAAACTCCTAACACTGTTAAGAGTTATAGTCCTAATTAGTTTTAGATTTATGACAATTATGAGCAATATATGTTATAGTTAGGTAAGTACTTACCATTTTATCAAACCTCATTTTAAATTTAATTGTTCTCCATTTGAACACAACGAAAGGGAGGTAACTGAACACAACGAAAGGGAGGTACCTGAACACAACAACGCTACACAATCAACATGGTGTAGTGACCGGTTTTGTAACAGCTGATATACTGCAGCTGCGCAGTTGTGCTCAACCAGTCAGGAGTAGGGATATATAACACAGAGATGTGTTAAGTTTACACAAATTCAGTATAACAATATTAGTAATTTTAACACATTTTGTGCTCATGTGTGCTCAGTAATCGCATAGTGTAAAAGTACTAACACTGAAATTTTACACATTCTAAATTACACACAGGAAAATCTTACTTACACAGCAACTCTTTTTTGCAATGTAAAATGTTAAGTTCCTAGAAAGTTACCAAATGCAGAGGGTCGAGCTCCCTAGTGTTAATTATATTCGAATTTGAAAATAGAGACACTAACTTACAGTACTTGGATGAGCAAGGGAGGTGAGGGTTTTGAGGGGACAAGATTACATGGGCGTACCACTTGAGAAAGATTAAAAAAATAACCAAAGTTTGGAAACACACCTTGCCGGATACCCTGTAGGTATATTTGACGAGCTCAGTAGTCGCATCTTGCCCCCTTTTGTTGGATTTCGGCATTATACGGATAAATGCAATCGTCAAATATCACAATTAGGGGTTCATTCTTTATCCCCCTTTAAAGCATCGTGCCCTACAGACTTGAGACTTATTCTATTCAGTTCGCTAATCCTGGATTATTCCACATCAAACTGCTCCGTGAAGGCCTAAAGTAAGTTAAATTCGCTCCGCTCTCTGATTTTTTACATTATTTTACACAATATTCTCATTATCATTTTTCTCGTTTAATATCTTCTCACAGCTTAAATGGCTCGTTTGTTTCTTCAGAGATCACACCAAGAAATACCTATTTTTATAAATAATAAAGGGTGAAATTATTATTTTATGTAACTAATTGGCCTAATTTAAAAATATATGTACACTAATAAAAAAGATACGATATGTAAATTAAAACGTTCTTCATACCATGTACCAACAACAACAAATACCAAATACATACCGTACTACAAAAAACTCCAGGTAAATACAGAAGAATTACATCTTTTATACTAAATGACATTAAATTTTATTAAACATTTGTAACGATGTTGTAATGTTGTAGTGTATTTTATATACTATGACATTGCTCTTATACTCTTGTGAAGATATTATAACGTCCAATAAAATTGTTTGTACCATATTATATTTTACAGAGTATGTACCAATGACCTAATATATATTATTTTATATAGTTACTTTGCCATTATTGTACTTTTAGAGAACAACAATCTTAAGAAATACATAGGAAAAAAACGTCACAGCATGTAACAATGTCTTAGAGAGCTAATGCTTCATCTTTATTTCCTAATGAGATAGCAGCAACATAGAAAATGGTACAACGCTTGCGTTCAAAATCCATCCGGAAATTACTGTTCAGTAATATACAATTGAAGGATATGTTACGTTACGTATTTTTAAAGTTATCTAGTAGTATTCTTTATTTACTTTTACATTTTATTAATAATAATTAAAGTTCAAAATGAAATCCAAAACGGTTTGTTCACGACTATATTATACTATATACATTATTGGCCTGTTTCTTCAAGTATAATGATATACATAATGCACTGTAGCAGTGATTAATCATTATTTACTTGTAATAAATAATGTATAAGTTCGTATCGTTTTCCATGACGAAAACATTTTGTAGGATTTATTCACTAAAAAGTTTTCTAAAATATTGTTAATAGTCGTGGACAGAGTATGGTATTCTACGTGCATATAATTGCTGCAATTCACTCGGGTGATTTTCAACAGTCGCCTACGGCTCGTGCATTATAGCATTCTCATTCATTCATTCATGCTCCATGGACAATATACTATTTATGTTTGTTGTAAAAAATAATGCCCTATTCATTTGTATGTATGCAAAGCTACAATTTTTATAAGTAACATTACATTATGGTGTGTATTTTCACATTTACGCAATAAATAACCAACAATCCACTGTGCGCTATTATAAATAAGTAATTGTTATCAGTGTGTCTCATAGTTTTCTAGTTATAAAATATATTGGAATAATGTATAAGTTCGTATCGTTTTCCATGATGAAAGTAAATCAATTGCTAGACATTGCCTGTTTTTAGAGGTATTTTAAAAATATCTAGGTAAGTTAGAAACAGTCTCTTCATTGTGTTAAGTTTATCCATGTTGTAGAAGAGTTTACAGGCTCCTATGTCATTAAGGCTATGACAAAGCATACTTTCTGTTATGTTTTATCATTACATTTTCTACTACTTTATACTCTTGTTGCGCACTACTACTGAATATCAACTTCTGAGCTTTTGGGCAATTTATTTTTAGTAGACTACTGTCACCAAAATTACTTTTCGGTAAATGCCAAACAGGTACAATAATATTTAAGTTTTAAATACAAAACATACAAAAATATTCAGCATTTAATTATAGCGAAAAATCAGCAATTTCAATTTATTTATAAATTTACATCTTGCATCTTATGCCCTCAGTTTCATTTAGAATCAAATAGGTATTTATAACAATTGTTTTTTTTTTACCAATTTAAATCTGTTTACGCTGCACTACTTCATTTATTAATCTTTGGAATTTGTTAAAATTTTATTTTGTATGTTTTATCAATGTCATGAGCTTGAGGCCCCAAGGCCCTCCTCCCTTAGATGCGCCACTGCTATAGTATACAATGCTAGTATAGGACGTCTCATGTATGGTATTTTGAAATGGAAACCTTAATTACATTACTAATGACATCGTTATAGCGCTTCTACTTTAGCATTGCTGTCAACAAATGATGTTCATTTGAAAAAGGTAAATAGAAATCAAAGTTCGATTAATAGGTAATTAAAACTGCTAAAAATTCGTGTAGATGAAATACAGTACCCAACCAGACTTAGCGGCAATAGCGACACCTTGCATCTAATGAGCGAAAGAACAAAAGGCGGCAGAGTGATCACGTGAAAACTTTATATTCGGCTGTAACTGCTTAGAATATTTCAGAAAAATGAAACGTGAATTTAGTGACTAATTTTTCATAAGCGTTTCAATTTTTTATCGAAAAAAAAAAGAATCGGGCGTCGCACTACAGAGTGGTTGACATCCACTTAGTTCTTCTTTTGAAACATGTTTTATATTACTACATTTTTTGATTTCCCTACATTGATATATAATAAGTGTAATGGGGATATAGATGATTAAATAATTTCATAGGTAATTTATATTATATTTTTTATTATATAGAATACAAAACCATATGCGAATCCATTGTATAGAGCAATTTAAAGAACAAAATTTATAAAAATTGTTCAAACAAATGTTCTTGCTTTTCTATGAAAACTTATATCGGTTTTAAAAGTTATTTAAACAATTATGAATCATTTCTAGGTATGGTGGTTGGTCTATTTTCATAAACAATATTCTTTAAATAGCCGTACAATAATGTATCAGGTGGTGTCAAGTCTGAACTATTCGCTGGCCATCGTACGGTAACAATTTTCCAAATCATTATGTTTAACTATTATTCAAATGTTCCGTAACTTGTCTTACATTATGTGGCGGAGCTCCATTTTGCTCCTATATCAACCAGTCGACATTATCAAAGTGGAAAATAAGATTATTTATGTCGTGATCCAAAAGATGAAAATAGCGTTGGTCGTTCAAATATCTCTATTGGCGTATACCCTCCCAAACATACAGATTTCCCTTAATTTATTTATATATTTGGTGGTTGGCATATGCATATATAAAGTACTCAGCTAGACGCCAAAAATGAGTTTTCTTCAATTAGAAAGGTTGATTTAACACACTCCATACTAAGAAATCAAAGAGTTTGCTAGAGTCATTGCTTTACTGGTAAATAATATATTTTATTATTACTTATTATACATGAATTATTGCAGTTCCTACGAATTAGATAGATTTTGAATAAGAAACTGCCTGGAGTGCTGAGTAGCATCTTTGTCTGATAAACTGTATAATAAAATGAGCGTCTGCAGTCCATACTTTTTTTAAATCTTTATGATTTTAAATCTACCTCTCCCAAACATTATATCACAATAAATTAAAACGCTACGGAAAACCTCTTTGATATTACGCTGCCACACGATAATATGCACTTTTCACACTTCCACACAAAAAATACACGAAAAATTAAATTTGCGAAGGCAAATATTTAACAATTATTTAAAACTAATGACCGTTCACGATATCTTATTTGTGACAGAATCTGATGCAAATTTCTTGTCTGTGCTGATGCAGTCTGCAATCGCCATCTGTAGGGCACTAGTACAAAATGTACTTTAGGAAGATACATTTTTAAACTTCTTGTGTTACATTGTGTTAATACTAAGAACGATACTAACAATAATCGACGATAGTTACATAAAATAACTAGTACCAATTTTTTTAGAATATTAATTCTAAGCTTTGATCAGTGCTCTTTGATGTTTGGAGATTATGCAGCTAGCAATGCAAAACGTCAGTTGTCATAACCGAAACCTGGTTTAATATTATTGACTAATTTTTAGTTTAAATGTTTTATAGTAATTAAATAAAGGAATTTATGTCATGTACAGATATCATATTTCGCCCTATGATGTGTACTGCTTGTTTTTCTAGAGTCAAGAGTAATTGACAACGCTGTAACAACGATCGCATGGTAGTTGACATATTTAAGACATCTCGGACGATGTTTGTCATAGGCGCCGATTTTCTGGAGGAAAAGAGTGTTTTGTCTAATTCTTTAAACAAAGAGCTAGAATTTCGAAATAATTTTTTTGTCTTTTAGGCCTACCTGAGAACGAGGTAAAAATGTTTGTACTTAGTCATATTTAACCCTATACAGGGTGAATCTTAAATAAGTACAAATATTTTAACTGCTGGTGTAGTTCGTCATTTAAATCAGTCTAGTGAAAGCCATTTTTAAAAATTTCTAATATTTACGGAGATATTAATTTTTTAAAAAAATACCCACATTTTGAGGACCGCTGGCTGATTTTTCATCCAACAACGTAATGAAACATATGATTTGTTGCGAGATTGCCATATCTCCTCCAATATAAATATTACGTTGCCTTTAACGTAATAGTTCTATTTTAAAAATACTTGTTTTAAGCATAAGTACAGTAAAATTGGGTATGTAGTATGATACGCAGCAATATTAACATAAATTTTAACATCTGAACTAACCTTACTATACTTCAACGATTAAAAATGAATTTCCGCAAGTTCAATACTACCGTAAAATATTTAGGAAGATATTACGTGATATTACTATGTCCAATGTTCAAAAATTATACATAAACGTGCACACAAGCTTACCTGTTTGTTAAAAAATTAACTATTTAATCAGTAATCCACATTTCACAAGTTAAATGTCATTGTACACTGTTAGAAAGGGACACAAAACACAATTTCCTTAAGTTATTTTATGAAGAATAACGAAAAACTATGCACGTTTTTTATTTAAAATGGAAAAAATGTCAACTTTTAGCAAATTTTATTGCTATTTTCATGCATTATGTGGGGTTAACAAGTTTGACTTGGGCTTCCGATAATCTGTCATGACAGTCAATGACAGTTTGATAATAAAAAATAATATAATAAGACATTTGTGTAATACTGGCAACACTGTGAACCATACGTTCAGTCTGCAGCACTATGACTCATAAAAGTATGAAGGGTCGGTCTAGGCCAGCGGTCCTCAACAAGTTTTCTACTGAAAAATTACGAAATTTATTTAAAATTTCACTTTTTTATTTCTGATTTTTTTGTAAAAAAAACTATTAATTATGTGTTCTACACACAAAACTATACTGCTGGTTAAAATATTTGTACTTATTTAAGATTCACCCTGTATATTACAATATAATGCTGTGTTTTTGTATTACCAGGTATCATAATAGAAAAATGCAATGCATATTTACTTTTGAAATTTTATTTGCATTATAGTAATAATTATTAAAAATGCTAGAATACTTAGATGTTAGAATTAGTTGATTATACGATTAGAGCACACAAATTTCTAGCCTGTTACATTTGAGTATGCTAAAAGTGTTTGAAAGAAACTGCGAACTTCAAGTAACCATCCTTATATAGGATGTATTGACGTAAAAAATATTTTTGGAAAATTATAGGGTTTAATGACTTTCAACAAATAATTAATTTTACATTAGTATAATTTGGAGCAGAACTTTTACTTAGTAAGCGGACTACTTTTCTAATACATAATTAATTATATACCTATAAATGCAAAGTTAGGTAGCAGCTCAGCGTAGTTTCAGAGACTCAATTAAGGATCTCTTCTCCGTCAACCTGAAGCTAGAGTAATATTTAAAGTCCCTCCGCTGCTCACAGTAATCTTTGAAGTAGAGCCTTCTTATTGCCATCGTGGCGGTAAACTTTCGGTCAATTAAAATGAAAAAGTTTCGGCCAATCCTCATTAAAAGTGATTTTCAATTCACTCTAATGTCCCCGTTTGCTAAGTGGGGATAAAGACTAGTAGAAAATGGCGGCTATACGTATGCAGATGGCCAGAGAGACTTCTTCCCTTTACTGTAAATTACGGACTGTGGCAAAGCCACTAGTTACTGTTACGGTCTGAATGCGCCCTGGAAAATTGTCTTCGGGGTTTCCTTGCAGTTAAGGAGTTTTATTTTATCAGGGCCATTTTGTAGATCTCCACTGCGATGGGGTCAATCCTATTTAAGTCGCAACATTCACAAAAAATTGTTTTGCATAACATTAATTTAGTATTTCGATGTCGTACAATAAGGTTTTCATTATAAAATCTTACATATTGCAATATAAAGTACTTACAATGATAATATACAAAGTTACTCCAATTGTGCATAATAGCAGTTATCACACACTTATAAATTTGCTTATACGTCATATTATGTGTTTGTGGAAATAAGTGCCTCTATAGCAATTTTTGGAGCTAAATTAATAGTTGTGACAGATGCCTAGCAATAATATTAACAATCACGGTTTTCATGTACGCCAATTTAGTACGGGAAAAATTTAAGTTGTACAAACATACGACTATCCAAGAAATAAATATATTAGCATAAAAGAATGAAATAAAAAAATACTTTCTCAGGCCTATAACTTCGTAAGGAAGCTAGATGGCACTAAAGAAGTTGACTTAAATCACTTTATTTCCATCCAAAGAAGCTAGCCTTAAAGTATGGCTCATTCTTTAACATCCTGTATACCTATTTATATTATCATTTTGTATCTAAAATACATATCACTGATGTAAAAACATTTTCAGGTTATCGATAATAAGAGAGATATTAAAATCGGTTTTATATTAGTGAAATAACGTCAAATTAACCAGTATTGGATGTAGCATATCGTTGATTTGCATTATAACGACGTGAAATTTAATAATTATTTACAACGAAAGTGCATTTTCATGTAAAACTTATTTTAATTTTCTATAAAGTAATCAGTTTTTAAGCAGGGTCAAGTACCTGTATTACGTAAAACTTGCGTGATAAAAGAACTGAACAGATTTAAAATATAATTTAGACAGCAAGGTTACGGCGCAAATTGATGGCAAAGGTGTAATTTAAATCAATTATTTTGTAAGTAAGTAAGATATATCTTCATTAGGAAATTCTTAGATGTCAGTTATTAACCCTTATTTCGATTTCAATCTGAAACGTTTCGAAGGATTACCGTTGTCAAGTCAAAGATACTCATGAATGATTAAGGAAGTGTATATTAATTATATGACTGACAGCGGTCACTTACTTCACCGCGTAACAATTAAAAAAAGAAGCATCAATATTGCTATATATGAGAATTATTCACATTATTATATAACCAGAATGTGTGCTCTTAACGTTGAGAGAATCTCCCTATCTAAATATAGTAATATTCCGATGCTAAATAAAAGTTGTATGAACAGAAAACACATAGAACTGAAAGCACCGGTTTACTACAAAAAGGGTTATATCATACCCCTTCCTAAATTTTAGATATGATTACGGTATATGAAGCTCTATGCTATATACAACATTGTGTTATAATTTTTACACCATACCTTGGCTTTTGATATATGTTATGTACAATTTTTGATCCATTTTATTCCAGGGTTGCAATATGCCTTGATTGATATATGCTTTGGACAAGTCTCGATACTATTTTGCTGCAGGATTGCAATATGCCTTGGCTTTTAATATATACTTTATACGAGTTTTGATACGGTTTACTACAGGATTGCATTATACCTTGTCTTTTGATATATGTTATGTACGAGTTTTGATATTGTTTACTGCATATTTGAAATATATCTTGGCTTTTGATATATGCTTTGTACGAGTCTCGATACAGTTTGCTGTAGAGTTGCAATATAGTTGGTATATGCTTTGTACGGATATTATACTGTTTTGCTACAGGATTGCAATATACCTTGGCTTTTCATATATGCTTTATACGAATCTTGATATTGTTTCGGTGTAGGGTTGCCATATACTTTGGCTTTTGATATATGCTTTATACAAGTCTTGATACTGTTTTGCTACAGGATTGCAATATACTTTGGTCTTTGATATATGCTCTGCACGAGTCTTGATACTATTTTCTGCAGGGTTGCAATATATCCTGACTTTTAATATATGCCATGTATAACTTCTAATACTGTTATGCTTGCTCGGCTACCAGGTATGCCTTGTTCCTGCAATGTTGCGATACACCATGGTGCATGAATAGCTGCAAAATTTAAAAATACTTTAATTTTGTACAGTGTTGGTACCGTAATTGTCAAACTGAAGTATTCCTTTCATGTTACAGATTGGAAAATTTCTCCGAGATTGAAATACCTGCCAGCCTGAACGCGTTAGATACCGATCCTTGTGGATCGCTGGACTAAACAACTCGAGTTACCAGAATCTGTCAGAGCACTTGTCTCGACCGAAGGATTTACTTGTCAGTCGACACAATAGCCTGGCGATTTTTAACAGAACTAATATTTTTATTAATTACCTTAAGACTTCGAACCTTGATATATAATATATATTGTCAAATTTGTGGAAACAGTGATAATCACTTTTTATCTAGCAGTATAGTATATGTATTTTGAATTAAATTACTTAAAATGAAACATATGTACTTAATTTAAGAAACACATTTCAAGGGAAGATAAACAGAAACAAAGCTCAGTATAAATTTTAATATTGTGAACAGCATAAAGTTCTTTTGTTTCCACATCATAGAAATAGAAGGGGACAAATCGGAAACACCAAATCATAAAGCACCATGAGATGATATAATTAACTAAAAGGAAGTAAAGAAACAGGTGCCGCCGTTTACGGTGCCATCAACCGAAACAGTTGAAAGATAATTGAGTAGGAAGAGGCCAAGTCGTCCGAGGTTTGTTGAGTTAATAAAGTTGGCTATGACTTTAATCGTGTTACCGTTTGTGTGAGACGATCCGCTAGCCTCTTATTTCTCTTTTTATATCTATCAGCTTATAGCTTTCCTATCTTAATAAGTGCTTTTAAGAGATTTGCCCCGGATTATATATGTTATAATACAATTTGACCGTTATAAGCTTTATCCGAAAGGTAATATGTTCCTGGAATGGAGCAACTTAAGAGCGGATGCCGCAGAAAACAATTTTCTCCTTGTAGTGAAACGTTCCTTTTAATTGAATATAAATTTTTGTCGTTTCTCTTTTTTTCTGTATTTTCAAAACCTAGGCGTAGCTTATACTAAAACTATAATGGCTCATCCTACATGAAATTAACAAAAAAGTTCTCATAAACCTATAGAAATGTGTCTAGATGAGAGTCAAAATTAACTAAATACACAGGGTGAGACAGAAAGAATGAGTCAGCACTAAGATGGAGACACCAAAATATGTTTGAGCTCATTATGCCTTATACGAATGTCGCTGGTTTAAGATATACGGGGTGTTCAAGTTTTAATGGAATGGTAGTTTTATGGACGGATGAGTGCTGTTTTACTCGAACTGGTATTTTAAACAGGTTAGTACCATACTACTTAAAAAACAATAAATTTCTAGGCTAGATGTACGTAACTACAAACTGAATAATTAATTGTACTTACGAGTAATACTAAAAATTCGAACACTTTTCAGCTTCTCTTAATATTTTACCCATTGGGTATAGGTTTTTTATGTAATGTACGTAAATGGTTTATTACTCAGTTTATTATTAGATATGTTGGAGTTTTGTGATTTCAATGTAACTAAGCTAATTTCTGGGCTGGTCAGTGGTCGCGCGGTTTAAGGCGTCAGTACTTGAATCGAGGTAACTAGATCGGTGTTGGTTCGAGCCCAGCTGCCGGTAGACCGTATATAAGCTATATTCGTGGAGAGGTTTGGCGCCCTCTCTGCGGGTTTGGTAGGGTGGAAGAATGTTGGCTTGGGTCAATGTGAGAGATTGATACCGGTTGATATTTGACTACCCCCCTAATTAATGAGGTTTTCCAGGTTTCTCTCATTCCTGCACTGAATAGTGGTTAGGGCCTACCAACGTAAGTCGTTCCTGGGCGCAAATGCGGCCTGCTTAATAATAATATGCCGTCCCCTCTCCCGCATAAATCTCCGACTTCTGGGCTAATCCCTGTGATTAGAATGAGGGGTAGAGATATTATTATTATTATTATTATTATTATTATTATTATTATTATTATTATTATTATTATTATTATTATTATTATTATTATTATTATCATTATTATTATTATTATTATTATTATTATTATTATTATTATATTCTTTGCAGTCATAACAGCTACATTTGCTCAGAGGAAAATCCACACGCTAATTGTCGGCTTAGCTTTCAGAGGCGATTTGTTGTCAACGTATGGGCAGCAGTGTATGGGTATCGTTTGATTGGACCGTATTTCTTACCGGAAAGCCTGAGTGAACAGCGTTACTTGCAATTTTTAATAGAATTATTTTATTATTATTATTTGATTTCATTGGATATTAACACTTTAAATTATTATTGGCTAAGTTGAACAGAGCAAGAAAAAATGATATACTAAAATAGTCAGTACAACCTTTTTTAACGTAAAAAGAGAGCATTTTGAAATAGTGTATCCAAATCTGTAAAAAATACCTCAGTTTGACAGTTCTTTGGTCAAATTTTAAAAACAGGCAGCTACTATAAGGGAACTAGGCAGTACCAAATTTGAAGTGCATGATCTTGAGGTATTGATAAATATACACACAACGTAAAAAGTCTTGGACCCACTGTATATAAAAATATTCGATTAAACCTAGTGGTTTTTCTTAATGTGATAAAAAAAGTGCATGTGCTTAGGAAATAAAAAAGACAAAAAAAATTGCAGATCTTTATTACTAATGTTTTTACAAATCTGGTCAGTTTGGCAGTGTATTCAGCCAAGTGTTCCTTTGAATTTTTGTACATTATAATGCCAGGGCGTGAAATTTCTGCATTTACTCGAGCAAGAATGACTTTACATGATGCAGGACATTCTAATCATCAGATATCGAACATGTTGGGCATCCCTAGATCATCTGTTGTACGAATATTACACAGATATGAAGAATTTGATACAGTAGAAAACAGACCACGTAGTGGACGTCCTCGAGGATCTAATGAGAGAGAGGATCGGTATTTGGTGCAATATGCCTGAAGATACCGCACATCTTCAACTTCAGATCTCAGGGCATTCAAGGTACGTTTAGCAGTGTTATATCGACACCTACTATTGGAAGACGACTCCACAATGCAAATTTAAGTGCAAGAAGACCATTACACGTCCCCACTCTACTTCCAAGGCATCGTGCTGCCCGTCTCCACTGGGCGCGAGATCATAGGGATTGGTTTTTACGTCAGTGGCGGTGGGTCTTATTTACAGACGAAACCAGAATTGGGCTGGTTACTGATGACAATCGACAAAGAGTCTGGAGAGAACCAGGTCGTCAACAGCGACTTCATTTTCTCCGTGAAGTTGCTCCGTATGAAGGGGGTACCGTAATGTTTTGGGGTGGAATAATGTTCAGCGGCAGCATCCCATTAATTCGCTTACCACAGAATATGACCAGTGAAATTTACATCTAACATGTTATTACGCCCGTTATCTACCCCCTACGTAATGAATTAGGTGAAAATTTTTTGTTTATGGACGACAACGCTCGACCACATCGCGCAAGAAGTGTTCAAGAGACTTTCGAAGCAGGACATATCAATAGATTAGATTGGCCGGCCAAATCTACTGACATGAATCCTATTGCAGATTGCAAATGAGTTAGTCGTGGCGACAGAAGATTAATGGAACAATATTCCGCAAGAGATCGTTAACCGCTTAATTATCTCAATGCACAGACGTGTCAATATGCTATTGGAACGTGGTGGAGATCATACCAACTATTAGTCAAGTAGAGAACTTGTTACTTCTTTTTGATTTAATACATTTTGTCAAAAATGTCACACATTTGCTGATTTTTAATTTTCTAAGTAGGTACTCAGTTTATTGAACATATTCTTTTCACAAAAAAAGATTCAGAAAACAATATACTTTTATAAATGTATTTGGTTTTTCTGACAAAAAGATCTCTTTAACACGATTGAGGGGGGGGGTCATAGACTTTTGACGTTGTGTGTAGTTTACGTCTAATAATTGAGGAATTATTGGAAAGTAGCTGTTACAACACTGCTATAACTAAAACTATGTATATAGTTTGATAAAACTGTAGCGATTTTGGTGGAACAGTTACATGTTTTAAAATTATGCACGCTATGCTAGAATATTGTAATTAAAGTCTAGAGTAAATACAACTAAATAAATATTTTAAGGCAGCATAATCGGAGTTGCAATATATGTGAATAAAGCTATAAATCTGCTAGTCCTGTTGGTTTTTATTCGTCCCGCCAATATTTTTCCTGCACTGGCTTTAAATTTTAATTGCCCAGAAGGACGTTATAAATAATTAGTTTTTGCCGGTCGCCATTAAAATTATTCCATTTCTCCAAAATTTAAACAATGATGTTGGTTTAACCAATAATAATTTCACACATATTTATTCATTAAATAATGATACCAAACCATTACATGACCGCATGCACCAGCAAATTATTTAAAACCGCACACAATTTGGCTGGCAAGTAAATATGCGAGTATTACAGAGATGTTTATGGCATCAATACATATAAAAAATAAACAACGTGTGTACATCGATTCGTTTGTAGGTATTCCTCTGTTTGTATTTTCATTAAATACAGAACGTATTTGCTTTGAAGAATGTTGTTTTCATTATGATTTGTATACTCAAAATGTAGGGCAACAAATAGAAAATATGATTTAGATATTAAGGCAGCTGAAGGAACATATGTTTCTATGAATTTAGATAAATAATGAAATGTTTGCTACAATTCGCAATATTTTTAATGGACTGAACGAATTATTGTCCAGACAAGCATTGAATTACCTACATCAATAATATTTTACTTATTTATTTTTTCTCCAATTGTGACAGATTAAAACAACTTTATTAATAATATTTTATTCATTTGTGAATTATTATTGTTAGAAACAATGTTTCAATGTTTCATTTTCAGTAGAATGAACTTGTAACTTATCTTCTGGTATTTGATCAATTATCTCAAGAATCCCAAATGATATATTTTTTGAAACTTAAATTTTATTTTAATTGACTGCTTTATACAGCCTTCTGCAACAGAATCATATCGTAAAAAAAATTGTAAAATCCTTACAGTTTCCAAGAAAAAATATTTAAGTTCTAGTAATTAGTTTTTCAAATATAAAAATTGGTTTACGTCTATAGCAACTCGCAGTTGATTAATATAGTTTTAATTGATGGTGAAGTCCCAAATGCAGCTACTTTTACTGTGGTGTGCAGTGAGTGCAAATGTGGTGCAACGCGAACGTGACACGGGAAATTTGAAACCGAATCGCAAAAGAATTGGCGTCCTGGTCGTCTACGGCGTATTACAGCAGTGTAACGTATCATATGCGAAGCTCAATTATATTCGTACCATATACAGCGTGTCGAAGCATTAATATCAAGGTATTTAACCAGGAGAACCGGTACCATGGCCGCCATGATCTCCTGACTTTAAATCATTTAGACTCTTTTTGTGGGAATATTTAAAAGATGAAGTGTATCGCACCGAAGTGGACACTATTGATAATTTACGCAAACGTATCATAACAAACTGCTGCAAATAACGAGTTCAAAATGGACAAAAAGCAAAAACGTTTGTGTTAGTTTGTAGAAACTGGGTAGAATGAATCTAAAATTTTGTACGTCAAGTACGTCAAACCCTTTATAGTCCTTCCCACACAAATTTACAGCATCTGATTAAAGCTTGTACAAGTGAAACATATAAGCAACAATTTTCTATCCATTATATTCCTAAGTTGGTAGTCACTATACACCTACTAAAGGTAATTCAACACATTAGGTACATTAACTTGCGTATATAAAATTTAAATTGGCTTTCAATTCTGTTATACTTCCTGTTAGAACGAGAAAGAATAGAGATTAGTTCTTACTATTTGGGTTTAGTTAGTTAGGTTTGATCTTTCTTTAATTTAGTTTAGTTTAAACAAGGTGAAACTGAAATGACACCCTGTATTCCATCTATGAACGCATTAAAATCCGAGCAGTTGTTTGCTAACCAATCAGCGACACATTAGATTAAAAAACACTGGGCTTGGTCCTTGTAAAGTAAACAAGAACCTGAGCTGGGCTGCTGCGGTACAAAACATGACGGGAAGAGTTCCCCTTGTTTGCACACGATCCCCACAGCGGTACACTAATAACTTATCAGATCGTTTTGTCGACGTGACGCCCATGTAATCTATCCATTGCAAATATTGTATGTTTTAAACGTGTGTGCCGACGAAATATTAACTTGAGAACTTATTCAGGAAATGGTCTACATCCAGGGAACATTAAGTTAGTTTATATAGGGTTTTTTCAACGGTAGAAAGAGTGACAGAGGATGGAAGAGAGAGAAAAAAAGAGAGAATTGTATTTTTTGAATGCACGTAGATGTTGTTTAAAGTGGCGTGGATATTTGCATAAGCAGCAGTCAGGATAACTCATAGACAAATTCACTAGAAGCATCAATGCCCTAGTAAACAGTTGACACCAAGCACAACGACGGAATCGTGTAGGGTAAGATAAAGTATCAGTAGCAGTACTTTGAAATATACAGGTGTCATTCAGTTAAGAGTTAAGAAAGAATTAAATATTTAGCCAATAATTGATAATGAATAAATTACTTAATTTAGTACCACATCAAACACTAAAAATCAAAGTAACTCGGAAACGCATAGGAATTTAGAAACAGAAGAAGAGAGTAAATTTTTTGTAAACTGTATCTAGATAATGAAAATAACAGTTATTTTTAAATAATCATTGGCGTAGAAGTTATATTTAAGAAAGGGGTTCACCACACCTCCCCACTCCGCCACTGTGCATGAACATTCTTATCGCTTGTTTTATGACCCTTAATTAATAAGCATTATCCCCTAAATATGAACAAAAAGTTAGCATTTCTTCATAAGTTATAATAAAAATTCGAGACCAGAAAACACCTGACTCACTCTGTGTAAGCGACTATTTGCACGCCTTCCATCTCTTGTTCTATATGTATCTGCTGTCAGTAGTGTCATTGACGTCTAAGTTTAAAAATTCCGGGGAAACTAAGGTGTGGCAATAAAGTTCCGAGAGTTTGTCAATGAAAAAACAACCAAATTAAATTTCATCAAAATTTTATTATCGACTTTCACAATAGTCTCCATCCAACTCTAGACAACGATTCCAACGTCGCTCCCACGATTGGAAGCTCCCTTGGTAATCCTCCGCAGTTAACCCGTTCAGCACCACGGTTACAGCTTCTTTGACCTCCTGTACGCTGCCATGATGAGTTTCCTTGAGGTGCGACTTCATCTTGGGGAATAAAACAAAATCGCAGAGGGCAATATCGGGGCTATAGGGTGGGTGCGACAACGTTGGAATGCCTTTTTTGCCAAAAATTCTTGCACAATGAACGAGGAATGGGCTGGCGCGTTGTCGTGGTGCAAAATCCATCCGTTCTCGGCGAGTTCGGGTCGCACACGGAAAACGCGAGCCCGCAGCCATTCCAGGACGCCAACATAGAACTGTCCAGTCACTGTCTGGCCGGCACTGTCTTCAGTCGTGATTTGGACATCCTCGCTTTCGTGGGCCGTTCTCCACACTTTTTCACCCACTGTTGACTTTGTTTACGGGTCTCGGGGTCATACTCAAATATTCAGGTCTCCAGTGACTACCCGACTCATCCAGTCTCTACCGTCGCTCCGAATACGGGGCAACAAATCCTCGCCGATTGATTTTTGCATATCTTTCTGTTCACAGGTGAGAACTTTTGGCACCATTTTTGCGCATATTCAAATTTTCGTGTAACATATTGCGAACGGTTTCTTTGTTGACGTTTAATTGGTCCTCCTGGCTCCTTCACGTGGATCGTCTTCTACCGATTCACGCCCCTCCTTGAACAGTTTTGCCCATTCAAACATACCTGTTTTCGCCATGCACTCGTCTCCATACACCACTTTCGCCATATTTCATTAAAAATTGAATCACAACACGTTGCTTGTAATTTGAGTCAATCATTTTCACGACGCCACTAAAAAAGTTACTTCCAAAAAAAAACACATTAAACGCAAACCAAACGTGGTATCGAAAGGAAGGTCTCCCCTCTCTAGAGAAACGTTGACGAACGATGCAGTGTTGCCAGTTTTCAAGTTATAACTAAATTCCCGGAACTTTCCACACCTTGGACCATATATATAACTTGGACCAAGTAAGCTTGTAGAAGTATTGATCCAAGTGTACCGTATCAACCAGTCTTTAATGTAAAACGTCGAACTTGTCATCTACACGTAACGTTTTGTTTGGCAAATCTGATATGATCCTGCAAGAATGACGACAAAACATAACGTGTAGTCCAAGCTTTAAATTGAATTTATTATCTCCCTTTTCCAATATGTTGGGCCTTAATTTTGATATTGAGTTTGTATTTAATTGATAATTTCAAGAAAGAACGATAGTAATTTCTAAAACACTCACGGAAACGATAATTTTATGGTTAGATAAACGTTGACAGAACCTTCACGACCCATTCTAAATAAATATGAACTAATTCACAATACAATTCCACCGGAAAGCTTCAAAATTTACGACTAATTTGTGGCAAATCAGCCGAAATGTACGGCCAATTTATTATCAATCAACTACTTGTTCATATGTTAATTAACAGTATATTTCCCGGCTGCCGTTGGTATTGTTTCCCATTTTGGAACTTGAATTTTAATAAATCTAAGCGTCGCGTAAAGGGGTAAGTAATTAAAGTTGCAGTGCTCTTTTGTGCAGGTATTTCGTTTGTGTTGCATTCACATTTTAACAAAAGTTTCTAATTTATTAAAAATGCGTTTTACGGAGAAACGAGGATGTGAATGGGAGTATATTACCTGCGGATGGATAACTCTCACGCATTTGTCATATTTAGACGGTTAAAATTTAAAACATAAATAAGAAGGAAATATTTAGTATATTTGTGTCACCAAGTTATAATCAGCTGTATTCGCAATGACATGACATAGGAATTGTAGGAGATATTATATTTAACTTAAAATACCTTTCTTAAACAGTAAAAAATGTTACAAAAGCTAATAATAAAGAATATATGGGTAGATATTGTGGGTGTAATTCAACGCTGGTTGGAGCTTTAGCCCACAGAGTAGTTAGTTTCACACAATATTGTTAATACCTGAAAATATATAAAAAACTATATACAGGGTGATTTTAAATAAAGTAGCAAAAATGAGACCACATATTCCTTAGGTGAAAATAAACCGATTTAACCTAACATACCTATATCCCAAGTCGCTTAATGAATAAGATACAGGGCGTCAAAATTAAAACTTTACTTTCGATATTTGTAGATAACTTCTTAAAAAATTCAAATATTTACTTAACATTTGTAAACCAGGGGTTTTTGCGGGTGAGAAATTCAAATTTGTTTCTAATTTTGACGTCACTAGTAGAGGGCGCTACCTATGGCACATCATGTTTCTTTTAAATGGCAGAACTTTTTTGCAGCTTAGTGTCCTTTCGCCTTGGGCGACACACCATGAAATCTATCTAATGATACTGCAGATAACAACTATTCCGCGGACTAATGCCTCAACCGGTATTGAATTACATCTGCAGTATCTGTGTGAACATACAAGAACCCTTGTTGGCCACACCATCAGACATAGACCGGTTTCGGGCTTGTTAACCCTCATCAGTATACCAATATGGCATGTATAGCGAATAGAAGGCGAATTGGAGGGTATGACTGGTGAATCGTAATGATAATAGCGACCTTTGCGTTGACTAGCAGAGTTCGTTGTAGGCAATCTGGTTCTGTCTTGACGATTTTTTAGGGATTAATTGTGAAACAGCACTTTGTGCCGCGTCCAATACTTTCCCTAGTAAATGTAAAAATGTTTCCCTTGTAAAAAAGCAAATTCTAAACTTTATCTTTTGAAGAAGACTTTTGCAAAATCCACGTTTCCTGTATTTGTTCGCCTTTTTAAATGCTATGTCCGACTTTTGCTGGAATTTACTGGGCCAGTATGGAATGCCAACCTCGTGAGAGATAAAAATCTGTTGGAATCTGTGCAACGATAAGCATATCGACTGCCTTTTGGACGTATGCGACCTTGCTATGAAGAGATATTACTTTCCGCCGGATTGACATGTTTTGCTGATCAAAAACTTCGTGGAGATTTGATCTTTACCTTCAAAGCCTTGAAAACTAACTTTTTTAGTGATGACATTTGCCAATTCTTTCAATAAATCCAAATCAACGCTTGAGAGGCCACGGTTTGAATTTAAAGAAAGAAAATTTTAAATCAACAACCAGGCAAGCTTTCCTCTCCAATCGCATTTTTTCGACATGGAACTCTCTGCCATTGCACGTGGTTAATTCCCCAAATGTATCTACCTTCAAGAAAAGACTAGATGCTTCGCTCTTTAGAAGAAACCCATAAACATTTATTTTGTTTTTATATTACGCGTACACATTATTTTTTTTGCTCTTGTACTAGTATTATTTACACTTTTATTGTTGTATAATTTTAAATTTGGGCTACATAGAAATTTCTTAGCCCTATTCCATGTAGAATAATAATAATGCTCGTCTTCACTATCCCACTTTCCACGTTCTCGATATGAATATTTTCCCTCGATAGGCTCAGCAAAATAACTTACATTCTTGAACGCATAAGTACTATTTCGGGTTCTAGATATAGATATATATTTTTTTTCTATACCATTTCTCACAGCGACCAAATGATTATGCGTATTTCTTCAATGATTTCTTTAGAACGAAATTGGAAACAACACTGGAAGCTTGAGACGAAATGTATACATTTATTTCATTTCAACTTAGACCTGCTTATGACAGGTATAACTGTGTGATAGCTGGCGGGCCAGACAAGTTATGCTAGGGAGGACGTCTTTAGGAATGCATGCGCGGTGGAAAGATTAGAGTAGTGCAGGTATGTCGGTACTCAATTATTTTATATCTCTAGATGTAAATTGCCAGGATCGGCTGGGAAATTTTCCCATAATCAATGATAGTAAAAGCTCCAAAACATTTAACAAGTTTCCTACTTTGCTCGTTTACAACTTCACGATAAACCGTTTTCAAATTTCGTCAAAACTGTGTCACAAACACACCACAACAGAAGTACCAACACAACCCAATAGAATGATCAACACATTCCAACTATTCCAAGTTCAGCTCTGTTGAACCGTCTGTTTGTAACATCTTATTGACCATCCTTCTCTAGTGCAGATAATTTCTCCGTAACGTTAGTCGTACTTTATTAAGGGACGTACCTAAGCATGACTTAGGTATATTACAAATAAATGGAAAGGTATATGTCGGATTTCACCAATGCTTCATTGCATAGAACCTTATAATTTTAAATCAGATGTTAGAACCGAGTGTACATTTTCGGGCTCGTACCGTAAACATAAAATTAGCATCGCAAGTCCGTGTGTTAATTTAATTAATTAAACTGCTCTATTTCTCGACACGAAAATCAGCATTTATTCAGTTAACCCGTATCTCCCGCCGGTGATTTGTGACTAAACAATTTGATCATAAATTCATTCGATAACCTCTGGTGGTTTTGTGTGCGGCCCCGATGAAAACTAAGTTGACGCCTTTTCTAATTAGGTGCAATTCAATGCGCAAATTGCCATGTTCACGGAATTGAACCAGGCGGATAATTTATATAATTCCCCTCGTACATCTGCATGAATAAGGCTATAGCCGTGTTCTATTCGGCTCGCATTCGGAAGAAATTATAATTACCGAGCTTTTATGTGTGCGGCTGTTTAATAAATAATTTACTTCATCCATTAATACGTGTATTATATTAGAAAACGTTAATTAATGACAACACTGACAAAAAATTTGTCTGTAATTTCACATAATTTTACGTTAACAATTTGTGACCAGGGTAAAATTATTTAAAATTACATAATATTTTTTTAATTGAAATAAGTACACTGTAATGATACAGAAATAAGGTTTTGCTTTTAAAAATGCACCTTCTGGGATAATAGGTCAAAACAATGAAAAACGCTATAAAAAAGTTAGTAACAATAGTAGAAATATAAAAACAAAACTGAGAAAATACATACATGCCAAATGAATAAAAGAAATTACTTTTC
Organism: Monochamus alternatus; assembly: GCA_037114965.1. NCBI lineage: Eukaryota > Metazoa > Arthropoda > Insecta > Coleoptera > Cerambycidae > Monochamus > Monochamus alternatus. The sequence continues at coordinate 75,427,008 of CM073429.1, read as the reverse complement.
AAAAAGAAATTTCCTTCTTCTTTTCCAAAAAATATTCTAAATAAAAATATGATGAAGAACCAATTCTAATTGTTAAGGAGAAAACAGATAGTTTAATTATTTTAGGAATAACATTTTATTTCATAAATTATTTGTTGTAATAGTTTTCATGGTTCTAACCAGAATTAAATTATTGATTAGATGCTGAGCGACGAGCTCAAGGAATGTCGATAAGAATTTTTTTATACCTTTACAAAAATTATAGGGTCAAAAAAGAAAGAAATATACAAGTATGAAAAGCATCTAAAAATATATTCCAATGAAATGCTTTCGCTGAAAATGGCATCATATTCTTGAAACATTAGTATATATTTCTTGGCTTTTGCAAAAATATTTGTAGATATACGTATATATCTGTGCCAAAATAAATATTTTTAGTTACAGTAAACTATTACTATTTTTACTGACACAACGATATATATGTTGGTTGAAATGAATGTAGTATGGTTTAGAGAAACAGGTAATGGTGCAGTTTTGATGCAAGCATCTAATAACAACCAGCTTACCGTTTTAGTTTCTATGTGTGTAAATATAATATTTATAAATTGCATAATATCTAAATTGGCATAAGCTGTAAGTGCACATGTTAAGAAATATAATTTTATACTTACTCTTTCTCTAATATTCCACAAGTCCTTATTAATGAACCATAACATACATGTTTGTATACCACACGTTAACACAACTAAAATGCATTATGTTAGAGGTTAGATTGATGTGCGTCTGCGCATCTGTAAAAGTTCAAGTATAAAGAACACATGATAAATTCTGTAAAAATTCAAAATAAATTGAGTAAAAATAAATAGTTCCAAAGCAGTACATTGTATTCTGAAATTTGCTAACTTTATTACATAAAGAGATGTAAAGATTTAGCCTAGAATTACGTCACGTAGAAAAAACTAACTTTATTGTCACTACTTGATTACACAGCGAATTTACTTCAAACAAATTCGCAACTGTCAAATATTTACTTTGACGTTTCTGTCACGCGCTTGGCTGCTCAATATAAACTGAACTTAGAATTGAACTGGGGCAGCGAAACCGATCCGATTATATATGTTTTTAGGATTCTAGAAGTTTCCGCGTTCTGGAGAACGTGTATTGAATCAAATCCAAGATGGTCTGGAATATTCTAGAGAATGTCAAAAAGGTATTACAAAAATGATAAATTCCAACACAAACAGGAACATAATTAACAAACTAAAAAGGTAGGTGAGCTTCCGTAGCAATGTATTGTAAATTAAAAATTACCAGTAAATATTATGGAAAAATAGAATAACAAAACATGGAAATTTTCACCCATTTTTATCATTAACCTGAAAATCTTAGCAATCGACATACTTTTTCCTGCTTTTAAACATAAACTGTCAAAATTTCGAAGCGAAAGTACAATATGCGAGTTTGTTGAGCGCTTTAGGATTTTAAAAATTATATAAAAGGATTTGTGCATTCATTAATAGATATAAATGCTACATGCATTTGCTCTCAAATGAGTTCCAATTATGTAAATAAAACATGCAGTAAACTGATTATTAACAAAAAAAAAAACCGAAAAGGTATTTTTTCATCACACAAAAAATATTCCCCTGCATCAACGTTTTTCATTTTTCATGGTTTTTAAATAAAAGTGAGTCCATTGATTTAAAATAAACGCAATATACATTAAAAAACGATAAGCCTTTGCCAGCATAACATGGATAAAGCAGAGAAAAATATAATCGGACAGTTCATGCATTCCTAAAAATTTGGATTTGAAATGAGAATCCTCTATAAAATCATTCAATGCTTGGATAAATAATAAAGTACAGGTTTACTCAGGTCAAATGGAAAGCGAATTTAGAGTTATCAGACATAAATTTGGATAATATTTTCATAAAATATTAATAAATATAGCAGGCGAATAGTAAAATATTATAATAATATGAATAACATTTATAGAAGTAGTACTATAATAGCACTCAGGCAGATAAATTGCAGCAGCAGTTAGGTTTCGTTCTTGATGGTTTCAGCTAAGGATAAAATATGGATAACATCATTTATTACGTATTTGTGCAATTTATTAAATTTTGTTGTTCGTTTTTGGAAACGTCTGTAAAAGGAAGTTGATGTGATGTTTTCATTGTTATGATTACGTTTTGGTTAGAATTGGAAATCAACGTGTGCGAGCTATTCGAATTGACAGCATTAAATTTATTTGTAATCCAAATATTAAAAATATGTTTGACTTCACTGGTAAGTTGTTACAATTACGTGGTTATTGTTCAATAAATAATGTGTATAACTAAGAGCCAAAATCATGTATTGGTGGATATACAGGGTGTTAAAAAAAGAGTGTAAAATATTTAAGGAGGTAATAGTATGAACCAAAATAAGCAAAAAAGTCTCAATAAACATGGGTCCGTAAAGTAACGGTTGCGAAGATATGAAATGTTTTATGTTTTTTAGCCCCTTTTCCTATTTTGCAAAAACGTTATGTATTTTCTTATAATAGTTGGTTGATGTTTAGTGAAATAAACAGTACGTATTTGGCAGTTGTTCTCAGTGCATAAGTTTTCTTTCGCTATGGCTGGTTACTCATAATTAACAGAGATGCATTTCATGTATGGTCATGCTAATGGGAACGCCACCGAAGCGCGACGTCTTTATGTTGACATGTTTGGAAGAATTCATCAAAGATTGCGTGATACCGGTGATAATGGCACTGTTTGTTCAAACAGTGCCATTTATCCGGAAGACCAAGTTGGTATCCACTCCTAGAGCAGAAGAAGAAATTCTAGCACTGGTAGAGCAGAATCCAGGTACGAGTGCGGAGAATATCAGCCGAGGTAGGAATTAGTGGTCCTCTTGTTTGGAGAATCCTTCACAAGCAACTGCTTTATCCATACCATGTGCAACGAGTACATGCTTTAAATCCAATAAATGATCATCAAGCACGTTTGGTTTTTGCCGCTGGTTTCTACGTCATGATGCTGAACACCCTCGTTTTCTTGCAAATATTCTTTTTAGTGATGAGGCCGGGTTCACAAGAAATGGAGTGTTTAATTTTCACAATACGCATATTTGGGCTGACGAAAATTCTCATGCTCTAATAGAATCTGGACATCAGGCACGTTTTTCATTAAACGTTTGGATGGGTATTGTAGGTGACAGGTTTCTAGGTACTGTTGTTTTACCAAACCGATTAACAGGCGCTGCTTACCTCAACTTTCTGCAAAACACACTGTATGAGTTTTTGGAAGACATTCCTTTGAATCAGAGGGAACAAATGTGGTTCCAGCATGATGGTGCTCCAGCTCATTTTTCCATGGCCGTTAGAGAGCATTTACACCAAACTTTTCCTCATAGATGGGTAGGAAGGGCCGGACCTGTTTTATGGCCTCCAAGATCGCCTGATCTGAACCCTCTAGATTTCTTTTTTTGGGAATATTTGAAGACATTAGTGTATGGTACTCCTGTAAATAGCCTGAAAGAGCTGCAGCTACGGATTAATCAAAAGTGTCAAGACATCCAAACCAAGGAGGGTGTCGAAAGAGTTAGAATATCCTTGAGACGAAGATATCGTGCCTGCTTAGAAATGGACGGAGGACACTTTGAACATCTTCTGTAACTTTGTTTTTTGTTTGTTAGAAACTTCCTTTGTCGGTTTATTACTAATAAAATAAAATGTTTGAAAAACGAATAGTGGTCCATATCTCCGCAAACGTTACTTTGCGGATCCATGTTTATTATCTCTCTATCTCTTACCATTTTTGAAATACAGGGCGTTTGCAAAACCGAATGATACCGAAAAGCGCTCTGTATCTCAAAAACAGTAAGAGATACCATCATACATTTTCGCCATTGTTATTTTCTCAAAAAAAAAAAGAGTGCAGGATGAATTCATCAGATTTGCTTTATCCTCAAAAACATACCAATACTCTGAAAAATTCAAACTAGAAAAAAATTCCTACTTCAACGCCCTCTTTCTCGGAAACGATGCGTTTTAGAAAATAAGTTTATATCACAAATGAACATTATTTTAACCTGTTCTATCGATTCCTGAAGTTATCAAGATTGAACCTGAATTACCCTGTATAAGGTGTTTTATTATAAACTGTATGAGTAGTGGGAAAAATATATAGGGTGGACTTTTACGAGATGCCACAAAAGGGTGAAACTTTTCTAAACAGAACTCTGGAATTTTAGAACTCTTTGCAGTTATAAGGCTCAAGTCTAGTCTGACACGAAAAAAATCTAATCTGTGTTAAGGGTGGTCTGTCATGTTAAGTAGAATAATATACTTAAAATTTTAAACTTTATTCAACTGTATATGTATTAATGCAGCATTAAAGTACATTTAATATAAATATTTACATATTATTGAGATCCAAGCATTCTTATACTTATTTCAATATTCTTTTTCTTAAAATGACAGTAAATTTAAGAATTACTTAAACAACAATATTGTCAAAATATGAATAAAATATTATTCAATATACTCGTAGAATAGGTTACTCGTCTTTAAATTATTTGTTTATAGAAAACTATCTTGCTTGCCTACAATTTAGCCATTGGATTTTGCAAAAAAATGAATAAAATTTTGACTTTACTGCTGGCATATTGTTCACCAATGAAGCTAATTTTTCCAAAGATGCTATAATGAAATTTCGATTTCAACATCAGTTTTCGTTGAATGTATGGGTGGGTATTATTGAAAATTTTCTTGTGGGGCCTTTCTTTTTATGAAGAACTTTAACAGGTGCCTCTTACAAACATTTTATTGAAAACGTTTTACCTGAACTACTTGATGATATTAGCTATGCGTTTAGACATAGAATGTGGTTTATGCATGACGGAGCTCATCCACATTTTAGTTTGACGGCTCTTGAATTTTTAAATGAAAAATCGTGATTGAACGAGACATTCAAGAACCAAGTCCACCTTGGCCACTCATATCACCCGATAATAACCCTATTGATTTTTTTGTTTGAGGACATCTCAAGACATTAGTTTGCAAAGTTAATAATGAATCTGAAGAGAACGTCAACAAATTATAGCTAGATAAGAGGTATTCCTGGAATATTTGCATGTGTTCCAGCTGCAATTTTATGAAGATCTGAAACATGTATTTTGGCTAAAGGTGCCCATTTCCAACAGTCCATTGTTAATTAATTATTTTGTTATTATTTTAAGTAATTTAATCGTAAAAATGTTCAAATAAATCAATTTTGTCGTTAATCGGTTTGGAATACAAAAAGGTGTAAAGAAATAATATTTAAGATAATACAACACAATGGCGCATATGATCTATTTTATTTCTAATATTATGCTTGTTATAGACTATGCGCGAATTCGCGATTCGTAATACGTTTCTCTGTTGTAGTATCTTGTTGAAATCGGTCATTGCAGAAAAAAGTTCTGAAAGGAATAAATCTAGGGGTTTCTTATTCCCGCCCTCCAGAAACATGAGCTAAGGAATAGACACCATCACAGAATAGCTTTTGACTAGCTGATAATGTGTACCAAAATTCAAATTTCTATGTGTAACCGTTTTTAAGGAAAAATAAAAAAACTATTTTTTTCCGCCATTTTGATACTCGAATATCTCAACAGGAAGGACCCAAATTGAAAAATTTAATATGAAGATCCCTCCCTGAAATGGCTTGTGGAATACACTGGTAAAATATTTGACCATCATTCTGTAACACCCTGTGTATACATTTTTTGACAAATAATGATCGATGATACCCACACCTCCGCCAGGGGCCAGTTTCTATAGCTGGTAATTTTTTGTTTCATACCTACTGTCATACTAAATATTCACACCGAATTTGGTTAAATTATCTCAAGCGGTTTAGAACTAAAAAATGTTTGTTTTAATTTTTGGCACGCTGTAGCTGGACAATGGCTGTTCTAAGACCCTACATTTATACAGGGTGAGTCAGAAAGAATGGGTCAACACTAAACTGGAGGTACTAGATACTAAAATATTATGATTGAGCTCATCATGTCTTATACGAATGTTGCTGGTTTAAGAAATACAAGGTGTTCAAGGTTTAAATTTTATTCTGAAATTTCTCAATAATTGAGAAAGTTTTGATAGCATGACTTTGAAAATTGGTAGTGTTGGGTTTTTTAGTGTGAGAATTTGAATTTGAAGTTTATTTTCACGTTTCTCCTAGGGGACGCTAGTTTCACCGTATTATTTAGGTAAATCAAAACTTATTTTTTAAATGTTGAGCTATGCTCAAATAAAGTTAAAAATAGCAACAGTATCACAATTATTCCTTATTTTTGGCAACATAATACGCCCCTGGATCTCTACTTAAGGAACACCCTATATTTCTATATCCCTATTCCCTATATTTTTGTTTCTTAACACATCTGCTAGTTGACATTGGAAAGACTAGTGTAAGCAGGTATTCTGCCGGTAGTTGGACCTGACAATATTTACTTTCCCCGAAGTGTGACAGTCCATAACTCATAATAAATCTGCCCATCTTGCCGCGCCTAATATTGTTACACAATTTCACAGAACGTGGCCACTGTACTAATTACGAGAACCAGCCTCCGTGTCTAATTCGTCAATGGAGATATTGCATCTATCTGCCAGCCTATTTACTATCCGAATTGACTTAGATAGAGCGAGTTGAGCTTTACATACTCCACATTGTCCCATCAATCATGCCGTGTTTATGTAATAGAATCTGGTTGGACAAAACCCAACCATGTAGTATTAGGTGTAGGATAAAAATACGGTCCTTGTGGCGATATTTATTAACTCTTCGATCAAACTATAGGACGGTGAGTAAGGATAATACTTTTGAAAATTCCCACTTATAAAATCATATTGCTTATTAACTATTTTTACTGTTGCCCAAATAAATGTCTGTGTTCTTACAAGAACTACAGGAATTAACCACAAAGACATAATTGTTATTTAGGAAATAAGTGGGATATAGACCCACTCTCGGTATAGACATTATTACTGTAAGCATTGAAGTAAAATAATATAATCATATGAGTGCGGAAATAATGTAGTATTCCATGTATGAATAATAATAATAATAATAAATTGGTTTATTTACCCTTATTTACAATATACCATGACAATATTAATAAAATTTAAGAACAATAGTAAATAAACATTTAACTCACAAAAGTGTACACTTGTGCGTGAGTACAAATGTCACAAATACAACATACATTTTACACGATTTTATACATATACGTACATTTTTTAAATAAAATAACACATATACTGATATACTAATTGACAATAGATAAGCTTTTCAATATCAAGTGAATCCTTATACTTTAAAAGAAAAAGCAAAATAGAAAAGTGAAAAAGATGAAAAAGTGACGAGGAGTGAGTGCAAAGACAAGTAGACTATATTTAAATAAAATATTAGTACATTCAAAATGTCAAACATTTATTAGGCAATTATTTTATGAATATTAATTCTACCATATTGTATTAGCCCATTTTTTAAATAAAGGGAACAATTGTATTGCTTTTATATGTTCAGGGAGCATATTAAATATCTTGGGACCTAGTAAATGTTCTTTTTCTCTTTTAGGTATTACTTTTGAATAATTTCTGTACCTGGTCGCATATGGATGGAAGATATCCTGCCCAAAATGGTTAATTTTAAACTGCTTCTGAAGTAGAATATGACAAAATAACTGCCTAATATCTAATAGTTTACATTCTGCGAAAAGTTCTTCCGTAGGATAAGTATATTTTTACCATATATGATTTTCAGTATGCATTTCTGAATCACCTCAACCTTTTTTAGGCATGTACTGGTAGCGCCACCCCAGGCTATAATGCCGTATGTAAGGTGAGACTGAACCAGCAAATAGTACAGTACTCTTACATACCTTGTGTCTAGTATGTTTTTTAGCTTTTTAAATTTGGGTAATAGTAGTGTAATTTTTTTAACTATATTTTTTGTTTGATTATTCCAGTTTAAATGGAAATCTATAAAGATGCCAAGATACTTAATGGAGTCTGTTGATTTTATACTTATTGATGTTCCATTAAGATTATTATTTAGAGTAGAATATTCAGGAAGATTTGTTGAATAGCTGGTGAAAGGTATAAACCTGGTTTTTAATGAGTTTTAATGAGTAGCGTCAGTAGTTTGTTATTAAACCATTCCACAATAATTCGAAAATCGTTTTCAGTGTGTTGCTTTAATTCCTTCCAGGTGGAGGGCTCATAAAATATTGCTGTATCGTCCGCAAAACTGACGATATCTCCTTCTGTGGGTAAATCAAAGAGATTGTTTATATATATGTTGAACATAACTGGACCCAGTACCGTACCTTGTGGAACATCACAAGTCACAGTTCTCATTTCACTTTTTGTACCATTTATGTCTACACACTGATTTCGTCCATAAAGGTAAGTTCGCATGAGATTCAATGGATTACCTCTGAATTTCATATTTTCCAAAATATCCATCAAGTCCGAATGACAAACAGTGTTTCATTCATTTTTTCAAATATTTTTGCGATATTAGAAAGAAGTGAAATTGGCCTATAATTACCAATATCATACCTTTCTCTAGCTTTAAACATTGGTTTAACTACTGTAACTTTAAGATACTCAGGAAAGATCCCTTTTTCAATGGAAGTATTTATAAGATACACCATGGGTAAACTAATTAAGGGAGTAACATTCTTAAGTAGCTCAAATCTGATTTTGTCTATTCCTGGAGATTTTTTTAATTTTGAGTGTTTTATAGTTTACTCAACTTCTTCCTGATTTGTGGGACGCAGGAAAATACTATTTTCTATGTACTTCTTAGGAAAAGTTATGTTTGTTTTATTAATTTTTTTGATCAAATTTGTACCTACGTTACTAAAAAATTGATTAAATTCTCTATAACTTTGTGTCCTCAATAATACATCCCAGTGAATTTTTAATAACAGGTAATTTATTTTTTCCTGCTTCCCTTCAATTTTTTTAGTCTCCCACAATGTTTTACTATTTACGTTATTCTTTTCTATTTCTGACTTATAGTATCTAGCCTTAGTGTCTCTTATAAGGTGCGTTAAACGATTTCTATATAATATAAAATCTAGTTTTAGTTGTTTATTTGTTGGATCATTCAACAGTTTTTGGTACAAATCATTTTTTCTGTTGATGGAATTCAGAAGACCATCGGTCATCCATTCATTCCTTTTATTTTTATTTATTTTTCGTTTGTCAGTACAGTCCGTTATTACTTTTGTCAATTTATTTATAAAACAATGTAGCGTAATTTATATTACTTTCATTATAAATTTTCTCCCAGTTTTCTCTCTCTAAATTAGCTGTAAGTTTCTTATACTTAGTAAAATATTTATATTTGTGCCTATTATCACTCTCATTTTTTGTTTCAGCTGAAAAAACAATTTGGAGGATGACAGAAAAGTGATCAGTAATTGATGAATATATGGTCAACGCAAGATTTCGAGTCACCCTGTATTCTTGTATATCTATTTATCATAGACTCATATCCTTTCATATACATTATATTGATGTAGTCCTGACAATGAGCAACATCTGAAAATAAATCCACATTCAAGTCGCCTATAACTATATCAATATCAAAATTAACTGATTTGGAAATGAATCCTTCAAGGTGATTATTAAATAAATTAACACAGAGTCAAGGGTATCGGTAAATACTATTAATTCTAATTTTTACGGATTTAAATTTAATATAGGCGGTTATGAATTTTATATTGCCCAGCATATTTATTTTGTATTCATAATGTATTGCGTACCAAGTTTAATCTACAGCTGTCGAGGTTAATTAGTGATTATACATAATTCATATTCAAGTATAACATAATGTAAAAATCACGTTCATAACGTTGCTATCATTTGTCGTAATTAATGTGAAATTATAAATATGAAGAATGAAGCTTCCAATGTTGTTTCTAATCTCATATCAGAGAGTTCACAGAAAAACACGAACAAGCATTTGGTCGCTATGAAAAATATAGTGCAGAGAAAAAAAATACATTTAACATAACTAATTAGGAAGCTACATTTTAATGAATTTAGCAAAACCCAGTAGCCTTTGGACGATGATGAATTACGTTTATGAGGGTAACTATATAAGAAATATATCTTTTAGTAGAAATAATTTTATAACCAATATTTATTTTAGGTTGTTTTGATTATTGGTTTGGTATGTGCATGTCGGCGTGAAGAACTCACCTGCTGGTAGAACATGGTGATTATGCTTCCAAGTCATGGACAAATCCAATACCAAAACAAAAGTGTCTACAAATTTTTGTAACATCTGGAAATATTGACGATTTGAATTTAGTAGAACTAGTAAGAAAGTACTACGATCTATTGGTATAAATACTATTGGCAATATGCCAAAACTGATTGCATGATTTCTTAAGCTGCCTAATTCAAATGCGTATAGTGAGCAATGTTTTCGGGGATCCTCAACCTCCCTTTTAACCGATTGTGAGGCAGATGTTTTGAATTTAAAAAGACATGGTGGTTGGAAATGTAATTCTATCGCTGAAAACATCCAAACTTCTATTAAAAACAAGAAACGAACGACTACGGTAATTCTAAGAGAAAGCGAGAATATTCCCTTGGAAACCAAAAATATTTCCTCAACATCCAAAGTTATTTCATCAACATCTAAAAATTATATTCATACTCAAAATATTTCTATTCAAGCAAATCGTTGGCATGTCAGCATCTGGTAGTAACTTATCCAATAGTAAAGATTTTACTGTCCATGTATTTAATAAATGAGTTTTCATATGATCTTTCTTACTTATTTTGTGTATTTAATAAATGTCTAATTTGAGTATAATTTAATGTACAATGTCATTATCGCACCGTGTTAATAAATTTTAAAAAAACATGTAGGATAATGTAAGTCATGATATTTAAAACAGTGTCAAATCCATAGTCATAATGTGAGTTGTAGATAAAATATTTGTTCATTCATTTCATTTAAGACAATAATTTTGATTCTAGAGTTTTTGTAGAGCTGATAAGTTTAATAAATATTAACAAGTATGTAAACTGCAAGAGAACGGGAATAGAAAAGCAGTTTTTCTCTATGCGTGTTGAACCACTTCATACTCGACAAACGAGGGGAGAAAATTAAAAACATTTTTATTTTTAACTGACTTTAAATGAGCTTTTCACCTACTGGGAAACTGTGTATAATAAAAATGAACATTTTTGTAATTCGTAACGGTTAGTAATTGAAATTTTATATAAATATGAATTATAAATGTGTATTCACTGCGTACAAGTTCTGAATTTTGTTTTTGTTAAACATTAATATATTATTTTGCAAATGGACCTGATTCAAGATAAAAGTTTACGTTTCCTAATGCATTAATCGAAATATTTTGGTTATTAGTACTAACTTATCAGAATATAAACACCAAATTGGGCCAGGTTTAACTATCAACTGACCAACTTTTCTTTCTCCTCTCCTCTATTTGCTGAAGTTTTTTTCTGAAAAAATTTGTTTACTAACCAATTGCCTCTGTGAGGCTTAATCATAGTGTTTAACTAAATTAGTCTACGTTCAAATTATTGTAATAATTTTTATCTACTTTGTTTATTATGAAGAATGTTTAAAATTACTATGTATGCCTTTCTGAGATTTTATATACCTAATGTTTAACAAAAGTGAAGTTAGATTTTTATAGAGTGAGTAAATTAGATTATTTTCTTTAGATAATTATTGAATAGAGCTTTGTCTGTGGAATTGTTCATTAGCATACCTAGATGTTTGGTAGCAGAGAACATACATATGACTTCATTGATAGGAATTGTAGAGATTCGATTTATATTAGCTTAAAATACCTTTCTAAAACAGTAAAAAAAATGTTACAAAAGCTAATAATAAGGAATATATGGGTAGATTTTGTGGGTGTAATTCAACGTAGGTTGGGGCTTTTGCACACAATATTATTAATACCTAAAAATATATAAAAACTTTTACATAAAAGGTGAACATTTTTCAAGTAGGTATTATCATATTTAATTCATTGACAAGATGTCACTTTTTTGTCATTGTCGATATTTAACTTCAAATAATTTTAATTTTTATAATAATTTTTATAGTTAGATATTTGATTCAACTTAAAGGAGACCACCTGAAGAAGCAATCCTAAAAATGCAGAAATAGGTTAGATCTCATCTATTGTGGTTGAATTTGTCGTGTTCCCACTGCCAAAAAAGTGAAGTTAGATTTTTATAGAGTGAGTAAATTAGATTATTTTCTTTAGATAATTATTGAATAGAGCTTTGTCTGTGGAATTGTTCATTAGCATACCTAGATGTTTGGTAGCAGAGAACATACATATGACTTCATTGATAGGAATTGTAGGAGATTCGATTTATATTAGCTTAAAATACCTTTCTAAAACAGTAAAAAAAATGTTACAAAAGCTAATAATAAGGAATATATGGGTAGATATTGTGGGTGTAATTCAACGCAGGTTGGGGCTTTTGTCCACTGAGTAGTTAGTTTCACACAATATTATTAATACCTAAAAAAATATAAAAAGTGGTTTAAATCAAGAAAGAAACAGATTTCTTTTTATTTATATTAGGACAATTTTCTCATCTACAGAAGTCTTGATTTGACACCGATGGAGTTTTTTTTTTGAAGCGATAGATAAAGTATACAAAGACATATGTAGTAATTTAATTTGAAGTCGAATTACAGTCAAATCGACGTAATTTCAGCAAAGATTTTGGCAAAAACAGCATTATATAAAACAAATGTCCCTCACGATGACCAAACATATGACTGTATGATTGATAAATTTCAATGTTGGTAACAGATAGAGTTGCATCAGTAGAAGTATTTACAGGAATAAAAAGCCATCAATTTTCAACAGAACCTGATCTCAAAGAAATCAAACCCTTATCATTAGGATTTAGAAATTATGAGTGTACGTAGAAAAACTAGTGAAACACTATACAAAACCTTAAAAAATATGTAAAATAACCATGACAGTTCCACTCATGTATAAAAAATCCCATTGACCAACGCAATAATCGTGGTTTACTATCGGCTAAATAGGAAGAGAAAATGCAACTGGATAAAAAAGTGGATAAATTACGTTATCATAGCAACGCTATGTTGCTTTATTTATTAAAACGTCAGTTTAAAATTGATAGATGTCAAAATCACAAATGTATCCAAATGTCTCGATTTGGTAATACGTGTGAAAAAGAAATAGTAAATTAAATCGAAAATTGTATCCCTAAAAATACTAAAAAAAGCCAATCATCAATTGGACATTATTCTATTCTTGAAATTGTCTTATCAAATACCATTCGAGCTCAGATTTTGAGCCTGATATTTTTTTATGTTTGTTTTCTCGTACTTACTTTCCTAGGTAATTTAACTCCAGCTGCTCGACAAAATCATTCGAGCTACGCTCTCGTGATTTTGTCGCAACAGCTGTCGTCACGACAGTAAGTACTCGAAAAGAAACATAAAAAAATATCCGGCTAAATCTGAGCTTATGGTATTACTCCAGATAAATTAACTCCCATATAAAAATGTGTAATAATAGTGACGTTTTTGTCACTTTGACAGCGATAAAAGAGCACGTGGTTTTTTTTATTAACATAAAAATTTTGCCAATCAGTAATTTTGCTCGAAGAACTGACATTTGACAAAAAATTTTTCTAACGTAATATTGGTAAAATTATTTCGTTACAAAGAAAAATTTATCTGATAAAACAAAGCTCTTGTGATCTTACTGTTGATAAAAAATATTAAATGATAACGACACAAATACGTATATCTAATTTTCTGAATTATAGCAAAAATAGTTGCAGGAACAGTGATTTTTAAAGCAATTATCCTGTTCCACAAAATATTAGTTACAAGTATATATTTTAAATAAACACATAACATGTTCCAGTGGCTTTACCTTTGATTTTAAAGTAATTGGAAGGCACCATATAAACTAATTAAAAATCGAGCTGTTAATTTACACGGTAAACTTTTAGTATTTGTGAAATTCGATATAACTGGATTTGATTAATTATTTGGTGATAATTTGTCCGAAGTTTTTTAAACCTTTACGTAATAGAAAACAACTTTGTTTGCCCAGTTGATATTTATTTACTTCGGATCAATCAAACTTAACGTCAATTTAGCCAGTCCAATGGCCTCAGTCGCTATTGACAATTTCAAACGATAAAATACAAAGATTCAGAAATATAGATACAAACTTCACGACGGTCGTTGTTAATGTGACAGGTTGAAATTGTTTATTTCATATATGCTTGGCATATTCCACGGTCTACAGTCGGGATCATTGTAGCCAGGTGACGTCACAAAATTCCTGTAAAAAAACAAGATATAGTCACTCTCGAAAGACTGAGATAGACTGTGTCATACGTCACAAACGTCCTCAGATTTTATTAGCTACCTGCTGATGATATTCATGTGAAACTGGTATTGTGCTAATAATACAGGGTGAACCTTTAATAAGTACGAATATTTTAACTGTAAGTTCTAAAATAACATAACCTAGAATACTGCATTGCTAGTTGCATGCTCTCCAAACACATGAAGTTTAAATTTATGCTACAGATGGCGCCTGCATCAGATCAGATGTCAAAAAATATTACATACGGTACTCTGATTAGTTTGAAATAATTTGTCAGTACTTGCATTTCACAAATTTAATTTTTCGCGGATTTTTTGTGTTTACAAATATGTATTTAACTGATAAGTAGATACCGTATATCGTTCGCATATGACGTCATTATCAGGGGCGCACTTAGGACTTGTGGAAGTCAAGTAAATACGTACATTTGTTGTCAAATATAGTTAATATTAACGTCCTACCTTGTACTGGTGATATGTATGTTGTTCAATATGGTCCATATTAAGTTGTGTTTACAAAACTCTATACTATTCACTTTTAGTACTAACATAAAACTGAATAACCACTTCCTCGTACATTGCCGGCATATAGTTGATTCTCAACGTGGGTTCTGCGGGTACAGTAACATTATTGTACTTTCCATTGACACAGTTTTGCAAAAGTTGTCTAACTCTGCATTATTTAGTTTAAAGGAATATTACACCCCACCATCACTTTTGCCAAGTCGTTGTTAAATTGTTTTTGACGTTCACGGTTTGTCATACTATTACTCACACGAACTTTGTGTTGTTCCGAGCGGATATGTTCCACAATACGTGTTTTATAATTACACGATATAATTCTTTCACAAATTTTGCACTTTAATTCTGTCCCGTCAAATTCTAAATCTGGATAGTCTTTAATCCATTTCTCCACCGTAGAACGAGTGGGAGGCCGATAGAATATATTCAAGCACCGAAACAGACAAACCAACAATAAACTCGACAAGAAACTAACATTTGCTAATAACGCCGTATCGTCCCTACAAAGGTCCGACACGCACAAAGTTTCACTGCGAGATTGATACTGGCAATTGGAAAGCGGAAGCGACTGCGACTTTGACACATGCCGGTAAATAAACAGGGTGAGGTTCGTTAACACTGGCCATTATTTTGAAGATGATATTTGTTTTTAATTAGGAATATTTAAATATTACGATTTTCAACCGACGGGCCTGAGTACGGACCTGAGATGTGCGAACAACATACTATCTTTACTGACAAAGTGCTGATTCAAGTGCATATTATCGTGTGGCAGCGTAATACCGTTTTCCGAATATATAAAATATTATGCTTATAATTGTTATAATCCCTTGGCGGTAAACGCAGTGTTTTTATGTATTTGTTTACATTTGCGTGTATTTTTTTGTTGTCCTTTGTGTTTTTTCCCGACGTAAGTAATCGATCTGGTCATGACCGCCGAACCAAATAGGTATCTCGCTTTAAACAAAAGGGACGGTGGGGGAAAGGAGAGGTCCCCATTAAGTACAAAAATCTTTGCAATGGCAGGTTTTAATTTAAACAAGTAAGAAAACAGAAAATGATTCAACATTCTTAAAATCTCTCCAAATATCAATCCTGGAAATAAATATTAGTAAAGTAGGTGCTGCCTCCCTGTGCTACCACATCGTGTATCTCATTAAATCATTAAATAATAATCTACATTTTGTAAATATTTTATTTTTCTTTCAAAGCGGCGTAAACTGATATACGTGCCAAATAAAAGATTTAATATAGTGCTGAAAAAACATGTTTTCGCTTTATAAATAAGTTTGGAGATTTTTTAATAGGTAATTCTTTTATTTCTTATTTTTTCCTATCCCTTCTTAAAATATTTGTACTAAATCATAGTTAACCCTGTAGATGAGTCTAGTGAAAGTCAATTTTAAAAGTTTCAATTACTTACGGATATATTAATTTAAAAAAAAATATATCCACATTTTGAGGATTGCTGATCATATAGAGTACTGACGTTCGAATAAGCTATATGTTCTGATAAAAGCGAGGTTGCCATATTGCCTCTAAAATAAACAATTGTTTTATTTTAACGTAAATTAAAACCACAGCATAGGTAGACCAGCAGTTCCACTCCATTGTCGGCACTTTGAACTGCTTTCAGTTTCTGCGGTGATCTCGAAATGTGAGTGCGATAGCACATCCGATAGAATTGACAGAATCGGTGATCAGGACCGGAATAAGAAATTTTTATTTGCGCGTGAAAGCGTAGTTATTCCACATGAAAGTTTACATTATATCTATCCACATTATGTAATAATTCATTATACAGTTATAAATGGGTAATTCAACATGTACTATACATCATTTACTGCTACTAACATACAGTGTAAAAATTTGATTTACTTCTTTGGACTCTTAAAAAAAAAAAGAGTTTAAAATATATATTATTGCACTACAAAACATTTTTATTTATTTACTTACTTTTTTTGTTATTAGTGATAATTACATTTTTTTGGGATTTTTTTAAATTTAAAATTTGACGTTTGAAGTTTAGTGGACAAATAATTTATTATGATTTTTTTTCGTCTTAAATGATCTACGTAAACCAGAAGACAAGTATTTTTCAGAACAGAGAAATTATGTTTACTTAACTTTGAAAATTGTTAAATTGGAGTTAAAAGTGCAGTAAAATCTAAATTTGGAAAAAAAATATTTTTTATTATTTTCTTTTGAGACTTATTCTCATTATAGTGACTACAAGAAATATGATCATCTACATAATTTGAAGATGACCCGTCTTGTGCAGGAAACGTTGGAACGGCCTCTTTGCGTAATCTATTGCGCGAATCGTTAGAAAATATATTATTTTATAAATGTTTTTGACATAGTTTGTATGAACTATTACTAATCCTGAGCAGCTTTTCTAATAAATCTTCTCTATTAGAAGCCTCTGCACAGAACTTTGCTTTAAAATAAAAATTTGTATTTGTGAATAATATAAATATATATATTTTAAACTTCACTTTCATGAGAAGTATTTTTATTCCAATGTTATACTTAAGAAATAAGTTAATAGGTAAGGCAATAGCAGTAAAATATCATTTATGGTTTGTACAGTATATTATAGATTACTTATTACTTATTTATGTCTTTAGCAAATTTAAAGAAACTTAAATTATTATTTATAGATGATATATTTAAACATCTAACTGCTGCGCAGCGACTCGTACCTCGATCAGACTGAAAATATTGCTTTAATACGGCTCTGTATAACCGATGTTCGCACTCCCAGAGTTGGATGTAAACTGAGGTCTCTGCAGCTTGAAATGGATGCGCGAGCTGCTATGCGCGACTTATTATTTCGGCCCGAGTGTTTTTACTGGTCTCCCTATACTGTGTTAAAACTTTGCGATTGATTCTAATTTAAAGTTACTTGTTTTAAGCGGTAAGTAAAATAAATTTTCGCAAGTTCGGTACTGTCTACAACAGTGTATTACTTGATGCCGCATTGAAAATCAACGCGTATTTATAAATTACGCGTGTTGACTAATACGTAAATTTATTTATTTTTTTTAATAAAGCTAATATATTTCACCGTGCTAAAAAAAAATGTGGTGTAGGGCGATGAAACACGACTAAAGGAAGCATTCCAACATTGTTTATTTGTGAAGGCCATTTTAATATAAGCTTAATTGGGAATAGAGGTAAGTTTAAGTTCATCAGTGAAGTAATTGTCACGAACATATCTATATTATAAACAAAGGAACGGTTAAGTTACAGGTAGTTCACCACATCACCACTAATAATTATGAACTTACCTACACTGTATTTTCACTATGTACCTACCTATGATCCACAAATGCCACAAAACTACAAAAATGCAAGAAGCAAACGCCAGTACCAACATCGGTTACGGTGCAGGTTACTGAACCAGCGTCCGCGGAAACGAACCACGCTGAACGGCATGTAACGTCACATAAATGATATCGCGTTTTTGGTCACGTGGTTTTGTTCATATTCTATGGCAATTTATTAATGTTAATATTTTAATTATTTTGTGTATTGTCGCCAGACACGTGTTCTAACCTTTGAATATGTTTGAAAGATTATCCTGCAATATATATCACAATCTAATAAACTACTCCATTTAATACAAATTCTTTCCGAATAATCCATGTTATTCAAGCACCCTTGCTAATAATCATGATGATGAAATGATATACATTAATAGAAATTTTCTTTGACACACAGTTTAATATTTGTTTAGGAAACAGTTTTAATATAAAATGTAAGTTTCTGCATAAAAGTATTTATTAACACAACGTTTTAACATGAAATACGTTTTCAATTTCAATGCCATGTACGTACATAGATATACTTTGTTGATGATGTTGAGAAAAGACAAAGAAGAGGAGATTACCATAAACATGTACTACTTTCTTGAAGTCTATTTTATATTAAAAGGTAGATCTTCAGACATTAGTGTAACATTGGCAACGCTGTGGAATACATATCCAGTCTACAATACCATGACTTAAGGAGTCATCGGTCTTCAAGTTTTCTCTTGAAAAATCACGAAATTTATTTAAAATTTGATTTTTTTATTATATATTCTTTTTCTAAAAAAATAATAATGTATAATATACATTACTTATATTACTTTGCTACTATAAATACATATGCCACTGGTATGTTTCTGTAGATATATAATAATTAAGATACAAGGTTTCATTTAGGTATTTAATACTAGAAAAATATGCATAAACATGGTATTAAAAGTAAAAGTATAAAGTAAATCCAGTAGGTTTTGAGTGGCTTTATTAGAGATACGGTATTTCCACTTTAATATGTATAGTATGGTTTTAAAATAAATTTGTGGTATTTATAATAACCGTGCAAAGAGGAAGTAATTCAATGAAAAGTCAGCAAAGCGAATAAAAATCTGAACTACATATTTGAATTTCTATTTAAGGTAGATATTCTGCTGTATAATCCCTCTCTTTGATAGAATTTGAGAGCATTCAGTCGATATTGCTCATTAAATCGTGGTTCAAGCTGCACAAAGAGCAAAGTAAAAAAGACAACATGTTTTGGGATCACCATCTGCATTTGTTTCTACATAATAAGTTTGAAATAACGCATTAATTATAATTCAGAGAATTGGCACAAAATAGATTTTGCGATATAGGAATTAATTAAGCATCTATTATACAGGGTGCTCCCGAGGTGATGGATATTTACACTATAAAAACATTGATTTAATAAATATTCCTTTAATCTATTTTTAAAAGGCAACTGTTATAACATTTTAATATGTTCCGGAAGATGATTATAAACCTTCAAGCCATAGACTGAAGGAGACTTATGCGCAGCTGATACCCTACAACGAGGTAATAGAATGTGTGTTTCTTGTGTTTTTATTATGTATATGATTATGCCTTAAAAAGCTATCCCTATTTTTATAAATATACAGGGTGTCCCAAAATAAAAGGCCATACCATTAACCACATATTCTTTGCACAAAAATAATGGGACTTTCCTCAAGCCATTTTTTATTTGGGCGTCCCTGTTTCAATATACAGGGTGTTAAAGTTATATTTTAAAAAACTATTTTTGTTAATAATCCCATTGTTTTGTAAGATACACACTTGAAATTTTGCACGTACTTTTATCTTATTCCGACATACTTATCATGTAATTTTGGTGAAGAAAATCGAAGGGTGAATGAAGGTAACTGAGGAATGCAGTACCTTTTATCCCCTCCAATTATTTCTAAGTACGCCTATGTAGCTTTTTCTTGAAATATCAAACGTAGAATTTTCTTCTGATCATTTTATCTCTTTTGTAATTTTTTGTTTGAATGCTCCGTTTTGAAGAAAAACGGCAATTTGTAGTGCCCATAAATCTATCAATCACTATCATTTTCAAGTGAAACTGAAATTTTGTGGATATACCTATTATTACAATACCTTGGCAACTTAGCAAATCGTAATACTTGCTGAATAAATAATTGCTAATTAAAACAGAATGGATAATTTTAAATTTTATAAAATGAGGAATACTTATGAATTGAAAAAATAATATGACATTAAAATCTGAAATTCAGTTCTCTTATCAACCAAAAAATAACAGTCTTGTTTAGTAATAGTAATAATGAACGATCAACATAATAACTTTTTACCTAAATAACATTAAATAAAATAATTTATTAATTACTACTAATTTAACAAGCGCTCTACTTGCTCACTCTCATCATTAACACATGTGCGTGCTTTTTTAAGTAGCGAAAACCTTATATTTTAAAAGATATTCTCTTTTTATTTTAATTAGTAAATATTCATTCAGTAAGTATTACGATTTGCTAAGTTGCCAATGTATTGTAATAACAGGTAATAACACAAAATTTCAGTTTTACTTGAAAATAGATTTATGGGCACTACAAATTGCCGCTTTTCTCCAAAACGACGCATTTAAACAAAAAATTACAAAAAGGTAAAATGATCAGAAGAAAATTCTACGTTTGATATTTCAAGAAAAAGCTGCATAGGCGTACTTATGAATAATTGGAGGGGATAAAGGGCATCCCTCAGTTACCTCCATTCGCCCTTCAATTTTTTCACCAAAATTACATGATAAGTATGCCGCAATAAGATAAAAGTACGTGCAAAATTTCAAGTGTGTATCTTAGAAAACAATGGGATTATTAACAAAAATAGTTTTTTATAATGTAACTTTAACACTCTGTATATTGAAACAGAGACGTCCAAATAAAAAATGTCATAAGCAAAGTCGCATTATTTTTGTCCAAAGAGTATGTGGTTAATGGCATGGTCTTCTATTTTGGGACATCCTGTATACACCCACCTCAAATAAAAACAAAGATGGAAAAGTCGAAATTTTAAAATGTTTACAGATTCTTACAACTAAAAGTGTTTGTTCAATAAAAACATTGTGGCTATTACTAGAAAGATCCCAAAAGCTTAATCCGTATCTTAGGCAGATCTCAACATGAGCTTAGTATAGCATGGTCTAGTTGTGTCTCCGCCAAAACCACTCGGAGATTTCTAATCATATAATTAAGTGAATTCAATTTTGAAACAACTCAGCCTCAATGTGATTTCCAAGAAACATGTTCATCTATACGTAAACCCAAGAAATTAATACCATCGTTAGGTAGTGATAAAGCATAATTATTTATATGTATATTCAAATTAGAACAACATTTATTGCGAACTATGAAATCATTCAATTAAAAAGCTTTTTCAACATTAAGAAACAATGAGTTCTGATTAAACCAAACTATCTGAGCACTTCGTTAAATGTATTTTCGAGTATAGTATGGTGTGTTGTTAGATACAATTAAAGATCTATCATCGGCGTATAACATAAAATGAACCTCGGATGAAATTTGCTCCGTAGCATTTATATAAAGTAAAAAGAGTATAGGACCAAAAATATACCCTTGGGATACACCCATATTTACTTGAACAATAACATAATTTGAAGTAATTTTCTCATTCCCAATAATACTTGAAATCGTTGTAAATACTTTCCGATTTGTTAAAAATGAGATTCCAAAGGTAAAAGTAATTTAATTTTTTAATTTACATAAAATAAGAAAAATTGTTGATAAATGCAAATGCAAACTTAGAGGCAGGCATTTTGAGCAATTATTGTCAAATAGGCATTTTTTTTTACTAATGTTTGCTATTTTACCGTTCCTTAACTCTAAGTAAACCCTTGTGTTTGACTTTTCTAAATTATTTTAATTACTTCAGCCATCAGCATTGGGAACTTGAAAGCCAAATATCTCAAAAACGGTGAGATACAGCGACTTTCATAAACTATATCATTTTTGTGTAAAAAATGTTGGAAAATAAGAATTTGATGCCAAAGATACCGGGCTGGCGCCCTCTATGAACTACAACTAAACTGTGAATAGATTTAAATTCCTCGAACGGTTCAACGACAAGCTTGTTAAAAATTTAGGCACTAACTTGAAAAACTTAGCCCGCCCCTGGTAAACTAAAAAAGCGAAGTATATTTCAAGGACACTATTTTAAGAGGTCCTTACTAGTGCCCATCACATTAAATTTTTATTAAATTATAACAAGTATTTTTAAAGTATCAATTAAGAAGAATCGATTTCCACCGGCGTTCTTCAGGGATACATCTCCGTAGGGAAGGCCTGTAGAATAAAAGTTTATAGGAATTTGTCTTATCTTATTATTTCATGTTCTATCTGCACCCGAGAGATTTCCCACATTGTCCCGGACAACCTGTATAGGCTGCATATATTTATCTTTGTGTTAACTGCCTTAAATGGTGAACGTGTTTTATAACAAGAATCATTTTCTTTTATTTTGGGCCTTGACTATCTTTTAATATTTAAATATCCTTTAGATTTAAAAATAGCTTCCCCAGAAAACACATTAAGACATGACGCTTCCAGTTCACGCAAACATTGCGAACCTAAGATTCTTAGCATAAAAAGAATTTCAAAAGCTATAGGTGTCTTATCTGCTAATGGCTCGCAGAGCCAAACTTGGAGATATAAAGCAGAAAATTTGTGAAACAGGCCCATAATCAAATCAGATAATTGCAGTGGATCAGCTCCCAGTTCTTTGTCGCCGATGTTGAAAGGGCCTCGCGATCTCGGAAGGTTACAGCCCGAAGGCAGGTCCACCGCCTTATCTTCACAGCATTGTACATATAAACACATTTCAGAAGTTTGCCGCATATCGCCCGCCATTTTGGGAAAATTCCAGGAGACGGCTCCTCTCCCACTTGATACCTCTGTTTCCTAGTATTGGTCCATTCAATTTTTAATATCGCTTTAGAACTTTCGGAATTACAGACAGAAGTTTGCTAGTTAGTTTTCTAAAGTTTCCCTCTTCACCTCGAGTGTTTGCACGCATCTCTAATACTATTTTTAATCTAGGTCGCTTAGTTTAGACGACTCCGCGATATGAGTAAAATTGTTAGGTTCGATATAGTAAGTTATTGCATTACGATTTTCCGAGTAGAAATGGCAATTTTAGTTTCATCTACTTCACTCAAGTAGTTGTAATGCTTGGGTATCTAACAAAAATTAATTAAATGCTCATGAGCAGAAAATAGATGTGTCACAAACTATTTTATGTAAAAGGTAACTAGGTAATGCTAGAAAAATGAGTTACAATGATATGTGGAGTGGCAGGTTGAATTTTCTTAAAAATCTTTCGACGACCTGGCTATATCGTGTAATATAATATAGATTACAATTTTATATGAAATAGATGATATCTAACATAACATTTATCATTTTATATTTAATACGACCGACAGGATCAAATTTGGAACTTTCGTTTGACTTTTCCAAAATTAGAATATAGTCATGAATTTGAGTTTCCATAACCATTATCAGCAAGAACTGCAGTTTCTATTGTGCTATCAAGATAAAATTTGTTTTATATGTATGTTACACGTGATGTAGCGCGTGGCCACTGGCTACTCCATCCTGAATCTGGAAATTTCATTAGATCTCTATTGTTGAATGGAACTAAAAGTTGAAAGTAGATTCATTATTATAAAAGCTCCTGACCTCTATCAGCGTTGCCGATAACGCTATTGAACCTTCCCAAAATTTGAATATAGTCATGAATGGTTTCCATAAGTATTATCACCAAGAAGTGCAGTTTTGTAAAGATATTTAAGTCAATGTATATCAATTTTTCTACAATTTCTATTAATTACCTAAGTCACATGTGTATTGAACATGATGTAGAACGTAGCTACAACTAGTGACCACTACCTACGTCATGTTGGACCTTAGAGGTACCAACACCAAGCTTTCAACTAATGGACGTTCTGAGTAGAAATTTCATTAGATCTTTATTTATATATGGAACTACTAAGAATTAAAGTTAAAAATTGAAAGTAGATTTGATAATGAATACGCCAGCAGTTCAAAACAAGTCGTTTGATGTGTCTGAGGCAATATATGGCAATTAAATTAGATGGCGTGCTCAGGTAGGTCTCATCTATACTAATTTCTCCAAAGCATTCGATTGGCTGGAGCATGGTATTCTACTGTCAAAATTATCAGCTTAACTAAACCATTTATTAATTTCGTCACCTCTCTCGAAGGATATTGACAGTGGAGTCTGATCTATTGAAATAAATTATACCTCTGCTATTATTAACAATCTTTATTGTATCTGTCTGTATCGAGCTTCAATCAAATATGGTCAAAATTTCTGATTGATGTAAAAATATATTGCCTTTGAACTTCTCGAAGTGCAATAATATGTGTTTCACAAGGAAAGTAAATTCTATTACTTTTTGTTACAAGATTGACCGTATCCCAATTAAGAAATGCAATAGTTTTAAATATCTCGGGATAATCTTTGATAGTAAGCGTAGTTAGTTTTGTTGAACACAACGTGAGGCATATATAAATCTCAGCTTTGTTCTAAGAAACTCAAGACAGTTTTGTGAAACTAATATTACTTCCTTAATAATAATAATAATAATAATAATAATAATATCCTTACCCCTCATTCTAATCACAGAGATTAACCCAGAAGTCGGAGACTTGTGCGGGAGAGGGGGCGGCATATTATTATTAAGCAGGCCGCATTTGCGCCCAGGAACGACTTACGTTGATAGGCCCTAACCACTATTCAGTGCAGGAATGAGGGAAACCTGGAAAACCTCATTAATTAGGGGGGTAGTCAAATATCAACTGGTATCAATCTCTCACATTGACCCCAGCCAACATTCTTCCACCCTACCATACCCGCAGAGAGGGCGCCAAACTTCTCCAAGAATATAGCTTATATACGGTCTACCGGCAGCTGGGCTCGAATCAACACCGATCTAGTCACCTCGATTCAAGTACTGACGCCTTAAACCGCGCGACCACTGACCTTGCTGTGCATTTTGACAAAACGAACACATTGAATATGGGTTACTATGGTACCCCATGTTAAAAGTTGGGAGACATATGGTGTAAATTTGTTAAGTACCTACGGTTTAAAACTGGCAATATTTATCCACCTCAAGGGGTACCACAAAGCACTTTACTAAGACGAATCCATCTTAACGACCTAAGCACATGATGTATGTATAATTCGTTGGTCAATCTGCATAAAATTGTAACCGGAAAAATCGAATGCCCAGACTTACTTGCATTATACTATCACATTCTTCTTTCAGCCACCCGTTTTTACCTTTTCATTTTCCCAGGCCTAAAACTAATCTGTTAAAATATTCACCTTTGTACGTAATGGCGCAAACTATTAGATGCTTTAAACAGAAAGTCTTTACAAATTAGCAATGTGTCATCCCCACCCATTAATCGCCTTATGATGTTGGGTGGTCTATGCTAAATAAACAAATATGTTGTCTGCAGTTACGTTTACATATTATATTACTCAAATTCTGTCATCGACGATTCAAGTAGACAGCTAAGCAGTTAAGCATCTGCTGAAGCTGACTAATCCTTTTCTGGACCATCTAATCCTGATACCTGATTCGCGGTAATTAATGGCATCTTTACTTAGAGTATGGTTCAATTAACTAATCAAACATGTATATGTCATTTAATAGATTGCATTGCCATTCAAAGAGATACCAGGGTAATCCATTTGCGGTGTTCCAACCGATAGTGACCGAGTTGTCGTGATATACTTACTATCTATTGGTGATTTATAGGGATTGCCGCTGTGCTGGACTAGATTGCAATTAATTATATTACATTATCGGAATCGTATTTTACCTGATTAGTAATGATACTTTAGATCGCCTGTCGACTTTAGAATTAGCGGGATTGTGTTTTTATGCGCAATGGGACGATGACAAACGTACAAAGCGCGTTGAAGTAAAAGTTTTAAATTACCCCTGTTGACAACAGTATGAATGTTTTTAAAAACGGAGGTATAGTGCAAACACATATGTAACCTTAAAAACGGTATTTGTGTCATAACTTGGAAAGATCGAGCTGAATGTTGGAGTTTAACAAAATGTATCATATTTGGCACAAATTGATGAATTATAAGTTCGTTCTACAATGCTTCAGCTGAAAATGTATTATTTTTTCCATTTGGTTTGTCACATTATTACCGATTTTTTTAAATTGCACTCTCTAATTTTCTTTTACCAAAAATGAATGTGTTGCAGTTTAGCGTGTACAACAGTTTAATGTTTACTGTTTCTAAGATAGACAGCGTCTTTAAAAAAATACAAGTTACAGCAAAATGAAGATTTTTAGGTACAATCGTACTCAACATTAGGAGGAGGATTACTGTTTTTAAGATAGAGGACGTTTTTGAAAAAAATACTGCTTTCTCTGATGTTGCTCCTCGAGTCAATAGAATATATTCCGAAGTAATTCACATCCATGATATTGTTTTAAGTTTTTTTTTTGGTATTCACGTTTTTTAGTTTTTTTTTGTGAAATTTTGTGACTTTTGCAAAATGTTTGAAAGATAGGGCTTAAGAGATTTCAGATTCAAATTCAACTTGTCAAAATATATGAGAACATTACTTAATCCAATCTAGGAGAGATTTTTCTGGCGAAACTCGCGAACCGTAGTCCTCGCCTTCGGCGCGGACTACAAACTTTTCTCTCGTGTAGAATATATGCCATTCTACAACTTGTTGTAGAATATACTATTACAGACCACAAGTGATGTAATTGCTTATCAGTGGTATACGTATGTAGAAATGTTAATTTACCTATGGTTTTAGCTATTTTTTTTTGTGATTTTTGCAAAATCTGTGTTGATGAATCTGAACAGACTGCAAACTTGATTGACAGCATGAAAGTAAGAAACATCGAGATCAGAAAAAGAATTCCGAATTTTCTTGCGCTTACTAATGTGATATTTGTGGTTTTTAACGATTTTTCACCTTTTCCAGCTATTTCTCGCGATTTTTGCATAACATATTTATCCATATATTCTTTATTATTAGCTTGGCTTAGTAAAAGTGAACAGTAAAGAGTATTTAGGTAAATATATAGACCTACTTAATGATTTCTAATAAAAAATATGAATGTTGTATTACTACCACCAGGTATATACCAATATAGCATCTTTTTGTTTAAAATACAACTATAAATAATTTTTTCTACACCCTTATTATAACAATGCACTTATATGCCCATAATACGTTTCATAATGATACCCATTACGATACAGATTTTTAATCAATAGAAACCCATAATTTTTCAATCAAGCATGCTGTGCATTTGACGTTTATCCTAGGTTCCTATGTAATTATTTTAGATGTCAAAATCAGTACGTATTAAATTTTCGTAGATACCTAGCTAAACTTCGATAATTTATCAAAATGTCTGATATCAGCGATATAGAAGAATTACCATCGACTCCTCCACACATATCGGAGAAAGCAGAAAATGCAGTTCATACGAATAATTACTGTTACCTATTGTGTTCAATAAAAATATAAAATTTATGGTTTTTGATTATTTATCGGGTGTCGAAAAAATAGCGTATGCAACTCTCATGTAATGATTATTAATACACTCGCATAAACCATACGAAACTCGCCTTCGGCTCGTTTCGTATCCCGGTTAATGCTCGTGTAGTAATAACCATCATTACATGATCGTTGCATAATATACTAGTATTTTGTATAATAATTGAATTTTTGTTATTTTTGGAAATTGTACTTCCTTAATAAAATGCTTTGAACAAACAGTTGATTCCTGATACATTTTTGGAATCTATAATTTTAGAGTATTGGTATGTTGGATATCTAATATTCGTTTTCTCAGTACCATTTATTTTACCTCAATATATCAATAGTTGATACATATGTTCAGATATTACCTATTATGTTTGAAGCAGTTTCATATTATTTTAGAGAAAAAAGTATGGTGTAAAATATTAACACCGAAACGACTTTCAGATGACGTTCTGCGCTATTTTAAATTTCATCTCGCTCCGTATCTGAGTATTCAATTACCGTTAACTTTTAACGAAATTATTATCTCTTCTCCAAGAAAAATGACACAAACCACACCACGGAAAGTTCCAGAAAGTTTCCGCGGACGTGCGCCGTACCACCACCACGAAATTGCTATTAGAAAATATAATTAATAAAGCTTAACCGTCTGGTCTATGCGTCACGTTTGGTATAATATTTGAGTTTAACTGAGTTGTTGCAGTAAGACGTGAGAACGAGTTTGTCAAATTCCATCTACTTCCAAATTAATTCCCTAAATTTTCAATTTCAGCTAATTGCATTGTTCCTTAAATGTTATCTTAGTGTTATCTGGTTTGACTTGGATGGTAAATACTGGTAAATTCTGTTTCAATATGTACTAATTAATAATAAGTATTAGTATTATTTGATGATTAAATGAGCAGTTTTAGTGACAACTGTTAGGCAACAAAATATCGCATTTACTGCCTAGGCATTAAATAATTATTTTTGTCCACGACTATAATAAACTTCTATTCAAAATTAACACACCATTATAAATTGACAGACAGGATAAATGATAACAAAATCTTTCACTTAGATTAAGCCACTTGGAGCGTACAAAATCAGCCGATACGTGATCAAATTTCCGCAAATTAAAACAATATCTATTCAAAATTAACACACCATTATAAATTTACCAAAATTTAGTCCGATGTCAATGTTTTTTTGCATTGTAAGTTTATTTCTTGACAATGTCAATATACTTCCTGCTTTTGATAAAACGTTAATTTTTGGTTTATATCGGGCGTAATAAAAATAGTGTTTCTTTTCGTAAATCTGTAAACCAGATTCTGCGGTGCGGGTAAATGACGTCTAACAGACTTTTTTTATAGCATCCCAAAGATGCTATATAGGATTCAGGTCCGGGCTCAGCGGTGGCCAGTCCATCACTTGGATATTGACCTGATTTAAGTATTCCAAAACCGACCGTACGACATGAGGGCGAGCATTGTCTTTCATGAAAATAATCCGTGATCTTGAACAATACTTTCCAAGTAAAATTGAGCATTCATTGACCTTGGACGAAATGGTACTAACTCTGTATGGACATTATAGCAAATTCCTCCTCAAAACATTCTAGATTCACCACCAAATGGTTCTGCCACACGATGTTACAGGTAGCAAATCTTTCTCCAGGTCTTCCACATACCCTTTCACGGCCATTTGAAGATTTCAAGCTTACCCTGGAAAACAAAACTTGTTTCCAGTCGTCGATAGTCCAATTTGCATGATTTCTAGCAAATAAGGCTACTCTATGTGCTGCGGTAAGTAGTGGTCTAACTGCAGGCCTCCTACTAGCAAATCCTGCTTTTTTTAAACGTTTTCTGACAGTCAGAGTGGAAATCATAACATTTCTTTACATTTTGAAGTTCATTACTTGTGCTTTTTCTGTTCCTCAAAACATTTAGACGAAGAAAACGCTTTTCCCTTGGACTCGTCTATTTCTTTCTTCTCTGCCTTTATCTTCTAGGGTACTATCCTGTTTCCCTGTATCTTCTAATTATACGACTAATTGTGGAATGGTTAACATGTAACAAATTGCCTACATAACGCATACTTCGTCCTTCTTCTACCAAAGTTAATGCTCTTACACACTCATCATTCGTTAAATTGCGTGATCGATTCACGTTTCCAAATTATAAGAGTTTTAACCTTACTTATCTTTCGATACTAACAAAAACTTCTGATTTTTCATTGCAAGAAACTGTCAAGCTTTAATCCATCATAACATGAGCCATCTACGATTTGTTATAATATTGCAGTAAATCGGCCAATAATAAGGTAATTATCGTGTTGATTTAAACACGGCTGTATGCGATAACAAGATGAATAAAAACATATTGAGCTAAAAGGCGGCGTATCTCCTTTAATAATAGAGATAATAAAGTGAATAAAAAAACAAAATGTTAAGGAAAGATGGGGCTACAATTTGATTTCAATTGCTATCAATGTTAGAGTTACTAGTATACCCCACAGGGTGTTACAAATTTACGAAAAAAACACACTATTTTTATTACTCCAAACGTTTTATCAAAACAAGAAGTATAGTAACAATGCTAAGAAGCAAACCTAATGCAAAAAAAAACATAGACATTGAACCTTAGGTTATAAAAAAGGAGCAACAAAACGGTAAATTTATAATGGTGCGTTAATTTTGAACATAAGTTTATAATGTATATCATTATTCGTCTGTTTCTTGCACTATAGAAGTGTATACTCATTATCCATTTGTGATTTATGATTATGTACATATAATGTCACCAAATTTAAATTCTTCAGTGTCACAGTATGAAAAATGGATTAACAAAACAAAAATTCTCCGTTGTTAGCAATTGAATCCGAAATTCCTGCGTGAAAACCAAACACTCTACCCACTATACCAGTCACTGCAATATTAACATTTTCCCAAATTATGGTTTGATGAATGTCAAACCTGGAAGTAAGGTGTTTTGACAGTTTTGAATTATATATTATGTGATGTTCATGTTATAAATGTCAAAATATTGTATAATTTTTTCAGTGAAATATTCGCTAAAATATTGTTAACAGTATTTGAGAAAGTATAGTATTCTACTGGTATATAATGGTTGTAGCACTTGCCTACGGCTCGTGCTGTAACCTTCCCACTGTGAATTACAGAGATCTTTATATACTCCTTGAATAATATAATATTATCTAGTATTAACTATAATGACGATTTGACACTGTTTCGAATGTCATAATGACTGACACTGTCCAAAATGTGCTTTTATAGATTTATTAATGCAAGGCGATCATGTCATCATGTATATTAAAATAGAGTCAAGATTAGAGTTTACAAGCTAATTTGTTGTAGATTCATACACAAATAGGCCAAAATTTATCAATTTTCAAATTAATTGTGAAAAATTGAAAACCTAAGGAGAAAGCATAAAATTATAATTATTAGAATTATTTGGTTTGTACTTTCCCTCTGTCAGATTTTATAAACCGGACGTTATGGTCGTGTGATGTTTTTGCTGTAAGTAGCACAGTGAGGACGAAGTCTTCCCCTTGCTTACAATCAACACGTCAGTATTATATGACGCTTGATATATTAAGGTGCCGTTTTCCAGGAGATTAGAGCTCAATAGGTTGATCGGCCTATCTTAGATCTGCTGGTTGGAGATAAATAATTCTTGAGTCACTGAAATTCAGTTTCCAGATTGAAGTTGATGTCGACACATTTTTTCATCCAATAGCAATGTGCAATAGCAACAGGAAATGTCCTGTTCTACCGACATAATGCTGTTGTGAGAGTTGCTATACCCATCAAAAACAATGGTACATCTTATGCTTTATGTTTCTATATGTTAGTTGTGGAAACTGAGGATCCTCTTTGCCGGATGACCTTATGTAAGAAAAAAGCTCCATCAATCCTTTTTCTCTGATTGGTTTAAACAGTACGGATATTTTTGTTTTCCTGGAGCCAATTCTTAGTGCAAGTAATCCTTCAAGTCGTCACTTTTTTACAGATGCAAATCCATTGGAAAAACAGGAGAGAATCTACTACAAAATTTTCATCGCCGAGCGTGATAGATGAACTGACAGAGGATATTAGGGTGTGCTGTCTGTAAAACATCTGTTTTCTTGAATTACCATTTGAGAGCATATATCTCGGAAACGATGCAATGTAGCAAAAAATTGTGTGAAACCAATCTTATAGAACATTTTATAAACTCTCATTTTTATGTAGAATATTTTTCGCTGCAAGGCACTGTTTTTGAGTTATAAGCAAAAAAAAAGGAGACATTTGTAACCTCCTCCACCTCTGAAACGGATGGGCTAGGAGCGGGGAATTTTAATATTTTATTGTGCTAACTACCCCAAATACATTCCCACACAGAAATATTTCCCTCCTTTAAAGCACGCTACAACCCCTTCGTCGCTTGGACTAATATTGATAATAAAATCTTTACAATTGGATAAATTAATACCAGATGCTGACATGCCTAATGATTTGCTTGACTAGGTGGAAATATTTTTAGTGTGAACATAATTTTTAGATGTTGATAAAATAACTTTGGATGTTGTGGAAATACTTTCGGTTTCCAACGAAATATTCTAGCTATCGCCTAGAATTTTCATAGTGGTTCGTTTCTTGTTTTCAGTAGTTTTGATGGAGCGTTCAATGACAGAATTAGACTTCCAGACAACATGTCTTTTTATACTCAAAAGATCTGCACCACAATTGGCTAAAAGGAAGGTTGAAGTATATGCATTTGTATTAAGCAGTTTAAGAAATCGTGCAATCACTTTTGGCACATTGCTAATAGTACATTATACCAATAAGTAGTTTGATACAATTAGTAATATGTCACTTTTTAAAACTCGACAACCGGAATTCTATTAACCAAACCAGTGAAATTAATTGTTAATTAATTATATTCTGAACTGAAATTTTTTAAACAACCCATTTACAATATATTTGTTGACATATTTAATTGGATATAAAATACTTTTCATCCATTAACCGGGCTGTTGGCCACGTCGTCGGTTTAAGACGTTTCGAGAAGAAGAGAGCGACATGTCTCTCGAAACGTCAAGAGTCCTAAACCGACGACGTGGCCAACAGCCCGGAAGTAGCCAAACCATTGACGGAAGCCACGGAAGCCTACAAACCAAACTGTCCAAGTATTAACACCAAGATATTGGACGAGGAGAACCGGTACCATGGCCGCCACGATCTCCTCACTTCAAATCATTTGGACTTATTTTTGTGGGGATATTTAAAAAATTAAGTGTATGGCACCAAAGTGGATACATACTATTGATGATTTTCGGAAACGTAGTTGCTGCCAATAACTTCAAAACGGACAAAAAGCAGTAACATTTGTGTTAGCTTGTAAAAACTGGGTAAGACGGGCCCAAAATTTTGTTGTAACATCAGGTATGTCAAACTATTTTATTAATTAAAACCACAAATTATATCTATTAATAACAAAAAATAACAATAACAAAAGCGGTAAAAATAGTTAAATTTGCTGTATAAAATCGGCGTTATAATTAAAATATTATTTATTTCTTTCTTTTTGTCCGGTCGCAGATTGCCTCGACTAGTTTGCAGTGCCGTGCATTAGTGTATTTTATATCATTTTCAAACTGCCCTTTTTGATTTTTTTTTTACAAAATTATTGTATTTGTAAGAGTCTCCTGTACACTCAGACATTTTTTTTAGATAAGTCCTGAATAACTTTGTATATCAATAAGACTGTATATTCTAGTCATGTTCTTACTTTGTCGCGAGTCCCTGTAGTTTATCGTAACGGAATAGGATTTATGCAAACGACGTGTCCATCGATGTAAATATGTCCATAGAATTGTCACCGGCTTTCCACGACCCCCGTACCGCAGACGCAAGTTTGGTACGCATTACGAATTCAATAGTGCCTAATAAGATCATCATAGTCGGACTCATCACGTGGGCCTCTAGCAGCTTTGGAGGGACGACACGAGCTGTAACATCCACATCCAGGTGTGCGCTGGTCCCACGGCGGCTTTCATGCATATTCCACAATCTCATTTGACTGCATAATCTGGGTCCACATACACCCTTGTTTACTATGACATGTAACTTATTTGCTCTCGCACAGCTTATGTTTCATCTAGGCAAACACGTGTCATAACGTCACTTTAACCCCCTACTAATGGAATACTAAACAAGATTCCAGGTATCAATTATTTTGTGAGGTGAAGGTGCGATGTACCTATATCGATTATCGGAGCTTATTGTGTTTCACCCCAGAAGGAAACGCCTTCCTGTTATGAAACAGTCGAATTCGAACGTCAATATTTAGATTCTGAGTCAAGTAGATATAGATATGGATGCAGAATTCGTTCGTACGTTCATGCGAAAATCAAAACTTTATTGAACTATATTTAGTGAAAAAAATGGTTCTTTATTGCTGTAGTGCAATAAACTTTTTATCTCATTCACCTGTAATTCTACTACAGCGCTTTGTTATCATGACAAACATAAAGAATGGTAAAAATAATATTAAAGATGTGAAGTACATTTCATTACAAATACATCAGAAGTTCTAAAGAAATCGCAAAATTCATTTTAATGAGTGTCATTATTATTGCAAACGATAGTACATAAAACTTACAAAAACGATATAAAATCACGAGTACGCGGTGTAGACAAGCTATAGAGACCATTCTTGCTACTTCTTGTCGAACTTAAAAGCCACAGACTACATAGTAGTAGATCATTAAAAGCTATTAACCTCTATCTTAATTCGGCGAGAACGATATTTTGCAAACACAACTACTCTGAAGGCTAGGACCTCGACCAGCTTTGAATTACATAATAAAAAACCTATAGCAAACAGCTAAAGTCACCTGACATATACTGGTTTCGAGCTTATTACCTCTCATCAGTACGGTACAGGTGAGGTATCTAAAGATTAACCCTAGCGGTTTTAAGTCTAACCCGATTGAAGAGAAGGGGGGAGTCAATGCTAGTTGCATCGCGCAAAGCTTACCGCTCCAGTAATGTTAATATAAACGCATAGCCTCTCTTAATAATTTACCTAGTGAGTATTGGCTTCTTTGTCTAACTATTTATGTAATTAAATGTAAATAGTTTATTATTTAATCCATGGGAGTTTTGCAACTTCAATATTAAATATTTTTTAAACTAAAACGTAATAAGTTAATTGCATACTTTTAAAAATTAATTTACAATATTAACTACATATTTTAACATTACCATAAAAACTAGGAAAGTATTTAAATTTGGCAACATCGCTTCAGGCCGACACCGAGTTGAACTGCCTCCAGCGGTCAGTGACTGCCTGAAAAGGGGGTTTAAATAATGGTTTGAACTTTTTTTTCTGCGAAAATATGCATTTCAATTTTTTTATATTCTCGCATTTATCGTTATCAAATGTCATCACCAGTAGTTCATAGGTTCTTGTATTTGAATTAAAAGACTACTTATATTTGATAAAAATATTGATCCTTCAAAATTTGTTTATCTATCCCGATTACCTTCTACTTACTGTACCGACTATATTTAAGACAGCTTATTTGATTTATTTTTTTGTACTCAGTGTAGTAGAGATATTTTCCACGCCATTATTTTTGCTTAATTCATTTTGGGATTCATTGGAAAAAGTCAATGCATAGCACATTGATAAAATTATGACTCTATTTCGCGCCCCTTCACATGTCACAATGCTCCAATTTATAAACCGGCCAAAGTTGAAACAATCCATTATAATTTAATTCAGACACAATTATCCCTTTACCGTACACGTAAGGGATAATTACGTTTTTAGAACTTAAATGGCAAGATCCAGTATTTTTCCGAAGCACAAGTTATTTACCGAATTGCTTTGTTTCCTCTGGCTTCAATTATGAGTGAAACTGCAAATTTAGCTATGAATTTTATAAAGAAGAACAAATAACGAAAATAGTAAAAATTACATACATTCGTAGAGAGTAACTGTATATTTCGCGTGGAGGAGAACCGCAATACAAATTAGAGTCTGAGCCATAAATATTTTCTATCCGTGTGGGTTATTTTGCATTCAATTATGTAATGTATTGTTTTTAAAGCCATTCTATTTTCATAAATAAGAAAAGCTTAACATAAAGAGAATTGAATGGTATATTCGCAAAGTTTTGTAAGAAAAAAAAAACATTAATACAGAGGCGGCTCCTGGACTTAATAATAGGTGGCGAGGAAGAATAAATAATATTTTGTCACGGTATGCAACCGGCAAAAATGTTTTATATTTTGCAAACACGGAATTCCAGGAAACAACTACTCTGCGGGCTAATGCCCCGACCAGCATTGAATTACACTTGGAAAACCTATAGCAACAGCTAAAGTGACTCGTCAGTAGCCCACCAGACATATACCGGCTTCGAGCTTATCAGCTATCATCAGTATGCTATAGGAGAGGTATCTGAGCAATAATTCTAGCTGTTTTAGTCTGTGTAACCCGACAGAAGGGACCATGAGTACGCGGTGTAGAACTAACTACATCTATCGGCCATTTGCTACTCCATGCCGGACAGACTAAAACAGCTAGGATTATTCGTTAGATACCTAACCTATGGAATACTGATGAGAACTAATAAGCTCGAAACCGGTATATATATCTGGTAGGCTACTGACGAGTGACATTAGCTCTTTGCTATAGGTTATTTAGGCGTTAGCTGTTGCTATAGGTTTTCCAGGTGTAATTCAATACTGTAGTTGTTTCCTGGAATTCCGTGTTTGCAAAATATCGTTTCCCGCCGAACGCGATAAGGGCTGACAGCTTTCAGTGGTGTCTACTGCATGTAGAACGGTTCGTGTCTAACATTTTCAATCCGGTTCTAGTTTGGTTGTATAGTTGCTTACAATACAGTCTTACAATTTTTTTGTGACATGCTGTTTGATGATATTGGTTTCTGAAAAAAAAAAAACAAATTGCTAGTTGGGCATTGTTGTTTAGACAAACACATTTTTAAGATGGGTAAGATTTTGGTGAATGTTGTATCAGAAAATTATGTAACGCAATTGTTACCATCACTAGTTTAACAATTAAACAGCTTGGCAACCTTATACTACAACATAACTGTTAATATGCAAGAAATATCTGGCTCAACTAATCGTAATGTGCAGCAATATCAATCAGCCAGCTATATTTTCTCGTCATTCAGTTTCAAGGCTATCAGCATATTCATCTAGTCCTAGCTTTATTACTACCCCTACACCAAGTCCGGTTCTCAATTTTATACAATACACTGAATCAGAAAGAACTCATCTACAGCAACGTAACTCTTAATACAAGTATCGAAATTCTCAATTCCAGCAGTTCTCTCATAGCAGGCTCGCACAACATTGTCCTGGATATCAAGAAAACCATCTGTCTTCTGAACATGTAGCGGTATTATTTGAATAATTAATAAATACGCATTGACAAATAATAAATAGCTCTCTTATTTGCTTAATTTCAAGTATTTCTTGCACAGAACTTTGATTAAAGTAGCACATGGTTTGGGAATTATTTTTCCGGGAGTGATTATAAGTTCTTCATGTTGTTAAGGAACCTTAGAGTTACAGCTAATCTCTGATGAGGTAAAATGCAATTTCTCATTACTGTGTTCTTTTTTGTAATAAATCATAGAAAACAATTTTTTGTACGTTTCCCTTGCCCATTCATAGATAGTTTTGGAAATCTTTAACTTCAAATATCAACTTCTTTAATAAATATGACTAACTTTCCGTTTTAATAACCAATCTGTGCATCATTTTCCTGGTTTCTCTTGCACTTTGTACGTTTATTTACAACCAATATGAGGCTTTGCCAAAACGTCGTTATCTTTCATCATATTATGTCCAAATCTATGGATCGTGAAGTTTTACCAGATGTTTGGAAGGTCGTTGTTATACCTATTTACAAAAAGGACGATAAACTTTGCAGAAGTTGTTTATTATTTATTTTTATTCTTATTTTCTTTGCTTTATTATCGCTAGTATTTCTTTGATGGACTTTATACCAATTGTTGTATTCATAATCATGTTTTGGTTTAATTTTGTAACTGAATGAAATAACCTTCGGTTTCCACTCTAGCCACAAATGTAATAATAACATTATTCATTCTATTATTTATTTCGCCAATGATAAAAAACGTACGATTTAATTAAACAACTTCTCTTTTTAATAATCAGCTGGAAACTGTGACAATGAATATGCCAGATGTTGCAAAGTTACGGAACCAGAGGGAAGTATATAAAACTTTTGTTTACTGGCTCTATTTACAGGATATTCAATTTAATTGTGGGTTGATTTTATAGCTATCTGTAACATTTGATCCTCAGATTATTTCAAAACGATATTCGTATTTGAAGGTTACTATGAGAACTATTTTTTGCAATTAAGCTGATATGAAAAATATTACTTACTGTTATTTATTCTATACGATCATACCTGAAACAAAAAATACAGATTTAAATATATGAAAATTGTTATATTTACAGGATTTAATTTTAAATGAAAAACAGAAGAAATTTATTACTTCATCTTTCTTATTTATAATGAAGTATTCTGAAATTGTTTCATTGAAAATTGAGACTATAAGTAATTTTATAAATTCTACATATGTTACATAAAACAATTTTTTTTATTAATAGTTTCAAAATTAATATTTTGTATTACTATCTATAATATAAAATATAACTGTTATTTTCTAACCAGTGCAAGTTACTGATTTTTTGTCATTTTGTAATCCGCTTTTATAAGAAAAACAGAACTCCGAATATAAAGAAATTATGTAAAGGTTTTATATTTTGGTTCACATACTTCGTATATTTAAATATACAAAGTACATACAATAGTGAGTATCTGTTATTAAACAATTCACAACTTTATAGATATAATTAAGCTAGATAAATACCGTTTAACTTAAAATTATAGATATTTTCCTTAGAGAATGAGACAATGGACGCTTTTCGTTTTATGTCTGAAGAGAGAAACAATCCATTTCATATTTACGAAATCGAAACATAAAGCTAGAAATGCTGTGTCACATTTGAGTGAATATCGGTGTTATATCAGCATCCAGGGACTGACATTAATATATTTAGAATATTGTGGCCATAAATGAATTTGTTTAATATTGTATAATGAGGTCATACGGATGTAGAAATCAATAACCAAATAGTTTAAAATTAAAAGCAGTAATTCATTACATTTCACATCATTTGTAGCAATCAAATACTAAATTGTTACAGGTTCTTTAACCACTTCCATTTTCTCTATATGAGAAAATTGTAAGGCAATATGCATTACATTACACTGTAGAATGAGGTACCTATTACAGCTCCTGCAAATTAAACATTATCATTACAGCTTGTTTCATTGCTATCTTTAACCATAATCTGAGGCTCTTCTATTCTATTCTGGTCTAAAAAAGATCGCGCTTAATACAAGAAGATGTTGACGGTATCTTATTTCTATGCTGGATGGTGATCGTGATAACTCACTGATAAATACATCTACGGCTAAAGTAAATATCATGTGTCATCTGATTTTTGTCTTCATAAGGATATCTAGGAACGGAGGGAGTGTTTTTTTCCTACTTCACATGGAGGTGGGTCAAAAATTATATTCATCTATGAATTCAACATATCTGAACCAACACTTTCAATGAACGCATAACTGCTTCTTTAGTTTGTCCATAGAACTAACACCTAAGTTTTGATCCACATTTTGGCCAAGTCTACTATATTCTCATCCTTGCCTACTGCCATAAGTTCTGGATGAAGTTTTTCAAAACCTTTTTTTTGATTTGTTCTTTTGTGAATAATGTCAGGTAAAACTGCATCCCGAAATCATTTGGATTAAGTTAGAACTCCTCCATTTTTTTTCACTTGATTTTTAACTTTGGATGTACTTGAATCACTTAAAATTAGATCCCTATGTAACACTTTGGGAATATTAGAAACTCAAACATGCAGACAACACTTTATTTTCAATTTTCTTTATCAGTTTTCTTATCTTATACCCTCAGTAAGTTCCCCACTTTGGTAATATATTCTGTTTGGTCCAAAGACAGTGTTGCAATTCCTTTGTCGACAGGTATGACGATTTATCCTTCTTCTTCTTCGTTTTTTAATTGTCAAAATTCTATTCTTCATCAAGTTTTGGTTTAGTAGTTTTGTCTCTTCTAAGGAGGAATATCGACATGAGTCCAAGACACATGATTTTCTCTCTTAGGATCGTCCTGGAAGCTATTGTAAAATTTTAAATCATCTGTTATATGTCTTCAAAAGGTAATTTAATATTCAACTGATGGTAAGTTGTCTGTCTGGTTGGTCCTTTGCTCCATTGATGTTCAGGATGCCCATAGAGCAACTGCTGCGATCTTAGTTTTCTGCATAATAATGTATGTATTTTATAATTATTTCAATTAATTGAGAACACATGCAGAGAAGCTTTATCATCATAAGCAGCGCGGACATGTTTGAAATTTTTGATAGTGGTATAGCCACTATTATTTTGGAGTTTGCGCAGGTCGTACTTTGCTAACGTAGCATTCTGTTTTAAAAAAATCTGCGCACATTTGTGTTGCAAGTGTTATGAAGCTTGCTGCAAACGATATTATTTTACAGCTGAATATGTCTAGATCAAGTAGATCTGGACAAATTTTGCAATTTGTGACTTCGAGAGGGGGTGGATTGCTGGGTTGCGCGAACCAGGTTTGTCGGTGGGAGAATTTTCTAGAAGAACCAACAGATCCATATGTACTATAGTACGCTGTTGCCAGGCGGAGACCCAAGAAGGTCGTGGACACCGAACGAGAGGCACCGCCGTCGTAGAGGAATTACAGAATCTGAAATAAGATATAGAAGACATATGGCTCCTTCATGGATGTAGCGTTGGGCGGTCATGTTGCCTCTAATGAAAACTAGTGGTGATCTTCACCATACCATAAAGCCTACTGCGTGATAGACATAAAGCTCTCTATCAAATTGTGACTCACCTATTTAACCATGTCTCCTTCTCACCCTTGCATGACCATCGTGCGTTTCCAGGCAGAAACGGGATTCGCCACTAAATATCACTTTATTCCATTCTTGGTCCCATTGAATCTTTTACACCATTGTTAGCGGTTAGCTCGATGTTGATAAATGAAAGGCAGTACTTAATGTGAACGATAAGATAAGAGAACAAAACTTCGAATTCAGCGATATACTGTACGAATACCAGCCATACACCCATGTTCTTCAAACCACTGATTTGCAATAGTCCAGTTGCTACAAAATTGGCCTCTGGAAGCTAAAAGTCGCAATCAACGATCTTCACGTTGTGTGGTTCCTCTACGACGGCCGGTGCCTCGTTCTGTGTTCAAGGTGTTTCTGAGTCCACGCCTGGTAACACCAAACTATTATTCGTATGGATCTGTTAGTCCTTTTAGAAAATTCTCTAACCGACAGACTTCGTGCAATCTAACAATCCGTCCCTCTCAAAATCACTAAGCTCTAGTTATAATCAGCTGTAAAAAATATCGTTTGCACAAGCTTCACAACACTTGCAACATAAATGCGAGCTGAAATTTTTAAAACAGAGTGCTAAGTTATCAAAGAACGATACATACTAACTTCGAAAAAACTTATTTGTTAAGTTCTGAAAGTTATTTAATCCGAAAATTTAATTAATTTTTGATTTCACAGAGAGAAGAAAACATGCAAAAATTATCAGAATGAAATGATATTTAATGTATGTTTACCTTTCTTTGAAACTTAGTTTACAGGGTTAACTATGACTCAGTACAAAAATTTTAACTACGTGTCCAGGGAGGTCTAAAAGACAATAAAAAAATTATTTCGGAATTCTAGCTCAATGTTTAATAAATGGGGCAAAATCCTCTTCCTCTTCGTACGGAAAGTCGGCGCCTATGACAATCAATCATCGTCCGAGATGGCTACTACTGTGCGGTCGTTTTTTGTAGCGTTGTCAAGTGTAAAAACGACGGAAATGTTATTATTAATAATAATAATGCCTAAGTATAGATAACAGTTAATCCGGTTGGTTGCAATATTTTGTATTCGTTCTTCATTCTTTCGTTGCACACTACCAAAACTACATTTTCACTCCTTACAGATTCGTCATAATTATCCATAAAATACTTTATTTCATTACTATAAAATGTTTAAAATTAGTCACACGGTTTTAAAATAACATAACCTAGAATACTGCATTGCTAGTTGCATACTCTCCAAACCTCAAAGAACATGCGAAGGTTAGTCGTATCTAAGGGTTAGAAACATTTTTACAGAATACCGTAAACATCTTGGAATATTATAGTTCAAAATATTACTAATTATTTTATTCAAACAATGTAGATAACTGTTAATAACCTCGCGGCTGACAGAAGGCCAGTGATGGCGATAAATAAAGATTTAATATAGTTTCGAAAAAAAAATTTTCGCGTTATAAATAAGTTTGGACATTTTTTGATAGATGGTTCCGTTAATTCTTATTTTTCCCTATC
Source organism: Monochamus alternatus (assembly GCA_037114965.1). Classification (NCBI taxonomy): domain Eukaryota; kingdom Metazoa; phylum Arthropoda; class Insecta; order Coleoptera; family Cerambycidae; genus Monochamus; species Monochamus alternatus. The sequence continues at coordinate 75,384,574 of CM073429.1, read as the reverse complement.
CTCTCTTAAAATATTTGTTCTAAGTCATAGTTAGCCCTGTATTATTAAAGTATCGTATTATATCAATTGTAATATAATCTCAAATGTCATAATTGCATTTCACAGGACAAAATTTCACATATTCTCCTTAACTTTTGCCAAGTACATCTTAATTAAAAAAAACGTTGGAGATTAAGATTTTTTTATTAAAAATGTAATACAGATTCATAAAAAAACTGACCCCCTCGTAAAGTACACTCTGTACACCGATAACTAATTATCACTTTGCCATAAAGTATTCTCATAGGATTGGACCAGACGCCGTAATAATTCTACGTATTCCTCCTCAAGTTGCCAGCTCCTTGGCAAAGTAAGCTGAGTGTATGAGATTAAAACTTTGCAACAACCTGAACGTAGTTGTAGTAATCACCTCACGTTTTGAATATTACCATATTTACAAGAGATTATTATTACATAAAGCCGTGTTTAGAAATTTGATAACTTGATAAATATTTTACGGGAACTCTTCCGCCTAATCCCCTGTCAGAAGTTAATTAATGTTTGACGTATTGGTAGATGTTCCTCAACACCATTGAAATTATATACCGTATACATAATAAGTTTCGCTTACGCAGCGGGGAGATAACTGAATGTCGTAATAGTTTTCGAAAAAGATTCATTACATAAAAGTAAAAGTTTAATACACGAGGGTTGAGGCAGATGTAAGATTTCCAGGACCCTGGCAACAGTGATTGTCCCCTGGGGTCCACTAAGGGTGTAGTTTCCGTTTTATCGCAGCATTTGTCCGAATCGTTTTGAAAATAAAAATTTTAGGCCGCGCTTACATGTCTTCATCTGGTTTATAAAACATTTCAAGCGTTACGGTTCATCTATTAATTTAAAATGATTTAATTTTGTATAGTGGTAAAATATTGAGTGAAGTTGCATTGAAATAATAATAGCAATAATAATATTTCTACCTCTCATTCTAATCACGAGCATTAGCCCACAAGTCTTGTGCGGGAGAGGGAGCGGCATATTATTATTAAGACCCAAGTCAACGTTTTTCCTACCCGCAGAGAGGGTACCTATCCTCTAGGCCAGTATAGCTGCCGAGGGATTCGAACCCGTGCGGTTATCAAACATGATTCAGGTATTAAACTGCACGCAGATGGCATGGAGCTATAATTTTTTATCCATACCGGATTGTGTTATATGTTTCTATGCTTGCATGCTTGATTGGACAAAATTGGAGGATTTAACAACCTACCTACATTTTGCATATAATGCAAAAAACCTTAAACTTTACAAAATGAAAACTGATGGATGAATACATTCTGGATACACATGTTGTTGTTGTTGATGTTTTCTCGTATTCTGTCATAAAAACTTTTTTAAAACATTTATTACCTGTTGTACCAAGTTTTCGAAACTTGCAACATTATTCATTGAACAATACACATGCTAAGAGAAGTAGAATATTCCAGCACCGATTTTCTATCAAGAGAGAAGAGGTCTAAAAGATATTCCGTTAAATATTAATCAATAACATCTACTACACTACATCTACTTCTAACTCACCCTGTGTTCCTCATAAGAACCAATATAGAGCAGGTGCATATACTGCATTGTTAAGCATAGAAGTCATAACTGACAAAATATTCATTCTGAGATACTGCCTGGGTTTGGTAATTTGCTATGCCACATTTAAAATTTTTAATAAAAATATTAAATTCAGATTTAAATTACATCATAAAAGAAAATAATACGACTTTCAGTTTTAATATATGCATACATTACTAATTAAGAAGTTGTGGGTATCATAAACTGAAAATAATAGAAAATGTAGTTGTGACTTCTATTTTTAACAGAGCAGTATAGGGGGTCCCAAAATATTACAATTGTACTAAACATACTCGAGAGACAGTAAAGTTTTTCAATAATATCCGATAATGTTCTAGTGTAACAAGGGTACAAAATGAAGAAAATATTTTGCAAACAAATCAAAGTTAATCGAAAATAAGTACTAAACATTTATCTCGAGAAACTGGATTATCAAGAACTTTTGTACACCGAATCCTTAAAGGTTATCTACTACATCCATATCACATTCAAGCCTCAAGATTTGGATCAATGAGTGACCTTTTGCACAAATTTTCAGAATAAAAGTGAAATTTAATTAATATTCCTATGTAAATAAACCCCCATGCAATCACTCCTAGACATTTTCAACGCGAGTTTATGATAAATTTTTGGTAGTATCTTTCGAAAACATTGATGGATTTTGTTTAATATTCATATCAATTTATTTATATATATCATAGTCAAAGAAAATCAATAATAAACCTAAATCATGTACCAAATTCGGTTATTTGAAGTTAAAGTAATTCAAAGGTATTATTATTTTTTCCAAATATTTAGCCCCCCTTTGAAGGCCTGTAACTCCGCCTGTGTGCAACTTTGTATCTAGATATGTTTGGTTAAATTGCAATATTTTGGGATTCCCTACACGCACATGTTCTGCGTCAGTTCTTATGTGGAACACTCTGTACATTTTGCAACTTTCCTGATGATTGCGGTTATAAGTAGATATTCTTCATGATTGTGATGATATCTGAAATTTCAGTTAAATAATTTATTTAGGTACATCAGTAAACTGATTGAAAAACAGTTGTAACTGTAGTAACAATCAAGATAATTCGTACACTATTTTTACAACTCGATATCGAACGATATCAGTGGGAAATGGATAGGCATGCTACCGTGGTACAAATGGAACTACTAGATATAACCATAGCCGTTAAGAAAATTGTCCGTCCAAAACCATCAGAATCTACACAGATAGTAGAGAATCACTGATCTTATATAACTAACTCACTAGAATACAAAAAGTAACCTTATTGGCAGTTATTCTTGTGATTTAACCATTTTCCTTTTATTATGAAATTGAGGACTTGATTATTTTGTCCAGAATAAGAGCCTTTCCTTTTCAACTTCAAAATGCTGGTAGTTGCCAGTGCAACATGCTATCTTATGACGAAACAAGGCGTCATCCTCGCTGTAGAAAGACGTATAAACAGTAGGCAGCACCTGTTGTGATTTAGCTAAACGCGGAAAATTAAACTTCACTTAACTCGAAGTAAGGACGATATAAAGTGCGGTTATCCGGGAGAATCTCAACTTGAGTATTTCACTGTGAGCAGCTCTCAAGTTGTTTAGAAGTGCCGTTTTATTAATTTCTCGGGTACGGTTGCTGAAACAGCTCCGTCTTACTTCATCTAATAAGCAAGGCATTTCCTGCAGCGGTCAACATGTGGACCGCACAGTCGCCCGTCCTAGAACAACGCTAATTAAGTTTATATTGAAGGGACCGCTTCCACCGGCGAATCATCATCATTTCGTTAGTCCAGAACAAAGGCGGGCTTTAGCACAATGCAAATTTTACGTGTACGAAAGATTTAACTGATGTCTGATGGAAGTGATGAAAAACTACATCTGTTTTATTATTGGTTGCAGTACTGGACAATGTCTAAGTTGTGACTTATTTAAAACAGCTGGAGGAACTGAAAAAGGGAACATTTTTGAGGAGCATATTTCAAGAAATTGAAATTCACTGGGATTCTGAAATAAGTGCATCTTTTTAGAGAGGTTACAGAGGTTACAGGTGACGTACAAATGAACAACATTCACTAAACAATTAGTGAATTAAAGTGTCAGATTTTTTGCTGTATTGTAATAGTATATTACACATCGAGCTGGAACGTGGTTTTTAGGATTTCACGGCCGATGCCGCAACATTTGATACATAGTGGATTTTTGGGTTGTTATGGGTGACCTCGGTAATTGATAGCTACCTGGAACAAAATTAAAATGCACATCTCTAGCATTAGCCGGGATTCTTTTACCTGCCCTGGTTGTTCTCAGGCTAGGCTCTGTGGGAACAGACCCACTACGGTGTCCCGCGGCGAAGCTTTTGCGGAGGAGTCAACACTGAAGATGGCGACAGTGAAGAGCGGCGAAACGTTTGGAAGCATGGGATGCGACCAGTTACAGCGGCGGCTATGGAACGCCTCGGAGGACCATTATCCGAGGAACGGTTCTGACCGTAGCAGTCGTAATATTAACAATAGGAACCGAAGACAATATATGTGCGGATTAATAAAAGAACCGTAATATTGAATAAATGATCAAATGCTTAATTTCTGATAGGTATATAGTTGAATATTTCGTGACAGCCTAAAAAGTATATGAGAACAGTCATTTTAAAGACATAATTTTAAATTTTAATTTATTCGCCAGGTATTTAAACATTTCAATTTTATCTACCAGTAAACGAATAAATCAGATGTGCACGTATCACATTTGCATATTTTATCAACTAACTGGATACTGTTAATTAAATTTTCAACAAACGTAATCTGATGAAATTTTCATATCATAGACCACAAAGCTGTTCAATTAACAATTAAGTTGTAATAATACTATTCTAAACTAAATAATGAACAATATTAATGTTGTTAGGAAACATATTCTTTGTTAATATTTGAATTAGTTACACCAAACATTTTAAAAATTAATTAGATACAATTATTGTAAGCATTATATTGATGCTTCTACTATCACTCTCTACAATAAACAAAACTATTTGCAGAGTTATCACCATCAGAGGATGAAAAATGCATTGGGCAGTTATATACTGCAGAAAGTTTAACACTTGACGCAAAAATGCTCTAAAGCCTATATATTGTCTCAATATGCGCACGACCTTAATAAACTTCCAGAACAATATTTATCCAATGTCCAATATAGAATATAGTTATAAAGGTAAAGCTAAACAAAAGCTCAGTCAGGTACAAAGGATTGCCTGCTTGAATATAATTGGAGCTACGCGAACTACTCCCATCACAGCAATGAAGGTAACGCTATGTTAACCACCTTTGGATATATATCTAAAGGAAGTAGCTGTGACAACTATGCTTTGTCTCAAGCATATTAGAATTATACCAGATGTAGGATGTGGAGAGGTTAGAAGTCGCTTGTGGAATGGAGGCGTCAAAAGGATGTTCCTTCTACAGGCAGACGCTTATACTCATAGTATTTCTCCCAAGTTTGCTTTAGGAATGAGGAAACCGCTCGCGAGTATATAATTAACATATTCACGGACGGATCAAAAAGAAAGGAAAGTGCAGGATGTGGAATCTACTCCAGATCACTGTACATATGATATCAGTGAGCAATGGATAGGCATGCTACCGTGGGATAAACGGAACTAGTAGATATAACCATAACCGTCAAGAAAATTGTCCGTCCAAAACCATCAGAATCTACACAGATAGTACACAATTACTACTGATTTTATATAACCATAAAATAACAAACTAGATCAGCATGGTGCAGTGCATCAAGCACTGGTAGCGGCCTGAACCGACAACAGTATATCTGTATGCTTGGTAAAAGGACACGAGCGGTACTATGGCAATAAAATAGCTGATAAGTTAGCCAGGAGTACGTCGGGTTTCAATATCTTTGGACGCGGACCCTCCAGTATGCTTCCTCTGTCAGTCTTCGCTGAAATTATCAAGGAGAACACCCACATAGGATTCAGACGGTGGAATGAAACAAATAGCTTTCAATTTGCTAAGAAGTTTCTAGAGTACCCCAGCAAGGACACACTAAAAAATGTTGGCTGTTGGCTAAGGAAGCACCTGCCTTATATGAGGAAGTACACCTCTTTGTAGGGGTTGCGAACAGGAAAACGTGACCGTGCTTCAATCACTCAACAATAGAATCCGCGTTGGGAGAGCGATGGTCTGTGGCCTACATTTGAGAGATCCCGATCCATCTGAGCAACGTCAACACCTTTGTCTCTTTAAGTTGGTTACCAGTTCAGGTGGATTGATCTCTTAATGGCAGGAAACACAACGGTCCCAATGGGGTCTAAGTGTTGTGGTTTTAAGGAAATTCCAGAATCCAGATAGTTATATAGGAGATACATCCATTTTAAAACTATCTTATTTCATAAAAAAAATAATTATCATTACAATTAAGGCATCTATCATATTGTTTTACGAAACGTTGAATACTCTGCTCATATAATTCTTGTCATCGTTGAAGATTTTTTTTACAGAGTACGTCTGATCTAGAATGATTTTTTGGTTAAAAGATTTAGAAATTACAAGGCTATAGATCCGGACTGCAGAGTTATATGGTCTAAAATCCACGATTTCCTCTGTTATTTTCTTGTACCACATTGACTACATGAGGCCAACTATTTTCTGAAGCAGAATTACATGCCTGGATGTTTCTGTCTCCTAGCTTGGTGAAGTTTGTTCAAGCTTGTACAAGTTTGCATTCATGTTCACACTAGGCTCTATAAACTCTGTCAGCAAGTATAAGTAAGCAAATTAAATATTTCCGTTCCTTCGATAAATAGATCAATTGCCATATTCAGTGTACTTTAAGAAGTGTTGCAAAAATAAACCCATTAGATAGCATTTGATCGGCTAAACCATTGCTGTAACACCAGCATTTAATGAAACTACTTTTATTAAAATTCGACAACTTAGCTTACAAAAATTATATTACTTCAATGATTAAAATCACTATCAAACATAAACGATAAGGACTAATCAGTGCGGCAGTTACTAACAATATTAATAAACTGTTTGACTGCCAATTTTGATTGTTAATTTACTGTTCCCACAATCCAATTTAAAAAATTTAACTAATAACAGCATTCAGGGATGTTTCCAGTCACTATGACATCAAGATTATTCAAATTAGACAGCTTTATATTTCACATAAATTTCAAAATGTCACGTTTTGGCAATGCGAATTTTCAATCTATGAATGCACTAATTAAAGAAAAAAATCCAAAAAATACCACAAACAGTCACAAATACACGTGGGGAATATTTATGGAGTTTTGTTGTGAACGACAATACGAGTTAAATGAGTACAGAAGCGTAGAAGAACTAGCATTGATACTAAAGATTGGGTGATCAATATGAGGAAGAAAGATGGAACAGAATTCGAAGAAGTAACAGTGAAGACTATGTAGAACGTTTTGTGCAAAGTTCTACAGGAAAAATACTAAAATGATTATAAGATTATTGACCCGTTTAACAGCATAGTATTTAAACTTGGTCTAGATACCTGCGATGCAATCAGGAAAAAACTGCAAACAGATCGATGTAAGGCTAGTTCAGTTTCGTTAAGTCGTTAAGTTTATCGGAAGTAAACCGAATAATATTGTTCTAGCATGAAAATACCCTTGAAGATCTTATGCGTAAATTCTAACATATTGCTGATGTAGAATTAGCGTGGAGGCGAGGTAGTTACCTGTCTCTTGCACGACTTCTTCAATGAATCTAATAAATATAAGACGATGTGGCTGATGAGCCTTAGTCGAAGGTCCCTGAAGCAAATGGTGGGGGTCCTGACAGGCCACTGCAGACTTAGTAGGCATTTGAATTTGATAGGCATAGAGGAGAGTCCCTTATGTCCGGAATGCGGAGAGGGGGAGGAGACCCCTATCCATTTTCTAGGACTTTTCTAGGATTTTGTGCGGCTCTTGGAAGACTAAGATATAGGATCTTTGGCACCGAGGAGCTGCAAAGGGAAGAGATGAGGGGCCATGGACCAAGATCCTGGCGTTCATCAGGGCGTCGGGTAGGTTCGAGGAAGGCGGAGGGCGGATAGTGGAAAGGTGATAGGATGCAAGGGTAGGCAAAAAGGGCCTACGTGTGGCCTAATTGCCAGGCTGATGCTGCCCACACTACTACTACTACCTGTCTCTTGGATTTTTTTCAAATCGAGAAAAATAACCATGACTCTCCACCAAATCGCATCAAATATAATCCGGTTCAAAAATCTGTACAAATAGTAAATCGTTGATTGCCAAAAGTGAAAGTCAGATCTGCCCTGTACGCCTTTTTCATAAACTCGTATCAAAACAAGATAAACATATTATCTCATCACGGCTGCTATTAAAACCTAATCGACACTGAAAAACGAAAACCGATAATTGACACGGCAATGCTCCTGTTGGAAAAAAATGCTAGTAATGAATGGACTAAATCTGTTAAGGCTATTGGCCTGAATGTAAAGGATAAATCATTCGAACAGATCAACTGTTGTTAGCGAATTAGCAAAAAATGGTATGCAAGAACAACAATTATTGCTGAAAATTACTAGTCATAACAATCCAAATTCTATAAAACCATACTTAAACATCGACCAAGAACACCACAATAAGATCATAAATACTCTGAATAGTAATAGATTTTCTATAGTAGAAAAAAATAGCCAATCTTTACCAGCTGTACTATTAAATAAATAGTTGTTTTGTTGTGATGCGACATATTTAATTTTTTTGTCAAAAATTTTTGTGACTGAATATCTCTCTTACATTGACAAATGCCTCACAATGTTTTGTCAAATTACTCAAGATCGTTGCTTACTAACAGTCCAACGTCGAAGGCAGACTTGTTTTCATACATTATTGTTCTAGGGATATTATAGCTGAAAGTCACATTGGAAGAACCTGACGTATCCTTAACTGATTAAAATAGTAGAGTGTCTAGTGACAATGATTATTTTTAAATGAAATAATGCATCTAAAAAAATCAAATTTTCTAGATTACTGGTCAAAAACGTTCCCGCAGCAAAATTTACTTAGAAATTTCAATTTGATTGGTAACTAGTTCTGATATCAGAGATTGCTGCAGGAAAAAACCTTATGTTACAAACATACTGATTCCAAGACTAAATCTGACTAGAGATGGATTATGTTTGTAGTATAGAAATAGAATGAGGTGAAGCGTGGCACATTAGGATGCTTAATAAATTTTATTGGAAGGCATCGCTTATTAGACCCTGAATATTCTTTATGGTAATGTGCGGAATTTTACGATGAGAGAAAGACAAGCTATTGCGAAACGGAAATATAATATATGTTATAAGTTATAACAGTGAATTAAATTGTACTTTCTTAGGGCTTTAAAGTTGAAGGCAATTTCCGAGGTGCTAGAAACCAGCAACTTTATGATGTATAAATTATTGGTGATGGCGTTGCAGACCTGCTGAAATAACAATTTCATGCGCCCAGCTCCACGGATCTCTCTATATAAATTCATCGTTTACGCCTTTTAATACATCTGCTAGAATATTTATAATATCCCACCTAGATGAAACTCGCTATTAACTGCCATGTTTTTTCCATGTATAACTGGTGCAAAACTCAAGAAGAAGAATAATTACTTCTGTAGTCGTTTTCTATGATTACATTAGATAGTTTGTTTCGCATTTTATTAGTAGCAATGAGCTATGTAATAAATACAAATTGGTATATGCATATATTACATTTTTACTGACTAAATTCTAGGAATAACATTATGTAATACATTTTCAAAATTTTGCAAGTAGATATTTTTATAAAATATTTTAACATTATCATACATAACACTAATTGAGGGAGCCATATTCTTGAAATAGTGATTTCCACAAATACAAATAACTTTAGACATTTAAGAACTGAATAATATAGAGCTTAGCAAATAACAGGAATGTTTTCTCATGTCGCCTGGTAAGGTACCGAAGTAAAACGAATTGATAACGACGGAAAGCGGTCTAACCAACAAATTTTTGGATACAGAAATCTTTCAAAATACGTATTTTTTTAATTTAACTGTAGATATAAATATTGTTATAATATAAACTTACATAGTTGTTAAAATGTGGGGTTAGAATAGTAAAATATTGTGTGTCTTACAAATACTTTTTAAAAGTTATTATTTTATTTGAGAAGAATTTAAATAGTAAAAGTGGATAAAACATCCAGAATTATTTTGTACCTAAAAACACCACAAAGGTTATTTTATGGCGACCTTTAGACGAATCTTGAAGGAATGGATAAAAGCAACGAAACTATGGTGGGAAAAACCTTTTTGCTTAAATTTGCTATATTGTATTTATGTCAGAAAATACTACTAGTAATATTTTTATAAAGCTAGTTTCGGAGAGTAAGCTATAATATATATCTGATATATTACAAAAATATCGCTTGTGATTAAAATGCATAGAACATTACCTAGTGTTACTATAATATATATTTATATCTATGCGGTTTACTTGTCTGTAGGAATATATCTCATTACAAAGAAATAATAGTACATTATACTATAAGGAAGAGAAATGCGTTATTTTGGCAGAGGTGCAATTTGCACCGAGGACAAAATAGCATCTCTCCCGAATGGTATATACTATTTTTTCCACGGTCTCATTAACTTAAAAACACATATTTTGTCATTATGAAGTAAGGTAGCACCAGAATTATTGTATTCGGATTTGAGTATATTAGTAGTCGTTGAGTTATTGTCATAACTACAAAATAAACAAACAAAAAGAATTGTCAAATTAAGGTGCTAGTTTGGTTTAGTTTAAAGTTTGTTTAGTGCACAATGAATAATTGTGAGTCGGAAGAGATTGTGGAGGCTGCAAATATTGCAATAAGCAATTTGCTGCCTACGAAGTCAAGATCTTTATACGATATAGTATACAATCGGTTCAAAAAGTGGTGCGCCGAGAAAAATGTTCAAGTATACAGCGAGAATGTTTTGTTGGCATACTTCAGTGAAAATGCAAAGAATTACAAGTCTTCCACATTATGGGCGCAATATTCTATGGTTAAGTCAGGCTTGATATAATTTACGACAACATAGATATAAGCAAATTCCCCAAGATGATCGCATTTTTGAAAAGAACCGGTGACGGATATCAAGCGAAAAAATCGAAAATATTGACAAAGGGTGAAATCGACCGTTTTCTATCAAGTGCAGATGACAAAGAATTCTTAATGGTTAAGGTAAGATTACTTTTGTTGTTAGGTATTTCAATTATTAAGTATTTTGATTTTTTATAGGTTGGATTAATTCTGGGGATTGCCGGAGCTTGTCGAACTGATGAACTAGTCAATTTAACTATAGATGATATTGAGGATGTAGGTCCTTCCTTGATTGTACAAATTCCAAACACTAAGACAAAGGTTCCACGAACCTTTCTGGTTACCGATGTGGGAAATATGCTTGAATTGTTTCGAAAATACCTGTCCCTTCGTCCTTCCCACGTCAAGCATAAGCGCCTTTTTTGTACTACAAAGCAGGAAAATGTAGTTTGCAGCGAGTTGGCAAGAATACCATGGGAAAAATTCCGAGTGTAGTAGCTTCGTATTTAAAATTACCTGATGCTGCATGTTATACTGGTCACTGCTTACGAAGATCTTCAGCGAAATTACTGGCAGATGCTGGTGTGATACAATAAAGCGTCATTCTGGTTGGAAATCAACGACAGTCGCTGAGGGTTATGTCGAGAACTCCATTGAAAATAAGACCAAAATTGCTAATCAGGTTTTAGTAGGTACCACTACTAGCGCAATCACAAAAACTGTAAATATAAGCGAAAGTAATATTCCTTCTAATATTAATTTTGAAAATTGTACAAATGTAACATTTAATTTAAATGTCAATAAATAATTTTAATGTTATCTTTTTTTTTGCATGAAAAACGTTCTCCATAATGTAAACTCCCTTGGGAGCATTATACTCCCTTGGGAATAATCGACTACTTCTATTTTAATTTTGATGTCATAGAAACTGATTTCTACTCCTGACCGTGGAAAAATATATATTATATTATCGCTCACCGTTCGTAACTAGCTTAATACTGTATTGCAACATCGTAGCATTAATTGGTTTTATCAATCAATTTATTCTTTTACTTTAATTCTATCCGTTGTTAACAAATTGCTAAAAACGTTGAACTATAGTGGCACTCATTCCAGGCATATGTGAAAGTAATTTTGTTTCGTGTGTCGTATTATCTTCTTGAACAAGAAAGAACCAATCAAGCGATCATCGACAATCTCTGTCCAAGCACTTAAGGAAAAGCGTTGTTGGAAATGATCCTGTTAAATCGCGTGTGGATTTTCAAAATCCCAAACATGAGTATTATAAATGACATGCATCCCATTCATCAAAATTGCTTCATCTGTAACTAACACGTCAGCTGTATATCTAATTTTAAGCATTTTGTTACAGCAACAATTCATAAAATCTAATTCGTAATGGATAATCTCTTAATGCTTTGACACGCTGTATATGGTAAGAGTATAATAAATGATTCTCGTGTATGATACGTCACACTGATTGGGACATTCCTTGTACTTATTCGAGGGTTTTCTTCAACAATCTCTAAAATGTGTTCCTCAGCTGCAGCAATACGCCGTGAATGCCTTGGATCTCCTTTTTTCCACGATTCGGTTGCAAATTTTCTGTGTACACTACAATTTCAATAATGTTTTTCTTGGAAACTATAAGGATACTTTTTTACGATATCGATTCCATTTTTCATAACCTATCTATTCCTAAATTTCTCTGTATAATTATCTTAATAGATTATATTTATTTGTAGATAGAAAAACATTGCGTATTTAGAAGAAACAGTTTCGAGGAATATTTAAAATATGGATCTCTCATTACATTACGTAAAAAATTCAAAGCATACTCTTTCACGGGAAATTGTAAAAGCTTAGGCATTACTCCCAACTCTGGATTAACAAAGTTTCCTCACTAACATTTTTTTTTCTGTAACGGACGTCTTGGTATACCGTACGGAATTGAATTTGAGCGGTTTAATAATGTTAGCGGTCCAAAGAAGTTACAAGTTTCGGATTCGGCTTTGGTATAAATAATTAATGGGCAGGCATTACATTAACGTAGAGGAACTTTCACAATGTAAGTGGAAATAAATTGCAGATATAATTTCATGGCGTACCTGTTTATTAAGAATAATGATCCTTTAAATAAGTACTGAGTTCACAACATGAAATTATTTTTTTAAGTAACATGTCTGCAAGGTAATAGTTTATTCACGAGTGATCATTTTGATTCAGTGAAAAGATATGTTTTACATACAAATAATTCTTTAAAATATATTTTTCCACGGTCGGGAGTAGAAGTCAGTTTCTCTAACATCAAAATTAAAACAGAAGTAGTCGATTATTCCCAAGGGAGTATAATGCTCCTAAGGGAGTTTACATTATGGAGAACGTTTTTAATGCAAAAAAAAGATAACATTGAAATTATTTATTGACATTTAAATTAAATGTTACATTTGTACAATTTTCAAAATTAATATTAGAAGGAATATTAATTTCGCTTACATTTACAGTTTTTGTGATTGCACTAGTAGTGGTACCTACTAAAACCTGATTAGCAATTTTAACCCTCAGCGACTGTCGTTGATTTCCAACCAGAATGACGCTTTATTGTCGTGATATCCACACCAGCATCTGCCAGTAATGTCGCTGAAGATCTTCGTAAGCAGTGACTAGTATAACATGCAGCATCAGGTAATTTTAAATACGAAGCTGCTACACTCGGAATGTTTCCCATGGTATTCTTGCCAACTGGCTGCGAACTACATTTTCCTGCTTTGTAGTACAAAAAAGGCGCTTATGCTTGACGTGGGGAGGATGAAGGGACAGGTATTTTCCAAACAATTCAAGCATATTTCCCACATCGGTAACCAGAAAGGTTCGTGGAATCTTTGTCTTAGTGTTTGGAATTTTTACAATCAAGGAAGAACCTACATCCTCAATATCATCTACAGTTAAATTGACTAGTTCATCAGTTCGACAAGCTCCGGCAATCCCCAGAATTAATCCAACCTATAAAAAATCAAAATACTTAACAATTGAAATACCTAACAACAAAAGTAATCTTACCTTAATCATTAAGAATTCTTTGTCATCTGCACTTGATAGAAAACGGTCGATTTCACCCTTTGTCAATATTTTCGATTTTTTCGCTTGATATCCGTCACCGGTTCTTTTCAAAAATTCGAACAGCTTGGGGAATTTGCTTATATCTATGTTGTCGTTAATTATCAAGCATGGCTTAACCATAGAATATTGCACCCATAATGTGGAAGACTTGTAATTCTTTGCATTTTCACTGAAGTATGCCAACAAAACATTCTCGCTGTATACTTGAACATTTTTCTCGGCGCACCACTTTTTGAACCGATTGTAAGGTATATCGAATAAAGATCTTGACTTCGTAGGCAGCAAATTGCTTATTGTAATATTTGCAGCCTCCACAATCTCTTCCGACTCACAATTATTCATTGTGCACTAACAAAACTTTAAACTAAACCAAACTAGCACCTTAATTTGACAATTCTTTTTGTTTGTTTATTTTATAGTTATGACAATAACTCAACGGCTACTAAATAAATACTCAAATCCGAATACAATAATTCTGGTGCTACTTACTTCATAATGACAAAATATGTATTTTTAAGTTAATGAGACCGTGGAAAAAATAGTATATACCATTCGGGAGAGATGCTATTTTGTCCTCGCTGCATTGTAGCCCTCGGGCACCAAATTGTACCTCTGCCAAAATAACGCATTTCTCTCCCTTATAGTATAATGTACTATTTTTTACCTACATGGAAAGGATACACTCCCTTTCCTCATTTGCGGATGGAGAGTCTTACTTTTCATCCCTAGGGGGGAAGAATAGTATATTATATATCGAGATGGAAAGTGTTTCATTCGTGAAACTTTTCACCGACATTTGTATACTATTTTATTTATAACCATGCCTTTTAAATGCAAGTGACAGTTTTTTTAACAAAATAGTTACGTGAGAAACTAACAAAGTAAGATTAACCAGATTATAGATAAAGAAAACGTCAAGTTGGCATTTTGACAATGTTACTATGGTACACAAAGTATAAACTAGATAGAGCGGTATCTTGATTGTTATAACATATGAAAATGGTTTAGGGACAAGTCCATCCACCAGGAGCGCTGAAACTTATACAAACTCGATGCTAGAGATTCAACTCTATCTAGTTTATGCTTTGTGCTATGGTACTAAGAAAGTCAAACATACAAACTTAAATTATTTGCATTTTTAATAGTCGTGTAAGGTACGATAAAGTTTATGATGTCAAGAGTTAGTGCTTGCAAAAAAGTGTTCAGAAAGCTGTTTCTAAAACTTTTATGCAGACATATTTTAGTAAAAAAGACTTGAACCCTTTGGTCCATTTACTCAATGTTGCGTACTACTTTAAATATTAAAAATAACGTGAATATCTCCAAATTTTCGAGGTTATTGGCATTTTTGAAACAACAGAATCTAGGATATGTTTCCAAAAAGTTAAGCACTTTATCCAGTGAGAACATCGGTTTTGAAGAATGCACCTAATGATATGCTATCTATAAAGGTTGCACTCATAATTGGTGTATCAGGTGGGTGTCGAAGTAACGAGTTGTATAAAATGAAATTGACTGATGTTAACGTCGTGGAAAATAAGGTTTGCATCAAAATTCCAACATCAAAAACTTACCAGTAAAGAAGAATGAGTAAGGTTAATTAAAACATATAATGCACTTCGTTTAGATGTTTTAATGAAAACTTATTTTTACAATAAAGATTCGCTTGACTTGTCTCTAAATCAGAAATAGTAACTATCAAAATGGATTATTTGTTTTTGATTTCTTAGGCTTGTATCCAACTCCCTGCTCCTTTAAAAATACTGTCAACTTTTTGAACTTGTTTAAGGCATTATCATTCTAGGTAGATATTGTGGATTTTAACATCGAGTATATCGACCATAATGATGACGATATTAGTGTCTTGGCTTTGTCACAAAAATGGGCGATGAGTACATTTTCTGAATATTTATTAATTTCCTTCGACTTACACCATGTCACAAGGTTATATTGCTTCTCATATAACTTTGATAAACTTAAAGTTACAGTTTCTGTAAGTGATTGTAGATACTAATTAAAGTAAAGTTTCAGTGACATTGAGCACATAACACTTAAAATATAATAGAAACTGTATGGGTGAAATTTTGTTGCAGAATTTGCATATTGCAAAAAGCGCCATCCAACGGATATGTACCTAACTAAATATGCAATTTATAGATCTCTTTATTAACTTGATTGACCACAGCGCCACCTATACGATAAACACTATACCTTATCAACACTATTTTAAAATATACAGGATGGGTCGGAAGTAACGCATCAAATTCCAGGAATTAATTCTACACGTCAAAATAATATAAAAAAAACTCAGACGCTGTCATGCGATTTTCATTCATTTTAATAAAACAAATATATTTATTGATATTCTACTAATCATAGCATTCGTAATGATTAAATGTTCAAAAACACCACCATTGACCTTTAAACACTTTCTGCTTTGTCAACGAAGGCCGTTTGTAGCTGTTTTGATTGATGCAAGGGTTGACGTCGAATTAGTGCCTTGAAAACAAGTAAAAATTATGTAACATTTGAGTTTTTCTTATTATTTTTTGCGTGTAGAATCTATTCATGAAGTTTGGCGTGTTCCTCCCAACTCATCCTGTATCAATGAAATTAAAAAAAAACAAATGTAGAAAGCTGATAGTAGTAATGATGTAGCACTAAACTAAAATATATATTTTTTAATGCCATAATTAACATAACTCTTACATGTAAAGCAAGGCTAATAAGAATATCAAAGTAAATCTCAAAACTATTTTACCATTACATTTGCTACCATCGGCTTTGTAAATTTACATTTTTTTTTCGAATTCCATTGTTTTTATTAGGCATTTAAGAACACTTCAAAGCAATTAATTCACAAAACACTTCCTTTTCACCATAAAATTAACTACTATAAAATCCTAGATAAGTTAAAATGCATAAAATTGAGAGCGCGAGCTTTTTATGCGTCAAAAGAATCAAACATCAAAAACAAACATTGTTGTTAGTAACGTTAGTAATCGTCCAATCAAATCACAGAATTTTGAGATACTAGCGCCGTACAATGGATATGTGCCTAACTAATATTTAGTGTATTTCTGGCTGCATACCAAAAACACTTTCAAAATAAACCATGGACTTTCCATTATATTTGTAAGTGTTATGTGACATTGAGGAGTGTCACTTTATTGATTGCCGAGTGATAAAATCTAGCAAACGCTCGTCGTTAAGCAACCAAGTAAACAGTTGTAAATTTGACGATTGTCAAATTTTGTAAAATTTACGCAGTTTAGTTGAGACAATTTTAGTTGAAAAATTGATGGAAATTGAAAATAGTGACAGTGATATCCCGAATACACCTCTAGGGATTAGAAATGCTGCAGAAACTGTAACGACTGTACTAGTTATAATCTTATTGCATTTATTTTATAAATTTGCCAATCTAAATGATTGATGATGATGTTTTGTACATACTGTAATGTGTAACCATCGTTTGTTGTTATTTCCTTGTAACTAAGGGTTAAGATCTATTTAGAAGGGAATAAACAAATGGTAGTAACAATGCATGTTTTATATACAGTAATTAATATTAATTATTTAAAGTTTGAGATTTGTTTATTCTTTGTGTCTGCCCAGGTTTTGACGTACAAACTAACAGATTGTTCTATTCTAGTCAACGTTTCCTCAGAGTAGAAAAAAAAGAAGCGGCCGAGATACCCCATTTTTCGCAAATGACTGTTGTAGAATTCAATTAGATTGTACCAGTGTCTAAATCGAAATCGAATTTCTTGATAAATTAGAGCGCCCAAATGGAACTAAACGTTGTTTGACGATCCCCTTTAAGCGCTCTTGAATTTTTAAACTTCTCAGATTACTGGGAGCGCGCCGGAAAACCGAGAAGCCTTAATTGAATTAATTCTGTTTCCGGTTATCATTTAGTAATTTGTGTAAAATTTCTTCATTTTTTCGGTTACTTGGACAAGAAAATCATACCCAACCTCTAGGAGCTAAACGCAAGTGATACTTCTTTCATTATAATGTCTTTACATTCGACATTAAACAAACTCTTTTTAAACTTTATTAAAGATGCTAAGTTTATTAAAATAAATTTGTCTACAATCAATGCAGTTATTGCATGATTTTTCCAAATACGTGTAGACGCCTACATGTCAATTCTACGTGCGACGCCTATGACTAAATTAACATAGTGTCAAAATAGTTACTTTATAAGTATACATAAGCTACGAAATACTCAGAACAATCGGATAACAAGCAAGTCGCCCTTGTAAGCAAGTTACAAGGATGAGTCTATGGAAAGTCAAACCTATGAGATTAGGTTGCCAAAATTTAGACAGAAGGATTTGAAATGAAAGTGAATAAGAATACGACAGAAATAATTTCCTAAAGGAATCGCAAATATTTTGTTTCCATTCTATGGCAATATTTTAATTATTATGTGACACCGCCAGACACATGGCTGACTTTTCAATATGTTTGAAATATAACCCAGTAATATATTTCAAACTAATATAAAATTCACGTAACTTCTCCATTGTTTTCAATTAACCCATTTTCGCTGTTAGAGTACTGTTCAATTTTAATAAAGATAACTAGAAAGGCAGGCAAGTCGGCATGCGCCGACTTGACCTTTCTCTCATGCCTACGGCAATAGAGTATGAGCACAGTAATGTGAAAAAAGTAAAGAATAATCCAATTTTGTTATAAATATGTACATAAAGTTTGTTAAAACGTTTTATTAATTTTCAAAACAAAATTTAAATATACTTTGATTTACTTTTAACACTAGTGTGTAACTTACTTTAACACGCGTGTCAAAAAATGACATTTTTTACATCAAAAATGACAATTAAAAAGCCCACTTTTAACAGTTTTGTAGAAAAATTAAATATTTTGAATTAGCTTAATCTGTTTAAAGTCTCAAAGTTAAAACATCTTAAAGCATACTAAAAAATCGTCCGCAATCCGAATCATCTATTTCTCAAGCTTCGGGAAAGCCGCATGATCCCAGGGACTTATATTATCAGAAAATTAATGTTTCCGGCTGATCGGCCGTAACAGCAAGGCTAATTGGGAGCTAATAAATAAAATTGATCTATTATTTATATAGACGCCGAGTTAGAAAATGAAAGTCAGCCGAAAGTTATTGGAAGGGATAATGTAATGGAGCAGGGCAGTAGTAGAGGTTGCGGCCGATCTAGAAAGCATTAATTCCTGGATTAGCGGTGTACGGTCAGCCGTAAATTCGTCCCATTTGCGGCTCCTGCATACCTGAAATGTATTATCTCTGTGAATAACCCTGTATTAATTAAAATTTAATTTTTAATGTACCACTTTTATCCAGAGGGTGCGTGCGTAAAATAAATGATTTTGTTATAAAACGTTAGAGCTTTTTAATTTTTCATGTGCCCAGTCTATAAGCTAGAATCTGAAATATTAAATTATTATTTCTGCACCGTAAGGTACAATAAGGATGTTGAGCAAAAAATGTAATTTTGTTTGAACGTCATAAAACGGTTCAAAATAACTTTTTAATCGCATTATCTAAACGTGCGAAACGTCGTGTGACGTCACACTGCGGAACAAACTAGCTCGCGAAGATTAGTGGTTAGGTGGTGGTTAGGATAGGTTTCCAAGTAATAATCTGCCAGGTCTGGTTTTACTGACGTTTACGCACCGTTGTGTTACTTGTTCTTCTTCCTTTTGTAGTTTTTTTTAAATTTTAATTAAGGTAAGGCAATATAGTAAAATGGAAGAAGGTTTTCAAATCAGGATGAATCCAGTGGTGTAAAAGCAAAACTGTAAGTATTGTTTTATAGCGTTACAAATTAAATGTAATAGTCGTAAAAGCATAATGAGTGATGAATTTTTATGAATGTAGTTAATAAAGTTTATTTAAAATACAATTGATTTTCAAGAAGAAACTCGCTTTTTTTCTAGCTTTCAAGACATAATAATATAAAAATAAATTATTTATATTACACACATTTGTCTTGTATCTAAAAATTTCTCGGTCTACCCGGTAGCAAACAAAATTAATATGATTATTAATATGGTTGATTTAATTAAAAATAAATGTTTATTTACCTATATTATACTAAAAAAGTTATAAATTTATTATATTAGTATCTCATTGACTATTTTATTATTATTTTCAACCTTGCACTCTATGTCTATATAAATTGTTAGATGATGATGTTAGAATACTAACAATACGTTGGAGGCAATAGATTGTAGAACTTTTTTTTCAAGCGGTGTCGTGTTTGCCGAGACATCTATCAGCGAAAAATTTTTGAAATAAAAATATTTTTAGTCCTATTGGAGCTGTAGCAGTGAACGGCAGTCCTAAGACGATCCAATATAGTCGATATACATCATTTACTTACACCTACCTGATGCGTAGTCTACGGATATCACACTAACACATTATAATACGCTGCACTATACGAGTACATAAATACTATTCATTATTGATTACTAACACTGTCTTCATTTATGGTCAGTATAATATATTATTCGATTCAGATTTCAACCTTTATTTGTTTTAAACAGTTTCTTCATCATATTACTATTTCGTCTCTTTCTCTCAGCATACTCTTTCCATTTCGTTTTATAAAACGAAAATTCATGTCCCACATAATTCGCAAAATCACTCTTCTAGATATTCTAGACAGAGTTTCATCCTGGGATATAGCAACTTGACTTTTTTATTATTGGAAGCTCATTTTTAAAAATACCATTCATACAATTTTAAACGAATCGCATATTTGTGTCGTCATCAACCTCTGTCTTCTTCCTTCCGCGAGTTTTCACTATTTTACGTTTGGTATTTGTATATATTTCTTTGGTCGTTCTTTATTGCACGATATTATACACTACTCACAGACACTGCATCACTTACACTCATATTTTGATCTCACATCCTAATCCCTTCATCCACCTTTTTTGTCATCCGATATTCTTCATTTGTTAGATTAAGGCGTTTATGAATATGAGAACACGCTGTACAGCTGCGTATATTAGCCAGGATTAGTACACGCCAGCAAAATATCTAACTACTGGTATAAAAGTTTTACTTGTCGCAATTTCAATCCTTGTAGTTACAAATAAATTATTTTTATCCGTTAAAAAATAAGTATCAGCTAAAGTCAGTTGTATACTACAATATTTTATCCATCGAAGTGCTTTTAGTATAAGAAGTGACAGAAAAATATACCTAATGATAATAGGAGATGCTTTATAATTTTAACAAAACATCGAAATTAATAAAATTTTATTAAAATAATTGTTGATACAAATCATTTTAGCTAAACTACTTTATTCGTCCATTTTCCTCATTGTAACGGTAAGCCAACCATGATAATTATCAGATTATTTTAGTCTAAAACATTAGCAAATTCCACTTTATTTTTTGTCTCCATATCATAATTTGAACTTAATATCATTTCATGTAATTATTAATAATCAGTGTTCTTATAACAGAAGTTTGAGACATCCCAGAAGAAGTCATAATTCTGCTGATTATAAAACGATGGTAATATATAGAGTGTTCCTTAAACCGCTGTATAACCAAACACTCAAAAGAAGCTGATTTAGGCTAATTCACTCATATTCAAAATCTTTTTGTTTGACCGCTAGATGGTCTCCAAATATGTTTGAATTTTTTAAATCACTCCTATGCGTTAGTTAATTTCGATTAAGACTGACATTTTGGTGTTATAGAACAGGCTTTAAAAATACTAAAAAATGACTATATCGCGAAAGACGTGTATATATTTTTCAGTGCGTATTTGATACTATTTGGAAATGGAGCCACTGACGAATGACTTCGGCTTTTTGCTATAGGTTTTTCAGGTGTAATGTTGGTCGGAACATTGGCTCGCAAAGGCGTTACCAATAGCGATATCGTTGTCGCAAGGCAGAACGTTTGATGTTGAGGTCCAGCATGGAGTAGCTAGTGGCCACTACATGTAGTTACATGTTACATCACGCATATTTGAAAGTTGTTTTTCTGATCATTTTTTTATATTTTCTTAATGATATCTGTATAATCTGAAACATTTGTAGCTATATCATGGGTGCCTCAGGGTTCAATATTAGGGCCTCTCTTATTCACAATATTTATAAACGATATAGTTATTAAATATTCGAATATTCTGTTAAAGGCAGATGACGCGAGATTGTATCTGTACATAGCTATCAAGACTGTCTGAAATTACAGGAGGACCTGAATCAGATAATTTCTGTTTTAATAACTGTTTAGTCATGAATGAAGGCAAATGTAAATCTATTACATTTACTTGGAGTATTATACAATTTAAGTATAATTATAAAATAAACAATATAGAACTAGAACGGTTACTAGAGAATAAGGATTTAGATGTATAATTCACAAGCGATTTTAGATTTAATAGCCATATGATAGACCTCAACTAGCTTTATAATTAAGGTGTTCTGAATGGCTTGGTTTTATATTAAGGACAATAAGAAATATTAAAAGTATAAATACATGTATACAGTTATATAATGTTCTGGTTCGGTCTAAATTAGAATATGCTTCGGTAGTATGGTCCCTTAGTTATTGGAAAATTATCGAAAAGGCCCAAAAACAATTTAAAGGAAGTATATATTTTAGAAAACAAACAAAATATTCCCTGTTTATTCAGTTATGGTGTCATATCATTCACATATAAATGAGTTCAGTATCCAGTCTCTGCATAAAAGAAGGGAAATGCCCAAGTTCTATTTATTTATAACATATTTAAATCAATTATTGATGTACCTGAATTACTAAGCGCTATTTTTATGAATGTGACATTAGGTTAAGGCAACGAATTATTTATTGGTGAATTTGTCATAGATAGGTACATTTATTTGTTATTATTATGTTTCACTTGTTCCTGTTGCTGAACCAAATATAAATTGTTATTATCGATAAAATGGCATCAACTTGTACCATAAAACAATTTTTAAAGGATTTCCGCTACGTTTTATTTATTGTTATTGCTGAAATCAAATAAAAATTGTCAATCTCGACAAAAGGTCATAAAGTAAACGTATCATTAAACATTATTTAATATTTTTTCAATTAACGGACTGATGAGAGTTATTTAATAGAAATATTTATTATTAAGAGTTTCTTGCACATTGCAAATTTAATTATCAATTAAGTACGTCGTAGGAGCTGGAGTAATTTATGATCATCCATTTCTATAGGCATTAATTCCTGGATTATAGAGGGAGGTGGTAAATTGGAACTCAGTTCTGATACCGCCAAACGCTATAAATCGCAGACGTGCAGCAGGAATGAATTACAAATTTGATAGTTATAATTGTTTGATTATAGCGTACGTACAACATTTTTTGATTTATCGCCGCATATCTGGGATGTATGCATACCAAATTCTCTCGTGATAAAGGCTATATCCGCGACGCGGCAGTTATTCGTGTCGCCTTTCCTTAATAATAATGTCGCTCTCTTAATTAACATGAATAATTACCGTGAGAACTATTTATATTTTTAAATCTGACATTGTGTGGGCAACGGAAAACTTGCCACCTACGTTTTCTTTGTTTTCAACTTCTATTTTTAATTATGCTGTAATGTCATACAGGATGTCCCATATAAAAATTTCCACCTGAATATTTCATTTAATATGATGTTTTGAAAAATATCCAAAAACACGTCGATTTTTAATTTGAAGGAAAAGTCGATTTACATAATTATTACTTATTTTGTAGTTGGCACCCCTTCGTAGATCGAGGTATCAACTTTAAAATTTCTAATGGCACTATAGGGCGTGTGATATATCGTTTGAAAGCTCCTTTAATATTGACTCCGAATTCATAAAAAAAATAAATAAAAAAGTCGTTGTTCATTTTCAAGAAAAAAACATTGAAATATAAATTGTTGCATGTGTTAACTACTGAAAAGATTTTCAAATTAAAACATAATTATTAAACTGCAAAAAGGTCAGATGATAAAAACAATAACAAACAAAACGTAAGGCAGGTTGAGGTTCTTATCATAAATCTTTATGAATTCCATCGCATTCCATTTCATTTTACCTTTTTGTTTGATATCATTTTATCGGAAATGTGTTATCGTTGAAACCATTTTCAGTTGTATCAAATCTAATCTTCGGCTCACAATCAAAGTGTAACTTTTACGTTTATCAATTTTTCATTATGGATTCTTCGGTAGCTGAAAAAGTTGAAAAGTTGAAATTGAAGACAAAATTAATATGCCAAATGCATTAATATGCATTCGTACGTAAGCCAGACTGCCAAGAAAATTTGAGAAACTGGGTCCGTAGCAAATCTTAAGAAAAACGATTCTTCTAATGAATGGAAGTAGGAATTTTGGACGAAATGACAACGATTCCATACCAATACGTGCGATCGTTAGAGCGTACTATAGGGATCCCTAAGTCAAACGTTCATCTGATTTTGCAAAAACATAAATGGTATCCATACAAAATTTTTGAACAAGGTTGAACCGGATCGAAGAATAGAATATTATGTAAGAAAATTACAGAAAATCAAAATATACAATATCTTTATGAGTGTACGTTTTTTCTCAATGGTACAGTGAATAGTGAATATTCGATATTGGTCAAGTGAAAACCCTCATTGTGTTAGGGAACCTCGCACTCAGTATCCAAAAAAACTTAACGTTTGGGCAGAATATTGGGTAATCACATAGTCCATTTAGTCCATAGTCCATTTTTTTAAATGACACTTTGACTGGAGCCAACTATTTACGATTGTTAGAAGATCCTATTGATCTCATGATCACATAAACTCTGGAGAATGATGATCAGCGGGATGAAAACCCCGGAACTTCACCTCATTTTGAGCTGATTTTTCCAGGACGATGGATAGGTAGGCGTGTACTATAGAATGGCCAGCTCGGTCCCTCGATTTAAGTCTAAAAGACTTTTTTTTCTGGGGACAGCTCAAATCAATGGTTTTTGCCACCTGTGGAGGCGACCTTGCGACGAAATGAAAATGCATTTTCTGTTCAGAAGAATCAGATCATTGATCGAAGGGTAAGAAACACTGGTAATATAGGTAAATTTTTCCCTTCTACATCCTCAGAGTCCTTGAAAGAGAGTTTAAAGTATTATATATTCTGAAAAATATACAGTACATTTCATTAAAAAAAATATTACTTTTGTCTACAACTATTAAAATATTACCTTCTGAAAAAAGCTCTAAGTACTCCATTCAATTCTTCGAGAATTCTATAGGAATCAGTGTTTAGATGTTTCAAAATGTTAACCGTAAAGGTGTTACAAGAGTGCTTTTTTCAATTTCCTCCTGTTAATCGGCAACTAAGAGTGTTATGAAAATTCTGTTACAATCGTTTCTCGAAAAAATAGCACGCTACTGCAAAAACCGTTTTGAGTTAGTTTCAGTAATTTCGGAAACAATCGATAGTGGGACACATCGTAGCTACTTATGTTTAAGAAATGGAAAGCAACTTTCTCCACGACCATTAGTAAATGTAATAATTCCAAAATCATTTTTAATAATAGAATTCTCACTCTTAGAATATTTATTCTAAAACACTTGTTTCTTATATGTTTTGCATATATTTTCATTCTATAACAAGGTACAGAATGAATATTCCGTAATCGAACTGAACGACTAGATTGCTATGGATTTCAAAACCGTTAGTGTCAAGTGTAAATAGCATAGTCGTAATAATTATTTTATTATTTAGACTAGTTTTAATTTGAATAATATAATGACTGAAAAATCGAATGAATCAGATATAAAATTTGATAATACTCTTGAAATTACAAATTATGAAAATAATATAAGCGAGAACCTGCTGCCGCAAAAATATAAAAAGTATTATGGACTGTTAAGGGGTTGGCAACAGGAAAAGAAAACGCAATCCTTTTGCGAAAATGTTTTAATTACATTTTTCGGTGATTTACTAAATAAATTAAAATCCTGAACTTGTAAAATATATTCAATTCGAAAAGCAATGATAAATGTGAAACACGATATCGTTATTTCAAAAAACAAACAATTACAAAGTGTTAATACGCTAAAAAATGTGTAGCTAAGAAATCAAAGATTTTTACAGAAGAAAATGTTGAGCAATGCTAAGAAAACGATCCAGATGAGATATATTTAGCTACAAAAATAATAAAAATCATAATTTAAATAGCAATTTTAATCAAACGTATTTTTTATTTTTAGATCGCAATACTAATTGCAATTTGTAATACAAAAACTAAAAACAAGAGAGTTTACAATTACGGGAAATTTTTACAATATTATAAAATAATACAGGGCTTTCAGACCTTATACCGATATATTGTTTTAATTTCCAAAAAAATAATTGTACACGACAAGTAATTATGATAAATAAACTGGGCAAATTGCCACATTTCTAAATCCAGATAACTCACAAGAGTATACTGGCCGCTGATTCCGTCTTGCCTCAGTGACTACGTTGGTAAATGCAGGTGCGGATATTACAGCATTAAAAAGGCATGGAGAGGAAGTCTTCTCAAGTAGCAGAAGGATACATAGAAAATTTTCTGCAAAATCTAATAAACATAGCAAATAAATTAGTTTTTTCAATTATTGGATCTAATTCGTTAGTAGCCATGCCCTCAACCTCCAATTCTTCCTACTACACAAGTGTTAAGTGTGCCTCTTCAAATCAATCTGTTCTGAAAAATATTACAAAAAATATTTCTAGTGCACCAGTTTTTAATTTCAGTTATTGTACCAACACTATAATTATAAATATTAATACAATGTAATATATTGTTCCGGTCAGTGGCCGCGCGGTTTAAGGCGTCAGTACTTGAATCGAGGTGTTGGTTCGAGCCCAGCTGCCGGTAGACCGTATATAAGCTAAATTCGTGGAGAGATTTGGCGCCCTCTCTGCGGGTGTGGTAGGGTGGAAGAATGTTGGCTTGGGTCAATGTGAGAGATTGATACCGGTTGATATTTGACTACCCCCCTAATTAATGAGGTTTTCCAGGTTTCCCTCATTCCTGCACTGAATAGTGGTTAGGGCCTACCAACGTAAATCGTTCCTGGGCGCAAATGCGGCCTGCTTAATAATAATATGCCGCCCCCTCTCCCGCACAAGTCTCCGACTTCTGGGCTAATCCCTGTGATTAGAATGAGGGGTAGAGATATTATTATTATTATTATTATTATTATTATTATTATATGTCAATGTTTCAATAAATAGCTTATTTTGTTTAGATTTAATTTAATTGTTTTTGATTCATACTTTTTAGTCGTATAGAAAATGTAGTATGTTACTCGGATACAATAAAAATTCGATGCTTGTGGTATCTTCCACTCGTATCGAATTTTTTCATCTTATTCTTGTTACAGAATATACTAGGTATTGTTACTAGCCTCATACCAGACATGTAAGTAGTTGTTCCAGTACAATGGCATGTTTTCGGAATTAGTTGAAGTGAAGGTAGCAAAAACCTGCCCTCGGGAGCAGACCCACTAAATTATTGTCGATGTACCTTCACCTCCAACGTCACCCCTAATAGATGACATTAGAACGCAGCTATCAGGAAGGATACGAACTAAACAGTGGGGTCGCAAAACGCCGTCCTACCCGCTAATACACTCCATCACGACCGACGCGACAACTGGAACAAATGGAATCCGGGCCGGTAATCTGGTTCGTCTCTCATACGCATATTTGACAAATGAAATATGACAGGTACGGCACGAGACGAATTCACGACATTCCCGATTCGAAGCTTCCCTCGATAAATCGCCTAATATGTCTCGGTACGACTTTAATTTTAAGAACCGTTGAGTTCGCCAATTGTACGCTGTTTTCCCGGAAATGAGTTCATAATTCCTGAAAGGCAAGACTCCGCAATTGTTTGGTCGCACAATAAACAATTTTCACCACCTCAATTAGCATTCAACTATTAAAAACGCGACACCAAAGCTGGAGTGTTCTAAGTTTACAATTTTTCGAGTCAAATTGCTAAACGAAACAGTTTATACAAACAAAATTGTAGTTCGACAGGACAATTTAATGAGTAATACAATTGGAAATATATCAATGCAAACTTTATTTATGAAACACTAAAAGTACACACATTTTTATTTGAGCGTACAATTAATAAACACGCAATTATTGAAATTCATACAAGGAATACTAATGTCGCCACAAGTGCCACAGCTAATCGTTTATGTAGTAGATGTTGAAGTTTGTTCACTAAAAATAAAAGTACATTATACTATAAAGGAGAGAAATGCGTTATTTTGGCAGAGGTGCAATTTGAAACCCGAGGGCTACAATGCACCGAGGACAAAATAGCATCTCTCTCGAATGGTATATACTATTTTTTCCACGGTCTCATTAACTTAAAAACACATATTTTGTCATTATGAAGTAAGTAGCACCAGAATTATTGTATTCGGATTTGAGCATTTATTTAGTAGTCGTTGAGTTATTGTCATAACTACAAAATAAACAAACAAAAATAATTGTCAAATTAAGGTGTTAGTTTGGTTTAGTTTAAAGTTTGTTTAGTGCACAATGAATAATTGTGAGTCGGAAGAGATTGTGGAGGCTGCAAATATTGCAATAAGGAATTTTCTGCCTACGAAGTCAAGATCTTTAAACGATATAGCCTACAATCGGTTCAAAAAGTGGTACGCCGAGAAAAATGTTCAAGTATACAGCGAGAATGTTTTGTTGGCATACTTGAAAATGCAAAGAATTACAAGTCTTCCACATTATGGGCGCAATATAAATAAATTTTTTTATGTCAATATTATTTTTCACTGACAATGTCGTTCTCATCATTCAGTAAAGACTCCACAACGTAGAACTGTGATATACTCTGGATTTTTTTTCAAAATAGGCTGCCTCAGTAACAACAGTTGCTCTCTTTTGATGACTCCAATCTTCAAATAAGCGATACACTTGTTCATATTTATCTCTGAATTTTGCCGTCAATAATGGTTGAAACGCGATTTTTGATGAGTCTTTTATATCATCTTCCATATCATCGTTGTAAGCAAAAGATCCCAATATTTTTCATAAATCACTGGCACAATAATATTGACGAAAACCTAATAAACAAACTCGTTTCTAAATCAACATTTCCTCAGGAATCTTGATTCGCATTTTAGCAATTCACAATTTTCTGTAAGAAATTATAATATATGAGTTATTTTCAAAACACTATTTAAAAAATAGTAAGAAAAGTGACTTTTCCTAACTTATTGCACAAATAGCTATCACCCTCTTAATTTTCATAGATTATTGTTGTAGAAATTAACATAATTGCAGTATGCATAGGGCAGAAGCAAAGTGAGTTATATAAGCTATTTTCAAAACACTAATAAAAAACATCATGTGTGCAACAACTTATTGCACAAATATCTATTTTCTTACGTTGCGAGTTGTGGGAAAAGTAAGCATTTGTATGATTTACGTGAAATGACACTCGTATGTTACGCTACTTTCCACGTTCATTATGTGATATACTATAAAATGTCTTAAATCCATAGTTTGTAGAAATAATTGCTTTATATCAAATATATTTCATTGTTTGAACAAACTCTCAGTTACACAGGTGTACGCTTTATCAAAAGCTATACACAGATACTTAAAGATTAAAAGGTATTTAAATGTACACTGGGGCATTTCATTTCCTGCAATGTGAACCAATTTCCCGGCCACCAACCACGTTATTTATGTGCTGAAGGTTGAACAAACCTGCAAAGCTAATAAACCTAATTGTAGCTTTCTGCAAATGTAAAAGTTTTTTAATATTATTATTCTGGGGAGCTTTATAGGACGTTGCGAGGAGCCAAACTGAATTATTCTGTATGTATGCTCCAATTGTAACTTTGCTTTCACGTCGCACTACAAACAGATTGCATTACACCACACGATATATATTTTGTTGAGGGAACGAGGCTAGTGTGTTACAGGCCGCGTTATTGGCGGTAAAGAAATGCTGTTTATCGGTTTTAGAAGTAACGTTAACGGTAGGTACAGAAACTTATAATTAAAAGAAATCATGTATATACCTATCTACCTATTTGATATAATAGAGTCAGTTGATCAAACCTCATATTACACTATTTATGATATATGGTCAACTAAGAAGTAGTAAATATACAAGGTCAAATTGGAATTAATTGGATAGCAAGCCGTGACGCCATTGCTTCCTATAGCTTCTCGGTGCTCGCCCGCTTTGAACTCGAGCAGGGGTTTTCTATTTTAAATTAAAACAGATTAGCTAGTAAAATTCACAACGTGCTATTTAAAAGCATATTCGTCGAGTCTACCGATGGTGTGCTTAATTATGAATATTTTAATAGAAATCACCAATTTGTAAATGCTGAAATGAAAGGTGTAAAAATGCGAAGGTAAGTTCTAAAATGAAATATCTACTCTTGTAAAATAATCTATTGAGCCTGGAGGGACTTTTGTTGATAACTTTCATGGTTAACAATGTAATCTGTGCTCATAGACGAAATACAGAAATATTGCACATTCGTGATTTTTATGTGTCATTGGAGTGACGATATCTAATGTTGGTATTTCAAACTTATAGTAAGCTTGGAAGAAACATATTTCTTACTTCGACATATATCCAGATGGAAAGTGATTACTCTTCATCCAGGCAAATGTTACTTTCAACTCAGCTAAATGTCAACATTCATTGAATAACCAAAATGTTTGTTTCAAAATAGCTATTTATGATATACGTGTTAAAGGTAAGATTTTATTTAAATAAAATCACTTTTAACACGTATATCATACACTATTTTTTCTACAAAACAAGCGGAAGAACTTTAAACTCAATAAAAATAAGAAATCAAAAAATACCACACAGATCGCAATGTTTATGAACCAAAATTTTCGTAGCAACCAGTGCTGTTGTTAGTTACGGAAAAACGCAAAAATATTGACAGCATTTTCTAGTAATATTATAAGTATAATGAATAATCTCGATAATGAGCGTAACGAATCCATCCCTGCTGAAATCGAAGAAGCCGGCAGTCGAGCAACATTGGAATTATTGCCGGCGAAATCAAAGGAACAGTACGAAATCACTTATAGACGCTTTTCGGAATGGTGCAACAATAAAAAGGTCCCTGGGAAATGTAACGAAAGTGTTTTACTGGCATATTTTGAGGAAAAAGCCAAGATATGGAAATCGTCAACGCTGTGGTCAAATTATTCCATGATCAAAACTATGTTAAAAATAAAGCAAGATCAAGATATAAACAAACATTATAAACTTATTGCTTTTTTAAAACGGAAGGGTGAAGGATATCAAGCAAAAAAGTCAAAAGTTTTGACGAAGACGCATATCGACAAATTTCTCACAGAAGCAGAAGACGAAAAGTATCTGATGATGAAAGTCTCAGCAATAGTGGGTGTTTTCGGGCCGTGTCGCCGGGAGGAATTGTGTCAGATGACCATCGACAATATAGAATATTTGGGCACTTCGGTTGTTGTGACCATACCAGATACTAAAACGAAAGTGCCTCGGACTTTCAATGTTGTTGGCGAATTCTATTTAAACTTTTTTAGAAAGTATATGGCACTCGGGCCACCCAACACTGACCATAGACGACTTTTTCTTAAATATATGAAGAATAAATGTGTGAAAAATCCAGTCGGAATTAACATGTTTGGTAAAATGCCTGCCGACATTGCAGAGTTCTTAAATTTACCAAATCCTCAACTCTACACCGGACACTGTTTTCGTCGTTCATCGGCGACATTGTTAGTAAATTCTGGTGCAAATCTTGCTACCATCAAGAGACATGGAGGATGGAAATCTTCGACGGTAGCTGAAGGCTGCATTGAAAATTCACTGGAACAGAAGAAGGAAATTGCGTGCCAAATACTTCCTACTGCTGCAACTACTAGCAAGACCACCAGTACTACCAGTAGTATTTCTACAGAAAATAGATGTGTCACACATGTTGACAGTAAAACCAACTTAAGTATGATGACTCCGCAGTGAATTACAATTTCAAATTGTTCTAATTTTACTATAAATGTTAATAGTAATAACTAGTTAAAATGTTGGTTTGTACTTATTTAAAATAAAAAGTTGTTCATGTGTTTGTTAAAACGTTTTATTAATTTTCAAAACAAAATTTAAATAAACTTTGATTTACTTTTAACACTAATGTTAAAAGTAGCTTACTTTTAACACGCGTGTCAAAAAATTACATTTTTAACATCAAAAATGACAATTAAAAAGCCCACTTTTAACAGTTTTGTAGAAAAATATCTTATTGTGCATTAAAATATTTTCAACAAATTTTATTCACATTAAGTATTACAAATTATTTTACTAAATTAATTGTAAAATTTGATTGGTTATAAGCGGCAACAGAAATAGTTAATCCATTCTGAACATCTTGCCAATAAATGGTAACGTTTTTAGTACTGAAGCTTGGCTTTTTATGACAATTTTAACCTGAGAATCTGTAGACTTGTCGACGTATCCTTCCACTACGGTAGAAGATTTCCATCTCCCTAATCTCTTCAACTGGAGAATGTGACTGCCGCTATTTACTAAAAGTGTGGCTGCTGTTCCTCGGAAGCAGTGTCCCTTGTATGTTTAACAATGCAGAAGCTTTAGAAACACAAGTACTTTTACGGCTTCTCTCTGTTGAGGAGAAATACAAATGATTTCATTTGTATTGCTTATTGTCTTCGAAAACACTTTTTGATGACAATCTATTAATAATGCAACTAATTTAATTTTGTATATTTGACTCTTTGAGACTCTTTTTTTATCTGAATCTTGTTTTGTTCATTTCTCACATAAATATTTTTCTTACAGAAGCCGTCACTTACATTTAAAAGGTATGGTTGTAAATACAATAGTCTACAAACTTCGGTGAAAAGTTTCATTCTTGTCTAGAGAAGTGGTTCCTTTTATCTGAACAAGAATGAAACACTTTCCACTCGATATGTATTATCGAATATACTATTAATTGTCTATTTCCATAGTTTCCATATTTGTTAATATTTAGCAGTTGTTCCAACATTGATGGCCAACAAATTATTCTGTATTTACCATCAATGCAATCACGATTTTCTTTACCGAGCAGATTTTTACCGAAAGTCACTGAATAATTTTACCAAATAATACTCGTATTTAGGTATGTTATATTTGAGTGTATTCTTTAAATCATCGACATAAGTCTGTCACTTGTGGTGTTTATTTTGAACTTTCTAAGTGGATGAATTATTCATTGTGGCTTCCAATACAGAAAATACTCCAGAACAAAATTTAAAAAATACCTGTAATTACTTTGGAGCTTCGACCTACCCAGGTACTAAAACAATAGAATTCCATTTTAGAATCGTAATATTATTCCCCTAATACTTTAAGCTGATGTAAAACTCGCCTCGTAAGTCGGGGCAGATAGGGAACTAATTGAATTCTAAGAAAATCATTTGTTATAGATGTTCGGGGAGGCTGATTTTTCCTGCGGTTTTCCGACTTGGAGAATCCCATCACGTCCTATATTATATAGCCTCGCTCCTTTGCAATGCCTTTCATCTTTCCACATTACAACATTACACACGAAACCAATTATGTACACCTTTGTGTATTGGCTTTATTAGCTATTCGTGCCATCGCTCAGGCAGTGGTGGAGCAGAATTTGTCGGAATATTACAGACCATTATTCCAATAACTTCATTTCATGCAAGGATAGGTTCGGCGGTTTCTCTGATGTTCTGTCACTTCTTATATTACGGAGTCGGAGGTACGTTTTATATAGGCCATTAGATTGCTTTCTATTGGTTCCAGTGACGGATAGATTTTCCTTGAGGCATTTAATTAAATATATCTTAGTCCAGTAACCTTGTTGCCTGAAAAGAAGGGACCTTGCGTCAGATCCGGTAGTTCTGATTTTTTGCTGAATTGTTTATGATGGTTCAATGAATAATCTAAGTTTTCGACCTTGAGCGCCAAACGCAACATTGTCCCAAATCCAAAAAAACGCTAAATTTTTCTTTTTCTGAAGTTTTAGTTTCCGATTATAATTACTCCATGCATTTTCAAAGTAGTGTAAATTTGCTACAATGTGAGTCTAGAATCATCTCTGTAAACCCACTAATTTCAATCTCGGAAATGTTTAGCAATATTTTGTTTTTTATATATTTTTAGGTATTAATAAAATTGTATGAAACTAACTTCTCGATTAAAGCCCCGACCAGCGTTGAATTACACCCACAATATCTACCCATATATTCTTTATTATTATTAGCTTTTGTAACATTTTTTACTGTATTAGAAAGGTATTTAAGCTAATAAAAATCAATTCTCGTACAATTCTTATCAATGAAGTCATATTCGGAATCATACAAATGAATATAGTATTCTACCAGTTAACCAGTCTGGGTTCCGTAAAGGTTACAGTACAACAAGCACTCTATTACGAGTAATAATACATTTTAATACATGATGATATTGTCACTTCATCAGATAATAATAAGCTTACAGTATTAGTTTTGTTAGATTATAGTAAGGCTTTTGACAGAATAAACCATCGACTTCTCTTAGCTATTTTACATTATTTTGGTTTTCAAGAAGATTCAATTAAGTTAATGGAACAGTATGTCACTGAAAGGTACCAAAGAGTTATTCTTAACGGCAAACATTCCGATGTATTAGCAACTAATATGGGTGTTCCTCAAGGCTCGATTTTAGGTCCTCTTTTATTTACTTTATATACAGCTGAATTTCGTCATGTTTTAAAATCTTGCAACGCTCATTTCTATGCTGATGATACCCAACTGTATTATTCCTTCGAGGAAAATAATATTTTTCATGCTTGCCGTCTTATTAATGATGATATTATATCTCTTATTGATACATCTAATAAACTTGGATTGTCTATAAATTGCGCTAAATCTAAGGTTATGCTTTTTGGCAAAAAATCATCACGTAATAGGTGTACTGATAAAGTAAATATTGAAATTAAGGGTGATCATCTTGATTTAACTACCGTATCAAAAAACTTGGGGCTAATTATTAATATAGATCTTCATTTTACAGAACATGTAAATTTTATTGTAAAAAAGGCTTTCTCTAACTTAAAATTGATTTATTCCAGTAAGTGTATGTTAAGTAAATAAACAAAGAAATATTTATGCGAAGCATCAGTATTATCACATATAAATTATGCAATTGTTGTTTATTATCCTTTTTTAGGACAGTCTGATGCTAAGCATTTGCAAATTATACAAAATAGTTGTGTTCGTTTAATTTGTGGACCACATAAGTATGACTCGGTGTCTTCGTCTTTGAGGGAAATTAGATGGCTCAATATCAAAAATAAACATTATCTGCATAGCTGTTGTTTTATTCATAAAAGTATTTCTTCTCAAACCCCACCTTACCTCTTTAACAAAATTACTTATAGAACGCATGTCCATTATTTAAATATGAGGTATAAATTTACAATAACCATCCCTAAACACAAAACTACTACTACTACTAGTTTTCGCTCAGGATTTTCATATCAAATTGCAACTCTGTGGAATAAAATACTGTTTTCTTTTATACAGTTTTCTTATAAAAAAATTAGAATTGAACTGATTAAATCAATTATGAATACGTGCATTTAACTTGATAACTTTTTCTTTATAGGTTGAGTGGAAGAGCAGAGGTTCTAGACCTCTGAACTCTGCCTTTTACTAAAATATTAATTTCTTATTGTTTGTATTTCATGCAATATCTAATGGTAATAAAATCATTATTATTATTATATGTATGCTCTCTGATACCAAACATCTAGGTATGCTAATGAACAATTCCACAAACAAAGCTCTATTCTGTAATTATTTAAAATAATAATTAATCTAGCTAAATTTACTAACTAATTTACTAAACATTCTATAAATATATAAGTTCACTTTTGAAACTGTGGGAACTCAAAACCACAACAGATGAGATCTGACCTATTTCTGCATTTTTAAGATTGCTTCTTCTTTAGTGCGTAGTATTGTTAACTTCACACAATATTGTTAATACCTAAATACATATAAAAAACGATTACAAAATTTTTTTTTGGATAAATAAGGTAAAGGTAAATGTGCTATCCATTTTAAAATTGATTGGCAGGTTAACGTCACTTTTGACATTGTCGATATTTAATTTCAAATAATTTTAATTTATAGTTAGATATATTACTCAACTTAAAGGATGCCACCTAAAGAATTTTCGAATTCAGTTTCAAAAGTGAACTTTTGTACAGCGTGTTCAAGTATTAATACCAAGGGATTGGACGAGGAGCACCGGTACCATGGCCGCCACGATCTCCCGACTTGAAATCCTTTGAACTGCTTTTTGTGGGGATATTTATTATTTATTTATTTTTTTTTATTAGAAATAAGTGTATCGCATCGAAGTGGACACTATTGATGAGTTACGCAAACGTATCATAGCTGCTGCCAATAACTTACGAGTTCAAAACGGACAGGAAGCAGAAATATTTGTAGAAACTGAGTAAGAGGGGTCCAAAATTTTGATTTTTTACTGTATTAGAAAGGTCCTTTAAGTTAATATAAATCAAATCTTGAACATTATATTATAATTTCTAAACCATTACCTTAGCAACCCCGAAATTGTAATAATAGTAAGTCATAGTAATACATAATATTACGGAAGCTCACCTACCTTTATTTTGACGTTTCCGGAATATTCCAGGCTATATCCTATTTGTTTCTCGACATATTCTCGAGATTGCAGAAACTTTGAGAACTCCAAAAATTTATATAAGCGAATGGATTCGCCGTCACGGTGAGTTTATATTGAGAAGCCGAATGCTAGTGACAAACGTCAAAGTAAAGCGTTGACAGTTGTGAAATTGGTTTGAAGGATATTTAAATATCGCGAAATTTATTTTGGATTAATTCAAGCTGATTAATGTATACATAATATTATTGATTCTAAATTACTGTCAAATAAAATACTGATGGCAATTGAAGTTGTCAAGTTAATTAACAATAGCGATCAATAACGCTGTGACACTTCGTGACTGACTTGTGTTAGAGACCAATGTATATCTTAGTTTGGCCATGTTCGGTATGTCAAGAACTCCCCTAGGTAGGGTAGGTGCATGCATGGCTGCATTGGTAATTACTGTTAGCTGTATCGATTACATCAGGAAACTTCATATAATATGGCTTCATATTTAGAAATATATTGTAAGAAATTTAATGTTTATTAATGATAATAAATTAGTCATTTGTGCATGTTGTTACTGGAATGAAAAATAAATTTTAAACACTGCTTGAGTTTTATCTCTACTTATGTATATACAGGGTGATTCATTAATAATGGGACATAGCTTAAGGGCATGTTGCTAACCTCAAAATATAGCGATTAAGCCAAATATACCTTATCCGAATGTTGCTCCTTTTCGATCTACAGGGTGTCAAAGTTGAAAAAAATAAATCACATTTTCTTTATTATTTTTCGATCGCATCTACCGTATTTTATGAAATTTGGTATAGGGGGGTTTCTAGGTACTAGTAATTCGAATATGTCGATGATTTTGGTGTATCTGCTAGAGGGCGCCACCAACGAATCCCTTTAAATCGCTTCGACTTTTTTGTGCTACACTGTATATCATTTTGGACTGGAAAAATGTTTTTCCTTATCTTTTCTAGTTAAAAAAGGTACAGTTTTTAATGTCGCTAGAATCAATGGTTTCTGAGAAAAACGCATCTAAATCTTTTGATGCATGCAATTTATCTAAAAGTAAAGTCAAATTGTTGCGTAGCATAATACTGTGATTAAAATAAGTCGATCTTTCGATCACTTGAAGCAAATTTTAAGAAATTTTGCTTATTTAGACCACAGTATTATGCTTGGTTTGTAGGCTTCTGTCAATGGTTTGGCTTTCAGATCTTTTGAAGAAAAGAGCGACATATCTCGCGAAACGTCATGAATTCCGAACCAACGACGTGGCCAGCAGCCAGGAAGCAGCCAAACCACAGTATTATTATGCTGTTACAGTATGGCCCATTACTCACGCACAATTTGATCTTACTTTTAAATAAATTACATCATGAGATTTAGATGCGTTTGCTTCTAGCGACATCAACAAGGTGTACAACTACAAAAGATAGGGAAGAAATTTTTTCAGTCCAAAATGAGATACAGTGTAGCACAAAAAAGTCGCAGCGATTTAAAGGGGTTTACACCATCGTTGATGGTGCCCTTTAGCAGATACGCCACAATCGTCGACATATTCGAATTTCTAGTCCCAAGCAACCCCCCTATATTAAATTTCATAAAATACGGTCGATGCGATCAAAAAAATAATAAAGAAAATGAGATTTATTTTTGGATAAGGCTTATTGGGCTTAATCTCTCTATTTTGAGGTCAGCAACATGCCCTTAACCTCTGTAACATTATTAATGAATCACCCTGTATTCTTATATTTCTCGTATTGTCTTTATATGTCATCAAAGTTTACAAATATTTTTCAATTTTTAAAAACTGCCTTTCTGATAATGTTTATAAAATCCTTATAATTTCCGATAAAAAAATTATTAAATTTGTAGTATACGATTTCCCGGAGGACTACTTAATTTCTTTTCCAGTTTAGTAAATTATCATATTTACTATTTGTACAATATATTATCAATTAACTATACATTTTTTTTGTATAATATACTTTATATACTGAAATTGTATGGTAATTGTCTAGTAATGGCAATTTTTATGGTTTAAAATTTTACGGTGTACTGCCACAAATATGGCGCTAGGTCACAGAAATTGATTCCATAAGAACAAAGGATTTTCACGAGAGTTGCGATTCTGTATACAGGATGATTCAGAATATATCTAAATATAGAAAGTACATGTGACTCTTACAAACAAAATTTTGTAAAGATAAAAATCAAAAAGAACAGTTCAAAAACGATTTAAAAATACACTTCTGCACGGCACTGGAATTTGATCCACTGTAAAACCCGACAAGGCAAAGCGTGCAATCGGCGACCGGATAAAAAATTTAAAGACATTCCTAAGGAAACAATTAGGTAACATTTTATAAAACCTATTTTATTCAGCAAATTCAAATGCTTTTGCCGCTATTGCTATTATTATTAGTTAATAGAATTAATTTTAATTAATAAAATAGTTTCACATACCTGATGTAACAAAACTTTGGGCCAGTATTACCCAGTTTCTATAAACTAACACAAATGTTTCTGCTTTTTGTCCGTTTTGAACTAAGTTATTGGCAGCAACTATGATGCGTTTCCGTAAATCATCAACAGTGTCCACTTCGGTGCGATACACTTAATTTTTTAAATATCCCCACAAAGAGAAGTCCAAATGATTTATAGTCAGAGAATCGTGGTGGGCATGGCACCGGTCCTCCTCGTCCAATCCCTTGATATTAATGCTTGGACACACTGTACATGGTATGGATATAATTAAGTTTCGTGTATGATACGCCACACAGCTGCAATACGCCATGGACGTCCTGAACTTCCATCTGTTCTCGTGTCACGCTCGTTGCACTACACTTGAACTCACTGCATACCACGGTAAAAGTAACTATATTTTGCACATGTTTTCCGGGGAAACATCTGCTAAAGCATTTTCACATCACCATAAATTAAAACGATATCCATCAACTCCGAGTTAAGTTATTTTTGATACTTGAAAAACTAATGTAAATACTCGCATCAGAAAAACGTTAATACTAACTATAAATATTTGTTGACGTCCCAACACGTTTATAGACAGCAATGGTAAATACTTAGATATTTTAAAATTATATATCTTAGCTAATACTTATTGACAATAAAAAATGCATCTATTTTGAAACATGCTCGATTCAGGTAAATGGAAAAAAGTGAAACGGGACTATAGCTAAAGTGTGTCGCATTACTTTACAACAACCATGTATGAAAGACGCGTGCTTGGAATTTGTCACATATTAACACAGCTATTATTATTGCTATTTTTGTTATATGTGAGCTCCAGGGAGGAGCTTAATTAAAATCTGAATGAGCTAAAATTTATCTATTGAAGCCATCCTGAGTCGGGCAGGTTGGTATAATTTCCATAGAACCCCAACTATATTTAGTGGCTGTGTCGCCCGGCGGCCTTTCACATTACCAAATGATTAAGCAGACACAAAAGGTGAAATCGTACAATTGAGAAACTCCACAATAACAGAGCCATTAATCCTGCCCCGTGAAAAGGAACCACTTATATTTCGAAGTTATTTACAATGCAAATTTCATTTGTAAAATTCTTACTTAATAATGAAGTGATTAATATTTATTACGACATTAATAGGCTATTGTCTTTGCAGAGTCGTATTTGTAATTAACTGGCACGCTGCCGGTGACTCCTATCGGCAGACAAATTCGTCACTATCCAACGCCATCTCAAACTGAAGACTCGTTTACACGGGTTTAGTAAATAGACTGGAGCAAATCGCTAGGTAAAAAATACAAGCTAGTAACTTTGCTAGTGACTGTTCATACGTATACTAGTGTTTCATATTAGTAAATCAGTTTCGAAGTAAAATATGATATGTAAAAAAGGATCGAATCGAATGTCACTTGGAAATCTACTATAACCATTTCGTTTATAATTTTTAATAACGCTACCTACTGTACTTGTCTGTTTCTTAATTTGAGCTATTCATATTCCACAGGCATTGATGTTCTCTGTACAGTTGTGGTTTCATCCTACTTTAACACTTACTTAAAACTGTATAAATACACAAATGTATGTCGTCGTCTCAAATGAAATAATTTGCTACTAACTGCTCAACTGGAAAACATACAAGAAGAAAGCAGACTGGCTTTGACACATTCCATTCATTAATTCCGTGGTGAGGGTGAGCTAATGGGTAAGTAATGGCCTGCTACCTATTCGAGCAGTACAGTGCGTACAGTTTTTCACCCAATGCAGAGCTGGAAAAAAAATCATGAAACCGACGGAATGGAGTTGGAAACGCGCTATCAACGGTTTATTGTCAGTAACCAGTGAAAGAGAAGCAACACCACCAGCACTATTCAGATAATCTCTTGCAATTGTCCAAGTGTGTACAAAAACAATTGTGGCTTTTGTAAGCTTGGGCTGAGCTGTTCGATCACTTTTACCACTTACGAACTTGAAATGTTGATGATTGATTTAGAAAATTTTCTGACAATTGAACTATCCGATGATAAGAATTAAGAAGCAGAAGAAACTGGAGACACTGAGAAAACTGAAGAAAATAGATAAAGTAGAGACTGCGAGCTACCAACGCCACATCACCTTAATGAGCACTCTAAAAAACGGAGATTAATTGATAAAGTAGATAGTTCATGTAATATAAATTTGAATAAACAATGATTTAAAAATTCCACTTGATTTCGCACAGTTATAATTTAATTATTTAACTATTCTATGACATATCGACTTTTTGTATTCAAATGGCGCAATCTATTCCTTATTTTATCGTGTAACAAGTCATTCGTTCAGTGTTGAGACACGAAAAATTTCTCCATCTAACATTAACAAAATGTCATCAAATTTTTCTGTCATTTTATGTATTTGACAAGAAATTCAGGTGCACACTGTTACCACGCGACACCACCTTACACCATGCGGCATGATGAAAATCTAAGTCGGATTCGCAACATGTCGGATGGCGTTGCATGGCGTGGCATTGTGCAGCGTCAGAGCAATGTGCACACAATATATAAAAATACATAAGAATACAAGCTAGTAGCTTACACCTTAAATTCATAGACAATTTGTTTTCCAAATCAGTTCTGCACCTATATTCAAAATCATCAAACTCATGTAAGCAAATTACAAACATTGATTGATTTTATGTTTACAATGCATCTGCATTCTGCCTATGCTGCAATCCTTACCAATTTAAAAAAAAAATGAAAACAGATGGATTTACCGCATCTTCATTTTCCCTTCATTTTATTCTTTTAGCTCGTCTCGCAAAGAGACTTATTATTTTTAGCTTTCAGTTTCCGTCGAATCCACTCAACGGAAAGCAGCTTTATGTTTTCAGGCCGCTGTTTTCCTAAAAGAAAATTATGTTGTCCCCTTTCGAGCATCTTTTGTTTCTTTAAAATGCAATTATTTTGTTAAGCGCGTTATGTGACATAAGGTGGGCTGCCGGAAAGGACTACGTCTTCTTTGTACCATCACTGACCGTATTTGTTCCCTGTCGTAAATGGATCAGATGCTCTTAATATAATTTGAACCTTTTCCTAACTATTGAACTTTTTCTTTGTGAAATGCCGTTTTTGAAATGTACAGGGAGTTATCAAAAGGAGCAGTATGAATGCTATCGGTTTTGTATACAAATATCCTTAGGAAAATGTTCACCCCTTTTCATATACAATCTATTAATTTTGCTAATGAAGCTTATTAATGGATAAAACTGCCATTTACTTTGATAAAAATAGTTTTCTCGTATACGTTGATTAATAATTGTGACAGCTTCATTTACTCGAATTCTTGATTATGTTGATTGAACTTGAAGCAGATCCCAATGTGGTTGAAACAACAAAAAAATGTCGTGCGAGAAAACGTTATTTTTTTACTGTTTTAGAAAGATATTTTAAGCTAATATAAATCAAATCTCCTACAATTCCTATCAATGAAGTCATATGTATGTTCTCTGATACCAAACATCTAGGTATGCTAATGAACAATTCCACAGACAAAGCTCTAATCAATAATTATCTAAAGAAAATAATTTAATTTACTGACCTGCTAATGAAACACTATAAATATCTAACTTCACTTTTTGGCAGTGGAAACACGACAAATTCAACCACAATAGATGAGATCTGACCTATTTCTGCATTTTTAGGATTGCTTCTTCAGGTGGTCTCCTTTAAGTTGAATCAAATATCTAACTATAAAAATTATTATAAAAATTAAAATTATTTGAAGTTAAATATCGACAATGCAATATCATGTCTCTCAGAAAAAAGAATGATATGTAACAATATTAGCTGCCAGACAAAGCAAGCAACATAATATTAATAAGAAAAATTGATGAGAGAGTGAAGTTTCTAAAAAATTGCTGTCTCGAATCCGCGACGTCACTTCTACGGAATCACAACGTCGGTGGAACGAGGCCATGTAAGATTCGGTAATGTCACCGGAACGTGGCAAGCATCAAAAACGTATTCTCTATTTTCGTTGTAGGCATGTAATGGGAACGTTTGCCACTAGTGGTAAAACACTATAAAGCACCTATAATAGTCATAGCTACGTTCCAAAGACTAATTGTGCTAGTTAGGATATACCTACGTACAATAGAAATACAATATTTTTTTAGCTAATGTTCACTGAAATATTATCGCTTCTTATGTTTGTTTTGACTTCTTGCCGTAGTAATATTTCTTATATTGTTTCGCGAAACCTTTTTTAAATTTTGTTTTGCAATTCGGGCTGCCAAGTCTTGATCTTGTTTTGCGAGACCAAGACAAGATCAAGAGAAAGCAAGACAAGTTGTCGACACTATTCCAGAAGAAACTAAAAGTTACAAATATGTTTTTTTAAACTTCTGTATCTGAAATACTTTGTATAAAAATTCTGTATTTCACTTATTTCTTTATACAGGGTGTCAGATATATAATGATTATAAAACAATTTGCTTATAAA
Source organism: Monochamus alternatus (assembly GCA_037114965.1). NCBI lineage: Eukaryota > Metazoa > Arthropoda > Insecta > Coleoptera > Cerambycidae > Monochamus > Monochamus alternatus. The sequence goes on along the minus strand of CM073429.1, from coordinate 75,341,064 downwards.
ATGTTATACAGACGATGATAAAACTCACAATCAAAATTAAAACCCTTCTAGGAAACTTCGATAAGCCACGTTTAAAGCTCGTTTATAAAAGATCAAACAGTTGTACTTGGTGTCTCAATTTTGTTGTAATTAGGTATCGTGCATACTACAAAAGAGACAAGGATCCAACACTAGACTACTTTTCGAGAAATTTAAGATGCCGATCAGAACTTTCATAGACCTATTCGTGTTTAAGATATAAGGCGAAATTTTAAAAACTACTTTTAAGGAATTTTTCCTATCTCAGAGAATACCTGATGTTGTGTTATATTGAGGCTGGTTCTTGTGGACTTGTGACCGTGGACTGTATGAATAATTGTAATTGAATTCTTTTTAGTTAATTGACAAAGTTTTATTTTATTTTTATGTGACACATATACAAAATTGATTGCAATGACAATACAGTTTTTATCATAATAATTGTGACATTTTCTTACTTGATTCTACTTGTATGTAATATTTAAACATAGCCCCCGCCTTTGAAGGGTTACTTCAAAATAAGTATAAAACATTAAAAAATATAAATAGCGTCATTATCATTAATGAACATAAAATCAATTGTTTTTCATACTGCCACATCATTCACAGTCTTCTTGTATTGGAAGAGGATGCAGGTGCCTGGTTGACCGCTTCAAGAGACCTTTTGAGGTGTGGACAGCTGCAACTCTGGTAATCTTGTCTAATCCAGGGTGAAGTTCATGAATTCTGCCTAGTATCTCAAGAATTATTTGTCTCCAACCACCAGAGCAGAGATAATCAACCTATTAAGCTCTAAACTCCTAGAAAATGGCACCATAACATATCAAGCATCACATAATACTGACGTGTTAATTGTAAGTTATTGACCAGTCCGTCAGTGAAACTGCCAATGTAGCTGTTAAAGGAGAAGACTTCGACCTTACTGTGCTACCTACAGCAAAAACGCTACCTGACTATACCATACCTGTTCATACAACCTGACTGAAAGGGACTCAAGGGAATTTTATTCTTATATGTATTCACTGGCTGCGATTCTACTAGCGCGACGTTCCAGAAGAGTAAACTTGATTTCGTAAAAAAAAATTAAAAATATCCGGACAAAATCAGCAGCTGAAGCGTTCCACAACTACTCTTCCTCGCAAAAACATATGTTTAAAACTACGTGATTCTTGGGCTATCACTATAAAATTAAATAATGTTACATAGGACCCAACGCCATATCTGTTAAAAAGCAATCATTCCAGGATATCCACAACCACGGCAATAGAGTATTTAACGGCAAAATTGATGTTTTCATCCGAAAGGAAACATTCCCGTCATTCCGGTTGCACATTCATACCGAGAAAAGAAATGAGGCGTGAGTAACTCGGTGCTTGATGCGATGCCTCGTTTACTCCCTTATTCTCTGCTGCTGTTAGGGGAAATTCAGTGTAAGTCGCCCTACTTGGCCGAATTTCCGTACTCTGTTGACTTGGAAACGGTTATTTTGCGACGCGAACCTATAATTTATAAAGCTTATGCATGTGCACCGGGAGCTGATGTCAACACACTTTCCGAAATTTCGGCTACACTTAGATAATGGATCCATTTATTTTTTATTTGTAAAATACGCTGTAGTACAGATTGTCACCCAGTTACAAACTATAGCAGCGTATGTAATGTGACAAATACAATGCGAAAAAGCTTCAATAAAACAAAATAGAAGTAAATCTAGCCATACTGTTTAAAACATAATCTAAGATGTAATCTAAGGTTGCAACTAAAATGCCAATATTATGTCATTATTTATTGCAGATTGTGCACTTAAAATATAACGGATAATTCAGGTTCACCACTGTGAGATAAAATGTTCTAATTTGATAAGAACTTTCCAGTACTATTGGCAGATTTAGTTTAACTAGTATGGATAGAAACAGGGTGATTCTTAACCTATATACATAAACTTGTATACTCGTTATTATAGCTGAAGATAAATATTGACGAATAGTGAAAAAAATGTAGTGAAAGTTTATAAAAAATGTATCAGGTGATACTAAGAAGTAATCAAGTCATATTAGAATCTACAATCCAATTGTGTTGTGTAATAATTTATCGGTACAACTCGAAGAAGTTAATCTCAATGTTATGCTGACTAACAGTGAGATTATCTGGTTTATTCACGAAGGTGCCCCACCATATTTTGTGTGACTAGTGCGTCACCATTTGATGTGTTCCCCGACAATGGATTGGCCGAGGTTGCCTTCACGATCGTCCGACCTAAATCCGCTTGACTTTTATTTTTTGAGTCACGAAAATTATGGTGTATGTTACCGAAGTTAACACTGGGCACTGTTATTTTCATTTGAAATAAATTTATGTCTCCGTAACTGAAAAATATATATATTTTTTCACTATTTGTCGTTATTTGTCCTCAGCTATAATTTTCCAAATTTATGCGTACAGGTTAAGAATCACCGTCTACAATTTTATAAAGACAAATTTTGGAAAGGGGAGTTCTGACTAAATAAAGCATAAGTCAACTGAACTGAGTATACTCCACAGGTGGATAGGTCATGAACATGGATATTATTATTAGTCATAGTAGCAGCATTGTGGCTTGTACGTTTAGTTTTTCTGTTCCTAGTGCTTGCTTGCTATTTTTGAGGATACATGAACAAAAATGAAACAATTTATAGTAACCATGACCAGCTGCATGACGTTTTATTTATTTTTAGCGGATCTGGTTAAAACTCCCTTGCTAAGAAACGTTTGTATGATAAACGCTTTTAGCATGCAAAATAAGTAACTTTTAACACAATACGTAATTCCTTCAAATTTTATTCTTTGTTGTGAAAAGAGCTCTAAGAAAAATATTCACGGTAGATATATTTGTAATAATTATATACAAACATCTGCTGGGATATGTGTGCGATGTTGTCACATATTGAAGACCTGTTTGCTGTCATAATTCTGTTATCGTTGGTCAGAAGAAAAAATTGTTAAGTCAAATATGTTTTGTTGTGTACAATTTATCACAGAGCAAAGTAGAGGCACTCTTATTCCGGACACCCTGTATCACACAATCTATACATTTCCTTGTTCCACAAACTAATTGTTTAGTTAAATTGTTCTTTTTGGGTTTTAGGTCCACTTAAACAAAACTATTTTTTTTTAAATCCGATGTTTCTGTATTTTATTATATCATCTTCAGGGCACTACAAATTAGATACAATTTTTACTTTTACTTGACGTAGTCAACAATTCTCATACTATTTTACTGACAGTATACTATAGAAAAATTGAAATACATAAATTATTACAGAAAATTTTCAAAAAGTCTACATTTCAGTAATAATTTATTTTTTTTCTATTTTTCTATAGTATATTGTCAGTAAAATAGCATGAGAATTGTGGGATATAAGTAAGAGTTAAGATATTCATAAACTACATCTAATTTGTAGTGCTCTGAGGATTGTATAATATAATACCGACATGACGGCTTCTTTTAAAAAAAGTGTTTTCTTCAAGTGAATTTACAACCCAAAAATAATAATTCAACTATATTAATAACATCTAAAACAATAATTCAATGTATGTGTTTCACACATACACTCACTCAAAATGCCAGAAACAGTTGCAACTACGCTAGAGTCCGTTTACAATTTTATATTCTTGTACAGTAGGTTTTCATGACTGTAACTTTTCAAGCTACATACAGCTCAGGAAGGCTAATTGACTTTTGCCACAAACTTTCCACATATTTTCTGGAATTCCCACAGGCCTTGCAGAAATGCAACGACAATTACTTTTCCAGACAAAGATAATTTTAAATTGTATCAAAAACTACCTATATATACGAACGACCTACTGTTAAGAATTTAGATACATAAAAAATCAATGAAACAAAATTAATGTTAGGCAGTATATTTTCTGTTTTAACTTCAACCAGCACCGGTTAAAGGGTAAAACGAACTTATACAGGGTGATTCAGGTTCAAGCTTGATAACTTCAGGAATCGATAGAACAGGTTAAAATAATGTTCATTTGTTATTTCCTAAAACGTATCGTTTCCGAGATAGAGGGCGCTGAAGTAGGAATTTTTTTCTCGTTTTTCCCTCATAACTTTTGAACCACTTATCCAATTTAAGTGAAAATCGGAACACAAAAACTCCTTATGATCTTACATAAGCTTCTTCAGTTTGAACTACCTACCCCTCTTAGAAGTGTATTTTGTATGATGCCCCCCTCTTACTTTATTTCAAAACTACAAAAAAAAAAAAATCTATAAAAACATCTACACATCACTTTGACCTGATTAATTTCGAAACTTTTTCATCTCCTGTTTTTTTCGACGTTTGGCCTTGTTTCTGAGATATTCAAAAAAATTGGTGACAGTGTAGCGCACCAGCCGCGTAAATTTCATTTAACATTATAGCAACCCATGAAAACAAAGCTCAGTGATTTGTATAAACTGACGTTTGTGAAAATCATTGTCAAAATTATTATTTAAAGAGCATATTTAGTGCTAAGAAAAAATGCTGAATATGCCGATATACATTATGTTTATGACGGAAATTCCAACGCGTCTGTTCAAGAGTACCGAACACGCTTCCCTAATAGAAGAATTCCAAATGCACAAGTTTTTATAGATGTACATTGTCGATTTTCGGAATATGGCTTTCGCCGCTACAATGATCATCGTAATGTACCGCCAAGAAATAATCAGCGAATTCTTAATCTTTTTCGGCAACTCCATTTATCTCAATCAAAAGTACTGAGAACACTCAAACAAGATCATCGAAGGGCTTTCCATCTCCAACCAGTTCAAGGTTTGTTGCCAAGAGATGCTGAAAAACGTTAAATTTTTGTAGATGGGTTTTAGATTCAACAGAAATTAATCCACAATTTCTGCATAAGGTTTTATGGACCGACGTATCCAATTTCACAAAAGCTGGATTTGTGAATTACCACACGTTTGGAGTGAAGGCAATCCTCGATGTGTCAGAGGATCTTCATTTCAGCAACAGTTGAGTGTAAATGTGTGGATAGGTGTTTTAAGTAATAACCTCTGTGGGTTGCATATTTTGCCTCCTCGTTTAAATAGGGATTTATTTCATGAGTTTCTGCAAAACTCTCTCCCCGATGTGCTTGACTATGTCCCCTTAAATTTACGTCAAGGGAACTGGATGCAGTTGTATGGTGCCCCTGCACATTACGGAAGGCAAGTACGGCAGTGGTTGGATGAGATTTATTCTCGTCGATGGATTGGACGGCAACCCAACAACCACCAAAATATGTGGATTTCTTCCGAAGGGCCAGTGGCTTGGCCTCCGCGCTTGCCAGATCTGAATCCTCTGGATTATTTTGTTTATCTAAAAGCAATTGTGTATGATACGCTAGTACATACCCGTGAGGAATTGATCCAAAGGATAAGACATGCTTGTGATGACATAAAAAACAATCCTGTTCAAATAGCAGCTGCGGTTAATACACTAGTTCGTCGATGCCAAAAATTTATTGAGGCTGGAGGAATGCACTTTGAACAATTATTGTAATTTTTTTAGTAGTTGATAAGTTTGTTGTAAATCTTGTAATAAGTAGCTGTTACTACATTTATATTTGAGGTTATTGGCATTTTTTCTTAACACTAAGAACACTCTTTAAATAATACTTTTGACAATGAATTTCACAAACGTCAGTTTTTTTTTTGAGAGCCGTCCGACAGTGTCCGCGGAAGCACCGCAGCCTATAGACGTGCATCTCTCGACGAGCACAAACATCCATGGTACTACAGTGGGATTCGAACCCACACCGACATAGCCGATCCAGACTGGTTCCACGAGCAGTCGTCTACCAGCCACCTCGGTTATCGCGGCGCCCAAAACGTCAGTTTACACAAATCACTGAGTTTTGTTTTCATGGGTTGCTATAACGTTAAATGAAATTTACGCGGCTGGTACGCTACATTGTCACCAATTTCTTTGAATATCTCAGAAACAAGACCAAACGTCGAAAAAAAACAGGAGACGAAAAAGTTTCGAAATTAATCAGGTCAAAGTGGCGTGTAGATGTTTTATTGAAATTAATTATTTTTTTGTAGTTTTGAAATAAAGTAAGAGGGAGGTAGCATACAAAATACACTTCTAAGAGGGGTAGGTAGGTAGTTCAAACTTAAGCTTATTTAAGATCATAAGGAGTGTTTGTGTTCCGAATTTCACTTAAATCGGATAAGTGGTTCAAAAGAGGGAAAAACGAGAAAAAAATTCCTACTTCAACGCCCTCTTTCTCATAAACGATGCGTTTTAGGAAATAAGTTTATATCACAAATGAACATTATTTTAACCTGTTCTATCGATTCCTGAAGTTATCAAGATTAAACCTGAATCACCCTGTATACTATAAATATGCCCCAGTGACCTCTGTGGACTTTGAACACATATTTTCGAAGCCGAAATGGATTATTAGCGACAACCGCCACATCCCAACACCTGAACATTTACGGCAGTTGCTGGTTATTCAATTCTATTCCAGTACTACAAGTGTAGTTATGTACAGTTGATGATGGTTATTATAAATTACCAGTTCAAGGTACGATGTTGTTTTTGGCTTTTTATAGGTATATGTTTGCACCTCAGTTTCTATAAATACTAACGCATTCAGTGCGATAATAACATAAAAATTAGTCTCAAATTAGGTACACAAAAATTGATCAATTAATAATTAAACCATGTTCAATTTTATGTTTATATCCTTATAACTTAGTACTACTTATAATTTTTACCAAAATATTTCAAAGTTTTAGCTTAAACCTGGTCCAGTTGCAAAATGCTATAATAATATTTGACAAAAACAAAATTCAGAACACAATACACTGGTACGCAGTGAATGCACACTTATAATTCATATACGTAGGTATAAAATTTCAAATGCTAACCGTTACAATATACAAAAATGTTCATTTCTATTATACACAATGTCCCAGTGGGTGAAAAGCTCATTTAAAGTCAGTTAAAAATAAAAATGGTTTTAATTTTCTCCACCCTGCTTGTCGAGTATGAAACAGTTGAACACATAGAAAAACTACTATCCAATTTCAGTTCTCTTACAGTTTTCATCTCCATACTTGCTAATTTTTATGAAACTTATCAACTCTACAAAAGCTCCACAACTTACATCAAAATTCTTGTTTTAAATGAATATAATAATAATAATAATAATAATAATAATAATAATAATAATTGAAATATTTTTATTTGTGTTTTCTTTTTTTGTATTAACGCGAGTATCTCTCAACTGATTGTCACCAAATTTGGTAGGGAAATATTTTTTGAGAAAAATAAAAATAATTAAAGTATTAAATCAGTTTTGCTAATAAAGGGCGCCGCACTAACAATGGCTAATGATGAATTTTTCTTTTATTTTGTGTTGACAAAACATTTTGATTCGGTTGACTACAAAATTGTATCCGAACATCATTTCTACGTAAAAACATAGAACTCTACATTTGGTAGAGTAGAACTTGATAATTTCTACCAATTTCGAAAAAACTGCCATAAAGGTTTCTGCTTACACGCGACTTCAAAATTGCTATTGAAATTTAATTAAAAAAAAATAGTAGGTATCAATGAGTCGTTTATTTTTTTTAAATGTCCACAGTAACTATGGAAAAAAACTCATATTTGAAAAAAAATATCTACATATTTACTTTTATTGACAAAAATAACAACAGAGCAGTAAAAACAACTTAGCCCTTGAGCAAACTCTCTCTACTTCTACATGTCTTTATTAATTAAACTAATTATTACAGCTAATTACAGCAAATTTTCAATATAGCAATTTTCTAATGCTCCTAAGAGATTTCCTCACGTCGAAAAGTACATTTGGTTGTTTTAGATCAGTTTTCTGGAAAACGGTAGCAATTTCGTTAACAAAAAATAAGATAGAAATTGTCATCATCTGGCAATGGTCTATCTGTTTTAATAGGTACCTACTACATAGATTATGATTGCTTTTCTTAAAATATGTTTCCCTACCAAATTTGATGACGATCGGTTGAGCGATCCTAGTTATTAAAAAAAACGAAAAAAATTATGTAAACCTGTATCTTTTTCCACAGCAACATTTTAGTAAGGCATATTTAGCTATATCTTCATATTTTGCTCCAAAACTGTCATTCCTACTCTGGCACATTATTAATGGTTCTCCCTATATAATACTTAAAATAATAAATACATTTTGAAACACATTCTTTTCTGATGAGGCCTGTAAAGTTCACAAATTATTTTTACTAAAAACATTAGCGCATATAAATTTATTTAAATTTGCATGCGCAAATGTTAAATTATTTGAATTTTTAAATTAATTTAAATTTAATTTTAATTTAAAAATTACTCTTCAAAAAGACTACAAAATAATATTTATTTCACACCATCACAAAATTATACTTAGATCAAACATTGAAAAAAGATACTTGGTGTTTTAGAATTTTTACTAATGAATTTTTCGCAAAATAATAATGCATCTTATGCAGTAAGAGAAACCCACACGATAATCTGCAGTTCTATATGTCTCTTTATAGAAGTAGGTATGTCGAATTCATTTGAATTATCTTAATATGTTTAAAGGAAATAAAACAGAAAATGTAAATTTTGGCATATGGCTGAAAACTCTTTTAACAATCTTATTTTTCTGTTTTTTTTTAATTAATTTACAGTTCATATTCTTACTTCTCTAACGCAATAAAATAAACTGCTTATGTTTCAAACTTTATGATCTGTGGCTCGAATATAAATATATTGCCACAATCTTATTATTTAGGCAGGTATATGAAAAAGGGTCACGCGGCCACGGCCTCGAAACGCCTTCGCAGTTTTTTGCAGATTAAAATAGTAGCGCTTTATTTCCTTCGTTTGAATAAATGCGTATTGTTACACAGTACGACATCTAACAGGAATTATGATAACTATTTAGGTCTTTATTAAGGATTGACTCTCTTGGTGTAAATACTCAAGGCTAATGTATAACAGTTTTTCTGCTTTCACTGCTTGTTCATTTATAACTGAAACCTCTGACTGCTTCTCTACTGTTCATTTGTTATCATTTTCGGCACACGTGTTGTAGTCATTAATGAGGATTACTGGTTTTGCCGTTATCTCACTTGTTGATACGTTATGGTAAATCGTGAATAAATGGTAGTGAATAGAATTTATTGACGTTGAGTTATTTCCTCTTTTTTTGTCTAGCACGCAGTGATGAAAGCAATGAATAAATCAGGTCGTGATGGTGTAAATGGTAGCAAAATATTTATGTGTCACCGTCGGTCATTATTTGAAATAGAAACATTTTTCATAGAGGCAATTCGATGGGTGCATCGATACATATAAAATTAACTGTAGTCGGTAATTTAGTAAAATAAAGCACAATAGTTCGATTTAATATGGAATAACGATTGATTTTAAAATAAAAAAATATTAATTCAAACTATGGAGGATCTTAGAAACAATGAATTGAATTACAGGTTTTTTTACTGTTTTAGAAAGGTATTTTAAGCTAATATAAATCAAATCTCCTACAATTCCTATCAATGAAGTCATATGTATGTTCTCTGATACCAAACATCTAGGTATGCTAATGAACAATTCCACAGACAAAGCTCTATTCAATAATTATCTAAAAATAATCTAATTTACTCACTCTATAAAAATCTAACTTCACTTTTTTGGCAGTGGGAACACGACATATACCACCACAATAGATGAGATCTGACCTATTTCTACATTTTTGCCAAAAAAGTGAAGTTAGATTTTTATAGAGTGAGTAAATTAGATTATTTTCTTTAGATAATTATTGAATAGAGCTTTGTCTGTGGAATTGTTCATTAGCATACCTAGATGTTTGGTATCAGAGAACATACATATGACTTCATTGATAGGAATTGTAGGAGATTTGATTTATATTAGCTTAAAATACCTTTCTAAAACAGTAAAAAAAATGTTACAAAAGCTAATAATAAGGAATATATGGGTAGATATTGTGGGTGTAATTCAACGCAGGTTGGGGCTTTTGTCCACTGAGTAGTTAGTTTCACACAATATTATTAATACCTAAAAATATATAAAAGAATTACAGGTTGTCAATACAGCTAAATTTATGTCATAAGAGAGTATACAGGGAGGCCAAATGAAAACGAAACAGAGCCATTTTTAGGAACTGCCTCAAGATTGTAGGAAAACGCTCAGACTCGTCGATTTTAGATTAAAGGGGGACATTCTTTGCTGGTATTTTTGACTACGCTACTTTCATCCCCAAGCAAGGGTAAGCATTACCCCAACATATTTAAATGGCATTGGGGGTTGAGTAATATTTATTTTGAAAGCTCTTACAATTCTTTTTACAACAGACTTTAAATTTTATAATTCCGCCCTATACATTGAAAAAAAATTACATTATAAAATTTAAATTACGTTATATTGTTAATATCCTTAAACTTGTATTTAGAAAGGAATAATCGGAAATAGGACACTATAATTAATGGTCTAGATTTTCTAACTAAGCCAACGTTATTAAATGAAAATACCTATAATATGAACATTCAGTACATCATTTCTTTCTTTTGTTGTCAACGTCTTATTTTTATTGCTTTTTCTTACTGGGTTTTTTACTTTTCATTAATTAATTATATTTAATTTAGAAGACTATTCGAAACATTACATTTTACCACTATATATTTATATCGTTTAGTAACAGCATTTCCTACTGACTTGTTCATTATATGATGAATAATAATTTTATTGTTTTTGACCCTGGTTTTGTCTCACTAGGTAAGGGTGCTACTAATTTTTTTAAACAAAATTTTAAACTAATATTTTAATCTAATGTTTTGTTGTTTAATGAATAGTACTTTTATTAGTAGTTTTTTTCAAAAAAGAAAATTTCACATGTATGTGTAACTATTCTTTTGTCTTTTGTTTTGTTTTTTAAATTTTACATTGTCAATATTGTTTTTTTTTATATATATATATATAATTCTTATCTCTTGCTTTCTATTGTAGCCCTAAAGAAGATTTAAAATAAATCGAAACGTTGGCTTAGTTAGAAAATCTAGACCATTAATTATAGTGTCCTACTTCCGATTATTCCTTTCTAAATTTAAATTATGTTTAGTTGCTTACTTACTACTTAGTTGATTAAATGTTCAAACTGATGACCGCCCGCTTCCACACAAGAATACAGATTTTGTTCGAAACGTTGGCGCTCATTCTGAAGCATTTCCTGAGTGATTCAACGACATTCGTCGACGATTTTTTGACGCAAATCTTGCAGCGACGCTGGCTGTGTTTTATAGATTTTACTTTTAAGGTATCCCTATAAAAAGGGACGATAAATCCGGTGATCGTGGAGGCCTCTCAATGCTGCCTCTTCTCCCAATCCAATTCCGTGGAAAACTTTGGTCCAAATACTGACGAACAATTAACGCATAATGCGAAGGAGCACCGTTCTGTTGAAAAATCAAATGATCTTCTTCATACTCTCGAACATTTTCAATAACATCAGTCAAGGCAGGGTCAATAGCATCTTCCAATAATTGGAAATACATTTGGCCAGTCAAATTACCAGGTAGAAAAAAAGGACCCACCAGCCGGTCACTGAAAATTCGAGCAATACATTTAATTTTTCCGGTAAAGAATGTCGAGCTTTAATCCAGAATCGACGGATTTGAGGGTTTTTCTACAATCTTGACGCAGTTCCTAAAAATAGCTCTACTTCGTTTTCATCTGGTCATCCTGTACAAGTTTGGTTATTTCAAGTGATATGGTTTAATACACTAATGAAGAAAAATACGCTACGTCTGTCATTTTTGGAGAATGCAAAGAATATTCCAGAGCTGAAGTGAGATAATATTTAGCACGATTTGCAAATAGAAGATGTACGGATCAGAAATCTTTTTCAGTAGTTCAAATAGTAAATTAAAAGTATGTCAAGTTTGACAGTTTAAAATTTGTTAATCTACATTTACTATTTTGAGAACGAAAACAGAGATTTTTGAAACGTCAAAACGTGATGTGATTTTTGTTATTTTTTACTTATCTGCTTTTTTCAGTGTGAGATTTTTTGGTTAGGCAAACTTAATTTCTAAAATAACCCTTGACTGATCCGTTTGGCGCAAGGGCTTTTTTAATTAATCTTTATTTTTTCAGAAGTGTGGCAAGCACCCAATCAAACTAAAGAAAAACTAAAATTATGGTTGATTGTTATTTAAAATAGAAAACCCACATTGATTATTTAAACAAAAAACTAAATGCACTATTCCATAAATTTGCGAGAAGTATTTAACTGGTTGAATCTGTTTTTTAGGATACTGTATTGTAATATGGGGAGGTGTTTATGAAAATACTCTTTTCTCTGTCTTTTCTGTTTGTGTTTAAAAATCCTTCATGCCTTGTGACTTAGAGGATTTGCATTTAACCAACTAAAGTCAGTATTCATAGCACATGTTGCGCTATTGTATACATCATTCTAGGAGTTACCTACAAATACAACAGCAGTATTATCTGCATAAGACACTATATCACCATTTACTTGAAGTTTTAATAAATCATTAATATAAACTGAAAGTAATATTGGACCTAAAACGGTTCCCTGGGGTACACCTCTAGTAACTGTCATCGGCTCACTATATACTCCATTTACCTTTACAGATTGTTTTCTCTCCGATAGATAATTCATCAACAATTTTAGCCAATCAGAATATATTTTTTATTTCCAAGATACGAGGGTTAGAACTTACGTGGAACACCCTGTATATCCTATCACTATAAACAACATTTTCAATAAGTAATTGAAATATCTGAGTACCACATTAAAAAAATGTCTTATACTTTTGAGTCTTAATTCATTTAGAATTTGGCACTTCTCTAAATTTGACGTATTTTCTGTTACTGGTAGATACAATATTTTACACCTTGTACCTCATAGGCATAGTTGCATTATTATTTATATCTTATAAAAATTATTTAATTGCATGATTTTTCATATATTTAACTTTTTATAGAGAATAGAAGATTAAATTTGCCCTTTCCTATATGCTAAATACACTTCTTCTAAAAAGGTCCCAATATAATTGAGTTTAAGTTATGGATTACAGCATTAATAAAGTGTTTATTACCAAAATGCTATTATTACAAAATTTACTTTGTTACAGCAATTATGAGGCTCCCGGCATTATTAGGGTTGACTATGTTCTAATTAGCAAAGTTTTATATTGTTCGCTATGGCGTAAGTACACTAAATGGAATTTAGTTACAATCGATAGGAAACAATAGCCGATGATCCCCTAATTGAATAAAGTCGGTCTTTTTTCCACCCCTTTCACTGAAGTTACTTCTGCCTTTCTTTTAATTGTGTTCCATAAAATTCCATCGTTAAATGGACAGTAAATGTGTTTGTCTTTTTTCCTACTATGAATGTCTAAGTAAAGTTATAATTTATCAAATATTTAGTAACTCAAGAACTTAATAACAATTTGATTACCTATTATATCAAGGGGAGAAAGATGATGGTAACTTATACAATTAATAACGATGTAAAATAAAATGTTTGGACCATTAATGTTTAAAAAATAACATCCCTCTGTAAGTATAATACTAAAATATTTATTAGTTTCTAGTATTGCTAATAATTTTCACAAAAAAAAAACTTGCGCGGTGTAGACAAAACCTATAGCAAACAGCTAAGTTCACTCGTCACATACCGGGTTCAAGCTTATTAGCTCTCATCAGTATACCATAGGTGAGTTATCTGACGAATAACCCTAGCTGGTTAAGTCTGTCACGCGACAAAAGACAGACAGTAGATAGTATCTACATTATTCAATGAGCATGTAATGATGGCTGCACTTCAGAAGGATGAAGGTTGTAAATCACCCGAGTGAGTAACCTTTTTACTGAAAACATTATTGCAGTGAAGCACTAAAGATCCAAAGATAGGAAATCTTTTAGGATAGGACGTATCGGAATTATTTATATCATTCGTACCTACTTTGCACCTATTACAAACCGAAAGTTGCATTGCTGCAGCCAAAAATGCATTTTTTGAGAGGCCTTTTGGCAAATTTAATAACTTCATAAATAAGAGTCAGAATTGGCTCAAGTCGGGTACCCGGGGGTTTTCGAGGTCGCTGATCACGATTATGATGTTCAAATTCACCCCCCGAACACCTGGAGGTCAGGAACGCCGACGAACGTCATCTCCGGGAACTATCCCGAACTTTATGCTAGAGAGGTGAGAAACTGGGCACCCGGGGGTTTTTTGGGTTGCTTAATTCGAATATACCATCGGAGAACACCCCACGGACACCTGGTGGGTCCCAACCTGGACGCGGACGTCATCTTCGAGAATTTTTCTGAAAATATCGACAATAACGAACCGAAAATCATTATGGGGGCTTTTTGTGTGCGGTGAATCCGAATTTTATGTTGAAAACGACCACCCGAACACCTGGTGCGCCCTAACCTGGCCCTGAACGTCATCCCCGAGCATTTTCCAGACATAATTGAAAAAAACCACTCGAAAATCGTTACGGAGAGTTTTTTTGGCTCGCTGAAATCAAATATGGCACCGGCCAACACCCCACAGACACCTGGTGCACCCTAACCTAGCTCTGAACGTCATCCCCGAGGGGTTTCCAGACACAATTGCAAAAGACCAACCAAAAATCGTCCCATAATTTCATACATTCATTCATGGGTAACTCTCCCCCGGGGCCCTCAAAAAATGCGATTCAGTCCTGTAAAAACGACTGGTTGGTCTTTTTCAATTGTGTCTGGAAAACCCTCGGGGAAGACGTTCAGAGCCAGGGTAGGGCGCATCAGGTGTCTATGGGGTGTGCGTCGGTGCTATATTTGAATTCAGCGAGCCGAAAAACCCCCAGTAACGATTTTTGGTTGGTCTTTGTCAATTGTGTCTGGAAAACCCTCGGGGAAGACGTTCAGAGCCATGGTAGGGCGCACCAGGTGTCTGTGGGGTGTGCGTCGGTGCCATATTTGATTTCAGCGAGCCAAAAAACCCCCCGTTTTCGGGTGTTTTTTTTCAATAATGTCTGGAAAACTCTAAGGGATGACGTTTAGGGCCAGGTTAGAGCGCACCAGGTGCAGCGTATTCGGGTGGTCGTTTTCAACATAAAATTCAGTTTCAGCGCACACAAAAAGCCCCCATAACGATTTTCGGTTCGTTATTTTCGATATTTCCAGAAAAATTCTCGAAGATGACGTCCGCGTCCAGGTTGGGGCCCACCAGGTGTCCGTGGGGTGTTCGCCGATGGTATATTCGAATTCAGCGACCCAAAAAACCCCCGGATGCCCAGTTTCTCTCCTCTCTCGCATAAAGTTCGGGATAGTCCCCGGAGATGACGTTCGTCGGCGTTCCTGAGCTCCAAGTATTCGGGGGGTCAATTTGAACATCATAATCGTGATCAGCGACCTCGAAAACCCCCGAGTACCCGATTTGAGCCAATTCTGACTCTTATTTACGAAGTTATTAAATTTGCCAAAAGGCCTCTCAAAAGATGCATTTTTTGCATGCATTTTAGGCTGCAGCAATGCAACTTCCGGTTTGTAATAGGTACAAAGTAGGTACGAATGATATAAATAATTTTTGCAAGTGAATGCAAAAAACCGCATTCCGATACGTTCTATCCTAAGAGATTTCCTATCATAATGCTTCATTGCCTCGACTATATACAATATTAACATAAACATGTCTAACAAAACAAAACTGTCAAAATATATAGTCGTGGACAAAGTAATATTAGTAACTACAGCTGTATCGATAGCACATTGTTTTTATTATTATTGAATATTACACGATCTCCTGACTTTAAATCATTTGGACTTATTTTTGTAGGGATATTTAAAAAATTAAGTATATTGCACCGAAGTTGACTAGTGATGATTTACGCAAACGTAACAGGGCTGCTGCCAATAACTTACAAGTGCAAAACGGACAAAAAGCAGAAACATTTGTGTTAGTTTATAGAAACTGAGTAAGACCGGCCTGAAATTTTATTGTAACATCAGGTATGTCAAACTATTTTACTAATTAAAATCACAAATTAATTCTATTAATAATTAATAACAATAGCGGCAAAAGCAGTTGATTTGCTGTATAAAACTAGGAATTTCTTTCAATTTTTTTCTACAGTAGACCAGTTTTCAGTGCCGTGCGGAAGTGTACTTTGAAATCATTTTTGAATTACTCTATTGTTTTATTTTTACAAAATTGTATATGTAACAGCCCTGTACATTCAAAATTTTTTTTAGATAAATTCTGAATCACCCTGTATTTATTGTCAACTTCGACCATACTTTTTTGTCATTCCTATGCCTTTATACGAAAATATAGTAGCTTCTATTTGTAAAAAGCTATTAATTTTTCCATAAGTGGAAATATCCCCGTCTGACAAATAATGCATTATTAACCGTAAACACACTATGGATTTAGGAAATAGGAGTATGTCCGGCGCCAACAATAATGCTCGGACTTGGTTCCTATCTCAGCTATTTCAGGCCCTTTGATACAATAAACGCTGGTAATCGCTTAATGGTACGCTGAATTACCTATGCAAACAAATTTATATGCAAGATATATTTCATTTTACTTTGATGTAGTTAATGAACATAAAGCGATATTTGTAGGCACACTCGACGTAGCTGAGGTCTCTCTAGTGCACTACGCCTTGTTCACAAAATACCTGATAATGAATTGCATCGTATGACTGCAATTTGTGCTTTATATTTTTTATCATAGGCCACTTAAGTTTTCCTCGATTTAACGCAAACATTAAATAAACGCGCATGTTCTAATCCCCTAAGCGGAAATGACCTTCGACTTTAGAATATTAAATAGAAAGTGATATTGTGTGATACATCATTTAAAAGAGAGCTCATTATACTTCTACGTTGACATGAAATACTTCGTGTAGAAAAAACCTTTATCGTCACTACTTGATTACTCAACAATTCGCACTTGTCAAATCTTTACTTTGACGTTTCTGACATTCGCATTGACTTCCCATCATAAACTGAAACTGTGAAGGCGAAACTAATCCGCTTATACGTTTCCAAGGCTGTCGAGAACGCATCTAGAAGCAAATCGAATATAGCCTGAACTGTTGAAAACGTCAAAATAAAGGTATTATATTAATTATAAATCCGAAAGCGAAGAGGATCATAATTAATAAACTAAAAGGTATATCTTCTGACACTCTTTTTCGAGCTAATACAGTTTAATAAATTATTCGTTGATATTAGGACTTTCCAATACTCTATTTAACCATCTTGTATCAGTAAGGAATCCCATAGCGTTCAGTAACTTTTTAAAGATGAAGACTTGTTAGAAATGTCTTTCCAGCAAATCTACCCAAATTTTTAATCTTCCACGAGAATATAGCACCGAGGTCTGAATCTGTACTCTGTATTAAAATTATAAAAATTATATTATCCCATTCATTCGGGCTCTACAATTTAGTTCTTTGGCACAAAAAACTTGTCTTCTTATCTTACTTAATTTAGTTTAGTTAAAGGAATTATGCTGCTTAGTAATTTTTCTTTCACGGGCTTCCAACTTGGTTTTTATTGGTATTTAACTTCTGCAGCAATTGATTTTTATGATCCAAGTTTTTCGACAGTTCCTCTTTTTTTTAATCCACCGAACTTTTTTTGTTTTTTTTTTTTTTTTGTTTCATTTGATACTAAATTAATTTTATTTGATTGAACAGTTCGTCAGTTGTAATTTCCAAAGTTTTATTCTGGTTGTCCAGATCAATTACTGCTTTCTTCTCTTTGTATCTGTTCCTGTCTCAATTTTAATAATTAGTTGTTCTATGTCTCAATATTGGATGGAACCCTTTTGTTGCTTGTTCTCCAATTATCAGGCTCTTTCTGATCTTGATTAAATATATTCCTAGGGTATTGATTTCTGAGATATTCCTTTGCTCCACAATTTTAACAAAGGATGGGTGATCGCCTTCTTGACATTGTGAAATCAGCACCTCAGTCCTTTATAAAAGTTACCCAATAAATCTTGGAGATTTTTCACAAAATCTTCAATCTTTTGGACTCCTTGTTGTTCTTCAGTTTGGAGTCAAATTTGCCTTGTTTTATCTTGACAACTTCTTGATACTTGTCGAGTGGCTTCAATTTCCAGCGTCAGGGCCAGAGCTTCAGATGTACTTTCCTCTCACACCAATATTAATGCCTGACTGATCTTTAATCTCACAAACCATCGATGAAGCCGCTCACTACTTTTGGGACTTTACCGGTGCCGTGGAGTATGCTAGCTTCACTATACTTGAATTATTATTATGATTTCATGTATGAATTGCACAAAAACCTGCAATAATAATCGAGTAAAATGTACATTTTGAAAGTTCTAGAGTACTTTACCCTTTACTTAATTTAAATATGGAAAGAACAGACATCCATAATTCAATTGATTTTTTAAATTAGAATTTACGGCTGCTGTTGCAAGAAATCTATTAGACTTTAATTTTTTGTATTTTTTGCAAACCCGGAATTCCAGGAAACAACTACTCTGCGGAATAGTGCCCCGACCAACATTGAGTTACATCTGAAAAACCTAAAGCAAATGGTTAATGTCACTCGTCCGCAACTTACTAGACATATACCGATTTCGAGTTTATTAACTTTCATTAGTATGCCATAGGTGATCTGATCTGTCATAGACGTCATCTACTGATGAAAGCTAATAATCTTGAAATCGGTGACTTTAGCTGTTTGCTATAGGTTTTTCAGGTGTAGTTCAATGCTGGTCGGGGATTTAGACCGCAGAGTAGCTGTTTCCTAAAATTCTGTGTTTGCAAAATATCGTTCTTGCCGTACGCGATAGAGGTTGATAGTCAATGGTGTCTATTGTAATGCAGAACGCGTCATGTCTGTGGATTTTCAGTCCAGCATAGAGTACCGAAGGATTGCTAGATGTAGCTTGTCTACATTACTAACTTATTGTATATTGTTTTGTTCATTGTAAATTAAAAAATGATGGAACATATTAATAATCTCAAACAAATATTTTGAAATCCATTATTACTGAAATGAAAAAGCACCCTGTTTGTAAAAGCAATTAACACCACTCAAAAATATTGCATATAAATACAAAATATACACAGATATTTCTTTTAGTATAAATTGTTTAAAAAAAGAATTACTCGTACTATGTTTAACTTCATTCTGAAAAGTATATTAGTAACTTTATTCTTTTCCTTGGTCGGTAATTTATTAAATGATAACTGTATATTTTGTTGTCTTATACCTCGTTTGTTCTTTCGTTCTGCGAATAAAAATATGCTTCCCATGAAAGGCATTATTCATGCTGGAACATGACTTGGCCGCATGTTTTTTAGGAGAACCGGGACCGGTGGCGTGCTTGAGACCTTTATTGGCAAGATAATATCTAGAAAGCCGCTACGATAACATGCAATAATATCTTAAAAGCCGCCGTTCAACTAAAAAATAATAAGCTTAACAGCATGTTTGCTATACTCCCTATTTAAGTCTGGAGATAAGGGGAAAAGCATTTTATGACATTTTTTAAGGCATTATATAAGTTCCATTCCGCGTAAACAAAGAATTGTACTTACATTCAGGATACGAACTCGAAAATGGTAATGCAAATCTCAACTCAACAAGTAGTTCTCAATGTGCCTTAGTATTTCATAGAAAATAAAGGAAAGGTCGCAGTAAAAATAATATCATTTTATTTATTGTACCTTTATGTAAGAAAAATGCTATTTATGTAACAAATAGGAACAATACAAAATTTCCCTACGCGTGTGCGTATTGCAGATTGTAGTGAAATCCATTTCGAAAAATATACAATGATGTAATATTTAATAAAAATTTGAATTACAGAAATAAGCTAAATATAAAAAGTAAAAATAATATATAAGGGTAATGAAGTCAATAGAATTAAAATTTACATCCACAATTCACAAAATATACAGAATGATTCAGAATTTATTTAACAGAATTTGGGAATAGATGCGAATTTTTTGTATAAAATCCTTGTTGTTAGGAGTATATAGTTACGAAGTGAGACAATTTGACCGATGGGACGACTACCTGACTTGAGCAGGGATCATGTTAAAATATGAAAAACAAAACGGACACCTAACATTGTCTCCTAAATTTGTAGTATTTTCAACCTTTACATCGCTGGGCCATTGTAGTCTCTAGCCAGGCGATTCCGAACTTTGAAATCCGATTACCTTTTGTAGGCACTAAAGTTTACATTAGTGTTTTAATTGTCAAAAATTGCTTACGTGTATAGTATCAACTCGGAGTTGATGGATATCGTTTTAATTTATTACACTATGAAAATGCTTCAACAGATCCATTTCTCGGTAAACATATGCCAAATGCAGCTACTCTTACAGCGGTGTGCAGTGAGCGCAAGTGTAGTGCAACACGAAGGAAATCTGAAACCGAATCGTGGAAGAGATGGAGGTCTAGGACTTCCACAGCCTATTGCAGTAGTGTGACCTATCATACACGAAGCACAATTATATCCGTACCATGTACAGCATGTCGAAGCGTTAACACCAAGAGATTGAACGAGGATGACCGGTATCATGACCGTCATAATCTCCTGACTTCAAATCATTCGGACTTCTTTTTGTGGGGATATTTAATTTTACGGAAACGTATCATAGTTGCTGCTAATATCTTACGAGTTGAAAGCGGACAAAAGCAGAAATATTTGTGTTAGTTTGTAGAAACTGGGTAAGACGGACCCAAAATGTTGTTGTAAGGCCAGCTATATCATAGCAATGCGTAACGATTCTGCGTTGCAAACTGGCGTATTTGGCATAAGTAAATTTCTTGTAACATTTTTTAAGAGCATCGGAGCAATCACCATTAACTATGTCCGACTACGTCATTTGTGCTGTAGAGTGCTGCCACGCGCGGTGAGTCACTGCAAACGGGCAAAGAAACATGCTAGAAAAAGCACGGCTGCTGCTATTTAGCCAACGATAATTAAACACTTGACGTGCAGTTGCCACGTCGCGCCCTTGCTGCGTTGGTGTCAATAGATCGCTGCCGTGCAGTTGACGCCTCGTTACCGCTGTCGTTGACGCTCCGCTGCCGCACTGCTTGCCGCGTTGGTTTGAGGGATTCTTTAGGCATTTTACGTTGTGCTTCAAGAATTTTTACTCCCTACCAGCAACCAAGACCGACTTATGACGAATGAATAAAAAATTTAATTTTAACGCATAATTACAACCTTTATATTTATCCCGCCATTAGGCCCTGACTTAACAACAACATGAAAAGAACTTTTATCACTGAATTACGCGTTATATTCATTAGATTTATCTTCCTGGGATCTCGCTGCGGCATCGTGCGACAAAAACTTGACAAAAAAGTATCTACACTTACAGGCCAAGATAAAACTCGGGTAATTATGCGACCAATTAGCGTAATTATATAAAATATATCAAAGTCGTTTATCTAGGTATAAATCATGCCAACACCTGGCTTAACGAAATTACAGAGAAACTCAATATCTAATCTGAATAAGTAATTGTAGAGTGTACGGGAAAACGCAAAGGGTCAAGTAATATGAATTATTACTATAATTTCAGAACCAATCGATAATAAAAATGAACATAAACGTGCTTGCTGCGTTACGTAAAAACACTACTCAGCCATTAATTATACGGCGGGATATTTCCTTCCATTTATACACTTTTCCAGAAATATGCCATTCTTATACTCAAGCCTATACCGCAAAACATTAAAACTTTTCAATACCAAGAACACTTAATTATAATAGGTACATTGACATTAAAACTGATTGAAATTTATTGGGTTGATACATTCGCACCATTTTTATTGAATTCAAAACTGATTTATTTAATAAACAAAATACATTAACTAATTAAACAGATGATGCTTAAGGGAATATTCGAGACCGACCTGTATGGTACTCATGTGTTTGTTGTTATATGTTCAAGTGTAACGATAGTAAAAATATAAGACAGGGCAAGTAAGACGTACGATAGTGTCATCAAAACTAAGGTAATCCAAAATATGCAAAGTGCATATTTTGCATATTACCTACGCATGTTATATGCATTGTTTTTTAAATATTTGCATATATTCTTTAAAAAATAGTATATTTTGCGTAAAATCCATAGAACTGAATGAATTTAGAATTACATACATGTTTAGGAGGCATTTTCATTCTTTTAATCAGGTCAGGTCAGGTAGGCCCTTCGCCATGCGGACAGTAGAGTTTGAAGAGGTTCTGCACCATGTAGAGGCCAATCCATCCACAAGCATGTGTGCCATTGCACATGATATGGGAGCGGCACGAAGTACTGTTTGGCGGGTCCGCCGGAATCAACAACTACACCCGTACCGCCTGCTGCAAGTCCAAGCCATGGGTCTGGAGGACCATCTGCCGCGTCGCCGTTTTTGTCGTTGGTGGTTGCAGCAGGAGTAGAGACAACCACACTTTGGTCGCTACGTTTTGTTTACTAACGAGGCCTGTTTTACAAGGGATGGTTATTTTAATAGCTGTAATAGTCACATTTGAAATGAAAATAACCCCCATGTCATAGCCCTCCGTGGAGACTAACATCAGTTTGTAATTAACATCTGGGCCGGTATTGTGGGCGAGCATATTATCATCGGGCCATATTTGCTACCACAACATTTTAATGGACACGTTTATGCTCAATTCCTGCAGCATGTACTTCCAGAACTATTAGAGGATGTTCCACTGGACATAAGAGCTAACATGTAGTTTCAACACGATAGCGCCTCAGCCCACTTTGCTTTGCCAGTGCGGCACTATTTGAATGAAATATTTCCTAACAGGTGGATAGGCTGAGGTGGCCCTATGCATTGGCCTGCGCGGTCACCTGACAACCCTCTAGGATTATTTTCTCTAAAAGCTTTAGTGTATGAAACTCCTGTTCCCAACCAATAAGAGCTACTGGGAAGAGTGATTGATGGCTGCGTCCACACAGGTTCAGGACTTACCGGGGATATTCCATAGAGTTCGCCAATCAATCAAAAATTGTGTCCAGCTGTGCACTGAGCAACGTGGAGGACACTTTGAGCAATTACTCTCAGCTCTTTCAATAAACTGGTACTTTTTCAAATTTTTCTTTTTTTTTTGCTGTAGCGGCCAAACGGCATATTTCCGGACAGGGGTTTATAAGGCAAAATTGCTTATTTTCATGCCCTCTACAACCCCTATCATTTTGTCGCAATATTTATGGGACGCCCTGTATATGCGGATAGCTTTCATCTCCTCAGTTCAGTTTATGTTCAGAAGTTAAAGGCGAAGCCATAAACGTCATAATAAACATTTGGCAGTTGAGAATTATTTGAAGTATATTTGTGGTGTAATCAAGTAGTGACAATGAAGTTTGTTTTTCTACGTGACGTATTTCAAGGCTAAGTCAACGTAGAGGTTACAATATATATGGTTCATAAATTTTATGGTCAGATAATAAAGGGTAGGATCAAACTACCAAACACTTCTCTTCCACCTCAACCTGTTATTACAAGATGGGGCACTGGGTTGAAAGCCACAATTTTTATTGTAAAATATCTATCAACTGAAAGATCTAATTTCAGAATTATCAGTCGATTTTTGCAAATCACTTACAGATGTTAAGCAATTATTTGAAAACATCTAACATTGCTTTTCGAATAAAAATGTTTTAAAAAATTTAGAGATGTGACGGGGAAAATAGTGGAATTCAATTTCTTTGGTGGTTAATATAAAGGGTGTAACAAAAATAAGCCAGCAGAGAGAACACTTAAAATTAGTAGGTGTAATTCATATGAAATGTATGCCTAAAGTGCTTATTGAAAAAAAAAATTTTTTTTTTTAATATTTTGAAAACGGTAGGAATAAATAACGCCAAATTTGGTACGAATACTACACTATATTTCCATCACAACCTGAAGCCTTTAAGGATTAGAGTGTAATCCAGGTGCTTAAACATGTCTGCCAATGTCTTTTAAAAAAATATATGTGAATTTCTAAATTGTCTGTTCCCTATAGCGCAAAATGTGTAATTTCAATTTTTTTTTATTATTCCGCTTTAATTTCCTTTTTAATATTAAGCTATACTCGCGACAAGAATTCAGACGACTTACGTCATACGAACAAATGAATAATTCATTACATTTTCATCAAAATATTTAAGAAACTGCAACTGATAGTAATAAAACTATATACTACAGTAAAAGTTTGCATTATGTATTGCACTAAATTGCAAAAAATGATTGTTTTTAACGCGACCAAATATCGAAAATTACGTTGACAATAAAAACAAATCTGTAACGTCAGCCGTGACGTAAGGCGTCTGAATTCTTGACTCGAGTATACTACTGTTTCATTTTAATTGGAATAATAAATTTGAATTTGTCAAATATTTCTTTTTTTCAATATTTTGTTCATATGTTGTCTAAATTCTGTGCATATTTATACTCATACCTTTAATATTTTCATACTCCTTGCATATCTGGGATAGTCATAACATGAATCTTAATTTATATGTTGAGTTGTTCGTTAGTTGTAGACGAATAATATTATTTTATTTTCTTGTGTTTTATTAAATTTTGCACAGTTGCTCATGCCTTTTGAGTTATCGTCTTAGTTTATTGTTTATTGCCTCTCAACGAATTTGAAGTTGTTCAACTCTACATCTATGGAATTCTATAATTTGCAGATAAGGATTTACCCAGTCAATTTTGGGGCATGACTTTGTGATAAAATATTTTCGACGTTATTCGTTAGCGATGGGTAAGATGGAAATACCGCAAGATCAAAAGAATATGGCCTATGGAAATAGCCTTCAAATCGAGTTCCCGTAAAGCCAATTTTGTAATGTCAGCAGTATGTAGATAGTTGTTCTTATGTTGTAAAATCTCAGCAGTAGCTATATTCCTCGAAACCAATTCATAGCAGATGATGCTTTCTTTGTCCCATCTGATGTAGGTACAAGACCAGATTATTTTTTTACTTTTCTGTTAGGTCTAAATCTTAAAGGCAGAACGGGTGACACTGTCAACATCAAAGATAAGACAAGTGATAATTAGGCATTCCAAACCACGTGATTGAAGATGGTCATTGTGGACAAACACAACACTGAGAGTGACAGCAATGCTGTCACCAACTGTCACTGTCACAAACATTATATTGGAAAATCCTGAGAATTTTCTTATAGCTTATGTATTTACAAACAGTTACGTTTTTCATAAATATAAAAAGATCTTTTGAGAATAAAAAGACATGGTGGCCGGAAGTCTAAGGGAGGAATTATGTTATCACAAAATAGAAGACACCAAAAATTTCGGCAGTGCTATGCTGATTAAACTGAAGAATACAAAAACTAAGGTACCAAGGTGTTTTACAATTACAGGAAACCTTTACACTATCTTAAAACAGTACTGTGCTCTTGGTCCTCCTAATCTGAAGACAGGCAGGTTCTTTTTAAATTATCAAAACGGAAAATGTTCAAGCCAAAACGTTGGCATCAAAAAAATTGGAAACATGGCTAGGGAAATCGCCAAGTTTTTGATGCTAGAGAATCCAGAAAGTTACACGGGACATTGTTTTCGGCGTTCATCATAATTTTAGTCAATTCTGGCCCTCAAATGCCATGGAGGGTGGAAATCCAGTACAGTTGCCGAAAGCTACGTTGATGACTGTTTGAGAAATAAAATGGAAGTTTCGAAAAAGATGGAGTCTTCAGTGTCTTCTGCTGCCACAGAACCAGAACAACGATCGTCTACTGGAATACAATAAGAAACAACAACCGCACGCTGAAAAACTGTACTAAAACCATGACACCAAAAATATTCTCTATTACCGAAAACAAGGTGCACAATAATACTGCTTTTCCCAGCGTAACCTTGATGGAATGTTCAAATGTTACCATAAATATTAAATATCAGTTTCTTTTGTTAATGCGTTAGCAATTTTTTTAATAAAATCGAGTTAAATTAAAAATTGTATTTAATTTATTTTGTTAATGCGTTGGCAATTTTAGTAACGAGACATATTGGTGGACCGAGTCGAAGGCGAGGTCCACAAGTCGAGCGAGAGTTGTTTTCAAGCCTTGTTGTTTAATATACTATTAAAAAGCACATGGGGAATAATGTAAATCATAATGACATTCGAAACAGTGTCAAATTATAATCATTATGTGATGTGATGTGTTGTAGATAAATTTATTTTATTGTGTTAATAATAGTTCCAAAATAACTGAGATATTTCAATTAGTAAATAAATTTTAGGTGGTAGAAATATTCCCTTAATCTTTAAAAATGTTATTTTCTAACCTAATTTTGCAATACGTTAAAGGAGTTTGTAGGCTTGTAAAAAGTAAATTAACTTCAATCGACGTATCCTGATCGTAGAAGTTTGCGGCAGAGCAGTATCCTAACCATTATAGAAGATGATGTGAAAAGATAGTATAATAATTTTACTCAGCAAAACTACAATGTAAAAATGTAGTTGTATAATATTCCATTGGAATACTAACGCAATATGAACTGTCTTTAGGTTAGTTTCATATCTACTGTTATTGTTATTATAAAAGTTTAATAACCGTTATAAACTCGGCCAAGGATGCTAGATATAATTTAAAAGAAACGTAAAAAGCTCCTCCATAGAGGGCGTTGTTTGCTGTTACTGCCCCACGCCAAGGTAGATTTTTATTAGGTCGACGTACAATTTATACGCACGCCGGTTTAAATCCCATAAAAAACAAATTACGGGGGCGAATTGCCGTTTATAAATTATTTCCAATGAAGTCGGCGCGGTTAATTTATTATGCAAAATGTTATTGCGAGTTCGTTAAAAAATCAAGCTGGGGAAATGAAGTGGTTACAATGAATGACACGGGCCGACCAAAGATAAAAACGCGCAGCCATACGATGTCCTTTTGTTTGTTAACATTTGTGTGTTTGCGACATAAATCCAGAGTAAACATGGATGGCTGGCAGCTGTATAGGTAAATATGACGACCTGAAAGGTACGGCTAACTTTGGGTGTCCACAATTTGCCTTTTGACGCCTTTAAATTAAATATATTTATTTGAGGTTACGTATAATTTGTGCTGAACCGTAAATGATAATGCGGGGTATTGCAAACTTACGCTGTAAAAAAATAATTACACATTTTAACACAAAAGAACACAATACTGTGTTAATATAACAAATGTCATGTGTAACTTTTACACATTTCTGTGTTATTTGTATCATTGAAGGTGTAGGCTTTACACATTAACATGTTAATATCATTGTATAATAGGTATTGATATGGAAGACTTACCTATCTCTTTAATTTGTTAATTATGTTCCTGTTTACTTTCGAAATAATTTTTATATATATAAAGCTGTTTACAGGCCTTTTAGACCCAGAGAAATAATTTTTAATAAATATATTTTCTTAAATACTTTTATTTTGACATTTTCTAGAGGTTCTGCCTATCGTCGAGAATGCATTGAATATAGCCTGGAATGTTGTATTAAACGGCAGAATATATGTATTAAAAATTATAATTTCAAAAGCAAACACAAGGTATGTGAGCTTCCGTATCAATATAAAGAATTTTCTGAATTATGGTGTAATTATAAAATAAAAGATATTTTACTTTTTATGATTTTATTAAAAAAATAAAATTCCGTTCAACAACCAAATCTGCTAACAAAATATGTATGTATTAAAATTAACAGTATAATAGCACATATTCTAATAAGGGACTAATAATGTTCTATTAAATCATAAACAATAAAACAACAAACAAAGATGTATTTAGTCACAACATAATAGGAGTTTACGAAAATTAACTGGTAGTAATCTGATAATATCATTTTTTTTCTCTAAACTTTCAAAAAAGTTATATTACAAAGTAATATAAAACGTCAGAGTAAACTCTTAATATTTTTAATAGTTATATTATAATTAGGTTTAGGTTTATTACAATTATCAACCTCAATTTAAATTTAAATATTCTCCATTTGAACACAGTGAACGAGAGGTAACTGTACACAGCACCGCTACATGACCAATATGGCGTAGTGACGTGTGTTGGATCAGCTGATATACGGCAGTTGCGCAGTTGTGCTCAACTAGTCAGGAGTAGGGATATAGAACACAATTAAATTATGTGCGTGTTAAGTTTACACAAAATGGTGTACTTTTGACACACAACTGGTAAATATTACACAAGTTCAATATATTTTATTATAAAGTAGTATTTTTAACACATTTTGTGTTAAACGTACCAAAAAAGCCATAGTGTGTAAAACTATTAACACGGAATTTTTACACATCCTAAATTACACACTGGAAAATCTCGCTTACACAGCAACTTTTTTTACAGTGTAAAGGGATCCAATTTAGGTCCTTTGCTCTTTCTATTATTTTCTAATAGTTTATTGGAGGAAGTCAAAACTCATAAACTTGTATATACGGATGATATGAAACTGTTTCAACTATCAAGACTGTCAATGATTGTTCATTGTTACACGATTTAGTCGCTATGTCTTATCTTTTAACAGGAAAGTTCCACCAATTTATTTTCATTACCAAATAAATGACACTGTTAGTAATCGATGCACGGAATTTAGAGATTTAGGAATACTCTTTGATGACAAGCTGTAAGTAAAATGTGAGGCGGAATTGCAGCAACTTTTACAATACAATTGTTTTTCAAATTCTTTATTTTGCTTTAGTCAGGTCAAAATTAGAGACGGAGTTGTAATTTGGAATCTTCTAGCTCGGGGCCATGCATTCAGTCTTGAAAGCGTTCCAAGAAAATTTTTTAAGTACTTGGCTTTTCGGACTGACGGTGTTTATTCTGAGAGAGGTACGGATCAGCAAGTACTACTTGACCGATTTCGATGTATTTCGTTAGCCGACAGAAGGAACATTTTATCAGTTACCTTTTTGTATAAGTTGTTGCATAACGGTATTGATTGTGAAACTATATCACACATAAGAAACTTTGTGATTTCAAGACATCATTCGAGAAGTAAGACTTCATTTTATTCTTATTAGATCTCCAGTTCATTCAATGTGCAGTATTTTTAACTGTATCTCTGATATCTGCGATATCAATTATGATAAGTTGAATTGTGTAATCTCGAAATTATTTGTTGCTGTTTAGTCAGTCTATTTTTTTTCTTTTTGTTTTTCTCCTTTTTATTTATATATTTATGTGTGTATTTTTATAACTGTGTATATGAAAATGTATGTATGTCTAAGCTATTTCTTGTAATTGGGTGTTAAACCTGTTAGAAATTAATAAATATATCTATCTATCTAAAAACAATAAATAGCAAAATGTGAGCAAACCATTGTGCCATAATCATAATAAATTATTGGCTGTAAAAAGTTACTTTATAGTCGACTGTCATAATAATGCTGTCATTATGAACGTCAAAATCGTTAATAATCTACCACTTTCTGCACCCGTGCTGTAATGTGACAGAATCGTATAGTAAATAGTAGTAGTCTTATATTCATATACTTCTTAATAATGTCAATATAATTCACTGCATTATCGTCGGTATTTAAAATTGTTGCATTATAAACTAATTTCATAATATACTATTTCGCCGCTGAATTAATTGCAAAATTGATGATGGCAATGACTGTGAATTTTTACAGTCTCAAACATCATTAACTGAGGAGTGGTGTGAAACATTTAAACTTAATTTGAACTTATCCAAGTGTGAAGTGGTTACTTATTCTAGGAAACACGAACGGCGTAAATCATCAATAGTGTCCATTGCAGTGCAATATACTTAATTGTTTAAATGTCCCTACAAAAAGATGTCCAAATGATTTAAAGACAGAAGATCATGGCGGCCATGGTACCAGTTCTCCTCGTCCAATCTTTTGAACGAAAAGAACTGGTACCATGTACAGCGTTTGGACACGCTGCACATGAATATAATTCAGCCTCGTATATGATACACCATACTGCTGCGATATGCCGTGGACACCCTGGACCTCCATGTTTTCCACAATTCTTCACACCGTGGTAAAAGTAGCTGCATTTGGCACATGTATACCAGGAAATCGTTTTGCTAAAGCATTTTCACTTCACCATAAATTAAAACGATATCCATCATCTCCGAGTTGCTATACACGTAAGCCATTGTTACCACTTGAAAAACTGCACCACAAAAACGTTAATACCTACACTGTAGAAAAAGTTTCTGTGTAAGCGAGATTTTCCAGTGTGTAATTTAGGATGCGTAAAAATTCCGTGTTAATAGTTTTACGCACTATGGCTTTTTTGTACGTTTTACACAAAATGTGTTAAAATTACTAGTATTATAATAAAATATACTGAATTTGTGTAATATTTACCAGTTGTGTGTTACAAGTACACCATTTTGTGTAAACTTAACACGCACACAACTTAATTGTGTTCTATATTCCTACTCCTGACAGGTTGAGCACAACTGCGCAGCTGCAGTATATCAGCTGATCTAACACACGTCATTACGCCATATTGGTCATGTAGCGGTGTTGTGTACAGTTACCTCTGGTTCACTGTATTCAAATGGAGAATATTTAAATTTAAATTGAGGTTTAATCAAGGAAAATGGTAAGTACTTACCTGACTATAACAAATATTACTGATAATTGTAATAAAAGCAGAGTTGGTTGTTGTTCACTTGAACCGAATTTTATTTTTTAAATAAAATCATAAAAACTAAAATATCTTGTATTTTATAATTACACCATAATTCAGAAAATTCTTTATATTGATAAGGAAGCTCACCTACCTTGTTAATTATGTTCCGGTTTCCTTTCGAAATTATAATTTTTAATACGTATATTCTGCCGTTTAATAGAACATTCCAGGCTTATCTTCAATGCATTATCGACGATAGGCAGAACCTCTAGAAAATGTCAACAAAAAATTATTTCGAAAGTAAACAGGAACATAATTAACAAATTAAAAAGATAGGTGAGTCTTCCATATCAATACCTATTATACAATAAAATTAACATGTTAATGTGTAAAGCCTACACCTTCAATGGTACAAATAACACAGAAAAGTGTAAAAGTTACACATGACATTTATTATATTAACACAGTAGATTGTGTTAAACCTTTAACACACTGCTGCATACAGAGAAATGTGTAAAAATATACAGAATTCCGTGTGAACCTCGATTAACACAGTATTGTGTTCTTTTGTGTTAAAATGTGTAATTATTTTTTTACATAATAATAGGATTTTAATATTCGGAAACGCCTGGCTAGAGATTACAGTAGCCCAGCGATGTAAAGGTTGAACATAAACAACTTAAAGATTTTACTTTTTTTTATGATATTGACTTCATCTTTCATAACGTATCTATTCCCAAACTTTTTTAGATAAGTCATAAATCACCCTGTACATCTTTATGAATGCGATTTATAGCACAGAATATCAATACTAAATGCATGGATATTGCCTGGATACACTGAATGGGTGGGTAAATCCAAGTCTAGCGAGTGAACTATCTAAGTCCCATATTAAAGATAATCAACTACGTGCTCTACGCACCACAGTTGTCGCACGTGCAACAAACATTTACGTTTAAATATAGACACGCGTGTTAAAATTGGCATTATGGGGCTATTAATAGAGTACTGCAAGAAATATATTATGTAATATGTAACTCAAAGTGCAAATGTTGCAAGTATTTAACTACTGGGCTAAATCTTGCAATTACACTGTAAAAAAATAATTACATATTTTAACACAAAAGAACACAATACTGTATTAATCGCGGTCCACACGGAATTCTATATTTCTACACATTTCTCTGTACGTAGCATTGTGTTAAAGGTTTAACACAATCCACTGTGTTAATATAACAAATGTCATGTGTAACTTTTACACATTTCTGTTAGTCGTGTCAAATTAGCATTTCACTTGTAACTTTTTGCGGAGAGGTCCGATTGACATGCGGTTTTCTGCAAAATGTTCAGCGAATTTTTTATAACAAAAGGTACATCTAACCTCTGTACGCTCGCAAATTTTTAATTTTTTATTTAACAAATGACCCATTTTTGTTGAACATATGGCAAATGTCACACACGATTCAACGAAAAATGTTCTCTCGGGGGTTTTCGAGGTCTATCTTGCTTTATTATTTATTGCTAAATTGTTGTAACTGGGCTTATTAACAAATTAAAAACTCCGCCCCCGAAATCACTAGAGACCCGGAATTTTTTCCAGGATTTCTGGTTTATTAAGGCAAACCATCGGCACAAGACTTTTGCAAATATAATTGTTTATTGTTCGATTGTTGCAACCTCGCTAAATAATAAATTAATAACTCTACTCCCGGAATCGTTAAAGAACCAGATTTTTTTGCAATCATTCTGGGATCAATTGAACAATAAACAATTATATTTGCAAAAATCTTATGTCTGTGGGGTGTGTGTCGGTGCTATATTTGATTTCAGCGAGCTACAAAACCCCCCGTAACGATTTTCGGGTGGTTTTTTTCAATTATGTCTGGAAAACCCTCGGGGATGAC
Source organism: Monochamus alternatus (assembly GCA_037114965.1). Classification (NCBI taxonomy): domain Eukaryota; kingdom Metazoa; phylum Arthropoda; class Insecta; order Coleoptera; family Cerambycidae; genus Monochamus; species Monochamus alternatus. Next base: position 75,308,463 of record CM073429.1, on the reverse strand, counting down.
ATCCGCGTCCAGGTTGGGGCCCACCAGGTGTCCGTGGGGTGTTCGCCGATCGTATATTCGAATTTAGCGACCCAAAAAACCCCCGGGTGCCCAGTTTCTCTCCTGTCTCACATAAAGTTCGGGATAGTCGCCGGAGATGACGTTCGTCGGCGTTCCTGAGCTCCAGGTATTCGGGGTGGTCAATTTGAACATCATAATCGTGATCAGCGACCTCGAAAACCCCCGAGTACCCGACTTGAGCCAATTCTGACTCTTATTTACAAAGTTATTAAATTTGCCAAAAGGTCTCTCAAAAGTTGCATTTTTTGCATGCATTTTTGGCTGCAGCAATGCAACTTCCGGTTTGTAATAGGTACAAAGTAGGTACGAAAGATACAAATAATTTTTGCAAGCGAATGCGAAAAACCGCATTCTGATACGTCATATCCTAAAAGATTTCCTATCATAATGCTTCATTGCCTCGACTATTACTTGTCTGTAGGAATATATCTCATTACAAATAAATAAATATATATTCTATTATCGCTCACCGTCCGTAACTAGCTTTACGAACACTTTACAGGAATACTGTTTCTCAAAAATTGATTGGAAATATTTTGTAATTTTAGAAATGATAGTGGCGTCCTTAAAAAATACATTATATATATATATATACACTCGTATTTTAGATTCGTGACTGTATAGGTAAATATACATGTTGGAAAAATATCACCGTTAAAATATTGTCAAATAATCTTCCTGTATTTAAGTTACAGATAAAAATTTTAAAAAATATAAAACTGTAACATCTTGCAACTCTCTTATTAAGCTTTGAATAAAAAATTGTTATATAACAAAGCTCAATTATTTTCATCGAGAGAATATGTCGATGAAGTTAGGGCAAACTTATCGTTAACACCCTATACATTATAAATATAGAAATATGATGCCAAAGTGATAAAAAAGAATTTAAGAACAAATAACATTCTAATAAACCATAAACAACAACAAGAAAAAAACATTAAACAAATATATATTTATGTATTGGTATATGAATTTAGGTATAATAGAGGTACTTAAAACTGAATATCACAAAAACAAGGACAGATAGAGTAATGGAAACACTTGAATTCAATTTTCACATATCTATGGTATCTGCGAAAGTTGTAGCTTTGATAAATTTGAAATGGTTCCTTAACAACAATGTAATGTAGAAAAATTACAAATGAATGCTAAGCATTACTCTTTAAGATCAAGCTCCTTGTTTTATAACAATATCTATCACTTCAAAAAGTACATTAGTTTTAAGGTCTCTTTTGTCTTTTCTCTCTTCTGTGCAATAATTTGACCTAATTATCTGTGCAGCCTTACTCTTTAAATAAATAAATAAATAAATAGTTAGGTCGGCACGTTAAATATTTAACCTCCATTTGAACACCATAAAACCAATACAAATAATTTTATACATATACTGAATAATATAAAGCTTAACAAATAATAGGAATGTTATCTCATGCCACTTTCCAATATTCAAAGGTAAATGAATATATAACGACAGAAAGCGGTCTAACCAATAATTTTTTAGGTACAGAAATCTTTCAAAACAGGTATGTATTTCTTTAAATTGAATTATATACGTAAATATTGCTATAACATAAATTTACATAGTTCTGCATATAAGACACATAAGCACACTTGTAGTATGTGAAAATAATTCTCAAAATGTGGGGTTAGAATAGCAAAATAATGTGTCTTACGAACGCGTTTTAAACGTTATTATTTCATTCGAGATGAATTTAAATAGTAACATTTTATTTTTGATATTACTTTTGTATTACGTGTTTTATTTTTTGATATTTTTATACCTAGAAAGACCACAAATTTTATTATTTTACGACGAGAAATACGGCGACCTAAACAATTAAAAAATATAGATAAAAATCTTTGTAGCAAAACGATATTTCGGTGGTTATCTCAGGGTATGGGTGCGAGAAGAAAAATAATAGCCTTGGACAGACTGTAGTTTTATTGTCCTTTGGAACAAGCTAGTTTTTTAGATGACACCTAAATATAAATACAATAAGACCACTCATTATGCAACAAACAAAATTACTTACCTAAATATAAAAACCAGACAAAAATACCTAATTATTAATTAATCCTAACCTAATTAATCTAGAAGATCAGAATATTCAGGTCGTTTCACAGCTATATCAAAACCACTAATGACCTCTTTTTATACTAATTGTTTTTTATAAGTCCTTTTTTCTATATCCAAAAAATTTAAATACAATTAGCGATAAACACAGAAAACCGCGCGTGTACTACCACTAGGTATTAACATAATAATCTAAAATTGAATAATTAAATTTAAACAACAAGAACAGCCTTCGCTACATCTTCAAAATGAATAAGCTAAGTGTAAAATATGCTTTTATTAAAACAAGTTTACGTGATATTCACGTAACACGTTATATCTAGATATTCATGAAACTTATTCTCGGATAGTTGAAACTGTAGATGTATAAATAACTATGCAAAATCTCATTTTTCCGACTGTAAACCCTTTAAAACTTAACAAATAATTAGTCTAGAATTAGTTCTGCTCAACAGTTCCAGCGCTGTAAGACTATTTCGACATTTTATGCCTTAGACCACGGCCGCAGGTAAAATACAACGACTAGGCGAACGGCATAACTTCAGTTTAAGAGCTTTCCTTAAGAGAAAAGAAATATTGTTATGATGATAGGATTATATGTCGCAGCATATTTCACAATGAGCGGGAAATGAAAAGTGTAGGGGCTATAAAAATAAAACGGTATAATTTCTTGGAAAATAAAGACCGGAAGGAATAAAATTTACGGAAATCGGGGATGGGACGGGATTCATTATAACTATTCTAAATCTGAGTCGTTTCAGATTAAGCCAGTTGTAAATCCCCAGGAGCTGTAAAAGAGGACACGCGCAAATTCTGCCTGGTGGGAATATTAAATAACTTTACACTGAGGTAAAATATGTAATATTATTTAGTGAAGAAGTGTGATCTAATACTAGTAGACAAATAGTTATTTACGTTACAAGGCCGGGAAATGGTATATTAAAGTACAAGTTTAGATGTTTACGGACGGGGCGACGAAGGAGCCGAGTCAGGAATTTCTAGACGAGTACTTTAATGACATTTCAATGAAATTTTAATGTTTTATTTTACATAACCTGCCTGTATGTAGGTGTTAGCGTGGTTTCGATTCTTGTTTTATCGCATAGCTTTTAATTTAGCTTAGTGATGTAAAAACAAAAATAACAAATTTGACAGTTTGTCATCCCGTGAGTATTTTGTGATAATTTTCGTAAAAAATGGAAGAAATCGAGCTAAAATGTGCTGAAGCAACCAGTAAATTAGTGCCTACGAAGTCTTCTGCTCGTTATGAGAAGGAATACCAGCTCTTCAACGTGTGGAGAAAAACCTATAAGGTGGAAAACGGCCTGAATTAGAATATCCTTTTGGCGTACTTCTTGGATATCTCCAAAAAGACGAATCCTGCGACAATGTGGGCAAAATATTCGATGCTCAAGTCTATGCTGATGGTTTTTATAGGCTTGATTTTGTAGTTTTAAAGATAAAATCTTTTAAAAATGTTAATATTGTGTTTTTTTAAAGCAGTCCGGGAAGTAAACATTTTCCGGACTCCGGAAAATAACTCATTACAGTACAGTATGAAATAAATGCATTTTATAAGTCTATTAAAATATTGTATTTTACCATTTACCCATATTCAAAGTGTCAATTAAATCAACAATTTGTTATTTTATTTAAAACATGTACAGAATTCGCCAGCAAGCAAATATCATTTTGGAAACCGTACTCAAATGTATTCGCAATGAAATTACAGCTATTACAAATTATTTGTAAAATTTTATGATTAGTTTGTCTAACAATTTGTGCAAATGCAATGTGACACCCGAATTACGATGTTAAAGGTTTGTCATCATCTGAAGAAGATGAATCTACCTTCTATTCGATGCAGAAAGGCTCAATCTACATGTCACATTCCAATCAAACCAACCCTGCGCCCAGTGGCTTCGATAGAACATTTGTTACATTTTGAAAGTGTGTACTTCCATAAACATTTCTACTGTTAAAATTGTACTGGAATATATTTGCAATGCAACTACAACTAATAGTTACAAATTATATTGAGATATTTCATGATTAGCTTGTTTAAAAATTTGTTTAAATTCCGTCGACGTTAAAGATATTTAGGCAAAAATAATATTTTAAGACCTTAATTAACACTCGCCTGAAAGATTTATGCAGATTTAGACAACACCATGTATAGCAAAGTATATCCTTAATTGTTTGTTATTTTACATAGGGGACATACTAAGTACTTTGTGTCTACGACTGGACAGCTGAAATTAAAACAACTTTATAATCGTTTCTTATTACACCCAGCGCATTCGCCAAAACTGTGACAAACAAAATTAATTTACATTTAAAGAATTCATATTAAATAATGCGTGTTTACATTTCTTCTTACATTCTGAATCCATTATTGAAGTTTTGCCAAGTATAGCTATGCTAAAGAAACATGCTATCTATCAATAAAAATATTTTTAAAACTGATGGAATTAAACTCTAACCAAACCGGTACTTCAGATAAAGATAGATACGCATCCTATTCAAGATATAAAACATGTTATCTTTCAATTTAAACAGCAATTCTTGCTTTACTATTGATCAGAAAGTTTTATAGTATCTACCTACATGTCCTATATTATTTTCAGTTACAATAATATGTCATATACCTCTATAGTGTTCTTTTCCAGTACAAGTAAATATATTGAGTACCTATGTATTTCTAAATTTATACAGGGTTAACTATAACTTAGTACAAATATTTTAGGAGGGGATAGGTAAAAGTAAGAATTAACGGAATAACCCTTCAAAAAAATTCCATACTTATTTATAAAGCCAAAAAAAATTTTTTTCGATATTATTTTAAATCCTTATTTAACGCCGCCAATGTTAACTGGCTTGTTGGTTGCATACTCTACAAGCATGCAACAGTCGCTCATCAGTCAGGATCCCTGTCATGTCATAATTGAATTCCTGTGTTTACGTTGTAATTTTGTGTTCTTCTTCAGGTTTTAGTGCCTTATTTTAATTTTTAAACGTTTTATAGTTATTAAATAAAGACATTCGTGTTGGGTGCAGATACTTTCCCACAATATAGTTCGCCAGTTTGGTTTTTTAGGTTATGGGACAAGACTGCCACAGTTACATTAAAACGTCTATTAGGTACCTATTCCTCTCGATTTTGTTATAATAAATAGGCATTTTATCTAATTGTACCTACGGGAATGTCTTTTATCGGTAGTGAGTGGCTGTAATGAGCGAATATGTAGTTCTACCAGTTTATAACCAAATAATGGAAAACGAATGCAAAATACTGGAGCTAAGTGGATTAACTGTTACCTATCTATCAGGTATTATTACTAATAAAAATGTTAATTTTCGTTTCTACATTTAGAAATGCTGCAAAAAACGACGATGGTAGTAAATATTGTTGACAGATGTAAGTTTTATCTATGGATCTAAGCCATCTCAGTCGTTTCTTATCATAGGCGACGACTTTCCGTAGGAAAAAATGGTTTTACCCCATTTTTTAAATATCGAGCTAAAATTCTGGAATAATTTTTTTATTGTTTTTTAGGCTTTCCTGAGCACGTGGTTAAATTTTTTGTACTTAGTCATAGTTAACCCTGTATTTAATAAAAATTATGATTTGTACAATAAAATCAACTAAATCCATTGTCGTAAAAAATTGAAGAAGCATTAAAGTATGCACTAATTTGTTGTACTTCCTGACTGCATATTATGTAGCAATAAATTCCATGGATTTGAGGTAAAAAGGCCATTTAGGTATTTATTTATATCAAAATAATCGATATTGTCCATTATCGACCACATAGTAATATTTTCAGACGCTAAATGAAAAAATTTAGTCACAAGAGCAAATAGTAAACTTTGGCAATTAATTTATGATTTTCCAAGACGAAAGATTTCCAACAATGACTTAGAAAGTGTTGCTGATGTGTACAGTTAGAGTGGCTGTAGCGTTTTCGGTAGCTTTCACAGTTGTATTGTTATTTTGAGATGGAAGAAATTTAAATATTGAGAATAAAGGCGTCATGTAAAATTCTTATAGTTCTGAGAAAAAAATATTGAAGTTGTAGAATGTTCAATCTTTACGTCGCTTCAACATTTTTCCGATATAATTTACATTAGTTTATCAAGTGTCAAAAATGACTTACGTCTATAGCAACTTTAAGTTGATGGATATCGTTTTAATTTAGAGCGAAGACAAAATGCTTTAACAGGCTTCTCGTCTGTACTCAAAACGATTTCCCGGTAGACATGTGTCAAATGCAGATACTTTTAGAGGTAGGTAGAGAAACGCGGAGGTAACACGGCAAATTTGTAACTGAATCGTGGAAGAGATGAAGGTCCAGGGCATCCACGGCGTATAGCAGCTGACGAATACATTTAAGAGATTGTTGAAGATAAAAGATAAATCGCTCAACAAGTACAAATTTCAGTCAACCGTGTGAGCATATCATATACGAGACTCAATTATATACCAAGGGATTATTCCTTACGAATTAGACTTTGTGACTGGTTACTGCTACAAAATCCCAGATTTACAGCTGACATTTTAGCTATAGATAAAGTTATTTTTACACAGAATGGAATGTATTCGGAATATAATACTCATGTTTAGGATTTTGAAAATCTGGATGCGATTCAACGGGATTATTTTCATCAAAACTTTTCTTTAAACTTTTGAGGAAGGATTGTCAATGATCGTCCTTAGAAATTATCTGTAAGATGTGTCGTTAGCTGTCCGGCTCCGAATGTGGTTCTCGGGAGTACCTTAATGAAGTTCAAGGGGTACTATGGATTGGATGAGGAGGGGTGCCTCAATCTTCTGACTTAAATTCTTTCGACTTATTTTAGTGGGGATATTTAAAAAATGAAGTGTGTTGCACCGAAGTGGACACTAGTGATGATTTACGCCACCATATCATAACTGATGCCAATAACTTAAAACGGACAAGAACCAGAAACAATTGTGTTAGTTCGTAGGCACTGGGTAAGACGGGGCCCTAATGCCAATGGACTGTCAAATTATTTTATTAATTAAAAACCACATACATATTAATTTAAATAATTAAAACTGACAATAGCGTCAAAAGTAGTTGAATTTGCTGATATAAAATAGGTGTTATAAATAGTTATTTATGCAACAAGTACAAAAAGTACCTGTTGTCCTACTCGGCCTGACGGCTTCGTTGGACAATTTCACATCGCGTACAATAAACACTTACTTTTTGTATTTGTTGCATATATTTTTTCTACGTTCATGCAAAAACCAAAAAATGTTTTATTAAGATGACACTACGTGTAGGAAAATATAACATCGATTTGAACGTTTATGTTTGTCATGATGACAAAACGCTGTAGTAGAATGACAGATGAATGCAATAAAAATTTTATTGCACTAGTGCAATAAAGAACCACTTTTTCCACTAAATATAGTTCAATAAAATTTTGCTTTTTGCATGAACGTAAAAAAATGTTATTTATTTCTTTCCTTGCGAAATTTTCAACATGCGAGCATAGTTCGAACTTTTTCTCGTAAAAGAGTACCTTTTTTAGTCTAAGGTTGAAGCTACCCAGATTATTTTAAAGTCGTTATCATAAGGGTGTTAAAAATTTAGACTTAAGTTGTAAAGCTTAGCCCGCTCCTGGTAAACAAAAAAGCTAAATATGTTTCAAAGACACTATTTTAAGAGGTCCCTACTAGTGTCCATTAAATTTTTGTTAGAGTTATTCAAGGAAAATTCATTTCCAGCGGCGTCCTTCAGGGACACACATATCCGTAGGAAGGGCCTGTAAGAACAAATTTTGTAGGAATCGATCTGTGTTCTTCCATTCTCTCAATGTGTCTAAGCCATTGTAGTCTTCTTGCTTTAACTGCCATTTCTATCGTAGATTCTTTGTATAGTTCGTATTACTGCTGGCAACCGAAATCGGTTTTTTGTATAGTTCGGTTAACCGGTTTCGGGATAATTCGGTTTTTTACAAAACCCGAAAACCGGTTATTCGATTCTTCAAATAACCGATTTTAGTGCTGACAACTGAAATCGGTTTTTTGGATAGTTCGGTTAATCGGTTTCGGATAATTCGGATTTTTACAAAACCGGAAAATCGGTTATTCGATTCTTCAAATAACCATTATGCAATAATCTGAGTGTAAATCTGTTCATTCGAACCAAACATCCGAATAATCGGATAATCGATTATTCGGTGGTTTCTTTCTATGAAAAAAGAAATCTAGTTTCTCTCCACTCCCCGTTCCTCGTCATCATTCCACATAGTAGATGTATTTCAGTAGACAATGTACAGGGTTATTCATGCAACTAGAAGGATTAGCAGATAGAGTAAACATTTTTTTCTGTAAATTTGATTCCTTGGGTAATTCAGTACGAACTTTTCAATGAAAATATTTTCATTTTTCAACGCTATACCACTTCCGGTTATAGCGGAAGTATAGGAGTGGTATATCCGGCAGTAGGTACCAATTTTGTTATTTTAAATGGAACGCCCTGTATATTTTTGCATTTTTGAATTCTATAGTGAATTTTAGTGTCACTTTATATGACATTTATCATCTAAAATGAACTGTTTTGGAGGTATTTCGATTTTTTTGTAAAATGGCATAGCCATAACTATAAAAATTCATATTTTAGAAATAATAAAAAAGGTGATCTTTATTTTTATGATTTTAGGTGTTATGCTTCGTTTTGATGTATTCATATTTAGCCTGTCATGTACAGGGTCCTCAAAATTAAATGACAAACTTGAGGAAATTCAAACGTGCTTGACCTAAAAATAAAGATTCCCACTTTCACTGTTTCTGAAATAGGAATTTTCTAAAGTTAGCTATGATATATTTGATAATACGAGTATATGCCAAATGAGAAATGTTATACAATTATAAAGTAACACTAAAGTTTACTATAGAATTCAAAAATGCAGAAATTTCAGGACGTTTCATTTAAAATAAAAAAGTTGGTACCTACTTCTGGTATAATAGGAAGTCGTATAACGTTGAAAATATTTTCATTGAAAAGTGTATCGAATTACCTAAGTAGCCAAATCTTCATACAAAATTTTTTACCCCATCTGTCAATCTAACCGGTTATTCGGTTAACCGAATATTCGAATAATCTGTTTTGATTATCCGGTTTTCACCACTATTCGGGTAACCGGTTTTATCTGAAACCGGAACCCGGTTAAACGGTTTCACTTTTTTCCGGGTTTTGCCAGCACTAGTTCGTATATCTCTCGATTCGTTCTTCTTTCATATCCATCTTCCGTTTTTTCCCTTCGTCTATTCTTCTAATTATTTTCCTCACCCATCTCTTCAACATTTATTGAGTCTTTTTGTTTAGTACCCACTTTTCGCATATATACGATACCGTTGGCTTCAGAATGGTCTTATAAATTGCCACTTTTGTGTTCCTTGATAATTATCTAGATCTCAGTAGGTAATTCATTGCTTCCGCACATCTGTTAGCCTTACTTATTCTTCGATTTCTTGTTCTTCATTGCAACTACTGGAGATAAGTGCCCCCAGATACACGAAATGGTATACTCGTTCCATTCTTCTATACCGCGTCCTAATTTCGAGGAACTTGTCATCTTACATTTTCATATTCTATCTGCACCTGAGAGATTTTCCACATTTTCCCGGACATCCTGTATTTAATGATGTTCAGAGCAGAGACGAGAACAAGTCGAATTGACTGCGTCCGTGGGTTGGCTCGTCTTCCGTATATCCTTTGCTCAACTATTATTCGTGGTATCGAGCGTCGTCGTCGTCGGCGGCAGCGGTGGCGGCCGGCGGCGGCCTAAGCGCCGAGATTACGCGGTTAAGTCGAGTAAGTAATTTCATTGGACGCCCCGGCGGTTTGTTGGCTAATTATCGGCTCGCCTCAAGCATCTCTCAGCTTTCATTAGGCTAATGGTACGGACTCATTCCGAATGCGCCCTCCGAATGTGCACTTGCATTACCCGCCGCTACATTGTATTTTAACCAGCAAAGGTCTTCGGAATCGATATTTATCCCTTAAGACATCGGGGCTAATTAAGAGGAGAGGAAGCAGTTTTTTTGCTACGACAATGTAGGTCAAGAATGGGTATGTTACATAATATCGTTCTTTGAACCCATTTTATATAATTCAAATCAAATCAAAATCAATAAAAAATCTCTGGCTGGTTAGGTCTAACCACCAATGAATACATTTTTTAAACAAGACAGATACTAAATGATTACAATACTAATTAGCAATATTAAACAGAATGAAGTATAGCAAACAACAACAAAAAACTTCTAATAGGAAAAGATTCAAAATCTATTCGTCAATTTTAATTATTTTGATAACTTAATTTAAAATATTCCTTAAGTTTATATTTAAACGAGCTGCTACTTAATTAATTTTAATTCCTTTGGTAATACACAGAGTGTTTGTAATTTCGTAACATAATTTTTTGCCTATTATTGTAGCATTTTTATTTTTGGGATGTATTTGTAGGTAAACTATTCGTTTTAGACATTTTTTTCATAATAGTTTTTTATTGCTTTTAGTCAGATATATAAGCCCTTAAAATTACGGCATTCATATTCCGGACACCCTGTATTATAAAAACGTGCGGCTAAATAAAAATACGAGGATATAAAGAATGAGGATCAGTGCAGAGGTAGTAGTCATAGTTTATTATGACAATACCTACTTGAAAAATGTTCACCTTTTATGTAAAAGTTTTTATATATTTTTAGGTATTAAATACCTTTCTAAAACAGTAAAAAAATGTTAGAAAAGCTAATAATAAGGAATATATAGGTAGATATTGTGGGTGTAATTCAACGCAGGTTGAGGCTTTTGTCCACTGAGTAGTTAGTTTCACACAATATTATTAATACATATTTAATTCATTGACAGGATGTCACTTTTTGTCATTATCGATATTTAACTTCAAATAATTTTAATTTTTATAATAATTTTTATAGTTAGATATTTGATTCAACTTAAAGGAGACCACCTGAAGAAGCAATCCTAAAAATACAGAAATAGGTCAGATCTTATCTATTGTGGTTGAATTTGTCGTGTTCCTACTGCCAAAAAGTGAAGTTAGATATTTATAGAGTGTTTCATTAGCAGGTTAGTAAATTAGATTATTTTCTTTAGATAATTATTGAATAGAGCTTTGTCTGTGGAATTGTTCATTAGCATACCTAGATGTTTGGTATCAGAGAACATACATATGACTTCATTGATAGGAATTGTAGGAGATTTGATTTATATTAGCTTAAAATACCTTTCTAAGACAGTAAAAAAAAATAATACAGTATTGTGGAAAAGTAACGAATAAATTCATTATTTTTGAAATTTAGAAGTTTTCGATTTTGTTTTAAAAAAGGCACTTTTTGACATACGACCCACATTTGTGACGTCGTGTTCGAGATATGATGTCATCGACAATTTTTTTAAATAGCAACCCCCAATATTGACCATGCCATTTGAAAGAGCGTGTCATTCTACATACATACATCATGAAAAATTAAATTTTAAAATCTTCAAACATTATTTTCTTGAAATTTTTGTTATGTAACACCATAGTTTTTAAAGTTATATCCGCGGAGAGTGCATCAGGTAGGTTTAAGTGAATGGTCTGTCTAAAAGGATGGCATTCTATAGGTGAGTATAAACTTTTAAAGTACTAGATTCACTCTACGTTAACTTATTTTGTGTTCTTTGAACCCTTCTTAAGTGGTACGCCTATGAAATCTTGTCCCCTGCAACCCTCATCTCTCATCTAAGTGTTGTGAATGAATCACTTTCTATTATTTTGGGCCTATTTTTTATGATAATGTTTTATTTGTTCGATAATTATACTCAAATTTTGGAGAATAAGGTTATTTGTGAGAAAAACACAAATATTTAATTGACTTTTTATTTAAATGTACAGGGCAGTGTGAACGTTTGTGCCAGTATTATATTTCTTTTAGATATTTTAAGGATACAGATTTTTGAAAAATAATTAGTTAATTTAAAATTCGGTTAGTTTTAAAAAAGGTATACTTGCTGCATATTGCTAAACTGAATCATTTTACAGTAAACTGTAATCATACATCTTTTCTTTTCCTGAAATTATACTAAGGTAAGCTTATCTAAATCACATTATTCTTATCCAATGAAACTAACTCTTTGCTGAATACCCAAAAATGCATGGCCAACTATGCAGTATGTAACATCAATTTTATTAATTTTTTGACAATTTCCAAAATATAAAGTAGCAACTGTTTTACTACGTGACAAAAAAAGGTAAGCTGATTTTAATAATTTTTGGTATACAGGTTCAGGGCCATTTATTGAATGGTCAGTAACATTTTCAGCAAGATTAGAGAACCTACTGCAAAAATTGGTTCAATAGTGTGTTGAGAACTCACGATTCCTAATAAACTTATTGACATGCTTGAGCTCGGATCTAATAAGGTTGTCGATAGGATCTTGGGATATCTCATTCTAAGCGATCTGATAAGAGTATGTGGGGGGTGTTGTAAATGCAACAGTCTTCAGCAAATTATGTCCCGTACATATTCGATAGATGATAGATCCGGCGATTTTGGTGGCCAGAGTAAACGGTTGATCTGATGTTGATCTATAAAAGCTATTGTTTGTCTTGCAACATGAGGTTTAGCATTGTCTTGCTGCAAAATGGGGTTTGGATTGTGTGAAAATATGGCATGGCATATGACTCCACCACTCCCTGGATATAGTGTTGTGCTCTCATGTTGCCTGTAATGAAAACTACTGGTTATATGCTACCATACTCGATAGCACCCCATACCTTAACACCTATTGTGCGATGGACATGACGCTTTCTGTCTAACTGTGGATTCCGTCTTTCAACACGTCTCGCTCTATATCCACGGCCTTCCTGATTCCACTCCTGGCAACATCGTACTACGGTACGTAAGGATCTGTTAATCCTTCTAGAAATTTCTCTCACCGACAAATCTGCTTCGCGCAATCCATCAATCTGCTCCCCCTCAAAGTCACTAAGTTAGGAACTCTTCCCAAATATACGTACTCCATGTATAATCAGTTGTAAAAAAGCGTTGCTTGCAACAAGCTCCACAACACTTGCAACACAAATAAGAGCAGGAAATTATGAAGTGAAAAAATAATACAATTGAATAGCATTAAAATATACAAGGCGTACCATTTAAAAAATTATACGTCTCTTTCATCTTACCTGTTCACTGTTGTATCTCAGCTATTTTCTGAGATACAAAAAAAAAACATTGAAAGTAATAATTGTTTTAAATTTCTTCTTATATCTCAAAAATGAAGAGGTTTATCATAAATTTGTTTGTTTGTTTCTCGAAAGAGTAAACCAATGTTGTGAAAACCGCATACGCTTATTACTTGTAGTTTTTGAGATACCTTGCAATTGCAACAAAATGGGAACACCTTGTACATTTCTATATTTACAGTAAATTATGACGGTATGAGGATTTCATATTTGTAGCGTCTTTAAAAAAATAATAGTTTTTTGGTTATACTTCATTATCCATATGGAATCTGGATCTTGAAAAGGATTTTAATATTATTGCTTAAAAAATACCATACCTCGTTTACGAGAAATGTGAAACTATATTTGCAAATCGTTCAAGAACTTCTTCGTATTTATTTCGAACAGCCCTTCTCAGTAAAATCTTACTACAAAGTGTATGATAAAAGTGATGTACTGGTTGAAATACATATGCCACAAATGACTGTTCAAAGTCAATCGGGTGAGTCTAGATCAGGTTCAAATGAGGTGAAAAGATAAATGGCAGGAGAGGATAGTCAAGTAGATTTTCAATTTTGAAAGGAACGTCGAAAATGTGTATTTGCTTCCACTACTATATTTCGAAACACGAGAGAAATATAAAAACCGTAAGTAGGTAAAATATTATACGAATTTATCACAGAATGTAACATTTTAAAATTGATTCTTTTAAAGTAAACGGAACTGCCAAGCATATTTATCCGCTTCTGAGAAATATTTTAAATATGCATGTATAATATTGAGCTGATGTATGTTCATAGCGTTTGACTCTCATAGCCTTGGATATAATTATGCCACAGTTGCTTTAATAGAGAGTTATTGGACGTCTCATACAGTTAAGCAGTATTTAGGTTTCCCTTATGTTGACATCTAAGCATGCGTATATGTGCTGTTTTTTTAAAGATACAGTAATAAGGAAACTGCTCGACCATATTTAAGCATGGTTAAGGTAACATCAAACAATCCCTTATTTGATAGATCGGGTCGTTCGGCCTTAATCGATCATACCCATTGCAATATCTTTCTAACCTAAAATAAAATGTGTTTCGCTTTCTTAGTTACTTTCCGTTGCATGTTAGAAGAAAAATGAAATCAAGAGAAGGAAACTTATCCCCATTTTCTCAACATATTGATTTATACTCCTTTTCTGCTTCATTAAATTGTCAAAATTGAGAGAAATAAATAAAAATATGAGGGATCCCATGTGACAAATTGTTGAGCAATAACTATTTTTTGTGGGCAAAATAAGGGTAAGCAGTAAGGAGCAGTTACTACATCCGTACCCCATTCAATCGGTTCATGAATTGCTACCCATTGACCCTGAAAAACGTTTAGCATTTTGTAATTTTATACAAGATCAAAGACCCATGATATCAATTTCAGCAAAAATTACAGCAGGAGTTATTAATAACCATAACAAACACGTTTATACTGATGAAAATCCACACTATACAGAAATAAGACATTTTCAATATGAATTCAGAGTAAACATGTGGACGAGAATTATCGACAACTTTATTATTGGCCCGGTTGTGCTTCCACATCGATTAAATGGGGTCAACTATTTAAATATTTTTACAGCAAGTATTACCTAATTTATTGGACGATTTACCGTTACTACTTCGTCGTAACATGTGGTTTATGCACGATGGCGCACCCCCCATTTTACAATACCCGTTCGTCAGTATTTACATAATCTGTATTCTAACAGGCGGATTGGAAGAGGAAACGATGGTCCTATAAAATGGCCACCTCGAGCACCAGACTTAACCCCTTGCGATTATTTTTTGTGGGGTGCAGTAAAAACCAAAGTATATACCTATGCAGTTAATAATGAAGAGGTATTTTTTACTGCATCTTGGACGAATCCAAGACGCAGTTAACATTTTACGAGGTAATACAGTAATCATGGAGACGCTCCACTACAACTGTACGCAACACGTGAAACGGATTACTTGTTGCGTGCAAGAAAATGATGGTCACTGAGCAGTTGTAAAGACATCACAACTCTTTTTTATTTGTTATATTAATATCTTATTGTCTTGTATTTATTAAATAAAATATAAATGAGAGTTTTGGAATTTTCGTTATATGTTGCAGAATGAATGCTGATATAAAGTACGCTACTAATAGAAAAAAAACTGAGAGTAATTATACAGGGAGTTAAAAAAATATGTGCTTATATTTGCATGATACATGATTTTTCTTATATTTCTAATGACTGCAAAAGATTTGAAATAATGTCAAAATGAGTCGGTTAGACTTATAACTGCGTAGCCTAAAAATGGTTAAAATCAATCAAGTCGTTTTCGAGATATTCGGAATAAACAAAAATATTTCGCGAACTTTGGCGCTCTCTAGCGGCTAAACGAAGCAATTTTGGAAATAAGTAAATTGGGCTAAATCGGCTTATTTTGAACCTAGGAGTCTGTGGTCCTCCGTTGTACATGCCTTTTCCGGACACCCTGTATGTGGCTCTCCTGTAAAATTTCATAAAAGGGACATCGAACTCTGTGGTTGTTAGAAGACATTTTTATTTTATAGTAAACAATTAGATTAAGCATTTTACCTTATAGCTAGTTATAGTGAGTTATATATAGTCGGTTGGTAACTCTTACCTGTGACTGTGACTTGCGACATGTTGTAACAACATCACTAAAGGTAAGTTCATGCACTAACGATTTGCGAGTTGCGATTTGCGGACTTCAATTTGATTGGTTAACATAAAATATTTTTGACATCAATTCATTCATTTCAATTTATTGTGATAATCGCAAAATTTAAATTTAGGGGGCGGGAAAATAGAAATAGTTTCAATTTTTAGCGATTATCGCAATAATTTTGACAAATTGCGCATGTACAATTCCGTCATATGTTTTCTGTTGACAGTTCGTAACACCAATGCCAAATGCCAATTAAGCATCCAAATCAATCACAATCTCGTCTCACTTCTAAAACGTTTATTTATTTCACAATTATAAGTATTTACAATATTAAATAAATATTAAAAAATGGAAAATGACGTAGAAGAACAAAGTCAAGTAAGTGTGAATAACTTATTTTTAATACTTTACAATTTTTTACAATTTGTAGATATTTAATTTTTGTGAAAATTGCCATCAGTTAACGGGACAAGGAGGACATGTATGTACAGAAAACTTGAATAATGAACGTGAGATTAATATCAATGAAAGTTCAGTAATAGGAGAAGAAAATTTATGTGAGATACTGATTGCTATAAAGCAACACTGCAGTGATTAGTTTGTAAAATGTCTGTTCTTAATATATGTTATGTATGAAATAAATCAAAAGTTAGGTGTTTATAAGTTTTACTTATATTTAAGTTGTACTTTATTTTATACCAGCCATCTGAATGAAAAAAAGTGAAATAAGACAATCTATAAATTTCTGTTTTTTATTATATTTATAGGTTACAAGAAATTTAAAGTAACTAGTTTTCGCGTGTGTGCATTAACGAATGTAAAGTTTTCATCGCAAAAATCGTAAAATCGTTAATCGCAACTCGCAAATTGCTAGTGTATGAACTTACCTTAAGATTTTCGTTTCGTTTTCCGTTTTATATATCTCAATGCCATCGCATACAAATACAAATCACAAACTGAGTATTCTGTTATAGGATATCTATATTATATACTGACGTTTAATGTCTCGTAAATATCTATTAAAATCAAATCGTGATAAATACGATACTGGAGATGCAACGTAGGAAATTATTTAAATACAGCGCTCATGTACGCCATTAATTAATCTTTAGAATACGTGAATAACGCGGCGAGAGGTGACAGATATGTATATCTACAGCTCCCATAATCAACGTGACATAAATCTGCATATAATCCCATTGCACAAACCGTCTCCGCAAAATGATCTTAATTCTATTCGCTTCATATAATTTATCGATGAACCGCGAGTGAAGGTGATAACCGGAACAATACGCCCTGTGGGGTGCAATATCCTTAGAAAAATGGAGAAGAAGGGTAGAAGCGATACAAAATTTTATATGTGAAGATATACGTGTTTCGCATGACACAAACAGTAGACAAAAAATAGGAAAATGTCCTTGAAAGTTTTGTTTTTGCTTGATTCAGTTCTGTAACTAACACTGGTGTATTTCTCTATGCAAATTTAATGAATTGGACTATGTTTATGCAGTTCAAAAAATTAAAGGTAATCGAGATATGGTGTATATATAGTGTAAGAAAAGAAATCGGGAGACCATTTCTGTTCCAAATTCTAATCTATCATATTACAAATTACTTGTACTATAACCTCCTGCAAGGAATGCATCAACTTACCAAACACCCTGTGTATATATAGAAAATATTGTTAAAACCTGTTATTTGTAATCATCTCTGAATTTGAGCCCTCTTATAGCTTTCATTTGTAGATTAAAAATACAATAGAAACTGAAACAGCATAAACTCAGATAAGAATAGCATAAGATATTCGAAATTTTGTTACAAATATAAGTTTTATGTGTTTATGAACTTATAACTTCAAAACCTTGAGCAACAATAGTTAATAAAGAGTCAACAATAAAACGCGACAAATATTTCACATAAATCAGAAACGGTATAAGTTCAAGCACCCTTGTGGTATTCCTGCATTAAAAATTAGATAAGTATACCTGTGATTGTTTTAGTTTACATATTGTTGTCCGTAACTTATGATGTTACCAATCTATGCTATGAGTTATAACAGAATATTTTTTTGCTTGAATCCAGAATTAATAACACTAGTCAATTCTTTATGGTTAGAGTTATTATAATGTGGAAGCCTGAATTTTAAATTGGTTTGAAATGTATTACAAAATAATCTTTCTAACGTATTGAAAGGGCAGAACATGTGTCTGCCGGTAATAATCACATAGACAAAACAAAACAAAACAAAACGCGATATCATTGGTGTGACGTCACACTACGTTCAGCGTGGTTTATGTTTCCGTAGATACAGGTGCAGGTTACGGTGTCGGTGATGTAAACAGGCGTTTGTTTCTTGTGTTTTTGTGTTATTTTTGGGTCACAGATAGTGCAAATACTGTTTAGGTAGTGCTGTGCAAATCCACGATCCGGCGGTAGCGACTTACGGTGAGTCAAAACAAGCAGGTGACTATTTTCCGTTTTTAACATTACAATAATTATTAGTGGTGATAGTAATAATCTATCTAATATCTTTCATTTAAATGTGATGGTGTTTATCCAGGACAAGGTTTTGATGACGACTTAGTAAGATCTAGGTTTAACCTTCATTCTTTAAAGAAAAGGAGATTTATATACTCTATCAGATTTCTATACAATATCTTGCACAATTCAATTGACTCTCCATATATTTTATCACAACTTAATTTTTTGCTGTCACATCCTTCGATTAGATCTCATATGATGTTTTACTGCCAATCTGCTAGAACTAATCTCATGTTAAAGTCTCCTGTATACACTATGACATCCAATTATAATTTATTATGTTATATTTGTGATGTTAATAATATCAGTTTAAACCAGCTGTTAAGGATTGCCCATGACGTGCAGTTATATTTTTTTCTCATACTTAGTTACTGAATTATTTTTAATACTTTTGACAACTTGTTCTGTTTTTGTCATTCCTAGATCATGTTTTTAACTGTACTTTTTCATACTTTTATATTTTTTACTTATCTTACCTATACATTTATTTTTTTTTGTGTTAGACTAGTTTGGTTGTTTAACTTTATTTTAGTAACTTTTATGTATTTGTATAATTTCTATTGTTGTTCTGTAATTGGGATTTTGTTCCTGTTGGACTATTAAATACTATTATTATTATATAAATAATGACATACAACATTTATTTTTTTCAAATTAATTTTATTATTATTTTTGTTGCTATATACAACTGATTTCATTTCTCCTTAACCATTAAAAAACCTTATTTGTTACTTTTGTTTATTATGTTTTCAGAATAAAATAGCTAATTTAATGTAGTGAAATCAGGCAGCAAAATTTTATAAATGCCTCAAATACGAGCTCAAATAACATTCTACAATGATAGGAGCAAACGCAGAATATGAAATTGGAATTGAAATTAAGTGCCGAATAAAATAAATGAAAAAAAATGTACGTTTGCTCTAAAAACTCTGTATACATTCTGTTAACTTGACAAAAAAATTTAATTGATTTATAACTTTACACTTATATTTTTTCGTTAGGCTTAAACTTACATCCTAATTCCAATTACAATTAAACTTAAATTAAAATGGTCTTTGTCAACAAAGGTGCAATGCTTCTTTTTGTCGCTCTTCATCGTCCTACACTACATTTTTTTTTCATTTTTTTTATGACACGGTGAAATATATTTTCTGTCCTCATTTTAGGAGAGTATTTTGCAATTTTTTTCAATACCAATGTCTATTTAACACAATAACACTTAATAATATCACAAATGATAAATTAAGTCTTCTAAACGTTCTGCGTTGTCTGAAAATATAAGTATAATGATATACAGGGTGTTAAAAAATAGAGTGTAAAATATTTCAGGAGGTAATAGTATGTACCAAAACAAGCAGAACAGTCTTAATAAACATGGGTCCGCAAAGTAACGGTTGCGGAGATATGGACCACTATTCGTTTTTCAAACATTTTATTTTATTAGGAATAAACCGACAAAGGAGGCTTTTAACAAACAAAAAACAAAGTTACAGAAGATGTTCAAAGTGCCCTCCGTCCATTTTCAAGCAGGCACGACATCTATGTGGAAAAGTTTGGTGTAAATGCTCTCTAACGACCATGGAAAAATGAGCTGGAGCACCATCATGCTGGAACCACATTTGTTGCCTCTGATTCAAAGGAATGTCTTCCAAAAACTCATACAGTGTGTTCTGCACAAGGTTGAGGTAAGCAGCACCTGTTAATCGGTTTGGTAAAACAACAGGACCTAGAAACCTGTCACCTACAATACCCATCCAAATGTTTAATGAAAAACGTGCCACATAGATGGGTAGGAAGAGCCGGACCTGTTTTATGGCCTCCAAGATCGCCTGATCTGAACCCTCTAGATTTCTTTGTTTGGGAATATTTGAAGACATTAGTGTATGATACTCCTGTAAATAGCCTGGAAGAGCTGCAGTTACGGATTAATCAAAGGTGTCAAGAAATCCAAACCAATGAGGGTGTCTTCGAAAGAGTTGGAATATCGTTGAGACGAAGATGTCGTGCCTGCTTGGAAATGGACGGAGGACACTTTGAACATCTTCTATAACTTTGTTTTTTGTTTGTTAAAAGCTTCCCTTGTCGGTTATTCCTAATAAAATAAAATGTTTGAAAAAAGAATAGTGGTCCATATCTCCGCAACCGTTACTTTGCGGACCCATGTTTATTAAGACTTTTCTGCTTATTTTGGTTCATACTATTACCTCCTGAAATATTTTACACTCTTTTTTTAACACCATGTATAGCACAACGCGGCGGTAATCGTTTTCTGGGGACGTGGCCAGACTATATTTATAAATACAGTTTTTGGGCTTATTTTTTCATGAAATTGTCCAGAACAAGCACCATTTCACTTAAAATAATACATTCTTCCTTCTGCAGATATTTGGAAAAAGGAATTTCCCTATTGTTTCTAAACCGAAAATTAGAATTGAGAATATTTTCTCTTTCCAAATAATTGTCAATCTGAATATAAATATTTTCCAAGATATTTGCAAGCTGGGAGATGACAGAAACAGACCTGTAGTTTCATGTATCATTATAATCCCCATTTGGGGCTACCTTAGATATTTGTAAACAATTAGGAAATATATTTTGGAAAATACTGATATTAATTAAAGCTGTTAATAATAATAACAATATCTCTACCACTCATTCCAATCACGAGGATTAGCCCAAAAGTCGGAGACATGTGCGGGAGAGTGGGCGGCATATTACTATAAAGCAGGTCGCATTTGCGCTCAGGAATGACAGACTGGTAGGCTCTATTCAATACAGGAATGAGAGAAACCTGGAATATCTCATTAATTGAAGGAGTGGCCAGACGTCGACCGGTATCAATTTCTCACATTAACCCAAACTGATATTCCTCCACCCTACCATACCCGCAGAGAGGCTGCCAACCCGGTCTACCGGCCGCGAGATTCGAACCCACAGCGGTCTGGCCACATCGATTCAAGTACTGACGCCTTAAATCTCTCTATCACTGACCGACAAAAGGCTTTAAAATTTCAGGTTGTATTGATTTTATTAGTTTAATATCTACCAGTGGCTAAAATATATTTCCGTCATTATGTCTTATATTTTATAGTTTTTTTTTTGCTGGGATAAGTGTTTTTACTTATCATTGCTAATTTTTCTCTCAGTATACTCACTACCGAATTTTTGCGTCAAGTCTCGGGACAATGATAAAATTCAGCATCATTTTACTCGACGTTAGTAAAACACACAACAAACAACCCACCGGAAATTGAAGCGACAATAACAGTGCAAATTAACACCCCGCATCCCCGTGATGCTGCTCGGGCCTTCTCGAACGCTTATTACCTTGGCTTAGGGGCAAAAAAATTCCCCGCGCTGCGTCGCCTCCATCATTCAGCCGAAAGTGTAATTTTATGTTAAGCGATCTTGAGGGAAATTATACGCGATTCGCACTTCCGGTTCATACGTTAAGTATAAATAAAATTACAGCAGCGCCGGGTCGTAAATTAGTGCGCCGAAAGTTAATTTGATTATATTGTAATTTGCAGAATGCAATCCGGACCACCCTGCGGCCGGCCGGGCAACCCCTTCCGGTGAGTTAGGATCCCTCGACCGGTGCCCAATTTATGGCAGCGTGGATAAACTTTCTTTGCAAGGAGGTCACCAAAATATGGAAATGATGGGAATGTGTAACAGGGTGATCACGAGGGGTAAACCACTGCTTGAAATTTGTACAACGAAATACCCATTTTTAAAAATATTATCCACAAATACCCAAAAAAAATACCTCAGCAAATAAGTAAATACCAAAAAATACCCAAAAACCACCACCAAATGCTCAAAGAATACCTGTGAATATTACCTAATAATATCCTCAAGTACCTAAAAATATCATTAAGTACCCAAAAATACCGAATAGTACCCAAAAATACCCTTAAATACCCAGATATCTAATAAACAAAAAATAAATTACACCCACAATTTTGCTTACTATACCTTCAATTTTTCAATACTCTCTCATAATATTTTCTTAGAAATTATTCCAATATACGTAAATAATATAGAACTATCAGTAATTTCATTAACAACAATAAGTAATTTTTTTGTGAGGAAGGGTTTATTGACTGACATCACATTTATATAAGTATTAAACATAAAACAGAGAATTGTTATATAAACTAAGGTCTAATCCTTACTCAAATAAATCAATAAATACATTCTAATATTTAATATACAAAATAACTAAATAATGTTGGTTCTTTGGAAATGTAAGTATATAGTTACATATAATAAGATACATATTGGACACAATTTTTATTTACTTTTTAAGGAGTTTTTGAGGCATTTATATTATTTTTTATTTTATTTATGTCATATCTTATCATCAAATTATATACGCCAGTGCTGATTAGATCAAGCGGGCCATAAAATATATATTTTCTTTCAACATCTGCAATATCCTTTTTAAAACCTACCCTTTTTAAAAGTTTAATCAAAATTTCATTTGAAATTTTATTGTTTTGAGGGTTTTAGGAGATTGGTTCAGTTTTTTTAAATACCCTGTATTTTTTCGTTAATTAGTGATCTAATAGACTCTTGTTAAAAGTTGCATCTAAATCTTTGTTTAAATCCATTAAAGTTCAGAGGTTTTAGATATTGTTTAGTTACCCCTGTATTTTTTTCATTAATTAGTGTTGTAATAGATCCTTGTTAAAAGTTTAATCAAAACCTTATTTCAAATTTTATTATTTTGAGGGTTTTAAGAGATTGGTTCAGTTTTTTTTAAATACCCTGTATTTTTTCGTTAATTAGTGATGTAGTAGACCTTTGTTAAAAGTTTCATCTACAATTTTTTTAAATCCATTCATTTTCAGTTTTTAAAGATTGTTTAGTTTTTTTAAACACCCTGTATTTTTTCATTAATTAGTGTTCTAATAGACCCTTGTTAAATATCTGATAAAAATAATTCTTTATTCCATTAATTTTTAGGTTTTTTTTTAGAAATTGGAAAGACCCCAGTCATTTAAACACCCTGCATTTTTTTGGTTAATTATTATTCCCCTTGTAAGACGTTTTTACCAAAAACAAGTTTTTAGCTCTCTTAAATTTTTTAAGTTTATTAATTTTTTTTAACGGTAACAAATTTTTCAACACTTTGTATACAGAACGGTCTTTCGCACGTTTAATAACCATTCCGAAGTTAAATCTTCAAAAATAAAATTTATAATTATTTTTTTGCTGTATTTCTGAATTTATTATCAAAATTCTAACGCGAAGAAGTAATAGATAATTGTTAAATAGAACTACAGTTAAAAAATGAAATTATTCTGTCGGAAAAGGAGAAAAATGGGTTATGGCTTATTCAGGCACTGCGAAACCAGCTTAAAGAAATGCACATTGATTCGTCATTCAACAGCCGACAAACACGTTTTTCACGAGTTTACTCTTTACACTGACTTATGCTATGCTAGCCTAAGATAGACTGTGGCCTAAACCTATGTATCCAGGGGCTAACACCATCATCAAAACGCATGCGCCATCGCCATTATGTTTAAGAAATTGGCGGGAAAATACTAATTTTCTCCAAAAATACCCAATAAATACCTTCGTAATACCCACTAAATACCCATTATTACCTTGATAGTACCCAAAAATACACAAAATACCCAAAAATTGCGAAAAAATACCCATAATTACACACAAATACCCAAAAAATACAAAAAATACATTTAATTACCTACAGCTTGTACAGTAAAATACCCCAGTGGTTTTCCCCTCGGGTGATCACTAGAGTCGATCCGATTGTACCATTACTACGTCCATCTGTTTTTATAGTATATTGTATCACAAGGGCAGAAAATGAGCTTTAGTAGCCCGCGGTCGGGCTTCACGTCAAACTCCAAGACAAGAGCTGGGAGAAGTGCGACAGTGTTTATGTTGGATCGAAGCGCCAGGGATTCTTCTAGTTTATAAATTTCAATGTTTTAACAGTTTGGCCATAGTTTTAAGCTAAGTATAAAATAAAATACGAAAAAGAAAATATTTTGTACATAGTGAACCAATTTCGGCATAGGAGAAACCCTCTCTCCTATTTGCCGAGGAGATTGAGCTCGACTTTTATCAAAAATTGAATTGTGAAAACCGCATTCCAATATCTCGATCTGTTTAAAGAATACAGGGCGTTTTTATTTGTTTGCTTCTTCTATGACGCTTTATAACTTCCTTGATTGCTAATATATTAGATTTTTGTAAAAATATTATTTGTTCAGTTCTTTTACGTAGATTTCAATTGTGTACGCAGTTTTTAAAAATTACTTTTTATTTATTTTTCTACGTTCATGCAATAAACAAAACTTTATAGAACTATATTTGGTGAAAAAACTGATTCTTTCGAGGATTCTTTATTGATCTAGTGCAATAAAATTTTTATTGCACTCATCTGTCATTCTACTACAGCGTTTTGTCATCATGACAAACGTAAACGTTCAAATCGACGCAATATTTAGTCTATTTTCTGTGAGAATGGTCAAAATAAAGTTTGAGTTAAATTGTTCCTAACATATTAGTTACTAACTTTCTCAATAGTGCCATCTAAGTGTTTTTTTTTTGTTTTTGTATGACCGTAGAAAAAATATTATATGCAACTCATACAAAAAGTGTTCATTGCACTTTACGTGTAGATCTATCTACTCGGCCTGACGGTTTCGTAGAACAATTTCATGTGGCATACAATAAACACTTTTTGCACTTGTTGCATAAATAACTATTATAGCACTCTGTGAAATTTCAACTTTCTCAATTTTATGGTCAACCTAACCTATTTTATTTCTATTGTAATATCTACGGTAAAAAATGTAATTGAAACCATGATGATGAATTTTTCTAGTATTTGGATAATTTTATTTTTACCCAGAAGTAAGAAAATACCGAGTTCGACTTTTTGAGTAAATGAAGATAGAAATAGAAACATTTGACTATATTGTTAACCATTTAAAACCCACAGTAAAAAACAATGGAGAAACTGCCATGGCATGCCAATTGAAATACAAAAGCGGCTTGTAGTTACTTTGAAATAAGTACTTTTAATTCGTGAATGTTAAAGAATATTTTATACGTGGTTAAATAAATAATTGTTTATTTTTTGTGGTGCCTTTAAATCTACCTATTACTAATAATAAAAGAGACATCTTTATTATACTAAAAAAAAAACAGAAAACTCAAGTAGTACGCCTATGGAATCTGGTCCCCTGCAACTCTCACCTCGCGTACTCATCTAAATGTTGTGAATAAATCACTCTCTATTATTTTGGATCCCGGGCATCGACCATCGCGCCGGGCGCAAGTAATACCTTGCTGGAGTCTCAGCCTTTTCACACGGGCCACCGTGCAGCGCTTCTCGGAAGCGCCGTTGAGTGGTCCGTTTTGACGAAACATTTTATATAGATTTATTCACACGGGCGCGCCACTGAATTAGCAGCGCCACGGTGGCGTGTAGTCGCCGACTCCCACCGAAACGTCAACCGATAATTAGTGGCTCTACTCAGCAGCGCTGCATAGTGGCCCGTGTGAAAAGACTCTTAAGAGCCTTTTCACACGGGCCACCGTGCAGCGCTTCTCGGAAGCGCCGTTGAGTGGTCCGTTTTGACGAAACATTATTTTATATAGACTTAATCACACGGGCGCGCCACAGAATTAGCAGCGCCACGGTGGCGTGTAGTCGCCGACTCCCACCGAAACGTCAACCGATAATTAGTGGCTCCACTCAGCAGCGCTGCACGGTGGCCCGTGTGAAAAGGCTCTTAGAGCCTGACTCGACTTTAGTACTCCACTATGAACATTTCCAGAATGAATGCATTGCATAGTCGTGGCTAGGCGTATAGCTTTTGTCGTAAACTGGCGTAAACCTAGACTAAAGCGTTATCTGCATATGTGACACACAATAGTTTTTCACCTACTAAAAAAAAAGAAAAATTAAAAAAAAATTATTTTATAAATACAGACAGAATTTCATAGTACTCTACGTACCGTTGTTTTAACATTGTAGGTAACAAATTTAGAGACATTGCTATTAGCTTCTTCTTGCAAGTCTGATGGAGTATATTATTCGTTTTTACAGATTCACACAATCACAATTATTCACAATCAGAACGCATTATTATTTTATAGTTTTAGTCTCCTGATTCCAGACTTACATTGACGTTTAATGAAAATTAACATAATTAATAATTAATGTGAAACGTCAAAGTACGCAAATGACAGTCAAAGGTGTCTAGACAGTGAAAAACTACAAAATCGTGTTGTTATGACATTAGGAGCCCAAGGCACGATAAACATTACTTTTGGTTATATTTTTAGGGTTGACATATGATTTTCACATATGGTATCTTCACTTTTTGTTTCTTTACATTTTTCTGTATTCCAAACGGATTAACAACAAAAATGATTTATTTGATGAAGTGCATTTTTACAGTTAGGTACTTTTACTTAAACATATCTTAGAGAGACCATGCAAATCAATGAAGCCGTCATCTTGTTTAATATTATGTATTGTTAAATTAAGCTATTTTTTAACAAGATTAAGTTTTAATAATGGCTTATGCATATTCAAATGCTGAATTGGCAACATGGTTTACATTTATGGCATTGCAGATGGAAATCGTACTGAAATATTCATCCAATTTCAAATCCAAGAATGTTTAGAAATGTTTTTCAACGTCTTTTGGAATTTGGCTCATTTCAGAAAAGTTCACCTGGAAGAGCTTTGAATGTTAGAATGCTTAAGTTGGAAGGAGCTATTCTACATGAAATTGAAGAAGATTGCTGCAAATCTTATACCCGTATTACATACAAAGTATTCAAGCCTTACTGCCGCAAGAGTATCCGCGCACCTGCAATTTTGCCACAGGATATTGTTAAAAATTGAAGAAATTTTTAATTCTACCGCTGGCATATGGTTTATCGACAAAGCTAATTTTTCCATAGATGCTATAACAAACTTCCACAATAAATACGTTTGGTCTAAAGAAAACCCTAATGCCATAATGGAATTTCGATTTCAACATCAGTTTTCTTTGAATGTATGGGTGGTTATTACTGGAAATTTTCTTGTGGGGTCTTACTTTTTACCAAGAATTTTAAACGATTTTCTTGAACACGTTTTATCTGAACTACTTGGCGATGTTCCCTAGGCACTAACACACATAATGTGGTTAACGCGCGACGGGGCTCCCACACATTTTGGTTTGACTGCTCGTGAATTATTAAATGAAAGATTTAATTTGCTTAATGTATTAAGACAGTCAAATGACATTGAAGACCATCATTTGCAAAACAATGAAGATGCTTCTTCAACAGATCAAGTAAATCTTTATGGGGATAACCTTGTGGATAGTACCTTCTTTTTCAAGTGGTATATTTTAAAAACGTATGTTAAAGTTTTTCCCAGTTATCACTATGAATATTATAACCGAGGTCCAAACAACAGCACCATATTCGAATCTGGATCTTACATAAGAGTATAGTGTCCTGATTACATCAATGTCAAAGTCTCACGTGTATCTAAAAATAAAGCTTTGAGATCTCAGATATAATATTGTCCAGATCCGTAAGTG
Organism: Monochamus alternatus; assembly: GCA_037114965.1. Lineage (NCBI taxonomy): Eukaryota > Metazoa > Arthropoda > Insecta > Coleoptera > Cerambycidae > Monochamus > Monochamus alternatus. The sequence continues at coordinate 75,280,222 of CM073429.1, read as the reverse complement.
AATAAAATCGAGAAACTAAACTATTAATTAACTTTTAGTGCAAAGTCAGAGGCTAATGATAATTTTTGAATATTAAATTGAAGGTTCACTGGGCACCATTAACAAATATCTCTGAAGTGCAATGCAATCATTGACATTTAAAATCTCCCGATATAACTTTACTTCTTCAAGATATAATATATAATAAAGGACTAAATAATAAAGGGCCCAGAACGGATCCTTGAGGAAGAATGTAGCAAGAATCTACTTTATAATACGCATGTGCAAGAAATCGAAAGGATTCGGAGACGTTTTATGATATTAACAGTTTATATAATTAATGGTGTTTATCATGAAGTGCTTCTTGACTGTGTAAATCTCTCCGAGCTGAAAAAGAGAAGAGACCTAGAGACGATTTTAGAACTATCAGTGTCTTCCATTTATCTACACCTGTAACAAATATCTTGAAATCCTCTCCATTTTATAATATGTACCTGAACTACTCTAACATAGAGCACAGTTTAGATATTTTCAGTTCAAATTTAAACCAAATAATAAACCTTGTTATGAGCTTACTGCTGCTGTATTGTGTATCTAATTTATATATTTAGTTACTATTTTTGATTATATTCTTGTGTAAGTATGGTGCGGGTCTTTAAAAAAAAATATGAATAATCGAATCGAATAACCGAACATTTATCTGTGGGATATCGTATCTAAATAAATAAATAAATAAATAACATCACCCTTCCATTATAACTCCGGCCTCCTGCATTTTACAGATCTAACTTCGATTACTTTCTATTACAGACCATATTTTGCAAAAAGAATCTGTTTTGTATTGTGAGTAGATGACCTGAGTGTAGAGGTTTATATTCCCTTCTTGATTGTGGTACATTGTATATCCAGAGGAAGGATGTTCTTTAAATGTGTTATATTCCCCAGAGGACCGCATACAACAGAAAGTATATCCTTACATTTGTGACTAAGTTTCCATTCCAGTAACGCAATAAATATTCTTCGCCACGGACATCAAAATATTTTGACATCGACAAAGAACATAAATAATAAAATATCGAAATGCGTGTATAATTTCTCAAAGGACATTCTCCCAGGAGGGGGGGTATTCGAATTCCTTCCACTCCTTTTTTAAAAGCATCTGTGTCTCGGAACAAGCGCCCTTGTTCTTTCCAAACTTTCCATATAATTCGAAGCGAAATTTACGCGTGTGCGATTTGTTCATAACTCTCCAGGGTACCGAGTATTTAAATTTACAACATTTTAAGATTTGTATATGTTTTAAGATAAACGGAAGCGAAGGGAAACGTTCAAGGATATAAGAATATCCCTTTTCTCTGGAGTCCGTAACTCGTAGAAATGTTTTGTAAGTATTTGAAAATTTAAGGGCGATATATTTTAAAAGTTTCCAACTCGTAAATCATCGTGAGAAGTCAAAAGGTGAGAAGGCAGATTTAATTTTAACTCTATTATGCCACCACGGCGAGGGTTTCGCATGGAACTTTACTTGATTGCACTACAAGTATTTATTAACTGTACGTAATCTAATTTTTACACCTTGGCGCTTTAGCACAAAACAATTCAAGTATATCCCCGGTGAACAATGTTCGAAAATTTAAATTCGCATTTTAAATTTACCTCGCCGTATACACCTTGCCTCCCACTGTGTTCTTAATGTGCTTCAAATTGGTCGGTTTTCAAAAGTAAGTAGTCTGTCATCTGTCATATACAGAGTGTCCGGAATATGACTACCGTAATTTTAAGGGCTTATATATCTTATTAAAAGCAATAAAAAACTCTTATGAAAAAAAATTCTAAAACGAATAGTTTGTTACTGTATTAGAAAGGTATTTTAAGCTAATATAAACCAAATCTCCTACAGTAAAAAATGTTACAAAAGCTAATAATAAAGAATATATGGGTAGATATTGTGGGTGTAATTCAACGCTGGTTGGGGCTTTTGTCCACAGAGTAGTTAGTTTCAGACAATATTATTAATACCTAAAAATATATAAAAACGAATAGATTGTCTATAAACACATTTAAAAAATAAAAGTACAACTCCAATAATAGGTAAAACTATGTTACGGAATTACAAACTTTCATAGGTTGCTATAACGTTAAATGAAATTTACGCGGCTGGTGCGCTACACTGTCACCAATTTCTTTGAATACCTCAGAAACAAGACCAAACGTCGAAAAAAAAACAGGAGACGAAAAAGTTTCGAAATTAATCAGGTCATAGTGGCGCGTAGATGTTTTATTGAAATAATTTTTTTTTTCGTAGTTTTGAAATAAAGTAAGAGGGGGGTAACATACAAAATACACTTCTAAGAGGGGTGCGTAGTTCAAATTTAAGAAGCTTATGTAAGATCATAAGGAGTGTTTGTGTTCCGAATTTCACTTAAATCGGATAAGTGGTTCAAAAGTTATGAGGGAAAAACGAGAAAAAAATTCCTACTACAACGCCCTCTATCTCGGAAACGATGCGTTTTAGGAAATAAATTTATATCACAAATGAAGATTATTTTAACCTGTTCTATCGTTTCCTGAAGTTATCAAGATTAAACCTGAATCACCCTGTATATATGTATCGATTTGTCAGAATTGTAAATTTATTAAAATAAAATATTTATTCACTAAATTGTCGACACTTCCTCTAACGTAATGAAAATACATAACGATTGACTATTTGTCCAACAGGAAAGTTCTAATCAACATATATACGCTTCTATCATCGTCGACAGAGCACGCTTCAGTTATAATAAGGTATAGCGAGGAGGTATTAAGCTCAATTAGAATTAATACCAGGATAATCCTTTCTAGACTCTGTGTTCCTTGATGGGGCACTAGAAATTAATACTTTCAACAGCTATATCCAGTTCAAGCAAGGGGATTCACAAACTTAGTAGACAATTTCGGTGATTAAATATAAAAATATCTGTGTATATAATTTGGTGGCATGAGTTGTAGAGAAAAATATTTGAGTGGTATATGCAATATTGTTAATAATAATACCTAATAGATATCAGATAGTCTCGATCACTACAGAATTTTATACTTATTCTGTAAAAATAAACCTATATTTACTCAATAAAGGCCCGTCAGGATCACCGACTAACAACAGAATACAAATTCAAGAGGACATTTCAAAAATAGAATAAATAAAACATGCTATTTTTCTCCAACCAAAAGCCCCCTGCTAATTATTAATTTGTGCTTTGAAATTAATCCAATCAAATTTGGATAATAAAGCAAAGTAGTTGTCATATTGCTAAAGTTTCATTCACATAAGATTAGTGCAGTTGCATTGGTACTGCAGAAAAGTTATTAAAAAGGGCGTCGTATTCTTGAAATAGTGTTTTCTACAAAATACAAATAATTTTAAACATTTAATAACTGAATAATCTAGGGTTTAGCAAATAATAGGAATGTTAACTCATCCCACCTGCAAATATTCAAAGATACTGAAGTGTAAAACGACGAGAAATACGGATAACTTTTGTAACGTTTAGATAAACTTAACAGTAACGCCTTTGTACTGCAGTTGTATGGCAGAAGCTATAAGCATTTTAGCTTTTACCAATCCTTTTCCAACAATCATACAAGGACTAATCAGAAAACTGCGTTTTTGACAGTAAACAGAAGATTCACATTTTTGCAAGTTTTTAAATTAGATTCTAATTTAGATATTTAGTTTAGAATTGATTTGTTTCTAAAAAAAATTATTTTTTCATTTCACCCGAATGACAGTGGCAGTGTTTGATGACTTGCTGAAATTAGTGGGGCCTCATTTAACACACAGTATAATAGTATACTGTGATTTAACCAAACATTCAAATTGACCATCTATTCCTGCAGATTGTAGGCTGATATTTTATCTAGGTAACCAACAATTTCCGTAGATAGGGACGTAGCTGACAAAACATAAACATAACCTCTCTGAAGGTCAAGAATCTTGAGTTTTTGCATGTCGCCAACTTACAGCTGAAAAATTCCCCAACTTTTTAAGTCTACAGTAATTTTATGTAAACAGAGTAAATAATATTTAACACCATACAATTCCAATACAACAGTACAACTGCAGTGCCATTGCACTAACGTTTATCTGAACGTTACTTAATTGAATTCATTTGTGGTTGTTGTGGCTCAATTTGCTGAAAAGTCGTAAAACTGGAATCTAATGAAGATTTAGTTGTACCTGAATGAGGAGATACTGGATTGTGGTTTCTTTAAATCTTCTCCCAAAGAAATCTCGAGACATTTGTGAATGTGTCTACTAACGTTTTATGGTGTATCTCTCAAATTTAGCAAATAAAATTGAGTTGTCAACGCTTTGGTCACAATATACAATATTGCGGCCAACATTGGTTATAAAGAAGAGGATTTATACAAGAAAATATTCAAAGTTACGTGCTTTTCTCAAGAGACAAAATCAGGGATATGTACCGAAAAAATCGCGAGTATTTACAAAGCAGCAAGTTGATTTCTTTTTGAATAGTGCACTTGTTAATTTATATATTGATGATAAAGCTTTAAAAATAACAGAACAAAATTTTTAAAAAGCTTTTATAGATTATCCTAACATTGGGCGTTGCAGCGCATGCCGTTCTGATAAATTACTCAATTTAACAATTGATAACGTTGAAGATGTGAAATCCACCTTAATTATAAAATTTCCCAATATCAAAACTAAGAAATCGCGTTCTTTTACTGTGCTGGGATTCCGGATTGGTAGAACGGAGATTATATCTCAGATATGTTATTGGAAAGTGTCATCGAATGGTGATAAGTATTCATAAAATCAGTGCCGTCTTGCAAAAAGTGGCAGAATTTAGGACCTGGACAACTTTTTATTTATTGTCTTCTAATATGTATTGTAGTGGTATCTCTGTGAGTTATTTTATGTTGTATGTAAACTACTCATGTTTTCTTATTATGTTTTTTGTATATTGTGGTTGTAAAACTAGCCTATGCTAAATAAATAAACTAAACTAAACTGAACTAAACTAAACTGAAGAGCACAGAGGGCAGGCATTACGCTGAACTTCTGGTACCTTTTTAGTTGACAACGGTGGTGACTTCACTTGTCTTAAAAGATACAGAGGATGGAGATTGAACACTGTGGCGGAAAGCTGCATTGAAGACTTACTTTGGCATAAAGAAAATATTGCGAAAAATACTGAAAGTAGATATATCATTCTGATTTCACAACATCTGAAAATAATATAACTATTAATAAAAGCGTGTTGGACTGCTGTGAAGTGCTCCAAGAATGAGGGTAGTGGTAGTTTTAGTGGTTTATTTAATACTTCTTCAAACAGTGTTTTTAATATCAATGTGAATAAAAATAAAATATTGTAAATATTGTCGAATAAACCTTTATAAATTAAAGCTTGATTATCACATTTAAACAAAGGAAAGTGTCAACTTGAACATCTAGGTTTTGAAATTACCGTCAAAGCAATATGACAGTTATCAATAATTTTGTATTAAGTATTGCTTAATCGTAAAAGAAATGAAATTCATCAGAATTTCCAAAAAACTTAAATGTCGATTTTGTCGCAAACGGTTCGTTTTTTGACTTCAAACAAGAGTATCAAAATGTTAGATAAACTTTCATTATTTAAAGGAATACCATCAAACTCTTAATACAATTAAAAACAAAAAAGTTATCAGCATATCTTCACCTAACACGTACTCTTTCTGCCCTTGAGGGTGCTGCAAATTTAAATATTCTACCTGAAACTTCGTCTCTATAAATGTATCAAGTGTGCCAAATCTTAATTAAAAAAATGGTACGCCAATATTTTTTTAGAAACAAAAACTATTTCTAGAATCCTTGTTCGATTTACAACAGAAAAAGTCTCCTTACTTTTTTGTGTTTGACACACCGTTTGCCAGTAAAAAATTAAATTACCTACCTTATTTCTGAAAAACAATTAAGTAAACAAAAACGAAAATGTGAATTTTAATTAGTGAGAGTGAGAGTGAGTAAAAAAATTAAGGGTAAAATCAAAAAAATTGCTCGAATTATGGAAAATTCATTTTGAAATGATCTTGGCCGATTTCTCGAGGATTCTGATGTGCCCAAATATGGATATTTTGGTAATTTGATACCCCCTATCTGGTAAAAGAGGACTCGTCCGTTCAAAGAATCTTATGGCAAAATCGTATTCTTTTTTCAGCATCACCAGGGTGCAAATGCTGTAGGTGATATGCATCTCTGTGTTCATTGTGTAGTGTTCGTAATATTTTAGACTTAGGAATGTGAAGGTACTGAGCTGCCTTCCGAGAGCTCAGCCTCGAATTGTTATCAATAGTACGTAGTATACGTTTATTCTGAATATTATATTGACAATTCCCCTTCCGTTCGTTATTAACGCGCAGGCCAAAGTTACAAAAATTCTGATGTGTTTTGATGAAAACGCGAGCATCTAGAACTCTTCTATTTGGACAGCGTCTATGATATTCACGAACTGCCGCTTCTGCATTTCCATCACAAAATCCATAGCAACAATGAATATCTGCATATTCGTTGTTAGAAAAAAGCATTTTTCAGATTAATACTTACACAACACTCTAATAACAATGTTAACAATATCTCGAAATGAAATTACCTGACACAATTCAATTAACTGTCATTATAAAATGCAAAAACACTGGCAGTGGTAGTTTTTTTTGTTTCATGGCCTACTACGACAGATTAAAATTTGTTTGAATTGCAGTTGCTTAAAGAATTTTAATTTTTTACTGGCAAACGATGTATCAAACGAAAAAAAAGTCAGCTCTTTTCTGTTGCAAATTGAACAAGGACTCTAGAAATACTTTTTGTTTCTAAAAAAACATTGGCGTACCATTTTTTTCATAAAAATTTCTCGAAGATCTGTCGGTATGCACGCCACTGGTGGAAGAAAAATAATATTTTTTACGTTAAAATATGTATCTAGATTACGTATTCAAAGGTTCCAAATTTCATTTAAATATCTAAAGCAGTTTTAAAAATATTAATAAATTTGGAACTTTTGATAACAATTTTGACACCTTGTATCTCTGTAACGAAGCATTTTCCGAATATAGTTTATAATACAAACTGATATTATTTTGTGGTTGTCTGTCTGCCTCTGAAGTTTCCGCTTTCGAAAGTGGACCACCCCGTATATGTTTTGTATGTTGGGTTAAAGGTTCAGAGAAAACTTACATAGATTTTTTAATTACTGTGTCTAATTCTTATTAATAAGCATATAATTAAAAAAAAATAACTACAGTATCTCGAAATAAAATTGAAATATAAAAACATCTAGCCTATTTTTCAAATATATCTATCTGTTTTTTAATATAAAATTCCCCACGATTTGGTATTAAAATGAAGCGCTATTGCAATGCAAATAGCTTAATTTTATCTATTTCAGCAACAAAAAAGTGAGATTATCAACTAGAAACAGCAGGTACATATTGTATATGTTTAATTATTTAATGTAGCTGTTTTACGATTCGTGTATAAACACGTCACACTGTTAACAACAATACATATTAATTAACATGAAAATACCCATGATAAATATGTAAATTATAATAAAATTGTAACAATTTATAAACACAATATTTATTTGATAAAACAGCCGTAAATCAATTAAGCCACAACACAAAAATGTTTAACAAATAAAACAACACATGAAAAGCAGATTGCAATTTGGATTCTGGGTCATTATTTAATTCCAATTATTAGTTCATGTATGATATTATGATAAATGTAATAATTAACTTATCAAGGTAATTAACAGTAACATGTTTGTACAAGGTGTGCAATGTTTAGTTAAATGTTAATAGCTATACAATGTTAAATTAATTATAAAAATAAATTTAAAAACAAATTATTAGTAATTAAATATAAAATATTGTTGGGGGAAAATTTCAAATACATAATTTTAAATACACTTTTGCTTATTTGGCTATTACATGACTGCAATACAAGTGACACCAATATGTTGATCGTATATGCAACAGAAGAGGTTTAGATAATTTTAGATAAAGTATAGAAGCTCGAGCCTCACAGATTAAACACGTTCCTTAATATTATTCATTATTGAATTTTTTTAATTGCAAATACTAACTTTATATTATTACATATTACATTAAATATGTGTTTATTTATTTTAAAAATGGTGAGAGATATCGAATAAAAACAATGTATAGCTTTTTTGCAGGTACTGTCAAAATTGTATATATTCTAAAACTTAATTTTGACCGGACCTGTATAATGAAGCATGTACAGTTTAAATAGTGAATGTTGCATTACCATAAGTTACTACTATCACCTAAATTTCGAAGTTGATAAGGTAAAGGTTTCGAAATTATGACTAAAATTCAATATTTAACTTCATGGAAGCCCTTTATAATAATAATAATATCTCTACCCCTCATTCTAATCACGAGGAATAACCCAGAAGTCGAAAACTTGCGCTAGAGAGAGGGCGGCATATTATTATTAAGCAGGCCGTATTTGCGCCCAGGAACGACTTACGTTGGTAGGCCCTAACCACCATTCAGTGCAAGAATGAAGAAAACCTGAAAAACCTCTTTAATTAGGGGGGTAGTCAAATGTCAACCGCTATGAATCTCTCACATTGATCCAAGCCAACATTCTTCCACCCTACCATACCCAATGTGCTGCAATGCAATGGATGATAAGACAATAGGCCAACACTTTATATTCGGCGATATAACTGTACGCATAGCCACCATCCCCCCATGTACTTCAAACCACTGAATTGTAGTAGTTCGGCTACTACTAGATTAGTCTATGAGAGCTAAAAGTCGCAATGGACGATCTTCATGTTCTGTGGTTCTCTACGACGACTGATGTCTTTCGCTCTGTGTCCAAGGCCTTCTTGTGTCCATGCCTGGTAACATCGTACTATGGTACGTAAGAATCTGTTAGTCCTTCTAGAAATTTGTCACTGACAAACCTGCTTCGCACAACCCAACAATTCGCCCCCTCTCAATGTCATCAAGCTGGGAAATCTGCTCAAATCTACGTACTACATAATCAGCTATAAAAAAAATGTCTGCAACAAGCTTCAGAACACTTGCAGCATGTGAGCAAAAATTTTTAAAGCAGAAAGTTACATTATTGAAGTATGACCTATGCAAACTATAACAGATAAACCTGAAAATTTTATAATTTTTTACTTTCACCGAGAGAAGTAAACATTATTAAAATAAAATTATATTTAACGGGTGTTTACCTTTTTTTAGCACATAGTATATGTTATATCATTAATTTTAACATTATATATATCTTTTTAATTTGATTCTGTCTAATTAAACTGTTAAATATATATTTTTTTATTTTTAATCTAGGTATATCCGTCTCAGTATATAAATTTCCCTACTTTGAATGATAAATCCTCTTTTTTTGACTTTCTTTCTTTTAATAATTATTTTTTATTAATTGTTTTATAAGATGAATATGACTTTTTTAACCTGTCATTATATAAAATTGATAATTCTACTACATTTTTCTGCTATTATAAAAATACTTTCTTTTAATTATTTTCCATTAACTTAAATTGATTTTCTACTTTCTCCACATCGTTTCGCATCAAAATTTTATATCTAATTCAATACAGATACAAATGTGTATCTTGTCAATTTTTATTATTTCCAATTTTAAAAATAGGTCACTTCAACATAAACATTGCATAACCATGAAGTTATCAGTAACCAAAATTGTAGTCCAACAGATATAAGATGTAATGTGAAATAATAAGATACAACGTGTGTTGTAAGATCTAATAAAATTTAATTATACAAACACAACTAAATGGATCTTGCAAACAGATAGTGCATTGTCTCGGCATATTTAAGGGCTGTTTAAGGGGAACTATAACGTCACTAATTTGCGCCTTCACAATACATTCGCCAGTGGAATCGGGGCTGCTTATTAAGCCAATATCCAAGAAATCCTTATCTGAATGCGCTTAACTCAATGGCATTTCTGTATCAAAATACAACTCACCCCTAATTTTGACGTTAACAAACAACGTCATATTCCGATGATTGTTAGTAATGGTTGATTCCTGTTACTGTCTTTACAAAGGTAGGTAAACATGTCAATCATATAAGCTGAAGATAAGTCGGTTAATATTTAGTGCACATTGTCAATTCATATTAGTTAAACTTATTTATTTATTTAAACAGTACACTGCCCTACAGATCAATGTCCAATTACAGGGCAGGAAAAAAGAATTAAAATTAACGTTTTACAACATAAATAGATCACAATATAAGAGTGATGGGCAAACAAATTATAAACATAATAACCTACTTACTAACAAATATTTATGAGTGTATCTTTACATCTAGTTACCGAGAGTTATTTTTTTAATTATGAAAGGAATTATAGTTGTCACCGTGGAGTTGGCAAATAAAATGGTAAGTTAGTGCGAGATAAAAATCTAGGCATACGAAAATTTAGTAACAACAATATAGAAGGACAATCAATTGTGCTGTGCCAGATCTTGTACAAAAAAAAGCAAGTGTGCAATAGTTCCACGCGATTCTAGACTTTGAAATGAAAATCTATTTAATAGTTCATTCTGTGGGACACCAACCTCTGGATAAATACCATCCTCTTTGTAAGCCGCAGCCTTCAGGAAACGTCTCTGAATTCTCTCCATACCTTGTATGTGAATGTTATATTGAGGAGACCAGATAACAGATGCATATTCTAATTTAGTTCTAACAAAAGTTTCATATAAAAGTTTTAATGTATGGAAATTACCAAAATCGCATGAGCAACGCAAAACAAAACCAAGAACTCTAAAACTTACTCTAGTAATAGCACTTATATGATTTGAGAATGATAATTTACTATCAAAAATTACACCCAAATCGCGAAAACTCTCAGATCTATTTAGAATAGCGTTATCGATGATATATTCAAACTTTACCAATTGCTACTTAATGGAGAAGGTAACGAAATTTACTAGTATTAAGCTGTACCTTGTTATTACAGCACCAATTAATCATTCTGTCCAACGCATCTTGTAATTGCACACAATCATCAAAATTATCAATTCTGTTATATAATGTCTAAATTATTATGAATAATAATAATTTCATATCATCAGCATATAGTAGGCAAGTAATGTTAACATCAAGTCATTTATAAAAATATTGATGGGGAGAGGTCCAAGGACAGACCCTTGCGGGACACCAGAAGTTGAGCTCTGCAACAATGTTGGCAAATTCTGGAGCGGACATGACACTTTTAAAGCGACATGGAAGTTGACGATCACGTTCAGTTGCCGAGGATTATATAGAAAATTCCATTGAACAAAAGTTCACGCAAAAGCAGAAGCTAGCAGTATTGCCACTACTAGCAATTTATTAATTCCGACTACTGCTACTACTTGCATTGCTGTTAGAGAAGAGAGACTGGATGTTTCTACTATTCACTTGAGTTTACACAGTTGTACCTTTAAAATTTATAATAAATAAATGTTTTCGTTGTTTTTACTTAATGTTTCATTTTTACCCGCGTCATTTCAAAATTCTAATCTAATATCAAAATTTGTCAACTTTCACAAAAAAATTATTTACAGTACTTACTTAAAATTATACTGAGATCGAGTAATACCTATCGCTCTTTCCTGCTGACTCATGGTAAGAATTCAGTTTAATTTTTATATCTTCGACTGATAAATGCCTAATTGCGTAGAAAGACAGACGTCGCCTAACTAACGCGCGTCGCGACGTCGTGTTTAGGGTTAATTTTCGTCGCAGTGTCTCATCGTCGCTAATGCAGAGCCCGGCGACACGCAACCAGTTGAGTATATAATTCCAAAGTGCTGAGCTGAGCTGAGTGCATAAATCAGCTGTCTTCATGTTGTTAATTTCATGTCTCCGCGTGTGAATAAGTTGAGCCGAGTTAAGTGTAATATAGGAACATCAACCTGCCGCCGAGCCGCCGAGTAATTACACTTTACAAGATATTAACGTTATTTCGTAAATGTATTCAGGGGATTCCGACTCGGGCAGGTAAAATATGGAGTAATATAGACGGGGGGAGGGGGAAGTCGAACCTCTCACGTGGAGGCTCACCCCTCGGAGAGAAAAATGGGCCGGTGGCGAGAGGACTGTTCCCTTAAGTGGAATTCTACAGGATGTCACCTTTAAATTCGGAAAATTTGATACTGGATCGTTGCAAAGTAACGTTTTGGCCTATAAAATATTTTTACACGATATGGTGTTTATAGTTGTTAGTGATACTATACTCTATTACTACGAGGAGCGTTTTGAATATTGCGCGCCAAAATGCTGGTTTCTTATTGGTTAATTTGAACCTACTTTACACTGCTAATAAATTTTACATTTTGGCGTTTGTTGACATTTTGCTTGTTAGTTGTCATCAATTCGTTGTCAATGTGTTTTTACCTGTTTTTATATCTATTTATTATTTCAGTTATGTGGACCTGAGCAACCAAAAGCTGTTTATAAGGTAAATTTGGGGGCTGAATCCAAATCAGCAGCCCGTTTTTTAAAATTGGTTCTAGTTTCCGAAATATTCAATAAATTAATTATTTTACTATTTTTGACCATTAACGGTCAATTGTTGAATTAAAAAGTACAAATCATAAATGAGCAGAGGTTGAACTGAGTCTTTTATTGCTTGGGATCTGTTTCACGCATTAGGGTCCAACAGTGTCGCGCAAGTTTTGTGCGAAGAAATCAAGATGTGAATACAGAAAATGTATCTTGAGAGACATTAGATCGGACAGTGGTCGCGCGGTTTAAGACGTTAGTACTTGAATCGAGGTGACTAGATCGCTGTGGGTTCGACCCCCGCAGCCTATAGACCGTATATGCGGCCTACTTAATAATAATATGCCGCCGCCTCTCCCGTACAAGTCTTTGACTAACTATTTATTATTATTATTCGAGCTCCAATCTTGTGGTAATTTCCAAAAAATGCATTTGTCATGATTTTTCCACGTTTTCCGAGCATATAACATCCACAAACGTAACAAAAACACTTTGAATCGATTGCAACGTTTTTTCTGCAGTTCCACACGTTCCGAAGTACAATCACAGTACAAAAACAAATTCCAAAAGATGTTTGATTAAACGTGGTCAGCTGATAGCCGTTCTAAGAGCGCAGTACTGCCACCATGCGAACTCGAATACTAGAACTAATCTTGACACACGGATTGAAGATCTGAGTTCAGGGCATCAAATAACGTTAATAATCGTTCTCATCTGCTCAGGTCCAAAAGTTGACTCGAATTTGTAAACTTGTGTTATGGTCGATCTCATTGAACCTTTAATCATATCAATTAATAATAGCGAGAGTGATATGGATACTAACTCATCAAATAATTCAGAAAATTGTTAAAGACATGATTTCCCCTCATTTTTACTAATAATATTATAAATTATAAAAACTTATTTTGTTACTTCAAACACCTGCAGATGATATATTGCGAACAAAGTTCAGTTATCAGTTATTTGGCAATTATCCGGTAACTTAATAAACGTAGTTCGTAGAAGTGCAACAATTCAAAGTAACAAAAACACCATTATATGATTACTCTAATGCTAATTGTAAAAATGTGAATCAATAAAAAAAAATTTGAATGTGAAAACTGGAATCGAGTTATACTTAGACCTTAAAAGATACAGCTGCGAAAGCAGTTTTTATGAAGTACCTCTCTTTTGGAAAAAAAGAAACTTAGTTCTTTTAAGGTCTTATAACCAAAAGTTTGTAACATACTTTATGACACACCCTGTATACTACAATTAAAATCAATTAAAATAGAACAATAAGTAGTTAATTTTTGAAAAAAAAACGTATCAGTAATATATTTGAAATTTAATTTTTAATAAAGAACGACAGAGAAGAGGATTCTTCAATAAAATTTATTTTACGAGAATGTTACTGCATTGTGTACTACTTCCGGGTCGATATCTGAGGTGAAGCATTCGGGTCCTGACGACCGCAGAACAATTTTTCATCAAATTGTTGACTCGTAAATCAGCTTTACTGGAAGAGAGGGTCTAGAAAACCAACCCTGCGGGCATAGTAATCAGTTGGTATTTAACTGCCCTCTAATTAATGAGGCTATTTACTTCCATAAGGGTTAAAAACTTCAATTCGTATAATAATAGTGCTCCATTTCTTATACGTCTTTTGCTACACTTTCAGGTCAATAGAACGTGGTATTTAATTCTTTTCTCATGTTGGAAGTAGGTATAATTAGTTCTGGTGAAAATTCCAATAATTTATCTATTTTACCAAGATGAGTGTTTGCAAATAAATAACTATTTATACTATAATTGCAGGTCTGACATATTTATATTGTAATTTGACCAAACATTCCTATATAAAATGATGCATACAAACAAAGTTGTAGGTGTAAATTGAAACACTACAAGGTGTTCATTGAGGGTGAGTAACCCCTAAAATTATACTAAACCATTAACAGTAGTACTAAAATGAGGAGTTGCCCCGTCATGTATAAACCAAAACTCTAGTCTAAGTTGCAACGGTAAATCTTCGATTAAACGAGGGAGAGTATTTTCCAGAAATTCCAATCAAATTTTTACTACCTAATCGATTTGACAAAATAACTGGTCCAGTCAAATAACGATCAATAATACCGGCCCAAATATTTATCTTAAACTCGCGTTGAGAATGTATAGTTATTGTTGTCAACATTTCTAATTCTACGAGTGGAACAAGCCTCATCAGTGGAAAGAATTTCTTGTGAAAATTAATTTCCTGATGCAATATATACACGCAAAAGGTCACTTGTCGATCTAAATATTGAGGCAATAACTCTTGCATTTTTTTAATGTGATAAGAATGTAGTAGAATACTCTTAAGAATTCGGGGTAGAAGTTCTTGATAATCCAGTTTCTCGAGATAAACGTTTAGTACTTATTTGCAGTTTATCTTCAACTGTTTCTCCTGTCTCTCGAACCTATTTTTCAACATTAGAAAATGTTTCTCTATGGACTGGATTTGTAAATCTTATACGATATTTTTCTACACTTTTTTAGTTTCCGTCACAGAATCCTAGCAAAAATAACATGCCAACTCATCCGCTGAATATAAATTTTCCAGCCATTTTCAACAACAAAGAGTAGCAGAAATAACAAAAACAAAGACAAAGCCTACTACTGACTATTTGATTTCTTCTAATAAACACTATTAAAATCTTGTTTAAATTAATACATTTCTTCTTGAATTTTTTTTTAATTTAGCAAGAGTAAAACAATGTTTTAAAGTAAATTCTACGCAGGATATTAATCGCTTCATTTAAATTCGATCAATGGAAAAAAGTTTGTTATAATGTTAGAGGTGACTCACCTTCAATGGACACCTTGTATTTTAGTTGTAGTTAAAGGAATTCAGATATATTTTTTTTCGAAATATTTGACCCCATTTTGAAGGCCTGTAACTTCGCCTGTGTACAACTTTGTGTATAAGTATATTTGTAACTTACAAATTAGAGCTACTTTAACAAGAGAGTATGTTACACCATTACAGTCAACTAACCTTTAATGTATAGTTCACATGTCTTTAATATATCAGAAATGAATTTAGTTCAAAGTTTTAATAGCTATAGCAATATAGTAAGATGAGATCTTTTGTAATCTGAATAAGTAAAACATCCAGGTCAGTATTCAAAAAATTAAGTTGATGCGCCTGAGTTATAGAAATAAATTAATGGCAGATAATATTAATTGAACCAAGTTTAAATAATACTGATTATTTATTTTGCATGGTTTATGTTTATGTGAAATATTTGAAATTCAACCTATATTAATATAGTTACGCATGTAATTTTATATATTCAGGATTCATGTTGCAAAAATTACTAATAAATGTCTGAATAAACAGCATTTTGAACAATTTTATAATTTAAATGAAATTCTTTAGCAAGTAAACTCTACCGAATTTTGATTAAAAATTAATGGTTTTTATTTAAAAACGAGCATAACATTATAACTCAGAAACAACTAAACGTAAATTTCCACAGTCTGTACATTTCACATTTGTGTGACATCGTCACTACAAAGTCTTTTAAAGTATTTCGTATTTATATAATAAAGTTTTTCAAAGTATTAAAAAAAATGTCTGTACAATTTGTTCCAAATTTTTCCTTTGGCCACCCATAATAAAATTTGTCATTATTATTACATCTCCTTCATACTGACATGCATCTAATTTATGGACAAACAATTGGCAATTGCGTGGAGGCAAGAATTTATTCTGATTTCCAAATCACTTCAACGCAAGGATGTTAAAAAGCTTTGCTTCTCCTTATTTACTCGAACAGATTTTCGAAATGGGATTGTCTCGAATTTCGTTGAAATGCTTTGTTATTCTAGCATCGAATACACAAGCCCCTTTAAATTTCCCTACAAGATGAAATCCAATGGATTCATGTTGGGTAACCTCGGTGGCCATAAAATAGGCCCATCTTGACCTATCCATTGATAACCAAAAGTAATTGATAAGTGATGACGAACTAAATTGCTAAAATGGGACGGTGCACCGTCATGCATAAACCACATATGATTTTTAATTTCCAAAGGCCACATTTTCTAATAAATCGATTAAGCTTTGTTGATGCAAGAATTGCAACTACATGGCACCATTTAATCTGTCTTAAAAAAATAATTACCCAATGAGATGATTCCCAATAATCCCCGTCCATATGTTAACCATAAATCTTTGTTGGTGCTTTGTCTGTGCTATTGCATGGGGATTTTCTTTATGCTAGATATGCAAATTATGACTATTTACTACTCCGTCTCTGGTAAAGCCGGCTTCGTCAGTGAATAAAACAATACTAGTAAATTTGGATTATGCCTAAATTGATGCAAAAACCAATTTGCAGCAGGAGACATGGCATGTACTTTTTGGACGCGATAAGGATGTAGCAGTTGTCCTCGAAGGGTTTTATGAATGGCCCACTTTGTTGAATGAGCTTGGACCGACAGCTTTCTTACACTATTAAAGGGATTTTTAGCAATCCAACCAGAGTTTCTTTCTTTAACTGAGGTTTCCTTGCTTTTCTCTTCTTGGAGGTTCTTCTCCACCACAATGCGGCAAAGAGCTTCCTAAAATGGATGGACTTTTTACCCCTTTCTCATAAGCTATGATTAACTCTTTCAAAAGTTCTTCGGTGGAGAAAATGTCGATTTGGAGAAGTATCAGAATAAATTCTTCTTGTTTCACCACAATTACGGAGTGCTTGTCCATAAATTAGATACATGTCAGCAAATTCAAATTCGAATAATGCTTCTTGTGTATTCAATCAGTTTGACAATTTTGACAAGTGTCAATAACACATTTTTAACGACATAAAAGCGACTGGTATTTTATTGAAATATTCTGATTTATTATTTAGAGCATATTTTTTAAAGAGGAATGGCCAAAGTATTGAAAAATTCAGTTTTCACTTTATAAAACCTGTCAAAATTTTATTCCAATGAAGGTGGTGGTAAGTCCGGTCCTGACTTCCGTAACAGTGTAAAACATCTACTGTAGTAGGTTTTAGGAGCCTTTATGGCATACATAAAATATTAATATTTCATTAAATTATACACCTCGGTACAAAGGTTAGAGCCGAAAAGGTAAATCGCTGCCGCTTAGGGGCACTGTATCTCCGTTAAGGGGCACTCTAAGAATTTTTTATGACAAAGTAGGGTTATATATTATTACGTCTTATACTTATCAGACACCCTGTATATTGAACAACTTAAGTTTCACGCTAAGTTCACTTATAGCGTAGGTACTTAAACAAGGCGAGGCTATCAAGTACACCCTGGCACTTGCCTGATTTCTACCCAACAAACATTAAAGTTAAAATTACATAATTTTGACCTCTGAAAAAAATTTTCATCACCTGCTTCATATAGGGAAAGATTCCCTTACATGGGGAAAAACCTAAAGTAATATGGAAGTTAATAATTGGTCGGCAAGAAACTTATTCCTATAAGATAATTGGACCTAAAAGAAATACAGACCAATTTCATGTTAAAATATCAAAATATAAAAGACATTATTACCAAAATATACCCAAATTATACCCTTTTATATGACTTACTTGTACCCGAGAGAGAAACAGCATTATATGTTTGATTACATACATTCTAATAGACAACAGGGATAGGAAGAGATAGAGGTAGAGACTGTAGGTCAGGCTACAAAGCTACAAGTAGAGTAGGAGTTGTAGAAATAAATATTTAGATTGTAATGTAAAGTCTATATTTTTGGGTTCCATTCAACAAATTGTACAACTCAGGAATTTTTTTCGTATAATGTGATGACCAAACTTTCATAAAAATAATGCGCCTTATAAATAAACATGTTTATTATTACATCTTAATAATACTATCCGGAAAAATGTCCTAAAATAAAAACTGAATGTATTTGATGACAAAAGTGCTAAATAATCTTTCATCATAAATGTATTAACTAATGTTATCTGTATTAACGTAATTTTAATGAGTAATCAATTAGAAATAACATGAAAACTATCTAGTGTTTGTTACAACATGGATGCTCAAATAAAATCAACTTTGACAAAGTTGAAAACCGGATTATATTGTAATAAAAATAAGAGCAAATTGAAGGATTTCATAGGGCAAAATAACTAGTTATTACCTTATTTTTAACTATTAGTTGAAGACAAAATAAGTTCTACAATTTCGTAATAAATATGTAAATATTTAGCTATTGTAATAATTTAATTGGATATTGAAGACAGATTTCAAGGCGAAATTAAGTAAATTATAACTTCGTCGCGTTATTGGAGTGTTAGCAATTGAAAACACAGGAGAGGTAACCAATTTATAATTTCGAACTATATAAATTGACATATTTCTCATTTTACTTGGAAGTCATTATATTACTCCTGCTTAATAAATTTTTAACCAAAATTTTGGTATTATAAAATTTTGTAATATTAAAGACTAATAGTCGAAAAGTACTAAATCTCGATCAATTTAGGTTTATTTTTCTATTATGCTTAAGAATCCGTCGCGCGCTTGAAATAAACCCATTTTTTACGCTCGGCCCATAACACTTATTTAGATAACGAATAAACATAGCGGTCCAAAAAAAAACATTCAAAAGACAAAGCTGTTTCCTAAGGCTGCTGTGTAATATTTTTTCATCATTAGTTTTGATTTATTTTAATTTAATGAGTAAACTGTGCAAGAAATCGTCAAATTTACAATTTATTTACTTAAAAATAAAGGCTTAAATCGAAAATTAGTTACACGAGGGAAGTAAATCTGTCTTTTAGCTTTGCAACGATACCAAAATTATATCGAATTGATAAAAATTGCTCAAAATTCGATGCTAAATGCCGAACGTCTACAACTTCAGATACGAATATATTTTAAATGCTGCAACCACGTGTGTTTCACTCAGTGGGCTTAAAGATTGGCAAATGCGGGCAGGACCGGAGTTCAAAGAAATACATAGTCACTGATAATCTATACGTTCTCAGTTGAGACAGTATTAAATTAATCGATCTTATGGAGTTCGATGCTGATTCTTTTGTTGGCGGTAGTGTCTAAACCTTTCTTGTAGAATACATTTTTGCGTTTAGACCAATAGTTCCGGAAATATAAGAAGTTCTACTAGAATTCCTTAGGTATACAATTTTTACATTGCTTATTAAAACAATGCCATTTTTTCGTAAGTTCCAAATTGAACAAAATTCTCCGCAAATTAAATACGTATTTTCCATATTAAAATAATAAAGAACATAAAACACTGAAATAAATGTAGTCACTATGTTTATTTTATATAAAAAATTACCTGTTCTCAAATCTTTATTAATTTTTAAATGCTAGGAATTTATTAAGAAATGAAGAAACACTATTTAATATTAGACAATCATTTATCAAACGAATAAGATTGTGTATTAATCTAAAGAAGAATTGAATTGAGAAAGAGATGAAAACAGCACGCGCTATACCTAAATCTGTTTTGGTTGAGTTATTTGACATTACTGAAAATGATAGTTGACGAGTTTAAGATTTTTTTCGTGTTGTATTTAGACACATAATTTTTGGTATATGTACCAAAAAATTAGAAGACTTAATGCATCAAGAGTTCCATTTTTCCGGTTACCAATTAAACATGTTTTTCTTCTGATTTTAAAGAGGGTAATGTCATAAATATATTAAACACGATCATAATATGTACAATAAAAGTGTTTTTCTACAAAACTGTTAAAAGTAGGCTTTTTAATTGTCATTTTTGATGTTAAAAATGTCATTCTTTGACATGCGTGTTAAAAGTAAATCAAAAGCACTGGTTGCTACGAAAATTTTGGTTCATAAACATTGCGATCTGAGCGGTATTTTTTGATTTCTTATTTTTATTGAGTTTAAAGTTCTTCCGATTGTTTTGTAGAAAAAATGTTGTATGATATACGTGTTAAAAGTGATTTTATTTTGTTCGTTAAGTTAAAAGACTCGCTATGCTCGTTTGTTAATCATCTTCACTCACAAAATAAAATCTTACTTTTAACACGTATATCATAAATAGCTATTTTCTCATTATGGAAAATATAGATATTTTTAACTCGTCGAATGAATGCATCACAAGCATGCACACGGCGCGCAAAGATAATTTCGTGAAAAGTGTAACACCGTAAACTGTTTTTAAAAAACTTTTTTATAGTTGACTACATTTGCTCGATATAACTACATATCAACAGTAAATAATTAATATAAGTTTGTAATGCACAAATTTGACGGACCGACTTTGGAACATTTTTTTTTCGAAAACGCGTTAAGTTATTCAAAATAGGTGTGTACCGTGAGAAGTACTGTAGTTTTTATATAAGCTGTAAGAAAACTACGAACATAAGTAAAATCATTGATTCACAAGCGCACTGTAACGAAAAACGTAATAATTGTCAAATAATGTCCCAAGCATCGATAATTTGATTTTATTTTTATAAAATGTGACCCTACTAAAAAAAGTTGTACAAGTGATACTAAAAATGTCCTTCTACAAGATCGTTAAAAACAAAACGGCATAATTGCTAGCCGATTTTACTCCACTAAATCTAAATACTCTAAATACGTCCACCGTAAAGTCGCTGTAGTAGGAGAGCGATAATCTCCGCCTCCAGCCGTAACGCCCGTACACCCGACCCCGGAGCGCTACCCGAGGAGTGTACAGAGAACGGACTCTTAAATGTTAGTTGGGTAATTACTTCGACTATCGTGTACTGCCGATATAATTATGATAGATACATATTATGTTTATGTGTTTCTTTTTGTGTATATGTTTTACAGTAGATGCTCCTTTTGTTGTACAGTGTACACCTACTTGTAGTAACGTATAAACATAACTCTAGGATCAATACATTTTTTACTGATACTTTAAATTTAGAAAAACATAATTCAGTTTGCTAATAAACTTGGTATAACGGCTCTCCCCAAGTAGATAATGCGGCGCGACTTTTTCTTTCAGCCCTCACTTGTGTACAGCGATATTTTATGCGGCATAATTTTCTCGTGACAAGTAATAATATCGCGTGCCTGAAAGTTTGTTAGAGTTCAGAATTCACTGAAGATTTTCAGATTTTCTAATCTAAATAACACTTATATCGCCTTTTCGGTTAAAATTAAATTTAACGTTTTTCTTAGGTGACTCCACAACAAATTACCCTTATTTTGCTTTAAGACTGCGACAGTGTTTTTAGTCTTTCGTATCTAATTTTTTTTAAGACGTATTGTTACAGTCTGAATCATTATAAAACACAAATGTTCCATAATGTTAGAAAATATTTTACGTAATGCTTCTACTACTGTATGGAGATTCGGTGTGAATTGATGATAAAAATTCTTTAATTTCTCGAGAGCTGATCATCCGAAATTAAAAAACTGGTCGGCATTGAAAAGATAGTAGGAGACCCTTTAAAATGACATAATACCACCTTTCATTTAAGATTGTAAGGATTAAAGGCCCTACAGGGAGATGTAGGGAACGGGAACATACACAAAATAAGTCCTCTTAAATGTTGAAAGCTTTTACGTTTTACATTAAAACAAAGAAAACCTGAGTGGCAAGTATTTTCGATGGTTCACACTGTATAATACATTTTTTCTACACCCGTATTATAACAATGCACTTATATGCCCATAATCCGTTTCATAATGATACCCATTACGATACAGATTTTTCATTACGATACAGATTTTATAATCCGTTTCATAATGATACCCATTACGATACAGATTTTTAATCAATAGAAACCCATAATTTTTCAATCAAGCATGCTGTGCATTTGACGTTTATCCTAGGTTATATGTAATTATTTTAGATGTCAAAATCAGTACGTATTAAATTTTCGTAGATACCTAGCTAAACTTCGATAATTTATCAAAATGTCTGATATCAGCGATATAGAAGAATTACCATCGACTCCACCATACATATCGGAGAAAGCAGAAAATGCAGTTCATACGAATAATTACTGTTACCTATTGTGTTCAATAAAAATATAAAATTTATTTTTTTTGATTATTTATCGGGTGTAGAAAAAATAGCGTATGCAACTCTCATGTAATGGTTATTAATACACTCGCATAAACCATACGTATCCCGGTTAATGCTCGTGTATTAATAACCATCATTACATGATCGTTGCATAATATACTATTATCTACAACTGTCACATAATGATTATACATCGTTTCGAATGTCATAATGACTTATTTTATTCCACATGTACTTTTTTATAGTTATTTATGCAACAAGTACAAAAAGTAAGTGTTTCACGTCGAGTGCAATAAACACTTTTTGTACGAGTTGCATACAATATTTTTTTAACGTTCATGCAAAAACCAAAAAATGTTTTATTTAGATGACACTAAGTCTAGGAAAATATCACGTCGATTTGAACATTTATGTTTATCACGATGACAAAACACTGTAGTAGAATGACAGATGAATGCAATAAACATTTTATTACACTAGTGCAATAAAGAACCACTTTTCCATTAAATATAGTTCAATAAAGATTTGCTTTTTGCATGAACGTAGAAAAAAATTATTAACGGACTCAGTGTGATGATGACGTAAATACCAGATGCTGACATGCTAATAATATGCTTGAATAGGTGGAAATATTTTTAGAGTGAACAAAATTTGTAGATGTTGATGAAATAACTTTAGAAGCTGAAGAAATATTTTCAGCTTCCAAAAGAACGTTCTCGCTTTCGTATAGAATTTTCATAGCCGCTCGTTTCTTGTTTTCAGTAGAAGTTTCGATGTAGTTCAGCGGTAGAATTAGATTTCCAACCACCATGTCTTTATATACTCAAAATGTCGGCCCCACAACCGACTAAAAGCGGCAGCGAATTTAGATTAGGCAGTTTAAGAAATTCTGCAATCAATTTTGGCATATTGCCAATCATATTTATACCAATCGGTTTTTGGTACATTTACCAACTTTATATTGAAGAAAGAAGCGAACATGATTACAGTTTCCATTTCTTTATTTCACGTATTTTTTATCAGTTCTACTAAATTTAAACCATCGATATTTCCAAATTGGTTGTATTTGTAATATAGCAGCTTCATGAGCATCATCGTCCGCATTTATTAAAAATCTGAATATATATTCTTTTTTGTTATTATCGATTTTTTAGATGGGTACCCTTTTCATTTTCGCTTCAGGAATGCATTAAAATATAAGTATTTTTTGATATCGATACTCTTCTTGAGTGAAATTTCTGTTCTTATCATTGATTAATAACACCAAAGAGAATCCTTTCTCGTTAGCCATGTTAAATATTTTTTTCTCTACTCATTTTTCATTGCGACCAAATGCTTGTTCGTTCAATACAAGCTCTGTTAAAGTTACTAAAAAGAATTATACAATATTGGATGCTAAAAAGTTCAACTTAAGTAGTGTTAGTATTTATATTGTCAAAATGTAGCGTTTTTATACTTAAAATATTTGTTGATTGTTTCTTTTTATGGAACTTTTACATAATCTTCACCAATTAATTTTTCACATTTAAAAGCAGAAGTAACAAAAATGAACACAAACCTTTCCTAAGCTCATCCTTCATGTGTATTTTGCTGCTGTCAAATAAAGTGTTTTAACTGTTTTGTATAAGAAAAATGTAAACTTAAAATTATCTATGTCGATTTGCACGTTGTCTTGATTATCCCCATATATTTAATGGTAGTGAGATCACGTAATATACAGTTATTGGTATTTTTTGAGCCATAAATAGTTTAGCCATTACTGGATCGTATAATCACTGTTAACGTTTTAAAATCTTACTGTCTTGTAGGCTACTCTGCTTCTATATTGTAATATTTAATGGGTGTTGTATGTTTGTTTTATTTTAATTACATTATTTTTATTATTTATTTTTTTAATTTTATTTTTCAAATATTTTATTATGTATTTAATGTCAAAATTTGAATATTAATTTTTGTTGGGCGCCTTGATCCTTTTATGTATTATGTTTTATGAGTGTATGTTGTGTTTAAGCTATACTTTTTCAATACAAACCTTTTACCTATTTTTTTTTCTTTTTATCTTACCTTATTTATAAATTTTTTTATTTATCCCTTGCTAGACACAGTTTCACAAATAAAGCAGCAAAAAGAAACTTAACTCAGGAGTCGGTTCAAAAGTATGCAGGTTTTTTTTATTTTATTGTGGTAACACAAATAAAGATTAATGGTTATTGGTTTTAAAATTAACTTTAAAACAATAAAGAATATTTTCTTATTAAGACTACTCCTCTGATGATAATTTTACCAAACAACTATAAGTTAGAACTTTGTTATATAATTTAATTAAAATTTTAGAAATTATACTAATTCATATTCTTTAACTTGGTGGTTGCATTACTACAGGAAGTATGTATTTAATATGATAATACAGAGTCCTAATATATTACTAAATTAATGGCTGTTCATGACACATATATAGTCCCAGTGAATTTTTGTGAATATTGTTGCTCATATTGCTTGGATTTGACTTATTTTATACAGGTAAGTCCTGTGGGTTATTCTTAATACTTTGCAAAGATTGAAAGAATTGAAATCTGTTTTAATTTACTATAGTTATAGAAATTTAGAGTGCACTTTATTTTTTTAAGGTACCTGATGTTGGAAAATTTAATTATTTTCCTTTCTGGAAGCTGGAAACTGTCTGGAAACTGGAAACTGTCCTGTAGGATTCTATGGAACTGCCAATTTTCCTGGAGATGATTGATATTTTTCTGTATTGGTAAAATAACTTTCCTGGAGGCTGGAGGCTGGTAAATTTAGCTGGTGAGTCGATATTTTCTTGATTTTTACTTGTTTGTTCTAATAAAATTTGTAGATTTTCGGGAGCTCTCTTGCGATGCTGCTGCACCTTGTTCTAAACCCAAGCCGTAACTATCAACAACTTCTTTGTTTTTTATCCTTTCCGTAGATTGCCATGTTAAAAGGTTCATTCACATGATTTTTCCACAGTCTTTGTATGTCTTTTTATACACATTATCACAACACTACTTATAACTAATACATTTTTTAAATGTCCTTTCGTTTTTATTGTATAATTTTAATTATTTTATTTATGAAACTAGTCTTTATTTGGTGTTTTAGGTCATTTACAAGGGATTCTTGTAAAGTCACCTTTACGTTTGATAGTTCTGGAATTAATTTTTATAATTTGACATTTAAATTTATTTTTTTATGATATGATTTATTTTGAATGAAAATATCTTTAATAATGTTACTCGCCTGCCTACAATATGTATATCACATTAATCTATAGACTTTCACCTTTCATTTAATATATGGCGCTCTGAGTTTAAATTCCTTTTCTTTATGTACGGTGTGATAACAATTGTCAACGTCATGCAAATTTGTGAAATTTATTATTTTACTTGATAATAAAATTTTAAATTATTATTTTTATGCTATGTAATATTATTTATTCTTATTAACTTTACATCCAAGATATCTAAATTAACAATTCTTTGTATTTTTTATAAACGTACATTAATAATTATTAATTTTATTCAACTTTAAGTTCGGTCAGGTATTATTTTCATTTGATTTTCTATGTGCATATTTCAAATTGTAACAATATATAATATAAATTATGTATAATAATACTACTTATTATCGCACATTGTATGGGATTATATAAACTTCACATGCGTATGTCTATATCCCACTTATTGTTTAAATAACTATAATCGCACGCCAATTATTTACAATGTATGAATTAGTTTAGTATCCTCAACTTAGCAAGCACACGAATGGGAAACTGCTCATTCTTATAGCATCATAACAATTTATCATACAAGTGAAAATGTATTATAATAGGAACACGGCAAATAGTATACCGAGCAACCAACAATATTAAAGCAAGGCAATTCGATGGTTTGCGACTCAAAGACACGGGCTACGTTCCTCTTGGGATTCTCTTAGTAAATTTATACGTCAAGAGATGATGGATCTCGGGAAGTTGGCTATTAAATCATGAAGACATGCAACGTTTGTTACTCTCCAAGATAGAAGTCGCCATGTAATATGCAGTGGATTCAATTATATACCCAAAGCCTTACTTGCTCACTCACGTGCCGTCGAGTCCAAAGGAAGTATTAAAGACAACAGTTGCGGTTATTTGTTTGCTAATTTATGTCGTCAGAGCTGTGGAAGTTGTTGTTTATTATTTTGTCGTATCACTTGTTGGTTTTATTTATTAGATATTTATGAGTATAACGTAAAAAAGTTCAATATTCGCTATTACAATTTATATAGGGTGTCCAGAATATGTCTACAATAATGTGCAAAACAATGTTACGAAATTACAAACTAAGGTACAATTCAGGTTAAGTAAAAGCACCTGTAACGTAATTTGTTCATAATTTGATTTTTGGATTAGTATTAATGAAGTATATCATTTGCTAGATATAGGGTATAAAATCATGGCAACGTTAATAAAACAGAGAATAGAACCTATAGCAGAACTACAGGTAGGACCAAATCTTCATGGTGAGGGAAATCCTGACTATATGCTATGAATATGGGAAGGAATAAACTAAGTAAAATATTGAAACAATTTGATATACCAACCAAACTGATTAGGCTGTTGAAAATTACCTTTAGAAAATACTAAATGCAAAGTACGAATAAAAAGTAAATGTTTGGAAGGTTTTACTATTGACACAGGATTGAGACAAGGAGACCCACTCTCAACGCTTCTTTTTAATTTAGTACTAGTAAAGGTCATAAGAAATAGTCAGTTGAACAGAGAAGGACACATATTGTTTAAAAGTCACCAAATAGTAAGTTATGCAGATGACGTGACCATTATTGCTAGATATAGTAGGGAATTAGAAGAAGTAAAGAGAAAGCTTGTGGAGGAAGCACGTAAAGTGGGATTGCAGATAAATCAAGAGAAAAGTAAGCTTTTGAGAATAGGAGAACAAAAATAAGATACCAAGTTCAAATTGAGAACACAGCATGGAGAGATGGAGTTTGATGAACTTTAAAAATATGTGCATTTGGGGGCGCTAATAACAACTAACTGTGATGAGGAGCAAGAAATTAATAGGAAAATAATAAAAGCAAACAGAAGTTCGTCAGCAGTCAACCACTTAATGAAATTTGTCAAGAGGAGTAAAATTTAGAATGTATAAAACAATTTTGAGACCGACAATAAGAAGTCAAGAGAAAATCTTTTAAGGTGAGAAAGGAAGATCTTAAGAAGAATTCTAGGAGCAAGAAATGTAGGAAGGCTATGTAAGGAGAAATAATGAGGAAATATATGCAATGTAGCAGGCACCAACAATAGACGAAGTTGTAAAAGCCAGAAGAGTGCAGTGGCTAGGGCATCTAGAGCGTATGGGAGATAAAGGACAGTTACGAAAATTGTAGGGAGTAAAACTAACTACAAGTAAAAAGAGGGAGACCGAGGAAGCGATGGAGAGAGGCAGTGGCAATAGAAATATGTAACGGATTGGAAAAGAAAGGCGAAAGAATGGAGTGGAGGAGAATAACGCAG
Organism: Monochamus alternatus; assembly: GCA_037114965.1. Taxonomy (NCBI): domain Eukaryota; kingdom Metazoa; phylum Arthropoda; class Insecta; order Coleoptera; family Cerambycidae; genus Monochamus; species Monochamus alternatus. The sequence continues at coordinate 75,252,143 of CM073429.1, read as the reverse complement.
CTCTGGGCCTACAAGGCCTGTAAACAATGAAGTAAACAATTGAAGTTTCCGAGAAATTGTTTAAAACTATAACGTACGACAACGTAGCACTGTCAGACTGCTGGTGATAACCTAAAAGTAATATATCATATTGGCGCGCACAACTAGTGCTATTCACTTTTGCCTAATTTTTCTTTGTTGTTTGTGAACGTACATAAACAAAAACTGCACAATTTATAGTAATCATAACCAACTGCATCGCATGTTAATTTACAGTAAACGCTTGTTGCAAGAAACATATAGCCATTTTAAACATTTGTAACCATTATTCTGTGTTGTGAAAAGAACTTTAAGAAAATCATTCACAGTATTATTTTTAGGTGTACCTATTTGTAATAATTATGTATAAAATATAACAATCTTAAGGTATAAGTATGCGAGCGATGTTGTCACATATTCAAAACCTGTTTGCTGTCATAATTCTGTTACTATTGGTCACAGAAAAAAATTGTTAAGTCAAATATGTTTTGTTCAGTACAACTTATCATACGGCAAAATTAAGGCGCTCATATTCCGGACACCCTGTATACTCAATAAATGAAAATATTCGAATTGATAATACTCACATCATAACCTAAATGGTACTACGTATAGGCGAGGGTATATACAGTGTGAGTCAGTCATAATGTCATTAATTTTAATCACGTATTCGGGAGGCCTAATAAAGGCAGAAAATCGAAAAAAAAATTTACTCGACCTTTAAAAAAATAAACAAATCACCCTATAAAAATCAGTAACACGACGCTCCTGGTGCGCTACGCACTTCTGAGGACGCATCCATACGACAATCGAATGCCGAATTAAACATCGTTGCCACATCATGTTTACATACATAATATCGTCTAACACATCAGCGTGTTATTCAAATTTACCCGCATTTCCCGCATTTCCCGCATTTCTTTCCTCCCAAATTTGTAGATCACTCCACACACTTGGAGGGGGGATGGAGAGAATAGTGAGAATACAAGCAGTAAGCACTTGTTTGTTTATTTCGGTCGCGTATTCGTCGTAAATGCATTATTACTATTAATTTTACAAATTCTAAATATGTGGAAATGGCAGTGTTATATGGAGAATATTTACGAAATGCTACTGACCCTAATTTTATGAATATAGTGCTATGGACGGATGAGTGCAGTTAATAGGTTAGTACCATACTACTTAAAAACAATAAATTTCTAGGCTAGATGTACGTAACTACAAACTGAATAATTAATTGTACTTACGAGTAATACTAAAAATTCATATTTATTTGTAAAACTAATCTAACATTCGATAACATTTATTTATTATCTACATTTGTTTTTATTAACAAATAAATCAATATTTAAGGAAAATTTATTCATGTATCTAGATTAAAAAAAAATAGTTTTACTCCTTGTCGTTAAGTAACAGTACAAAAACTAGATAACTAGATTATTGACCTAACAATACGGTAGGTAAAAGTTCACTATCGATAACTTAGATTATCGGCGTGCCACTTCGGTCTTGGACAGTTTTCTGTCGACACGATGGTTTTTTATTATTTAGTATTTAAACACGAAACACTTTTCAGCTTCTCTTAATAATTTACCCATTGGGTATAGGTTTTTATGTAATATACGTAAATAGTTTATTACTCGGTTTATTATTAGACACGTTGGAGTGTACGGGTATCGTTTGATTGGGCCGTATTTTCTACCGGGAAACCTGAGTGGACCGCGTTACTTGCAATTTTTTATAGAATTATTTGATTATTATTATTTGATTTCATTGGATATTAACATTTTAAATTATTATTGACTGAAGTTGAACTGAGCAAGAAAAAATGATGTTCTAAAATAGTCAGTGCAACCGTTTATTTGTGATGTCTAAAACCTAGGTAGGTAGGTAGTACGAGAAAAATATTTCAACTTGACAACATTGCATCAGATCGACATCGAGTTGAACTGTGAGCTGAAAACGACCAAGGCTGTGAGCGGTCAGTGGCAGTCTGAAAAGTGGGTAAGTAAAAGTACTAGAATTTTAAATAAATTTCTTTTGTGGATTGGCATTAAAGCCGTAGTTTTAGTAACAACTGTCAGGCATTAAAGTGTCACATTTACTGCCTAGGAAATAGAATCATTTTTACTAGGTTTTTGTAAATTTGGCCCAGACTGAATTATAACAAAGTGTATTTTAATTTTAAATAAATTTGTTGAAATTGTAATTAAAATTAGCATTCATAATTCTCGTTTTCTTTTATAACATCCCCATATAATAAGTAAAAGGAACAAAACAATATTATCTGATATATATTTTTTCAGAATTTTTGACGTGGATGAAAGCGAAGGGGTTTATGGTCATGGAACATTTAGACAATGCTTCGATAATGTAACACAAAGAACAGGGCTGTTAATGAGAAAAATGAAAAATGTAGGGGTTGGTTCATATGTAGGTTCCCTCAAATCTATTCTAGCATAAAGCGAAATTCTTACAGAACAACAAAATATTGCTAAAAATTTTCGACTTCTAAAAAATTGGAGTTATAGTCGAAAAAAATAGTGCTTCAGGGTTAAAATCCTCAACAACTGAAGAAAAATAAAAAGTTTCTTGGTTTTTTGGATTTTTGATGTTACGTTCAGTGCTCATAGTTCGAAAACTTGAATTATTTATTCACAAATAACTAAAAAGAATCAGAAGTACCGAATCTGACGCAAGGCACCCCTTCACCATACCATAACATAAAATTTAAATCTAGTTTGAAGTATATTTTTGTTCACTGACAATTTTCGCTCATCTTTTGAAGTGCACATACTAGGTAGGTAAGTAGGTATTCAAAATGATCATCAATTAGGAATTTACGAATATTAAACAGAGTGCTGGGCGATATTGTAGGCTTTATCTGACGTAGCAAGAGCGCTAATAAAAAGTTTTTTCCATAAGTATTCCTACGTGTGTAATATGTAGAAGTTCCGGCAACTTTCTGAAATGCGAAATAATATTTTAAGGAATGGGGTTCTGAAAAGTTTTAAGCACGGGGTTATTTGATATGTTTCGCTCACTTTATGCATCTGCTTTTCCATGATATCTTTTAGTCAGCCGTTTGATAAGAACCAAAAGGATACGTGTAGGAAGGCCACAACTTTTTCCGCTGAAAAGTATCATTTGTGCCAGTTTTTGCAGGAGAGGCATCCAAGTTTTAACAAAATCAGAAGAACACATGGAAAGGAACTTTTTATATAATAAGTAATATTGAATTCACACCCGTCAGCGAAAATAGGAATGACGCGATGGACTAGCCTGTTATTCGTTTCTTTACGTTTTTCTACGTAACACCAATGATTTTTTAAATTGAGTACATTCCAGTAGACACTCTAAAATGATGTGTAGAAATTTCAATCAATTTTTTAGTATCTACGTTTATCATCATTTGTACATAATTTTGGTATTTGTAAATAATTTGGGTATTGTTGCCCACCCTGTAACAATTAGGAGCAACTTGTGATATATATTTGGAAGCAGCTCAGCTTGAGTAACCCGGAAATTGAAAAAAGGTCACCCTGTAAATTATTATTTGAAAAAAAGTAAATTAAAATCAAAAATCGACCTGTTTCGGAAATTTTCAATAACGTCTTTTATTTACCTAATAATGAATTTGTACGTGACTTTAGGGACGCACTGTATATATGTGTTCCCACAGACAACGAAAATAGTTATTTACGTTACAAGGCCGGGAAATGGTATATTAAAGTACAAGTCTAGATGTTTTTAATGACATTTCACGGCCGTGTATCGTACAACGTTTTATTTCATACTGTGTTGTATTAAAAATTAAATTTTAATGTTTTATTTTACATAACCTGCCTGTATGTAGGTGTTAGCGTGGTTTCGATTCTTGCTTTATCGCATAGCTTTTGATTTAGCTTAGTGAAACAAATTTGACAGTTTGTCATCCCGTGCATATTTTGTGATAATTTTCGTAAATAATGGAAGAAATCCAGCTAAAATGTGCTGAAGCAACCAGCAACGAAGTCTTCTGCTCGTTATGACAAGGAATACCAGCTCTTCAACGTGTGGAGAAAAACCTATAAGGTGGAAAACGGCCTGAATGAGAATATCCTTTTGGCGTACTTCTTGAATATCTCCAAAAAGATGAATCCTGCGACAATGTGGGCAAAATATTCGATGCTCAAGTCTATGCTGATGGTAAAAGAAGGAGGTGAAATTTCAAAATATCCAAAACTGGTGGCTTTCTTAAAAAGGCAAGCAGTTGGTCATCAGGCAAACAAATCAAAAGTTCTAACAAGAGAAGAAGTTAATAGATTCATGAAGGAAGCTCTATCAGAAGAGTATTTCTTGATGAAGGTAAACAAGTTTAACCTTTTCATTAGTTTTGAATTAAATAATGTGCATCTTAAATGATATAGGTACTCAATGTCAATTAATTACAAAAAATACATTTCTTGGTTTCGTTAGTCGAAATTTCATCAATTTGACAATCATTTTTAAACTATTTTTTCTATTGTTACAGGTAATCGCAATGATAGGCATTGCTGGTGGTTGGCGGCGAAAAGAGTTATACCATATGACCCTAAAAGACATTGAAGATTGTGGTACCAAACTAATTATAACCATTCCCATTTCTAAGATGAATACAAAACGGGTATTCACTGTACTGAATGACGACAATGAAGGAATAAACTTTTTGGAAATATTCAGAGAATGCGTTAACCTCCGACCTAAAAATATGAAAGATTTTCTTTTTTTGGGTTATAGAAGAGGAACATGTGTTTCCCAAAGAGCGGGCATACATACCATTGGGGGGCACCAAAAAAAATTGCGGGATATTTGAAGTTGGAACACCCAGAAAAATATACGAGGCATTGTTTTCGCAGAACATCTGCCACTTTTTTGGCGAATGCGGGAGCTGATTTATTAACACTGAAGCATCATGCTGCATGGAAAAGCTCATCTGTTGCGGAACAATACATTGAAGATTCCTTAGAAAACAAAACAAAAGCAGCAAGGATGATTCAAAAAGGAGAAAACTGTATACAGGTTCTTCAGACCAAGCAACAAACTATATCCACCACCACTACCGTGCCTAGTGAAGATTCTGTCCCTAAAGGTATTCCTGGATTCAGCTTGCAAGGAAATTCACATTGCACAGTTACTGTTAATTATAATTATAATTAGTTTTTATAGGCTTGATTTTGTAGTTTTAAAGATAAAATCTTTTAAAAATGTGAATATTGTGTGTTTTTAAAGCAGTCCGGGTACTAAACATTTTTCCGGACTCATTACAGTGCGGTATGAAATAAAATAATAATTATTCCTATAACAATTTTCCACTACGTTTTTTTATACAGGGCGCTAATCTTAAAAAATATATATATTCTATTTTTTTATCTACTAAACAAATAATGGCTATTTTGCTAACAAGTGCAGAAGATGACATTTTCCCACGTGCGACTGCCGTTGCAGTCAATTGCGGTAAATACTGTTTTCGCATGAGTTAGGTGCAAAATTGTTTCTACAAGCTCATGAAAATAAATGGAAAGTTTAAACGGAAACAAAAGTAACATAACAAGTACATTGGAATAAGAGATGTATTGTCTTCTTACTTATTATTGGTGATGTTAATTGTAAACGTACAGTTAGACGCGTTATGTAAGTTAATTGCGGAAGTCAGCATGTGGATTAAAGTTAGCTGTGTCTTGGAAGAAGGTGGCTTTAATACGAGTAACAAGTATTGGAACGAAATTTCTTCAGAAACAGGCGTCAAATCATGAGCTTGCAGATGTTGGAGTGTTCAAATAAAGATTTTTGTTGGACATTTCTTTTTTCCGATTTATAGAGTCTTCTAAATACCCCTCAACAACAGAAGGTGATTTCTACTTTCCTAAACGTTTAATATTTGTGATACTTTCTCTAAAAAAGTGGCCGAGAGTCACCTAAAACTGTAATCCGTGTATGATTCCGTATTTTAAAGGTGTAAATAGGCTGCGGTTTCGAAGGATATTTTACTATTGAATTGACTCCTACAGGTTAGACAGTACATTTTCTATGTTCATACTGTATAAATAATCTGTTTCAACTTTGCAAATACTTTTACATTTCCAAAAAATATGTCAAAAATACGACCTATTTTGTTGATTTTACCTTTTTAGTATTACACCAAGCATTAAATGGGACTATTGCTTCTCATATCTTTCTTTTGCCTTCACGGGAAACAAATTAAAATTTACTTCATAAGCTGCCGCTAAAATGTTAAATAAAATTTTAGCTAAAATAAAATTTTAGCTACGTTTTCTGGGAAATTAAACTTCAAATGAAAAAAAGTAAAGAGTATTTTTTGTGTAGAATGAAACGCATTGAATTGAAAAAAAAATGTAAATAAAAGTTTTGAAAAAAAAGCGAATGGAATTACGCATAAGCAACGCCTTCTGTGGTACTTGACTACTTTTTTAATAATGTTCAGATAGACTATATACAACCCCATATCAAATTAAAATTGGCTTAGGGTTCTGAAGATATTTGCAAAAAATAGTTATATATGCAACAAATACAAAAAGTAAGTGTTTATTGCACGTTACGTGAAATTGTCCAACGAGGCCGTCAGATCGAGTAGGACAACACTTTTTGTATGAGTTGCATACAATATTTTTTCTACGTTCATGCAAAAACCAAAAAATGTTTTATTTAAATGACAAGTCTAGGAAAATGTGACGTCGATTTGAACGTTTATGTTTGTCATGATGACAAAACGCTGTAGTAGAATGACAGATGAATGCAATAAACATTTCATTGCACCAGTGCAATAAAAAACCACTTTTTCCACTAGGTACAGTTCAATAAAGTTTTGTTTTTTGCATGAACGTAGAAAAAATAAATTTTAAAGCCTAATTTTAAGGGGTCTAAAGGGGTCCAAAAAATGAGAAATCGGAAAACCAGAAAACTAGCAGTCAAATAATTTCGGTACGTAGATTCTGTACTTAATTTTTTTCTAGTATATCTGAATCGTCCTATATATGATAATATAGTTATGGAAAAAAGCTATTTATTTTGTTAATACGAGCCCTGACTAAGTCCGTTTTTTTGGTGCTTAACAGTATATGTATGTTCAATAACTATCTATATCTGAGGTTTTGCCCAAAAATGTAATAGATTTCCTCCCCATTATCTGACGATTGTAACCACTACTGCTAAAATTTATTCCGCACAACTTGGTCGTCTTGAGGCCACAGAGCAAAAATACATTACATCTATCATAAATCATAAAATACATAGAACGCCAAAAGAGGTACCGAAAATGAGTTGGTTGCGCTAACGGAGTGGCTTCACACTAATGGGCGGGAATTTCAAAATACGACAATTTTACGTCCAATTCGTAAACATATGATTTCTGTGGACCAATTACAAACATTCCATTTTGTTTCAATTGTATGCTGGGATTAAAATGCAATATAACCAACATCTTACATTAAGTTTTCCCTAGATGGCTGCTTTGGAATGCCCATCATCATTTTTTTTCCTATAATATCACTCCATTAGAAATTGAAAATTCTCTTAAGCTAATGCAAAATAAATCCTCGAGTGGACCAAACGGCATTCCCGTTAGGGTCAAAAAATATATTTCTCAGTGTATCCATTATGTCACATTTTTAATTTATCAATTAATTCTGGGGTTTTTCCAGAGGCGTTTAAACTTCCCAATATCATTCCTTTATATAAGAAAGGTGACGTCGATTGCATTAATAACCTTCGTTATCTAGCTTTTGTAAATTATTTGAAAAAATTTTCCACAGTCGCATTGCCAGTTTCATAGATAAACAAAACCTACTAACTAATTGCCAACATGGCTTCAGATCAAATTTTTCAACAAATACGGCATCATTTTCTTTGGTAAATAGTATAGTAAGTTCCATTGACAAGGGTAATTTTGTCTTGGTTCTTTTCTTTGATGTAACTAGAGCTTTTGACTGTATTCATAAAGACTTTATGCTCAGAAAATTGCAAGAATTGGGTTTGAGGAATCCAATCGACAGATGGATCTTCTCTTTTTTGAGTGACAGAGAAATAAATGTGAAAATTGGTAATGATATTTCACACTCTTGTAAAACACCATTAGGTGTTCCTCAAGGGAGTGTTTTGTCTCCTCTATTGTTCATACTTTTTATGAACGATTTGGAGCAGTATATAACTGTCGAAGGGATAAACTTAATTCTTTATGCAGATGACAGTACAATCTGTGTTAGTGCCTCGTCTGCCGATGAGCTTCAAACTAAAGTTAACGCCACGCTTGATCAATTTTATACGTGGTGTTTTAAAACTAAAGTTATTATTAACCCAACAAAAACTCATTACATTACATTTTTTAAAAAACGCATATGCCCTAATATTGCAGTCACACTAATGGCATGGCACGGTAATTGAGAAAGTACATAGTACAAAATTTTTAGGTCCACTCATATTGAACAACTTGTAAAGAAATTAAATACCGCTTATTATGCTATCAGAAATTTGAGAAATATAATGAGTAAACAATATCTGTTAAATGTTTATTTTGCATTGGCTTATTCCCATCTAAAGTATCTAATAATTTATTGGGGATTAGTTCAGAATTTGAAAGAGTTTTTATTTGTCAAAAAAAAATTCTGAGATTAATTATGTCTCTAAATCCACTGGAATCTTGACGGCCAACATTTAAAGAAAATAAAATTGTTCCTTTAGCTTGTATACTTATTTGCGAATCAGCATTATTTGTCGCAAACCATAATGAACTTTTTAGACAACACAACACGATACATTCTCATAATACAAGAGGTAATAATTTGATTTACTTAAATAATCATAATTTATCCACATATCAAAAGGAGCCTCTCTACTTATGTGGAACAATTTTCAATAAACTGCCCGTAAACATTAAGCGCCATACGAGTATAAGATTATTTAGAGTTACGCTTGTTTCTAGTAGAAAATTGTTTTTATTCCTTACAAGAATTTTATGCAGGACATTAACTTTTAAATACCTGTTCTTTTATATTTCTGTACTGTGTTACTCATTTTTATACATGTCATTGTACTATTTTAATTATTGTATTTTTTTAGACTAGTTTTTCTTTTCTTCTTGACGTTCATATCCTGTAATTGGGCTTACATGAATAAAGCATTATTATTACTATTATTATTTTGTAAGCTCCTCCATAGTCTGACGTAAAGTCTGCTTAAAGTAAAGGGTTCTGGCGTTCTGTATATTTTCTGATTTTTGTCATCCAATGATTTTGTAGAATGATAATAGTTGCCCTCATACTGCTAGTACATAGGTACTATAAAAACAGCTATTCTGCTGTAAATAAATTATGAATTCATGAAAATTACCAGAGGATGGATGGATCAATCCAATAATCTGTCTATATCGTCCATTTCCAGTTTGGACTAAAACAATTTTTATAATTCATGGGACAGCATCGAAAATTGAAAATCGGGCTACATTTGTTGATGTACTTATAAGAGATTTAACACTTTTCAGTTCGATAATGTGCTTCGTGGAAAATTACATTAAAACTAGTTCATTTAACAAGCGTATCGACATTCTACTCGTTAGATTTTTTCTACTGAGGTAGTTTATATCACCGAATTTGAATGGTGATTTTCAGTTCTATGCACTTATCGGACACAACATGCTTTTTCAATTAAAATTACTGACGCTCGACCACGCTGTAGTTTATTTTAAATTAAAAATTTAAGTATTGACTGCGGAGTTATTTAACTGGTTTACTGAGGTATTGCATTACATTTGCAACATTATTTGGGTGCAACCGTTGGAATAAATGGACGGACTTTGCGAAACTATATGGGAATATTAAATTATTGTGTTGCAAGGCATTGTGAATAGATGAATCTACGTTATTTTGTTAGGTATAACATAATTAGCTTTAGCCATTAAGTATGAAGCATAATAAAAGATTACCCAGTGTAATTTTTCATTTTAATTTTTTTTGTAATAATTATTTTTATTTAAACAAATTTGTAGTACACTGATAAAAATGGGTCGAAATTTCCATATTTTGTTGTCTTTTTTACATAATATTTGCTGGAAAATGATTAACATTTAAGGAATAACCAAATCTATGTGTTTTTATACAAAATTAGGAAATTTTAGAAATAGCGGTTGGTTGGTATATACATTTTTTAACATGTGCATATTGTTTAATTTTTTACAAATTAATATTCAGTCATACACGTGAAATGATATTAGTTATCGAAAAAGTATAGTATATCTCTATTCATATTTTTCAATGTAACTTATAAAAGTAAGTATATATAAAAATAAGAAAATTTAAATTATTTACTCAGTAAAATGACATTTATGTTTTACAATTTCAACCCAAAAACTGCAATATATTAGTACAAATTATAGCGACGGAAATTTACGATGAAATTTAGCATAATAGTAGTAAAATAAAGTTATGTGAAATTACAGACAAATTTCAGAAATGTTATAAAAATAATTAACATTTAATCAATAACAATTAGCCAAAGAAATATTAAATTGTAATATTTTAGATAAACTACAAATTTTGCATATTTTCATATATGTACCATATTTATCGATTTGATAAGAACTCTTGTCAATGGTATGCAACTTTAGATGGTAATAACATGGTATTACTTCGTGTATGTAATTCTTAGGAACTGCGTTTCTTTTCTTGGGAAATATTAGTTTCCATTTTGCGCGTGTAACACAAACTGCCACACAGAACAATATTTCAATGAAACACATTATGCATTCGCAAGAATAGCAGTTTGATGTAGTGGATTCCATTTAACCAATTAGAATTCTTTAAACAAATCAATAAAAGTGCATTGCTAGATTCTATAACATCAAACTGCTGCATTTAAAAATAAATCCATAACATAAAAAAATAGCATATGTCCAGGACTTGTGTCATTTTTACTAATTATCTGTTAAACAACTCATCGTCTGCCGGTAAAGTGAATCGGGGACATATGCTGTTTGTTCATAGTATGACGCGATGACCTATGTGCACTCATTTTCTGCAGGAACCCAAATTTAAGAAACAATGGACATATGTCATTTTTGCTTATATAGCAATACAACTGTTATTGAATCCTTATTCAGAGTACAAAAGTTGACAGCAGCGGCATTTTGTCAGGAACAAAATTTCTTTAGACAGTTTTTATAAACAAATTGTTATAATTTTATTGATAAAATTCAAGTTACAGATGAAGCTTCTTTTACAGGCGATCGAATATTTTCATGTTACCCTATCGCGAAATATATCTGGCATAGTCAATCTAAGTTGTCAGCACAAATTTTCTAATAATTCTCGAGATGGCATAGCAGGAGATTATGTAATTGGGACAAATGCTATTACCAAAAGACAAAATTGATTCGGCTATGTAATTAATGCATTGAAATTTTGTTGAAATTAATATTCGACACGAAATGTGGTCTGCAAGATAACGCTTTCACACATATTTTGCAAGGTGTTGTCTAACATTTATGCAATGTATTTACGGAGGAAATGAACCAAATTACTAACTCCTCCAGGCACCGGTTATGAATTCTAGACATTTATTTGTGGAATGGTAAAGAAACGTATTCCAGTAGAACTAAATAGAAAGAGTAAGTTTACATCACTATCATTTTGTTTACAATGTGGTGATGGAAACCTGATAAGTTTGCATGAATATTTTAATTTATTGTTGTTTGCAGTAAAACACAAATATTTTACACCCATACAAGAAGACTACAGAGCATCATATCAACAAAATTGTTTTGTTACCATCACCTTTCAAAAAAGCTATTTAAATAATGTCAATAAAAAGATTTCAGACAACAGTTTACTGATGAAATGTATCAAACTACCTCTGAAATTTTAAAATCACCTCTCTAGTTTCAGTTTTATAACAATTTTTAGATTTTATAAAAACTTATTGTATTTCAAAAAATCAATGTTTTCTTTATAATTGTTAATATAATCTATATGTATTAAAATACTCTCATATAGAAAATAGTGAAATAAATATATTTAATAGTTTTTTGTTTCAATTATTAAAAATGTACGACGCTTCGTCAAAAATAGAGACAATATTTTTGGAATAAAACTGCTTTATTTTCGTTAAATAATTATCAAGATTTTCAACTCTTCTGAAAGTAATAAGTAAATCATTAAGTATTTCATATTCTAGATAAATTAACTTAAAACTAAATAATTGTACATACCAATTTGTACTTGAATAAAATCTTATAATCCTAGTTAAGATTAAACTATTTATTGCGGCCTTATAAATGGTTTTATGTTTCCCGCCTAAATTTCTAACCTATTTGCTATTATATGCGAGTGTTTTTGTTGCTGGATATAGTTTCAATACATTCAATATATAGGTGTGCTCTTAAATGCGAGCAATCCATCTATATTTATGTTCATTGGTATGTCCAGTGGTTCATAAATATGAGCAAAAGTATTTTCAATGACATGTTCTAAAACCCTGCTGCCAGTATTGACCTTAATAATAATTTCTTGGGAAGTTTTTAAAAGAGTCCTTGAATCTTGTGGACAAATTATTGGTCATTGTTTATTTATAAAGCCGGCCACAGACTTCGTGACTTTTCATCGGTTGTCGGTCATCGTGTGCACCGTCGGTGCTGCCCGATAAACCAACACACTTTGTGCGAAGTAGCCAGTTTTGACCAGTTTATTTCTACCAGCTAAAGTGAATACAACGCAATTATTAGCAGTGGCAGCGGCAGTTGCAGTTAAAAGTAAAATTTCGCGTAAAAGAAAAAGATCGATTTGGAGCAAAGAGTGGCTTTTGAAAAGAAACAGCTTTTCACATATCCATTTATTAAATGAATCAGAAGACTGGTTCAATTATCTAAGAATGGATGAAGCGACATATTTGGAGTTGTTAAACTTGGTAGCTCCCTTAATAGAAAAGAAGAGTACCCAGCTAAGGGAGGCAATTTCTCCTCATGAAAGACTCACTGTAACATTGCGATACCTGGCCACGGGGAGAAGTTACGAGGACCTTAAATATTCAGCAGTAGTTTCTGCTCAGTCATTAGGTCAAATTATCCCTGAAACTTGTGCTGCAATATACACTGTTTAAAAAAAAGACTATTTGAAGGTATGTACAACAAATGTCCGTTTTTTTTTACCTTTTTGTCCTACGAATAATTAAAAATTTGTTGTATAAGTAGTTCAAGATAAATGTCTAAGATAATACGTTTATTGTTTCAGTTTCCTCAGACCGAGTGTGAATGGAAAGTTGTAGGCAAGCAGTTTGAAGAAAGATGGAATTTTCCTAACTGCCTTGGGAGTATAGACGGCAAACATATACAGATAATTCCACCAGCAAATAGTGGTTCTTACTATTGGAACTACAAAGGAACACACAGTCTTGTTTTAATGGCTATTGCCGTTGAGTGAATAAGTATACTTATTCACTCAACGCTATTGCTAACGCCAACTACGAATTCATCATGGAATGCTTTCTTAAAACCAAACTGTTTTATTAAGTACATAACGCTACGTTTGTTTATTATTTTACTTACTCATTCGAAGTAAATCTGTTCCAAAAATAACAAAAACCCGCATCTAAACAAAGTAAGAGAAACCATTATGAATGACTTTCAATTAGCCCCAAAATATATGGAAATCTAATTCAGCGGCGGTTTTGTTTTGCATATTTTTTGCGGCCAAGAAATATGCGGTATCCGATTGCAGGAGTAAGCAGAACTCGACTCACGTGAAATTCAATAACCGTAGCAAAAGATCCGCCACCGTCAAATTGCAACGCGTCCCAATACAGTCACGTACAGCCAGGACCTCGCGACGACGACTTCAGCTCCGCCATGATTAATGCCGGAGATGTTTCAAAAATAATGTCTCATTAAAGTCTCGCCCCTCGACGGAGCATAGCGATTTATAGCGTAAAACTGAGTTTGCAGGCTGTTCATAAATCACAACGCGCGCCCTTACCGGGACGTCTCACTTGTCACAACAACTACACGTAAATAATAAGATTTTTAAATTTCCTACCCCATATTTTATTCAGATTGCAGATAATTTATGTATATTTATGTAAACAATTTCATGCTCGACATGAAAATGAATTTAGAAACCAGAAAAATAGACCCCGCCCGGCGAGGTCTTCCTCCGCGTCCCGAAAGATTTGTGTTGCGACGACTTAATGTTTTTTTAATGGATCGCTTTGAATGTAAGGGGTTCGGGTTAAGGGCAAATTGTTACTTTGCACCCTTGCAACGCAGTCGTATAAAAAGGCGAACACAAATATTGGCATAGCTGTATGAAATTAAAAGGGCAATTTCTCGGAAAGGTTTCCATTACCGTCGGGTTGTAACTGTGTTTGTTGATGTGATGTTTTTTTAAATACTTTTCGAACAAAAAGCATTAAAATTTTCACGAAAAGACCCAGCAGGGTGTCAATGTAATCTCCTTTTTGAAGAAAAAATCATGTTTAATTTAAAGATTAATGTCATGGTTTTATTTTACATTGTATCACTGAAGAAATACTACTGAAACAGTTACCACGAACTTATGCTTACAGTTTTGTAGAAGAGTAAACTATAAATACAGGGTGTATGGAAATAATGCGTCAATATTATAACTACATATAGGATAACTCCGAGACCACTGTCACGCACCTCCTTCAATAGTTTTAATAAAAGTCTGAACGTGTACTAGCATTTATTATAAACAAAAGTATCATACGGTATGAACAAAGCTACTAAATATAATATTCTTTAAGAATTTAAACTAAAAATGAAATCTTTGGGTGAGATGGACCTTGCCAAGGTTAGATGGACCCCTGACTTCGGAAGAGATGGACCAATATGAAATCTGTCTTTAAAGCTGATTCCTTAACATTTTTAACAGTTATAACATAATGTAGCCTCTATATTGGGGTAGCGTAGATATACGTCACGTAGACAAACAAACTTTATTGTGACTCTTGATTACACAAGAAATATCCTTGAATAAATTCAGAACTGTCAGACTCTTTACTTTGACGTTTCAGCCATTCGCGTTTGACTGCTCAATATAAACTGTCTTCAGCGGCGATACCGATCCGCTTATATATCTTTTTAGGATTCTTTAAGTTTCTGTGACACCGAGAACATGTCGAGAATTAAATAGAATATAGCCTAAACAATTCCAGAAAACGTCAAAATAAAGACATCGCAAGAATTATAAATTATAACGTAAACAGGAACATAATTAACAAACTAAAAGGTAGATAAACTTCCGTAACAATAAATATCGTTAACTATAATTAAAACAATGAATAAACGAACAATGATTTCTTTCTTGCGGCTACTTTTCCACATTTATTGCATATGTTAGAATAACCGGTACATCCCTTATACGTCCAACCTTTAAAAATAATGCATCAAAGCCATTCATCTTTCTCTTGTGTCGTCAAAAACCCCTCGCCACAAACTACGTACTCTGCACTGTCTTCTTCTTCACCGTCACTACTTTCAGGGCTCTCAAAATCAGAAGAGATGGTGGTTATTGTCCCCCTTAATGGCTCTTCGCTGCTGTAGAAGTATTTTTTTGTTTTTTAATAAAAAGTGTTGCTTTAGTTATTGGACGTTTCCTATTCTTTTTCCTATTCTTTTAGGTGTATTGAGAACTTCAGCAAGCTGTCGCCTACGACTCTTGATCTTTTCTACAAGTAATGAAATGGGAACTGTAGATGTCTCATCTAGTAGCTTACCAGGTGTGACAGTTTTTGTAGATAGAGGCGTGTAAATTACTTTGTCAATATGGTGAGAACAGCCTGGCTGTGGAAAATCATTTGTGAAAGACACGTCTTCATTAACATTGTCCACACAACCTTGGGGGGAAGGCTGACTATTTACTGGATTAATACGTACTTTTGTTTTTCTTCGTAACAAGGAAGACGTATTTTGGAATTATATCTGGCCAAAATGGAGCAATACCTCTTGGCCTAAATCCGGATACAGCATTCTGAAAGGTAGCGGCTTTGATCCATAAGCAACTCAACCATTCACCAAACTGAAGCCTACCTAATTTGCAATATTTTAGGACTCCCTACACACCTGCTCTGTATTGGTTCTTATGTGGATCACCCTGCATAATAAAATCTATTTCTCATTATCTTTTAGTAAAAGACATTTAAACCTATATTTTTCTACATTTGAACAAGCAGAATTTCTTAACCCGAGCAATTTTTTTCAGTGTAACGCAACAAATACTAAATTTATACCATTGGTGTACTTAACTCGAATGAGTGACATTTTGACCGACTAATTGTTTGTACATAAGTCAACTTGTCAAGTTCAAAATCAAAATTCTTATTAAGTATTGGGCGGAATTATAAAATTTAAATACTGTTTTAAAGAAAATTGTAAGAACTTTCAAAATAAATATTATTCAAACTCCAATGCCATTTAAATATTTTGTGGTGATGCTTACCCTTGCTTGGGGGTGAAAGTGGCGGAGTCAAAAATACCAGCAAAGAATGTCTAAAATCCCCCTTTAATCTAAAATCGACGAGTCTGAGCGTTTTTCTACAATTATAATGTTAGAAATTTATGATATAATTTAGCATAATATTGTAAAATCACAAAACAGGATATGGAATTTTATCCATGTTTATTTCTGTAATATTATAGTGTACTTATTTTATTTATATGGTGCAAGCCAGCCCCGGCTCTAAGGGGGGGCAAACAGGGGCACTTGCCCCGAGCGGCAGTTTCATGGGGGCGCCAAATCCTTGAGACAAGAATTCGAAATATCGAACAAATGAATCCTCTTTTCCTACAATCTCATAGGTTTTTATCAAATAATCGAATATGATTTAACATCTTAACAGATCAGAGTCTGTCGCATGACGCATGTTTCGATGAATGCATCTTAACATCACAGAGTCTACATGAAAAATTCGCCTACCTTAGTGGCCAAGCCTTTTTAAATATGTCGACAGAAGATCTGCAAAAAAATGGAGCCAATCTAGCTTTAAAATATTCAAAAGACTTGAATGCAGTTGGTTTTTGCCAGGAACTTGCTGTATTTAAAGAGTTACTACATGAAATTAATGAACAATCAAGTGCCTTCGACCTGTTACAATATCTGTACAAGCATGATTTGCAAGAAGCGTTTCCCAATGTTAGTATAGCTTTAAGAATTTATTGCACATTACCAACATCTGCAAGCTGTGAGCAAACTGAAAATATTTAAAGCTTATCTACGTTCAACTATAAGTCAGGAGCGTCTATCTGGCCTCGCGATCCTAGCCATTGAAAACAAAACTGCCTATGCGACGGTCTTTGACGAGCTAATAGATTCTTTCGCAGGAAAGAAAGCACGCCGTGTAAAATTGTAGTCTTTCCTGGTCATATATTTTTTTTGTGTTTCTGTTTTAGGTCACAATTGAAAGTTATTAGTTATTAGATAATAAAAAGTTTAAATTTATTAAAGGATTATTATTTTCACAAATGGTCACAAAAAATGCTACTCATTGGCAGTTTTAACAGTTTTTCTCAAACACTGAAAGGAGGGGGCGCCATCATCAAGGTTTTGCTCCGATGCGAAGAAATCGTAGATCCGGGGCTGGTGCAAGCCTATGTATTTCTTATCTAAACATGTAAGTATTTAAATAAGGTAGTTTTAGTATCATAAATGAATGAACTTTGACATGATGAGGTATGAGATAATCGAACGCCATGTACGTTTTTAGTAGATACGTTAGTGAGTGAACTGACAATGACATTACGAAAATTATCTTAACACCTTACTGTAGTAAACTGTAATAGTAACTGCCACATATCTAGCTTTACACTTGGTTACTGTATGTATTCCCATTTCTAACAATGATTTAGAACAATGTCAGAAGTTTAAGATTTATGAAGTTTGTACAGCACGTTTTAGAATAATATAGATATCTGTCATAGTTTAGTGCACAGTTTATTTTAGTTTTGGATAATGGTATATTTGTTTCGATTTAGTTTCAGAA
Source organism: Monochamus alternatus (assembly GCA_037114965.1). Lineage (NCBI taxonomy): Eukaryota > Metazoa > Arthropoda > Insecta > Coleoptera > Cerambycidae > Monochamus > Monochamus alternatus. Next base: position 75,234,107 of record CM073429.1, on the reverse strand, counting down.
TAGAGAAAGTGTAAGTCTTTTTACGTTTTCATTGTTTTACACTTTTTAAGAAAATTGCAGAAGCATTGCAGTTTTCACCTAAATTAAGTAACAACTTTAATTGCTGTTTAAATTATGAAAAACATCAAATATTTACTATATACAAGATGGTCCGTAAGTGGTAGGGCCCATGGAAACCTACTAGATTTTTTACATCAAAATATTACGATTTAAGCCAACTTGCCTTAATAAAATACTGATAATAAAAGGGAGTTAAAGTTAGTTAATTTAAAAAGTGTTTTTTTTTTTCGTAATAATTACTCTGTGTTTGAATGTATCAACTAAAAAATTAGGGAATAGATATTTTTAAATATGATAAATGTTATCCATTTGAACGTATTCCCTAGAGGGTACCATATATCTGACGTAAATGTGAGCGTAACCAATGTTATCACATTTTTTTATTGTAAAAAGATATACATAGTCTTAGAAATTGTACAATATTTTAACGTAGTAGGCGCCAGGCACAATATAAGTTAAATTTTAACAATTATTAGACAAAATTTATGTTAAAGTTAATAAATATTTCTAAATGGTATTTATTAGTTTTGGTTAAAATCAATTACTTTACAAAATAGAACAATTGTTTATATTTTATATGAGAGATGGCTCTTATTTGTTGGCAATGAAATTTCAATGAATGCATGTGCTGGGCAACGAGAATATTTTGAAGGATTTCTAAATAGATTACAATCTGTTTATGAATTTAGAGAAAAAAAATCACATTGCAGATTGTCCACAAACTTATTCAGGACAACTATCTCGATGTGCAAGAATATGACTTCGATATTAAAAACGTTCCATGTTGAAAAATACTATCCATAGCATTTTACATCAGTGCAAATTTTATTACCTCTCAATCTACCTTCAACATATCCAATTTCGACGCCTACTACGTTAAAATGTACAACAAACTATGGAGCTGATTGTTGAAAAGCTGTTTTCTAAAAACAATAATATCTTTTTTTAAATCAGTGTAAATATGCATTTATATTTTTTTTATCCGCCTATTCGTGTTATACTAATTTTTTCCTATATTCTTCTAAAATGTATGACACTGTACCTTCCTGTATATGTATTTATTATATATACAGGGTTAACTATGACTAAGTACAAAAAATTTAACCACATGCTCAGGAAGGCCTAAAAGAAATAAAAAAATTATTCCAGAATTTTAGCTCGATATTTAAAAATTGGGAAAAAACGCTCTTTTCCTACGGAAAGTCGGCGCCTATGATAAGCATCGACTGAGATGGCTTAGATTTATAGATAAAGCTTACATCTGTCAACAATATTTACTACCATTCGGTCTTTTTTGCACCTTTCTAAATGCAGAAACGACAAAAATTAATATTCTTATTAGTAATAATACCTGATAGATGGGTAAGTAACAGTTAATTCAGTTAGCTTCACTATTTTGCATTCGTTTTTTATTATTTTGTTACAAACTGGCAAAACTGCAACATGTTAATTCATTATAACCACTTACTACCGATAAAACACACTTCCCGTAGGTACAGCTAGATAAAATGCCTATTCATTATAACAAAATCGAACGAAAGGAATAGATAATAGAAAACTTTTAATGTACCCGCGACAGTCTTGTGCCATAACCTTGAAAACCAAACCGGCGAACTATATTGTGGAAAAGTATCTGCACCCAACACAAATTTATTTATTTAATAACTATAAAACGTTGAAAAATTAAAAAAGGCACAAAAAACTGAAAAATAACACAAAACTACAACGTAAACACATGGTAAATACAGGAATTCATTATGACTTGACTGGAAATTTTACGGTCGTGTTGCTAGTTACCTACTCTGATTCTGTAAACGTATGGCGGACAAGTCGCATAGGCGGCGTTAAATAAGGATTTGATATAATTTCGAAAAAAAATGTTTTCGCTTTATAAATAAGTTTGGAATTTTTTTTTGAAGGGTGATTTCGTTAATTCTTAATTTTCTCTATCCCCTCTTAAAATATTTGTACTTTGTCATAGTTAACCCTATATAACTGCTATTCGTAACCTTTTCCAAATATGTAACATACGTTGGCATTCATAGTCTGCGACTAGAGCGATCTCCGTCCCGAAATTATGCGAATTTTATAATGAAATTCAAATAATTTCGAACGGACAATGAATACAGTGTACTGTAATAGTGATATCTTATAACTTCTCTAAAATGAAATTTGCAAATTTCGGTACGACCGCTCTCTGGCGACAGAGATGGACTATGAATACCACTGTTAGACTTCTGTTAAATGATGCATTTCTGATATTCAAAAGTCATCGAGTTTCAAACATTTTTAAATGGACCATTGGCAGTTAATTTCGAAACATAGCATTGTATCTGTTGCTAACCGAACTCCATTTATTAACCTAACATTTAACACAGAATAACCACTCACTTCTCACCCCTCTCCGCAGTTGCTGAAAACCAAAATTTTCGTTCCAACAAAAATGTTTTAATCCGCTTTGACCCCCAGGGGTTCACCTACAGCGCATTCCCGAAACGCCCACATATAACACATACCTATAAATTAATTAACGTAGGTTCCAGGGAATCTACATATCACAGGAGGAGAGGCGTAGGTATTATTTTTGTAAATCCCATTAATTTTCATTAGCTTGCTGCAAGTGGCTGTACAAGTTTGGCCATAAGTTAGACAGGGCCGGTGCTCAGAAACAGCTTCGACGTAGGAACGATACGTGATTCCCAGACTGGAGCGATGGGGTTGCGGAAACCGTAAATTGCCCTGGTGGTGACATCGGGCGGTCCAAGAACACGGCCAGGTATTGTGGAATGGAACATTAATAATTTTTTTTATATTTTTAGGTATTAATAATATTGTGTGAAACTAAGTACTCAGTGGACAAAAGCCCCAACCTGCATTGAATTACACCCACAATATCTACCCATATATTCCTTATTATTAGCTTTTGTAACATTTTTTTACTGTTTTAGAAAGGTATTTTAAGCTAATATAAATCAAATCTCCTACCATTCCTATCAATGAAGTCATGTGTATGTTCTCTGATACCAAACATCTAGGTATGCTAATGAACAATTCCACAGACAAAGCTCTATTCAATAATTATCTAAAGAAAATAATCTAATTTACTCACTCTATAAATATCTAACTTCACTTTTTGGCAGTGGTTGAATTTGTCGTGTTCCCACTGCCAAAAAGTGAAGTTAGATATTTATAGAGTGAATAAATGGAGATTATTTTCTTTAGATAATTATTGAATAGAGCTTTGTCTGTGGAATTGTTCATTAGCATACCTAGATGTTTGGTATCAGAGAACATACATATGACTTCATTGATAGGAATTGTAGGAGATTTGATTTATATTAGCTTAAAATACCTTTCTAAAACAGTAAAAGAACATTAATAATGTTTTGAAAGTAGCTCAAATAACTATAGTTATCATATTTCTCTATTGAAAAATTCCAACATGTTAATCCTGAGGAAATGTTGATGTAGAAAGAAGTTTGTTTATTAGGTTTTCGGTAATATCGATTTATGAAAAATGTCTTAGTCTTAGTAAGAATATTCTGCTTACAACGTTAATATAGAAGATGATATGTAAGAATCATCAAAAATCGCGATTCAACAATTATTGCCGACCAAATCCAATGATAAATAGGAAAAAGCGTATAGTTTATTTTAAACTTGGAGTCATCAAAAGGAAGTAACTGTTATCACTGAGGAAGTTCTAATAGCCTATTTTGAACAAAAATCCAGAGTCAATGATAAGAACAACATTTTTTTATATATTTTTAGGTAATAACAATATTGTGTGAAACTAACTACTTTGTCGACTAAAGCCCGAACCAGCGTTGAATTACACCCACAATATGACTTTATTGATAGGAATTGTAGGAGATTTGATATATATTAGCTTAAAATACCTTTCTAATACAGTAAAAAAAGAACAACATTGTCAATGAAAAAGAAACTGATATAAATAAATTTCCAAGTTTAATTACTTTCTTTAAACGTAAAAGGTATAGGAACTACTGTTTTAAAAAAATTGAGAATTTTTTTAAAAGAAGCAGATGATAAAACCTAATTGACAATGAAGGTAGTGTAATTTTCACACTTCTCTCCAAATATGGAAATTGCTTCTTATTTCAGATAGTACTGATTATTGGTATCAGTGGAGTATGCCGTTGAACATATAAAAGAAATGGGAGAATATATATTGATAGAGATCTCTCAACACAAAGACGAACGTGAGAAGAGAGTTTACTATTTCTGACGGAAACGTCTAAGGAGTCAATCTTGTCGAAATATTTTGAAGATTCAAATAAAAGTAAACCGCAATCTACAAAACCACTGGCACTACCTATATGTGTCACTATTAATCTTCACCCTTTACCTGAAGGTGCCTTGAACCCTGTTGAAAGTCCATACAAAAATGCTTGTCGAAAACTTTTTATATTTTTATCTTGCCATACTTTTGTTACAGTATATCCCTCGTTGACCCAAGTTTCGTCTAGATAATAAATATTCCTCCCTTCGTCACGGAATTTTCTAATTGATCTTAAGTAGGATCTTCGCCAACAAATAATTTCATCTTTATCGATAAGGATTGACTTCCTGTTCTGCTTTTACTAGCAAAATTTCAACTCTCGTAAGACGGCCCATAATTTGCTTCTACTGATTTTTGGCAAATCGTTGTCCTCTGAAAGTTCACTTAAAATTTTGTTTAGCGTTGGTATTTATTTTTTAAAATAAAATGACGTTTTTGAAGAAATCATCTATAACGACATTTGACCTCCCTGTATATGATTTTGGGGGATTTACAGTATCTTGTTCATTTTTTGTTTCCTTTAAAAGTCTGTAGATAGTCGATTTTCCAATCCCTGTCATTTTGGAACACTTTTCCACGATGTCGTCAACACTGTTGGTAGGATTTTGGTATTTCAATGCATTGAATACATTTAATATAATAATCTTCTCATTCTAAGACTGGATTGATCTGTCACAATACACTGGCTCCTGCCCTATGATGTATCCAGTAAAATATACTAATGTACACCCATTACCTGTTAGCATTAGTGTTACCCGATAATTACCTGAAACGAAATATTACCACGCCCATGGCCGCTTCTTATCTCGGGATTTTATTACTCTCTTTCATTTCCAAACAGACTATAGAGATTATATTGTTCAATGAGATGCGTAGCGTCGAGGTAAGCAATATATCAAGCCAGTAATGAAAATTTCCATTGAGAATAGTATACCATTTTATTTTTAACCACTAATTTCTGTATAACATTTAAAATGTGCTTCAATTTTAATTATTATTATAAGAATAAAGGAGTATTTCGTTTTGGCTAAAATTTTCACTCAATAACTGTTCACTGTTATTGTGTGTACGTTTCCCAATGAAACACGCTGTATATGAAGTAATGACATTATTTTTACTTCCCCTGTATGCCCTATCATTTTTGACTATTCGCATCTGGAGACTCTGTATAAATTAAACGATGAACTTATCTCCCAGTGGTAAGTAACAAAGCTTATATTTATATGAATTTAAAATAGGCAGCAATATGAATCAATAGCTGTGCATCACAGTGTGCATTGAGTTTGCCAAACAAAGGATAAAGCCAATCTTCATAAATGCGCATTACTATCATTTCTATAAGTAAACACACATATAGGAAACTTGCTGCGGAACTGAAACATGAAAATTTCCAGGCATTCAACAACAGTTGTGTTATGCTGTATGTAATAAATCTACGTTGAGTGGATAAATAAAGTTTCCCAGTCTTCTACTCGTACTTGCGTTGTGTTTTAAATTTAATTAAACCGGCATAATATTGTATTTAATATAATCAGCAATGTCTGCAACAGCAGAGGAAACCACTCTCATTGTTCCCCTTCAAGAAAATCGTGCAGTTATCTCTTTTATACTTCTATGCAAATACCGAGCCGTAACTCCAATAATATATTGTAATATCTGCTAATATTTTGAGTTTAATGGCTGCATTGTGCTTTGTGCACGAATATGAAAGGAATTGCGACTTAATCGCCTCTTCCAAGGATACGCTACACAGGATTAAATAAAAATCGATACTACACTGTTTCGGATAATGCAATTTTGCTCAAAGCAAAAGAGTAACAGATGTAAAGGGAAGGCGGGAAAACAAATATTTTACTATATCAAAATATGTCAGCACACAGACGTATTAAACAAAATACTTTTTTAGTAGTGCTTTGCACAGTTGTACTTTTAGTTTAGTAGTGAGTTAGGAAAAGTTCGAATTTTCCTACCCAGTCCTGGAAACAAATTTCCGCACGCAAAAAATACAAAATACATAATTCGATTTCTATATCCCAGGAAGAATTTTCAATGCTCAATTGGTGACAGACGAGGTGAGAAATATTTTCAAAACATTTCGACTCCTTCGATGTTACAGTTAGAAATACTAAATTTTCTTCTCACGTTCGTCTCTGTGTTGGAAATATCTACCAATATATATTTTCCCATGTTTTTTACATGTTCAAGCTGAAGAAAAGTTCTTCACGGCTGATACCAATAATCAACACTATCTAAAATAAAAAATAATTTCAATATTGTACTTTACCTTCATCATTAAGTAGATTTTATCATAAGCTTCTTTAAAAAGTTTCTCAACTTTTGATTTTCTTAAAACACTATCTATTTACGGAAAGCAATTAAACTTAGAAATTTCTTTGTCAGTATTCTTTTTCACTGACAATGTTTTCCTTATCATTGAGTATAGACTCCACAGCGTAGAACTCTGGTATAACCTGGATTTTTGTTCAAAATAGGCTAGTAGAACTGCCTTAGTTATAACAGTTACTTCAGACAATTTATGAAACTAGTTCGTTATTATCTGAAAATAAGATTCAACCTTTTGTTTTAATGCTGCTCAATCTGCGTCCTCATAGAAAAATGCAGTGTCGTTCGCAGATGCAGATATATTTCCCTCAGTTTTTATTGAATATAAGCCGTTTATATACAGGGTGTCTGTGAAAGGTTGGGAAATCTCGGAGCTGGAGATACTGGTGACCAAAAAAAGTCGATTGAACCAAATATGCCTTATCCGAAAGTTGCTGGTTTCAGAAATACGGGGCGTTCAGTGCTAGAATTTTATTTTGAAATATCTCAATTACTGTGAAACCTGTCGGAGTATTTAAAAACAATTTAGCACAATTATGTTTAACTAATTTTGACGTCACTAGCAGAGGGCGCCACTTATGGCACAGCATGTTTCTTTTAAATGGCAGAACTTTTTTGCTCTGTATCCATCTCTCTATTGAAACAATCGATTCTTCTACCTGTTATATCTGACAAAGATATACCTTGTTGAAGTCGTTAGGAGTAACCATTTTTTAAATAATCGTATTTGAAATATTCAGTGCAGCGATTGAAAACTGTTATCGTTTCAGATAAAGTGCCTTTTTCACTGAAAATGCAGCAAAATATTACTTGAAAAAATTATTCAGAACGGTATATTATGGAAATGTGCAAAATTTCAAAAAGATCGGCCTGCTTTGATAAAATCTTTGTGCTTCGTTGAAAAATGGTTTCAAAATCAAACCTCGACGATCTTCTTGAAATTCTGCACTTCTCCATAATTTACCGTTCTGAACAACTTTTTCAAGTAACATTTTGCTGTATTTTCAGTAGAAAAGACACTTTACCTGAAACGGTAACAGTTTTCAATCGGTGCACTGAATATTTCAAAAACCGTTAGAACAGGTAGGAGAATTGATTGTTTCTTTAGTCAGTGGATACACTAAGCTGCAAAAAGTGCCATTTAAAAGAAATGTGATGTGCCATAAGTGGCGCCCCCTACTAGTGACGTCAAAATTAGTTAAAAATTCTTGTTTACCGTGCCAAAAAACATAATTGTGCCTATTTTTTTTAATGCTCCAGGTTTGAAAGTTTTTGAGATATTTATAAATAAAATTCTAGCATTAAACGCCCTGTTTTTTAAAACCAGCAACATTCGAATAAGGCATATTTTGCTCAATTGCCTTTTGGTCACCAACGAGATTTCTCAACCTTTCACAGACACCCTGTAGATATTATAGAGCAAGGGTCTCAAAACAAGACTTTGCACTACTACTAATTTGCGATCCCTATGTCGTTAGCCACTATTACAATCTGATTTATATTAGACAAATAGCTTTTTTGTCATGAATGCTAAAATATTGCATAGTTTTTTCAGCGAAAAGTTTGCTAAAATATTGTTAATAGGCTTGGACATTGTACCTATAGCATGCCACTGGTATAAAGAGACTGTAATGGGGAGATTTCCTTCACCCTCGTGAAATACAGTCATCGTTATATGCTCACCCAATTGAACAGAGAAAGATAATAATCAATTATCAGTACTCTCACTATCACCTTTGGAGTTACTAGAATGTACAGCTCCAAATCGCTATTGCTCAAGATTAAATTTTTCCAATTTAATATGGCACTAATGAAAACTGGGCACAGACATCGGCGCAAGTTATTATTTAAGCAATGTTAACAGAATTAATCTTGAATACGGAATAATTAGCCTCTCCCTTTCAGTGGATGTTTTAAATTCCTGGATCCAGGGGAAAAAAGCAATCTGTTGAATTCGGTTTGGTTTCGACGTTATGCATATTTATAACTAGGGAATCAATAAGGCTCTGTGGTCTGATGACCTTTTTCCACTACTGTGAAGTAAATATAAAGAAGTATAACCTGGTCTAGTTAATTTTTAATCGATTCTAGGTTTAGATCTATAGATGTTTTGTTCTATTTTAATTATTAGGTACGTTAAATTGGGTGTAAAAGCCCTATTACCTTGACAATTTAAAATAATTTTATGGTAAATAATTCGCAAAAGAGATATGCTGGGTTCCTTCATTCATTTGTGAGTTTTTCTTTTTTCTTCTAAATATGTAGTCAATGTTATATACGTTTCGAGTTTATCCACTCACCTTTTTTTAACGCAAACTTCTTAATAAGTTTTCTATGTCTTTATCACATGTTATAAGTTATTTGATGACGTTTCAGTTCGAAAGAACCATCATCAGTGTAAAAACTTACACAAATTAGAAAATTAAAAGTCAAACAGTTTTTTTAAAAAATCTGTCTAGCTTTCAGATACATTCATTTGAATTTTTATATTTATTTCATAGGCATATTTTTAAAGTAGGTCTAATAATAATAATAATAATAATAATAATAATAATAATAATAATAATAATAATAATAATAATAATAATAATAATAATAATAATAATAATAATAATAATAATAATAATAATATCTCTACCCCTCATTCTAATCACGAGGATTAGCCCAGAAGTTGAAAACTTGTGCGGGAGAGGGGGCGGCATATTATTATTAAGCAAGCCGCATTTGCGCCCAGGAACGACTTACGTTGGTAGGCCCTAACCACCATTCACTGCAGGAATGAGGGAAACTTGGAAAACCTCATTAATTAGGATACACTTTTATATAAAATTTAACATACATTTTTGTTATTCACCAATTAATAATTTATAATTAGTATTATCTACAGTAGTTGAATTGCATACTTTTTCTTATGGTGTAACAATATAAGGTAATGTAGGTGTAACAAATGTTACAAACCCCTGAATAAAGCGGCTAACCGACTATTATAATTTTGTGCTAAATTGGTTCTTTAATAAACTTTAAGAATTTAATTTCTTTTCTTGCTAATAATTGTAATTTTTTAAATATTTCAATAATGTCTGCAATAGGACAGTTTTGGTGTAGCAAAATATAAATATATCTAATATATTATTGGAACACGTAAATAGTGTTTTGTTTTTTGCTACATAGATTTATTAGGAAAAAATTATACTTTATTTCGTTCTGGCTACCAGGAAAATCAATGAACCGCATTAGTGTGACGTCTCAGTAGTATGCAACCAGCGGTACTTTGTGTCATAAGAAATTTAAAGCCCCGAGTGGACTGTGTTTTAATATCGGTTCTGAAATGTGTGTGAGTTGTTTATGAATATTTTTGGGGGGACTAATTCGATATCTGAGAGGGCTAAGCCCCCCTTAACTTCACTTATGATCCAGATTGGTCAAAATGTACTTAATCTTCTATATACAAGATCTATTAGATGATATTGCGGTAAATAAATAAGTAAAGGAAATAATAAGTGCTATTTCGTTAATTTTATTTTGATTTTTAAGTTACGTTCCATAAGGTCGAATTTTCTGGTAAGTTTTCGCGCCAATTTTTTTGTAATACTTGTAATGCTGGTTGCCTAATTTGTGACGTCATCACTAATATGGTCTATACTCGCGTCAAGAATTCAGACGTCTTACGTCACGACTGACGTTACACATTTGTTTTTATTGTCAACGTAATTTTCGATATTTGGTCACGTTAAAAACAATCATTTTTTGCAATTTAGTGCAATATATAATGCAAACTTTTAGTGTAGTATATAGTTTTATTACTATCAGTTGCAGTTTCTTAAATATTTTGATGAAAATATAGTGAATTATTCATTTGTTCGTATGACGTAAATCGTCTAAATTCTTGTCGCGAGTATAGTATAGGATGGACAAACTTCTTTATTGAGTTAAGTAGAAATTAGAAGCAATTTGGACATCCATACCTGCTAATTCTTCATTTGAATAAGACATTTTTAGTTGACGAGACAGTAGCGAACACGCCAGTTACTGGATTGTAAACAGTTTAATAAGGCGATATAGAGTCAGTCTAACGTTTACATAATGACACTAGATTTGTTTTCTCAGGTTGCTTAACCAAAATTAATGCATCTATTTATAATAGAGCTGGCCATCTTGTCTTGCTTTTTCTTGATTATGTCTTGGTCTCGCAAGATACGATAAGACAAGACTTGACAATTCGACTTGCAAGACAAATGTCTTTAGACTTAGCAAGAGAGCATTTTGGAAGAAGCTATATTGTTACATTGTTGACGCCTAATTATGACTCATTCTGCATATTTATAAAGGAGGGCTTTGAGTTTTACTTCAGCAAGTCAAAATTTTGTTCATCCGATGCTGAATATCGAACACTTGTAATTTACAACTGCGGTGCAACGCATCCATATATTTTATTTAGAATACATTCCGTTTATTGCCATTTTTATTTATTCAGCAACGGAGCATTAATAAAAACGAATTGTTACATTTGAGCTGTGCAACGACGCGCCCTTACCCTCCAAAACCAATATTTCTTTACGGTGGTGGCGGAAAATTTCCCGATCCAATCGGCGACCGCGAATGACCAGGCCCAGGTGTGCAGATTTAGCAATTTTTAAAATCATTTTTGAGTTATGTCCGAGGAGATGTGTATGTGGGGCCGTTATAATTTAGAATGGAGGCTTTATTATTGTTTCTAATAGACCCGATATGGCCACATAAAGCGTAGTTTGCAGGATGACTATAAAATATTACCACTTTTTGCGGTTAGTTGTACAGCTAGCACAGCTTAAAACAAATTGCGATATTTTAAGTGCAAATACACTGCAAAAAAGAATACTGTACAATTGCAGCAATTAAAACATATTGTTCGCTGCTAGAAAAGTTGCATAGAAGTGTAAAGGACAATGTTAAAAATAGCCGATTTTTGGCTTATCCGGGGGAACGCATAAATCATAAAAAAATCAATTGATTATTGTTAATTAACATTAGAAATGGCCCAGAAATACGTCAGATAACTGGGGAAATGTCGCTACTACCCCTAAACCTATATAAACTACCCTTAAATAGCTTTAAATGGATAATCATTAATTATTGTTATAAAATTCGAATAAAATGAAAAAATGCTTGAAAATGATTTGATCAGGCAAAAATCGGCTATTTCATGCAAGAATAAATAAAACAACTGTTTAAAGTAAAATTGCGGATATAAATTATCTGAATTTTAAAATGCTGTCAGTATTAAAAACCATTTGAGAAGTTTAAACTACACTGATAACAATGATTTTAAATTTACACGTTGTTTACATCATACATTAATGTAAAAAATACCATACTCTATTATAAGAGTCTCCGTGTGAATACCGTACATTCACATCTTTCATGCAAAATTACATGATTTTTCTAAAAATATAGAATACCTAATATTGATATATAATGATTTTCCAGGTTGTTATGCCATGACCTCTAGCATTAGCTGGGATTTTTTTGCTGCTCTAGTTGTTCTCGGGTTAGGCTCTGTGGGGACAGACTGCGTCTTTGGGCCTGCCCATATATCCTGTCCTCACAGAGCCTAGTCCGAGAACAACTAGGGCATCCGAATACCGGCTAATACTAGGAATGTGCATTTTAATTTTGTTTCTGGCAGCAATCAGTTACCGAGGTCACGGCATAACATCCCGGAAAATCACTATGTATCAAATGATAACACCAGCCGTGAAAGCCTTGAAACCATTATACGTAATAAGGTTGTAAAATTACATTTTATGTGCAGAACAACACAGTTTCATTATGAGAAATGCATATTTATAAGTAGTAATTTTCTATTACAGTTGTAACATTACATTCTGATGTGTTTGTTCCTAGTTAGTTCCATCTACATGTTATTCTTTTAAAATAACTATTATTTTGTTTTACTTAACTTATTAATCTCCAATTAACAAAACTTTAATTTTAAAGTGTAAACTATTTTAGTTTAACACTATGAAATGTTGTTTCAAATATCTAACCTTTTACTTGAAAACAATTTTTGTTGGCCAATGAAAGCCATTGCCGTCATTTTTACTGCACGTGCTTCGACGTGGAATAGCCAATAACTGCTAGATGTAGCTTGTTAGCGATGAAGAAAAACCCTTAGCGAGGGGATTTGGCAGAACAGCACACAGGAGGAGGCCACTAGCTGAGGCCGCTGGCATCAACCGCAAACTCAGTCGAGGTTGAGCGGAGATAGGGGCCAGGAGGGCCAGCTCTACAAGGCGTCCGATCATTCAGTGCTATAAATACAAATACAAAATTTAATCTTTTCGAACGCTAGATTAACAATATGACGATTATTAGAACAGTTTTGTAATTGTTGTTTGGAATCTTTATTTCAATTAATATAATCAACATAGTGGATTGAATAAATACTTTGATAGATTCCTTTAACTAATACTTTTACGTCGAATTAAAATAATAATGGAATATTGAATTAACAAACAATACTTGTTGACATTTTTAAAACGTTAAGTGAAGTAGTTTTTCTGTTTGCCATATATCCACGAAAAACAGTTAATCTAACGGTTCTTTTTTCTTGGTGTATTAAAAACAGCTCACTTTGAAGATGATTCAGGCCGTTTCGTAAAGGATGTTACAAACTTGGGGTGGTGATAGTTTTTTTATGTACTAGCACCACCAAAACTTTGTAATATACTTCACGGGACACCCTGTATGCCAGTGATAAACAAAAACCATTTGAAAAGAAAATTGCGAATATGAATTTAAATATAAGATTGGAATTAAAAAGTGTTTTTGAAGTTTTAATTAAAAAACAAAAAAAATGAAAATGTTTAATGGTTTCAGAGATTTTTTTTTACAAATGAAGATAGAACAGTTTTGTCACCACACCAAACTGACTAGATTTGTAAACACATTGGTAATAAAGTAAAGGTTCATGGTCTGCAATTTTTTATTGTCTTTTTTGTTCCCTAAGTACATGTACTTTATACCACATTAAACCACTAGGTTTAATCGAATCAATTTATATACAGGGGATCTTAGAATTTTGATGTGTGTGTATATGAGACGTTAAAATTTACGATTAAACATGCTCTATTTAGTTATTTTTCCTATATGTAGTTTTGCCATAGTTATCCACCCACAACATTTATCGAACCATATCATACCCTTTTCTGAAATACATTTTTTATTAGGTATTAACAATATTGTGCGAAACTAACTACTCTGCGGACTAAAGCCTAGACCAGCGTTGAATAACACCAACAATATCTACCCATATATTCTTATTATTAAAACAACTTAAATTGCTTCGTTATGTAACAATACGATTGACGGCTCTGAGGTAATGACATAAGCTAAAATATTTGAAACAGTTCATTATCAGCCACTTACGATGGAATACTATAAATACTGAACATACAAATTGAGTTATATAAAAATAACTTATACAACTGTAACAATGGATTTGATTATTTCAATATACCTATATTATGTCAATAACACTCCAACACAATGAAATCGTTTCATAAACATATTGTATTATTTCCCCGTTATAATTAAATTAGAATACCGTTTAATAAATTTATTAATTCGATATACGTACGTAACTCGAATGATGAGGTAATTTTAAATTTCTTTAGATAAGAACGACAACGATAAAATGAAACACAACGAAGCTAGCCACACCACAGTGCACCTAAATAACGATACATGACCCTAACCAATCTCTCCAACCTTAGCTTTATTTACAAAGTGATAAACTCTGTACATCTTTAACACAAAATATTTACCTATCTGTTATATTTACACATTTAATAGTATGAACCTAAAACAGTACAGTGCCTATATAAAAAAAATAAATTAATGTCATTAGCCAGTGTTAATGTTTGTTAGTGTTTCATAAGTGTACATTGTTAAAAGAATTATAACCAACAAAATACAAGAGTGCCTTGAATGTTATCAAAATTTGTTACAGTGCCAGTGTTATTTACCTTTTTATGTGATAACTACTTAAAAAGATTTTTTTTGCAATATACAAGTACAAGAATATTTTTATGTAAAAATGTCCAGGCTTAATAAAATTTCTACACACTTGTAAATTAAATATTTTTCAGCTATCGACATAATGTGCAATGACACATTCAATCGTGAAAATCTGGAAAACGTACGTAAAAATGTTGGCTGTTTTATAGTTTAATTTATAAATTATATTAACTGTACAGGTAAAATAAGTATTAGTGAATTAACTCAACACAAAGCACGAAGCAAGCGCCCTCTAGGAAATATCTTGAAACTAATGCCAAATTCGTATTTCTCGCTCCTAAAAACCTAATTATACCAATTTTGAATTCGATACCTTCAACTGTTTTAAAGTTATCTTTATTTTCGAAAATTTATTTTAGTTTTCAACGCCCTGTAATGTCTTAGTAACAAATTACTTAGGCAAGTTTGGCTCAACATACATATTTTTATGTCTACTATCTCCGGCTGCTCTATGACCCATAAGTCATGGGACACCCTGTATAAGGTAAACATTTTTTTTCCAAAACTATTAAATCTTTATTTATCTCCGACTCTGACCTTTTCTCCGCCTCGAAGTGACGTCACTTTAAAAAAAAACAATTTATTTGCAAAATGTAGATATTTATTTAATGAGAAACACGATACGGTAGCACCTTACTTACTGATATTTAATTCTAGGATTGATATTTGGAGAGATTTCAAGCATATTGAATGATTTTCTGTTTTCATACTTTACATTGAAACTTGTCGTTGCGTAAATTTTTTTACCACACGATAATATGCACTTGTGATACCATAAATTACACAAAAAATATGAAAAAATTGCGAAGGCAAGTACTGAAAATTTTTCAAACTAATTAACGTATACGATATCTTATTTGTGACAGAATCTAATGCAAATTTTCTTCTCTGTGCTGAAGCAGTCAGCAGTCGCCATCTGTAGGCCACTAGTGCAAAATGTACTTCAAGTAGATAAGTTCTTGTGTTGCTGAGAAATAAAATTCTGTTAATACTAATAATAGCAACAATATTAACAATAATCGATGATAATTGCATAAAATAATTAGTATTTTAAACTATAACATCCTGAGATGTTTACAGTGTTCTGTAAAAATTCCTTAGAATATTCATTCTAAGCTTTGATCAGTGTTCTTTGATTTTTGGAGAATATACTGTAGCATTGCAAATTGTCATTTGTCATAATCGAAGCCTGGTTCATTATTAGTTTTATACGTTTTGTAGTAATTAAATAATGGTACATTATACTATAAGGGAGAGAAATGCGTTATTTTGGCAGATGTGCAATTTGAAGCCCGAGGGCTACAATGCACCAAGGACAAAATAGCATCTCTCCCGAATGGTATATACTATTTTTTCCACGGTCTCATTAACTTAAAAACACATATTTTGTCATTATGAAGTAAGTAGCACCAGAATTATTGTATTCGGATTTGAGTATTTATTTAGTAGTCGTTGAGTTATTGTCATAACTACCAAATAAACAAACCAAAATAATTATCAAATTAAGGTGCTAGTTTGGTTTAGTTTAAAGTTTGTTTAGTGCACAATGAATAATTGTGAGTCGGAAGAGATTGTGGAGGCTGCAAATATTGCAATAAGCAATTTGTTGCCTACGAACTCAAGATCTTTATACGATATAGCCTACAATCGGTAAAAAAGTGGTGAGCCGAGAAAAATGTTTAAGTATACAGCGAGAATGTTTTGTTGGCATACTTCAGTGAAAATGCAAAGAATTGCAAGTCTTCCACATTATGGGCGCAATATTCTATAGTTAAGTCATGCTTGATAATTTACGACAACATAGATATAAGCAAATTCCCCAAGCTGACCGCATTTTTGAAAAGAACCGGTGACGGATATCAAGCGAAAAAATCGAAAATATTGACAAAGGGTGAAATCGACCGTTTTCTATCAAGTGCAGATGACAAAGAATTCTTAATGATTAAGGTAAGATTACCTTTGTTGTTAGGTATTTCAATTATTGAGTATTTTGATTTTTTATAGGTTGGATTAATTCTGGGGATTGCCGGAGCTTGTCGAACTGATGAACTAGTCAATTTAACTGTAGGTGATATTGAGGATGTAGGCTCTTCCTTGATTGTAAAAATTCCAAACACTAAGACAAAGATTTCACGAACCTTTCTGGTTACCGATGTGGGAAATATGCTTGAATTGTTTCGAAAATACCTGTCCCTTCGTCCTCCCCACGTCAAGCATAAGCGCCTTTTTTTGTACTACAAAGCAGGAAAATGTAGTTCGCAGCCAGTTGGCAAGAATACCAAGGGAAAAATTCCGAGTGTAATAGCTTCGTATTTAAAATTACCTGATGCTGCATGTTATACTGGTCACTGCTTACGAAGATCTTCAACGACATTACTGGCAGATGCTGGTGTGGATATCACGACAATAAAGCGTCATGCTGGTTGGAAATCAACGACAGTCGCTGAGGGTTATGTCGAGAACTCCATTGAAAATAAGACCAAAATTGCTAATCAGGTTTTAGTAGGTACCACTACTAGCGCAATCACAAAAACTGTAAATGTAAGCGCAAGTAATATTCCTTCTAATATTAATTTTGAAAATTGTACAAATGTAACATTTAATTTAAATGTCAATAAATAATTTCAATGTTATCTTTTTTTTGCATAAAAAACGTTCTCCATAATGTAAACTCCCTTGGGAGCATTATACTCCCTTGGGAATAATCGACTACTTCTGTTTTAATTTTGATGTCATAGAAACTGATTTCTACTCCCGACCGTAGAAAAAGGAATTTATGTCGGGTACAGATTATTTATCATAACATAGTTCACCCTATGAAGTGTACTGTTTGTTTTTCTAGAGGCAAGGGCAATCGTAGACAATTTTAGAATTTACACAAGTACTAGATTGCCGCGGGTGCATTCCGAGTTTTCTATTAGTAGGTATTTCTTACATTCAAATTAAATTTTCCTGGAATAAAGCTCGCTTTACAATTTCTTTGTCAATTAATTGATCAAGTGGTTTCGTCAAGTCAATTGACAAATGTAATACTAAAACTCGGACGTCAAATAAATTGATGAAGAACTTTGTCAAGTTATTGACGACTTAAAATTTACTTCAATTCAGGAATACCAACCTAAACTAAATGTAAATATTTAACCAGTAACCGAGCAGCAGCAATAATAAATGCAATGGAAGCTTTTTTAACTGTTTCTCACTTTTTTTGCCTTAAAAATAATTAGTAAAGTTACTTTTCAATCTTAACAGTTTTTTTCGTATACAAATGGGAATGATATAACGTCAAAAGTTATAATTACTTTTAGATTGGTACGGGTGACATCTGACAGCAAAATTGTTAAGAAACTTGGCAAAGCCCTGAACATGTGTAAAACCAAAGTGCGACCTTGAAGAAATTGATGATTTAATTCATCAATTTCTTCGACAATAAATTGTTAGTGTAATGCCCGCTTAAGAGCATGGTCTGTGTATTATGTTAGTGGATAATTCTAACAGACTTGTAATGTAGTGAGTTTTGGCAGTGTGCAACGAAGGATCGAAGAACGAATGCAGCTAACCGGATTAACTGTTATCTATCAGGTACTATTGTTAATAAAAGTTATAATTACGTAATAAACATGTTTATTTTTGTCTGTTCTACATTTGACAACGCTGTAAAAAATAACAGGTAGTTGACATTTTTATATCATCTCAGACGATGATTCTCATAGGCACCGATTCTCCACGGGAAAAGAAGGTTTTCACCCATTTTTTTAACATAGAGCTAGAATTCCGAAATACATCTTTTATTGTTTTTTCGGCCTCCCTGAGCACGTGGTTAAAATGTTTGTACTTAGTTATAGTTAACCCTGTATAATAATGATGCTGACAATGTATTAATTTCTGCGTATTTTAGAAAAATATTTTTATAAATATTAATGGTTAGCAAGCATAATATAAATAAACACAGCGGCGCGACGTTTATAAGGGGTGCAAATTTACACTATAAACTGCTGTGGGAAATTAGTAGCACTTAATCGACCTCACGATCTAAGTTCGGCATTTTTTTCTTTCTCTTCACTATAATTAATGTCAGCTTGTAACTTTGGGACTCTGGGGTGACATATTAATAATAAAAGCGGCAAATTCTGATCATTATTTACGCGTGGAAATGCGGAAACCCTGAAAATTTACTTGTCGAATGAATGGTCAAACGGCAACTGATGTCAATCTCACATATTAACGCAGCAGGCATTTCATGGTGCCATATTCATTCAGATATTTAAATATTTCTCTATGTGCACTCAACAACTGACAGAGCTTTCATTTGGAAATTCAGCTGCCACGTCACTTAGACTGAATTGTTTCAGCCAAAGCTGTTAATTGATTAACTGGAAGGTATTTTGTAAATTACCTTTGTAAAGACACTGACATACAGTGACAGTTGTAAAATAAAAATGATAGCTATTTGTAAATAACAGTGACTAATTGGAATACATAAAGTGTGTCCCGTTTTTCAGGTTTACATTTGTGGCATTGTGATAATGCTGCGAAATTTCCGCAAACCAATTTTTTTTGTAATTAGTACCCTAAAAGGTTATATTGCTTAATCATTTTATAGATGTGACAAAAGTCTGGCCTACTACAATTTTTAAAAGGATCATTTTTCCAGAAAGTGGTATTAGAGATTGTTTTATCAAAAAGATAATATTACCAGGCTATTCAGTACCTATAAAAATACCCATATACAAAATTTGATCGACAAATGTCTATTGAGTGTTCTTTAAGGGGTGCCAAACTTCGAAAGGTCAGAACTAAAAATTATAATAAGCAGGTCAAGGCCACTTCCTTAAACAAAACTTAATTTTTGTGTGCTCATGTTTTGAATACTTTTAAAGATATTTTATTCAAATTTAGCACAAAGAGGTTTCCATTCGAAACTCATATCGGACGCCTGTATTTTCAGCAGAAAAAGAAATCCCTTTACCTGGAACCAAAACAGTTTTTACTCGATGCACTGAGCATTTAGGATTATTTCAAAAATGGTTACGCCTACCGACTTCAGCAAGGCACTTATATCTCACCTGCACTCAGTGTATATGTGAACATACATATGAAGGAACAGCCAGCTCAATTGTCAGTCATCTCATCTATGACATACTGATGAGGGCTAACAAGCCCGAAACCGGTCTATGTCTTGCGGGGTGGCCGACAAGGGTTCTTGGCTGTTCACACAGATACTGCAGGTGTAACTCAATACCGGTCGTAGCATTAGCCGGCGAAGTAGTTGTTTCCTGCAGTATCATTTATAGACTTAGTGGTGCTCCGCCCAGGGGGAGAGGTCTGCATTGTTGTACCTACTGCAATGTAGGTCGCTTCCTGCAAGTCGAGCCGCTTAGGCCGAGCAGGACGTAGCAGACCACTTATATCTCACCTGCACTCAGTTTATATGTGAACATACATATTATGAAGGAACAGCCAGTTCAATTGTCGGTCATCTCACTTATGACATACTGATGTGGGCTGACAAGCCCGAAACCGGTCTATGTCTGGCGGGATGGCTGACAAGGGGTCTTGGCTGTTCACACAGATACTGCAGGTGTAACTCAATACCGGTCCGAGCATTAGCCCGCAAAGTAGTTGTTTCCTGAAGTATCATTTATAGATTTAGTGGCGCGCCGCCCAGGGGGAGAGGTCTGCATTGAAGTACCTACTGCAATGTAGGTCGCTTCCTGCAAGTCGAGCCGCTTAGGCCGAGCAGAAAGTAGCAGACCACTTATATCTCACCTGCACTAAATTTATATGTGAACATACATATGAAGGAACAGCCAGTTCATTTATCTGTCATCTCACCTATGACATACTGATGAGGGATCACAAGCTCGAAAACGGTCTATGTCTCGTGGCGTGGCCGACAAGGGTTTTTAGTTGTTCACACAGATACTGCAGGTGTAATTCAATGCCGGTTGGGGCATTTATCCACGGAGTAGTTGTTTCCTGCAGCATCATTTATAGATAAGTACTAACAAATCAATCATATTCAATTCAAATTGACCAAAAAGACTATCGACCAGGTGATCAGGTATGGAATTGTTATTGTGACTTATCTATACATATATACATTAAAGTTTTAGTAGGCGTTTCCTTATTTTATTTCCGATACAATGCTTATAAAAAGTAACAAGAAAGGCGTAATTGTATTTGCAATTGAAAGAGCTTTAAAATAAAAAAAAATAATTAACCTACCCTTTCATTTAAAAAATAATTTGGAGTTGCTGCAATCCCCCATAAAATAGAGGAATCAATGCCTACATGTAAAACAAATTTTATCTTTTGGCAAATAAGATGAGCATCGATATCATCCTAGTGATTTTTTTACAGAATGAACTAAATAATTATCTCATGACCGCCGTCTTTATTATTTAGAGACTCAATATATTTATTTCCACAGTGGAATAAAAATATCCCCTTCAATTATTTAATAGAAATTATCATGGTTAATTTGGTAAAATTCTTTGATACAAAACCATTATTGACTTTATGCGAAGTAATTAAAAACAAATCAGCTTCTGAGCAATATACCTAATTATTCAGTGTGCGTAAAATTTTTGTGGCAAATGAGTTAGCGCTGGTGTTCGTCACGCAATGGCTAAATTTATTTGATATAATCGTTCTAAATGAAAAAAGTAACGCAATTTTAAATATTTTATGGTGCACAAGCAAGAAAAAGAAGAATATGAGGGACGTTATTGTAGAATTTCTAAACAATTAAAATATTCAACACATATAGAAAACCAAAAACCAAAAATAAATCTGAAATACTGAATTATCCTACTAGGTTAAGTTACGTTCCAAATCAGTGCAAAGATAGAAACGTAGGAATAATCAATTTGTTCCTCTATTAAAAAAAGTATCTAACAAATCCATTTAGTTTATAAGGTATTGTCTGAAGCTATTTCTTTGTGGCATAATTTTAGTTTTTCTTTAATTATATTGGGTATTTGTCACACTTATATAAGGCACTCAAAATAAATCTGATTTAATGTATCCAAATGTAGAAAAACAAGCCGTTCTTTTCCACCCTGGTTTACTACAGACATTAGGATCAATTTGAGATGTAAGGATGTTAAAAAGTTTAAAACTGAAAATTACCTTAATCAGTATAGAACTGTAAGGACAATAATTAAGCGGCAAATTAACTCTGCATACAAAAATTATATTTCGACTACAGAGAATAAAATCACGCGTAATCCATATAGATTTTGGTCTTTTGTGCAATCTAAAAGAGTTCGATCTCGAATTCCAAAAATTATGAGTATTGATAATGAAAATATTTACTCACCACAAACAGTAGTGGACGGTTTTAAGTATATATTTTTCCAGTGTGTACAGGAATTCTAGTCCTGAACATGTTAATGATAATTTGTCTCTGTCATCCAATATAGTCAATGTCTTACAAATTACAGAAAATGATAAAATGATAAAATTGAAAAATAAAATGACTAGCGGGGTACATGGCATTCCTAGTTTTGTGATTAAAGATTGTGTTAACGCGTTTGTACCTCTCCTATGTATTTTATTTAATCTTATTATAAAAACAACAAAATTTCCAAATATTTGGAAAATTACTAGGATATGTCCCATATTAAAATCTGGCGATGCATCGATGATCAGAAATTATGGAGCTGTGGCCATTTTATGTAACTTTGCTAAAGTACTGGAAACAATCTTATACAATAATATTTACATTTCTATTAACAATATCACCAAATCAACATGGAAAAGATCAACAGTTGCAAATTTAGCGAGTGTAAGTAACTTCATATGTGATAAATTGGATGTAGGAGGACAAGTGGACGTTGTTTATACAGATATACAGAAAGCATTTGATCAAATTGATCATTATTTATTATTATCAGCATTGGTTTCACTGAAAACTTGATCCTGTTATTCACGTCCTACTTGTCTTTCAGAGAACAATTTATTGAATATGGAGGTTATAAATGTCAAAGTTATGTAACAACTTCTGGCGTCCCACAGGGATCTATTTTGGGCCCGTTACTTTTTTTAATTTTTATTAATGACATAACATTTTCTTCTATTGCAGACGACTTAAAACTCTATAATAATGTAACTGATATTAACGATTGTCTTTATTTACAAGATCAAATAAGTAGAGTCCTATGCTGGTGTGATAATAATTTTTTAAAATTAAACATATCTAAATGTAAAATAGTGACTTTTACTCGCAAACATAATTATATAATATTCGACTATAATATCAACAATTATACCCTTGAAAGATGTTCTGAATTGAAGGATCTTGGAGTTGTATTTGACTGTAAATTTAATTTTTCCAGTTTTCACAGTAACCAAATTGTTAAATCCGTTTATAAATTACTTGGATATTTTATGCGAAACTGGAATTGTTTTTCAAATATTAGAAGTCTAAAATTACTATATTTTTCATACATAAGATCTAAATTAGAATACGCGTCCTTAATATGGTATCCTATATATCAGGACAATAATATTTTTAAAATTTCTGTTCTTTAAGCCCCAGGGGTTTTATCCTGAAAGAGGTGTCGACAACAGAATCTTGTTAGATATGTTTAACATGACTTTCTTATATGATAGAAGAAATTGTATAGCTATAACGTTTTTATATAATTTAGTACATTATAATGTTGAATGTATGTGCCTTGTAAATAAAATTTGTTATTTGGTTCCTCGGCAACATCCTCGTGGAATAATTGGTTCTATTGCCTAGTTGCCGAACGAACATCATGCGTAAGTCACCAATATATAATATATGTAATGTATTCAATACTATTTCGAGTTCCTGTGATATTAATTATGACACGTTAAAAACTATAATTGGCTCATATCTAGAAAAATGTAAAAATTAACGTATCCGCATGTTGTGTAGTAATTACTAGAAATTTCACTTTACTTTTTTCTTTCTTTTTTTTTTATTTTCTGTAGTTTTACTAAATGTGATTTTCATATTCTATGTTTCCTGTAATTGTGTAATGTACCTGTTGGAAATAAACGTGTTATTATTATTATTAATATTATTATTATTAAATAGTGGTTAGGCAAACTTAGTTTCAAAAATAACCCTTGACTGATCCGTTTGGCGCAATCTCTATTTTTTTAGAAGTGTGGCAAAAACCCAATAAAACTAAAGAAAAACTAGTTTATAAGGTATTTTAATAAACAGAAATGGGAAAATATGATTATAAAAAACATATATTACCACAACAGAGAAATAGATTTAAATTAATTTGGCTTAAATAAAATAAATATAAAATTAAATGTAAGATGGAAATAAATGAAATGACTTAATATGATTACGTGTAAGGACCGTAGATTAAGTAAAATTTAATTGGTTAATTAATAAAATTAATATTTTGTTCAGGCTGACAAATTGAACTGTGTATGTAAATTAATAAAAATATAGTAAGTGAAGAACTTGTACGGGAAACAACAAAGGTTTAAAAAAGATGATTGCGAAAATGTTTGCGAAGGAAAAAATAGGAATTTAGAAAGAAAACGTATAGGAAAAGCAGTATATAATAAATAAATAATTTAAAATTCAGTTATTTTATCTTAAGCACATGTGCCTAAAAGACTCTCATTTCGATACTTACATGACAATCAAAATATCATTATTATACAACGATTTTACAAAAAAGTATTTTTATAAATTTTATCATTATGTGTTCCACAAAAAGCTGTTTTACAATAGACATCATTCTTAGTTGGGAACAAATTTTCTTATATGACGCACTCAAAATAAATCTGAATTAATGTATCCAAATAGTGATACCAAAACCTTTTGGTACCTAACCCATCCTAATATTATGCATACAGCCTCTTGATTTAGATTTATTCCGTCCCCATCGAAGAAAACAATTTCTAAACGTATGAAAACTCAGCAATATTTTAATATCGACGAAATAGTTCAGCCTTCATTCCCAATTCATGTATTAAAAGCCCCCCCTAAGAAGATGAATATTTTCATTCCGTCGGCTGACATCTGAAGCGCGTGCTTGGCGGCTCTTTTATATCTGCAGGAAGGCAAAGAAATACGAGGAGCATTTTCCACGTCTCGCGCGAGAAAATAAAATTTTTATAATCATAATTCCGATCGGTGGCAACGTCTCTACGCGATTGTAATTGCTCTCGCGGCTCAGGTGTGTGGATCCAGTAATTTTATACATTCCAGCAGACGCCCCAGTGATTTGTTCCTTCGCATTTGATATTTACATTAAGCGCAACCTGCGGCAGATGTGGAGTTGAATAAGTTAGTCAACCGGGTCGGGTCAGACAGCGTTTTGATTTTTATTGTCGTTCGATAACATTATTGGACGACGTAATTTCGGAATAACGGGATTTTCGTATTCAGAACTGCCGGATGATCTGGTGTGCATGTCGGATTTCTTGAAATATTAGAGAGAAACTGATGTTTACGGTCACATTTAGGGCGTATATTTTTAAATGCATGCAATTGATTATTTCTATAATAATTTGTATAAGTGTCTGGATATGCAAGTACGTTTCGGAAAAATGCATGGTACAACGTTTATTATTCTAAGTATTCAATTAAAATTTAAAATGTTGCGTAGGTACAAAAATCATGAGGACGTTGCTGCACTGAATGAATTCAAAAGACTGAGAGCTAGTGTTAAATTAGCTGTTGATGTAGCTTACAGGAATTATGTACCCTCAGCTGAATTTAATATTAATAACGACCTAAATAAATTCTAGGCTTTTGTCAAAAGTAAAACTGGATCGACTAGTATTTCCAATTGCATGCATTACAACGGTAGAAGTTTAGATCCTACAGATATTATAAATTCATATGCTACATACTTTGCTACTAGTTTTACGCGGGTAATAATGATGCAGTTAATTGTGACGTGTCTTTTATTAATGATGTACATATTGCAATGTTTGAGAAGACCAAGTTTTATTTGCTTTAAAGAACTCTAAATCTAAGATGACAACTGGACCGGATTTGATACCTGCTTTTATGCTTAAGGATTGCGCATGTGTTCTTGCACCTCCCCTAACTTATTCACTTAATTTATGCCTCAGTACTTCCACTTTTCCCAATCTATGGAAGCTTTCTAAAGTATGCCATGTTTTCAAAAAAGGTGAGAGAACAAATATTGAAAATTTCCGTCCGGTCTCGCTCCTCTGCAATTTTTCAAAAAAGTGCTGTACACTATATTAATATTATGTTTTCTTAAAAGACGTCTTATTTTATCCGGATATTTCTTCCTGGTTTTATATAGAAACATGATTGATTAACAGATTTAATATTTGTTATTTTACCTACATTCAATTTCAGTGTTTGTTTTAGTTGATACAATACATTGAGTCAAAACCTCCAACAGAAATAAGCTTAAAGGAAGTCTTACTGAGTCCGCGGTCTGTATGTGACGGTACTGATTCACCACCAGCAAATTTTGCAGAGTATATAAATTGGATCACTCTTCGACTTTCCATTTTCATTACCATATACAATTATTCATTTTATATAATAATTCTATAATTTACCGCTTATAGTTTAGAATCATTTATTAAAAAAAAAATGTTTCTAATATGTAAAGCTAATAGTTGTGTTAAAAGATTATAAGTTTATACCTATTATTTTCTTGTTTCTCTTTGTGGGGCTTAATATATATTTTTTTTTAGCAGAGTAAGGTTACGCTGGAATATACTGCATCAGCTGTGGCATTCTCTTTCTACCATGTATATTTGCAATTAGCATAGTTTTAGTTAGGTTCACATAGTAAGTAGATTAAAAATCAGCCTTTCAGTGAGACCATGTGATCTGTTGCGGTTCATATCCTAAATTATATTTCCTGTAACAGGTGTAACCTTTTTATGAATCAAATAACCTTATTGGGCAAAATGCTGTTCAGATCTTCCAGCAAGAGATGCACCTTGCCAAATAAGGAATATCTGGTCCGTTCCTCTGCAGGACTGTGACATAATATTTATGTTATTTCTCACTTTCACAGACATAATTTACACTCGCTAGACCAAGTGTAAAGTAATTTTTAACCAGCAGTGTCCAGTTTGTAGACCAGATGTAACTTGTTTAACTGTAGCAATTTTTAAAACTTTTTCTCAATTAGTCCAGTAGACACGCCTTCGAGTGGGCTAATCTTGATAAACTTTGTCAGTATTACAACACGTCTACCACAGTTAACAAGCTTGTTTTGACAGTAGTCCAAGATTTGTCAGTTCTGGCTCAATATCGTTTAAGCAGTACAGTCTTCTCTAACTAAAGGGTTCACCGCCTGGTCCCCCTGGAAACGTCAATGACTAGGTATACAAACCAGAGTTGTTCCATTGCTAGTTTCCAATCGCTTCATAATCTACCTTTTTTTACAACTCCAGTGATCCCCAGATATTTCCTGAATTTACAATGTTCTCTCCTACTGTTCTTATTAATTTATGACTAGTCTAGCAGCTGTTCCATCAAATTCTTCTATGGTCCTTTTAAGAACTTGTTTGTCTTTAGTTTGGTTTTTTTACCATCAGTTTTGAGTCTTACATTTCGCCCATTCCCTAGTTTTTAATGCTATAATATCACAGTTCATAATACTGCGGAAGGATTTGGATCTCATTAGGACTGCAGATGAATCTGTTCTAACACAATAGAATTCTAGTTGTTACATCACTTTGCCTATCCAATCTGATCAAAGCATCCAAACGCATAAATACCAACGTAGACATCTGATATGAATAATTGATGTCCTTGTTGCAGTCTGTAACAAATATCTACAGCTTGTTTCTCCTCAAGCAAAAATATTTGATGGAGGCAAATTCCAGTTCCAGCCTCTACAGTTGCTGAACATAAATTGGTCCAGTTTGTGGTATACGTTCTTAAATCTGATAACGTTAATATAAATTCTCCTGACTAAGCCATTACCACTAGATTCAAGGGTTAATATTTGGTACTACTACTACTATTGTTTAGCGATGTCACTACTAAAACCTTAGTGTCTAATTGTAAATCAGAAAAGCTGACGCGGCACTGTTGTATCTCAGGAATGAAATTTTGTTCAAATTTACATTACTTTTCAGGACATATAGGTACACATATACACTGTAAGTGTATTTCGGAAAATGATTTTAGAATAACTTTATTTCCTGTAATATTGAAGTAGATGTATATGTTAGTTCATGATGCAACCAGAATTACAGTAACATATATCACAATTTATTATTAGATTATGTATCATTTCAAAAGAGATTGCATATATATAACAGAAATTTAACTTCCAGTAACACATGTCTCCTTTTGTAATTTGATTTACTTAACTTAAGTATTTTCATAACAAAAAATAAAGAGGAAAATATATGGTTCTCACTTGTTTGTTAGAACACCCTCAATTGTCAAATAATTCGTATCTTATTTCATCTCAATTTAAACTATTCGTAGATGAGATATGGAAACATGTTATTAATTTAGTTTCAATTTGTAAAAATAGTTAAGCAGAGTATGTTGTTTCTTGAAACAAGATATATATATATACAGCTGCAAATATTCAGAACGAGTTTAATGAAACTATGTTCCAGAAATGCTTTTTCGTTTGAATTATCATCATTACATAAA
Source organism: Monochamus alternatus (assembly GCA_037114965.1). Classification (NCBI taxonomy): domain Eukaryota; kingdom Metazoa; phylum Arthropoda; class Insecta; order Coleoptera; family Cerambycidae; genus Monochamus; species Monochamus alternatus. The sequence goes on along the minus strand of CM073429.1, from coordinate 75,205,725 downwards.
ATAACCAGCACGTTTATCGAACAAAAATATGTCAGATATCCGGTATAAATATCATAAAATCATTTTATTGTAGTGCAATATTATTCGCTGGACACTACTAAAATAAATTGTAATTGGAAAATATTTTGCCCTATAATTTCTGCACAAATTAATGTAAATAATACATTAAAATGTAGAAATTGCCAACTAGATATTATCGAAGTTTAAATGGTATTGGAAAATTTTGTGATCCTATTAAACTTGTCACACTCATTCAAATACAGTATTTAAAAGTTTTACAATAATTTGTATAAAATTATAATAATATCTATGATATATTGCTAATATCCTTAAACGTGTATTTAAGAAGGAATAATCGGAAAACAAGACAATATAGTTAATGGTCTAGATTTTCTGACTAAGCCAACGTTTCGATTTATTTTAAATCTTCCTCAGGGCTACAATAGGAAACAAGAGATAAGAATTATAAAACAATATTGACAATTTAAAATTTAATACAAAACAAAAAAATAGTTATACATACATCTGAACAATTTGAAAAAAAAACATATTAAAATACTATTAATTAAACAACAAAAACATACACATATATAAATTTAAATATCTTGATCATTGGCGTAAAGAAATATTATTTTCTTTCAAAAATTCTAATTCTAATTCCAATTTTTTAAAACAATTTATTTGATACGAACTAAGCCATATTTGATTCACTAATTGCTTGCTTTTGATCAAAAGAAGTTAGGATTAAAATTTTGCGTCTAATAATCTTATCGTATACACATGAATTTTTGAGATTATATATATGATTTAGCCAAGTAAAAATTAAATAAAATTTATTTATTTACACCTTATTTATGCTTCATACATATCAATCTTCAGTTTCAAGAAAAATATTTTGCAATTTATATTAAAGATTTACAAAAGTTGGAATAATATTAAATTTAATTTGGAAGACTTAGTGAACAACTGTTGAAAATTAATTTTCAAATAAAATAAATAGGTAGATGGAACGTGAAAGTCGGTTTCTTAAATATTATGTAATTTGAGAAGATAATATTATATGTAAAAAAAATAAAGGATTTAATAATGTAGTAAGTTTTATATTTTGTAGTCACGAAGAATCAATTAACGAGATGTGAAAATGAGAAATAAAGATATGAAAGTAACAATATAGTCGCGTCAAATTAGCATGAAAAATGTGAAAATAGACAACTTTATGCGGAGAAGTCCGATTGAGATGCGGTTTTCTGCAAAATGTTCAGGGAATTTTTTATAACAAAAGGTACATCTAACATCTGTACGCTGGCAAATTTTTAATTGTTTATTTAACAAATGACCCATTTTTGTTGCACATATGGCAAATGTCACACACGATTCAACGAAAATGTCTGAAAAATGTTCTCTCGGGGGTTTTCGAGGTCCTTCTTTATCACTTTGGTGTTAGCTTTATTATTTATTGGTAAATTGTTGTAACTGCGCTAATAAACAAATTAAAAACTCCACCTCCTATTGTGATTAAGATACCTTAAATATCTTAAAAATGTTGTATTATTGCTTCTAAAGATATCACAATAGAGCCTTTATAAAATTGTTTAGTTAATTTGCTACTATACAGGATGTCCGGGAAATTGAGGGAAATCTCTTACGTGCAGATAAAACATGAAAAAATAAGATGACAAGTTTCTATAAAATTTGTTCTTACAGGCCGTCCCTACGTAGATATATGTTCCTGAAGGACGCCACTGGAAATCGGTTTTGCTTGGATAACTTTTAAAGTACTTAATATAATTTAATAAAAATTTAACAAAATTGACACTAGTAAGAACCTCCTAAAATAGTGTCCACATCACATTACATTTTTATTAAATTATATTAAGTACTGTAACAGTTATTCAAGAAAGAACGATTTCCAGCGGCATCCCTCAGGGACACATCTCCGTAGGGAGAGTCTATAGAAAAAAAAATGTAGGGACGTGTCATCTTATTTTTCCATGTTCTACCTGCATCCGAGATATTTGCCACATTTTCCCGGACATCCCGTATAAGTGCTTTTAATTGTTTCCAACGGCAAGTACTTTATAATATCGATGTGCAATTTTGGTTGTATAGTTGCTATATTAACATTCTTACAATATTTTGTGACATGCAGTTGTATAAGATTTGTTTCGGAAACGTTTCTGTAGCTGTTATAAAATACCCAATTGTTAGTTGGGAAGTCTAATTTTTCAAGAAAATACAATCCGCAGTTTTCGATAGATGAAGACGCAGGGAAAGTCGAGATGGGAGAATAAATTGTAGAATAAATCTAGCGTTTGAATCGACCGGGGCTAATGAGCCCCACGGCCTGGAAATATATAAAAATTACCTGTGCATTCGTTGCGTTGGAAGAAGACGCCTGGCACCAGCTCTTCCTCTCGTCCGAGTTGAGGGAAGGCGCGGGACTCGTCGGATAAAACAGTACGTGTTTCTCGCCAGTCGAGGGCTGTTGATAAATGCTTTTTGTTCTTCCGGCCCCATTTAGGAATAAATCCTCATCTGCCGCCATATTATATACAACAATTGCCAATTTCGAAGCTTCATATAACCTTGCAGATTTTGCGCCTGTAATATAAATGGGTTCACGTCAGATAAAAGTCAAGTGGTTAAAAATTGCTAAGGGGTTTACAGCACTTTGTATTAGCGCTACAGCTACTTTAACAGCCGCCTCTCAAAGTGAAGTTTATATTAAAGGGTGTATTTTAATGTTGCCTTCTACAGACAGTAGAGAAAGTCCTATAGGGACCTGAAGGCTCTAATAGTCGTTTTCCTTTAACAAAAAAACATATAGGCTATTAAAGATGGAACAGGATAATATTCTATTTCTTCTGCTATTTTCAGGAGACATCAAATACCTAACAGAGCTATATTTTACGTGTGGGATTGATATATAGTGTTGATCATCGAAACTTGCCACCCAGATTTTTTTCGTTTTGCAGTGGCTGAATGTTAATTGTATTGAAAACAAAAATATAAGTGAAACTATAATGTTGGCTTACTTTCAAGCTATGGTATGTATTTATTCTTTCACGTTTTAGTATAAATGATATTGACTTATTTTTCTTACAGTCAGTAGTACAGTTATGGTGGTTGACATTCCGGAAAGTACAACAGATGTCCGTAAGAAATTTACAATTGTGGAAGAAAACCAGTTCTCTGTTCTCTCTATTGAGGAAGAATATGTATTTGCATTGAAATACTGTTTCTAACGTATCGTAAAAATCATTGCACACTTTAGCCCGTTGGGGAAAATACGTTTGAAAAAATGCCAAACAAAATTGCTAGTTTTTTAGGTTTGCCATTTCCAAAAGCTTCCACGGGACATTATTGCGGAGAACTTCCGCGACTGCCTTGGTCAATGCAGGAGTAAATATGATAATATTGAAGAGACATGGTGGATGGCGAAGTTCAACGGTAGTAGAAGGGTGTTTGGCCGACAGAATCGAATTGAAAAATAAAACTGCAACAATGTTGGCTGGTATTCACATGAAAGAAGTAGAATATCAACTTCATGTTTGTTTACAGTCATAGGCAGTGACAACAGATCAACGGAAAATTTTTGCAATTAGGGAAATAATTTCAGTGAAAAATTGTCGGTTTATTTTTGTAAATACATTAGAGGGAGATTTATAACTACTTAGTATAACTTCCAAGGGAGTTATAAACATGTTTGTAGTTACGGCGACTAACTTTTTTTTGTTTATAATGTTAGTATGAAAAAAAATATTATCCGAGGAATGTCACTTTGGCAAAAATTGTTAGTCAAACATATGAGTAAAGTTTAACGAATAAATAGTTTAATGCTGCATTTACTTCTGCTTCAACAATATAGCTTGTTATTAAAGTGATGTATACTCGGAAGCATACTATTCAAAATAATGAAGTTTTGTAAAACTGGATCTGTGACAAATAAAAAAGTATTGCCCAAAATCTAGTTAGAAATAAAACAGTGGAAGTTATGCTGTTTTGTCCCAAATTGTGACGAAATGTATTCTGAGTAAAAAAAATATCAGTTGCTTCAATATAATTGACGAATATTAAAACATCATGAATTGAGTGAACTTATATAAAATTACATCAGTAGTTAACACGAATAAAAGTAAATTTTTTTCTACAAATGTAGTCAACAAGTCAGGACAAACATTTTTTTAACATAGAATAAGCAATAATGTCAAATAGGTAAGTAATTATTATTTTCAACCCGTTCTCTAGACAAGTAAATTTACCTAAAAGTAATATTAGACATAGTATTACGCCTAGTGTGTTTCGTTTTTCTCTTATATTTCTTTGATACATTGTGAGTGTACATAAAGAAAAATGGAACAATATATAGTAATCATGATCAGATGCATGGTATATAAACTTATCAACAACAAATCTGAGCCAAATTCTTTGGCTACGAGACGTTTCTAACATAAGTTATTTTGAACTATAACTACTTCACAATTTATTATGCATTGTGAAAAGAGCTCTAAGAAAATTATTCACAGCAGATATCTCTGTTTAGGTGTAACTATTTGTAATTATTATGTATAAATACCTGACGTGAGCGACGTTGTCACATATTCAAGACCTGTTTGCTGTCATAATTCTGTTACCGTTGGTCAGAGAAAAAAAATGTTAAGTCAAGTATGTTTTGTTTGATACAATTTACCATACAACAAAATAAAGGCACGCATATTCCGGACACCTTGTATAATTCTCCACCCCTAACGGTCAAGCAGTTCTGGAGGTTTCATAAAAATAAGCATATGGACACTGATGTGTAAACGCATAATACGTTGATCATAAATCTTCGATAGAAAATGTGGATTTAGATACTTAACGATGAAACTAAAACCTTTATTCATACTTATCTGAGTTTGAAGTTTTACATCTCTTTAAAAGAGTTGAATTTATAGGCGATGCATAGATACACACATTTATCACTATTATCTGCAACTGTTGTCAATTTTCCCAATTTAGACTTGTTTGCTTACTGTAATAATATACTCACAAGTCTGATAGCACTCAATTTTGCAAGACTCAAAACTTTTGATCTCCTCTCCTTAACTAAAACTTGCTTAAATTAGATGTATGCAAATTTACCTGTTTTCTTGTAAACACCAACTCAATTTATTATTTAAATTATGCACGCTCTGCTGGAACTAAATGAATCTGAGCACTGACAAGAAACTACAGAGACAAAAGACTGCACTGAATATGCCATCAGAAAGGTGTATGCAAAAGCAAAGTAATGTTCTTTATATAACTTGTATTAAATTCAGTTATGTCAGCTTTTAACAGGAATATGAATTGAGAAATGCTACGATTATATTTATGTTGCTGTATGATAAATCACGTCAAACAAAACATTTTTGACTTGATAATTTTTTTCTTTGACCAACGGTAATATAATCATGACAGCAAACAGGTCTTCAATATGTGACAACGTTGCACGACTACCATGTCAGGCGTTTGTACATAATAATAAGAAATATGAGTAGTAAACCTAAACATGTTTACTATGAATGATTTTCTTAGAGCTCTTTTCACAATAGAATAAAATGTAAAATAGTAATGTGTTCAATATGACTCGTAGCCAAAGAGTTTTGCCCAAATTCGTTACAAAACAACATATTATGCTCATGCAGCTGGCCGTGATTACTATAAATTGTTAAATTTTTATTTATGTGCACTCACAAATATCAATTAAAACTAGGTACAAGAAAACGAAACACACACACTATGACTATATAATAATGATTTTAGATTGACAACGGCAGATCATGGATAGCAATGTTGTCGTACGTTAAAGTATGTTACAGTTTTAAAGATTATTTTGGGAAACTTCTATTCTTTACTTCATAAATATTGATAATGAGCTTTTGCTTAACCTTAGTTTGTAATTTAGTTTTTTGAATTTATTGCAGTTGTATTTTAATTTTTGAAATGTATTTGTACAACAACTATTCGCATTAGACATTTTTTTTCATAAGAGGGTTTTGTTACTCTTGGTTAGAATTACAAGCTCATTTAGAAAACATATTAATTTATTTTCCAGAATAGTACTAATAAGTATGTACATTTTTATTGAAGGGTCTATTTAGAAATATAGGAATGTTGCAGAAGATAGGAGCGATTTTATCATGAAGAAGAGTATTTTAGTGCTTTACCACTGTTTAATTGAATACTGTTCGAACTTTAATTTTTTGGAGTTAATTACAATAGAAAATAATGAAGTATCAAGTAGCTAATAAAGATCAAACCGATTATCCAACATATGCTTTGGTTTAAGTTCCACAATCTTAAACAATAAAGGAGATGTCTTTGATTAGTTTAATCAATTTGTCTATTAAAAATTGTTTTGAATTGAAAAATACATAAATAAAATTAATCAATTCACAGCCCTGAAAATTGGTTAATAAATCATTAATTCCTTTACTGAATTGATTAATTGATGGCTATGACTAATAGAAAGTTTGGCTCACAAATTTAATTACGACAAATATTCAGGACAGATTGTCCTCATAAAACCAAACAAATAAAAACAGGAATCATGATTTTTTTCGAAAATGATTCCTAAAAGCCCTATGAGCATTCAAAATTTGTCGCAAAATATAATTTTTACTCAGTTAATCCAGAACTATTAAAAACATAGACCTCAAACTTGATACGGTCCATTCCCTCATGTATCTTCCTGCACGTAAAAATTCATCGGAATCTTCATCGACATATTCACCATCAAAAGAGTTTTTGAAAATATGATCTATATTTTTTACATTTTTCAAAATATTATTCAAGTTAATAATATTTCATATACCAACCTTAGGTATTGGAAAATGATTCCCTAAAATATGATACAAATTTAACTAGAGGTAATGCTAGTCTGCACTCCAGATAAATTCAGCAATTCCAAAGCCAAGGTATTGGTTAAGATCTCTTGGCACTACTTTCTTCATAGGGCCTAATGGATATAACAACATATAAGGATTTCTGTACCACATTAATAGAATATATCCGGACATTGGCTTCGCTATGGGCTTGGAAGAAAACAATTCCATTTTGTTTCTAGATATTCTAGTAGAATGAAAAGCAGATGACACATTAGCTCACAATGTTTATCAAAAGCCTACTGCTGATAGGTAGATAGTCATTCGTGAACCAGAATACTTGGATGAAGAACTGCATCATCTAAAGAATCATTGAATAAGTCCTCAAAAGGACTCGTAACATCAACTAAAAGTAGGGACATCTGACAACAATCTAACTGCCCACTATCTACTATATCATAAGGAAGATAGGGACAGCATTTTCCAAGACTGGCAATTTATCAATTAATAACACAATTATACAGGGATGGCCAGAAGTACGGAATAAAATTCATATCATTCGAAAGATATGAATTTTATTCCGTACTTCTGACCGTCCCTGTATGTCCCTGTGAAGCGGTATTTTTTATGCTTACGACAACGTCACTATGATGTATTTCCTCCGCCCATTTCACCTTCACTGCACTGTCATGATTCTACGGACGCTACATGGCTAGATTCTGTCTTGAGAACACCTTGGAGAATGTTTGGAAATATTAAGAAAGATTCTGGCAAAGACTTTACAGAGAGTAGTTACAGAATACTAATTTCAATTGAGACAAGAACAGGGAACTACTAGACTATTAATTACAACACATTGTTTTTGACATACAAGTGCTTTTCTTACTATTTTAAGGTGACCATACACGAGCCGGAAGGCAAATTTATGTTGAAGTAGTGTTGTAGACATGTTCTCAGAATATCTTGCTTTAATAGGAGTGATGATAATTGCTCTGAAGTATAAAAAACCAACCACAAAGCGCAGACGTCTCTAATAGGGTAAAACATTGGTTAAACAATTGACAAGAGTATTCTGGTATGCACCTAATAAACGAATTACTATTGGAGCCTCATAATTATAGAAATTATTTACGTATGAACGAAAGTTCATACAAGTACGGAATTACTTAAACATTTTTTACTATATTGGAAAGATATTTCAAGCTAATATAAATCAAATCTCCTACCATTCCTACCAATGAAGTCATATGTATATTATCTGATATACTCGCGTCAAGAATTCAGACGACTTACGTCATGCGAACAAATGAATAATTCATTATATTTTCATCAAAATATTTAAGAAACTGCAACTGATAGTAATAAAACTATATACTACACTAAAAGTTTGCATTATATATTGAACTGAATTGCAAAAAATGATTACTTTCAACGCGACAAAATATCGAAAATTACGTTGACAATAAAAACAAATGCGTAACGTCAGCCGTGACGTAAGACGTCTGAATTCTTGACGCGAGTATACCAAACATCTAGATATGCTAATGAACAATTCTACAGACAAAGCTCTATTCAATAATTATCTGAAATAAAAATTAATCTAGCTAAATTTACTAACCTGGTTTAATTAAAACATTCTATAAATATCTTTGTTCACTTTTGAAACTGTGGGAACTCGAAAATTCAACCACAATAGATGAGATCTGACCTATTTATGAATTTTTAGGATTACTTGTTCAGGTGGCCTCCTTTAAGTTGAGTCAAATATCTTACTATAATAATAATAATAATAATAATAATAATAATAATAATAATAATAATATCTCTACCCCTCATTCTAATCACAGGGATTAGCCCAGAAGTCGGAGACTTGTGCGGGAGAGGGGGCGGCATATTATTATTAAGCAGGCCGCATTTGCGCCCAGGAACGACTTACGTTGGTAGGCCCTAACCACTATTCAGTGCAGGAATGAGGGAAACCTGGAAAACCTCATTAATTAGGGGGGTAGTCAAATATCAACCGGTATCAATCTCTCACATTGACCCAAGTCAACATTCTTCCACCCTACCATACCCGCAGAGAGGGCGCCAAACCTCTCCACGAATATAGCTTATATACGGTCTACCGGCAGCTGGGCTTGAACCAACACCGATCTAGTCACCTCGATTCAAGTACTAACGCCTTAAACCGCGCGACCACTGACCGACTATAAAAATTGTTATACCAATAAATTAAAATTATTTGAAATTAAATATCGACAATGTCAAAAGTGACTTTAACCTGTCAATCAATTTTAAATTAAACATTAAACACAATTAATTTCTTATTTAATGAAAACAACAGGGTGATTCAGGTTTAATCTTGATAACTTCACAAATCGATAGAACAGGTTAAAATAATGTTATGTAAACGTTCTTGGCATGTTTTCTTAGCAGTAAAAATGCTCTGTAAATAATACTTTTGACAATGATTTTCACAAACGTCAGTTTACACAAATCACTGAATTTTGTTTTCATGGGTCGCTATAACGTTAAATGAAATTTACGCGGCTGGTGCGCTACATTGTCACCAATTTCTTTGAATATCTCAGAAACAAGATCAAACGTGGAAAATAAACAGAAGACGAAAAAGTTTCGAAATTAATCAGGTGAAAGTGGTGTGTAGATGTTTTATTGAAATTAATTATTTTTTTTGTAGTTTTGAAATAAAGTAACAGGTGGTAGCATACAACATATACTTCTAAGAGGGGTAGGTAGTTCAAACTTAAGAAGCTTATGTAAGATCATAGTGTTTGTGTTCCGAATTTCACTTAAGATAAGTGGTTCTAAAGTTATGAGGGAAAACGAGAAAAAAAATCCTACTTCAACGCCCTCTCGGAAACGATGCATTTTAGGAAATAAGTTTATATCACAAATGAACATTATTTATCCTGTTCTATCGATTCCTGAAGTTATAAAGATTAAACCTGAATCACCCTGTATACCTTCTTGTTGATATTATCAAGTTCTTAAATTATTGATATTGTTAACAGTTTAGATGGAGAACTAATACTAAATGATTTTGTGTGAATAAGTAGGTCGTAGGTAAGTTATATACGTGATATAATACAATTATGCACTCATAGAATAGAACTTTTCCGTTCGAGCGTAAAATGCTTTTTACAACACTTATTACGTAATATACTGTTACTAACAATTTTAACTGCAATTTGAAGCTATTCTAGGGATCTAATAACCCCAGTTTCCTGAAACTAAAATAAATTTCTTCATTTCCGAAATATTGGCAGCAGATTATACAATTCATTAAAATTGTATAATCGCTAGAGTGATATTTTGAGAATAATAAACTAGGACTTGACTTCAACTGATTTTACTCGTATGTCAAGTTATTCAAATTGATTTCCCTTCATTGCGATTTAGAGTGTCTCTATTCACATCACAGACGTTTGAAATCATCTCTGTCCGCAATAAAATTATGCCAATCATCGACATCCTTAATCATTTATTTAAACCCGTCTGCATAAACAGCTACCTTAACAACCTCTCTGGTTAAATTTCAAATAAATTCTTTTAACACAAGCTATTGCTTGTAATCGTGGTCAGTCATATCATAATAAATAAACACACCGTGGTTAATTTTTTTCCTTAATCCACTTAGATACCTCGTATTATAGATTGCTCTGAAAGCGTACATGAAATATTCAACGAAATAAATTATGTAAGTAACCCAACGAAAACAAGAAGACTCGAGTGAAAACTAAGACGAATTCTTGAAGCAACGTTTCGCTATCGAGTGCTGAGTGCAGAATTCATCTGGGATTAAATGATATGGCAGAGAAATGACAATATTTATACTTTTGGAGCAGTTTGGAATTGATTACCTTATATTATTACACAATGTTTCTCGGCTCACTTTTGGAGATATTGAAGAATGGGTGTCACCTAACGAATGTTACATACTTCAAAGATATAGTCTATAGTAGACGGCCGAAAATCTAGAGTGAGTCATGTTATAAACCTACTCAATTTTTTTATATTTGCTGATGATACAAGTATTCTGTTTCAACATCATGATAAATCAAGCTTACTTAAAAAACTAAAGATACTGTTGAAAATATTTTAGATTGATTTGCAGCAAATAGATTAGTTTTAAATTTGGAGAACACTACTTGTATCATTTTTCAGCCACATAAAAAGATTGATGTTGTAAATATTTTCAAGCAACGGTAAAATTATTCCTGTCACAAATACTAAATTCTTGGGGTTTTATGTAGATCAATCTTTTGACTGGAACAAACATATACTAGAATTAAATAAAAAATTGAGTAAGTCTGTATTTGCTATTTTATCAATATCAGAAAAGATTTTGATTTTGAGGCAGCCAAGTCAGTATATGACGCATACTTTTATAGTATATTACAGTACGGCATTGAGTTCTGGGGAATTTCTACAAATGTTGAGAGTACATTCATCATTCAAAAGAAAGCTATAAGGTGTTTATGTTCACTGAAGCCAAGATAATCTTGTAGAGAAAGAAACGCAAATTTTTACTGTTAGCCCTTTCTACATTTATAAATAAAGGCGATTTAAAATATTCCTGTGATGTACATGATTATAATACACGGTATAATAACATTTTCTATCCTCGTAACACTATAATATTTCTAGACAAGGTTCTCTGTACATGGGCATAAAAATTTTGATGAATTTTAACTCATCTGGTTGCATTAAAGTCACCTGTTTCTTCGAAGTTGCATATCTCCTTCCCTTTTATGTGTTTCGATTTGTTCCATATTAGTTTATATCCTACAGAAATGTGTAATATTATTATAGTATTTTTGATACCTACTACATATCTCATATTTTGAAAATAGCGATAGAGGTGGTCCACCCCAAATCATAATTTTTAATTTTTTGGACAAAATTTTTTATTTTTATTTTTTTATGATGTGGCATTAAAAAATACATACAACCCTTAATTTTCATCCTTCTATAACAAACCCCTATTTTTTAATAACCATTTTAGTAATTTAATCATTTTTAACCCTGGTCGATAACTGATCGATTATCCCTAGATCAGTTATCCCCGCCAGGCATCTATCGGTCTCACATCTCACCCAGTAAACAGCATGAGTACTGAGAACGATGAGAACGAAGCCGGTCTCCTGTCTCTCTCACAATAAGCCTTCTCTCACTCCCTACACAGTTTTCGACCATTATTATTGTGTATGAATCGAGTGTAATAGTGACGTTTACAATTATGATTTTACCTTCTAAGTGTAATTCTCAAGTAAATTTATTATTAATTTGCTGAGCCATAATTATTTATTTCCTATTTTATCAATAATTAATAAAATTATTAATTTTAAGTGTAATTCTCATTATTAGTTAATTCAGTGATCTACATAACCTCAAAAGTACGCAACACATGTCACGAGCTCCCGCCAACAACGGCTATTATTTTACTATATGGCTATTTTTTTGTACAGTGAACAATGCCAACAAGACGTAAAGGGGCTAATTTGGGCCGTCAAACAAATATATCTTTGGGTATATCTTTTCGCTAATTAATTAACGTAATTAATTTTGTTAGTGATTTTGTGTTCCTAAGAATGGAGAATAATTCAAGCTTTCAGCGTATTCTCAAAATCGTCCTAATTTAACAAGTGAGGAATATCGGATGATGACATGTATGAAGAGTTTAGGGCGCGAAGTCAAAATATGACTATACGTGATGTTGAAATATGTATTTCATTAACAAAAACGTATGTGAGTAGCATATATGTCTAGTTCAATAAAAAAGTGGTAAAAAACACCTACTTCTTTACCAACTGCGAAACGGAAAATAATGGAAACTTGCATAAGGAAGATGGTATTTTTCAAATGAGTTTCCGACAAAAAAAATTGGATTGCTATATCTTACAATATGAAATTTTGCCTAGAATATATACAAGGGAGATTTTGGGTATTATGCGTGACATGTGAATTATAGTAGGTGAATTTCCGTATAAATGAAATCGAAAGAGTATACTGATAGAAAAATACGAAACAGTAATATGGCGTTGAAACTATTTAAAATAAATATTAGAAGATCAGAATCTAGATCGAAGAATATATTAAATTTTGACAAAACATGGATGCATAAATGTCATACGGAAAGCGGACGATATTATATAATAAGTGTTAACGTGTCACCGTTATAGTGACTAGTAAATAATAGTGAATAGTGTGGATGAATTCAAAAGCCTTTTGTCCTTTTGAATACGGAATTCGCAAATATTTTCATGGTTTATTTAATGATGGGAAAATATCTACTTGTAACAAATTTTGTCAACTATAACATTTTCTATTATTTTCATCATGAAACTGCCATGGCAGATTGTCAGAAACTGAAAACAAATTTATTAACACCACATAATAATAAAAGTAGCAATAATATTTATAGTGCTTTACTGTTCCACAAAATTTGTCAAACGCTGAGATTTTCCCGACATAAATAATTAAAACAGAAGTTACAAAATTCGTGCAAAAATCCCTGAAATTCTGGTAGTTGCATTTAAAAAATTAAACGTACAAAAAAGTTGCAAAACAATATTCACAAAGGGTTGCAGTAAAATCAACGCCCTGTATGATCTAATCTAATACATAATCACTGCATAGTTCATAAAGAAAAACTCAGCAATAGCAAATTTTGTTCAAATAAGATTAATTGAGTTCTAAATTAAGGAGAAAAAAAAAAATACTTTAACACCCTGTAACTTTTTTGCGACATTTTTTTTAAGCAAGTTTGGTTACATTGACGTCATTTGGGTTCTAGATTATACCCTTGAAGTAAGTAACATTTGTTAGGTACACCCTGTACAATTATTAGTTGTTATAATAAAATCCAAACCATGACAAACCGTAAATTGAATTTGGTACATGTAGAATGAAAATTGGTCACTGTATTTGCCTAACTTCACACATAGTTTAATTAAACGTTTAGCAGTACGTTAAGTGCTTGTAATAGAATATTATTTATTCATTACAAAACATATGACATATAAATTAGTAACACAAAAGCACTTATTTAAGTTATTACAGGGAAATATATTTATCCTACAGGGTAGTCCGTAATGAATGCACCATTGACTAACTGTAGGTTCTAGATACTAAAATATACCGTGTGAGCTATATTTTCCTAGTCCGAATGTCAATTTTTAAAAGGGTACAGGTTGTAGAAATGAAAATATTTGAATTGATATTTCTCAATATTACAAAACGTTTCAGGGACTTTTATTTAAAAGTCGGTATAGGAAAGTTTTTTGGTAGGCATATCATAGGGAGGTTTATTCCCAATCATTTTTAAGCAAAATGGTATAATTGTTTCATTTCAGAAAACAAAAATTTTAAATACATAGTTTAATAATGAAGAACAAATTTACAATGTTGTATCAGTAGAAACTACTTTAATAGCTGAGCGACATGTCATGTCATTAATATGATTACATTTTCTTATGCCTCTATTTAAATATCGTCTTACTTTAAACAAAGTACCTTGCTTGTTCCGAATTGCATTAATACCATCATGAATCTTTTGGAGAAGGTCTTCAAATGGCCCCAAAAGAAGAAATCTAAGAGCTGCCACGACCTATCCATCTATGTGGAAAATGTTCATTCAAGAAGTTTCTAAGCAGTAGGGGGAAGTGGGCAGACGCACATACCTCATGCTTTGCCTAATTGGTAGTGGAAGGTCTTCTAACAAGAATGGCAAATTATCTTGCAGAAATCTCACACGCGCCATCATTAAGGCGAGCTGGCAATACATACGGCCCCACTATAAAATCATCAACAATGCGACACCAAATATTTATGGAAAATTCATGTTCGAAATGTGTTTGTTTCCCTAAATAAGGATTTTCTTGTTCCCCAATGTGGTTATTTCTCCAGTTGAATACTCCACGTCTCGTAAAGGTAGCCTCGTCCGTAAAAAATATATTGTTTATGAATGCAGTTTCATTACCTTATGTTTGTAATAAAAAGTTAAGTGTAAGCAAAAGTTTATTCTTGTAGGTAGGACGTTAGGCAACAAATTCTGCACAGGAAAAAATGGTATGGATAAAGTCATGGAGAACTTTTAAAATTGTTGTTTTATGCATCCCTATTGTAAGTCTTTGTGCTTATCTCATTATTACCAACTACACTTACCTAGATTTCTTCTTTCTGTTGGACAGTAACCATTTTTGGACAACCAATCTTTCGCTTAGAACGAAATTCACCCAATCGGGGTGGGAAACTCTATGATAAATGTTACGATCTGGCTGACTATGGTTGGGTGCAGTTGAAAATATCTTCTTGTTGCAACTGCACGTAGTCAAAGCCTACTTTAATGAATCGAATTGTTGGCTGTTATTCTAAAGTCAAAATGCATTGAAAGATTAAAGTTTAAATATCTCGAAAACGGGGCGGTTTATTGAAATGAAAAAAGTATACCCACTTTGCTTAAAAATTTTGTGGGTGCAATGCTGGTCGGGGTAGGTCCGTAAAATAGTTAGTTTCGCACAATATTGGTAATCCCAATCCGACTTTTTCTTTTACCAAAAAACAAACAGTTAATTTTTACTGATATTTATTAATTACTCTGTACACTACTGAATATTAATTGCAACTCAACTAAGCACTATTTCAGGTATTTTCTAGCATCTCTAGATCCATTTCTTGAAAGATTCTCGTCGATTCTTCATATTCCAGTCGCGCCTCAAAGTATATAAAAAAAGCATAATATAAAGCGTAGATTTTTTAATGAAATATGTGAATCTCATGTCTTTAATTTATATCTTGTCAGATCAACATCCCTTTGACATTGGCGATATTTAATTTCAAATAATTTTAATTTATATAATAATTTTTATAGTAAGAGATTTGACTCAACTCAAGAGCCCACCTAAAGAAGCAATCGTAGATCTCAGATCTCATCTATTGACGTTGAATTTTTGAGTTCCACAGTTTTAAAAGTACCTAATGTTTTCGTTAAACCAGGTATGATTTTTTTTTGTAGTAAATTTAGGTAGATTAATTTTTATTTTAGATAATTATTGAATACAGTTTTGTCTGTGGAATTGTTCATTAGCATATCTAGATATTTGATATCAGCAGATGACATACATATGACTTCATTGATACGAATTATAGGAAAATTTATATTAGCTTAAATACTTTTACAATAAAACAATTACAAAAGCTAATAATATATAGGTAGACATTGTGGATTTAATTCAATACTGGTCGAAGCTTATGTAGGTAGAGTAGTTAATAGACACAATATTAATACCTAATAAAAAATAAATATAAACAAATCAGTACAGCTATTTTCGACCTGCAAAATAGAATTTGAGTTGCTATAGTATTTGTTAAAATTCCCTTAGGTTCAAAACTATAACTACGCTTTTATCGAAACTATAAATTACTTGCTGTAGTACTGTATTGATACCTAGTGCTATTAACGAATCATAATGAATATCATTAATAAATTTAGCTTGTCTATAATTTATATAGTTTGCTTTTAAATAAAGACAATATCAATTTTCAGGCATGAGACATAATTTATTAAAGCCTTAATGTAAAATTTCCATTTTCTTTGTGACTTTATAAAAGTAAGTTCCCAACAAACAACTGAAATAACTTTTTAGATATGTAAACTTTGCTGCTTTCGTGTGCATGTAAGATGTAAGAGTTGTGTGTAGTTTCTAATAAAATCTTTTATTTTCTTCATGATAGTGGAACAGTCACCAAGATATTTGAACATGTAATTTTTATAATTGGAGTGCTGGTAAATTTGAACGGAAGCTGAATTCGCTTTCTTGAACTTTAGTAACAACAGTTGCAATTTAGTAAGTCGAGGTTATCTCAACCATTTTAACTTTATTGTAGGTTGTAACTATATCCACACATTCAGCCCAAGTATGTATTCCATTTTAGTCATAATAACATTTACATTATTTTAAGGTTAATTGTTATATTTCATCATATTAAATTTTTGTAGTATGTAC
The DNA here is from genome assembly GCA_037114965.1 of Monochamus alternatus. Lineage (NCBI taxonomy): Eukaryota > Metazoa > Arthropoda > Insecta > Coleoptera > Cerambycidae > Monochamus > Monochamus alternatus. The sequence goes on along the minus strand of CM073429.1, from coordinate 75,188,849 downwards.
CCCACTGTAACTATTAAGAAATAACAGCGATGTGAATTTAAGTAATCCATTTAATTTGCCTGATGAAAAACTATAGAGATTATTAATATTTAGCAAAAGCAGTACCGAAATTTATTAACGAATTAACACCATTTTTTGTAGGTCCTCAGAGACAAAAAGTATTCCGGCAGAGCAAAAGCTAAAATTACTGCTTTCTAACTTTACTTTCGATAGGTGGATTGATTCTAGTATTTGCATTATTATTTTTAACATAAGCTGGTTACCAGATATGTATTGGTGGTAATTTTAATTTAGAACTGTCAAAAATCAGTTAGTAACTTACACAGTTAACCATTACTGTTACCGAACGGGAGATATATGAAGTTTCCACAAAGTCAGCAAACAAGGAACCACATAAAAACTGAGTAAGCTGTATCAAGGACAGTTTAGTTTAAACAGCTTTAGTTAATTAGTTATCATAATTAAATTAATTATCAAATTTATATCTTATTAAAATTTAAAAAAACAATAATCGAATTCGCAACAATCATTTAAGCAAGGAATACACACGCATGTGTACAGTAAATTACCACATTGAACCTTTACTAAATCTAAATAATTTTTTTAAATTATTCATCAGACAAAGCAAATGGAATACTTAAATCTTTTATCCTTTTTCGTTGTATTTAAATGTTACAACGAATTAAATTTAATAAGCAGTCGATTTTCACAATTACATACTATAGTAACACTTAATTTCTTGTCTCAAGAAACTTAGTTAAAATTCTATATAACATGTAAGAAATAAAATCGCTGTTATTTCTTAAGAGTTACAGGGGGATACATACTACAAAAATATAAGGCGATGAAATATAATATTTAACCATGAAATAAGATAAATGTTATGATCAAAATGGGATATACAAAGTGTCCGGAAATGACGAGCAAAAAATTCAGGCGATAATTCTAGACCGAAAATAAATGCTACGTCTTTCTATAACATTTTTTCCAAAACTGATTATTTGTAAATAATCCAAATATTTACATATAATTTGTAGATCGGGGGTTTTTGCGGATGAGAAATTCAAATATATTTCTAATTTTAACAGTAGTCACTAGTAGAGGGCGCCTCTTATGGCACATCATGTTTCTTTTAAATGATAGAACTTTCTTGCATCTTAATGTATCCAACTGGCTATCGAAACAATCGATTATTCTACCTGTTTTATTTGAAAAGGCATACATTGCTGAAGCCGGTAGGCGTAACCATTTTTTAAATAATCCTATTTGAAATGCTCAGTGCACCGAGTAAAAATTGTTTTGTTTCTGGTAAAGTGCATTTTCTGCTGAAAATACAACAAAATGTTACTTAAAAAAGTTGTTCAGAACGGTAAATTATGGAGGCGTGCAAAATTTCAAGAAGATCGGCGAGGTTTGATGAAACTATTTTTCAAAGCACAAAGATTTTATCAAAGCAGGCCGATTTTTTAAAAATTTTGCACATCTCCATAATTAACCGTTCTGAACAACTTTTTCAAGTAACATTTTGCTGTATTTTCAGTAGAAAAGGCACTTTAACTAAAACGATAACAGTTTTCAATCGGTGCACTGAATATTTCAAATAAGATTATTTCGAAAACTGTTACTCCTAACGACTTCAATAAGGTATACCGTTTTCAGATAAAACAGGTAGGAGAATCGATTGTTTCAATAGTCAGATGAATACACTAAGCAGCAAAAAAGTTCTGTCATTTAAAAGAAACATGATGTACCATAAGTGGCGCCCTTTACTAATGACGTCAAAATTAGAAACATATTTGAATTTTTCGTCCACGAAAAACCCCGATTTACAAATTTTATGTAAATATTTGGATTTCTTAAGAAGTTATTTACAAATATCGAAAACGAAATTTTATCTTTAACACCCTGTAACTCCGTTAATAATCAATTTTGGAAAAACTGTTATAGAGAGAGGTAGCATTTATTTTCGGTTTAGAATTATCTCCTGAATTTTTTGCTAATCATTTCCGGACACTCTGAATACTTCTGCTGATTATCTATTTACAATTATGACTAATACTGACAAACACTTTAAGACATTTTTCTAGTCTATATCTACTTTTCAAGTTTAGTTAAACAGTAGTAAAGTATCTCCCGAATGGCACACATCTGCTAACTGACCATCACTTAGAGCAGCAGCACTACCGTTGAAACTTTAACTAGCTCAATTCACAGAAACTTATTTTGCCGTCATCCCGTTTTACTTTCTTAATAAGGAAGAAGGTAACTGTTCCTAGTTTCCGTTTCCCAAGTTTTAAAATATAATGCTGTTCTTACAAGAAAAATGAAGCGTAATTATTCCTTAATTTCACGCAAAAACTCTGCATCGCTCTGCTTTTTTGTCACATTTAAATTTTACAGTTTGTAGCATAGCAACAAACTAATAAATTTGTTGCAATGTACTTAATTGTTCATGCAATTTGTACGATTTTCAGAAACATTGATATTTGAATTGAGAAATAATTAATTCTAATGCAATAATTCTTAAATAAACTACAACAATTATTTGTAATTTATATTACGTCAAAAAAAAACTTGTATTTTTAGTTCACTTCACTTGTAGTTGTAGAATTGTGAAACTCTATTTATTTTTATCCAATTATGATTAAAACTTTATTCACAACTGTAACAAATAATATTTCACTCATTTGTGAATATCATTTTTTTAAATTATTATTTTTACATTGCAACTTAGTAAATTTTAGTTATCAAAATAAATCAACAAAATACATAATAAATGTATATAATTATTAATATTGCAATTCCTTAAATCAGTGAAGATGAGACTGATATCACTACCAACTGGAAAGGATACTTGCTCTTAAGAAATTTTGGTTATCAAAATAAACCAACAAAATACATAATAAATCTATATTATTATTAATATTGCAATTCCTTAAATCAGTGAAGATCAGACTGATATCACTACCAACTGGAAAGGATACTTGCTCTGAAACATTAGAAACAATGTTTCTAACGATTTCATTTTCAGTAGAAGAAACTTGTAACTTATCTTCTGATATTTGATATTACCGCCTCAGAATGCCCAAGTGTATCAATTGCAGACCCTTGGCCTAATATATATTTTTTTAAATTTAAATTTTATTTTTAATTGACTCTATATATAACCTTCCACACCAGAAGGTCATTCACCTACCTACCTACTTGGTAATGTCCACATTTTCTTTTACAGACAACATTTTCTTAAGCTGTGATTAAAAAGACTAAAGTATGATAAAGATTTTTTAATTTTCAGATATCCATTATTATTTTGTCATTTACACTCCAAATTAATGTATATACTATTTCTCATAAAGTAACTTGGACATCTCCGGAATTACTTTGCTGATAATATTGAATCTTGTTCCATTACTTTCAGATTCTTTTACTTTCAAACAACTCAAGACAAAAGTATTGAATGTTGACATGAATTACACCTGAATTCAACTGATAAACAATTTGTTGTTAAAGTGTATCCAAACAACGTCTAATACAATCTCATAGATCACTCAGCTCATTTGTTCTAAATTAGTTCGTGGGTATGACATTATGTTAAGTATCAATAATCTATCACAAGACAAATACTAAATATCACTTCAATTAGGATAGAATAATAAATAAATTTACATTGATTATACCTGGTAATTACTCACATTTGGCAAACAAAGTTAATAATTAGAGAAACAACAAAATAAATTAAGCATTAAGCATTTCAAACAGTATTTGATGGTGTTTACTAGTTAAATCCAAAGGCATTCATAATTTTCCAAAAAATCTCATTACTAGTTTGAACAAAAATTACTGCACTTTTGAATTTTAATGCACTAACACACAAAATTGTAAATTTTGGTGTATAAAGAATTTTGGGTTAGATTATTTAGGAATGGAATTAGTGAGAATTTAATAATTTTTATGAAGTTTATTTAAACGGGCAATTTTTGGTAATTCGAATATTTTTAACAAAACATTAACTATTGTTTCGAATTGCAATGCGAACAGCCTAAAGCCGTAGATATTTCTGTATGGAAATTTTATGACCACTTAGGACAAGAAAACAAATAAGGATCATATCATTTCACGTTATTACAGCTGAACTCACAAAATGTTCTTGTAAGAACACATATTTTACCATAAATAAAAGCAAAATATATTCCTTCACGTCTAATTTTTCTCACTTCTACCATTTACTTTCACAAGACTAATAGAACTAAATAATAACGAAAAAATTCAATTTACTAATTGCCGAATTGCTGCTATATATGTACAAATACACCAATTCTAGTAATAAAGTCTTTATATGAACAAAAATCCCGAATTCGAATTTTAGTGCACAACATTATGTGGTACATTTTGTTGAATGGAGAACTTAAGATCAGTTAGGAAGGGGAATAAACTAAGAATCAGCCATTTGAGTGCTTGATCTCAATTCACCCATCTCTATGCTGAACTTAAGACCAACGGGAAAGATAGAACTGAAGAGAATCAAGCGTGTTTTGGATGACACTAAATTTTTATGTAGGGGCAAATATATATAATAAAATCTTAGCAGTCTTTACTTTAAAAACGGATACTCAGTAAACATGGGAAATAATTACATAGTCAAGAATTCAGATATTAGAAAATTTTTCAAAATTCATGTGACAATAATTCAATCTTGGCAAAATGATTCAAAAACCTTTAAAAGTAAAAACTGGATGAGTTATTAAACATTGCAATTTTTATTTGTGACAGTTAATGCATTGTTACTAATGTTATCTAAAAGTAGGTATCATTAACTGGATCAATAAATCATATTTCTTCATACTATTAAAAATTACTGCTAATGTACTACTGTGTGTACAGAAAATTGAGAAGGGGAAATCGGTAAGAATCATTTCCGTAACAAAAAAAAAATAGTAAAATAAGTACATTTATCTAAACTAACTAAACTTGAATGAATTACAAACTTGAGAATTTTGAAGCTATATTGATTCTGGCCGAAAATTACTTTTTGCAAAGCCATTTAACATTTCGAAAATTATTAAATATTTAAGTCTGCAGGTGCAATACTAACTAAATTGTTACATAGTTATGTACCAGTACTACTAATTTTATAATCACATTTCTTTGTAGAACAAAAATTAACTATAGTTTCGAATTGCAATGCGAACAGCCTTAAATTACAGATATATCTGTATGGAAATTTTAAGACCACTTGGGACAAGGAAACAGATAAAGATCATATCATTTTAGATTATTACGGCTGAACTCACAAAATTATCTTGTGAGAACACATATTTTACCATAAATAAAAGCAAAATATATTTATTCACTTTACTTCCTTTACCTCTAATTTTTCTCACTTCTACCTTTGACTATCACAAGACTGATAGAGCTAAAGAATAATGAAAAATTCTCAGTTTACTAATCGCCAAGTTGCTACTATATAGCTAAGTACAAATACACCAATTCTAGTAACAAATCTTATGTCTTTATTTGAACAAAATTACCGCAGTTTCGAATTTTAATGCACAGCACTATGTTGCACATTTGGCTGAATGGGAAACTTAAGATCAGCTAGGAAGAGGGATAAGCTAAGAATCAGCCATTTGGGTGCTACATCTCAACTCACCCAAGTTTCAAGTGGGGAAAACTTATTTTATAACATTTCGACTCGTTACGACACGTGTTTCCCGAGAGAGCGTCCAGACGCTCTATGTAGGGTCCGCGCAGCAACGACGGACTGAGTCTTTTCTCACGTGTGAAAACGGAGTTTGGGGAACTGTTGACGGTGCGCACAAGCAAGGGCAGCCAGTAGGAGTGTGCGGAGATACATTTTCCGCGAAAAAAGCCCAAAAGGATGAAACTTTTTTTAGTAATTATTCATTGTTGACTCGTAATTAACCTGATTTATGGCACCGTTATTACTTGAATTTTATTTTAGATTGGCGGCTCCAGTTAATTTAATAATAGGACTGGTACTATTTATTTTACATGCCTTGTTACTTAGTTACTATTGCCGATACCAAGGAATTATTTCTTTTCAATTCTGTGGCTAATAAAGTCATCGAGAGACAAAAATTTTGTAAAATTGTTATAGTTTCTGAGAAAAAAATTATTGAAAGTGTAGTATTTTCAACATTGCGCTGGACTACTGCGGTCCCCGGCTTGTATGCTGTGCGCTCTTTCTCCACTCGTAGCTCCAGGTGATTTCGATTACTGAAATCCGATTTTAGTATTAACGCTTTTGCTATACATTAGTTTTTCATGTGCCAAAAATAACGCGGGCGATGGTGGTCCAGGACGTCTAGGGCATATTGCAGCAGCCGAGGAACACATTTTAGAGATTGTGGAAGACAGAAATACCTGAATAAGTACCAAGTAAATAGCTCTACGAGTATTAGGAATGCCTGAATCAACAGTGTGGCGTATAATACACAAGTAAGCACTAATGGCAACGGATTATTCCTTGCAGAATATGGAAAAGGCGGATATATAATATATAACTGGCGGATCGTAACCATAAACAGAATGCATAAGGAAGTTTTTTGAGACAAAATAATAATAATTTGGATTCGGATTTGGATTGTTGATGTAAAAAAGTACCCTAGCGATAACCATAGCATATTTATGTTTGTCCACGAGTATATTATTATAATAGGTATGTTCAGAAGTAGGCAGCAGTTCCAGCACATGCCCATTTTGGTTGTGTCGCGTTGTTGTATTCAGTTAATTCTTATTCTTGGAGTTCCAATAGATTTAATAAATACTTAAATTGAGGTTTGATCAAAGAAAATTGTGAGTACTTACCTATCCAATATTGCTGATAATCTGATAATTGTTATAAATCTAACAAACTATAATTTTTAAAAATATTAGAGCTATTTTAGTTTACTATAACTAAATTTTGTTTTTCTTGTAACTTTAGAGAATGATGTTCAGATCACTACTAGTTAATTTTCGTAAACTCTTATTATATAGTATCTAAAATATCTTTGTTTAATATTTGTACCACTAGATAGATATAGATATACACTACATATACATACATTAGATATCACTACTAATTTTGTTAACTTGGTTGTTGGTTATTTGAATTGATTTATATATTTCTAATAAAATCGAAAAAAGTAAAATGCCTTTAATTTTATGAGTACTATAACACGAAACGTTGTATGTTACCTATGCAATAAAATTACTACCTTCTTGTGTAAAATCTACACCTTCAATGATAACACTGAAATGCGTAAAATTTACACATAATAATTATTATATTAACAAAATGGATCGAGTTAAACCTCTTTAACATACAGAAAAATGTGTAAAAATATACATAATCTCGTGTGGACCTCAATTAACACTGGATTGTAATTTTTTGTCAAAATGTGTAATTGTATTTTTGCAGTGTACTATTATATTATACGTAGTAATATTAACACTTTTATATACCTACGCTGCACTTTAAGTCATACAACTAACACTTAAAATATTAAAGAATGACGTTATAAAGCTATAAAGAAATGTGTAAAAGTTACACAATATTTTTCACAATGTAAGTTATGTTAAACCATTAAAACCAGAAAAATAATGTAATGCAATGTGTATAATAAAAATATACACAATGCCGCGTATACTTCAAATAACACAAGATTATGTCATTTTGTGTTAAAATTTATATTTTTTACGGTGTCAAATTAATTTCAATTGAGCTAATTGTGAAGTAATAAGACATGATGAATATATGACTATTTATTTTAATTTTCAATAACCATTGTGTAACACACCGCTCTATTTAAAAATGTTCTGTATAACAGAAATGAAATAAATGAAAATTCGAAATTAATTATTTTACGTTTCCAGCGGGCAAGGCATTTAACGTATTGATTATAATAATTCATTAACCACCGAACAAATTAATTTTAATGAAATCCATTGTAAAACGCTGTCGAGCTCAAGAGCGTAACAATGATAAAATCGTAATCATGAACGGTGGTTGTGGTTGTGTGACTAATTTTTATTTAACATATCCGGTCACACTGCGATCAGCCGTTCCAAAACTGAAAATTTTTGTAAAATATTAAATTGTATATTCACTGATATGCTACACTGCCACTGCTACGATATTTTCCCCGATGGCCCAAAATTAATCAGTTTGTATCGAAGAATAATAATTTTTTTACAGTGCCTCAAAAGTTTATTGAATTTGTATTTCCATTAAAAAAATGTAGAAGGCATTGGAAATATCTGAAAATTATAGTTAATCTACAATATTGTTTGTCTATTTCACAAATTAAAATGTTTATGTAAAACAAGACTATTACAACATCTAATAAAATTTATTTCAACAAATTACATTGAAAAAATTACTTAAATGAAAAGAATATAATTTTGAAATATTTGCAAATAAACAAATGAAAACCAGTTAAATATTCGATATTTTCTTCCGCTTATTAATATTGTTGTTAAATTGTTTTTGTTTGTTTATTTTCAAATATTTCAAAATTTCAATTATTTTCGTTTACTTTATTAATAGTATACCTACAATCTATTACACTAATAATATTTGTTCAAATCAGTTTTTTAACTATTTTTTCTGACTTGAAATTTCATTAGATTGAAGGATTGGAGCAACTAAGAACTAATTTTGAAAGTAGATTTCATTACGAATATATCAGCGATTCGAAATAATTCGCAAATTCGGTTTAAAAACTGCGATTGTTATTGCAGTAAATTATAGGTACGTTATAAATGATAAGTGAATGAGATGTTACACTGAAGAAATAAAATATTTAAACAAAGTTAGGTGATTCAGATTCAGTAATGCAAAAAAATATATTATACGCATTCTGAAAGCTATTTAAAAATATTTAATTGCACGCCGCTGGAGTCTGGTCTACAGTAATGGAATGACAATGCGAATTGGCGATGTTACATATCGCATGAAAAAAACCTCCAAAGTTCACTGATTAAATCGACACCGGCGCAAAAAAGATTTGCAGCGTGTTTAAAATAAACTTAAAGACAGATAGATCTGACCAAAGTAACGTATCTTTCAAATGAATAACATTTTGTTACACTAATTTTGAAGAAGAATTGCGGTACTTGATCTCTATTAGAAATATGAACTTTTTAAAAAAATAACACATACCTTATTACAAAAACTGTTCGAAATTTTGTTCCTCCACGTCTATGCACATTTGGGCAAGCCTTATACAATTTCGCCATACTAAGGCGAATGTTCCTCCTGGTTGATGTTCTTGTAAACGCAAAATATTCACGGCAGCGGTGACACGCTTGAGCAAATCTTCAACGATTTCCGCTACATCTACGGTACGGTACGATACGGTACATCTCATTTTTTAAATGGTCCCAGAAAAAGGTTCACCCCGTCCAATCCACCGTACTCCGATATACTTGATGGAGATAATCTTGAGCATCTAGCCGAAAGTAAGGAAGTACTTCATCATGTAAAAACCATCCCAACTAACATTTAAGCATAATAGACTACTGCACAAAAAAAATTTACGTAAATTGGGTGAGACTTACTACTTTTCGCCATAAAAATAGTCTTCAATGATATAAAATATCTTGTAGTATCAAAATTTAAGTCAGAAATTTGTTTACTAAGAGTAATAGCCGGTCAGTGGTCGCGCGGTTTAAGGCGTCAGTACTTGAATCGAGGTGACTAGATCAGAGTTGGTTCGAGCCCAGCTGCCGGTAGACCGTATATAAGCTATATTCGTGGAGAGGATTGGCACCCTCTCTGCGGGTATGGTAGGGTGGAATAATGTTAGCTTGGGTCAATGTGAGAGATTGATACCGGTTGATATTTGACTACCCCCCTAATTAATGAGGTTTTCCAGGTTTCCCTCATTCCTGCACTGAATAGTGGTTAGGGCCTACCAACGTAAGTCGTTCCTGGGCGCAAATGCGGCCTGCTTAATAATAATATGCCGCCCCCTCTCCCGTACAAGTCTCCGATTTCTGGGCTAATCCCTGTGATTAGAATGAGGGGTAGAGATATTATTATTATTATTATAATATAATGACTTCCAAGTAAAATGAAATATATGTCAATTTATACAGTTCGAAATTACATATTGTTTACCTTTTCTGTGTTCTGTGTTCAAATGCTAACATTCCAATAACGTGTAAGACGAAGTTATAATTTACTTAATTTCGCCTTTAAATCTGTCTTCAATACCCAGGGATTTTTTAAATTATTACAATAGGAAAATATTTACATATTTATTACAAAATTGTAAAACTTATTTTGTCTTCAACTATAGTGGTTAAGAATAAGGTAATAACTAGTTATTTTTGCCATATTAAATCCTTCAATTTAATAAGTTCTATTTTTATTGCAATACCTATTTTCAACTATGTTGATAACTTATAAGAAATATTTGATCATTTCAATTAACCTAATAGAAATATTGCTCTATATTATGGTACAAATTTACTTATTTATAATACTTCGACGTAAATGTTTCTTAAAAGGATCTTTTAGGGAGCAAGCTTCTTGTTATATGTATTCAGATAGATATTTTCTTGCAGTAGCGTGTTGAAGTTGTTTTGTATTTTGATGATCTGCAATAAAAACCTACTTCTGTCGTTTGAGTAAATCAAAAGATAAAGCCCAACAGGCGGCTTACCATATAATATTTCAGAGATGTGAAAAACAATTTAAAAAATAATTATTGGGTTCATATTTCGCCTACCAAAATCGAAGCCAACACTGCGGATTATATAAATCAAGCTAATGATAATATATCGATAAACACATCAAAAGTATTCCATATGATAACACTGTTATCGTCTCAAATGAATTCAGTAGTGCATGTGAATTGAAATTTGAATTGAATTCCGATCGAAAATATTTATTTTGTTTTTCTTATTACGCACACATAATATTATTGGTTTTAATTTGAATTTTCAATCACAGATAAATCCAAGAGTAGAATTTTATATGTAGGTACCTAGTAATAATTTAGTTGGTAATAAATTACCATAAAATATCTTTATTTGGAGGAAATCTCAACCACAAAGTTAATATTTTGCTGTGACGTCAACATTGGCATAGGCAATCTGCCCTATAGGTTAAAATTTCAGACAAATTGACTTCAAAGTTGATTTTCTCTGAGCGGCCATGTTGTAACAAACGCTAGATGTTTTGTTTGTTATTTCTAACTGATTACTCATTAAAATTACCTTAATACAGATTATATTATTTAATACGTTTATGACGAAAAATTATTAAACACATTTTATCACAAAATACATCCAGTTTTTATTTTATGTTATTTTTCAGGATAATAATATTATTAAGAAGCAATAGTAAACATGTATATTTATAAGGCGCGTTATTTATATGAAAGCTTGGTCATCACATTATACGAAAAAATTTCCTGGGTTGTACAATTTGTTGAATAGAAATCAAAAATACAGACTATATTATATTAAAATCTAAATTTCTATAAATACTGATACTCCTACTTGTAGCTTTGTAACCTGACTTATATTCTTTCCTTCTCTTCCTATCTCTGTTCGCTATTAGAATGTATATAATCAAACATATAATGTTGTCTCTCTCTAGCAAAAGTAGGTCATACAAAGGGCATTATTAGGGTATATTTTGGTAATGTCTTTTATATTTTGAAATTTTAACATAAAATTGGTCCGTATTTCTTTTAGCTCTAATTATCTTATTGGAATAAAATCCTTGCCGACCAATTATTAACTTCCATATTACTTTAGTTTTCTTCCGCACATAAGGAAAAATGCCAACGAATATAGGTAAACTTTCCTTATGCGGAATTGGTCATAAAGAGTGTTTGACCAATTCAGAGGTCAAAGTAACGTAATTTTAACTTTAAATGTTTTTTGGGATATTGTTGTCGGACAGCTAGGGGTACATTTTCAAGAAGGGCCGGCAGGTCTTTGCGAAGAAATTCGAGATATTGTAGACAGAGCACATGATTGGGCAATATGAACAGTCCAGTTAGGCGCTCTTCAACAATTCCTGCCCAAACATTCAATGAAAAACGGTATTGTAAGTGTTCAAGTGCGTGCGGATTTTCGAGTTCCCAACCGACTGTATCGTAAATGTTTTGTATTCCATTGCTTCATCTGTAAGTACATCAGCAGTAAATTTGGGATTTTCAGCATTTTGTTACAACAACCACTCTCAAAACCTAACTCATAATTTATAATCCGCTGGTAACAGTACTAGATATGATATGGATATAACAGAGATTCGTGTGATAAGCACCACAGCGTTGATTGGGATACCCTAGGCCACCTGTCTAGCAACCTGCCTTGTTCTTATTTAATTTTCACGGACTTATTCACCAGGCAGCCGTGTTGACAAGCGCTCCAGGCACAAAAACTTGTTTGCTTTGTTTTGCATGTCAGATGCCGTTGGAGTACAATTGCACAACTGCACGCACTCCTTTATCATTTTAGAAATTGTACCATTTTTTACGCGAAATCTGTTAGACTTATATTACAATTTTTTGGTGATATCTACTTCTTATTTAAGGGTAAACATATCCTGAAAGGTTTTCAGATAAGTTCTTAATCACCTTGTATAATTACTATGTTAAAAAACTTATTCTAAAAAGGTTCTCATTCTCATTCTCCGCATTAATATACTGTAAAACTAAGTTTTAATCTTTATAAACGGTTTTCTTGTTGTGTATTCTATTTCTTTTTAAAGCCGGAAGCAAAATGTTACGAAACTAAAATCTATTTGGTTAAAGTACTTTCCCAAACCATTTAGGACACTTCTAGCGGAGTTAGTTCAGAATTAATATATTGATGAGCATATTCAATAAGTAAAGCTCTACTTTCCTGCTCATTATTAAATATTCAAAACACTTAAAAGGGTTGATGCTGCAGATCATAGCGGCAGCATGCTGTTAATGTACCTTTAAACATTTTAATTATGCCACAGCAACGAGCTTGATTAATTCATTTAAGGCAGTTTTTTAGCCCGCTTTTCAGACAGAATACAGTAAATTTTCCTGGAATCTGCTGATATTACTCGAGGATAACAATCGTTAGCATAAAATAATTGATATATAATAAAGAATAGGCGTACAATGAACTCTATTTGCTTGGAACTTTTCTATATTTGTTAGTAAATTAGTAAAAGGAAAACGTAGTTGAGATATTGATACTGAAAGTAATATTAATAAAAAGTAAAAAAATGAAAGTATTTTTTTTTTCTATAAGAATATCGAAATTTAAAGAGATTAAATGTTAACATTAAATTAACACTGGTGTAGATTTTATTGTAGAAAGTGGTAATATTTTTAATCAGTGTGGTACAAATTACTACTCTTTTATGTTTTCCGGGAGAACCTGGTTTTCGAGCAAAACTAACTGAACGATAGTTTTATTTAAATGACATTATAAACACTTTTTGAATTATTCTGTTACATAATCGAATAATGACTTTAATAACCAATTTCGTGAAAAAATTATAGGCCAAAAGTTCTTATTTTGAACGAAAGATACGCTTCTTCATTTTCGACAGGCATTTGTCACACCCAGTATCTTTAATAAGTAAAACTTTTAAATTTTGATTTTCGCTAATAGCTGATCATAATAATTAATACATTATTTTCAAAATTTAATAACAACAAATTTATTTTTAATGTTGCTTGGCAAACTCTATATTTTGGCGAATGCGCCAATATTAATGCAGAATTATTCACGACTGTATAGTCTGTTTGGAAATGAAAGAGAGTAATAGAACCCCGAGATAAGAACCGGCCATGGGCGTGGTAATATTTCGTTTCAGGTAATTATCGAGTAACACTAATGCTAACAGGTAATGGGTGTACATTAGTATATTTTACTGGATACATCATAGGGCAAGAGACAGTGTATTGTGACAGATCAATCCAGTCTTAGAACTGAATATACGAAGACGTGCTAGTGCAATAGAGTAAAATTCGACTTGTGTTTAGTGACTATTGTGCCAGTGGATATAATATTGTTTGGGTAAAATGTCGAGCTTATCAGATTACGTACCTGCTAAACGCGTGAAAAGATGTGCTGTCTCAGAATGAGAACATTATTATATTAAATGTATTTAATGCATTGAAACACCAAAATCGTACCAAGAGTGTTGACGACATCGTGAAAAAGTGTTCCAATATGACAGGGATTGGAAAATCGACTATCTCCAGATTTTTAAAGGGAACAAAAAATGAACAAGATACTGTAAATCCCCCAAAATCATCAACAGGGAGATCAAAAGTCGTTATAGATGATTTATTCAAAAATGTCATTCGCAGAAAAGTACACTCATTTTATTTAAAAAAAAAATACCAACGTTAAACAAAATTTTAAGTGAACTTTCAGAGGACAACGACTTGCCAAAAATCAGTAGAAGCAAATTATGGGTCGTCTTACGGAGAATTTTTGCTGGGAAAAGCAGAACAGAAAGTCAGTTCTTATCGATAAAGATGAAATTATTTGTTGGCGAAGATCCTACTGAAGATTAATTAGAAAATTCAGTGACGAAGGGAGGAATATTTATTATCTAGACGAAACTTGGGTCAACGAGGGATATACTGCAACAAAAGTATGGCAAGATAAAAATGTAAAAGGTTTCCGGCAAGCATTTTTGAATGGGCTTTCAACAGGGTTCAAGACATCTTCAGGTAAAGGGCGAAGATTAATAGTGACACATATAGGTAGTGCCAGTGGTTTTGTAGATGGCGGTTTACTTTTATTTGAATCTAAAAATACAAGTGACTATCACAAAGACATGAACGCAGATGTTTTCGAAAAGTATTTTACACAGATGTTGGATCTTATTTCTCCGGGGTCTGTAATTGTCATGGATAATGCCAGTTACCATTCACGGCAGACCGAGCGGACGCCTACGACTGATTGGAGGAAAACCGATATAATTCAATGGTTATCCGGAAAAAACATTTCTTTTGAAACAAATGTGGTGAAAAAGGAACACTTGTCAATCTTAATAAAGATCAGAAAAAATATGTTATCGATGAAATGGCAACAAATCGCCAAATAACGGTACTACGGTTACCACCTTATCACTGTGAACTTAACCCAATCGAATTAGTCTGGGTGCAGGTAAAAGGAGATGTAGCGCGAAATAATATGACGTTTAAATTAAGTGACGTGAAAATTTTGTTAGAAAATTCCTTGGAACGAGTAATTGCAGATAACTGGCAAAGATGTATACATCATGTACAAAAAGAAAAGAAGAAAATGTGGGAACTCGATAATTTAATTGACGTTACTGTGGAACCTATCGTTATCAATCTAGGAGACGAAGATAATTCATCAGAATATTCAGAGGAAGTAACAAAATAAAATTCGTATAATATTTCTATGGAAGGAAATTTAGAACTGTCAAACATGACATACTTTAAAGACAATTGCAATTTTTGAGAACATGAACAGAGAGTTTTTCGAAACGTTAAAAAATACGGAAGCGCGCGATAGTGATGTGATTTTTATTTTTTATTTATATGCTTTTGCAGTGTGAGATTCTTTGGTTAGACAAACTTAGTTTTAAAAATAATCCTTGCCTAACTCTTTTGGAGCAATTAACCCAATTAAACTAAAGAAAAACTGGAAAATTTTATGATGCAGTAAATGTACAGTGGACATAACTTAGAGGTTTCCAAATTAATATGTATAGTCCTTTTAAATGAGTGAGCTGTTGAACTATTAATAGAAATTTTGGAAGACATCAATGATAAGGATGTGTCGTGTCAAAAATTGTTTTATTCGAAACACGTGTGAAGGACACGCATTTAAGCCATCATAATTTAAATAAATTTTGATACTGATTCAGGATGGGAACGTTTATGTTGCGTTGAATCTACTTAATATTTGTGGGCTTTGCGTTTTTACCGCACTCAATTGATTGCAAATTTTCTAATTAATATACTTATTATGTAATATACACTGTAAAAATTTTACAGTAAACTTCACTCAAAATCAACATAACTGGTTGTTAAAACGAGTCACACCCAATTGTGTTAAAAATAATAACACAATTCGTAGAGTAATGTTCTCTCAGTTATTTGTTAGCTAAATAAATCTTTTATGAGTAACATTGCATTACTTTTTAAGTTAGCTTACTGAACTATGTGTTACTAAAATACAAAATTGAGTTATACTATCAATATATTTCGTTGTTTTTTTCCACAAACTATCTAATTAAAAATTGTATTGAAAAATTCATTTCTTTGTTAAAATGTTTAGTTATTCAAGGTCCACATCAAAATAATTTCACTCATAACTGAGTTTGATTACTCAATGTTCTTTACCCTGTACTAAAATTAAAGTGCTTTTTCCATTATTACAACTAACTGTAGAAAATTGCCTTGTGTGCACTTCACATTAAACGGCTAGTAAAAAACTACTTACGTAATTCTAATATTTGTGTGTTGATACACACGACATTAACTAATCGTTGCATAATATGCTACAGTGGTTGAATTGAATTATATTTTACTAAACAGGGAAGTTATATAAAAAACATTGGGTCGCCGAAGGTGCTAAGATAGCGACATCCTCTCTAAAAGCCGGTAAAATGGTCTGGCGTAATCTTATCCTCCGCATTGCACTCTTCGCCAAATACAGGATTAGGACACCGAATATCCTACCAACTACTATCGGTTTACAAGAAGAACCCGGTCGGATACTGCGGCGGCTTATGACAACCTCTTTATAGGCGGTATCGGAGGGGCGGGTGGATGGTGGAAATGGCTGTTTTTCTGATTTGTTTTCATTGAACACACAACAGTAAAAGTAAAACTACTCTACGTCCAAGAAATTTTATTTTTTTTTTAAGATGTGCTGGATAATTAGTTCAGTTTTGTAGAATAGAAATAGATAAGATCGAACCGATCCATTTATGAATCCTTTTAAAATTAATGAATACCTATGTAATTAGGCTATTTTTTTTAATTATGAAGATATAATAAAAGAAGAAAGCGTCATACAATTATATAACTCTTACATAAAATTAATAAAATTTGAAAATACAGGGTGATTCTTAACATATACGCATAAACTTGGTAAATTATAGCTGAAGACAAATAATGACGAATAGCGAAAAATAAATGTTTTTCAGTTACACGGATACAATAGTACATTATACTATAAGGGAGAGAAATGCGTTATTTTGGCAGAGGTGCAATTTGAAGTCCGAGGGCTACAATGAACCGAGGACAAAATAGCATCTCTCCCGAATGGTATATACTATTTTTTCCAAGATCTCATTTACTTAAAAACACATATTTTGTCATTATGAAGTAAGTAGCACCAGAATTATTGTATTTGGATTTGAGCATTTATTTAGCAGTCGTTGAGTTATTGTCATAACTATAAAATAAACAAACTAAAAGAATTGTCAAATTAAGGTGCTAGTTTGGTTTAGTTTAAAGTTTGTTTAGTGCACAATGAATAATTGTGAGTCGGAAGAGATTGTGGAGGCTGCAAATATTGCAATTAGCAATTTGATGCCTACAAAGTCAAGATCTTTATACGATATAGCCTACAATCGGTTCAAAAAGTGGTGCGCCGAGAAAAATGTTCAAGTATACAGCGAGAATGTTTTGTTGGCATACTTCAGTGAAAATGCAAAGAATTACAAGTCTTCCACATTATGGGCGCAATATTCTATGGTTAAGTCATGCTTGACAATTTACGACAACATAAATATAAGCAAATTCCCCAAGCTGATCGCATTTTTGAAAAGAACCGGTGACAAGGATATCAAGCGAAAAAATCGAAAATATTGATAAACGGTGAAATCGACCGTTTTCTATCAAGTGCAGATGACAAAAAATTCTTGATTAAGATAAAATTACTTTTGTTGTAAGGTATTTCAATTATTAAGTATTTTGATTTTTTATAGGTTGGATTAATTCTGGGGATAGCTGGAGCTTGTCGAACTGATGAACTAGTCAATTTAACTGTAGATGATATTGAGGATACAGGCTCTTCCTTGATTGTAAAAATTCCAAACACTAAGACAAAGATTCCACGAACCTTTCTGGTTACCGATGTGGGAAATATGCTTGAATTGTTTCGAAAATACCTGTCCCTTCGTCCTCCCCACGTCAAGCATAAGCGCCTTTTTTGTACTACAAAGCAGGAAAATGTAATTCGCAGACAGTTGGCAAGAATACCATGGGAAAAATTCCGATTGTAGTAGCTTCGTATTTAAAATTACCTGATGCTGCGTGTTATACTGGTCACTGCTTACGAAGATCTTCAGCGACATTACTGACAGATGCTGGTGTGGATATCACGACAATAAAGCGTCGTGCTGGTTGGAAATCAACGACAGTCGCTGAGGGTTATGTCGAGAACTCCATTGAAAATAAGACCAAAATTGCTAATCAGGTTTTAGTAGGTACCACTACTAGCGCAATCACAAAAACTGTAAATATAAGCGAAAGTAATATTCCTTCTAATATTAATTTTGAAAATTGTACAAATGTAACATTTAATTTAAATGTCAATAAATAATTTTAATGTTATCTTTTTTTTTGCATGAAAAACGTTCTCCATAATGTAAACTCCCTTGGGAGCATTATACTCCCTTGAGAATAATCGACTACTTCTGTTTTAATTTTGATGTCATAGAAACTGATTTCTACTCCCGACTGTGGAAAAATTTATTTCAAATAAAAATAAAAGAGTTTAATAAAATTAAAAAGGCATTTAATTTTTCATAGTAACTGTTCGAAGTTACACAATTAAATCCGTAAATTTCTTTCTCAAGAAATTATGGGCCATATTTTTATAGTCGCTTGAAAATACACTAAAACAGGACCACGTATTTTTCTCAACCACTTAGTTAGAGCATTTATTATTGTTATTATATACAAAAACAAACAACGCTCTCGCTCAGTATCCGGTTGACAAAGAGAAGCATATTTTCTGTACATATCCAATAACTTGATTTCATTATCATTTATGCTAAATTGCTGTATTTTAATCTTGGATTCTTTTATAGTCAGTCACTATTATAGTTTGTTGATATTATTGTTAGGCATCCGTTACAACTGTCAATTTATAAGTGTTCTAAATACCACCCGTGTATAAAATTTTATATAAATATTGTGCGTCATAATACGTTTAACATCCTAAGCGTGTAATAACCCTCGGCTTAATCCTCGGACTATTACCTTCACGGGTCTTAAACGCCTGATTAACGCCCTTGATATATACGTAACTATATAAATTTACACATTATGTTAATTCAATAGTTCTTAATGTCTGTAGTTTGAAAAGCACAATGTTAAAAATAGCCGATTTTTGGCTTATCCGGGGGAACGCATAAATCATAAAAAAAGCAATTGATTATTGTTAATTAACATTAAAAATGGCCCAGAAATACGTCAGATAGCTGGGGAAATGTCGCTACTACCCCTAAACCTATATAAACTACCCTTAAGTAGCTATAAATGGATAATCATTAATTATTGTTATAAAATTTGTGTAAAACGAAAAGTATTCTTGAAAATGATTTGAACAGACAGTATGTCAATATAAAAAGTGATAAATAACTGTAAAAATGTCCATTCCACCCCTAAAAATTAAAAAAACGACTTTCAAAAGGTAATGGTGAGCTTACTTCGACATCAAAAATAGATAATGCTTAAATGTTTAAGGGAACGCCTATTGCTGGAAAAAAATTATAGATTACTGTCAAAAAATGCAAAAACTGATACTAGAGTACATTAAGTAAGTGGGGAAATATTAATTGCACCCCTAAATCTATATAAACTGCCTTTAAATAGCTTAAAATAGATAATCATTATTTATTGTTGTAAAATTCGTTCAGAATGAAAAAAATGATTAAATCATTTTTAAGGTTCATTTATACTATTGCGACCTGAAAAATGGGCGCAAGGATAAATTGCCATTTTTTCAGTACGCGCTCGCAAAGTGAGAACAATTCGCACTATTTCGCCATTGATTGGGCACTTTTACAGTCATTTATCACTTTTTATATTGACATACTGTCTGTTCAAATCATTTTCAAGCATTTTTTTCATTTTACACGAATTTTATAACAATAATTAATGATTATCCATTTAAGGGTAGTTTATATAGGTTTAGGGGTAGTAGCGACATTTTCCCAGCTATCTGACGTATTTCTGGGCCATTTCTAATGTTAATTAACAATAATCAATTGATATTTTTATGATTTATGCGTTCCCCCGGATAAGCCAAAAATCGGCTATTTTTAACATTGTCCTTTACGCCACATACAGTAATTGAATATATTTTTTATATATTTATATTGAGATTTACACTATGCAAAGTACCTGAATTCTACCAAATATTTGTTAAAAAATATTACTCAAGCTTCTTTGTAAAATCTACCAAATTGCGATGGAATATATTTGGCCCTTTTTGCATGCGGACTACCCTTTTTGAAAAATTTTATCCGCCTTTTTTTGTTGTGTAAGTTAACACAGAATGGCATACTTCTAACATTTTATTGATAATTATTAGACGTATTCATTATATTCAATTATATTAATAATCATTTTAATTATATTCCGTGAAATCGGATTAACAAAATCATGGGGTCTTGACTAGTACTATTTTCTAACTTAACAACGGAAATTTTACACATACCGAACACAGACTAAAAAATAGTTATTTACCTAGCAAGTGCGAGAAGTGATACTTTTCCGGAAAAAACACTTCCCACACGTGTTAGGTACAGTATTTTTATATATTTTTAGGTATTAATAATATTGTGTGAAACTAACTACTCTGTGGACAAAAGCCCCAATCTAGATCTTTGGTATCAGAGAACATACATTTGTCTTCATTGATAGGAATTGTAGGAGATTTGATTTATATTAGCTTAAAATACCTTTCTAATACAGTAAAAAATGTTACAAAAACTAATAATAAGGAATGTATGGGTAGATATTGTGGGTGTAATTCAACGTTGGTTGGTTACATAAAGGGTATCTAAACATTATTCAAGTAGATAATGTCATATTTAATTCATTGACAGGCTGTCACTTTTGTCATTGTCGATATTTAACTTCAAATAATTTAAATTTTTATAATAATTTTTATAGTTAGATATTTAACTCAACTTAAAGGAGGCCACCTGAAGAAGCAATCCTAAAAATGCAGAAATAGGTCAGATCTCATCTATTGTGGTTGAATTGTCGTGTTCCAACTGCCAAAAGTGAAGTTAGATATTTATAGAGTGTTTTCATTAAAGCAAGGTTAGTAAATTTACATAGATTAATTTCTTTAGATAATTATTGAATAGAGCTTTGTCTGTGGAATTGTTCATTAGCATACCTAGGTGTTTGGTATCAGAGAACATACATATGACTTCATTGATAGGAATTGTAGAAGATTTGATTTATATTAGCTTAAAATACCTTTCTAATACAGTAAAAAAAGTACAGTATTTTTACTAGGATTATGACAAATCTAATCAAGTGAAACAGTTTGTTACCAATTTATAGCATATTGTAAGTTCAGTGCTGAGGCAATAGCAGCAAGCAGGCAATAGGATATTGTTATCTGCTACAGGATTAACTTGTAACTACAGTTATGAAGGGTTAGCTAGGTGATGTTCTTCTGTCACGGAACATACTGTTACTATTGCGCTTCAGCCCGGTTCTCTTGAAGATTTGATGTTGAGAATGCTGTGGGCTATCTTCTATTTGCTATCCAAACAATTTTCAATGTACGATTCAGCCCACCAGACCGTTTTTGTCCACCATATCATTTTATGTTTGTAATATTGGACCCGGGGTTGGCTAGTAATGTGCCAGAATAGCGCCGAAAGCAATATCCTGTATACGTTTCGGGATTTGGAAGGCTTAAGTAACCAGCGATGGGTACTAGGACGCAAAATAGCATAACTTCGATTTATATCGAGATATTTAATTGTTTCTTCGTTATTCACCACAAATTTTCTTGAAACATTGACTTTCCTGTTTGGTATCGTAATAATAAGCTCATTCCATTTGTCTTATATATCGTGGATCATCATATTTGTTAGATTTTCGCGGCGGAAGACACCGACAGTTTCAGATATCTTGGCTACTTTGGTTATACAGGGTGTTCCAGAATGATGGTCAAATATTTTACCAGTGTATTGCACAAGCCATTTCAGGGGGGGATCTTCATATAAAATTTTTCAATTTGGGTCCTCCCTGTTGAGATATTCGAGTTTTAAAATGGAAGAAAAAAAGTGTTTTTTTTTATTTTTCTTTAAAAACGGTTGCACTTGAATATTTCAATTTTGGTACACATTATCAGCTAGTCAAAAGCTATTTTGTGGTGGTGTATATTCCTTAGCTTATGTTTCTGGAGGGCGGGACACATGTTGACAGTAAAATCAACTTAAGTATGATGACTCCCCAGGGAATTACAATTTCAAATTGTTCTAATTTTACTATAAATGTTAATAATAATAATAACTAGTTAATATGTTGGTTTGTACTTATTCAAAATAAAAAGTTGTTCATGTGTTTGTTAAAACGTTTTATTAATTTTCAAAACAAAATTTAAATAAACTTTGACTTTTAACACGCGTGTCAAAAAATGACATTTTTAACATCAAAAATGACAATTAAAAAGCCCACTTTTAACAGTTTTGTAAAAAAACTCATTTACAACATTTTTTTTTCAGTATAGTAATACCATGAAGTAAAACCGTTCAACTTATCGGGGAACAATTTAGATAAAATTCATATCTATCACGAATTCACCTTACGACGTAGGGCCGTCCTCGAACTCCAACCTTCCCGAGGTCTTTTGTAGGAGGAATTTCGATAATAAGAGGACAGAGAATGAGCATCTCGAAGCATCAAAGTGTACCATAAGTCGGGAGAGCGGTTAGCGAAATGACAGGCTTATGTTCCACAGTCAAATAAGTCGCGGGCCTCGATGCCGGTAAAATATCGCTGTTAAATTGGCGGAAGAGGAGCCCCCGCCCGGAGGACCGACCTTTTCAATTTTCATAATTTTCCAGTCGGTGAACAGTGCGACCAAGGGAAGCAAATTTATTTTCTGAAAAATAAGCGATTGTTTTATCTCTCGGTAATCAAGGTTTACCGGGATTTATTTGATCTTTTTTATAATTATGTACTTTAAAGAACATTAACTATAAAAAATATTAAATGTAATTATCGAATTTAATGTTGCTTTGAAGAAATTAGAAATCTAGTCAATGTAATTTTTGTTTATTTGCCCATACTATCCAACTTGCCTTAATGAAATATTGATAATAAAAAAGATACATAGTGTCAAAGTTGCAATTTAAAAATTGATTTTTTGTTTCTAATAATTACACTGTCTTTGAATGTATCAATTTAAAAATTTGGGAAAATATGTTTTTGGTTACGTTAAACCATATTCTGTTTTTATTTCGACGTATTTCCTAGAGGGCGCAACATTCACCATATTTGTGAAGTAAATGTGAGTGTAACTTTTTTAGCCCGACTGTTATCACGTTTTTTATTTAAAAATCTTAAACCTACATTATTTCTGAGGAAAAAAGGTCATTAGTTAATTGTTAATTTTCGAGAAAATAGCTTTTCAACAATCAGCCGCATTGTTCATTGTACAATATTTTAATAGTAGTAGGCGCCAAAATTCCCTTGCAAAGATATTTTGAAGCTAGATCGACAAAATAAAAGTTGCACTTGTGTAAAATGATACGGATAATATTTTTTAACATGCAACGTTTTTAAAATGGAAATTATACTGATACTTGCAGCACCAGATAGTCATGAATTAGTTTATGAATAATCCGCAATGTGAACAATTTTTTCGTAATTTTTTCTCTAAATTCCTAAGATTTTTTAAATTATGGATTATCAGGTTATAATCGAAATCCTTCCAAATATTCTCGTTGCCCAGCACATCCATTGAAATTTAATTGCCAACAAATAACACATATTTCATTTATTAATATGAAAAATTATTGTGTTTCAAAACTTTTCGATTATGTAAAGTAATTGATTTTAACCAAAACTGGATAAATACGTTACATTTGTAAATACTTATTAACTGTAACATAAATTTTGTCTAATAATTGTTACAATTTAACTTACTATTAGTGCTGACTATGTTAAAATATTATTTCGAAAATGCTGAACTTCTAACACTAATGACAACTATACCTATTTTTCTCAAAAATAATGTCGGTTTGATATACATTCTCGACGGCTGATAAAACTTCTGAAAAAAAAAAATCGTACAATTAATACAAAAAAGAATAAAAATTACAGACAAAGATAGGTACGCAAAGGCTAAGCACTTTTTATTGATATGTATGCCTAATTACAACTTTCATATGTCTCATGACTAAATTCCAATATCTTTCTGTTTTTTAATTTTATTGCTTTAAATATAGTATAGTAACTTTATTTAAAAATTTCAGGTATATTGCATAAATTAACTTTCCTATATCAAACTGTTGTATTAGAATTTTTTTTATAATATTATATAGTCATGTAAAAATTATGGTTTGTTTAAATGTGATTAAAAACAGGCCAGCTTTAAAATTTCGAAACTTTTATTATGTCAGAAAACATATTAATGTATATGTAACTATTTTTTTGGCTTATATTTTGAAATACAAATGAGGTGGCTCCATAACTTTATACGGGGTCAAAAAGGAAATAAAGGTAAGTCAGAAAACACTGCTTAAGAGAACAGAATGTGATTTATTCTAAATATTTCAATAACCGCCTAAAATAAAACATATTTTGTACCGAGTGTCATCATTAAACACAAAAATCTAGAGCTCCACTAATAATTTTGCACAAATAGCTATTATTGAAATTTATTATTTTATAAATTTTGTGATATTGATGAATACTAAAAATAATCCAAATATTCCGAGTAGACTGTAAGACAATTCTGTCGGCTTATTTGACACATATTAAAGGTGATATTTAAACGTTTTGAAGTATTAAATACTATAAAATGCATATCAGTAATGGCAATGGTAGGTAATTATTTGTAAACTTTAACATACCCTATTAATATGTCAAATAATCTTAAAAACATATGTAATAGAAACCGTTCTCAAAGCCTGTTATGTACAATTTGACCGCTTGCGTAGGATCTAATATTTTTGTAGTCACAAAATTTTTCGAAACTGATCGAAAGAAACAAGAGTAGACACCTTTTTTTGTAAATTTGTTAATATGAAGGTATTACAAAAAATATAATTTCGAAAGGAAAACAGGAACATAATTAACAAACTAACAAGGTAGGTGAGCTTTCGTATAAATACTATACAATAAAATTAACAAGTTAACGTATAAAGACTACACCTTTAATGATATAAATAACACTGAAATGTGTAAAAGTTACATATAACAGTTGTTATATTAACACATTGTGTTAAACCTTTAACACACTGCTACATACAGAAAAATGTGTGCAAATATACACAACCGTGTGCTGACTTCGATTAACACAGGATTGTGTTATTTTGTGTTAAAATCTGTAATTAACTCTGTACAGTGTAATATTCCAATATAATGGTGTTTTTTATATCACAAATAAATGATTTTCTAAGGTAGCACAGGCTATTAACCAATGACACGGTTATAATACGTTTATAATACGTCTATGTGATTAATGAAATAGTTTTATCACCTATCTTTCCAAACTTCAAAGTGAACAACATGTTACCTCACAAATATAGGGTTAACTATGACTAAGTACAAATATTTTAAGAGGGGATAGAAAAAAATAAGAATTAACGGAATTTCCTTTCAAAAAATTTTCAAACTTATTTATAAAGCGAAAAACGAATGTTTTGATATTATATTAAATCCTTATTTAACGCCGCCAATGCGAGAATCATAGTAGGCAACCTGCAAGCAACCGTCATGCAACAGTCGGTCCAGTCGAGTCGGTGTCGCTGTCATGTTATAATTTAATTCCTGTGTTTACGTTGTAGTTTTGTGTTCTTCTTCAGTTTTTAGCGCCTTTTTTAATTTTTAAACGTTTTATAGTTAATAAATAAAGGAATATGTGTCGGATACAGAGATTTTCCCACAATATAGATCGACAATTTGTTTTTCTAGGTTATAGGACAAGACTGCCGCGGGTGTTAAACGTTTTCTGTTATCTATTAGAACCTACCTACTCATTCCTTTCTTCGATTTTGTTATAATACATAGGCATTTTATCTAACTGTACCTACGGGAAGTGTGTTTATCGGTAGTGAGTGAAAATGTTGTTTTACCAGTTTGTAACGAAATAATGAAAAACGAATGCAAAATACTGGAGCTAACTGGATTAACTGTTACCTACCCATCAGATATTATTATTCTAATAAGAATGTTAATTTTTGTCGTTTCTGCATTTAGAAACACTGCAAACGACCGCATAGTAGTGGTACATTGTTGACAGATGTAAAGTCAGTTATTGATCTAAGCCATAAGTCATCTCAGTCGATACTTATCATAGGTGCCGACTTTCCGCAGGAAAAAAGGGTTTTGCCCCATTTTTTAAATATCGAGCTAAAATTCTGGAATAACTTTTTTATTGCCTTTTAGGCCTCCCTGAGTACGTGGTTAAAATGTTTGTACTTTGTCATAGTTAACCCTGTATACACAATCCTATGTGGCTTCTATTAACACAGGATTGTGTTAAATTGTATAATCAATTCTGTAAAATTAAATGTAAATGTAATGTAATTGTAATATTTACAATATAATGTTATTTTAATACCAATAATAAACGATTTTTTAAGGTAGCACAGGTTATCAATCAGTGACGCATTTATAATTCGTTTAAAATACGTTTGTGTGTTTACTGAAATAGTTTTTCGCCTATCTTTCCAAACTTCTAAGTGAACGACGTGTTACCTCCCAGCTAGCGAAGGGGATGAAACCATTGATCACTGATAGAGATTTTGCGAATAAACGGCGAGTATAATTGAGTCTTTTGAAACGGACGCCGATGGCGCCATTCTCTCAAATCTGCCACCGGATCTATGGAGCTCGAAAAGTGCCAATGATGCGGATGAGCTGGCGCCGCTGAATACTTACGCAGATTGAAGATTACCCGATAAAAACCAAATAATCTGATTCGCAGTGGCAAACTGTAAATAATCTCCAATTCCCCGCATTATGAGCGCCCGCCGCTGCTTTTGCCAACGCAAACAAATGCATATTTTCCGAATGTAAATTTGTTTCCCTTCATAGTATTGTTCATCCGGCGAAAAATTATGAGAGTAAATCCGGCTAGTGTAATCGGACTACATTTAAAACAGCTGTAGAATTGCAGTATGGTTATTGCGAATGCAAGCTCTTTAAAAAATATCTTTTTAATAGAAACTTTCAAATATTTTTATAACTACACCTATAACAAATAAAGATGATAGACGATTTCTCTAGGCGTTTATTATGACTCCAAATTAGACTTTGCACATCATGTTTTAAAAATGAGAGGAGATGCGTTACAAATATTAGGATTTATCATGAGGCAGTCAACTAAATTGGGTATCTTATGGAAATTTTTATATTTTACCTATGTACGACCCAAACTTGAATTTGTTTCCGTTATCTGACTCCCGTCCACAATGTCTCAGGTCCACAAAATATTTATTAAATTTATATAATGATAATTGGATTTTATCATTTTTTAACTTAAAAGTATCACCTAGGTTAATGAGACCGAATAGTTTTTTTTCGAATTCCTTTTATACACTCACATCGTTGTTCTTCCATTGCAACTATGATGACTATTATGAATGAGCTCATATTTACTGATGATTTAGACATTTTTGATAAATTTTCTCAGTTAAAAAAATACTTTTAAACTACTTATAACTATGGCCTTGAATTGTTTTCTTCATTATATGCCCCTGCATATTTTTGGTAAACTTAAGCATATTTTGTATTTTCTTTTATTTTGTGACTTTCATGTATTATTGAATTATTGTATTGTTGTAATAGTAATATTTGTTTTGTATAGTTTAGTTGATACTTTATATTAGACATGTTATGCAAAAAAACTTTTACCTGTTTGAGAGTAATAGTAAATAAATAAACAAACAAATAAATATTAACTTCATTATTATCTAACATTGCATGTTGAGTTTGATATTATACAGTATGCGCCAAAAGTATGGAATAAATTCTATAAAAACGAAACAGTTATTTTTTGGGAAAAATCCTCGAACAGGTCGATTTTTAATTTAAAAAATATATATTTTAGCGTAAAATGCGATTTTCAAATGTCATTTGTTTTCGAGTAATGACGTCATCGATTTTTTTTTAAATGGCAACACCATATTTTTTTCCTTGATTCTGAAAGATTGTTTAATTCTCTGTCAGACAGTACTAACATTTTGCCCTCTTACATAGGAAAGTTTTCGAGTAAATGACGATTGAATGTTAGAAAACTTAAATCAATTAAAAGAAAGCAAACACGTTATCAAGTTTAGTTTTTCGAATTCAATAGTTCTTTTATGGATCACGTAGGTGAAAATCTTTGCAAAGTGTCATTGTCACACCGACTTTCTAATAAGTATTGTAAGCGACATAGAAATTATTATTCAATTTAAAGTATTATGGCACATTTAACTGTTACTCAAAGAATTGAAATTTTAATTCTTATCGGATGCAGGAATATGACTAGAAATTTAATGAAAAATATCCAGATCGCCCTATCAGCCAATCAACAATCAGTAAGGTAGAGTGTAAATTTATAGAAACTGGCAATGTTGTAAATATTCCAAAACCTGGACGTTCAAGCATTAATGAAAATCAGAAACAGAACATTTTGATAAGTATGGTGGATAATCCTCATAATTCTTCACGATTGGTTGCATTAAACAGTGGCACTAGTCAGAGCACAGTGCTACGTATCTTGAGGAAGAAAAAATATCATTCCTATAAAATTCAACTTGTGCAGGAACTCAATGAAGATGATCCCGATCGCCGCTTACACTTTTGAGAAATTCTAATTGATTTATGTCAAGGAAATAGAAATTTACACCGGCAAATACTTTTTCAGATGAGGCCACATTTTGTCTGAATGGTACAGTAAACCGTCAAACTTGCAGATATTGGAGTCGGGAAAATCCTCACTGGATGGCAGAGGCACATACCCAACACCCTCAGAAATTAAATGTGTGGGCTGGAATAGTTGACGACAGAATAGTAGGGCCTTTCTTCTTTGAAGGAACCCTTACAGGACAAAGATATTTAGAGTTTCTAGAAAATGACCTTGTTCCAACTATTTTCCTGGGGAGTGGATCGGCAGACGCGGACCGATAGAATGGCCTGCAAGATCGCCAGATCTTACACCTCTTGACTATTTTTTATGGGGATACTTGAAGTCAAAAGTGTACATTAATAAACCACGTAATTTAGAAGAACTTCAAAATCGCATTCGGGACGAAATACCCCAGAAATCATTCATAATGTGCAAGAAGAATTTCTTCACAGACTTGCGCATTGTCAAGAAGTTGGTGGATAGCAATTCGAACATTTAATTTAAGTATAAAATTTAATCAATTGTATTTTATTTTACGTACCTCAGAATTGTTACTTTTTTATGGATAAAATTTACGTTTTCTAACATTCAATCGTCATTTACTCGAAAACTTTCCGATGTAAGAGGGCAAAATTTTAATACTGTCTGATAGAAAATTAAACGATCTTTCAGAATCAAGGAAAAAAATATGGTGTTGCCATTCAAAAAAAATCGATGACGTCATTACTCGATAACAAATAACATTTGAAAATCGCATTTTACGCTAAAATATGTATTTTTTAAATTAAAAATCGACCTGTTCGAGGATTTTTCCCAAAAAATAATTGTTTCGTTTTTATAGAATTTATTCCATACTTTTGGCGCATACTGTAGATTGTGTTCTCTAGAATTCTACGTTGTTGCATGTATTTTGTACTAAAAACAAAGCGGCAATTTTTAAACACCGTTTTTCAATCAATGATATGTGGATAATACGTACGTAACTGTATTTGCTAATTATCTCAAAAATATTTTATTCCATTTTCCCAAATGAAGAGTTAAATCATGAGTATGCTATCAGATTAAATTTAACAAGAATCCCTGTAAATACCAAGGTTTCGACACGCATAGAGCGTCGAGGAAAGGTAGAAAATTTGAGGGTGGACAAAAAGAAAAAGGGCGGATGGGTCGCGGGACCGTCAACGCGTTTAGAAGTGTCAGAGTGCTTGTCAAGATAACGTCTGTAAATATCTCAGTAATGTATTCGACCGCTGAATGAGAGCTGCTGTCCAGTTTTCATCGTCCTGGGTATTATCATTCCAACAGCTCCTGAATATTTCAGCGCGTCGGAGATTTTTGTCCGTGATAATACATATTTTATGAGCGTTGCATCTTCATACTTGGCGGTGCGCCGCTTAATACACCGGTAACGATGGCACGGCATAAGGGCCCGACGATTAGTTATCCAACAGCGACCCACTTAAAATGTAAAAAGGTTAATGGTTAACCCTTACAACAACCTCACGTCACTAATTGTCGTGATTGCAAGACAGATTGTTTGGTAAGACTGATTAAGTGAAGCACCTTCCCTTCTAGAAAGTGTCAAATGTATTTCGAATTAGTCAGTTTTATTTCAGAAAGTGTAATTTGAGATTCTTTTTACGTGTTCGTACCTACACGGAAAGAAAGCTATACTAATATCAAGATTAATACACTGATTCCAATGCTAGCTTTGTTTCACTATTCCTCAACTATAGTAATACTTATTCTTGTATAATATACAGGGTTAACTATGACTAAGTACAAAAATTTTAACAACGTGCTCAGGGAAGCCTAAAGGACAAAAACAAAATATTCTAGAATTTTAGCACAGCATAAGTAGACCAGCAGTTTCACTCTGTTGTCGGCACTTTGAACTGTCTTCAGTTTTCTGCGGTGACCTCAAAATGTGAGTGCGATAGCGCATCCGATAGAATTTACAGAATCGGTGATCAGGACCGGAATAAGAATTTTTTATTTACGCGTGAAAGCGTAGTTATTCCACATGAAAGTTTACGTTATATATATATCCACATTATGTAATAATTCATTATACAGTTATAAGTGTGTAATTCAGCATGTATTATATACTATCATTTACTGCTGCTAACATACAGTGTGAAAATTCGATTTACTCTTTAAAAAAAAAGAGTTTAAAATATATATCATTGCACTGCAAAACATTTTTATTTATTTATTTACTTCTTTTGTTATTAGTGATAATAACATTTTTTTGAAATTTTTTTAAATTTAAAATTTGACGTTTGAAGTTTAGTGGACAAATAATTTATTATGATTTTTTTTGATCTACGTAAACCAGAAAACAAGTATTTTTCAGAACAGAAAAATTATGTTTACTTAACTTTGAAAATTGTTAAATTGGAGATAAAAGTGCAGTAAAATGTAAATTTTGAGACTTACTTTCATTATAGTGACTACAAGAAATATGATCATCTACATAATTTGAAGATGAACCGTCACACACCTTTCAGAACCGAAATTAAAACACCTGGGGCTTTAGCCCCCCAGATTTCATGATCTAACTTCGCCCATGGAAACAACACAGACAATGTTATGAATATTATTACAGATTTCTGTATTAAACAGTGTATTAAAGGTTTAACATAATCAATAATTGTGTTATTATAATAAATGTTATGTGTAACTTTTACATTTTTCTGTGTTATTTACACAACAATATGTTAATTATATTCTATAATATAATAAGGTATAGAATATGTATAAAATTATAGTGTTACAATAATGGCAATAAAACAACAGATATTTGAATGTCATGATTTTATTAAAAATATATAATTCTATTCAAATATTTTCTATTGTATTTAGCAAAATAGAAGTAGAAGTAGTACATATTCTAATAAAGAACTTAAAATTAAATAGCATTCTAGTAAATCACAATAACCAAGATATATATATATATAATGCTATCTATGGAAAATATTAAAGACACCTAAAGTTTTTTTGCAAAATAGTTTACTTCGAGGATGTATCTCAGTCTACTTCGTAGTCTGATACACTTGTTTGTTGTACTAAAATGTTATTTAATTTAATACACAAATATTTATGGGTCTTTTAACACAAGCATGAATATTTCCAGCTATATTTCACATTAATTTTTCACGTTAGTCACAATAATCTATAATTTAGCTACAGACTATTCTGGTCACTACAAAGGCTATCCCTAGTTTGTTTATTCCGGCACTGGAGTTCAGCTTCGAAGAGCCTCTTCAGAGTAGAGCTCGTTATTATGGAGAGCACAGTTCTGTGGCATTACACCCCATTAAATAGATGTCACAATTCTGATATCAGCGGATTTGTCTAGTAAGAAAGGTGACAGGAAAACTTATTTCGAATAAATATTTCAACGATCAACTTTAATCCTTTGTAAATATTATTGGATGGGGATTTTTAGTACTTATTTGAATTTCAGATTAGATGGATATAGGTCATATTTAAGTAACACTTCAAGACTTCCTTGGATGAAAATGCATAATTGAGTTGCGTTATAACGTGGGATAATAATTTATTGTACATACATTCTCCCTATAAGTTTTTTAAATTATGGCATTTTTTTATTTTAGCCAAGTTGAAGAAAAGTTGAAGATCGAAGAGATGAATTAAAAATAATAGTTTCTATAGTTAATAATAGTTAGTTATCTAAAACATCTTAATAAGTGAACGCCTGTGTTGGTAACAAACCCATATTACAGTAGCCGTTGACTTACGAAAAAATATATTGTAATTGATATATCAAGTTTTGCCTTAAACAATTCTGTATTTTTACTAGCCGATTCTTTATATGTTTTATTAACCTTTATTCTGAAATATTTAATTATTTATGTCTTACAACTTATTCCTTGCTATACAATTTTTCTAAATTATATAACTGATATTGCTGTTTAACTAATCAGAAAATTTCCATAAACCGGTAATGATATACAGGGAGTCCCAAAACAGAAGGCCATACCATTAACCACATATTCTTTAGACAAAAATAATGCGACTTTCCTTAAGCCATTTTTTATTTGGGCGTCCCTGTTTCAATATCACATTTTAAAAAACTAGTTTTGTTAATAATTCCATTGTTTTGTAAGATACACACTTGCAATTTTGCACGTACTTTTATCTTATTCCGGCATACTTATCATGTAATTTTAATTAAAAAATTGAAGGGCGAATGGAGGTTACTGAACAAACGTAACATTTAAACAAAAAATTACAAAAGAGATAAAATGATCAGAAAAAAATTCTGGGTTTGATATTTCACGAAAAAGCTGCATAGGCGTATTTAGAAATAATTGGAGGGAATAAAGTTTACTGCATGCCTCAGTCATCAAATATCGTTCTCGCCGAAAGCGATGGAGGTCGATAGGTTCTATTAAGATATACAATGCTCCGTGTTTGTGGTTTTTCAGTTCAGCATGGAGTAGTGAATGACCGCCAGATGTAGCTTGTCTACACTGCGTACTCATGGTCTCTTCTGTTGGGTTAGACCACAGACCAACTAGACTGAACTATAGGACCAAGCCAGTGAAGCCTTCCGTAAGCCTAACCTCAGCCCAGCTGGTTTCATGCTCTCAGTCAGTGTTAGACATTCTTTGTGGTAACATCGCGATTATTTTGTAAAATATACGAGTTTTCTTTATGCAATTATGGGAAAGTGCATTGTAGACAATTGTAACAGCCGATCATATCGGAATAATGATGAAATTTCATTTTTTAGGAAAGTAATAATTAAAAATAATGGAACACGTTTTATGGCATTAAACGGCTCTGCGCAGGCGTTGTGCTGATATTTCCAGTATCGGCTCTGTGTTTTTTTGTGCCCATATGTTTAACAATTATTCTTAGCGAGGTAACAAGTATTTAATGGTTTATTAAATAATATCATGTGGAACATTTTGGTGATGCGTGTACTGGCATCTTGGAAACTATAAGAAATACGAAAATCGGCAGTTGGGGGAAAATTCTGTTGCTAACTTAATGACGCTTCAACTAGATCTAGGTTTTGAGTTATTTTGAAAAAAAGTTAATATGGCGTTATTCGTCTGTAACTATTTTATTTAATTTATATTTAATTATAATTTATATTTGCTATTGCTATTTAATTATAATTTATATTTGCTAAATAATAATAAGTTAAGAATCGAATTAAGAAATTTACAATATTAGAATTTCGAACAGTTACGGTTGCGCGAAATCATCATCAACTTAATTTTTTGGTATGGGCGCTATATTGAATTTGAATTTTATTGCAACCGAAACGTCGCATTGAAAATTTAAATATACAGTGAAATTCTTCGAAAAAATTTGCTGCGGAAAAGTGTTTTCAGATTTAAAAAATCCTCTAAATAAAAAAGTTACAGACGAATAACGCAATATTAACTCGAAAACCTAGATCTAGTTGCAAGCGCCATTAAGTTTTTTTCCTCCAACTGCCTATTTTCGTATCGCCTGTAGTTTCCAAGATGCCAGTACACACATCACCAAAATGTTCCAAATGGTATTATTTAATAAACCATTAATTACTTGTTACCTCGCTAACAGTAATTGTTAAACATATGGACACTTAAAAACAGGGCCGATACTGGAAAAGTCAGTACAACTTCTGCGCAGAGCCTTTTAATGCCATAAAACGTGCTCCATTATTTCTGATTATTACTTACCTAAAAATGAAAATTCATCACTATTTGGATCTGATCGGCTATTACAATTGTCAACAATGCACTTCCCCATAATTACACAGTGATTAGAACTTATTAGAGCAATTTCTGAAAAATATGTAGATGTAAGAATAAATCATAAAACAAAAATAATCAATACCACACAAAGCAACAAGCATTAAATAAAGTAACACTATTTAAATGGCGATAACAATTTTAATATAACTAGAATTTTATTTTAAACTCTGATTTAAAAATATTTCACAAAACTTCTCAAAATAATTAAATATTTTATGTTAGTTTATTAAAAATATATTCCTTCTTATTTCACATTACTTTTAAATAAAAATTATTAACTTTATTAAAATTTCATCAAATATTATAATAATATACATTTTACTGAATGAGACTCTGTCAAAAGAGGCAGAGCCAAACTTCCGCAAACACTCCACTGCTCCCCTGTCGAGGCTTCATTGGTATCGTTGTATTGAATAGCATGGGTACAGTCTAGTTGGTCTGTGGGTTAGACTTAAAACAGTTAGAGTTATTCATCAGATACCTCACCTATGGCATACTGATGAGAGCTATTAACCTCGAAACTGGTATATGTCCGGTGGGTTACTGACTAGTAGATAGGTAGATGTTTGCCACAATTTATCGATTAATGTTGGATTGTGTCCTTTTGTATTGAAATCTAGGTATAGTTCTTTTATAATATGTTAATTTTATGTTTCATTTATTTATTTTATGTTTGGTAATGAATATATACAGGGTGAATCTTAAATAAGTACAAATATTTTAACTGCTGGTGTAGTTCGTCATTTAAATCAGTCTAGTGAAAGCCATTTTTAAAAATTTCTAATATTTACGGAGATATTAATTTTTTAAAAAAATACCCACATTTTGAGGACCGCTGGCTGATTTTTCATCCAACAACGTAATGAAACATATGATTTGTTGCGAGGTTGCCATATCTCCTCCAATATAAATATTAGGTTTCCTTTAACGTAATAGTTCTATTTTAAAAATACTTGTTTTAAGCATAAGTACAGTAAAATTGAGTATGTAGTATGATACGCAGCAATATTAACATAAATTTTAACATCTGAACTAACCTTACTATACTTCAACGATTAAAAATGAATTTCCGCAAGTTCAATACTACCGTAAAATATTTAGGAAGATATTACGTGATATTACTATGTCCAATGTTCAAAAATTATACATAAACGTGCACACAAGCTTACCTGTTTGTTAAAAAATTAACTATTTAATCAGTAATCCACATTTCACAAGTTAAATGTCATTGTACACTGTTAGAAAGGGACACAAAACACAATTTCCTTAAGTTATTTTATGAAGAATAACGAAAAACTATGCACGCGTTTTTTATTTAAAATGGAAAAAATGTCAACTTTTAGCAAATTTTATTGCTATTTTCATGCATTATGTGGGGTTAACAAGTTTGACTTGGGCTTCCGATAATCTGTCATGACAGTCAATGACAGTTTGATAATAAAAAATAATATAAAATGTTACACTTGACAAAATTCGCTAAAAGTTGAGATTTTTTCTTCCTTGAAGCAAAGACATTTGTGTAATACTGGCAACACTGTGAACCACACGTTCAGTCTGCAGCACTATGACTCATAAAAGTATGAAGGGTCGGTCTAGGCCAGCGGTCCTCAACAAGTTTTCTACTGAAAAATTACGAAATTTATTTAAAATTTCACTTTTTTATTTCTGATTTTTTTGTAAAAAAACTATTAATTATGTGTTCTACACACAAAACTATACTGCTGGTTAAAATAGTTGTACTTATTTAAGATTCACCCTGTATATTAAGATTTATATAAATATTACTTTGAAAAAAAAATAGAACGAGGTGTCTAGAATATTTTACTAACTCTAGTCTGTTAAATGCATATAGGATCAGGTAATTTTATAACATAGTTGACTTTTTAAACTTCACAGACGCAGTTTTTGCCCCGCTGGAATTAAATAGTTGTACCAGTGCGAAATATCAATTTAAAGCATCGTAAGCTGATCTAGTTGATACCAGACACCGTCTGTTCGAGCCGTCTCAAGCGAATAATGGAGCTGCTTTTCACCCCAAATTCTTTGTCTTTTTCAAACCTTTTTGTCGTCGGATTTAAACGCTCAATCTAAGTTGGCTGTATAAGTATTCACCGATTTGTGGCGAGATACTTGATAGCCGCCTATTGTTTTTGAGTATTCCGAGGACATTCGTAACCTTCCTCCATTCGATGGCAGTATAAATCGATGTGTAGAAACGCATTCTTTCACCAAATTAGCTATATATCCACAAGAGTATGTTCTATTTAAAAAGTATTCGCCTCAGTACGTTTTTCTTATTTATTTACTAATTTTAACAAACTTTTTGTTACACGAATCCTATTAAATTGTTATTTTCCAGTGTGTAATTCAGGATGTGTAAAATTTTCGTGTTAATAATTTAAGACACTCTGGCATTTTTATACGTCAAATGTATTAAAATTGTGTAATAATTACAGATAATGTGCTAGGAGTGATTTAACACACTCCGTACTATATCCCTCCCAGCTAGCAAAGTAGTTCTATAAATTTAGAGTAATAGGAGTTTTATATTCTGTTAATATTTTATAGTTGTACCATATATTTTACGATAAAACTTTTTCCGCATTAAAAAGTACTGCTCCCTGATGGATAAACAAACTAAGCAATTCGTAATGATGTAAGTAAGTACTCCTATGCAGGCTGATTAGGCCCATCTTATTGGTTCTTATTGGCCCGTCCATATTATTTCTAACATGTGCGATACAGAAACATTTTGTTTTTAAAAGATACAATTAAACGATTTTAAAGTTCTTTAAATATAACACCATGCAACACAAAAATTGTATAGCGAAGTGCTATAGAATTTTTATGAGATTGCTTTATAACTGTGTTATAAAAATTCTTGCAAGACTTGTGAAAACGTTTATTCAACAATTCTATAAGTATAGCCTGCAAGCTTTACAGAACCGCTTAAAGAACTAAAAGGTTCTACAGAACGGTGCCCATTTTTATGGCATAAGTGTTGTAAGAACGCTTTGAAAATGTTCTTAGAACAAACATTGTACATTATAAAATTAGCTCTGGAAACGTTCTTACGATTTTTACAGAACAAGAAATTGTTAGCTGGGCTACTCCTGATTGGTTATGACAACAGCGTAGCTAGAGTTTGTCAGCAGTGCCAGTATACACTTACCATTTTGGTTTAAATTTTAAACTTCATTCAAGTATATGTGTATAAATTTAGTAATAAAGTACATTTGATATAATAAATATTTACATATTATTGACATCCAAGCATTCTTATACTTTTATTTCTTAAAATTACACCAACTTTAAGATTTACTTAAAGAATAATATTTTGTTAAAACATGAATAAAATATTATTAATTATAGAATTATATGTTGATTTTTAATATTTTGAGGTAAATGTTATACCGTAAAATTTAAAATGCGGCTATAGTGCAAAATAGTAATATTTATAGATGATATTAATTCAACACATTACCAACATTATAGAGACACAATTGTAGTATTATTTAATAAAAATTGTATTAAAGTTTTGCTTGAAGGTGTGCCGCCAAGTTCAATTAGAGTTTACTCAGGTTTCCTTCTGTCGGATAAGTCGTCGGTTGCCTCCTCCTCCTCCTGACTTTGACAGTTTGCTATAAGTCTTTCTTTCCTTATATAAATAATTAAGTACTAGTGAGTGAGTAGTATTTAATTATTTATATAAGGTGGAGTGGCTAGTGGGACTGGTGAGTAGAATAGTAACTACTCTACAAAGGAATACAATATAGCATATAGCAATACTGAAATAGTAATTATGTGCTTCAGTTTTATTTTTCTTAATACAATGTTATTATTTACTTTATTCTTTATGCAAAATTATTTAATATTATTGCAAACTTTCTTAAAACTTCAAATAAAGAAAACGTAATATTCATATTATCTAAATAAAACAAAACAATTCTTTAAACAAACATAACTTTACCTAACTAGTATAACTTTACTTCCGTGTATGTAAACTCTATGACGCGACGTTAATAATAGAAATCACACTTTTGTACAAAAGTTACACATATTTGTTATATTAACACAGTGGATTGTGACTTATAACATGCTGTTAAAAAAAAATACAAAAACATGTACTAATATGCACAATTCTACTTCCCAGGAATTTATTAATTCATTATTATTTGCATTCTTTATGAGATAGTTTATAAGTTTAGTTTGGAACAACACAAAGTAATAGAGGTATGACATCATGTAGTGAATATATAAAAAATACTTTGCTAAAAATGTAGCAAATTTTATACCGACAATGACGACAAAATAAAATAAAAATAATGAGGATTAGTAAGTAGACGTGTTGAACCAGATAAAGCAAGCAATGATGCAAAAAATGTGCGCCTTTTATTACATATTGTAGCAAGTGTTGATAACAGTTGTGTAAACACGAAAGGAGATTGATATCTTGCTTAATAATGTGGTGGACGCGTGATCATAAATACGAGAGAAACAAAGCCCTGCACTGCAAACGTATGTGGATTATCAGATTGTTGGAATTGCTCGAAATGTATTCTCTTTCATACGCTTCGTTCAATTGTAAATGGACAGCTTCAATATGAATTTTATATGCACGATAGATTTTTTTACGTGTATAAACTATCAGTTACTAAAGAAATTAATAAATTCCAATTTTTATACCATAATAATTATTTAGGTATACCTGTTTTGTACATTTAAAGACCGCGCATATTATGCATAGACCAGCCAGCAACATACAAGACTTCGCTCATTTGTCCAGCATAAACCATTAACTTTTAGTGAAGGTATGACGAAGTCCATAAAATTGACAATATTATAGGAAAAAGTGACCAACTTGACTCGATCATCCATACTTTATAAAAGACATCACGTAAAAATGACCATCTTGACTAGGTCACTTTCTGTGGTACAATTTGTGAATTAAATTTGACGTATGCAGTGACTTGATCAGTCTTGTTAGTTCCCTGTAGATAAAAATAAAGAATAATAATGCCTC
The DNA here is from genome assembly GCA_037114965.1 of Monochamus alternatus. Lineage (NCBI taxonomy): Eukaryota > Metazoa > Arthropoda > Insecta > Coleoptera > Cerambycidae > Monochamus > Monochamus alternatus. The sequence goes on along the minus strand of CM073429.1, from coordinate 75,148,994 downwards.
GGAGTCAGTGCTCTCTGAATGCGCCTCGGACATTGAATTAGAATAAGCCTAACTGCATGTATTTCCTTGAGTTTCGTAAAAATTATTTTGACTAAGTCATAGTCACTTTTCTACATCAAACGTGAGAACTTTTCCTACACAGGGTGTCTCTTAACTAGAAGTCAAAAATTCCGGGACGTATTCTGTGGCTAAAAATAAGGGTTATTTTATTGTGTACATATGGGATCATAGGACAGCCATTGTTCAGCTACAGCGTGTCAAAAATTAAAAAAAAAAAATGGTTTTCAATTTTTAAACTGCTTGAGATAATTTAACAACATTTTGTCTACATATTTAGTATAATAGTAGGTATGAAACAAAAAAATACCAGCTTTAAAAACTTACCAGTGTCGGAGGTCATTATTTGCCAAAAAATATCACCCTGTATAATATTACAAATAAAATGTCATCATATGCGCCATTATATTATATTAACTTTTGGTTTATTTACACTTTTTTGTATTCCAAACTGATTAACAACAAAATTCATTTATTTGATACTCATTACATTACTGAAAGTAATAACAAAATAATTAATTAACAATGGAATTACTCTACTATGATTTAAATATATTAATATCTCTACCCCTCATTCTAGTCACGAGGATTAGCCCAGAAGTTATAGTCTTATGCGGGAGAGAGGGCGATATATTATTATTAAATAGGCTGCATTTGCACCCAGGGACGACTTACGTTGGTAGGCCTTAACATTCAGTGCAGAAATGAGGAAAACCTAGAAAACTTCATTAATTATGGAGGTAGTCAAATATCGACAGGTATCAATCTCTGATATTAACTCAAGCTAACATTCTTCCACCATAACATACCCGCAGAGAAGGTGCCAATCCTCTCCATGAATATTTATTTATTTTATTTATTTATTTAATACAACTACCAAGACCGGCAAACGCCCAATTGCATGGTAGGTACAGTACAAATAAACAATATACAGATAAATAATAAAATAACAACATGTATAGTTAGTACAGGGTAATAGAAAAATAACAGGAGTAAACAAACAAAGGAAAAATAATTAATATATATCATACACGTATACACACCAGTCAACCCAGACACAAATGATTCAGTCCACGTCGAGAATGCATCGCTTAATATTTCGTACAGTAGAACAAAAAATGTCGAAAGAGTTCTGATAATGATGATAATTTGAACACATTACATTAATCGGTGCAAATCGAAGAACATTTGTCCTGGGTGTTTTTAGATAAAATAAATAATTATATCGAGTTCTTCTCTCCAAAATATTGAACTTTAAATAGCGCAATAACTCTTCACAAACTATTATGCCATTAACAAGTTTAAAAAGAAATAAAACAGAAAAATATAGCCTCCTCTGGGTTAACGAGTTGAGATGAAACCTGGCTAACAGTTCACATTGTGGGTGATCTCGAGGTGGATAAACGTTGTCAGATTTAAACGAGATATTTAAGTAATTGCCTTTGAATTCTTTCAATGCTATATATATGGACAACGTATCCTGGATTCCACACTGTACTAGCATATTCTAGTTTAGAGCGAACGAGAGAGAAATAAAGCAATTTGACAGTATGAACCGAAAACTGTCTTGAATTACGAATAATGAAACCCAGAGATTTGTAAGCACTTTTAATAATAGTATTAATATGGTTAACAAAAGTTAATTTGGAATCAAATACTACCCCAAGGTCTCTGAAATTGTCACATTTTGCCAGAAATACAGCATCAATTTGGTATAAATAATTTATGGAGTTATGATCAGTCCTTTTAGTGTATGACATTGTAATACATTTATTGATATTCAGTGGTAAAAGATTAAGCTAAGAATATAACTGACATACGGTCTACCGGATGCGGTGATCGAATCCCCAGCGGTCTAGTACTGACGCGACCACTAACCGATCCAATTATTGTTACTATAACAAGTGTTGGAAAAGGCCATCTTCATCCAGAATACATCCTTCAGATATTCTTTATATTGCAGCTCTAACACTTGCAAAAATTGGAGGAGTAGTTCTTATAACATCACAACCAGCTATAATTTGTTGACGTAACTGCTCATTGTGAACCATGTAAACTAATGCCTTGAGATGTCATCAAACAAACAAAAACAATAGGATTCATATCGGGTAATCTGGGTGGCCAAGATTGAACTGGTTTTTGAATACCTCAATCACGTTATTACCGAATCTTATATTTAAAAACTCACACACAGTCAAACTAAGATATAGGGGAGCTCCATCGTGAATAAACCACATTCTTTGCCTTAGTTCAGGTAAAGCATTTTCAAGAAAATGTTTATAGGAGGCACCGGTTAAAGTTCTTGGTAAAAAATTAGACGCAACAAGAACATTTCCATACATTAAAAACAATCTGAGAAATCGAAATTCCATTATAACATTAGGATTTTCATCAGATCAAACATGTTTATTGTGGAAATTCATTATAGCATCTCTGGAAAAATTAGTTTCGTCGGTTAACAATATACTAGCAGTAAAGTCAAGATGTTGTTAAATTTTTTGCAAAATCCAGTGGCAAAATTGTATACAGGGTTAACTATGACTAAGTACAAAAATTTTAACCACGTGCTTAGGGAGGCCTAAAATACAATAAAAAATTTATTTCGGAATTCTAGCTCGATTTTTTACAATTGGGACAAAACCCTTTTAATAATAATACCTAAGTACCTGATAGATGACAGTTAATCTGTTTAGCTACAGTATTTTGCATTCGTTTTTCGTTCCTTCGTTCCAAACTGCCAAAACTTATTTTCACTCATTACAGGTCCGCCAGAGTTATATCGTTACTATTATTAGTATTATTATTATTTAATTTTATAATTAAGTTAAAAAATGGAACGAGCTTTAGTGCACTTTGCGTTAATGACCTACAGATGGCGCCAGCATCGGAAGATCCGTCAAATATGGCAAATATTTGGATATTAGTTTTCAGTATTTGCTTTTCGCACATTCAAATTCGTGTAATCGCGGAAATTACGTATATGATACTAATTTATGGGAAGTGCGACGAAAGTGCATATCGTGCAACAGCAGAATATCAAAGACGTTTTCCAAATATGTAGACAGAATATGCCAAATCCTCGTACATTTGTACGAATTGTACAACGTCCATGAATGTTGTTTTACACGTCCTGGAGTTTTAAATACTTATGTATCTAACTAAATAAAAAAGAACCAATTTCATACTTTTTAAAATTCCTTGTAACATCTTTTTTACTTAGTGACATAAAAATAAAGCATTTTTAAACTACAATAATAGATATGCCTACAGAAAAAGAGTTATTTTTTTATTAATGAATTGGTCGAGGGAAATCAAGAGGTCCCCAGCAAGTACAACAATTTTTACAACGACAAGTTATAATGTAAACAAGTCAGAAAACAGAAAATAATTCAACTTTCTTGAAATCTCCAAATATCAGTCCTGGAAGTATCAGTAAGGTAGGTTTTACTCTCATTGCTACCATATCGTGTTTCTCATTAAATAATCTAGTATTTTGTAAATAAAACTTTCTTTAAAAACGCCGTAAATCGTTACACGTGGCAACGCGGTGCTCTGTCACTACCTTTGACAACTTTGACTTTGGCAGAATATACCTAACCTCGCAGCTGACAGGCGGCATAGTCGCCGAGAAATTATGGGTTAATAAGGTTTTGAAAACATTTTTTTCCGCTTTATAAATAAGTTTGGAATTTTTTTGAAGGGTGATACCGTTAATTCTGAATTTTTCCTATCCCCCTCTTAAAATATTTGTACTAAGTCATAGTTAACCCTGTATAGGCGAACACGATAGTCTGCCGGCAATAAAGTTTGAACCCTTTGTATGTGATACCGGTATAATTATTAATGCTTCAGAATGGACCAAACTAATTTATGATTTACATTTAGATTTGCAGCGATCTTCCTTCTACTACTACTAGTACTAGTATTTGGGTCTTCTTCAATTTTTGACACGCTGTAACTGGACAATAGCTGTCTTAAAAAAAACCCTTATTTTTGGCCATAGAATATGCCCCTGGAGTTTTGACCTCTACTTAAGAAACAACCTATATAAAAAAGCTATTGAATACCTATATCAATTAATTTTATATTTTTAATTTCATAAAAAAAATATACTAAAACAAAAATTGCTAAACAGCGTTGTGTGATTAATTTAAAAAATGATGAACTTATCATATTGATCATTTCCTGAGAGCTATTATTTTTGACAGGAATTGAAGGAAAATTGACTTGTATCAGCTTAAAGACATTAACAATAAAATTTAAAAATCGTACATAATTACATATTTCTATTTCCACCAAAAAGAATTTTTTTATATATTTACATTTACCAATTACATAGAAGGTATGTTCAGACACATATGGTATTCTGCAAAAATATCACTTAATATCTGCAGAGCATAAAGTAGATTTAGCCCCAAAACCAGCTGAAAAGACGGAAACAGAAACAATTAAGCTTTTGTTCAAAGCACGCGTGTGACTTCCAATAAAGTCATTCAGCCCCACACAAAATCCACCGAACGGGGGGCCTCGTTTACCTGTAGGTAGCAGAGCTTTATGAAAAAACCCTTCCGTTCGTGATTTGATCAGAGACGCGGCGAATTATAAACGAAAACCTTTTTTACCAGCGCCCGGCGTGGCGGGAGTGCAGCACTGCGTGGCGTTTTGCAGTTTCTTGGTTAAGAGTCAAAGGGGGCTGCGCCGAGATTGTGATTGCAGTGTACGTGGAGCATTGTAGGCAAAGTGCACACAGTCATCTTCAAACAAAGCGGCTAGCGGGGGCCACTAACGAGCAGCGCAGGCCAAAAAGCTTATACTTCAAAGACGGTTTTATTAAAAACGTTCACAAAGTAGGAATTTTTCGTTGCGAATAATACGAGAGCATCACCGAGGGAAAACTAAAAAATGATGTCGTGTAATAAAGTTATTAATTTGGATCTGTGGATTGTATCGAACTTGATTTTTTTTGCGACCCTAATAAGCTCTCCCGAACCATTAACAAAGCTCATAACTTTTTTTACAGAAAATTTGTCTCCTATTACGCTTTAATTTTTTTATAAAAGAAGTAATAAACTTTTTATGCTTTCAATTTGTCGTTGAAATTTTAAAGGAGGAAGTCCTAAATTATTATTATTATTATTATTTATTAAGCAAGTGATTCCACAAGGGAGTATATTGGGGCCTACACTTTTTTCAATTTATACTGCAGACTTTCACTCATTTTTCACTTAGTGTAAAATTCATCAATTTGCGGATGACACACAACTTTACTTTTCTTTTGATTCGACGGATGCTTCAGTCGCTGCTAACTATATTAATAGGGATTTAGAACCGTTAGTGCATGTTGCTAGTTTACATTGTTTAGTATTAAATGAGAAAAAGACTGAAATGTTAATTTTTGGCAAAAATAGGCTACGGTTGGTGGATAACCCTGATTTTGAGGTAAAAATTAATGATGTACTTTTAAAGCCAGCTGATCATTGTAGAAGTTTGGGTCTTATTATTGATGGTAGTCTTACATTTAACAATCATATAAACAGTCTAGTTCAAAAATCGTACAATAAATTAAAAGTTCTTTATATGCAGAGAGATTTTCTTAATACTGACACAAAGCTACTGTTGTGTGACTCTCTAATTCTATCGCAATGCTTACTGTGATGTTATATATTGGCCTGCGTTAACTGTTAAAATAAAAATACGCTCCAAAAGATACAAAATTCTTGCTTACGATATTGTTTTAATTTACGGAAATTAGATCACGTATCGGCTGATTTTGTACGCTCCAAGTGGCTTAATCTAAGTGAAAGATTTTGTTATCATTTATCCTGTCTTGTCTTTAAAATAAATTATTTTCACTTACCTACTTATCTTTACGAGAAGTTGATACGTGGTTGTGATACGTATCAATTGCCTACTCGTGGAAGGGATCTGTATACCGTACCTAAACATAACACTGCGCAATTTGAAAAATGTTTTACTTATAACTCTGGTAAAATTTTCAATGACATTCCTATTTCTATTAAGTCCTCGTCTAATATTCATTTGTTCCGGAAGCGAATCAAGGCCTGGATTTGTTCTAATCGATAACTGTTGCGTTATTTTTATGTATGTTAGGTTAAGTACAATATATATATATATATATACATTGTTTCTATGGTTTGTCTACTACTTTTTCTATGGCTGGTTGGTTACGTGGAAAAGCGGCATGTTGCCGAACGGCGCCAACCTTATATCAGAAACTATTTTATTTTAAAAATCAGATAATCAAATATATTATAGGTAATACAAACTACTTTCGTTTTATAAATTTAGTTAAGTAATTCCATCTGTAGATCCTGTTATATGTTTTTATTACTCATTTGTATTTAAAGATCCAGTTAGTGTATCCAGGGTATCTATTATTGGCAACGGATAACTCCTTCTTAGTGACATCGTTTAATCGTCTATAATCTACACAAAATCTGGTAGAGCCATCCTTCTTCTTTACTAAAACAACCGGTGAAGTCTATGGACTTTGGGATGGTTCAATGACTTCCTGTTGCTGCATGTCTCTCAGCATCGTCGAAACCTCTTCTTGTTTTGCTGCAGAAATACGTCGAGGAGCTTGTTTAATTGAAGTGGTGTCGCTGGCATTTATTCGGTGTTGCACAAGATTAGTCCTTCCGACATCCTCTGTTAATGAGAATACATTTTGATAGCGCCTCAATAAATCTTCCATCTTTTTGACTTCATCGGATTGCAATGGGGTCTTGAATCGATTACCAAGGTTCTGATGAACTTCGGGTAGTTTTCCACTGTTTCGTGATGCTGTTGATGGTTCTATCTTGCTGAACACCAATTCATCTGTTTGACAAACTCCCAAAGATTCGCCTTAGTTGATCTGTTGTGAGTAGTCCTTCAGATTTAGCATTCTGAGCAATACCAAATCGATTTTCCTTTCTGTTTATATCTTTCTTCATTTCGTCTTGGCTGTTCTTCATTTCTTCCTTTATATTTTCTTGATATCTGTCATTATCTCCATTAACTGCTTCAATATTTCTTCCATTTCCATTCGCTATATCTTGTTACCGGCATTCACTTGTCTACTTTTGACATCAATGTAACCTCTACGTTGACTTAGCCGTAGACAAACTTTATTGCCAGTGTTTGATTCTACGACGAATATACTTCAAACTGTCAAATCTTTACTTTGACATTTATGTCACTCCCGTATGACTGCTATTCGGCTTCTCAATATGAACTGAACTGTGGCGGCAAAACCGACCACAAAATATAAAATTGTTTCATATCAAACTTATTTATTGCTTTTCCGTTTACTATGACATATTTTTGTAAACTTCTAGCACTATTGCATGCTCTTAGATATATTTTTCTACATCAATTTAATCTTTCTTCTATAGAATTTCACAAATATGGTTTGGAAACGATTAAAAATAATTTCGATTCCTGCATTATCAAATATAAAAAGCCGTTTAACAAAATGCAAACAATATACAAATTTTGATAGAAACATTTATTAAGTACAGATAATCGTAAAAAAACATTAAGGAATATCTATGGTTGCATCTTTTGCTTCCTAGCCACTTGCAGTTGAAAAGGAAAATTCTAAATCATGTCTATCACATTAAGTAAGGAAAGTAGAAAAATAGCTGGCTAGAATGATTGTTTTCATTCTAGTTAAACCCCATTGGATAGTTTTAAAATAGCCAAAAAAATTAGCCAAGCCAGTGGGTTAGTTTATAAAATAACCACTAATATAGTTTAATATGCATTTTCCATAAAAATAACTAAAGGTTCGGTTAGTTTGTATACTAGCCAATTAATTTACAAACTAACCAAACTTACACTTTACCCGTAACATTGCAAAGTTAAATTTATATTGATCAGTCACAACAGTGAAACCAATCAGTTTTGTATTAAAACACTTAACCAACATGCCTTAACTTCAACATAGTGTGCATACAAAGGGGTACCGGTTTCAATTGAAAAATATAGCAGATTTTATAAGGTTATTATATATTTTTGATATTTACTATTAAAAGTTTCAATGACTTCTGTATTAAATAAACTCAACAGTTCTGTTATAATTTTAATGATTAACAATTAAAATAATACAAAAATAAAATTAGAACTCAATCAACATATTTTGGTCGCTACTATCTCTATTCTCGAGAAATGTCAACCTTCCGAAATGATTTTGTATTTAAAAAATCTGTTTTTCCGATTAAAATCTAGATTACCCTGTATTAAAGAATAAAAGCTGATCTTGTTTGCAATGTATCAAGGCATCTAATTCGATTAATTCACGAGTATATTGACATTAGACCCTTACTCTTTCTAGCGAGAGAAAAAATTTGCTCCCTACGATTGCTATTAAGTTAGATATCAATATTCTGGAAACGTGGGAGAGACAGGAACCAAAGGAGTGTGTCGAACAAAGTAATTGACTTGTGAAAGTTACTAGATGAATCGTTATTGTCACACGACAAACCTTAAAAAAATGTAGCTGGTTTAAAAATTAAAGCAATATGTAAATGAATTTTTATTTACAGGATGGTCCACTTTAATTCATCTAACCTGAGAAATATTTACTTTTTGAGATACAGCACAGCACGCAAAAAAAATAGTTTTTCGAATTTTTCTGTAAGTGATGAAGTTTCACCTGTTAAATTTGTACAAATGATTTGGCACTGTACGTATCGTCTTTAGACAATTTTTATTTTCTTTTTTTACTTTACCAGTTGTGGAGAAAATAGGCGTCCCTATTGCTTTAGTAAAAACATATTATTACGCAATTGGCTTTAAATTTAAAATAGCTATTTATGATATACGTGTTAAAAGTAAGATTTTATTTTGTGAGTGAAGATGATTAAAGAACGAGCGTAGCGAGTTTTTTAACTTGACGAACAAAATAAAATCACTTTCAACACGTATTCAGTGTTGTTGGTGAATTCTATTTAAACTTTTTTAGAAAGTATATGCCACCCAACGCTGACCATAGACGACTTTTTCTTAAATATATGAAGAATAAATGTGTGAAGAATCCAGTCGGAATTAACATGTTTGGTAAAATGCCTGCCGACATTGCAGAGTTTTTGAATGTACCAAATCCTCAACTCTACACCGGACACTGTTTTCGTCGTTCATCGGCGACATTGTTAGCAGATTCTGGTGCAAATCTTACTACCATCAAGAAACATGGAGGATGGAAATCTTCGACGGTAGCTGAAGGCTACAATGAAAATTCACTGGAACAGAAGAAGGAAATTGCGTGCCAAATATTTCCTACTGCTGCAACTACTAGCAAGACCACCAGTACTACCAGTAGTATTTCTACAGAAAATAGATGTGTCACACATGTTGACAGTAAAACCAACTTAAGTATGATGACTCCGCAGGGAATTACAATTTCAAATTGTTCTAATTTTACTATAAATGTTTTTAGTAATAACTAGTTAAAATGTTGGTTTGTACTTATTTAAAATAAAAAGTTGCTCATGTGTTTGTTAAAACGTTTTATTAATTTTCAAAACAAAATTAAAATAAACTTTGATTTACTTTTAACACTAGTGTTAAAAGTAACTTACTTTTAACACGCGTGTCAAAAAATGACATTTTTAACATCAAAAATGACAATTAAAAAGCCCACTTTTAACAGTTTTGTAGAAAAACACTATTTTTTGGATTCTCCATTTCATTGGGGACAAAAAATTATCCTTTTTAAATTCTTCATAAGTATTATCATTTTCAAGCAAAATTTATTTACTATACAATACACGTGGACACATGACTTTGTGAATTTATTATTTATTATGTTGTTGTTTTACTTGCCGAAACATAATTTGCCTAATTTTAACACAAGTATCAATAAAAATCTGATAAGTCGAGACAGAAATCAGTTGCAGAGAAGAATAGACGTCTGTGACGAGACATGAAATCATCGCGGAAAGAATTATTTAATACGAAGATATCAAATGTGGATTAATGCAACATGTGAGCATTTTGAATAACTTCGTTAGATTAATAATATCTATAATAATATTATTCATTCTAATCACGAGGATTAGCCCAGATGTTTAAGAATTGTGCGGGAGATGAGGCGGCATATTATTATTATTGCAGGCCGCATTTGCGCCCAGAAACGATCAAGGTTCCAAGAAATTTCACTATCGTTCAAGAATTTTATTTGGATTTTTATCGGAGGTACATGGTTCTTCGTCAAGCAAATGTAGGACATCGGAGGCTTTTCCTAAAGTATGTGAAAGGCAAGTGTACGAAAAACCCTGTGGGAATAAATACGTTTAGAAAATTTCCTGCTGCTATTGCTAAATTTCTGCAAATACTAACCTCTATACTGGACATTGTTTTCGGCGTTTGTCGGCAAGCTTACTAACGGATAGTGGAGCAAATTTAACGACAATTAAGCGGCATGGGGGATGGAAATCTTCAACAGTCGCAGAGGGATACATCGAAGATTCGTTGGAAAGAAAAAAATCGATTGCCTGAAAACTGCTTTCAATGTCATCAATACCAGCGGATTCTGCTCAAACGTCAACTAGGAATGTGGTTGTTTCAGTTGATAGTGATAGAATTGTGAAAGGATTTAATTTTTCAAATTGTTTGAATTGTAATAATAAGTATTCATGTTAATAAAGAAAATACTAATTAAATGTATTGCAAATTTACTGTCACAATTTGACATTTACTTTAAGGTACTAGTACTTTAAAGTGATCATTTTAAGGCACTGGTACCTTAAATCGATATTTTTAATGCTACAAGGTAGTGTTAAAAATTTCATTTTGAACGTGCTTGTAGAAAAATAACTATTATGTCCCAATAAAACGTCTCAAGCATTTTTCTTTTGGATACGCGTGGGGTTATCATACTATTACATCCTAAAGATATTTCAAATGGGATGATAAAATCCTTGGAATTTAGGACCTTATAAAACAATCCCATATAAGATGGTGAGGGATGAAAACAGGATGTCTCAAAGACATGATGTGCTAGCTGGGTTGAGACACCGTGTACATAATATGTAATAGTGCTTTTTGCTCCTGAGAATGAGTCGAATCTCCTACTGGAACAAAGCATTTATTTTCATAAAGAAATAATTACCAGCGATAGGGGTAAAATAAAGTGCAACGCATGATTTAAACCCAGCTGCTCCAGCCTTATCCGAGTTCGGTACTTACTAAATACGTTATTTATTATTATTAGTTTTATGAATCAGTTTTCCCGGCCTCGTAGATCTCCGGCCAGATTACAACCGTCGGAACAAGCGAGTAGCATTGCATTTTCAACATGCCATAAATATTAATGGGAGGCCTCACGGTGATTGTAAATCACAATGGATGTGTCCCATGTTTATATTGAGAATCCTCAACTCCAACTCATTTATGATTTGCGCGCCAGCGCCGCTACATTGTAAAACTTTCGGAGGCGAAATAATTGCGTTACGGAGAACCCGATAAAATTACTCTGATGAATAAATTACGGGGTTTTACATTTACCGAATAATCTGGAGTTTATTACATTTACAGTGAATATGCTCGCGGACATTTAGATTATAACTCCCTTGTAACGCCGTTATCCCCCGGATCTCCTTTCAGGGACAAATGAAAACGCCAATCACGAGGACCCTATCTTTGGTTATTACTTGCGTTGTTTTACCCCGAAGCTAAATGCGATTTCTTTGACGATTCTTTCAGCAGTCACATGATTCCTGAGATTCGCCGTCATTATCCATAATAAATAATGTAAATTCAATATTTAAGGATTTAAAAGCTTATTGCAATTCATTTTTGAGTAGAATGTTGAGTAGGTATTGATATGGGAATCTGGACTATGATGTCTCATGTATTAGACCCGCTGAACAATATAAATCAAAAAAACATAATTCTAGTTCGTCCCCTCCTTGAACCTACTTGACGCTCTAATGAAGATCCGGATCTTAGTCTATGATAGAAACCTGATATCTTTGCAGCTGCTTGGAGAAAGAGATTCTATGTCTTAGTGTGCCAAAAAGCTACGAAGTGTCTTAGAAAGAATGGGAATGTCCTCCCCTTCTCTACATTCCAGGTATAAAGGATTCTCCTCTATTCTTATCAGGCTTAGATGGCTTCTGCAGCGGCCTATCAGAAACCCCATCATTTGGTTCAGGGACTTTCGACTGAGGTTCAGCAGTCACACCGTCCTTTACCGAACCTTTACTGGGTTCATTGAAAAAGTCATGGGCCTATTTACATCTTCTATTCCTTCAACAATTTCATCCTAATATTTGGTAGGCCCATTTATTAAGAGCGCTATTAATACCACTTCGCCTAATTTCAAGAATGGGTTCGGGTTCCTGGTCTAATTGCTGTAAATTCGAGACGAATTAGCTGGTTCGCCTTCTAGTTACCGGATATTCCTTTATGGCCCGAAACCCAGACCAACTCCACCTCCCTCTACCAAGCCAGAGAGGCATCTCCATACTTTTCGACGAGGGTAGATCTCGTACTTGAAGAGCTAAGGGCTCTGACGGCAGCCTGATGGTCAAAACAGATAAAGATTACATCTTCCACATAATTCCTTACTTCTTCCTTACGTCCAAATAGCAAAGATCTCTGCCTGGAGGATTGTGGCTTAATATACTTAACGGACCATTCCCAATTTTCTAGATACATGCAAACACACGAATACTCCTCCTATCAGGGAACCATCTGTGTAGAATACCAGAGATCCTGGAAGGATGTCCTCTACCTGCTCCTACCATCTTCTCGAGGTAAAGGTGGTAGTATATTTCCTTTCCAACCTTAATTTATCCTCCGCGCCTCATCAAAGAGATTCAGATTTCCCTATCCGTCCTGAGGTCTGTATGATCCTTTACCCAACTTCTGCTCTACTCCCTTACAATCCATGTTAGTTGGGCTGACAATAGCAGTAGAACTTCCAGAGTCCAATTTTTGGATCTTTGATAACCCTTTGGTCATATTGTAGTCTCGGCCTGATCACCGCCGTGTAGACCCAATGAAGCACCCTCGGATTGAGTCCCCAGTTTTTCCCTTGACAGTTGTTAAAAGATGTGAAATTTTTGGAAATTGAGGAAAAAGAAAGTAAGAAACTAAGAACTAATGTTAAAAATTTAAAGTAGATTTCATTACGAATACGTCAGAAGTTCAAAAGAAATCATAAAATTAATTTTAATGAGCGTCATTATTATTGCAAACGATTGTACGCTTTTCGCTAATAACATTAGAGTAATCAAACCAATATCCGTTCCATAATTGTCCTAGAGAGTTCCTGCTGGAGCTAATTCATTCACCTCAGATAAAACAAAGACAAATAAACTAGTTTAAACTTCGCTAATAATGTGGGAAAACGGCTCCATTCAACAAATGTTTTTGTAGATATTGTTTTAGACACGATTAGCGCAAATATATCACAGCTATTTGCATTTGCACGTAATTCGCGCATTAATTCTAAATAAAGTTTAGTGGCTTTTCAGATTTTCAATGTTTACATTGTATGAAACCTTCCAAGAAATTATTATTTTAGACTCGAGTTCATTGGTATTTACTTTTTGCCGTAAAGAGTAACAAGCGGAGATCGTTTGAGATTAGTAATGAGGTGTATTTGTTTTATGATTTATTAAAGGGACTGAAATGTCATTTTCCTACAATTGTTTAACTTCTTTATTAAAACTTTAAGTAAAGGATAGGGTGGGCAGCCTAGAACTCAATTGTTATATTAGCTAATATTTATAGTACCATTTTGTACAGGTAAATAAAATTTTGGACACGTAGTGTTAAATGAGATGAGGTACTTCATATGGGACTTCATTGATAGGAATTGTAGGAGATTTGATATATATTAGCTTAAAATACCTTTCTAATACAGTAAATAAAGTAATAATAAAGAATATATGTGTAGATATTGTGGGTGTAATTCAACGCTGGTTGGGGCTTTAGTCCACAGAGTAGTTAGTTTCACACAATATTGTTAATACCTAATAATATACAGGGTTAACTATGACTAAGTACAAAAATTTTAACCACGTGCTCAGGGAGGCCTAATAGACAATAAAAAATGTATTTCGGAATTCTAGCTCGATGTTTTAAAAATGGGGCAAAACCATTTTTTTCTACGGAAAGTCGGCGCCTATGTCGATCAGTCATCGTACAAGATGGCTACATATGTCAACTACCATGCGGTCGTTTCTCACAACGTTGCCGAATGTAGAAACAACAAAAGTAAACAATTTTATTAATAATACCTAAGTACCTGATAGATAACAGTTAATCCGTTTAGCTACAGTATTTTACATTCGTTTTTCGTTCCTGCCAAAACATCATTTTTACTCATTACAAGTCCGTCAGAATTACTCACCACAAAATACACACTTCGCGTAGATGCAGTTAATAAATTGCCCATTTATTTTAAGAAAATTGATTGAAAGAAATACTAACAGAAAACTTCGAATACACCCATGGCAGTTTTTCATTTAGAAAATTTTGTCCGATAACTGTAACTCCACTGCATTGCTCTCAACTCTAGAAAATATGTTTACGTACGTTTAAAGAAAATCCCAATATATCGCAACTATCCAATATTTAATAAATAAAACGTTTAAAACTGAAACCGTCACTAAAATTACAATGTCAACACAACCGTTTAGTCTTCGGTCCGCCACCACCGAGAACCTAATATTCTTTAGATAAATATTCTTATGGCAATCAATATAATCAATATTCTATTCTTTTGTGTACAATCGTGGGTTATCTTCATCCTAGTATAGTTTTGACACTTCCTCCGTGACACGGGGTTACACGCACATAGCACTTGTCAGTCGATATAAACCTATGCTGTGTTGTTGGTTGCATTGTTTCTAATACTCTCCAAATGTCAAACAGCAGTAGTGGTCAGAAAAGTAATATTACAGAGCACTGTAAACGCCTCAGGAAATTTAAAATAATAATACCACAATATTATTATATGCAAACATAGTCAATTATTGTTAATATCGTTACTATTATTAGTATTATTATTATTTAATTTTATAATAAGTTAAAAAATGGAACGAGCTTTAGTGCACATTGCGCTAATAACCTACAGATGGCGCCAGCATCGGAAGATCCGTCAAATATCGCAAATATTTTGATATTAGTTTTCAGTATTTACTTTTCGCACATTCAAATTCGTGTAACCGCGGAAATTGCGGATATGATACTAATTTATGGAAAGTGCGACGAAAGTGCATATCGTGCAGCAGCAGAATATCAAAAACGTTTTCCAAATATGTAGACACAATATGTCAAATCCTCGTTCATTTGTACGAATTGTACAACAATGTTGTTTTACACGTGCTGGAGTTTTAAATACGTATGTACCTAACTTGAAAATAATAAAGAACCAATTTCATACTTTTTAAAATTCCTCGTAACTTCTTTTTTACTTAGTGACATAAAAATAAAGCATTTTTAAACTACAGAAAAAAAGTATTTTTTATTTATGAAATGGTTGAGGGAAATCAAGAGGTCCCCAGCAAGTAGAACAATTTTTACAACAAGTCATAATCTAAACAAGTTAGAAAACAGAAAATAATTCAACTTTCTTGAAATCTCCAAATATCAGTCCTGAAAGTATCAGTAAGGTAGGTTTTACTCTCAGTGCTACCATATCGTGTCTCTCATTAAATGATCTAGTATTTTGTAAATAAAACTTTCTTTAAAAGCGCCGTAAATCGTTACACGTGGCAACGCGGGCTCTGTCACTACCTTTGACAACTTTGACTTTGGCAGAATATACCTAACCTCGCAGCTGACAGGCGGCATAGTCGCCGAGAAATTAGGGGTTAATAAGGTTTTGAAAATATTTTCTTTCGCTTTATAAATAACTTTGGAATTTTTTTGAAGGGTGATACCGTTAATTCTGAATTTTTCCTATCCCATCTTAAAATATTTGTACTAAGTCATAGTTAACCCTGTATATAAAAAAACGATACATAAAGGGTAAAATATTGTTATTAACTTAGTAGGTCGTTATGATGTTTAAATTCATTGACAGATTAATCAATTGTGAATGACATTTTTGAAGAAATCATCTATAACGACTTTTGACCTCCCTGTAGATGATTTTGGGGGATTTACAGTATCTTGTTCATTTTTTATTTCCATTAAAAGTCTGTAGATAGTCATTTTGCATCCCTGTCATTTTGGAACACTTTTCCACTATGTCGTCAACACTGTTTGTAGGATTTTGGTGTTTCAATGCATTAAATACATTTAATATAATAATCTTCTCATTCTGAGACAGTCCACATCTTTTCACGCGTTTAGCAGGTACGTAATCTGATAAGTTCGACATTTTACCCAAACAATATTATATCCACTGGCACAATAGTCACTTAAAACAAGTCGAATTTAACTCTACTGCACTAGAATGTCTTCGTATATTCAGCTCTAAGAGCTTGGATTGATCGTTCACAATACACTGGCTCCTGTCCTATGATGTATGCAGTAAAATATACTAATGTACACACATTACCTGTGCATTAGTGTTACCCGATAATTACCTGAAGCGAAATATTACCACGCTCATAGCCGGTTCTTATCTCGGGGTTTTATTACTCTTTTTCATTTCCAAACAGACTATAGAAATTTTTTTATAGTAGACATATTATTTCGTATGATGTAACTTGAAGCATTCTTTTGGGTGTAATCCAATATTACATTTGTTACAAATAAAGTTAGCTTTTTTTCCACAATGTTTACATCTTCTGTGTGTTGTACTATACACCACAATGTGTCCTATATTGTCGTACCTAACATCAGTGGTTGGAGTGGACACACGTCCTTTTGATGGTGGTGTTCTATATTTTTGTAATAGAGACATAGCAATGTATCTTCTGAAAATGAGTAAATTCACGCAATTAGAATCTTTGGGGAGAAGTTTTTTCATTATCAGCCAGGCATTGGGAACTGACACATCAACTAAATAAGCAAAAATTGCCCAGTACCATTTGCGCTGTCTAATTCTTGTTCTAATAAGCTCTACTAAATTATCCATTTTGTCGAGCCCACCCATTTCGGTATTATATTTTGCAATCATTTCTTGCTGATCGACGGGTTTTCTGGATTTAGATTCCCTGATCCATCGTGTAGTACAAGGAAAACAGTTTCACTCGCCATGAATTTATATGACCCTTTCGGTTTTTTATTCCACTCCTTCTTATCGGAAAAGGGACAGCGTTCCATTCGGTTTTCACGGATGGTTCCTGTTGCACAAATTTTCAAATCAGCAAGATGTGGAAGTAATGCTATACTGGTAAAATAATTATCGAAATATATTTTATATCCCATAGCTCTACTTTAGCATTTTTCAGAAGAGACATAACGACATCTCCGCCAAGTCCAAAATGATGTTCTCCTAGATATTTTACGGTATATATTTCAAATGTAACACAATAGCCAGTATTTGTACATAGAGCCCAATTTTTAAACCCAAATCGTATTGGCTTGTTCTTTGCATAGTGTTTCCCGTAACACGGTATCATACTTTCATCGATTGAAATATTCTCCATTAATCCCCCATGTTCTCTAAAGTTGTCGTTTAGGTGTATTATAATGGGACGTAATTTGTATAACCTATCTGTATTTTTCATTCAAAATATTGTCATTGAAATGTAGGTACTTTAGAATAGTTTCGAATCTGTTGAGTCTAATGCTATTGTAAATAATTTTTGGGACATCATCAAAGCTGGACTAGTACATACGTTTGTTGGGACATTTAGGGTACCCTGAGACCAGCATTGCACCAAATACTACATACAATTAGTTTTTAGTAAGATTCAGTGTGTAATTCTTTTGCTGGGCATATAAATTTGACTATATATTCAATAATATCTTCTGTCCAAAATAAGGTAAAGAAATCTAGAGGTGTCTTGGCAGAAACAGTCTTTACAGAAGGTGGTTTTGGTGTACAAGATTGATTCATGTTATAAGAAGGTATAGTTTCTGACCAATTAGACTTTTTTCGATTGCTTCGAATAATATCATACACATTTGATGAACCCTCGGAAACTTCTTTGGTTAAAGTAGAAGCTAAATTTCTTTTAATAATTGATAGTGGAATATTATCATCTACTTCATCAAAATCTGAGTCGGCGTATCTAACTTCACATACTTGCTTAAATATTCCTCTTGATAAATGGTTTACATCAGCAGTTTCTTCATCCGAATCATCACTATCTTGTTCTGTGTCAGCTGCTGTATCGTTTGGAGGCACTAAGTATATATCAGAGGGTAGATCATTATCACTACTTTCCTCAATAAGGGTTAACAGTTAATGTAAAGAGCCTGCAAAAAAATAGAAGGGGTAATAAAATAAGTTTGTAAAAATATATTTATCACCGCTGTGTATAGAGTCCATTATAATGGATCCAACAAAGAAAGTCAATTTTAGCACAAAAATAAATTGACAAAAAAATCATATAATATGTAAAACTATTCTGCCTTATAACAAAAACAGTTTACCAGAGAGGTTAAGTATCTCACTGAAGCGATAAACACTTGTAATTTGTTTAGAAGTATTTTAGGCAGGCAAAAATACATGCGTCCATTATAAGATACATTATGCACTAATAGGTTAGATAAGAAAAATGCAACTGAAGAAATCGCCAATCCATAAATAATGTAGAGTACCTTTTTTGGAAACAGCCTGTATAATTATTAAACTATTCTCTATTCTAAAATGAGGTAGAATTGAAAACAATGGACCTACACGGACCTCAAGAATAACTCGGCAGCATTTCGCTGTTAATTTAGCAGAACCTGTCACTAGCTCCGTATGAAACATATGCGTATATTCGATCATCGGAAATCGGAGGCATGGAATCGACTAGATATTTTATTGAATAGATAGAAAAGACCCTAAATACAGATGATGAATTGTTAGCGTTCGTGACGAGGTTGGTGCTGTCACATGGGATAGATTAGAAAACTCCCGATGAACTAAGAATGGATTCGGTTGGGTTTGGCGGTTCGGAGTTATCAGAAGTAATCGTCGGCAGGAGTGTTTTGATTCTCTGAGCTTTTCATTAGCGAAAGTACAAAAGCCGGCTAGAGGCTGCGACTGACGTGCCAGCGTGTCATTTTCAATTGAAAACCTTTGCTTCGCTTGATTGTAACGTGTAAATTCTGTATTTTTTAGGGGCTCTGTGTTATTTTCCTTTCATGCGCGGTCTTTTAATTCTGTTTGTATCAAAAGAAATTTTATGCCACTAGTAACCACAAGCGATCAACTCTTTAAATACTATAAAAGTTTCCTTGGTTAAACTACAATCTAATTATTACTAGCTAAATCAAATTATATCTAAGGTTTTAAGATAATATAAGCTGCATTTCCATAATAAATAAAATGTTATTTAAAATATTATATTTGTAAATATTATTAAAGAAAACAGTGGGCTCTAGCCAATAAAAATGTTACTTTCGAAAACTATCATCACAAGGCGACCTTTTCGTTAAATTTTCAGTTGACAAAGTGAGTCGTTTTTGTAACCTAGCGGCGAATCGCTTTTATGTTCTACGACTCTTCCATTATATTACATAAAACAAATGTCAAAATAATTTCTAATTTTATCGAAACCTATTTATCATTTTATTAATATACATTTTAAGTAATATAACATATCAATAGAAAACAGTACCTAACTATTATAAACAGGACAATTACAATTAATTTTACACTACATGTAAATTGAAAGTGCTGATATTGGAGTGAGTTAAATTTATAGCTTTTAGTTCTGGGTGTTCAATGAGGCTGCTGTGTAATTACTGCGCATTATTGGTAAGTTGCGAAGACTCTACCGAAGATGGTAACAATTTATTTGCGACTGTAATTTTATTTTCTATAGAATTTTCTATATACAGTGCTTTCGAAAAGTATCGAATAATTTCATTATTTTTGAAATTGAGAAGTTTTCGAAAAAATCCCCTGGCACGTCGATTTTCGTTCTTTATTTAATAGTTTTTCTTTTTGTTTTGTGAGTTATTTCTTTAGTTCTTATCTTTTGTTTGGCAAAAGCAGTGCGTTTGAAGTGTTTATTGAGTAGTAACTTTTTATAAAAACAGAAATGGTTAAATTAACTGAACGATAACGAATTGAAATTGTTTGCAGAAAGTAAATGTGTGATGCGGCATAGTCGACGGAAGAATTATGGCTCCCTATTTCTTTGACGTCAACCTAACTGGTGCAAGATATTTGGATTTTCTTCGAGACGACCTGATTCCTAAACTAATAACTTTATATCCAGATATAGAGATGATCTTCCAAGAAATGACATTTTCTTTCAAGAAGATGGTGCACCTCCCCATTATGCAACACCTGTCCGTGCTTATTTAGATCAGCTGTTCCCGAATCGTTGGATAGGGAGAAGGGGGCCGATTGAGTGGCCAGCCAGATCGCCTAATTTGACACCCAT
Source organism: Monochamus alternatus (assembly GCA_037114965.1). NCBI lineage: Eukaryota > Metazoa > Arthropoda > Insecta > Coleoptera > Cerambycidae > Monochamus > Monochamus alternatus. The sequence goes on along the minus strand of CM073429.1, from coordinate 75,128,475 downwards.
AGATTATTTCTTGTGGGGATACTTAAAAAGCAAAGTATACATTACTAAACTGGTTAATTTAGAATTTAGTCGATTTTTTACATAATCATTATAATTTTCAGTATTGTGAAAAATAAATTATAAAATCTTCAAACATTATTTTCTTGAAATTTTTGTTATGTAATACTATAATTTTTCATGATGTGTATGTAGAATGACACGCTCTTTCAAATGGCATGGTCAAAATTAGGGGTTGTTATTTAAAAAAATTGTCGATGACGTCATATCTCGAACAACGATGACGTCACAAATATGAGTCGTATGTCAAAAAGTGGCTTTTTTAAAAAACAAAATCGACGTGCCAGGGGATTTTTTCGAAAACTTCTCAATTTAAAAAATAATGAATTTATTCGTTACTTTTCAAAAGCACTGTGTCTCGCTACCGTACTAAAACGCGACATCCCATGTCGTTTAATGGTGGTAATATCGGTCTCTGCATCGGCTGACAGAGTGGCGGAAGAACGTCTACTGTCTTATTTTATCGCAGTTTTTGAAAAAATATTATTTGTGTCTCGACGCAAAATCCTTTTGCGTTCTCGAATGGATATTTTGCCTGGCTATGCTCGGCAAAATAATTTCGATTCGTGAATGCAAAAGTACCATTCCACATTCTAGATACGGAAATAACTATTTGTTGAGATAATCTGTATTATTATGGGTTTTTTTCCTATTACTGTTATAATATCAAATATGAACCCCAATAAATATGAACTAATATCTTATACGTTGACGAAGTTTTTTAAATTCTAAAAATCCTTATTCGCAAAGATTTTTCGCCTTGATTTATAGTTTTACTATTACTACAATTTTCTACATTACTGGAAATATTCCATACGTACTATTATTATCGTTACAAACAATGATATCAATAGAGTAATCCAATATTTTATATACAATTTTTCGTTCAAACCACTATTGTTCTTAAGGAGATATTAGTATATAAATCATGTTGCTGGAATATTTTAATCCAAATTAGTGCAATTACATAGCCAGAACTATCCTTTTTGCATCTTATAAATAATTTTAACATTTTCCTATGAAGAAAATCTTCCACAAATATATTTACAAAGGTACCTACATACACACATACAAAGGGCTGATCCCTTTGCTAGAATAAGCGATACATCGGTCACGCTGCAGATAAATAAAACATGAGGAAACGGAAATACAAAGTTTGGAACAGTAACTCCACTTTAATCGCATATTAGTTCACTAATACTGAAATATGGATTTAAAGTCAACAAAATTACTGTTGATAAACGAACTTTGGTCGGCTATTCCAATCTAGTTATGTCCAATCAACGTATCAAAGCAGATTTTTCCTATGTTAAAAACTAGTACAGTTCAAATAAGGATATCAAAAAAATCGTAGTATACTGGGAATGTCAGATTATTAAATAAATAAGTTGATGATCACTTCATTACGTAATTGATAGATTTATTTGCAAGTATAAGTCGACGAAACTGATGAAAGCAATGCTTATGCTACCATCAACTGATCTGTAATATAAACTTCATTACGCAATGTCAGTACTAATGAAAAGAATGTAACCTTTATATGTATCTTTCATTTCTTTTTAATGGGGAAATTGCATGATTTTTCCAAATACGTATAGGCGAACAAATGTATTATTTTAATCTAAATGGCGTTTGTCCCAGAGAATTTCGTGGAACAATAAGCCTGAAAATGGTATTTAAAATTTTATTCTGCCCACGCTCCCAGAAAACGGAAACTGCCACACCGAAAATTTGTGACGTCAGACGACGTTTGCACGTATATACCTAATATACACAGTATTGATGTTATTGTTACGTCATGTTCCGATATTGTACAATCTATTGATGTCTTTAGAATGGATGACATTTCAGACCATCGATATGTTAATTGTAAACTAAGATTAATAAAGCTGCCGCAACAGGTGTTTTTTCAGAAAATATTCTACATTTAATTATGATTTATTTTTGCTAGATCTTCAATCTATTTTTTGGGACCGTATTTTTTATTATTACAATGATATTTACAATATTAGATGATATGTTAGCCTTTTTTAATGAAAACGTTATTTTTTATTCGATACTCATGCTCCTTTTAAAATTTCGAAAATTACCAAGCCACCGGCATCCTGGCTTACTCATAATCTGAAACTAATGATTAAACTCAGAAAAAAGGCTCTACTTAAATACAAACGATCAAAAATAACTGAATCTTGGAATGATTACAACCGTATTAGAAATTAAGTAAATGTAACAGTTAAATCTGAAAAAAGCGTATTTACATCACAAATTTAAAACAGATCCTAAAGAGTTTTTGAAAACTTATTTAAAAAATATTTAAATATTTGTTCTAATTTTGGCTCTAATCAAGATAATCAAGTTTGGTACTCCTGATGATTTTAATAACTTTTTTATTAATAGTGTGCCTATTTCTAATCGAGTTAAGGATGACGTCTTTGAATCATCTATGTTAACACCACTTACCCTGGCATTAATAATAATTTTCAGTTTAAGTTAGTTAATTCTGATGCCGTATCTAAGCTCTTCAGTAAGGTATACCTTTTTCAAATAAAACAGGTAGGAGAATCGATTGTTTCGATAGCCAGATGGATACATTAAGATGCAAAAAAGTTCTGTCATTTAAAAGAAACATGATGTGCAATAAGTGGCGCCCTCTACTAGTGACGTCAAAATTAGAAACATATTTGAATTTCTCGTCCGCAAAAACCCCCGATTTACAAATTTTATGTAAATATTTGGATTTCTTAAGAAGTTATTTACGAATATCGAAAATAAAATTTTAACTTTAACATCCTGTATCTCGTTAATATTGAGTTTTCGAAAAATTGTGACCCTAATTTTTGTGAGGACACCATGTATATGATTTCATTAATCAGGTCGGTCAGTGGTCGCGCGGTTTAAGGCGTCAGTACTTGAATCGAGGTGACTAGATCGGAGTTGGTTCGAGCCCAGCTGCCGGTAGACCGTATATAAGCTATATTCGTGGAGAGGTTTGGCGCCCTCTCTGCGGGTATGGTAGGGTGGAAGAATGTTGGCTTGGGTCAATGTGAGAGATTGATACCGGTTGATATTTGACTACCCCCCTAATTAATGAGGTTTTCCAGGTTTCCCTCATTCCTGCACTGAATAGTGAAATGCGGCCTGCTTAATAATAATATGCCGCCCCCTCTCCCGCACAAGTCTCCGACTTTTGGGCTAATCCCTGTGATTAGAAAGAGGGGTAGAGATATTATTATTATTATTATTATTATTATTAATAGGAATTGACATGAATTAGTGTAAGGTCGTCGTATTTCTCGCCGTAAAATGATCAAACTTGTGACGTCTTTTTTAGGTACAGAAATCTTGAAAAATTTAACACATATAGCAAAAATAAAATTTATGATGTTTTGTTTATCGACTTTTACTATTCAAATTCTCCTCAAATAATATAATAATATTTGTGTGACAGACATTATTTTTCTATTCTATCTAATTCACATTTTAACAATTATTTTCACATACTTATAAACAAAAGTGAACAATCTTATATGCAGAACCATGTATGTTTATGTTATAAGAATATATACATCTACAGTTCAATTTAAAAACTGCATATTTTTGTACCCAAAAATGATATTACATATTTGATCATTTTACGGCGAGAAATACAGCAATTCATTTGTTGATTAGACCGCTTTCAAGCATTATACAGGCTGTATCACATAAGAAGGCCACTCCCATGTATCTCGCTTAATATGCGAACACGTCAAAAATCTTTAATTGTTTTTTGTTGCATTTTTGGAGGCTTTTATGCAGTAAAAACAAATTTGAGATCCATGGCCAACTTTATGAGTTAATGAGTTAAACTCTATATTATTCAGTTCTTAAATGTCCAAAATTACTTGTATTTGTAAAAAATACTATTTCAAGAATACAGCGCTCTTAACTACACTGAAAAAAAGGCCAGTAACTTTACAAATTTACTTTGTAAAAATATCCTTATAATTGTCTTAAAATAATTCTAAAAATAATGACAATAAAACCGTAAACTTTCTATGTAATTATAATATAATTTGTACATTTATCGAATATATTGTAATACATTTACAATTAACAATGTTAAATCCATTTTTACATTGTAAAATTACTGAACATACCAAATTTACTATATAATTGACTGTAAAAATATGCATAATGTGTATGTGAAGATACTACTAATTTTAAAACGCGCTAACACAACCTAACCGTTTAGAGCGTTGGGTGGTGACGCCTTCATTATTTCTTGCTTCATTTCGATGAATGCAGCGTGTACCTAGGACCTAGGTACTTACATAATTATTTTAGTGAGTAGTGACTAGCAATATAAACATATCTAGAGTGGTAAGTGAGTGTTGTTAGTACTATAAATAGTTTTGTCTAGTGCTTGTTTAAACATAACCTCAATTAAGAAGTAATAGGTATGTAAGTTATACATAATTATTGAAACAAAGAAACATTGCATCTACAAAAATCGGGGACCCCACTGTTGTTTTGTTCATCTTACATAATATATAAAAATATATTATTTTCTATTAGAATTATATTTTATACATATTTGAAGAACAGGGGAGGATTAGCATGATTTAAGTTCTGGGTATCTACTTACTGTCTATGCACATTGATATAATTAATATTACTTTGTAATAGTTAGTATAAGATCATAGATTTCGTTTGTATATTATAAAATGTTAACTTTAGTTCTACGAATATATTTTTACATTGTTATATGTCTTGTATAAGTGTTCTGTTTTGTACAAATAATCTAAATGTGTAGGTACCAAATTTTAATAAAAAATTGCCGTAAAACCATAATATTTTATTACTTCAGTATTTGTATGTACATGTATTTCTAAGCTAAAAAATAAGCAAAGGGCAGTTAATATATTGAAGATTTAATAAAGCTGTAACTACTAATTAGCTAACTGAGCCGTAATCCGAGTACAAAATAGCTATTTATATAATCAGTTAGGAAAAGTGCGGTTTTGTGTAACAAATGTTTTTTACAAATTTTGTGCAAAAATTTAATTATAAATTTAAAAAGGATTATTCTGCTGATTTTAAGGTATACATCGGGGCTATAATAGAAATAAGTATTATTTTCAACTAAATGAGTCATAAATTCCAAAGTACTTAATTTTTTGTATATAAATCTGAAAAGCATATAGAAAACGAATCTATTGGTTCGAAAATGTTTGACATCACTGGGGATATCATATCAAAAATTCAGTATTACTATTAAGGGTATTTGTTATTATTAGAAGCAATTGGCATTCATGTTAATTAGATTACTTAATATGAGTACATTTTTCTTTTGAAATAACTTTCTGATGCAGTGATGCTATTGAGAAACTCACGGAAAAGCCTGATGTGTTACTTAAGGTAAGTAACAATCGTTAATTCCTTACGATATTTCAATTTTTCTCATGTAGGCATATTAATCTATTAGTTATAAATGAATTGCTATTCAGATTTTTTTTAGGTATCTAGGTATGTCAAAGCACTGTTAGTGAATTCGAATGTTGTAAACAAAATGCCCTGTGTACGGGTTAGGTCAGTTTCGACACTTTTAGGCGGTTTCTTTTATTCTCCGAAAAGATAGTCCAAATGTCACGGGAATATTTTTGAGAAAAATTGAATAACTAAAATTTCATTTCGATATCTTGATTAGTTTTTATATAGCATTTTTTTAATTTTAGGCCTTTTCTATGATGCCCCATATTACGTACGTATGATGTTTCATTAAAACATATGCTTATTATAGCAGCGGAAAACTAGAAGTTATAAAAAAATATTCCTCAAGCCACTAGATACTACACATAGAGAAAAAATCTCTTTACAATGTATAAATATTAATATAATAAGTAGAAAAGTTACCACAGAAAATGACCAAAATTTAAAAATATCATGTAGGTATCTCTTAAACACATCAAAATACTGAAATCTGTTTCTCGCTATTCAACTTTCTCAAAAATTAAGATCTAAATATCTTGGCTACTTTTTTCTGTCCTTTCGGAAAATAGAAGAAACCTTCTATACCTAAGTGCCCAAATTGGACCATCCTGTATAATAAAAAAAAAATTACATTGTAGTCATAATATAAAATGTATTATTACAATGTAACTATACAACTACCTGTAAAGCTACTTTGTATTTTTACAAGTAATTGTGGAAGTTACATTGTAAAAATACTTTTTGTATTGTAAAATCACAAAGTAATATTACAATTGCAAAACCTAAAATTACACCACAAAATAAATTTACAACGTAATTTTACATTTTATTTGTAAAGTCACAATCGGTAAGAGAATTACAGCAATAATGAGTGGTAAATAAATTGCCATCTATTTTAACTGTAATTATTTTTTACAGTGTACCTTCACAAAAAATGTTGTAGGTGTAATTCAACACCGGCTTGGACATTAGTTAGCAGATTAGTTTTTTCTATGCAGTATTAATGATACCTAATAAAATATTAGGAAAAGATATTGCCTTTATTTTGAAAATACTGTCAACTATAAATACATCCGTCCTTTGAAAATTGTATTGAGCAATACTAGCCAGTAAGTTTCCTGACCATTATAAAATATTCCACTATAATTTCGCCACTATATAGACAGTTTAATTTGAATTTAATTTTAGTAGATACAAATCTAATTAATTTCAAACATGTTTTTATGTGTTTCTTTTTGTAATATATTTTACATAATAAGAGAGAATAATACAAATATCTATTAAATAATTTCTCTGACTTTAATTTTGATCACAATCAGTAAATGTGACGTAAAATTGAAATATTATCGAGTATATATTTGTAAAATATCAATATTATTCGGAAATGTTAAAATACCTTTCCAAATATAGGTAAATATATGGGGAAACGTCTGATTTATACAAAAACGGGAATACGTGAGCTGCACCCCAATTTCAAAACTACTGGACTAACATCGGTGTGGGTTCACAAATGTAATGTCACGTGACTAAGCGGAAATCACTTTCCGACGTTGAATTCAAATTTCACAATTTCCTCTTCGAATCGTGCCCCTCTAATTTTACGTTAAGTATTCCTAATGTATTTATATGTCAATTTTCTGATTTGCCTTCATTGAGTTCCCTCTTCACACCCTCTCCATCTTAAATGATGTATTTATTTCGTATATACGCGGTAATTTCCTTATTTGCAACGAGATAACTTCGTTTGGAACGGGGACGAGTGATAAATTATTCGACTGGAATCGCACAAAGAACCGTAATTATTTTAATAATCGCTTTACGTCAGGGATTATGACCCGTAATATTGGCTTATTTGTTAATGAAATTTATACGCATCCTCTCTCTAAAAACAAAACTTGCCCAAAGAGAATGATTATTAAGACTCCAAATATTCCATATACACGTTGTAACAAAAGCCCAAATATGTTAGTTTAGGTTCGATTTTCTGAGAAGGGACACATATTATATTAAGCATTAAACGTAAAGAATTTTTTAAGTTACATTGTCGAGTAAGAGACATATTTTGTCGCCAATACAATCATACACAGGTAGGTGAGCTTCCGTAACATTGCTCCCATCTTAGATCTGATGCCCCTATCAGGTTACTCTACTGCATAACTTTATTTAACATATAAGTACTACAATGTCGACACCATTCTTTCACATCGGAACGACTTCTAAGTCAATAAAATCCTTCTCTCACTTTGTTCAAAGCTTTATTTCTTCCTAAATGCACGCCACCTATACCGCTATGAAGAGCTTCAAGAACTTCTGGAAGACGAATATAGATCTGCCCAAATATTTAATCTTCCACTGGTACTAAGCTTCTTTTAATATTATGTAATCCTGAATTAATTTTATCTGGTTGAAGAGTTCGATTAAAAACAAAGTTTTATTCTGGTTGTCTAGATCTATTACTGATTTCTTCTGCTTTCCCAGTTCCTGTCTCAATTTTAATAATTGATTACTGAACTCTTTTGCTGCTTGTTCTTCAGTTGTCAGGCTCTTTCAGATTTTGGTTGAATATATCCCTAGGGCATTGATATCCCTTTGCTCCACAGTTACAACACAGGATGGGTATCTGTTTCTTATACATGGTAAAATCAGTATGATCCCGTCTTTTATAAAAGAACATTCTTTTCGACTCCTCGTTGTTCTCCAGCCTAGTCTAATTCGCCTTATTCTGCTTTAAAAACTTACTTATACTTACATTTACTTACGCCTTGAACCTCTCGACAACTGACCGACTAAATTACATTACATTACTATTTAAAATTAACTGAAATGTATGAATTGTGATGGAGTCTGTATTGATTACATACCACCCACAAGTAGTGAAGCTTATGCTCGTAAGTGTATTCAATTAAATGAAACAGTCTATGAGGCATTCCAAGTGGATGACAAAATATGAATTAATATACCGCTAGTACTTGAAATCGTCCCACGCCAGCACTAGCAACGGTACGTCTGTGTGACTTTTAACGGCTACATAAAAGATGAATTATCATAGGAGCTCTAGGACCCCCATTATTCCAAGATGAGGAGGGACGTGGAAATGGAAGTTAATAAGCATATGTAAATTGTGTAATAAGTAGGAAATGATTGTAATGGCCGACAAGGGAAAATCTCATTAGAGACAAAACGACGTTCATAAAGCAGCGCCTTCCAGAGCTTCCTTTGACATAATGTCGGAAATCCCCGAATAAATCTGTCTAATCATACGGCATAACGTGCCAACTACGCACTAACATAGCATTACGGGGGACTAACTAAGGCCGGGCACAGTCGACTTTGTAATAAGACAGCAGCAAGATTCACTGCCGAAGTTGTTGGCCTGCAGGGCTCTGATAACGTGACATTTTCTTATATTATACTCAACCACTTCAATCTAGTTATCTGCGAACGATACAAGGTGGAGTCAGTAAGATCGGATCCTCAACGTAATACTTACAGGTTACTGCTACTTACTTTTTTTATTTCCATCACATACATGTAGATTTATAACAACTATAAATAAAATTTCGCTTCTTAACAGGAAAGAAATTAAAAAAAATTTATTGTATTTTTTTAAGCAGAACTACACATGAATTAAATTTCCTTCAATTAGTAATGAGTATTATTATTAAAAGCCCTCACTTTGTTCGCAGATGACGTCATTATCAGGGGCCCACTTAGAATGCCAAGTGAAAGTTTGTAGAAACGGGGGTATACTTACAAAAAGTTAAAAGCAACATCTTACCTTGAACTGGTAATTTATAATATCTAACATTATTCATATTAAGCTTATTAGTTTACAAAACACTACATAACTATTCACTTGTAGCACTCGAACAAATTAAATAATCAGCAACTGCTCGAAATGTTCTGCTGTTATGCTGTGGCGTGTGTCGCTAATAATCATCCACAGACGTCACTGAGGCATATTTAAAGTATACATAATTTTTCATGGATGGCACATTTAGGACGGGTTCAGAAAAATCTACTTCTTTTACCATCAAAAGATCTACTATACATAAATACCTACCAAGCATAAAGTCAAGAAATCCCAGATTGTTCTGCAAAACGGTGTAAATTTTTTTCTTCACACGTTCAGCACTAAATTCTTATAACTGGTAAATAAACCGTCGCAAGTAAAAAACATCATTTGTTGCGAATTATTTATTCAATATCCTGATGCTGTCACAGTTGATTCAAGACGGTGCATAACTGAAGGAATCGTTGAATTAAAATGTATATATTCTAAATCTTCGCCAATTCTAGGATAGTTAAATATCCATTGAGCATATAAAATAGAAATAGCATCACTTGGGTGTATTCACTGTAGAATACTTTTTATACCGTCAAAATGAACGTAGTGATATGACGTTGCTTCTAAGTACATATTCCAACAAACGGTTCCATTGCAACTGTTATGTTTTAGGTCTAAACATGTCCAAATAAAAATAACACATGTCGGTTTTAATTCTAGAATGCAGTGAAATAATTGGAGTGGTAATTCATTCCACTTAAAACATTCCTGAGTACAGTTCTTGACTTTTTATATTCCTTAAGCAAAAACCATGTGAAATAATTCCCCAATTTTTTATGAAAACTAACTGCAATGAGAATGATCAACCTGTCGATTAGCTGGCATGAATAAGATAAACTTGTTTTAATATACATAATAGTACATTATACTATAAGGGAGAGAAATGCGTTATTTTGACAGAGGTGCAATTTGAAGCCCGAGGGCTACAATGCACCGAGGACAATATAGCATCTCTCCCGAATGGTATATACTATTTTTTCCACGGTCTCATTAACTTAAAAACACATATTTTGTCATTATGAAGTAAGTAGTACCAGAATTATTGTATTCGGATTTGAGCATTTATTTAGTAGTCGTTGAGTTATTATCATAACTATAAAATAAACAAACAAAAAGAATTGTCAAATTAAGGTGCTAGTTTGGTTTAGTTTAAAGTTTGTTTAGTGCACAATGAATAATTGTGAGTCGGAAGAGATTGTGGAGGCTGCAAATATTGCAATAAGCAATTTGCTGCCTTCGAAGTCAAGATCTTTATACGATATAGCCTACAATCGGTTCAAAAAGTGGTGCGCCGAGAAAAATGTTCAAGTATATAGCGAGAATGTTTTGTTGGCATACTTCAGTGAAAATGCAAAGAATTACAAGTCTTCCACATTATGGGCGCAATATTCTATGGTTAAGTCATGCTTGATAATTTACGACAACATAGATATAAGCAAATTCCCCAAGATGATCGCATTTTTGAAAAGAACCGGTGACGGATATCGAGCGAAAAAATCGAAAATATTGACAAAGGGTGAAATCGACCGTTTTTTATCAAGTGCAGGTGACAAAGAATTCTTAATGATTAAGGTAAGATTACTTTTGTTGTTAGGTATTTCAATTATTAAGTATTTTGATTTTTTATAGGTTGGATTAATTCTCAGGATTGTCGGGGCTTGTCGAACTGATGAACTAGTCAATTTAACTGTAGATGATATTGAAGATGTAGGCTCTTCCTTGATTGTAAAAATTCCAAACACTAAGACAAAGATTCCACGAACCTTTCTGGTTACCGATGTGGGAAATATGCTTGAATTGTTTCGAAAATACCTGTCCCTTCGTCCTCCCCACGTCAAGCATAAGCGCCTTTTTTTGTACTACAAAGCAGGAAAATGTAGTTCGCAACCAGTTGGCAAAATGGGAAAAATTCCGAGTGTAGTAGCTTCGTATTTAAAATTACCTGCATGTTATACTGGTCACTGCTTACGAAGATTTTCAGCGACATTACTGGCAGATGCTGGTGTGCATATCACGACAATAAAGCGTCATGCTGGTTGGAAATCAACAACAGTCGCTGAGGGTTATGTCGAGAACTCCATTGAAAATAAGACCAAAATTGCTAATCAGGTTTTAGTAGGTATCACTACTAGCGCAATCACAAAAACTGTAAATGTGAGTTAAAGTAATATTCCTTCTAATATTAATTTTGAAAATTGTACAAATGTAACATTTAATTTAAATGTCAATAAATAATTTCAATGTTATCTTTTTTTTGCATGAAAAACGTTCTCCATAATATAAACTCTCTTGGGAGCATTATACTCCCTTGGGAACAATCGACTACTTCTGTTTTAATTTTGATGTCATATAAACTGATTTCTACTCCCGACCGTGGAAAAAGTATATTTAAATATGAAGGTCGTCGCCAAGTTAGGATTTGAGATCTGCGATGGAAGTGTGGACTTTTATTATTATAGATATTTATACAAGTAAGTTAAATGAGTATTCACGAGAAGAAAGTTTAGGCTAACTTCTAGGCAATAAATTCATGTAACTCACCTGGCGTATCTAATTGTGGCAGATTATTGATATTTTACGAAATTTCATACTCGCGAGTGATTTGTGAGACTGTATTAGATGTGCTTGGATACACTATAACAATTAATTGTTTATTAGTTGAATTTATGTCAAGATTCAATATTTTTGTCTTGAGTTGTTTGAAAGTAAAAGTGTCTGGAAGTAATGGAATAAGATTCAATATTGTCAGATTGTATAGATAGGTTCACATTTTAGCAAGGTATATAAGAAAAACTTACATAGTTTCACATTTTCTAGATTTCACCAAGTGAAGGCCTTTTTAAAGCATAAATCAATAGGTTATAAGCCAAAAAAATCGCATGTGTTTGCCAGAAAAAATTCTTAGATACGGCCCCTGATATCAATAATTTATTGCTAAAGGTAGTCCTAATTATGGGAGTTCCTAGAGGTTGTAGAATTGGGGAAGCAGTGTTATCCATGCATTTCGAAAATATATGGACCTGAGGCCAAGTAATGTACCACATGCATGATTCATTTTAACCTACAAAAATCAAAAAAGCACAGTACAGCCTGTAGATCTGAATACCAAATGGAAACGACTCCATAAATGAACAAATGATGAATCCTTTATAAATAAATACGGTTCGATAGAAAAAAGGTTTGAAGGTCTTGGCGGTCATAGCACGAGACTGTAGCACTCAAGAAGAGTAGTTTTCGTTATATGTGACCTTTCATTATCTTGCAGAAACTGGATTTATAGCTCACTAAGTTAGAGTATGACAAGAGCTTTTATAATATAGAAGAGTGTTAAGGACATACCTTTCAACAGCAAAGGTAAATTAATTTTATTTACTTATGTAGTTATCTATTATTAAAAACCAGGTAATATCGCATAAAGAAAATACCCGTATAAAATAAATCTAATAGATGAAAGTACTGATAGTAAAAAAGTCGTAGTCTTTTGAGAGAAGTTTAACTCCTTAAATTGTATGATATGATTTCAAGTTCTTAAAAGACTTAGAAGTTCAGAACAATAATTTTTTACTAGTAAAGTGAATTGTTTTTATGAGATAAGACATAATGCTTTCAGTTTCTCACAATGAAAAATTATAATATCCTAGGCCAACTTTTTATATCAAATGTAGCATAGTTTTAGTATTACATACGACAAAATACTATTGAGAAAAGTTTCTCAGCAATAAAAATTTAATATATGTGTAAAATGCTATTGCTTTAATTACAAGAAGAATAAACATTTTTCTAAATTTCCAGAGCTCACTTAATTTAACTAATTTGAAATCATAGCAGGCTGTTCCATAAACAAACATAACTGAATAATACAATAATATATATAATATATCACAAAAGTTGTTTCACGTATCCTGTGACATCCTGTACACACAAGTCGATATTTCTTCAAAGGAAAGTCAAATATTGTACAGAGTACAAGCAAAGACAGGAGTAAAAAAAATGTTTTCCTAATATTAGTATATTTATAACTCTTCTTTAGGTACCTATATTTTTAATCACGTGGCATTCCTGTTGCCAATAAAAATTGTCTTTCAATTACACAGATTACTTCAGGCATTCATGTCATATTCAGTTGCTAATTGTGAAACAGCGTAATGTGTTCGGTAACTACAAACAAATAAAATAATTAATTTTGCATGACTTAAGTGTACGCTTGCAACTGAGAAGAGATTATAATTGGTTTCAAAAACATACTTATATACTTGTAATTTCAGAAACTGTAATAATATTTATTATGCAATAATTTTTGTGCGTATAAATTATATAATAATATTATTTAACAAAAGTATTCTTAAATATTTATGGTATGTATGTTAGTCCAGTCATTTTAGGTAGATTTAGGCAAGTCTTTCGGAAAATTGAGATACCCAGCTGTAAGCTCGTATAAACTTGTATATTAAAAAATCGGGGGTCAAAGGTCAAAAAAAACGTTTTTTTTGCACATTTTTTGCAAATATCTCGTTTCATATAGATTTTATGCCATTTGTATTCATTTTCAATATTGTAGAGGATTAAATTCTCTACAACTTTTGTTTCAAATATTTTTTTATACGTTGAATCGTTTTCAAGATATCAAGATAGAGGGCAGAGAAAGCGCGGTTAGAATATCATTTGAAATCAACTCGTAGTCCCGATCGAAATCATCTCATATAAGGTTTATAAATTATTGCTTAATATATAATTATGAATACTTTTCATTTTTTAATAACAATTCTATTATATTTAAATATTTTTTTCATTAATGAACCTATCTATGAATTCAATAATACTCGTAATTTACTCCTGTCATTGAAAAATCATTAAGGGACATACTTTAATTACATTTTAATTGTATTCTCGTTTACGCTAATTACATTTTAAGTAGCAAATAATTTAGTACATCTTGTTGAAGAATTAGAGACAAATCTCGTTGAAGACGATAACGACCTTGGAAGTTTTTCCCGTAGAAACGTTCTATGTACCATGCTTTATGTCCTATGAAAAGTTCTAAGGCCAAGGTTATAACATCAGTAATGTCAAGACATGTGCACGTGTACGTTGTGTCTCACAATTTCTGAATTTGTAGTATATTATAATGGAAGAGAACCAAAAAAAGGAAAAGCCAAGGTAGTGGTTCAGTCCAAGCAGAAAGCAAGGTATCGGAAAATAAGAAAAATATCTTCGAAGCATGATTCTTTATCTTAATCCAGAACATCAACGCTTCTATAAACAGCTACTTCACATTGAAGACAATGACTTACTCTAACAAAAGAAGAACGAAAAGATGTTTTTCTACAAAACTCTTAAAAGTGGGCTTTTTAATTGTCATTTTTGATGTTAAAAATGTCATTTTTTGACAAGCGTGTTAAACACTAGTGTTAAAAGTAAATCAAAGTTTATTTAAATTTTGTTTTGAAAATTAATAAAACGTTTTAAGAAACACATTAACAACTTTTTATTTTAAATAAGTACAAACCAACATTTTAACTAGTTATTACTATTAACATTTATAGTAAAATTAGAACAATTTGAAATTGTAATTCCCTGCGGAGTCATCATACTTAAGTTGGTTTTACTGTCAACATGTGTGACACATCTATTTTCTGTAGAAATACTACTGGTAGTACTGGTGGTGTTACTAGTAGTTGCAGCAGTAGGAAGTATTTGGCACGCAAATTCCTTCTTCTGTTCCAGTGTATTTTCAATGTAGCCTTCAGCTACCGTCGAAGATTTCCATCCTCCATGTCTCTTGATGGTAGTAAGATTTGCACCAGAATCTACTAACAATGTCGCAGATGAACGACGAAAACAGTGTCCGGTGTAGAGTTGAGGATTTGGTAGATTCAAGAACTCTGCAATGTCGGCAGGCATTTTACCAAACATGTTAATTCCGACTGGATTCTTCACACATTTATTCTTCATATATTTAAGAAAAAGTCATCTATGGTCAGCGTTGGGTGGCCGGAGTGCCATATACTTTCTAAATAAGTTTAAATAAAATTCACCAACAACACTGAAAGTCCGAGGAACTTTCGTTTTAGTATCTGGTATGGTCACAACAACCGAAGTGCCCAAATATTTGACATTGTCGATGGTCATCTGACACTCGGTCATCTTCCTCCCGGCGACACGCCCCGAAGACACCCTTTATTGCTGCGACTTTCATCATCAGATACTTTTCGCCTTCTGCTTCTGTGAGAAATTTGTCGATATGCGTCTTCGTCAAAACTTTTTACTTTTTTGCTTGATATCCTTCACCCTTCCGTTTTAAAAAAGCAATAAGTTTATAATGTTTGCTTATATCTTGATCTTGCTTTATTTTTAACATAGTTTTGATCATGGAATAATTTGACCACAGCGTTGACGATTTCCATATCTTGGCTTTTTCCTCAAAATATGCCAGTAAAACACTTTCGTTACATTTCCCAGGGACCTTTTTCATGTTGCACCATTCCGAGAAGCGTCTATAAGCGATTTCGTACTGTTCCTTTGATTTCGCCGGCAATAATTCCAATGTTGCTAGACTGGCGGCTTCTTCGATTTCAGCAGGGATGGATTCGTTACGCTCATTATCGAGATTATTCATTATATTTATAATATTACTTGAAAATGCTGTCAATATTTTTATGTTTTTTCCGTAACTAACAACAGCACTGGTTGCTACGAAAATTTTGGTTCATAAACATTGCGATCTGTGTGGTATTTTTTGATTTTTTATTTTTATTGAGTATAAAGTTCTTCCGATTGTTTTGTAGAAAAAATAGTGTATGATATACGTGTTAAAAGTAATTTTATCATCTTCACTCACAAAATAAAATCTTACATTTAACACGTATATAAATAGCATAAAACATGCATAAATAGCTATTTATGTATGTTTTTTTATTAAACATCAGTAGTTATGGCACTGCCTTTTCCTAATGTGACACTTTTAAACATGTATAATATATTGTAATACAATGGTTAGTTTGCCAAGTATTGTTAATAAACCTTCATTGTTCATTGTTTTAGTTTGTTATGTTCATAAACGTTTACTTATGAAAGTTATCTGAGTTTTATTTAGTTTTTCTTGGTTATCTCAAAACTTTGTTTTTGGCACTTGGGCCCTTTCTAATTTCCGCTCTTCAATTTCTTCATTCGTCATTATGACGTTCAAAACAGTATTAAATCATAGATGTGACAGTTCTAGATAAACATATTCATATTATGTCAAATATTTTACATAACAAAACGGATAATAGCTACTTTGTACCTTATAATTTTTCTTCTCTCCACTCTGTAAGTGACCGTCATCTAGTTATATCTATAATAGAGCGGTCAATTTAAGTTTATGAATATTTAGTTAGGATTTAGGATCTGAACTAGGTTCAGTATCATGTTATTGCAGCCTTTTTACTGGGAATAGACGTGTATCATGGAGTTGCAGTTATAAAGGGGATTTTAAAATGGTAGAAAATGCAATCTTCAAAGGCGATTTGTGATATCAAAATGTATGAAGTATAATACGAGTCCACCTTTAAAGGCTAATACTATTAAATTTTGTTTCAATGTCTGTGCAAGTCAGTTGCACTTGTAGTTGCTTCAATTCTTCATTTTCGGTGTGAAGTGAAAAATAAATATTAATTCAGTTTAATTTAAATACCCATATGTAAATTTTTAAACAACTTAAAAAATCTGTCTATACAGGGTGTTTCATAATATATGCGCAGGACTTCAGGATGTGATAGCTCGTCCAAAAATTTGAAAAATTTTTTTATTGACTTACCCTCTAGAATGCACAATTTTCGAGATACAGGGTGTTGAAATTGTAAAAAAAATTTCGTTTTTTGCGAATATCTCCGGAACCGTTTATCAAACAGAACATAGCTTATTATGAATAGTAAATGCGTACAAAAGCTGTTTTCTGTAGTTCTTATGCATAAATTCATATTGCTGCTGTAAAATTAGCATGAAGAGGACGTGAGGCAGTCAATAAAAAAACGATGGCTCTCCAACGAATCTCATAGAATATAATCCGATGTTCAGTAAAACCAAGGCAGTGCAAAAAGCTTTACAAATAGTAAATGGTTGATTGCCAATAGTAAAATTAGCCCTATAGGCCTTTTTCATAAACTGATATCAAAACGAGGCAATCATATTGCCTCACCACGGCTGTTCTTAAAACTGATCGACACTTGAAAATAGAGACTGATAGTTAGTACGGCAGTGTCCCTGATGGAAAAATATACTATTAATAGATTGACTAAATCATCTGCTGGGGCTATTGGTCTAAATGGTGTGCAATAACTACAATAGCTGAAAATTACTGGTCATAACAATCCAAATTATATAAAACCATACTTAAACATCGACAAAGAACACCACAATAAGATAATAAATAATATGTGTGATAATAGATCTTTTATAATAGAAATAGTAATAATAATAATAGTTGCTTGGTAAGCAACGTGCTTTCGATTACTATAAAATTATCTCGTAGGTACAACCATTTGCAATAATGATAGCACTCTTTAAAATTAATTTTGCGATTTCTTTTGGACTTCTGGCATATTCTTAATGAAATCTACTTTCAACTTTTAACATTAGTTCTTAGTTGTTTCACTCCCCAATAGAGATTTAATGAAATTTCTACATAGAACTAGTTTTGAGGGAGTGTCATTATTATTGCAAAAGCATGTACCTACATGATGTCCTAGGAATATTATAGCTAAAAAGAAATATTTTCAAATCATTGTTTAAACCCCTTTTCAGACTGTTGCCAACCGCTCTTAGCCTCGATTCATTCACAACTATCAAATCTACTCGGTGTCGATCTACTTGATCGCTCGAATTTACCAGGAGTGCTATGTTTCCGGGAGTTATGGGCTGATTTTCTCTTCGGTTGAGTAAACATTTTTTTTAAGACTTTTTGTTTTTTTTTTAGGCCTTTAGAATAGGTAGTTTAAATTAATTATCAAATTTTAATAATAATTTTAATGTCAAGCTATCTTTTGAAGATAAGTATCACATAGACAATATACGATGTCTATTTGAGTCCTTCAGGATGCAATATATTTTTTAATGAAACTTGAAATCCATTAAAGAGAGAGATGATTCAATTTTATTATAAGTGTGATGTCTCCAAGGATATTACTGCGTCTAGTTATTAAATAAATAAAATTTATCGATAATAACTTAATGTTACATTTAAGTGTTCTATAAAAGGGACTATAAAAGATATTATAGGTTTAGGTTAGTTTTTATTAGAGTTTTAGGATGACGATTACCAAATAATCTCTTCCCCGTTGTGGGAATTACAGCTTTGAGATGCCGTAAAATAAACTCGTACTTGCCATTTACAGGGAGGTTAACCTATAGAGGGCATGTGAGTTAGAAAAGTGTTACTTTAAAATATATTTTGAAATGCCTAAACATTGATGATTGGTTGCAGATTTCCAAGTAGAATTCCCGAAAATTGTCCAACTAACGATTGACATGTCAGACCATTATACAGGGTGTAACAAAACAGAAGGTCGTCCCGTATTGTTAGCGACAAAATATGACGATTTAATCAACAATTATACAGATTATAGTACCTGAAACAGAAAAAAACCATGTTAATCATAATAAAAGTAAGTACAAATTATATGTAGACAAAAATAAATTATTACAGAACATTAAAAGGGAAACTTGGTTAGATGTATATTCATCAAATGATGTGAACGAGGCTACAAATGTACTAGAAAAAATTCAAAATGCAATAAAAATCAGCACTAATAAAATAAAAATCCATAAGAAAGAAATTAAAAGAAATCCGTGGATGACCAACTCTTTGATGAAGTCAGTAGAAACAAAACAATTACTATATATTAAAATGAAAAATAATAATACAGAAGAAAATAAAAGAAAATATAATATATATAGAAATATTTTTGGAAAACTTGTTGATGAAGCCAAAAAAAAATATTATCAAAAAGAGATAGAAAAAAATAAAACTAATTCAACTGATCTTTGGAAATCAATACATGAAATTACTAATAAAACTAAAAATAAAACAACTATTACTGAGATATTAAATGATAAGGATATCATAATTAGAGAAAAGAAAGAAATAGCCAATACGTATAATGAGTTTTTTACTAATATCGGAGAAAAAATGGCTAAAGATATCCAACAAAAAAATCCAACAAGCAGCTGCCTCAAAATAAATTTAAAAAAGTTACAGAAAGGGAAATTAACATCATTTTAAATTTGAAACCAAAAAAATCTCCTGGGCTGGCTGGGATAAGATCTGAGCACTTGAAATATATTGCCTACGAAATATCAGCTTCTATTGTATACATCATTAACATGTCCTTTGAGAATGGTATATGTCCGGACGCATTTAAAGTGACAATGGTAACCCCCATATTTAAAACAGGAAGCGCATCTGATATAGCGAACTATAGACCTATATCTTTAATATCGAATCTTGAAAAGTCACTTAAAGAACGAATTGTAAATTATGCCACCCGATATAAAATAATTTCTACCAAGCAATTTGGTTTTACCGAGGGAAAGTCCACACAGGATACAATTTTACAATTAATAAATATCATTAGTCAAAATATTAACTCAAGCATACCAACTCTTTGCATTTTTGTCGACCTAAAGAAGGCTTTTGACACCGTTAGTCATACGAAACTTATGGAGGTGTTGGAGGGGATTGGTTTCAGGGGAATGTCATATAAGCTGTTGGAAAGTTATCTAAGTAACAGGAAACAATGTATAAAAATAGATGATGCAATGAGTGACTTTCTGATGATCAAATATGGAGTTCCACAAGGGACAGTACTGGGTCCAGTGCTGTTCAATTTGTATTTAAACGATCTATATCAAATAGAAACAACTGGGAATATAGTAAGCTTTGCGGATGATACTGCAGTTATATATCAAGCAGATAATTGGGAGAATCTTAAAATAAATGCACAAATGGATTTCTCAAGTATTATACAATGATTTGACAGCAGACTATTAACCGTGAACACTAGCAAAACACATTATCTTCCCTTTACCTCTTACTCCTCTAACTTATCTCAATACAAATTTCTTTCCATAGATGTCGATGAAAGAATTGTTGAAATCAACCAAGCATCCACAATAAAATGTCTTGGAGTCCACGTTAACCCAAGCTAATTAAGGTTGTTAAAAAGTTGCGTTTTGTCATATACAAACTTAAATACTTAGCAAAATACTACTGAAAATTTTATATTAAGCATTAATAGAAAGTCATTTATATATATATATTTAAAAAATCAAAAATATATTCTACAAATAAACTGTACGAAGAGAGCCAAATACTGGATATCAGGCAATTGTATTTCTTGAAGACTGTTATATACCAACACTCTAACAAATTTTAACTTAAACCAGTTGAACACAAATATAACACAAGATATAAGTCTAATGAGGTATATGCCGTTTTTAAACCTGATAAAAGTATTACTAAAAAGACTTATCTGTATTTAGGACCTAAATGTTACAACCTCATCTCTTTTGAACTGAAACAAATTAATTCTAAAGCGATGTTTAAAAAATATATTAAAAAATGAATAAGTCAGTTGTCTAGATCAGAAATAAATACTTACCTTGGTTTTTAAAGGAAAAAAGAAAATTCAGATACTTTTTTCGTGCACTTATTATTAACACTTGTTTGTCACTGTGATATTTTAGATATTTTACTTATTTTGTTTTTTGGGCGTTTTCACTTTAGTTCTATAGAATTACTTAACTTGTACACCCTTGAACAGACTTGCTCTTCTGAGGGTTTGATTTTATTTATTTGTTCTCTTGTCTTTTTTATTTGCTTTTAATGCTTGATGTTTTACATTTTACCTGTACTTTTCTAAACAAATAAATATATATTATTATTAATCGTACTTACCTATGTACAAGAATGCCTTCCTTAACAGATACAAGGTGTCAAAATTGAACTTTTCATTTTTTTTGTGTTCTAACTTGCTCTAAATTGCTCTAACTTATTTTATACGAGTGTTTCCAAACATAAAGCTAGGCAGATGTGTAATTTTTACACAAAGAATTGTTTTTTTATCAATGTAAATTCTTTTATTATTTAATTGGAAGAAACGCAACTATTCAGTGACCAACACACTCCCCTGATTTTAGTCCAATCCAATTTTAGGCAATAACCACAGATTTTTCAAACTAACAGATATTCTTTTTTGCTCGTTTATAGATTTAGGACGCAGGTGGGCATGTGAAGGAATTATTAAAATGTTGGATTAATGACTTAAAATGTTAAAAATACAGTTTTCAATTAAATTTTAGTATAAATCTTTTGTTTAATAACTAATATGTTTCTTAAATTCCCCACTCTGTATCAAATAAGTTAGAACACTTTAGAACAAGTTAGAACATTGCAAATTGTGTCTTTGAAACTTAAAAATGTTATTAAATGCACTTCATTTTGCTGGGACTCTCTAACGTTACATGCACAAGTCGAATTTATCTATAAAATGAGTTTCACGAAAAATTATTATGACGTTATGAAAAATTATCCATAGGCGTACTTCAGAAAAAAATGGGAGAGAGCAAAATGTCATTGTCATTCGTTAGCGACGCACCAGGCATATACCGATTTTGAGCTTGTTAACTCATCTCAATAAGTCACTGGAGGTGAGGCAACCGACGACTTAACCGACAGTAGGGAACCTGAGTAGATGTTATGCAACATCTTCATCTTATGGCGACATACTGAACCTGATAGTACACTGGTACACAACTTTAATACAATTTGAAGAAAATAATACTAAAACGGAGGTAATTTTACTACTACGCGTGTTTGGCATCTATACTGCTACAGATTGAATTTGTGTCGTTTATAGTTGCATGATTATTTGCGACAATTTTTTTTCACTGTATCATTTTATTCTCTACATATTCTAAAACATTCATGAATGATCCCGAATAAACAAGTATTTCTGACGTCAAATGTGAATGAATTCAATTCTATTGGAATTTTATTAAAACAAAAAGCTTTCTTACATATATTTACCATATTCCAAATATTTGTCACCTTTTCTCAAAAATAATACACTCGTTTCTGCCTAAAGTTGCCCTCCCTTCTTTCAGAAGTCATTCAACTTTCTATAATTTTTACTCTTTATAATTTTTAAATGGACTGCAGAAAAACCAGTTGTTTAGATAATAGCACTATTCAGTTTTGGTTACAAAATATGGCAGGACATTCTGATGTATATGCAACAGGGTACATTGTAGATGCAAATTCGCGATGAGTAATTAGATAAGCGTAGAAATTGATGTCTATTGTGGCACAGAAAATTATCTGAAGCATCAAAGCTGACTTACACGGAGAATATTGCAAAATTAGGTACAGCTATCGATTCCGGGATACCAGAAACGGCACATAAAGCAGGTATGTGGACGGCAAATACACCTCGGGGCACACTTTAGGTATTTTAATATGATTTCTCCCGGCTGCCTCCGCTGCACATTATTGGGAATCAGAACAGATGCTACACAGTCATCCCATAAGTCTATCTGTTCTTGTCTAGCACCTGGAGGCGGCAGCGATCGGCTCGCTTTCCACCCGACAATGTTATTGGTTACAGATAGGTCCTCTATAACGTCGTGGTTTTTCAGGCGGAGGTATTGACTCTTCTCCACCAAGTATCTTGAAATTGAATCTTTCTTATAAGAAGTTAAATTTTCCTGTACGGGCCCTTGAGGGGCAACATAAACGCGAGTAATAGGATTCGAGACATGCTTGTGCGGATGAGTAAATATTGGTCAGAACTGGCAGAAGTCTCTTCAGACGATAAGGAAAATAGATATTTTATTTAATTTCTAAACTACATAGTGTATCTCAAATTGATGACGGATATATTGGTATCTAGGAAAATGTAAAAAATTCAAGAACGGTTAAATGGGGAAGACCATTAGCAACTTTTTTATTTTCACGAAATTTTCCCTGTCCAGGTATTTTTCCCGAAAATATTTTTAGTAGGCGAAAACAAGTGACAATATCTTTTAGACGTAAACTTAAGCTTTGTTTCTGTCTTATGAGGTTGCAACAGCATTTTCTTTTTTTTCAGAAAGATATTTATTTCTGTGGCTCATTAAAAAATACATTACATTCTAATAAAAAAACACTATAAAGTGTTCACCTACTAGTAAGAAAATTATGTCCAAAAGAAGATATATGAGAAATAAATTACGGTATTATTAATTTCTCTACCCGTCATTCTAATTACGAGGATTAGCCGGATACATGTGCGAGAGAGGGCGTGGCATATTATTATTAAACATGTCACATTTACGCCCAGGAACGACTTACGTTGGTAGGTCCTAACCATCATTCAGTGCAGGAATGAGGGAAACCTGGCGAACCTCATTAATTATGGGGACGGTCAAACGTCGACTGGTATCATTGATCCAAGCCAACATTTTTCCACTCTACCATACCGGCAGAGAAGGTGCTAATCCTCTACACGAATACAACTGATATACGACCTGGACACATATTCAAGTATTGACGCCTTAAACCGCTTGGCCACTGACAGATCCACTTATTATTCACTTATCGTTTTTTTACAAATAGACGCGCGTATAAGAAACAGTTAACTGATTTTGACAGTTCTGTAGTCAGATGTAAGCATAAAGTTTTGTATTTAATATTTAAAATACCTAATCTTTTATTAATTATTTATAATATTTACTCATATAATGAAAAAGTGGACATGCTACTCGTATTTGGGGAAGCAAGCAGAAACTCGCATTTGGCAAGAAAATTCTTCGCATAACTGGAAATAATTTAACGAAATAATGAAGATTCCTTTCAAGAAAGTATAAAAACATAAAAAGGAGTACCTATAGCAAATGATACAAATATTGCCAATATTATTGGCTAGTTTGAGGAATATCCGCAAAATTTAGTTCGACAGGCTTCGGCAGCTCTGCGTATTTCTAAATCAACGATTCAGAATGACTAAAAAAATGTGCAAATGGTGACTGTCATCGCAGGTTAAATTTTATTACTTAAATGTTGGTAACAGCTGAGGACGAAAACTACTTCTATAGTCATATCCTTTAGATTGACGAAAGTAAATTCTTAAGTAATGGTATACCAAATCACCGCAATACCCATTAATGTACTGATGAAAATCCGCATATATTAAATAAAGTCCAAAATCAAGGATATTTTGGAACAAATGTGTGGTGCAGCATTTAGTATGTTCTTATTTTTTTTTAACAAACTCTCACAGGTCAAAGGTTTTTACTGTTCTTAAACAGAGAACTTGGTTTGTTGGATAATATATCATTACAAATTTTTATGGTTGCACTTAGATGATATACCTAGTCATAGTTCTGTAATTGTAAGAAATTATTTGTTCCAAATCATTGGATATGACTTATTTGTCCAATACAGTGACCATCCAGATCGCTGGACTTAACCTCTTTGCATTATTTTCTGTGACGGACGCTTAAGAACGTTGTCTATAAGCAAAGGTCAGATAATATCGACCAGTTGAAACAAAATATAAGATTAGCGTTTGAGATATTGGCAGCAGATGTAATACAAAAAGCCAGAAAACGTAATCTTTTAAAAAAAATAATTGTTGTTTGGATAACAATGGAAGACAAAGTGAAAATTGTGATTATTCTTAAAGATGTGTTTGGTCTCTATATTCCCTCTATATCCAAAGTTATTTGATCAACATCTAAATTTTATGTTCACACTCAAAATTTTTCCACTCAGCAAATCGTTAGATATTTCAGCATCTGATAATGGTAAAGCAATTCTAAAAGTCAATGTCAATGTATTTAATACATGAGTTTTCATATTATCTTACATATTTTGTTTATTTAATAAATCTCTAATTTAATATACAATGTCATCGCGTGCGTTTATATATTTTAAAAAGCACATGTTGTATAATGTAAGTTCTTATGGCACTCGAACCCAGTACCAGATTATATTAATTTTGCGACAGTTGATAATATTTATTTATGTATTAAGAGCAAAAAGTAATACATTATTGGTTGAGAGTGACAGTTATCGGTAATCGCACGAGAGCAGTAATACCACACTACCAGTAGGTGAAGATAATCAGCAATATTGCTTAGTACTTTAGCAATAACATTCATTTCTACCACTTGATTAATAAAACAATTGCCTTTAATTTTAAGAATATTCGTGCTGGTATATTTTCTTTTCTAGGTCTCAAGGCACATACTTCCTTTAGAATGACAAAAAGTTGATCAAATTATCTGGAAAGTTGGAGATTTTACAATAATCAATATGTATAAAATTTATCTTTTTTAATAAGTATGTTTCATCATCGACTTCTTGCAGAAATCTGTATTCTGTGTTTCCGCTTGCGAAGAAGTTTGTAATTTCTTAGGCTTATATCCTCCTTCTTACTTCTTTAGAAATGCCGTCAACTTTTTGAACTTGCTTAAGTCAATATGATAAATAATGTAAATTTTATCAACTAGTAAATCGACCATAATGATGACGATTTTAGTGTATTTGTTTTCTCACAAGAAATAGACGAGGAGTACGTTTTCTGCATATTTATAAATTTCCTTCGACTTACACTATGTTACAAATATGTTATGTTACTCGTATAACTTCTTTGATTTGTCTGGAATTAAACCTAAAGCTACAGTTTCTGCAGCATTTCTAATCTCCGGAGGTGTATTCGGGATGTCTCTGTCACTGTTCACGCTGTCATTTTTCCAATTAAAATTATCTCAACTAAATTGCGAAAATTTTACAAAATATAACAATTGTTAAATATACTACTTAACAAGGACGTTGTTTACTTCGTTGCTCTTGACAACGAATGTTTGCTACAAACACTATCATTTATTTATCCTATATATTCTGAAGCGATGAACAAAAAGTACACTTTGTATACATGTTTATATGAATGTCTGTAGATACGCTACATTCCCTACAAACCCTTGACTTAAAAGGACCGTTACGCGATATAAAAGACTTTTAAACAAATAAAAATACTTTCGCCCACACATAATGCACTACACGTGAAGTTGGATGGGATTTCCTGAACACATTTGTAATATGTTTCCCGATGAAGAGGTAATGACGTGAAGAAGTTAAATGTGTTTTCCGAAGAATGGTATCTATTACCCTGGTCGTAAGTTATTTATTTTCCTATATGTAAGTGTCTGGATCTAATGGCGCTAATAAAAATTGCATTAGGGGACACTATGCTTCTACGAATTCATCATCGAGAAGAATGTACTGTAACTACTTAGCTTCATTAACGAAATAAAAGAAACATTCCAATCTCCAAACAATCAAACTGAGCTTTTAAAATTTATTGACGAATTTTTAGTGAGAAATTATTTCAAACAAAATTCTGAATTCTTTCACCAAACTGTAATCTTCTGTAAATTTCATGTATCATGAAAAATGTCAATATCGTAAAACAAAATTTTTCCGAGTATTGTTGTATTTTCAATCTTTACATCGCTGGACCACTGTAGTCTCTAGCGTCATCGGAGTACTGAAATCCGATTCCGTTTTTGCAATAGAGTTTATAAATACATAGTTTTTCAAGTGTCAAAAGTGTCGTTTTAATTTATGGTAAAATAAGACAAAATCTTTAAAAGCTTCTCGTCTGTACGCAAGACGATTTCTCGGTAGACATGTGCCAAATGCAGCTACTTTTACCGCGGTAGTGCAATGCTGGCGTGACACAGGAAATTTGCAGCTAAATTGTGGAAGAGGGAGAGATGCAGGGTGTCTACGGCATATTACAACAGCTGAGAAACACATTTTAGAAATTGTTGAAGAGAATTCACTAATAAGTACTAGTCAAATCGCTTAAGTACAAGGAATATCCCAATCAATAGTGTGGCGTATTATACCCGAGGCTCAATTATATCAAAAACTTAGGAGTTGAAAACGGACAAAAAACATTTGTGTTAGTTCGTAGAAACTGGGTAAGACGGGCCTAAATCTGTTTACACATCGGTTTACAAAATTTCAAACAGTTCTATGGTCAGGTATGTCAAATCAATTTTATTAATTATTAATAATAATGACGGTAAAATCGGTTGAATCTTCTGGTAGTTGTTATAAAATTTTATTTATTCTTTTCCTTGAGAAATTCTTTCTATTTTTTGTTGCTGTGACAGTCGATGGAATGTTTTTTTTACGCAAAATCAGGTTTTATAGTGGACCAGTTTCCAGTGCCATGCTGAAGAGTTTTTTTAAATCATTTTCGAACTTCCCTTTCTGATTTTTTTTACATAATTGTATTTATAGAGTCCCCTGTACATTTATTTTTTTTCGGATAAGTTCTAGATGTATTAAATACAGCAACACCACAACAACCAGAAAAAAATAAATACACATAAACCTTCACTTACAGAAAAAAGTATAATCTATAAATATTATTTAAATACCTACATTGACGTTTTCAAATTAAAATTGACAATTTCACATAAAGAATTTAATACAGACGTCTTTTTTAGCGACATTAATTTTTTATGAAAACCCCATTACGTGAAGGCCTTAGATGTAATGGCTCAGCTCCCTGTGTCAAAGCAGAAAAATAAGAATAAGTAGATAGGTACGGAATAATATTTACAAATTTTGTATTCTTTGAATCTGTATGCACAAAGATGTGAAAAGAGACTATACTGTTTATAAAAACATGTAAGCGTTTCATAAATTTGGATGTTAAGAATATTACAATGGCATTAAAGAGGAAAAAATTAAAAAAATTATGAACAAAACTTAGTCACTTGTGATTTCGAGGGAATAAAAAATATTTGATGATGGAAAAGATTGAAACTAAGAAAACAAATAATGCCGGTATCTAGAAAAAAATATTTCTACTAGAATTTTTTGCCTGTATCTCCATTGGAGAGACAGATAAAAGGTATGCTGCATTTTTTTTTAATTTCGTAAAGAATCTATGAAGTTTGACGATTTAAACTTGATTCACCCTGTATGCATAAACGGTGCAGTTCCTAAATATTCGATATTATTGAAATTCAGTGAAGTTGCACAATTTTTCGCGGCGACAGGCTCCAAATACTCCGAAAATTACGGCATCAGATATGTTTCATCCTGTGCTTTTGCCAGAAATTTCTCGATTTGTTCCCTGATCAATAGTTTCGACCTTTTCGATTGATATCCTTCGCCCTTTCGTTTAAAAAAGTAACCAGCTACGTAATAAATATTTATTATTTTGATCGAAGGAATGGCTTTCAGCGTCGTTTCCCAAACTTCCCTTCCCAGAAAAAAAAAAAATAAGTTAATTTGTACTTTCGTCTGGGCTTCGACGTCGTTTTCCAAACTTCCATTCTCATAGGGAAAAGAAATGAGGTGATTTATACTTTTAGTGTATGATATATCTGCTAAAAGTGATTTTATTTTGATCGAAGGAATGAAATACTCCGCCTTCTGCGTCATTTCTGAAACTTCCTTTCTCACAGAAAAGAAGAAACACGTTGATTTGTACTATTAGTGGTGTTTGTAGGAAAAATAGTGTATGATATATGTGTACATATGTGCTAAAAGTGATTTTATTTTGATCAAAGAAATGAGGCACTCCGCATTTGGCTTTGTTTCCCACACTTTCCTTCTCACAGCAAAAAAAATTCGATGATTTGTACTTTTAGTGGTGTTTATAGGAAAAATAGTATATGATATATGTGTATATATGTGCTAAAAGTGATTTTATTTTGAACGAAGAAATGAAATACTTCACTTTCGGCGTCGTTTCCCAAACTCCCTTTCTCACAGGAAAGAAGATATACGTTGATAAGTATTTTTAATGCTGTTTGTAGAAAAAATAGTGTACGATATATGTGTACATATGTGCTAAAAGTGATTTTATTTTAAGGATGGCTTTTGTCGTCGTTTTCCAAATATCAGTTCTCACAGGAAAGAAGAAATGAGTTGATTTATACTTTTAGTGGTATTTATAGATTAAATAGTGTATCATAAATGTGCTAAAAGTGATTTTATTTTGATCGAAGAAATGGGGCACTCCACATTCGGCCGTTTCCTAAACTTCCCTACTCACAGAAAAAAAGAAATACGTTGACTTGTACTTTTAATGGTGTTTGTAGGAAAAATAGTGTATGATATATGTGCTAAAAGTGATTTTACTTTGATCGAAGCATGGCCTTCGCCGTCGTTTCCCAAACTTCCCTTCACACAGGAAAGAAGAAGTGAGTTGATTTATACATATGTTTAATGGTGTTTATAGAATAAATAGTGTATGATATATGTGCTAAAAGTGATTTTGTTTTGATCGATGGAATGAGATACTTTGCCTTCGGCGTCGTTTCCCAAACTTTCCTCTCACAAGAAAGCAGAAACACGTTGATTTGTACTTTTAATGGTATTTCTAGAAAGAATAGTGTATGATATATGTGTACATAGGATTAACTATGACTTAGTACAAATATTTTAAGAGGGGATAGGGAAAAATAAGAATTAATGGAATTATCTATCAAAAAATTTTCAAACTTATCTATAATGCGAAAAATTTTTTTTTTCAAAACTATATTAAATCCTTATTTATCGCCTTTACTGAATTTCTGTCACCCGCGAGGTTAGGTATATTCTGCCAAAGTCAAAGTCAAGTAGTGACAGGTCACCGCGTTGACACGTGTATCAGTTTAGGACGCTTTGAAAGTAAAAAAAATATTACAAAATGTAGATTATTATTTAATGATTTAATGAGAAACAATATATGGTAGCACAGATAGGCAGCACCTACCTTGCTAGTATTTATTTTCAGGATTGATATTTGGAGAGATTTTAAGAATGTATCATCAGGGCCGCGCCAACCCGGGGGTGCAAGGGGTGCGTGGCACCCGGGCTCCATGATCCAGGGGGCGGCAAATGACCGCTGGTTAGTAGTAAACGCCAGTCAAGCTAAACTGCACACTCCCTGTTAAAATATATTTCTTCCCCTTTTTGACCAACTAGATCACATTCCCAAGTACTTTCTAAGATCTTAGTCGACTTGTTAAAGTGCGAGGTTCACTCGACGTCAACTTATTGTCACGGAATTTGCCCCGATTGCATTATGATCGATATTATGAATCTGCAAATAGTGAACTTGTAGTTTCGGCAGTGTGCAACGAAGGAACGAAGAACGAATGCAAAATACTGCAACTAAGCGGATTAACTGATATATCATCTATCAGGTACTTAGGCATTATTATTATTATTAATAAAGATGTTTATTTTCATCGTTTCTACACTTGACAACGCTGCAAAGAACGGCCACACTATAGTTGACATATCTGGTCATAGGCGCAGACTTTCCGTAGGAAAAGAATGTTTTGCCCCATTAAACTAAAATTCTGAAATAAATATTTTATTGTCTTTTAGACTTCCCTTCCTTCTCGCAAAAAGAAATAAATACGTTGATTTAGCTTTTAGTGATGTTTGTAGGAAAAATAGTGTATATATACGAGTTAACTATGACTAAGTACAAAAAATTTAACCACGTGTTTAGAGACGCCTAAAAGACAATAAAAAAATTATTCCAGAGTTTTAGCTCGATATTTAAAAAATGGCTTAGATTCATAGATAAAGCTTACATCTGTCAATAATGTCAACTACCATGCGGTCGTCTTTTTGTAGCGTTTCTAAATGTAGAAACGATAAATATTAACATTCTTATTAGTAGTAATACCTGATAGACAGGTAACAGTTAAGCTAGTTAGCTCCAGTATTTTACATTCGTTTTTCATTACTTTATTACAAACTGGTAAAACTACATATTCGCTCATTACAGCCACTCACTACCGGTAAAAGACACTTCCCGTAGGTACAATTAGATAAAATGCCTATTTATTATACCAAAATCGAACGAAAGGAATAGATAATAGACAAGTTTTAATGTAACCGCGGCAGTCTTGTCCCATAACCTAGAAAACCAAACCGGCGAACTATATTGTGGGAAAGTATCTGCACCCAACACAAATGTCTTTATTTAATAACTATAAAACGTTTAAAAATTAAAAAAGGCACTAAAGACTGAAGAAGAACACAAAATTACAACGTAAACACAGGAATTGAATTATGACATGACAGCGATATCGACTGAGCGACTGTTGCATGCTTGTAGAGTAGGCAACCAACTTGCTTGTTGGTTGCCTACTCTACATTGGCGGCGTTAAATAAGGATTTAAGATAATATCGAAAAAAATTTTTTTTGGCTTTATAAATAAGTTTGGAATTTTGGAATTTTTATTTTGATCGAAGGATGGCTTTCGCCGTTGTTTTTAAAATTTCACTTCTTGCATGAAAAAAGAAATTAGTAAACTTTTAATGGTTATAGAATAAGTAGTATATGACATATGCACTGAAAGTGATTTTATTTTGATCTCACAAAATAAAATGTCACTTTTAGCACTTATATCACAAATAACTATTTTGATTCAGTTTTCACTTCTTCAAGCTTCTCTTAATTTATCATAATGAAACTATAGACTTTAATTTGGCATTCCCACTACAAACAAGCACGTGCCGGTGGCGTTCTGCTCAAATAGTGAACAGTTTTCTTATTCTTTCGATGGCGCTTAAACCGCCACATCCTCCCATGCTGGTGTCTCGGTCTCGGCTCTTCCAGCCCCCAACAAAGCCGTAACGGAAACTCCGCTCCCGCCCAGCCCCCCACCGCACTGTATGTGGTATGCCTGAGCTGAGCATAGAACTTGAAATCTATTATGCTGTAATATAATTTATACGAGATGTCATTCTGCGATATTAAGCTCACGAACGTCTCTAAAACTGAGCTTCGGCATTATCGATGTCGTCTATCTTGTGGAACATGGCTAGCAGGCTAGCACATATCTCATAGTCTAATTTCCGGGGGCCGTTGACTAATAACGGGGCCTTTTACATAACTCCGGAATCCGGGCGCTTCCTCTCCAGAATGCTAACTGTGACTTCGAGACGTTGTGTGCCTTCGACAACAAAAAACTCGGTCATTCATTTCCATAATGCGGGTTACGTTTCTAATATATTCGATTGTGGATGATCTAGTGTTGCCCGCATAGCCAGACATTAATTATTCTAGGAGAAATCTACAAGTACTTGTCTGTTGCCAATCTCGGATTTTTGTACTAAAATTCAAATAATTACATTCTTTAATTAGTTTTAGTTTATAGTCTGTTTAGAATTGAAAGAGAGTAATAAAAGCTTATTATGTATGCAAATCGTAAGTAAATGTAGTACTGATGCTTATATTCAATATTTTTATAATATGTATTATCGGTATAGATGAGGTGTACTTTTAAAAAAACTTGGTGTGATCGAACCGTACTAAATTGTAGCAGGTAGCTAAAATTTAATCCCCGACAACCCGTCTTTGTCTATGCCGCTTCAATTTCTCGGTCCATTTCTCTTATAAGTAAACAATATAAAAACAGCATTTCAAAACTAGAGGCTTTTTAGTAATTCAAATAGAATTATTCAATATTATTATCAAAATATTTATTTTAATTTAATGAATAGACTTTTATTCCACACAAAAATATATGTATTTTGAAAGTTTAAATTATGGTGAGTAAATGTAGTGTTGTATAAATGTACAATAAAGAAAATAAAAAAGTAGGTATATTAAAATTCATCCTCCGAATATTCTGATGATTATCTTCGTCTCCTAGATTGATAACGATAGATTCCACAGTAACGTCAATTAAATTATCGAGTTCCCACATTTTCTCCGTCTTCTTTTTCTACATGATGTATATATCTTTGCCAGTTATCTGCAGTTACTCGTTCCAAGGAATTTTTTAACAAAATTTTCAGGTCACTTAATTTAAACGTCGTATTTTTTCGTGCTACATCTCCTTTTACCTGCGCCCAGACGCTGGAAGATCCCGATGAAACCTATATTATGATGAAAGCAGTGATGATAATGGGAGTCGCTGGGGCTCTTAGGCGTGATGAACTTATGAAGATGACAGTTGATGACATTATGGATGAAGGTTCAGTTGTTATTGTTAAAGTGCCTGATACCAAAACACATATTAGTCGAATTTTCACAATCACTGACAAGGCCGATGAAAAAGTCCCTTTTTGACGATTTTGCGAAAATATACAGGCTTAAGACCTAAAGAGGCTAACTCTCGTCGATTTTTCTACTCAGTTCGTCAAGGAAAATGTGTAAATCAACCTGTGGGTATAAATTGGGACAAATATCACAAAAAATTGCCGAATATTTAAAACTGCAAGATCCAAAATCCTATACTGGACATGCTTTTGCGACTCTGTTAGCAAATGCTGGAGTTGATGTTATGGCACTGAGACGTCATGGGGCTGGAGGTTTTAGTGATAACATTAATGTATTATTTGACTAACAGAAAATATAATTTTAGGTCGTCTGGTGTCGCCGAAGGATATGTTTCGGAGTCTTTAACAAAGAAAATAGAGTTTGCTGAGAATATTTTACATACCAACAGCGAATGTGACAATGAATTTGACTCCATTCCGGTGTTTGAAGACAGAACTACTAAAGTTTATTCTAAGCCTACCTAACTCATCAAGTAATACAGAAAATTCATTTACTGTAAAAGCAATAGATAAAAACGAGGGAAAACTATTATGTTTAAGAATTGTACAAATTGTACCTTTAATTTTTACAATAAATGAGTTCAGCATTTGTTGGTGAAAAGAATTACTGATTTTTATTTACCGCATTAATTCTGTTATGAACTCAAATAACACTATTATTTTTTTGATTTCTATGGAAACAAGCCACAGTGTTGTATATTCAACTTACAACAATGACAGTAAGTGCATATTTCAGAACGATTATGCAAAGAATTTTAATTTTATACGCAATTCTGAAATTCATATATGAAATTATAGTATCACTTTCTCTCGTAGTTATGAAATGAGAGCCTATAAGAAATACGGAAAAAAGAAAAAAGTTTTTTATTTATAAGTAAGTACCCAACTAACATTTAAGACTAATAGACTATTACACAAGAAAAATAATCCAAAATTGATCAAGATTTACTACTTTCCTCCATAAAAATACTCCTCAATGTTACAAAATCTTATAATAGCAAAATTTTAGTTAAAAATTTGTTAATTAAGAGTAATATAATGACTTCTAAGTAAAATGAAATATATGTCAATTTATACAGTTCGAAATTACATATTGTTTACCTATTCTATGTTTTCAAATGCTAACATTCCAATAACGTGTAAGACGAAGTTGTAATTTACTTAATTTCGCCTTGAAATCTGTCTTCCATATCCAAGAATTTTTTTAATTATTACAATAGGTAAATATTTACATATTTATTACGAAAATGTAAAACTTATTTTGTCTTCAACTAGTAGTTAAAAATAAGGTAATAACTAGTTATTTTGCCCTATTGAATCCTTCAATTGGTTAAGTTCTATTTTTATTACAATATCAACCTATTTCCAACTTTGTTGATAATTTCTAAAGAATATTTAACCATTTCAATTAACCTAGTAGAAATATTGTTCTATATTATGGTACAAATTTACTTGTTAATAATACTTCGACGTAAGTGTGTCTTATAAAGGTTTTTTAGGAAACAAGCTTCTTGTTATATGTATTCCGACAGATCTTCCTGTAATAGCGCGTAGAAATTGTTTTGTGTTTTGGCGATCTGCAGTGAAAACCAAGCCCTAGACAATATTACAGAGTTGTAAAAATGAATTTAAGCCAACACCGATAAACACTTCATATATAAGTATTCTTATGACTGTTATCGTGTCAGATGAATTCAGTAGTGCACATGAATTGAAATTCAAATAGAATTCTGTTCGAAAATATTTATTTTGTTTTTGTTATTACGCATACATAATATTATTGTCTTTAATTTGGATTTTCAATCACAAATAAATCCAAGAGTAGAATTTTATATGTAGGTACCTAGTAATAATTTAACTGGTAATAAATTACCATGAAATATCTTCATTTGGAGGAAACTCAACCACAAGGTTAATATTTTTCTGTGACGTCAACAATGGCATAGGCCATCTGCCCTACAGGTTAAAACTTACAGACAAATTGACTTCAAAGTTGATTTTATTTGAGCGGCCATGTTGTAATAAACACTAAATGTTTTGTTCATTATTTCTAATTGATTACTCATTAAAATTATGTTAATACAGATAATATTAGTTAATACATTTATGACGAAAGATTATTAACACATTTTATTAGGAAAGTACATTCAGTTTTTATTTTAGGTTATTTTTCAGTGTAGTAATATTATTAAAAAGTAATAGTAAAAATGTATATTTATAAGGCGCGTTATTTTTATGAAAGTTTGGTCATGCCATTATACGAAAAAATTTCCTGGGTTGTACAATTTGATGAATGGAAACCAAAAATACAGACTTTATTATATTAAAATCTAAATATCTATAAATATACTCACTCCTACTGTACTTGTAGTTTAGTAGCCTGACTTATAGTCTTTCTTTTTCTTCCTATCCCTGTTCGCTATTAGAATGTATAAAATCAAACATATAATGTTGTCTCTCTCTGGCAAAAGTATGTCATATAAAGGGCATAATTAGGGTATATTTTGGTAATAATGTCTTTTATATTTTGAAATTTTAACATAAAATTGGTCCGTATTTCTTTTGGGTCCAATTATCTTATTGGAATAAAATTCTTGCCGACCAATTATTAACTTCCATATTACTTTAGTTTTTTTCCCCACATAAGGAAAAAGGCCAACGAATATAGGTAAACTTTCCTTATACGGAATTGGTCCTGAAAAGTTTTTGACCAATTCAGAGGTCAAGTTAACGTAATTTTAACTTTAATTGTTTGTTGGGTATAGATATCAAGAACTATCACACATAATTCGAATGTCTTAACGTAACCATGTTCGAGTTGTAACATAAGAAACAGGAACTCGAGTTCTTAAATATTTGAAGAAATTCGATCAACGCAAAATCTCTGTGTAAAAAGATAATCTTATAAAAATAAGAGGAATTTACTACGAACCCAAGTAGGTATACAAGGGCGAAACGCCATCCGCTTTGATGTTTTTTGATTAAGTTGTTTGCCGGCGTGTAATTGAAACCGAAACTATGGCTGGGTTGGCAAATGCGTAATCTGTATGCAAGATGGGCGTCAGTGCCATCTGAGATACGTACCACGTTTTAGTATCAATGAGTGGGCCTCGCGGCATCCCACCTTGAATCGCAAATTTCCCGACAAAAACTTGGTTTCGCTTATCTCGAAGGGTTCCACTCACAGGTTAACACAGCTCCAGATTATTCATTTTAAAGAATTGATCTAAAAATTATAGCAGCTGCTACTAACACAAGTTATTGTTATTAATGTAATTTGTGGCACTGCACACACATAACTGAAAGATAAAAACAATTACAACAACAATTACAAATTATTATCTAGCTTTAAACAACTATTTGATAGGTACCTACCTACTGGGTATAGTACATTTGCAGGTGATTCTTCCTAGCAAAAACCAGTTGGTTTATTTCAGTTCTGTATCATGAAATACAGAAATTGTAGTTCATTGTTTACTATTTTACAGATGTAGAGTTCTTCTTAAACATAAGTACATAAGTAAAGTGCTGAAATATGTGGATACAAGAATCAATCATTTCTAGGTTATGCTTTCGTAATATTTTTTTTTGTGGGGCTAGGGTAGGTTCAGATCTGACTTTCAACGACAAACACATTCACATTATAATTAAAAGTCTTATAAATGGTTTTGTTTGAATTTATTTGTTGCTAAATAAGTAATCAATAATTATTACAGCAGTTGGAAAACAGGGATATTCTTTAAGTACTTACACAATTTTGTAAATTATTTTGTCATAAAAAATACGTGTACCTAATTATTATTGTACACTGTAGTAACATAAAAAAAACAATTTACTGAAGTTTTATTACATTATAATGGAATAATTTAAAAATTTTCACAGATATTTTACACAATCTTCACGCTGTAACTCTAGCTGTAGCGGTAGACTGCGCCGGCACGGCGACCCCAATGCTCCAAAAGCCTCAACTCAAGTCTAAATTTTTATCGACAAGTCTCAATAACACCATTGTGCATACGTAAATTGCATTAAATCCATTATTTAGCGTTATTTATGTAAAATAAAATACTTCATGCCATTAATATTTGACAATTCAATGACAATTCATAGTTTTGATGTTCACCGATGTTAGTTTCTTCTGTGTAAGTCTGGCTCAAGGCTATGCACATTTTACATGACAAAACAATGAAATTTGGGTACTTTTTGGAGGCGTTTTTTTATGTTAAATTTTGAAATATTTGAATGTTTATTTATCAGAATGTGTTCATAATTAAGTATATTTCAATTTAAAAATAAGTTTTAGCAGGGCTGACAACAAAAAAATCTAAATTAAATCGATTTCTTGGAAAATGGAACACCCTGTATAAAAATTGATGTTATCATCAGATTCTACGCGCCATCTAGTGTCTGTATACCAAATTTCGTCGCACTGGCTATGATGGTTTCTGAGATATTCGCACTGAAAGTCTTAGAGGGAACACCCGGTATATATATATATATATATATATATATATATATATATTAATAATACACATTTTACAATTAGTAGTAAATGTAATGGAGCTGTTTAAGTTCGGATTTCCAATTGTTAAACCCGTGCTTGACCTCATGATTTTCTTCGATATCTGTTTCATATTCTCCAAAGAATTCTCAACACAGCCTTCTACCGTAGAAATTTCTAGCCTCCATAACGATTTAACATATGCATATCTGCACCACCATCAGCCAAAATGGTGGCTGATGATCTTCTAAAACAATGTCCAGTGTATTTTTCGGGATTCTTC
This sequence comes from Monochamus alternatus, assembly GCA_037114965.1. Lineage (NCBI taxonomy): Eukaryota > Metazoa > Arthropoda > Insecta > Coleoptera > Cerambycidae > Monochamus > Monochamus alternatus. The sequence continues at coordinate 75,090,203 of CM073429.1, read as the reverse complement.
GATCCAAGCTTTGTTGTAATTTTTAGCATGTTTCAAAAAATATTAACTCCTACAGGCTGGGAGGTACATTAGAACGACCAAGTCCAGCATATCTTCGTAAATTATTTAAACAGTTGTTTCCTTCTGTTATAACAAATTGACAGATAATTTTTTTTTTCGTGCACGGATATAGAGGTCATTATACATTAGCTTAGTTAATTTTTTCTGACGACAGGCCCCAATAATGCGAATCATCACGAATAAATATGTTTCATCATCTACATTACTTAAAAACTTAAATAGTTATATCTTTGTAAAAATTATGTACTTTTTGGCCTTGCAACCCTGTGAACTTCTTTTAAAAAATGCGATTAGTTGAGAAACTCCTGATTTTTCTTTAAATCATAGTTGTCAACATTGAGCAGTGAGTCCATGTAGATGGTTTCTGGGAGCGTTTCTTTCCGGAAAAATAAACCAGAAGGATTTTCTCAGGACCCTTTACCTTGTTACCAATCTTCAAACTTTTGGTATCTAGTCCAACTCCGCGCTTGAGATCGCTCCGTTTGCTGCTGATTCTATATCACAGGGCAAACTTCCACCGGAGTCGTCATGTTGAAAAGCTCTTTTTATATTTACGGGTTTGTTTGACAATGTTTCAAGAGTAATCATGCGAAGGGTAACAAAAGAAAATTGATTCGTAAACTTAAAATTAAATACTCTTTTCTGTTAATAAAAAATATGTCAGCTTCTTCTCTCGTCATTTGCCGAATAAATGTTTTTCGTGTTATTAAATGAAAGTGGATACAATTTTGTACAATATTCTTGTTGAAAATTCATATTATTGGGCTATTTGGAGAGATTTTAAGAATGTTGAATCATTTTCAGTTTTCGTACTTGTTTAAATTAAAACTTGTCATTGCAAATATTTTTGTTGCTGGGGACCTCTCCTTCTCTTTACCATTCTTTTTGTTTAAAGCAAGGTACTTACTTGGCCCGTCGATCACGATCAGGTGGATTACCTCCGCCCGGAAAAACCACAAAGGGTAACATAAAATACACACAATTGTACACAAATACATAAAAACACTGCCACACGTTTACCGTCAAGGCATTACAACAGTTGTTCAATGTGGTTCAAATAGAATTAAACATTTTGTCTGGAAAACGTCTTTGGTATTACACTGCCACACGATAATATGCACTTGTCACACTTCCCATAAATCAGCACCTTATCTGTTACCTGTCATCTAGGCATTTGAATACGACATGTTTGGAAATATAAAAAAATAAACGAAAAATTAAATTTGTGAAAAGCAAGTTTCGAAAAATTATTTCAAATTAAGATATTTTATGGCAACATGTGATGTTTAATGTCGCCATCTGTAGGCTACTAGTGTAAGGTGTACTTCACGCCGCTAAATTTTTAAACCTCTTGTGTTGTTGGAGAATTAAATTCTGTTAATACTAATTATAGCGACAATATTAACAATAATCGTTGATGTTTGCACACAATATAGAAGGTACTATTTTAAATTGTAACGTACCAATGTTCTGTAAAAATGTTTCTTGGACTTTTAGAATATTATATTATATTCTAAGCTTTGACCACGTTCTTTGATGTTTGAAGAGTATACAACTAGCAACGCATTATTTTAGAACAGTCAGTGACTAATTTTTCATATTAACCGTTTTATAGAAATTAAATAAAATTGTTATGTCGAGCATGTTAGTGGATAATTATGACAGATTTGCAATAAATGAAAATATATTTTTGGCAGTGTGCAACGAAGGAACGAAGAACGAATGCAAAATAGGTACTACAACTTACCGGACTGTTACTGTTATCAGGTATTATTATTCATAAAAAAAAATAATTTTCCTTGTTTCTACACTTGATAACGATTTAAAAAACGACCACATGATGGATGGCATATCTATCCATCTCGAACGATGATTGATTGTCATAGGCGTTGATTTTCCGAGGGAAAAGAGGAACGCTGCAAAAAACGACCGCACGGTAGTTGACATATCTAGCCACCTCGGACGAGGTTTTTCCTCATGTTTTGACATCGAGCTAGAATTCCGAAACAATTGTTTTATTGTCTTTTAGGCTCCCCTGAGCACGGGGTTAACATTTTTGTACTTAGTCGTAGTTAACCCAGTATACAACAAAAGATATATGCTCCAAATTGTTAAGTTAAGAATGGCAGATTACAGGAGGGCAATAAAAATTTGACAGACAATCCGTATTACTCGTACATAATCGAAATACAATTTTAAAGTAGAGGGGTTTGGAGAAATAAAAGCTGTAGGCAGTCGGCCGCGGAATTGCTGATATCGGAGTAATCTCGACATGCTATTATTCTGGTGAGGTAGAAGGGAATATATTGGTTGTATTGCTGATATTACGGCAAATTGGTGGTGTTGTGCGTGGAAAATGATCTTTAAAGGATATCGCTCTTTAATTTATTTCCTATGCTAGGTCCCAAACGATATTTTAAGATTTTTTTGTCAATATCGAAATCCCAGTTGCTACAAGAAATCTAAACCTATATCAATTTCTGATCTCAAAGTTTAGATTGTGAGAAATTTGTTTATTAATAGAAATGTCATGTAAGTAAATGTACTTATACGAGTAGTTGTGAAGGTCGTCAATCATTCAATCAACTATAATCGATTTGTAAGAATACCACTTTAGTGATGTGAATAAAACTCAAACAACCAATATAAAATTATGAAAGGCTTCTTTTAGGTGATACTTTATTTTTATTTACGTGCCTGGTTCTTTTTGCTCGATATACTATCTCGAGGGACGATGTCTTGTTTTCTTATGAGTGAAGCATTTTTTCTTAATTAGTCGTCAAAGGTTGCAATGCTCATTCTTTTAATTAGAATAGTTATAGATTATATTTGATGATAATGACAATTTTATCGTATAACATGATTCCAAGCTAGAATCAGTCTTCTATAAAGTCAATATTATAGAAATGTGGATATTGATTCAAAATTCTATCTATTCCATACTAATAGAAAATATACCGCAAATAATGTACTTAACGTTCGGTAATTACTATAAGTCGAAGATTTTTTGTGAAGTATGTCAGGGAAAACGTGTTAACCAAGTGGTTAGCGTCCACAAAATATGGAGTGTACCAAAAGAAATAGCAACTCAATTGCCTCATCAGGAAACTTATACAGGGCATTGCTTTAGACGTTCTTCCACCACTCTATTAGCCGACGCAGGGGCCGATATTACCACCATTAAACGACATGGAGAACGCCACGTTCTAGTACGGTAGCAAAGAGCATATAGAAGATTCTATAGAAAATAAAATTTCAATCCCAAATAAATGTTAGCATCTTCAGCAGAGTCTACGGAGCTTAATAAAACGTGCTCACTAAACTTAAATAATTACGGTAGTAGCCTCATTGAACACCTAGAACTGAAACCTACGATAACTGACAGCACTGGAACTGGCGTAAATTTAAATTCACTGCAATATCGGCACTTTAAATTTACATGTGAAAGTGGTTACAGCCACTGCTTCCAAGATCATACTAGACAATTTTTTTGTTGCAAGTATTGAAATTTAACTTAAAGGCAGATACAGAAAGATTGAACTTATATGTCATATAAGTATTTGTCAAAGAGCTGTCTTATAATTTTTGTACAATATAAACGTCACACTCTGAATATGATGATTTTACGTGAACCGAATTTTATATTTCATATCGTAAAGTGAAATTTAAATTCCGACATCTATAAATTCAATTACCGAGAGTAAGCGATCGTGGGAGACATCTGTTCCACCTGTGATTCCTTCTAATAGAATTCCAATAGCAAAAACTCCTCGCCACCACCCGGTATCGCTAATGCCTCGACGCCGCTGCCCTCTATATGTCACGGGCTGGCGCACCCACGATCGCAACCGGTCAGACACATGATGATGACTACGGCTATTATGTCGAGATGGTAGATTCGATCCTTTTTCGATATTCTTCGACATCCTATTGCCGTTTTCAGGGGCTCTCATAGGCGCGGATATGCACTCTGTGAGATTGCGACAGAGGTGCAGGTGGACCGTTGGAGAGATTGAAGCCATTTAAAATCTAACTGTTCGTTCTAGTTGGGTGGACTCGAGAAACTTTTTGCCAACAGGAAATATAAGTTCTTTATTTCCTTAACAGTTGATGTTACGCGAGTTGGAGCTGCAATTTTAGACATCCTAATACAGTATGCGCCAAAAGTATGGAATAAATTCAATAAAAACGAAACAATTTTTTTTTGGGAAAAATCCTCGAACAGGTCGATTTTTAATTTAAAAAATACATATTTTAGCGTAAAATGCGACTTTCAAATGTCATTTGTTTTCGAGTAATGACGTCATCGATTTTTTTTTAAATGGCAACACCATATTTTTTTCCTTGATTCTGAAAGATCGTTTAATTCTCTATCAGACAGTACTAAAATTTTGCCCTCTTACATAGGAAAGTTTTCGAGTAAATGACGATTGAATGTTAGAAAACGTAAATTTTATCCATAAAAAAGTAACAATTCTGGGGTATGTAAAATAAAATACAATTGATTTAATTTTATACTTAAATTAAATGTTCGAATTCCATCCACCAACTTCTTGACAATGCGCAAGTCTGTGAAGAAGTTCTTCTTGCACATTATGAATGATTTCTGGGGTAACTCTGCGTATTTCGTCCCGAATGCGATTTTGAAGTTCTTCTAAATTACGTGGTTTATTAATGTACACTTTTGACTTCAAGTATCCCCATAAAAAATAGTCAAGAGGTGTAAGATCTGGCGATCTTGCAGACCATTATATCGGTCAGCGTCTGCCGATCCACCTCCCAGGAAAACAGTTGTCCAAAAAATCTGGTACAGGGCGCGCCTAGTGCGGAGGTGCACCGTCTTGCTGAAACCATATGGTATCGTCAGGAATGTCAGGGTCATTATCGTTAGGAAAAATTACTGCAAGGGCTGGAACAAGGTCATTTTCTAGAAACTCTAAATATCTTTGTCCTGAAAGGGTTCCTTCAAAGAAGAAAGGCCCTACTATTCTGTCGTCAACTATTCCAGCCCACACATTTAATTTCTGAGGGTGTTGGGTATGTGTCTCTGCCATTCAATGAGGATTTTCCCGGGTCAAATATCTGCAAGTCCGACGGTTTACTGTACCATTCAGATAAAATGTGGCCTCATCTGAAAAAAGTATTTGCCGGTGTAAATTTCTATTTCCATTAGAATTTCGCAAAAGTGTAAGCGGCGATCGGGATCATCTTCATTGAGTTCCTGCACAAGTTGAATTTTGTAGGGATGATATTTTTCCTTCCTCAAGATACGTAGCACTGTGCTCTGACTAGTGTCATTGTTTAATGCAACCAATCGTCAAGAATTATGAGGATTATCCACCATACTTATCAAAATGTTCTGTTTCTGATTTTCATTAATGCTTGGACGTCCAGGTTTTGGAATATTTACAACATTGCCAGTTTCTCTAAATTTAGACTCTACCTTACTGACTGTTAATTGGCTGATAGGGCGATCTGGATATTTTTCATTAAATAAATCGCAAACTTTCTGCTGAGTTCTAGTCATATTCCCGCATCCGATAAGAATTAAAATTTCAATTCTTTGAGTAACAGTTAAATGTGCCATAACACTTTAAATTGAATAATAATTTCTATGTCGCTTACAATACTTATTAGAAAGTCGGTGCGACAATGACACTTTGCAAAGATTTTCACCTACGTGATCCATAAAAGACTATGGAATTCGAAAAACTAAACTTGATAACGTTTTTGCTTTATTTTAATTGATTTACGTTTTCTAACATTCAATCGTCATTTACTCGAAAACTTTCCTATGTAAGAGGGCAAAATTTTAGTACTGTCTAATAAAGAATTAAACGATCTTTCAGAATCAAGAAAAAAAATATGGTGTTGCCATTTAAAAAAAAATCGATGACGTCATTACTCGAAAACAAATGACATTTTAAAATCGCATTTTACGCTAAAATATGTATTTTTTAAATTAAAAATTGACCTGTTTGAGGATTTTTCCCAAAAAATAATTGTTTCGTTTTTATTGAATTTATTCCATACTTTTGGCGCATACTGTATAAATAAAGAGAGAGACTGTAGGTAATTTAACTAATAAAAATAATATTATAGTCTTAAATTAGGAGAATTGATCAAATACAAGGTTAACTATGACTAAGTACAAAAAAGCCTAAAGCCTAGAAGATAATAAAACAATTATTTCAGGTTTCTAGCGCAATGTTTAAATAATGGGTGAAAACCTTCTTTTCTCTCGAAAAATCGGCGCCTATGACAATCAATCATCGTCCGCGATGACTAGATATGTCAACTATCATGCAGTCATTTTTTACAGCATTGACAAATGTAGAAACGAGGAAAATAAAAAAATTATGAACAATAATACCTAAGTTCCTGATAGATAACAGTAACAGTTAATCCAGTTAGTTGCAGTATTTTGCACTCGTTCTACGTTCCTTCGTTGCACACTGCTAAAAATACATTTTCATTCATCGCAGTTGCGTCATAAATATCAACTAACATATCCGACATAAGTTCTTTTATTGAATTAGTATAAAACGGATACATTTTTAGCTGGTTGGGGCTTTAGTCCACAGAGTAGTTAGTTTCACACAATACTATTAATACCTAAAAACATATAAAAACTTTTACATAAAGGGTAAACATTATTTACGTAGGTATTGTCATATTTAAAATGCATTGACAGGCTAATGTCACTTTTGTCATTGTCGATATTTAATTTCAAATAATTTTAATTTATATAATAATTTTTATAGTTAGATATTTGACTCAACATAAAGGAGACCACCTGAAGAAGCAATCCTAAAAATGCAGAAATAGGTCAGATCTCATCTATTGTGGTTGAATTTTCGAGTTTCCACTGTCAAACGTGAAGTTAGATATTTATAGAGTGTTTTCATTAAACCATGTTAGTAGATTTAGATAGATTAATTTCTTTAGATAATTATTAAATAGAGCTTTGTCTGTGGAATTCTTCATTAGCATACCTAGATGTTTGGTATCAGAGAGCACACATAATGACTCCATTGATAGGAATTGTAGAGATTTGATTTATATTAGCTTAAAATACCTTTCTAATACAGTAAAAATAATAACGGATACAATTAAAAATTAGTAATTAACTGTTCTAAAATAACTTAGGATATTGCGTTGCTAGTTGCATACTCTTCAAACATGAAAGAATGCCTAAAATATAATATAATATTCTAAGGGTCCAAGAAACATTTTTACAGAACACTGCAAACCTCCTGGGATGTTATATACTCTATTTTTAAACTAAGAGGAGTGATTCAAATTCCTCGCGCTTAAACACTAGCTTGTTATTGGTTAATTTGTCGCCAAGTTTATATAGCTTCACATAATTTAATGTTTATCGTCAATGTCAACATTGTCAGCTACACTAACAACATGTTAGTATTAGTGTCTAATACGTCGGTACGGTGATTAGTTTTAATTAATTTTTTTATACAAATTTAATTTTTTACTTTTTTTGTGTACTTAAAAACATGTATTCAAATACCTAGATGACAGATAACAAAGAAGGCGCTGATTTATTGAAAGTGTGTATATTATCGTGTGGCAGCATAATATCAAAGATCTTTCCTGAGTAGACAAGACATTATTATTAAACCACATTGTTTGTTACCTTGGCGGTAAATATGTGGGAGTATTCTTATGTATAATATTTGTGTACATTTGCGTGTATGTGGTTTTGTTTGGTTTCTGAGATAAAAATATCCATCGTCAATTTTAGACTCCATTGCTTCTAATGAAAAAAACAACGAATATTTTTGATAACATATGGAAGCTATTTATTCAGTTGTTGTGATCATCAGATACCTTGTAATCTTATTCAGTGATGCAAACAATAAGATCTACAATCCCCAAATCAATCAAGTATGCACCAATTTGCATTAGAACTAAAATCCGTATTGTGGTTCTAGTCCTTTAAATACAATAACTTATTTATAGGATTTCTAATGTTTATGCATCGCACTTACTATGCAGCGTGACGCCCCAAAACCGCCCATTAAACGTTTACGGAGAGCACCTCAGGGAAGCAAACCAAACCGTAAGAAGATTACGACTGAAGTGCCCCTCCACCCTCGCTTCGACTCTGTAAATAAGAACTTCAGAAGGTGCCATGCGGCGGAGTTAGACTACATATTGGGAATATCGAACAATCGTACCGATTTCAATTCAGATTATTTCCTCCCCTTCTGAATATTCGTACATTTTCAAGTTTGGATCGGGAGGTGGTAAATTACTCTTGGCCGATGGATCAGGGAGACTCTACCCCAAATGACATTATTTGCAGTGGCATGTCTTATTTCCTGTAATTTAAAATGGTTTTCCTGACCAACTTTTTAACTGAATATACAGAGTCCACCACTTAAAACTCACCACGTCATATCTCTGATATTCTTAAAGATATCTTTAGCGGCCAATGAATCATTGGGTAAGTTTGTCTATTAATAGTTTCCAATAATTTCCATTATGAATAATACAATTTAAAGGTCCGAGTATAGAACGGGTACGTCAAATATTTGATAAAACATGTGAGACTTCACAATATCACTCACTTCACAGAAAATCACGATACAAATTGATATCTCTTATAGTCTATTTGGAAATGAAAGAGAGTACTAAAACCCTGAGATAAGAACCGGCCATGGGCGTGGTAATATTTCGTTTCAGGTAATTATCGGGTAACACTAATGCTAACAGGTAATGGATGTACATTAGTATATTTTACTGGATACATCATACGGCAGGATCCAGTGAATTGTGACAGATCAATCCAGTTTTAGAGCTGAATATACGAAGACGTGCTAGTACAGTAGAGTAAAATTCGACTTGTGTTTAGTGACTATTGTGCCAGTGGATATAATATTGTTTGGGTAAAATCTCGTGCTTATCAGATTACGTACCTGCTAAACGCCTGAAAAGATGTGCGCTGTCTCAGAATGAGAAGATTATTATATTAAATGTATTTAATGTATTGAAACACCAAAATCCTACCAACAGTGTTGACGACATCGTGGAAAAGTGTTCCAAAATTGCAGGGATTGGAAAATCGACTATCTACAGACTTTTAAAGGAAACAAAAAATGAACAAGATACTGTAAATCCCCCAAAATCATCTACAGGGAGGTCAAAAGTCGTTATAGATGATTTCTTCAAAAATGTCATTCGCAGAAAAGTACACTCATTTTATTTTAAAAAAGAAATACCAACGCTAAACAAAATTTTAAGTGAACTTTCAGAGGACAACGATTTGCCAAAAATCAGTAGAAGCAAATTATAGGCCGTCTTACGAGAGTTGAATTTTTGCTGGGAAAAGCAGAACAGGAAGTCAGTTCTTATCGATAAAGATGAAATTATTTGTTGGCGAAGATCCTACTTAAAATCAAATAGAAAATTCCGTGACGAAGGGAGGAATATTTATTATCTAGACGAAACTTGGGTCAACGAGGGATATGCTGTAACAAAAGTATGGCAAGATAAAAATGTAAAAAGTTTTCGACAAGCATTTTTGGATGGACGTTCAACAGGGTTCAGGCACCTTCAGGTAAAGGGCGAAGATTAATAGTGATACATATAGGTAGTGCCAGTGATTTTGTAGATGGCGGTTTACTTTTATTTGAATCTAAAAATACAGGTGACTATCACGAAGACATGAACGCAGATGTTTCCGAAGAGTATTTTACACAGATGTTGGATCTTATTCCTCCGGGGTCTGTAATTGTCATGAATAATGCTAGTAACCATTCACGGCAGACCGAAAGGACCCCTACGCTTGCTTGGAGGAAAGCCGATATATTTCAATGGTTATCCGGAAAAAAACATTTCTTTTGAAATAAATATGGTGAAAAAGGAACATTTGACACTTGTCAATCTTAATAAAGATCAGAAAAAATATGTTATCGATGAAGTGGCAACAAATCGCCAAATAACGGTACTACGGTTACCATCTTATCACTGTGAACTTAACCCAATCGAATTAGTCAGGTAAAAGGAGATGTAGCGCGTAATAATACGACGTTTAATTTAAGTGATGTGAAAATTTTGTTAAAAAATTCCTTGGAGCAAGTAACTGCAGATAACTGGCAAAGATGTATACATCATGTAAAAAAGAAAAGAAGAAAATGTGGGAACTCGATAATTTAATTGACGTTACTGTGGAACCTATCGTTATCAATCTAGGAGATGAAGATAATTCATCAGAATATTCAGAGGATGAATTTTAATATACCTACCTACTTTTTTATTTTCTTTATTGCACATTTATACAACACTACATTTACTGACCATAATTTGAATTTTTAAAATACATATATTTTTCTGTGAAATAAAAGTCTATTCATTAAATTTAAATAAATATTTTGATAATAATATTTAATAATTTTATTTGAATTACTAAAACCCTCTTAACCCGGTTATGATGCTTAAAGTAGCCTCATGTTTTGAAATGCTGTTTTTATATTGTTTACTTATAAGAGAAATGGACTGAAAAATTGAAGCGGCATAGACAAAGGCGGATTGTCGGGGATTAAATTTTAACTACCTGCTACAATTTAGTACAACCCGGTCACACACAAGTTTTTTTTTTAAGTACATCTCATTTATACCAATAATACATAATATAAAAATATTGAATGTAAGCACCAGTACTAAATTTATTTACGATTTGCATACATAATAAGCTTTTATTACTTTCTTTCATTTCTAAATAGACTATAGTTAAATATTATTGAAAAATGTTCCTGTACTCTACTGTTGCAGTTTATTTTCCTAAATTGTTTTCAACCTGAAACTATTTATCATAAGAAAGAAATCTGCAAAGAATCTCGTGAAGTGATAAATTATGTATTAAATTAAACATGAAACCAAGAATGAAACTTTGGGGAAACATAACTTTTTAATACCAATATAATCGCTTATAGGTTCTCAGAAGAAAATTAATAACTCTTCCAGTTCCACAGCCACCGTGATAAAGATAAATTGTAAATTTATTTTATGCATTTGCGTCCAAATTGATGTAGACATAGTCAGAGGCGCGGGTGTAGGACAAAATATAATACAAATTCATCTAATTTATCTAATACTAAAAGAATTGTAATGTTGTTTATAATTAACATCAAACTACTACAACTATTCTACATCAGTATAACGTCTAGAAATAAGGTAAATACCGATGAGCAAGATTTCATTACCCACTCAAAAATATGAGCCTAATTTGAAATCAGCTAGAAGTTGTAAATTAGACCTGAGTGAACTGTGCAAAGCTGATTGTCGATGTTTTGGGCAACTTGATTAGAGGCCGGTATAGACAAGTAGCCTGAATCTAGAGTGAGGGAAGAGTCCTTTGAAATTCGATACATTGTCAACTCAATTGTTAAATCGATTAGATGACTTATCTTATCTTATTTTTGATAAATTTGAATGTAAAAATTAATAAATTTAGATCCTCTTGATTTAAACTTTTTTGAAAGATATTTATTGAACAGAAGTCAGAGCGTGAAAATAGCTTTACAGGTTTCCAACCCTCTCAAGATATCTAAAGGTGGTCCGCAAGGTTCAATACTTGACCCACTTCTGTTTTCGTTATATACTAGTGAATTTCCAAAGGCTGTTAAGAACTGTTATATCCATTTATATGCGGATGATACTCAAATTTATCACTCATTCAACTTATCACAATTTCGCCAAGCAGAATTGTCCTTAAATAATGACCTTAATAACTTCAAATTTCAAAAAATCATGCTCTCCATATTAATCCTACTAAAACTGTAGCTATCGCATTTATGCCGCACAGATTTAAGCAAAATATTAGTGATCTTATTAAGTTAAATTTGGATAATCAGGATATTACATTTTGTAACGAGGTTAAGAATCTTGATATTAAATGGTAGGCACCAGTTCAAATTTTCCGTTGCACATCTGGGTCAGTATCTATTACATCAGGTGTGCCTCAGGGGTCGATTTTGGATCCCTTATTATTTGTGATTTATATCAATGACATAATTCAAGATCTTGACTGTCACTAGCTCATGTATGCAGACGATTTCAAAATATTATAGCAAGATTAATGATGATGATTGTATTAGGTTGCAGCATTGTCTAACTCGTATTGAGAATTGGTGTCCTACTAATAATCTGCCTCTAAATGCTAGCAAGGGTAGCGTGATGACCAGAATTATTATGATCTTAACGGCATGGACGTCTATTTTGACTTTATTTTTTATATTGATAAAACAGTTCAATCTGCATATAGGAGACTGCTTTTTTAACAAGAATGACCCATGGCTTTTCCAATGTTTAAGTATATCATATTTCAATCAAATTTTGAAGATGTTCAGCGGCGTTAAGTTGCTTTCTTTTCGTCAGGATGGTATTTATCCTCAAATAGGTATTCCGCACAATCCGTTGAACGTAGAAATATGCACTCTATCATATCCTTTTATAAGATCTCACATGGTATGTGTCACTGCTCTGAATTTTTAAACTTAATATCATTGCAGGTACCCAATCACTCAAGGCGTAGTTCTCGTACTTTTTATTTGAATAAACCTAAAACGAATTTATTAAAATTCTCACCGTTACACAGAATGTATTTCATCTATCCCTATAGAATAGATTGGACATATTTAACACCAATATCAGTGTAATAAAGTGTAATTTCTATCATAGTGACAATTTTTATGAATTGTTCATTTTCTGTATTTATATTTTGTTTTTTACGTTGTTCTTATTTCTTATGTAATTTTTAATTTGTCTAATGTCTTTACTCACCTAGAATTTATATTGGGTGATATATTAAATAAATATATAAACTATACTAAGACTTTCATCATTTTTTGACTTATTGTACTGAAATGTTGAATACTCATTTTACAAACACCTTGTATATCTAATAATTTACTATTATGTAAGTACAATTATTGTTACTTATAACGCAGTTATACAGAATGTACGAAGAGTGTATTTTCCATTTCATTTTGTTGCCAGAAATGGTGAAAATAGTAAAATACATCATTGCCAAATGTATCTACATATTGCAAACGGATTTATCGAATGAAATCCGTTGAATGAAATTGCCATTTTTGTTTAAACCTCGACTTTTGTTCGACCTGACATTGAAAGGTGGGTGACAATAAACAGTGATTTATTACCAAATGAATGATAATGCCTTGGCAAACAGATATCACTTTCCCTCATGTTCGTGGCCATATACATCTATTATTAACAAATCTGTTTGGTGCCAATAAACGTGTCGCGTATGTTTCACAGAATATGAAGCGATTGAGGAAGATGAATTAAACAAACAGCCTTAGAACAATAAAAAAGGAAAATACAGAATCCTCGGTATTTAACTAAGACACGTTATTTTTTTGTACATTTTTTTAATAAAGATTAATAATATTGTATGAAATTAACTACTCTGCGGACTAATGTTTCTACCAGCTTTGACCACTATATAAGAATGTACAAAAGATTATAGCATAAACGGCAAATATTTATATCAAGTAGGTGAATGTTTTTAATTTATATTAGTCTTGACAGATATCAACATTATGACATTGTCGTTTTAACATTTTATTTTTCAAATAATTTTAACTTATATGGGGTAATTCAGAACTTATACGAAAAAGTTTAAGAATATGTATACAAATAAGAAGTCGATATCACCATAAGAATTACAATAAAAGTCTAATAGGCTTTATAAAGAAGGACGGAGCTGAGCAACTGTACTTCAACGACATCTGATATACAAACGAAAGTTTTTTTTCTACTCCCTACATGAAAAATACTATTTTACTCTCTCGGGAGGAAAATACTTTGGTTTTTTCTGGAGGCAAACAAGTAGAAACTTCAAATAGCTGTAAGAGTTGTGTATAGACTTGTTTTATTGATACACAAACTTCCTAAAAATGTATAATAATGATTTTCTTTCAAACAGATTTTTTATTACTTATTTTTATTTATAAAAATTAAAAACAGTTTGAGGTTTAAATTAACATCAATAAATAAATATTGTTAAAATTTATGGTACAACTAGTTAAATTACTAATGGAAATTCTCTCTGAAGAAATATTGGCTCTGCTGGTGGAGATGAGTTCCGTTTGTTATTTTCCAATAACGTCGTGGTCGTTGATGAAGTACTTGTGATAGAAACAAAATTTTCAAAAACAAGACAACGTTTTTTGGTACTTAAAGTATTTCTCCCATAATTATTTGGGTGGCTACCTCACATTTTTTAGAAATACATTCGTCTCTACCCTTCTGCTACTGCGTTTGTTCTCCATCCCCCATGTGTTTTTGGAGAGAGAATATCACTTCCAGCATTGACTAACAACGTAGCTGTGTCCAGATAGCCTTTCGAATCATCCAAATTTAAAAATATTGCTATTCTTTATGGAATTTTGGCAATTGTGTTTGTGCCAATTACCTGGTTTGTACATTTCCCTTTAGCATAAGTTACAAAAAATCGAGAATTACATCTTTTAGGAGACCTATAGTCCATATATTTTCTATATATATCCAAGACAGATACTCTACTTACAATCCCATTTGTTATTGTAATGTTTATTGTGTTGTGATAATTTGGAATGTAGATCGCAACATGTATTTGCTCCATAATGTTGAAACCTTCAAATCGGCGCATTTTTTGGAAAAGTAAAATAGGACCACTTCATATATTTTTCTTATTACTCTAGTCTCCATTCAACATTTAAATAGTTGGTACTCTTTTTCATATTTTTCACGAGACTTTAACGGTAATAGATTTAACGAAACCACGTTTGTTCTTCCAGAATATCTTGAGAAACTTCATCTTCACATTCGGAATACATTATTATCAACTTTTGGGAAGTTCGTTTATTTTGTAAACAAGAAGCAACCTTAGTCACGTTCCATATACCAGTACTTTTACTTTTAACAATATTTACTTATCTAAATCCCTATTACGACATTTGGACATATTTGGTTGTTTGATTGTCATGCATAAGAAAATATAATAAAATATAATAAAATATATGTAAAACAAATGTAAAACACTGTGAATGGTCGTAGAAGACATCATATGTGTTATACAAGAGCTAAGTGCCATTTCCTCCCATGGATATTGATCAAACTATCCGCGGAAGGAAATTATGCACTTTGCTCCCTTGCTATACAAATAGCTATTGCGCTTGAAGCGAGCGTCAATATGCCTGTTTGGCGAATAGGGTTTGGCCCCGGACGACCACAACGTATTTTAGTAGCTGAAGAACAAGTGCTGAATGTGGAGAAAATCCACGAATAAGTACATGGCACATTGCTAGATAGGTGTCTGGAGTATCTTAATCAACGGTTGTCGCTTACTACACGAAGCTCAGTTATATCTATATTATATCAAGAGTGTTCAAGCACTGTTACCAGCAGTTTAATCATTTCAAGTTTTATGAGGAGTTGTTGCAGCCAATTGCTGAAAATCCCCAATTTAATGCTGATGTACTAGTTATACATTAAGGTTTATTTACTCGCAATTCATAAACCTGACCTGCCCGCGCTTTCTTGAAAATCTACCTCTAGCTGTCTGAAAACGCGTGTGGTTTTTCATGATGGGGCACCTTATTACTTTCGGCTAGATGTTCGAGATAATCTCCATCAAGAGTATGAAGTATCATGGTCTCCGCGGTCTCCCGATTTAAACCCTCTTGACTTTTTTTTGTGGGATTATTTAAAAAATTAAATGTACCGGATCGAAGTGGAAACAGGATTTGCGCGAGCGTATCACAGATGCCACGAATAATTTGCGTTTATAAGAACTGCAGCCAGGAGGAACATTTGTTTTAGTACAGCAAAATTGGATAAGGTCCAAATGTGTGGGCACGTCTTTTGACGAGAGACAAAATTTCGAACCGTTTTCGTAATAAGGTATATGTAATTTTATTTGTAAATTTCAAGTTTCTAATTTTTCCAAAATTCAATTCTTCATCATTAGTGTAACAAAATTTTTGACTTTGGTCAGATCTATCTATATTTAAGTTTATTTTAAAGTAAAAACGGTTTAATCACAGACCTTCGGAGGTTTTTTTCGTGCGATATGTGACATCGCCAGCTTGCATTGTCACTCTATTACAGTAGACTAGATTCCAGCGGCATGCAATTAAATATTTTTAAATAGTTTTCAGAATACGTATATGATTTTCTTGCATTACGATATTTGTACATGTATGTTGAACGCTCCTAAATTTTGTTCAGATAAGTTCTGATTTACCTTGAATATTAAATTTTATAGTTAGATATTTGATTCAACTTAAGGAGGCCACCTGAAGAAGCAATCCTAGAGATGCAGAAATAGGTCAGATCTCATCTATTGTCGCTTATTTTGCGTGTTTGTATGAGGATATGATCAAATGTGAATTTGAGTTTTGAAAATCATTGAATGATTTCAGCCAGGTATGTTTTTTTAAATTAATCTAGGAGTCGTTATGATGTCCCCCTTTATCAATTTTGACGTTTCGAATGACGTTTATTAGGTTTCTTTAATAAAAAAAATAATAATTAAAAATACTTACGACCATAGGCTACCATGAATAAACGTTTCTGTATTAATAATAATCTATTAAAACTACATTTTAATTCAAAAACAGATGGATTATACCACAAAATCTTAGCTGCCGTCCTTTTTATATTTAAAAGCAATTCTAAAATACTACACCATGTTCCAATTTACTAATTATTGCAGTAAGCGAACGCTTGTTTGCTTTAAGTTATGCAAAATTATTTTTTTCCTGATAAAACCAACATAACCATATGAACTTAACCAATGGAGACACAATGTAAATTATATCTGGACCCAGTTGAAGATTTTTTCTATCTTAACTCTTTTTTATTAACATTTTAATTATCTTTAATCATTATTATTTAAAATCTTTCTTTTCAATTGCGACTTTTCCATTTTCTGTTTAATTAAGTTTAATAAAGTGTCCCAGTTAAGTGATCAAGGCAACTTGGATTAAACAGCTAAAGATAGGTAAGCAAACAATTAGATAATAATCTGTGTAATATTTCATAGAGATCCCATATTTGCCGAATTTAAATTAAATAATAACCGCTCAAGCACAATTATCTACACATATATTTTTCAACTGAATAAAAATAGCAAAATAAATGCACTTGTGACTATACTCGCGTCAAGAATTCAGACGTCTTACGTCACGGCTGACGTTACACATTTGTTTTTATTGTCAACGTAATTTTCGATATTTGGTCGCGTTAAAAACAATCATTTTTTGCAATTTAGTGCAGTATATAATGCAAACTTTTAGTGTAGTATATAGTTTTATTACTATCAGTTGCAGTTTCTTAAATATTTTGATGAAAATATAATGAATTATTCTTTTGTTCGTATGACGTAAGTCGTCTGAATTCTTGTCGCGAGTATAACAACTTACGTATTTCTTAAACCGTCATGCTAAAAATGTCAGTTCTATTCAGATGTTGCGTATTGACAGAAAGTAAATGAATTTATGTCAGGAATATCCTCACATTATTTTGCAAACTTATAGCCCATTAGAAAGTAGTTCGACCTTGAAGAAAGGATAAACTTACGAATTGAAGGTATGGCGCCATATTTCACTTGAAAGGCCAGAATCTTGTAAAAGGGTTGTTCAATAACAAGAAACTGTAGAGAAATGCTTAACATAATCCTAATAACATATCTGTAGAGACTTATGTAGATGCACATCATGTTGCATATCCATGATATTTATATTATGTATATAGGGTTACCTATGTATGGCCAGCGCCCTCTTATGCATTCTTTTGATGTTAAGACTTAGTCTAGTTAACAATTAGTTGATTGTTACAAGTTGTCGATGACTGTCGATGTTTTGGGCAATTTGCTCTACAGTCTACTAACCTAATGTAAAATAATACAATACAGAACGTAAAACATAATCAGTTAAACTATTTGAACAAGTGGGTAGCAACCCATGCAAAGTAATAAAGCAATGTAGTACTAAACTCTACAATATCTGTTAATGTTTAACTTGTTTTTCGATAATAAAGTATTAAACACTGAAAAAAATAACAATATTCTTTCACTTTCTTTCCAGAAAATTTCATTAAGGTAAGATTTAATATATGAATCATATTTCTAAAAAAAAGTTTTAATTTATTCTTTTCTGTGTAAATTTTTCCATTTTGCACATACCACTTTTTGCACATGGTACCCTTCAAATTAAAAAAGTAGGAAACTTCAAACTCCTTTGAAAACCCCCCTCTTGTATCGATCGCCTCGCCCATGGATCAAGAAGCGGGTACGCATTTAGTGCCGCCATAACATTTTATGAATTTAATATTTCATGAAACTTAACTTTACCATTAATGTCTCGGCCACTTTTCTTAAGTTTGGCGTATATAATGTTATATGAAGACTAGCGCAAGAGGAACAATCATCAAATTGTAATCAGAACGAGCAGTAAATCATACCCGCGCGACTGAGAACAGCTGTTGACGAAGGAGAGAGCGTCCAAGACCCTCTTGATATTATCTGCTGCCTACTTTCGACAATGTTTTTATAATGCTCCTTTAGATCGCCTGATTGCATCCCATATAGTTGATTAATTGCCTATTGTTTACTGGGGCAGAGGACGGGGCAAGAAAAGGTGGTGGAGGAATTGAGGTTTTTTTTTGGAGATCATTCTATTAAACGGTATTCAAGAACGTTGTCGCTGGAGGTAAATCACCTGTTCGACGTCGTATATTAAATTTATAAGAAGCTATAATTGTGTTGCTAGTGGTTGATGTTCTCAGAAAGATATGTAGTTTATTTCTAGACATCTATCAAACTGCAAATGTATCTGTCAATAAAAAGTATAGTATTATTGCATATTGAGTTGGGATATACGGGTTAAGAGATTGAAGATCCTCTTGGTCTATAAATGCACTTCACAATCCTCAAGGCAGAAGTAGTGGCCATCGAATACTGTCATGGAATTAAAAAAGGTTTAAGATGTTGAGATTTATTAATTTGTTGAACAATTTATGATCATTGTGATCACAATAATTGTTTCACTTTGTAGTATCTGGAACATATTTCTAAATTGGAATAATAACTATGTACTTTTTTATAAATAAATTTAGTGATTATTTAGTGAAATATGAAATGAAAATTACATAAATATCAATAAAATTAATAGATAATTTAATAATAATTAAGACATATTATTATATTAAAACAATTAACCTATTTTTTCATATGCTAGTCTTGATTGAACAATTTCAAAGTTGGTTGGCACTCCATTGGTTTAGATTTCTTGATGTTTAAGAAGACACATGACTTTCTTATTTAGAAGATTAAGTCTCTTGCCTCTCTGTAAAGACTTGGCCAGAATCTTGGTTTTATTCAGGTCTACCAAAGGCCTTTCTAACCTTATTTGCCTATGTTCTCAGGTTGTGAAACTGTTAACTTCTGACTATTATTATTCTCTGGATGACACTTGTGTTCCTTCAACCTGGAACAAATGTGTCTCTGTTTTTGTTCAGTGAATACATTGTCACACATACATAGGATGCTGGTCTTACTGGCTGGATTTTCTTAAAAAGCCAAAGGATAAGATATCTGTCCTATCTGTATTTCCTTGAATATGCGGTAACTACTTCTAATTAACTGTTGTAAAATTTTCCTATTTTTCCTTCGGCAGCATTGCGCAAGCCAAACGGCAAACCGATAAATTCAATAATTACTGTGCAGTAACTGCAGATGCTGTCGTTTTACACGAATGAGCATATGAACCAATATTACATCGAGGGTTCTACTGTTGTCATACTTATGTAGTTGTCTTATGTACAGTGTTGATGCTACCATTAGTAGTGAGTCTCAGTACAATGAGCGTAAACAAAGCTTAAAAACTGCACTGCATATGTTGCAGTACTCATTAAAACGCTTCATAACATAACGAAAACGTTGGAATTGTGCTGTGAAGCACTTCAAATATCATCATCTACTTCGGAACAAAATCTACAAATGCGTATGGTTCTAGTTCTGGCCCCGAGAATGGAATCAATAATTGTGGTGCTGCAAGTAGTGCCTCAATCGATTTATACCTTGTTTTAAATATGATGACCACACATTCACCGCAAATTCGAAGGTCAGTGTGACGTAGAAGTGTAGTTATACTATACTTTTGAGAAACTCATTGGAATAACAACCAATCAAAAACAAGCTTAAAATAAGTTATCTATGTTAACAAACCCTTTAAGAATAAGTTTAATTCTCACATTGATTTTAAAATGTTCTGTAATTCAAAAAACTAATTAATTCAATCTACAAGGCGCGTCGTAACCGAAACTGCTTTTCTATGCATATGTTGTTTCCACTTAAAATAATATATTCACCGTTAAATTAACCTCCTCATGTAATTTCGCATTAAACCACGGTGACTAATTTTTAATGGGATTGTAATATTAATTCGGACAATGACCATAACGCAAACTAGCAATAACAAAGTTAAAACCGCAGCAGAACGACATCATGTTGGCCGTGATGGTCCCTTTGCGCATCGGTCAGGCCATCTAGATGGCCGCGTGGCCAGACTGGACAATATACGGTCGACATTCGGTGCCCGTACTGCATACATCCACTTCAAGTAACCTATTTTATAACCCAACGACATAATTCTGAATGTTACCAGCAGGAATACAATCTGTAATTTCCTGCAGGGGCAGTGGAAAAAAATGCAATAAATTATTTTTATGGATTTTATTTTCCGTGGCGAGGACTTCATTTTAGAGCCAGACGGGGCTGACAGTTGTCCGGGGAAAGCGATGCAATTTTTATGGGTGGTGTCTCTGAGAACTTCATAAATGCACGTCAAATATTAACGCGTTACTATTTAAAATCGCTATTTTTACACTATCTGGAATACAATTGGTGGCCACTGAAATTTAAAACTAACTAATCTACAGGGTGGTTTACGTAAAACTTTTCGATCCAGCAACAAGACGAGAAATTTTGATTCTGGAAAAGTTAGAGAAGCAAGATGGAAATTAAAATCTATGATTGTATAGCTCATCCATATTATGCAATATGGAAAATAAATTATTTTCTGACTAGGCATTTTTGGGCATTCAGAATAGGAGAACCCATAGCAATTGTAATGTTCAATCATATTACCTAAACATATTGCTGAAAATGAGACAGCTGAGAATTTTGCACGATTTGTTTCCTCTGTCTATGATACTGATAAATCTTCTTATGCTACTCATTTTCTCACAACTACCAAGGCTTATCATAATAACTTTCTAAATTTAAATATTATTGAGATTATAGTTTAGCAATAAAATAGTTGAAACTAAAAAAGCAGCTGGTAGTGATGGTATACTTGCGTCAAGAATTCAGACGTCTTACGTTACACATTTGTTTTTATTGTCAACGTAATTTTCGATATTTGGTCGCGTTAAAAACAATTATTTTTTGCAATTTAGTGCAATATATAATGCAAACTTTTAGTGTAGTATATAGTTATATTACTATCAGTTGCAGTTTCTTAAATATTTTAATGAAAATATTGTGAATTATTAATTTGTTCGTATGACGTAAGTCGTCTGAATTCTTGTCGCGAGTATATACCACCGTATATTTTGAAAGGATGTCAGGAATGGTTAAGATTGCATTTGACTCATATGTTTAATATAATTATAGAATCAGGAAATTATCCAGACCTGTGGTAGTTAGTTCTATATACTCCAATTTACAAGTGGTGATAAATCGGATATATCAAATTATAGAAGAACAGCAGCCAAATTATTTGAACACATTATACTCGTATATTTTAAACTTCATCAACATGTGGAAAAAATATCTCAAAGCAGCAACATGGATTTGTTGCAAAGAAGTCAATTAATACCAATTTACTTTTATTTAGTAATGATATATATAAGACATTGAGGAAAAACATCAAATTGACGCAATTTATACAGATTTAAAAAAGCGTTTGACAAAGTTAATCATGATTTACTATTGAAACAGTTGCAGACTCATTGTATTTCTCAAAACACTTTAAATTTACTTAAAATGTATCTCCAGAACAGACATTTTGTTGTTAAACACAATGGAAATACTTCAGGCAAGTATCATTCCATTCTGGGGTGCCTCAGGATTCCAACTTGAGACCATTACTATTTGTATTATTTATTAATGACCTTCCTACTGTTTGTGCGCATTCAAAATTTTTGCTTTATGCTGATGACTTAAAGTTTTATAAATAAAATTAAAACAGAGATTGTGTGGCACTACAGAGAGATATAGATAGTATTGTTAATTCGAATGTAAGACTTTTTGTGTATATAGATTAAGTTTATTTTTGTAAAAAAGTACTCCATTTAATTAGGCTATTACAGCCTGGTTGGGCGTTCAATAAATAAATAAATAAATATTTTATAATGTCAGGGAAATAACGAACGGACTTGCTATCACATTCGTTGGCCCAAAATGTTGACAGGTGTCATTTTATAGAGGTAAATTTTTAATTATTTTCCTCTTTATAAAAAATACTCTACATTTGTTTCGATAAAATTAGCCATTTAAACATTGACTTTCGAAATTTACTTAATTATCAAGTTTATTAACATAGGCTATTCAAACATAATAACTAATCGAATAACACGATAACTAGTAATTTGTATTAAAACAATAAAATTTGTCATTATTATTATTATTACATCTAATTAATGCTGACATGCATCTAATTCATGGACAAGCAATCTACAATTTTGTGGAGACAAGAAGAATTTATTCTGATACATTTCCAAATCACTTAAAAGCAAAGATGTTAAAAATTCTCGTTTACTTGAGCAGATTTTAGAATATTATAAGGAAAATGTTCTCATTAAAAGCTATGGAGTCCTGTAAACCATTTTTTATTTGGCATAAGTTGTTTACATTTCCCTGTATTTACATATTTAATATGTTATTGTACACTAGAAATAATATCAACCTGTTGCTTAAAAATAACTTCAATCATAGTTACTTAACTAGAAATAGTGATCATTTTATAGAACAAAGTTTGAGAATTCCCCATTGTATAAGGGAATTGTATTGTACAACCACTTACCATGTCTTATTAAAAATAGTAGTTATGTCTGTTTTAAGAATGGTATAAAAAAATTGTTGTTGGAAAAAGCCTACTATAATATCAACGAATACACGGTTAACTATGACTAAGTACAAAAAAATTAACCACGTGCTCAGAGTCACCTTAAAGACAATAAAAAAAATTATTCCAGAATTTTAGCTCGATATTTAAAAAATGGGGCAAAACCCTTTTTTCCTACGGAAAGTCGGCGCCTATGATAAGAATCGACTGAGATGGTTTAGATTCATAAAGCTTACATCTATCAACAATGTCAACTACCATGCGGTCGTCTTTTTGTAGCGTTTCTAAATGTAGAAACGACAAAAATTAACATTCTTATTAGTAATAATACCTGATAGATAGGTAACAGTGAACCCAGTTAGCTTCAGTATTTTGCATTCTTTTTCATTATTTGGTTATAAACTGGTGAAACTACATATTCGCTCATTACAGCCACTCACTACCGATAAAAGACACTTCCCGTAGGTACAATTAGATAAAATGCCTATTTATTAGAACGAAAGAAATAGATAATAGACAAGTTTTATTGAAACCGCGGCAGTCTTGTCCCATAACCTAGAAAACCAAACCAGCGAACTATATTGTGGGAAAGTATCTGCACCCAACACAAATGTCTATAACTATAAAACGTTTAAAAATTAAAAAAGGCACTAAAAACTGAAAAAGAACACAAAATTACAACGTAAACACAGGAATTGAATT
The DNA here is from genome assembly GCA_037114965.1 of Monochamus alternatus. Lineage (NCBI taxonomy): Eukaryota > Metazoa > Arthropoda > Insecta > Coleoptera > Cerambycidae > Monochamus > Monochamus alternatus. The sequence continues at coordinate 75,066,282 of CM073429.1, read as the reverse complement.
ATGACATGACAACGATATCGACTGAGCGACTGTTGCATGCTTGTAGAGTAGGCAACCAACAAGCAAGTTGGTTGCCTAGTCTACATTGGCGGCGTTAAATAAGAATTTAAAATAATATCGAAAATAATTTTTTTTGGCTTTATAAATAAGTTTGGTATTTTTTTGAAGGGTAATTCCGTTAATTCTTATTTTTCCCTATCCCCTCTTAAAATATTTGTACTAAGTCATAGGTCCTGTATATTTCGGACATATTGTAATACATTGTAGAGTAGTAGTTAGATGTTTCTGTTTGTAATCATTGACTTGTCCTATACATTTGTATACTCGCGTCAAGAATTCAGACGTCTTACGTCACGGCTGACGTTACACATTTGTTTTTATTGTCAAAGTAATTTTCGATATTTGGTCGCGTTAAAAACAATCATATTTTGCAGTTTAGTGCAATATATAATGCAAACTTTTAGTGTAGTATATAGTTTTATTACTATCAGTTGCAGTTTCTTAAATATTTTGATGAAAATATAATGAATTATTCATTTGTTCGTATGACGTAAGGCGTCTGAATTCTTGTCGCGAGTATATGTCTAATGGATTAATAAATATATTATTATTAATAAATGACATTGCGATTATAGTTAACTAAATTGTAAGTTGTAATATTTTTGACATGAAAGATAATATTCACTGTCAAGTAATCTTAGATGGTGCAGCTTTTACCCCTCTGTATCATAAATTTGAAATGTTTCACTGTAGCAGCAAATTACGTGGGGTGGTGTTTTTATGAATTAATTTATCTAGATTTCTATTTAATTTTCTTCTTTCCCCTTTTTAATGAAGAAGAAATCTAATAAACAATATTTAAGGATGTTTTCGTTCTCTTTTCGTAGACCAATATCCATTAAGACAATTATTTTTTGTATCGCCTTTAACCCTTACCGAAATCCTCTTCGGACTTCTTTTCATGATTTCCTCTGGTATCACAAAATATTGTTCACAACTTTTTCTTAAATAGTCACTTACTTAGTCGCTTAGTTACTGAGTTTTTTGCTATTCAGTGTCAATATTATTTATTATTTTCGTCACTTTACTGAATTTTAGCACAAATCATAATCAAAAACTGTTATACAGGGTGTAGCAGAGAATCGCCACCAAATTAGAAGGGCGTATTTTATAACACAAACGAGAAAAAAGTGTATATAAACATATGCCCGTAAACGCTTGCATACTGAAATACAGATAAATAAAAATAACGTAATTTATTTAGCAAAATACATGAAAATTATCATAAAGAACATCGACATCGTTAATAGACACAAATTGGCATCTTCAGCATGTTTTCAAATTGTGATCTCCTACACAACATTCAGCTCTCAGAAATTACAGACAATGCATATCGGTATGCTCATCGAATGTAAACTCTCTAATTACTACACCAAAATACCACTATTACTTCTCTGGAAACTTACTTTCTTTGGCACTGAAACAATATTAAATTACAGACATTGATTAGAGAATAAGACAATTTGATAATTTTTAAAATTTCTGTTGCATCTCAATAATCAACCATTATAGGCAATGTTCATAGACACTTTTTTCTTGTTCAGTGCCGTAAGTAACTGGCAGTATTCTACTCAAATTTATCTAACTATATTTAATGCCCGACGGTGTCGTTATGGCATATTTATCATCCCCATTTGGATGCCACTATGGTCTTCATAATAACACTCAGTGCCATTATGAATCCCTAATAAGACGCAAATTATAAAGAAAAAAATAAACAAAAGCTAAGTTTGTCTCCACCTTTACTCATTATTATTAACTATAAAAAAACACAACTTATTTATTATAAACATGGATTACAACTTCTGAACAGTTTGTTAATTTAATTCCAGCAGATGATAAGTGTGCTGTATTTTTAGAAAGTAAGTTATTTCATGAGTACTTGAACTTGTTGAAGGGCCTTTAGTGCCTGAAACGTTACTCAAGCAACGACGCAGATGATCTACGAAAACAATGTCTAATAGATTGTTTACGATATGGAAAAGCCAGGAGAAATGCTATATTATATGGCATTTTCCAAAAGTATTAATGCCAACTGGCTGCTTTTTGTATTTTCCATGTCTGTACCTTACTAAAAATCGAGTATGATCTGTGTTGTTTGGCCTCACCGCTATATATTATGCATCGCTTTTCCTTTAATGTTTCCGTATGTGACAAAAAAATCTCATGAAATCTTTATTTTCGTAAACGGAATAATAACATGAATGAATTGTCCTTTATCTTTAACATTTTGTAGGTGCAGATTTGTCAATTCGGTACGCCTGCAAGCTCCACTATCAATGCAATTTTTATCATAAAAGAATTGTATCGTTAGCTTCCAGTATAAATTGAGTTATGTTTTCTTTTGTTAAAATTTTTGACCGAAGTCCTTTAAATTTTCCTTTTAGATACGCAATTAAATAGACGTACTTATTAATGCCCGTATTTTTCTTTATTGATATAACTGAATGTAGCATAAAATAGTATACCCTAAGCAATAAAGGCTTGCTATATTTTGAAAGACATTCGTAATAACCTTTTCATTGCTGCTATTTTTCGTTCCTTTCCCTTTACACTAATCTTCAAGTTTTGCATAACATTGCTCGTACATCTGTCTTGTTTTTCTGAAAGTAGAGAATCGACAACGCTTTGCACAATGTCTTTGACATTCGAAGGGACACTCTCGGAATCAGAATCCCCATTTTAATATTCTTATTCACTAAAACTGAACGTATGAGACAAAATTGAACGTCAATAAAGTTATCCACAAAACATTGTTTTGTCAAGTTGTCAAATTTAAAACCATTAACAACTGTGGTTAGCATGACATCGTCAAATAAGAACGCCTAATAATTTTTAATTTCAATTTTTGAAAATGTTTCCGATAGTCTAAGATAAATCGAATCTCAAAATAAAATCTGTTTGGACCATCGTAGATTAAATTTTGAATGATACACATGATTTGTTAATGAAACTTGTGTTTCATTATAGTGTTCATATCAAACTAGTATCATTTATAACTATGAAAATGATTTAACTCAAATTTGTATTGTTTCTTTCCAAAGTGCGTCATTTTGTCATAAAAACAATATTGAGACACTGCTTCAAAAGCACTTAATGACGTTAAAATTTTTATAAAAATTCTATTTACCCGAATATTTTTTAAATTTACTATTTTATTAAAATTTTCATAACAAATCCATAATTTTGTTATAATGTACCGAAAATAAATGAAAGTAGGATTGTAACGAATAATACATCGAGATATATCTGATTGACTGCACGGGCAACTTCTGTCCCTTATTTCCTTGTAATAATGTCCCGGCGAACCGTTTGTATACATTTGTACGCCAATGAAGTCACCCTTGGGTCGGGTACAGCATGACGCAGTTGATATAGTCGTAAAACAAAGGCGACACTGTCAACTTAGACAGGAAGTAACGTCATCTGGACGATTTTCCTTGCAAATGCCCTTCTACTTTAATGCCGAGAGCAACATAAATTATAGGAATAACTCATATAGCGTTCAACGACTTTCAACTGTTGAACGGAATTTTTAGAAAGTGAGAATTAAGCGATTTAAATTTAATGGCTAATACTTTTTCAGGGTTTCTAAATTGATGAGTTAATAAGCAGAAATCATCTAGTAGTATAATTTTTATACAAAGATTTTAACTGCATTTTACTTATTTACTTGTTATGATATCGTTATGATATAATTACATACATGCAAAATCATCGACTCATATTTTTCACATACCACGTAAGTTTATTTTGTTTTATAAATTTGTGAATTTATAGCTGAGGACAAATAATGGCGGATAGTGAAAAAATGTTGTAAGTTTATAACTTGGTAACGTGCTTGAGAAATTTGACAAAATTATAGGATACTTTTCAATGTCAGAGCGATATTTGGTCAAAAATTTTGTTTACAAAAAAATCAAATACTTTTTTTACTGTTTTAGAAAGGTATTTTAAGCTAATATAAATCAAATCTCCTACAATTCCTATCAACGAAGTCATATGTATGTTTTCTGATACCAAACATCTAGGTATGCTAATGAACAATTCCAAAGACAAAGCTCTATTCAATAATTATCTAAAGAAAATAATTTGATAACCTAGATGTTTGGTATCAGAGAACATACATATGACTTCATTGATAGGAATTGTAGGAGATTTGATTTATATTAGCTTAAAATACCTTTCTAAAACAGTAAAAAATGTTACAAAAGCTAATAATAAGGAATATATGGGTAGATATTGTGGATGTAATTCAACGCAGGTTGGAGCTTTTGTCCACTGACTAGTTATTTTCACACAATATTATTAATACCTAAAAATATATAAAAACTTTTACATAAAAGGTGAACATTTTTCAAGTAGGAATTGTCATATTTAATACATTGACAGGATGTCACTTTTTGTCATTGTCGATATTTAACTTCAAATAATTTTAATTTTTATAATAATTCTTATAGTTAGATATTTGATTCAACTTAAAGGAGACCACCTGAAGAAGCAATCCTAAAATTGCAGAAATAGGTCAGATCTCATCTATTGTGGTTGAATTTGTCGTGTTCCCACTGCCAAAAAGTGAAGTTAGATATTTATAGAGTGTTTCATTAGAAGGTTAGTAAATTATTTTCTTTAGATAGTTATTGAATAGTGCTTTGTCTGTGGAATTGTTCATTAGCATACCTAGATGTTTGGTATCAGAGAACATACATATGATTTCATTGATAGGAATGGTAGGAGATTTGATTTATATTAGCTTAAAATACCTTTCTAAAACAATAAGAAATGTTACAAAAGCTAATAATAAGGAATATATGGGTAGATATTGTGGGTGTAATTCAACGCAGGTTGGGGCTTTTGTCCACTGAGTAGTTAGTTTCACACAATATTATTAATACCTAAAAATATATAAAAATCAAATACGTCGCAACACAACTATTTATTTATTAAAAGTACAGCTAGTAAAGGTATAGTTATGAAAATTTAACGCAACATTAGAATGAGTATTTATGATATTGTGCTGTTCTTGGTCGATGGTTAAGTGCAGTTTTATAGAATTTGGATTGTTATGACCAGTAATTTTCATCAATTGTTCTTGCATACCATTTTTTTTGCCAGTTTGCTAGCAACTGGCAACTTTTTGTCCTTTACATTTAGACCAATAGTCTCAGTAAACAATTTAGTCCATCCAATAATAATATTTTTTTCAACAGGGGCATTGTCGTACCAATTATCGGTATTCGTTTTCCAATGTCGATTACGTTTTAAGAACAACTGTGGTGCAGTAATATGTTCGACTCGTAACACATGATCATATTCAATGTGGTTTGTCGGAAAGGTACCGTACATTTTCTCGGTTGGAAAAAATCCAAGAGGCAGACAACTGTCTCGCCTCCTTTCTAAGCTGATTCTACAGTAGCAATATGGTACGTGGTAAGTTTACGCATAAAGTCTTTAGGGGTATTCTCATCCCAGAACAATATTATGCGGTTTAATTTTGACCAACTTAACAAAACTGATCTCTTCTTTCACATGGAAGGTTTAACTATGTTACTATGCTGTTAAACGGGTCAGTCATAATCTTATAGTCATTATAGTACCTCTCCTGTAAAAGTTTGCACGAAACATTCGACACAGTTTCACTGTTGCTTCTTTATTCCATCTTTCTTTCTCATATTGACCGCCCAACATTTTAGTATCAATGCCAGTTCTTCTATGCTTCTATGCTCATTTAACTTGTATTTTTATTCAAAGCAAGGCTGCATAAATATTTCCCCACGTGTATGTGTGCATTGAAAATTCACATTCCTAAAATGTGACATTTCGAAATTTATTAGAAATATGAGGCTATCAGACTTAAACAATCTTGGTGTCCTAGTAATTGAAAACATCTTTGAATGCTGTTATCAGATAAATTATTGGGTGATTTATATCACATGAAAAAATAACGAAATTTAAATCGCTATCACAGAACATCCCTCCTTGCTTTGTGATGGCTATTAGAACTGTCAAAAAATTTTGTATACAGAACTTATCTAAAAAAGATGCGTCATGAAAAATAGAATATAAATATTGAAGTTCTAGTAGCTTCAACTTTTACATCGCTGGGCTGCTTTAGTCACTAGCCAGGCAATTTCAAATATCCGATTACTTATCGTATTAACTTTTTTGAGGTGCAAGTATTTACACTAGTTTTTCAAATATCAAAAATGGCTTACGTATAGCAACGCGCAGTGGATGGGTATTGTTTTAATTTATGGTAAAGTGGAGACGCTTTAGTAGAACGATTTGACGGTAAACATGTGCCAAATGTTTTAACAACGGTGTGCAGTGAGAGCAAGTGTAGTGCAAACTCAGGCGTGACACGAGAAGTTTGCAATCGAATCGAGGAAAATATGGGGGTCCAGGGCATCCACAACGTATTTCAACAATGTGGCATATTATACATAATGCTCAATTATATTAGTACAATGCATTACTATCAGGGAATTGGACGAGGAAGACTGGACGTCTTATCAGGTTTTACAAGGGACCAGTTTCCAGTGTCGTGCGGAAGTGTATTTTTAAAATAGTTTTGAACTGCTCTTTTTGATTTTATTTTTACAAATTTGTACTTCTAAGCCTCCCCTGTACATTAATTTTTTTAGATAAATTCTGAACCACGCTGTATAATATCTATTAGTTATCTTTTTATAAAAAATTAAATTAAAGTTAAATATCTTAGTTGTTAATCACTCTCTTTTACCGTGAAACTTTTAAATATTTTTAGAAAAAAATTCTTTTTTTATATATATAAATATCATTAACTATTCGACAGTCATAACGAGAAATAGTTGTTTACGTGCCATTATTTCTATTATTATTAACTTTGGCAAAGGGAGGATCATTTTCAGGTAAACTGCTCCCTCTCCTTATGTCACTCAGCGGTAAGTACGTAGCTACGATCTCGAGGCACGTTGTGTTGAGAATAAGCCAACTATGTTGTACGTCAAACTAACAAAGTTGGATTTAAATGGATATCTAATTACAGCCAACAAACAAAAGAGCATCGGGGAATGTTCAACCGCATTAGTAGTGAGGGAGGAGACGTGCGAGCGTGGCTAGAAAACAAAAGTAATTAAAGTGTTAGTCTCAAATTCGTATTTTCGTATTTTACCTGCTAATTGCCACTGAGAGCCAACAAGAAGCGACATGCGTCTTTTCCAATTCACGTTTGCTATTACACTTTGTGATTTCGCGATAACGCATTCGCATTCATCCATTAAGTATACGGATTGGTTTGTATACGCATTTTTTAAATTTTACTAATCAAGAATAAGAGTATTACTTTATCTATTTACTTAAACATTCAGGGACACAGACAGGATAAACCCATAATCAGATCTACAGATAAAGATATAACATAACATCGCATCATACAATCACCTATTGGACAATTTTATAATCTATTTTTTTTATTCAGATTTTAGTGATATAACCGAAATAGTAAATAATCTATACAGGGTGATTAAGAACTTATCTAAAAAAAATTCTGAGTGTACATACAATTTTGTAAAAAAAAATCAAAAAGGGCAGCTCGAAAATGATTTAAAAATACACTTCTGCACGGCACTGAAAACTGGTCCACTTTAAAACTTGATAAGACGGCAATTTACGACTGGACAAAAAATGGAAAGAAATGCACGAGGAAATAAATAAATAACATTTTATAACGCCGATTTTATACAGCAAATTTAACTGCTTTTGTCGCTATTGTTATCAATTACTAATAGATTTAATTTGTAGTTTTAATTACTAAAATAGTTTGACATACCTAGTTTCTACAAACTAACACACGTGTTTCTGCTTCTTGTCCCTTTTGAACTCGTAAGTTATTAGCAGCAACATTATTTAAATATCCCCACAAAAAGAAGTCCAAATGATTTAAAGTCAGGAGATCATGACGGCCATGTTACCGGTCCTCCTCGTCCAATCCTTTGGTGTTAATGCTGCTGTACATCATGTCCATGTCCATGTCTACATCACTTTGGTCATGCCATCTCAACATGCCCATAACATTTGTGTAGGTACAAATATTTGTTTTAAAAATAATAATAACGCTAATTATTTATTTTTATGATATTTATTTTAATTAATAAAATCAATGAGATTTTTGTGACTGCAAGTTTTTATATATCAGCTTGCATTTTTGAAGTAGAAACGCGTAGTATTGCATCTAAATGTGTGTGAAAAGTGTTTGTTCTTTCGGTAATTCAGAATTGAAAAAAGTGTGTTCACAAATATATGTACCACCAAACATAGTAATTATTTTCTGAGCAAACATTTTTAACTCTGTAATTTTCAGGAGACAAACTCTCATAGAAATCTAGCAAGTTAGTTTTTTTGCAAATCTATCACGTTGATTTGCAATTCGCTTGGTATATTATCTATATCCATTGCAAAGGGGTTTTCGAAAATCTCCATTTTACGTGAGATCTTTTTGAAATCAGCAAACCTGTTTCCGAACTCTCCTTTCCTCTCAACGTTCTCACTCCGTTGCATACGATACCGTCCGTCACGTGCGTGCGGGCCGTACCAAGACGTTTCACAGGCCGCTGGTTGCCGACCGCTGCTGTACATACATGGTACATGTTCGTGTATGATACGTCACACTGCTGCAATAGGCCGTGAAAGTCCTGGACCTCCATCTCTTCCACAATACGGTTTCAAATTTCCATCGCGTTGCACTACACTTGCAGCCACTTGTAAAAGAAGCTGCATTTGGCACATGTTTGTCGGGAAATCGTTCTGCTAAAGCAATTTCACAGCTAATAAATTAAAACGATATCCGTCAACTCCGAGTTACTACTATGCACGTAAGCTATTTTTGACACTTGAAAAGCTAATATAAACACTGGCGTCACAGCGATGTAAAGGTTGAAAATACGACAACTTCAATAATGTTTTATTCTAAAACTATAACAATAGTTTACGATATTGGCTCCAATTTTCATTTTTTCTTTTTTAGTTTGTTTTGGTTCTTTTTGCCACACTTCTGAATCACCCTGTATAGGCTAGTCAATGAATGACCGAAAAGGGGGTGTAGCGTGCATTGAGAGGGGAAAAATTTTTCGATGCAGAAATGTGTTGGTGGTAATTAGGACGTAAACATATTAAAAATCCCCGCCTTTAGCACATCCGCTTCAGGGGGCAAGGGGGTTGAAAGATACCCTTTCTTGGTTCTTCGCTTATAACTGGAAAACGGTGCGTTGCAGCGAAAACTGCTTTACATAAATATAAGATACTATAAAATTTTCTGTAAGATTAGTTCCATACATTTTCTCGCTATGATGCATCGTTTCAGAGATATCTCCTCTCAAAAACCGATAATTACAAAAAAAAAAATGAATGCACGTATTTTATCATTAATTCTCCTGGTAACTCCTCGGCCGATTGTTTTACTCGAAAGTCCTATAAGATAATCTTTTAGAGCAATAAATTTTATTCAAAAATATATACAAATATGGTAATATATATCCAATGGGGCAGAAGTTACAGCAATTTGAATTATTTTGTTAAAAGTACTGACTTTTCAAGAGAATTCCCTACAATTCAAGAAAACTGATTATTTTTGTTATTACAAAGTTTACAGGCTAATTTATTGTACATTCATTCACATATAGGCAAACATTTTTCAAGTTAATTGTGAAAAATTGATAACTTAAGGAGAAGGTAAATTTGTAACAAATGTATAAATTATATTTTTTTTATTAAAACTAATATGGAGAAAACGTAACAAATGAAAAATCTTATCAAAACAAAATTAACTGGACCTGTTTCTTTTGAGCCGGGAGGGTCCTGTTTCTGGCTGCACCATCAATTCCGATCGCAGCATGAATTATCAATCGCCCTTGTCTTCGTGATCAGTCTCCGCATTAGATGTGGGAATGGGCTTTAAGTCTTTAAGTTTAGGGGACGCTGTTTAAACAGCTTTCTTGCAGTTGCACCTTCCACTGCCACAATATTTCGTGCATCTACAAAATATGAGGTCCAAAATTTCTTTGGGTGTTGCTTCGTTTTCGCTTTTTGTCATAGATGTTGCATTTGCATTCCCAACTTTACAGGTCTGAAGGTGGTTTTCCAATCAGAGCTGCACCTGGTGGAATGTGCGTAATGCGTGCTCTATCGTTCCCTTTCGCTGGGTGATGCAAGATCTCGTTTTATATTCGATGCTGATTTTAAAAATACATCCTCAAAGTGGTTAGATAACTTATCTTAGCGGGAGCACGGTACCATTTCAGCATGCTTTCTCAACATCAGCATGCGAGGAAGAGTAGTTATGGAACGCTTCAGCTGCTGATTTTGTCCGGATGTTTTTAATATTTTTTTTACGAAATCAAGTTTACTCTTCTGGAACGTCGAAGTAGAATCGCAGCCAGTGAATGCATATAAGAATAAAATTTCCTTGAGTCCCTTTTGTTACCTTTGGAGTAGAGTAAACGTTGGTTTGTACATTTCCTCTGTCAGGTTTTATGAACAGGATGGTATGGTCAGGTGGCGTTTTTGCTGTAGGTAGCACAGTAAGGTCGAAGTGTTCTCCTTTAACAGCTACATTGGCAGTTTCACTGACGGACTGGTCAATAGCTTATGATAATTGAAATTGATGTCGATACATTTTTTCATCCGAAAGAGCTGCTATATCCAACAAAAATAGTGTGGTACATCTTATGTTTCTATATGTTAGTTGAGGATCCTCTTTGCAATCTTCTGTATGGAATTTTATAAATGATGATTATTTCCGCAGATAGAACAGTGCATTTTCTTCTGTCGAAAGTTGATGAAGAATTTGTTATGGGGCACGTTCTGAGGCCGTAGGGCGATGTATTTGGTTTTGGTGCCGAGAAGAGAAACAAGCTCTACAGATTACCAATGTTTCCAACTTCTAATTCTTGCAATTTATCCGAACGGTTCGCTCCATGTAAACTCATTATAGCTACAAACTGTAATCCAAACGAGTAATTATACTTACATTTATTTTAGAGGTTATTCTGAATTTTACGTTAACAACGAGATATTCATCATTTGCAGCGGTTTGTAGAAATTGTATCACATCTTACGGGTTAAAAATTTTGGGCTTTTTTTGGTTTGCAACCGCTAGTTGATTATTTTAGAAAACCTATAAAGCTTGCTGTATTTAAAAAAAATTCACTTTGTTCAATAATTAAATTACACAGAAATCAATGCTAACTATGTGTAAAAGTGTCCCTAATTTAAAATAGTCTCAAATAATTTCTAAATTTTATCGTCTTTTTTAAAAAAATCGTGTTATATTATGTACTTTTTGTTCTTGGCACCAATTTTTAGAATGATGGTAGGTTAATTCGTACTTCGTATGGAATTTCTCGGATAACATTAGGTTTTTTACTACTTCAGCTATATCTTTGTAGCAAGACAAATTTTATATTCACTCATATTTCAAATATATCTTATTACACCTTTTCAATATCTTTTTGACAGTCACAACAATAATAGTATTAACTTCTTGAACGCATATTACTTTGATGGGGCTTATACCTGACAAATAACTGTAAAACACAATTTTTCCAGAATTCAGACGCAGTTAATATCAAAAATCCAAATTAAACAAAACAAGAGAACTAATGCAGACGTACTTGTACTTCTTGATTCATTTATGTGTGAGATGAAGTTGTTTATGGCAGAAGAAAACTGTATATTATCACGAAATGGCAGTATTTTAAGATGTAAGTTTATTTCCAGACCGGAAAATCTACATTCTCCTATAGGCTAGGAAAAATCGTCCTACGCGTCGGAATCCGAGTCCTCTGCATATTAAATTTTATATTACAAACGCTAAGATTTAAACGAATAGTGTGGCAGTAAATTTTAATTTGATAAGGATTTTGCAAGGAGATATAATGGGAGCAGATTGGTCAAAGAGGTAATATTACATTCCCAACGTCAACTATGATTTGTGTCGGGATTTTAATAGAACATTAAGAATGAATGGAGGAGCGGCAGGAGAAGAATTTAGGTTTGAATTTAAGTCGGGTGTTGGTTGAATTAATTTTTAAGTTTACTAGCACCCTTTCTTATTAAAACGCTAGGGCGCTGGTGGTTTTAATTACCCCTTACATGCTTTGCGAAGCATGCACTCGACGGCCTAACCAGTGCGTCTTAGCTAACTGTTTCTAATTCGAGAATGAACTCTTAAACTGATATGATCATTATAAATATTCAATTGCATTGTAAAACATCAAGTGAATATTGTCTACAAAAAAAAAATAATACACAGGGTGTTGCAAATTAGTAGGTCAAGCCGTTAATATTCTTTGGACCATAATAATGGGACTTTTCTTATGCCACTTTTCGTTTAGGAGCTTTAATTTCCAAATAGTGTCAAAATTAAAATTTTAAAAACGATTTTTATTGATAGCTCCGGTGGTTTTATTTGTCTGAAATTTTGCACATATTTTTATTTTAAGTCGGCACACTTTCACTGTAATACTACATCCACGGACCTCCCAAATTTCTTTGAGTACACTTGTGGTTTCAGAATATTTTCTTTTTGATAGAGCGCGTCTATTCTATTTTTGCACTTCTATAAGATTTTTATTTGAGGCTCGGTTTACGAGATATTTCAACTATTTTGCATGTGCTGTGGCACAAAGTAAATCTCGCTATGTATTAAATGGCCATTTCCATTTTATTCGGTAAATTGAAATAAACAAACGGCACAATTATCAGCAAACATTAAAAAAAAACAAAAATGTAACTCAATCGAACTATGTTCAATATGGGTACCACCTTCAAGTCAATGAAAGTTTTCTAAAAAAAAATAAATTTTATGTTTCCAGTACTAGGTAAACAACAGCTTAGGGAACGAATTGTACAAGAGATAGCATTTTAGGCTAAAACCATATATTTTCCTGAATATTCATCAATCTTTAATTGAAACAGCCTCAGGTGAAGGTGAAGGTGGTACCCATATAGAACATTTAATTACCGAGCACCATATTTTAATAAACAAATGTAAAATTTCATATTTTCCAGTTAAAAATCTAAAATGTCAAAGCAATGGCAAATTTTACCCTTCTCCATCTGAGACCCTATGCTTTCACAGTGCTATACACGACTTTTTCTTGTTAAGTATCATGTATTTATGTCACTTTAAGAACGATTTACAAGGGAAAAAATTCAGGAATTATGATGAAGTTGAATGATGAAGTGATACAATGTAATTGAAGACATCGAGACATTTCTAACACATTTGTTTCTTATTTAATAAGAAATAATGGAAACTTAAATGAAGGGATGATTTGTAGGATAAACGTACAACCCTATTGAAAGTGATGTAAAGATCCAAGGACTAGATGGAACAAGGAAGTAGAAGATCTATCGAGCAGTTAACAATCATAGTTTTATGAAGCTCTTTTCAATATATAACCTGTTGAAATCTAAAAAAAAAACATTTCCCGGTAGTTTTACGGTTTGAAAATAATATTATACCAATAGAAAAACAGCAAATAAATTAAAAGCGATTACATTTTGCGATAAACTTCCGAATCCAAATTTTCAAATCAATTCATAAATTTTCTAATCTTTTCTTTCTAATTCAAAATTTTAACTTTGATCTCTATGAGATCAAAGTGGTCTGCATACTTCCTGCTCGGCCTAAGCGGCCTAACTTACAGGAAGTAACCTACATTGCAGCAGGTTCTTAACGCAGACCTCGCCCTGGGCGACGAACCTTAATTCTGTAAATGCATATTGCAGGAACCAACTACTCCGCGGACTAATGCCTCGACCGGCATTGAATTACTCCTGCAGTATCTGTGTGAACAGCCAAGAGTCCTTGTCGGACACACCACCAGACATAGACCGGCTTCGGGCTTATTAGCCCTCATCAGTATGCCATAGGTGAGATGACCGACAATTGAACTAACTGTTCCTTCATATGTATGTTTACATATAAACTGAGTGCAGGTGAAATATAAGTGGTCTGCTTACTTCCTGCTCGGCCTAAGCGACTCGACTTACAGACGAGCCTGAGCCATTAAATCTGTAAATGATACTGCAGGAAACAACTACTTCAACTACAACTATATCTCACCTGCACTCAGTTTATATGTGAATATACATATGAAGGAACAGCCAGTTGAATTGTCGGTCATCTCACCTATGGCATACTGATGAGGGCTAACAAGGTCGAAACCAGTCTATGTCTGGTAGTGTGTCCGACAAGGGTTCTTGGCTGTTCACACAGATACTGCAGGAGTAATTCAATGCCGGTCGGGGCATTAGTCCGCGGAGTAGTTGTTTCCTGCAGTATCATTTACAGATTTGATCTCTATTTTTCTCAAACATCAACTTTTGGGCTAAGATAGGTTTGTAGATATCGAATTATGTTTTCGTGTCGTCAGATATTTAGTTTTCTTAAGTTTTATTGGGTTTTTTGCCACACTTCTGAAAAATAATAAAAATTAATTAAATAAGCCCTTGCGCCAAACGGAACAGTCAAGGGTTATTTTTGAAACTAAGTTTGCCTAACCAAAAAATCTCACACTGAAAAAAGCAGATAAGTAAAAAATAACAAAAATCACATCACTATCGCGCACTTCCGTAATATTGACGTTTCGAAAAACTCTCTGTTTTCGTTTTCAAAATAGTAGTAAAATATTAAACCGTTTGTCAAGTTTGACAGTTTAAAATTTGTTTATCTGCTTCCATAGAGATGTTAAATGATTTTTATTTTATTTTTACTTACTTCTTCTTGATACAACTGTAGCCAACAATGATCGATGTTTACTGAACAGTTTGACACACACTTATCTCCGTTCAACAAAATAATCGCGGTCTCTTTTAATTTTCTTTTTGTCGCGTTATCTTTCTTCTCTAAAATTTTTGCCGAATCCCATTGAATCACATGACCGTTTTCCCAAGCGTGTTATCTTTAACAACGAACTAAAATTTATTAAAAATGTTTTAATAAATAATGAATACCCTCCAAATTTTGTTGATAGAGCATTCAAAAATATTGCAGATAAAACTAACACTTTAAGACAAATAAAAGAAATTAATCATACAATAAAAATTCCATACATTCCTATATTATCAGAAAAGTTAAGAAGAATCGGTAATAAATTTAATATTCGAACAGTTTTTCAGACAACTAATACCTTACGATCATTTTTGTCAAAAACGCGTCCAAAAAATGATATACAAAATTCAAAAAATTGCATCTACAGTATACCTTGTGAATGCAATAAACATTATGTCGGAGAAACGTCTCGGCCTATGAATGTTAGAGTTGAGGAACATAAAAATTATATAAAAAGACGGGAATTTGAAAAATCCAAAATTTGCGAACACGCTTGGGAAAACGGTCATGTGATTCAATGGGATTCGGCAAAAATTTCAGAGAAGGAAAATAACGCGACAAAAAGAAAATTAAAAGAGACCGCGATTATTTTGTTGAACGGAGATAAGTGTGTGTCAAACTGTTCAGTAAACATCGATCATTGTTGGCTACAGTTGTATCAAGAATAAGTAAGTAAAAATAAAATAAAAATCATTTAACATCTCTATGGAAGCAGATAAACAAATTTTAAACTGTCAAACTTGACAAACGGTTTAATATTTTACTACTATTTTGAAAACGAAAACAGAGAGTTTTTCGAAACGTCAATATTACGGAAGTGCGCGATAGTGATGTGATTTTTGTTATTTTTTACTTATCTGCTTTTTTCAGTGTGAGATTTTTTGGTTAGGCAAACTTAGTTTCAAAAATAACCCTTGACTGTTCCGTTTGGCGCAAGGGCTTATTTAATTAATTTTTATTATTTTTCAGAAGTGTGGCAAAAAACCCAATAAAACTTAAGAAAACTAAAATTATGCCACAAATAAATAGCTTCAGACAATGTCAGATATTTACTCTCGCTATATGATCCATTGATTTAGCTACACTCTGTATAAAAAAATTAAATGAGAGATTATATATTGCAACGCTTTGTTAGTAGCACCTCCGGCTTTTTTCTAAGGTTCTGTTCATATAATTCGAATTTAAATCAGGTAGACGGATTGGAAGGGAGCCTGACAACATGAAACTAATAAATGTCTAGCACAAGGTACGTAATTTAAGCAGTATTTTCTTTGAAAAGCAAACATTCATTTTCGTGCCATTAGCTGAATCTTAATTAAATATTTTCCACGGCTGATATCTCTAAGTGTCACATAACTATGCAGAAGCATCTTTGCTCTCCCATTCCCGGTTCCAGGGGCCCTTTTAGGGCGTTCCTAACTCACTTACAGCGTCACTACCGTCTGAATGTGGAAATGCTTGGGAAATAAATGAGTAGGGATATTTTTGAGGCGCTGCCAGCAGTTTTGATGAAGTTTTAGCACCTGGGTAGGCTTTCGTAAGCAATATATAGGTCTGAACAAAACAATAATTAACAAAATTATGTTTTTAAAATATTAACTGAGGCTCACATTTTTTTCTACGGTAAATTACTGTTATTATTATCAACATTACTATTTATTACAAGATTTTCTCCAAGACAAAATAAGACTTACAAATTTTGTAAGATTTCTTGTGACAGCAAACACACCGACCAAATTTTGATTAAATAGTCACAACCAAAGTGTTGGGAACAATTTTCTATACAGTTCCAGGGTATAGACTCGATTTACTGCATTGCATCTTAAAAGCACGTCGGAGCAAATGTCGAACTTTAGGGATAGTTAGAGCAAATCTTGTGACAATTTTAAATTTGATATATTTAAATTGTTGTACTGTTTTTACAGTAATGCTGGTACATATTTTTAAATTGCTTGGACAAAAAGCAATAGTCAATAATCTAAATTTGGTGATTCTCTACATGAGAAAATTAAATTTAAATACTATTAATGAATGGTATGTATTTTTTCTTGCTGTTTTATTTTTCTTATCCAGCTGTGTTTGTTAAGTTTGTCATTTGTTAGTTTAGTTATTGTTATTACTATCAAAATGACTATTTATTACAAATTGAAACGATATCGTGAAATTATAATTAAACTAAATAACAAGAATATTAAGAAGTTTACTCGGAAGAGCGAATTAATTATTAGTTAATTCCTCTGATCTGCTTTATTGACGTGAAAAAAGTTCTCTCTGCGCAAAAAGGGAATCAGTCTGAGAGAGCCTGAACAGAAAATGAATTAATAAAGGTTGAGGCAATTAAGAGCTTATACATAAATATAATAAATACGATAAGAACTGGGAATATAATATCAAAGGCGGTTAAGCTCTCGTGGAATTTTAGGCACAAGTCCTGCTTCGCTGCTATATCTGAATATGCCGTTTTAGTAAGTATCAAACAAGGTTTGAATCTAAGAGTGCATCCGTCTGCGGGACCAGAAATATTTAAATCTTATTAAGTTTCTGTAAATATACTGGTTAAATTAAACTAGACTACACCTTTCGAAGCGATCTATTTCATATTAGTTAATACTGTTTAAGAAAATGTTATTTATATATCAACAATATTCGCCAGCTGAATTTCATTTATTAAGATAATATGATCTTCATTTAATTTCAATTTTATAATGTTAGAACGGCTGAGCTGGAAGAAGCTATTCTATACGAAATTCAAGAAGACCTAAATATTAGTACTAGGAAGATCGTAAAAATTCTTAATGTGAATCATAAATTAGTTTGGTTCCTTCTGAAACATCAACAGTTATACCCGTATCATAAACAAAGGGTTCAAGCCTTACTGCCGCAAGATTATCCTGCTCAAATACAATTTTGCCACTGGATTTTGTTAAAAAATGAACAAAGTGTTGACTTTAGCGCTGGCATATTGTTTACCAACGAGGATGTTTTTTCCAAAGATGCAATAATGAACTTTGACAATAAACACGTTTGGTGTGATAGAAACCCTAATACCATAATGGAATCTCGATTTTAACATCAGTTTTCTTCGAATCTATGGGTAGGTATTATTGGAAATTTTCTTGTAGGGCCTTACTTTTTACCAAGAACTTTAACCGGTGCCTTTTACATATAATTTCTTGAAAACGTTTTGCCTGAACTACTTGACGACGATCCCTATGCTCGAAAACAAAGATTGTGATTTAAGCACGTCGGGGCTCCGCCATATTTTAGTTTGACTGCTCGTGAATGTTACTATTCTTTACTTTAAGGTTCACATTGAATATGAAGAGCACTTTCGTCAACAAATTATAGCTGGTTGTGATGTGACATCAGCTATTCCTGGAATTTTTGCCCGTCCTCGAACTGCAATTTCGAGGAGCTTGTATTTTTCCTGAAGGTGGTCGATTCCAATATTTGTTATAATAAATCATAGTAAAGTTATTCCTTTGTTAATTAATTTGTTATTATTTTAAGTAATGTAATGAGTATCGTAAAAATGCAGTGGATCAAAGTGAAATACAAAAAAGTGTAAAGAAACAAAAAGTGAAGATAATACAATGGCGCGTATGATTTTATTTGTAATATTATACGGGGTGATGTATATTCTTTGGGCAATTAATCATCGATGATAAACACACCTCCGCTGGTAAATTAGAAAGCTGGTAATTTTTTGTTTCATATTTCATACCAATAGTTCTAATAATTACAATATATCATATTTTAATAAATAAATAAAAAACCTTTATTCTGTTTTTAAATAGTACATCTCTTATTGTTAGAAATGAACACAACAAACCATATATGAGTATGTTCGGCAGGAAATATTCTGAGATACAAATACATAAAAATATACACAGTTTATTCTATTTAAATTAACATCCGCGGCCATTTTGTATAGACTTCATTTATTTTCTATTATCATTTTCGACAATTTCACAAAGAATCGTGCAATTTTTTGCATTTTTTATCTCTATAAACAAAAAAGTTAACAGTTGAAAATTAACACCCCGTACATAACTTTCGTATCAATTTCTGAAACCAATTGAGAAGTTTTCCAGTGTTCTAAAACCCTTCATATCACTGAAGTTTGACGTCCCCCGGCACTCTCCACAAAAATTCTCGCATTTCATCAGCCAGGACGCCAGAAAGTCAGAAGAGGTAGGCAGCAGTTATGTGTCGGGGTGAAAATACAGGTGTTCATATTCCTTCCTCAGCGGTTGCAATACCAGAGACTAGCTAGGAGGAGCGTTTGTACGGTTAATGGCACACTTAAGGACATATTAACAATTACACTATGTTTGTTCGAGCTGGAGAATTTTCATTAGGAAAATTTATGTGCGAGGAATGAGAAGCCTGAGTCGGGCCCATTTTTACAGACACGTTCAAAATTTCGTCAGTCCTTTATTACATTTAGAAAATCAGCGTAATAAATGAGAAAAATTATAAGTATTTAGTTAAACTGCTTTTTATTATTAATAAAGGTTCCGAGTATGTTTAAAGGCAGCCGTTTTTATATTTTATACGGAATTTTTAAGGGATCCATAGCTATTTTTAGAGCAAGCCTAAAAAAATGTATGTGAATTATGCAAGTTATATCTAGGAGGTATAACAGTTTGGAGACTGAAGTCATTTGGAATCAGAAATAATAGCATAATGTTATGTTTTATAAAGTTACTTGAATTAATTTTGTTCTCTGCAACAATGCATATAAGCATACAACAATTACCTATACCACATTTGCAGTACATAATACACCTTTTCACAAAATCTTTACCAACAAATTTTAGCGACTTAAAGTTTTAGATAAAAGATAATGCGTTTTTTAATGATTAGTTGTCTTTTTTTAAATCGTGGTGGCCCCACGTTGGGCGCCATATGGAAAAAATATGGCGCCAAATGTGTGGCCTTATAACGTTTTGTCCGGTGAATTATAAAAATGATGGTTACCGGAGCTTGACCGGAGACTATGGGTCAGGGTTAATCTGTTCAGTCTTTTTTTTATCACTGAAGTAGACCATTGCTCGAAAGTAACTTAATAAAATTTTGGACGCCAACCTACTATAATATTGAAACCAAGGTTGCTTTTATCAGTATGTCCTGTAGGTGAGGACTACACAGAATAAAATAAGCACAATAAAAATATCGCAGTTTATTAATCTCACCACCCTGTGGATGATGGCTGATGGTGGAGAGAGATGTACTGAAACTAGTCTGACGTCTCTCAGAGTAGTTTCAGTGGTTCTGGTACTTGCCACACCTAGTCCTACGTTTGATTGAAACTCCAGACTTAGATGTTGAAATTTACGATATACAGTATGCGCCAAAAGTATGGAATAAATTCAATAAAAACGAAACAATGATTTTTTGGGAAAAATCCTCGTACAGATCGATTTTTAGTTTAAAAAATACATATTTTAATAAAGTAACAATTCTGAGGTATGTAAAATAAAATACAATTGATTAAATTTTATACTTAAATTAAATGTTCGAATTGCCATCCACCAACTTCTTGACAATGCGCAAGTCTGTGAAGAAATTCTTCTTGCACATTATGAATGATTTCTGGGGTAACTCTGCGTATTTCGTCCCGAATGCGATTTTGAAGTTCTTCTAAATTACGTGGTTTATTAATGTACACTTTTGACTTCAAGTATCCCCATAAAAAATAGTCAAAAGGTGTAAGATCTGGCGATCTTGCAGGCCATTCTATCGGTCCGCGTCTGCCGATCCACCTCCCAGAAAAACAGTTGTCCAAAAAATCTCGTACAGGGCGCGCATAGTGCAGAGGTGTACCGTCTTACTGAAACCATATGGTATCGTCAGGAATGTCAGAGTCATTATTGTTAGGAAAAATTACTGCAAGGGCTGGAACAAAGTCATTTTCTAGAAACTCTAAATATCTTTGTCCTGTAAGGGTTTCTTCAAAGAAGAAAGGCCCTACTATTCTGTCGTAAACTATTCCAGCCCACACATTTAATTTCTGAGGGTGTTGGGTATGTGCCTCTGCCATCCAATGAGGATTTTCCCGACTCCAATATCTCCAAGTTTGACGGTTTATCTTCATTGAGTTCCTACACAAGTTGAATTTTGTAGGGATGATATTTTTCCTTCCTCAAGATACGTAGCACTGTGTTATGCAACCAATCGTGAAGAATTATAAGGATTATTCACCATACTTATGAAAATGTTCTGTTTCTGATTTTCATTAATGCTTGGGCGTCCAGGTTTTGGAATATTTGCAACATTGCCAGTTTCTCTAAATTTAGACTCTGCCGTACTGACTGTTGATTGGCTGATAGGGCGATCTGGATATTTTTCATTAAATAAATCGCAAACTTCTTGCTGAGTTCTAGTCATATTCCCGCATCCGATAAGAATTAAAATTTCAATTCTTTGAGTAACAGTTAAATGTGCCATAATACTTTAAATTGAATAAAAATTTCTATGTCGCTTACAATACTTATTAGAAAGTCGGTGTGACAATGACACTTTGCAAAGATTTTCACCTACGTGATCCATAAAAGAACTATGGAATTCGAAAAACTAAACTTGATAACGTTTTTGCTTTATTTTAATTGATTTACGTTTTCTAACATTCAATCGTCATTTACTCGAAAACTTTCCTATGTAAGAGGGCAAAATTTTAGTACTGTCTGATAGAGAATTAAACGATCTTTCAGAATCAAGGAAAAAAATATGGTGTTGCCATTAAAAAAAATCGATGACGTCATTACTCGAAAACAAATGACATTTGAAAATCGCATTTTACACTAAAATATGTATTTTTTAAATTAAAAATCGACCTGTTCCAGGATTTTTCCAAAAAAATTATTGTTTCGTTTCTATTGAATTTATTCCATACTTTTGGCGCGTACTGTAGAATTAATTAAGTGTTTGTTTATAACATAAACTTTGATTTATTTGTTTAGCTAGACTTTGTCATGAGATAAGTGGTATAACAAGCAACCTTTTTGCTGATTGTTTCCGTTAAATTGTATTTTTATATTTAAATATTAATAAAGTCGATTTATTATTATTATTAGTTAAAATTTTCAATAAAGAAATTTTGAATAAGGAAAACTCTTAACTTGCAAAGAGGAAAAACTGAAATGTTCAAATTTTGAATTTATGAATTTATTCCGGAATGCGTACCGAATTTGATTAAATTATCTCAAGCGATTTAGAAAATAAAAACTGTTTTTTTTTTTAATTTTTGATACGCTGTAGCTAGACAATGGCTGTTCTAGTCTCCACGTTTATATAACAAACATTTATTTTTGGTGAAATACGTTCCTGGAGTTTTGACATCTAACTAAAAAACACCATGTATGTAAAGTCGATGATTTTATAGTTTGAAATTTTAAAATATTTTTCAGTTAAGTTAAATTTCAAGAACAACCCAATTTCTTGGCAATGTGTGAGACAAACTGAAAATTACTGATTTTTTAATTAATAGATACTATGGGAAAAGATCGAAAGGTGACCAAAATTAATTTCAACTATTAACAAAATATATAACCCGAGTGCAACATGTACCTGGCCAGTCGATATTCAAATATACAAAGATTGATTATCGTGAACACATTGCAGGTACCATATTACTCCATTAGATAATAAATCTAACTTAATTTGCATTATTTTTTAAATGGTTGCAAACAGAATACCGCTACATGAATGGCTAATTATCTAAATTAGATGCATTGCAATGAAATATCCAAATTGCATTGATGTATAGTAAAACATACAATGAGGAAACATATTCATCATTTAGAAATAATTTCATTTTGTCTCTACGAATGTAATTCAATGCGAAAATTATATCACATCGCTTTAGAAAACACGCTGCAAGTAAATATAATTAGTAATTAGCATAAAATGCAACTAACAATAGATGATAGCACTGCAATATCACTGTAACCTACTAACTTCAGTATTGTGTATACAGGGTGTATCATAATTAGCTGCCAACCCTAAACAGGCCGATTTTATGATCAAACCTAAGTAAAAAAGTTCATATGAACATGGGTCCGTAAATATTTCCTAAGGGCACAGGGACTCATTGAAGAGGGAGGAATGGAAATCATTTTTTTGCAATATCTCTCAATCGCGTTGTGATAAATGAATGAAATTTGGTATACGTAGCTAAATTTTGTTGATCAATTTGATGGACTAATCCATTTATTTCTACAAGGTCCATTGGGGTGGGTATGGGGGAGCCTTGTTATTTTGCGTGTGCAACTTTTTCATCTTTGACTTTTTAACAAATTGGATAGCAAATTCCGTTTTCCTGAACTGTTTTACGTTGAAAAGGTACTCTTGTTTCAAATCGTTATCTTTAACGGTTTCTGAAAAAATCGCTTTTGAATTAATCCCACTTTGGTCAATTTCATAGTAATTTAAACAAAATTATCAAGATATTCTTATGTCAAAGTATCGTCAGCCCGATTGCCAATTTAATAGTTCTAAGCAAAAAAATGGAAGAGTTTATGGGACAAGAGTTAGTTGATATGATATTTATTTATGGCGTTTGCGATGGTAATGCTGCAGCGGCAGAACGCGAGTACGGGAGCAAATTCCGTTTTCCCGAACTGTTTTACGTTAAACAGGTACTCTTGTTTCAAATTGTTTTCTTCAACGGCTTCTGAGAAAATCGTTCTTGAATTAATCCCACTTTGGTCAATTTCATAGTAATTTAAACAAAAAATAATAATAATAATTTAATACGTAATCAGTAATACACATTATTGATGTAGAACAATTATGATACGATGATTTGTTTATGGCTTTTGCGATGGTAATGCTGCGCGGCAGAACGCGAATACGGCGGAAGGTCTGACATCAAGGAGGACATTCCTCACTGTATTCCGCAATTTAGCTGCAGCCGTCACTTTTCGAAGGGATCATAAGATGGAAACTTAATTTTGACAACAGACAACAAGCTATTTTAAAAACTGTTCAAAAAACCCTCCACCTTCTCTGATACAAAGTCTTGCCCTACATGTAACACTTCTCGAAGTTATTAGAATCGTGAAAGAACCACATTTGAAGTCAGACAGCTGAGGGCACATCCTGAACACCATCCACTCGATTTGGT
Source organism: Monochamus alternatus (assembly GCA_037114965.1). Taxonomy (NCBI): domain Eukaryota; kingdom Metazoa; phylum Arthropoda; class Insecta; order Coleoptera; family Cerambycidae; genus Monochamus; species Monochamus alternatus. The sequence continues at coordinate 75,042,217 of CM073429.1, read as the reverse complement.
AATATGAATGGTCCAATCAAGCGATCACCGGCGATCTCTTATTATGAATTTTATATTCCCTAAAAATAGCTTCATCTGTAACTAACACGTCATTTGTAAATCTGGAATTTTTAGCATTTTGTTGCAGCAACCATTCACAAAATTTAATTTGTACCATACTGTTGATTGGGATATCCCTTGTACTTGTTGAGCGATTTGCCTGGTATTTATTTGGGGGTTCTCTTAAACAATCTCTAAAATGTCTTACCCAGCTGCTACAATACGTAGTGGACGTCCTGGGCCTTCGTCTATTCCACGATTGGGCACTACCGTGGTAAAAGTAGTTGCAATCGGAAAATCGTTCTGCGTACAGACGAGAAACTGCTAAAGCATTTTGTCTTATTCCGCAAATAAGTTAAAACGATATCCACCAAGTCCGAGTTGTTATACACATAAGCCATAATTTAAACATTCGCAAAAACGTTAATACTGTAATCGGATTTCAGTATTACAGTAACCAAGCGATGTAAAGGTTGAAATTACTACAACTTGAATTTTTGTTTTCTCTAAAACTATAAGGATTTTGAAAACATTTTTTTGACTCCAGTTTTCATGACGCATCTATTCCCAAATTTTGTTGGATAAGTTGTTAATCACTCTGTATAAACAAACGCTTTGAGATAAATTTATGACATTTGGCACAATCCCATAAATTTATGCTCTTTTTGGAAATCTAAAAAGAAATGAACACAGTTTGTCCAGGGGCAGGTAAAAAAGAGGGGATGTTGCTTCAAAAATACCCAAACTTTTTTCTGTATATTTTTTTGATAATTTCATAACAAAACTGAAAACTTGATTTTAACATAACTTTAATTTTTACATAAAAAGTTTACTCTTGTTGAAAATTGACATCAAGACCCTCCTTTATGTCGAAAACAAAGCGTTTTACATGTGTATATACACTTTTCGTTATATTTTGGGGTCTAGAAAACAGAATTAAATTTAATGTACTATCTTTAGAATGACCTTGTATATATCTTTAAAGATTTAAAACAAAACAGGCACAATGTTTCAGTTACTTATGTCGATATCGTTAAATTATTTCATAACATTGTTGAATTTTTCATTCAATTCCGAATAAGACCGAAATAAAATTAAATTCTTAATGTAAACAACTTCTGCCTCAAGCCAAAGTGTCTGTCTTCTCTGTGTTTGCAAATTTAAAGCAAAATATTTGAAATTTTTAAGGAAAAATTCTTAGTGTCTATTTCAACAATTCCCGAGGAAATGAATTAAAAGGATAGTGAAGAGAAAGGCCTGTAAGCTAGCTATTTTTTTAACTTATACTAACTGGCATTCATACTAAAAGATTGGGCGGTCAATATGAGAAAGAAAGATAGAACAGCATTCAAAGAAGCAACAGTAAAGACTATGTAGAACGTTTTTTGCAAACTTCTGCAGGAGGAATACTGCAATGACTATAAGATTATGAGTGATCCATTTAACAGCATAGTATTTAAATCTGCCCAAGATACTCGCGATGCAAACAGGAAGAAACTGTAAACAGATTCATATAAACGTAAGACCAGTTCGTTGTTGTTAGAAGTAAACCGAATAATAATGTTTTGAGATAACAATATCCCTGAAAGTCTTATGCGTAAATTATATCATGTTACTGCAGTAGAATTAGCGTGGAGAGGAGGCGAGGCAGGAAAACTAACGATGGCACTCCAACAAATCGCATTGAATCTAAACTGGTGTTTAGTAAAACTTACCAAGGCGGTTCTAAAAGATGTACAAATAGTAAATAGTTGATTGTCAAGAGTCAAAGTCAAAGCTGCCCGTACGCCTTTTTCATAAACTATCAGAACGAGACGAACATATTATCCCACCACGGCTGTTCTTAAAACCTAATCGACATTGGAAAAAAGAAACCGATAATTAGTACGAGAATGGCCCGTTTGGAAGAAAAAATACAATTAATAGATGGACTAAATCGTCTGCTGATGCTATTGGCCTGAATGTAATAAAGGACAAAGGGATAACAAACCATTAGAACAGGTCAGCTGCTGTTGGCGAAGAAAAATACTGATCATAAAATCCAAATTCTTTAAAACCATACTTGAACATCGACCACCAGAATAAGAATATCATAATAAGATCAAAAATACTATGCGTGGCAATATATTTTCTATGATTTGGCAGATTTTAATCAAATATCTTGGTTTCTAATTACATCCAATATATTTTTTTAAATGTTCTTACACGCCTTGAAACTCAAAAATTACATCCAAAATTACCTAACACGCTTGGTATCTAAAAAATGAGTGGCTTTAGGACATACATTTATTAAGTAAACCCCACTTATTTTCCAGCCCTAGTAATATTGCCATATATTTTTTGAAACACCCTGTACAAATGAGTCATAAAGAACCATTTTATTCAGTTCGTAAAGACCAAGACGTTCTGATTTAGATAGTCCCTGTTTTTTATTCATTCATTCTATTTGAGTAGGCGAGAATCATATTTATTATCTGTTTTAAAAAATTTGTATTTTTCTTCTAATCTAAATGGAAATTGATAGAGTCAATAATGAGGAGTAGAAACTTATCATCCAGTTATATCTCTGAGCTCGTTACAAAGCAATATTTGTCCATTTATTGCAATTGTAAAAAGGAATAGCATAATTGAGAAGCACCTACGTTTTTCTTTTGTGTGCCTTACAAATCATTTATTAGTTTCTCCTTCGGCAAGAAATTTCCTTCTACACCGGCTCTCATTCAATGCCATATTTATTTTTTATTTTATTTAGCGCAGCCACATAAGAAATTAAAAGCTGAAGCCGACGCTTCAATGCCGGTATCTCCCTCAACACTCGCCTCTCTAAAAAGCCAACAAAAATATACCTTCCTGCGCGGCACATGTGATATAAGAAGGATTTAAGCCCATGATATACGGGACGTGAAAATGGCTGTTAATTTTTGTTATCGCCGAGGCTAATACTGGTGGAACGCGCTCAGCGTTTGCTGCCTCAACTTTTACATTATAATGATGTTATTACAAAATGAAATTCCATGTAAAATAAAATTTGTTTCCGAGACATTCTAATATATATGACATATTATGGCACTTTACTTTTTCAAAAGAGCAATAATTTATCTGGCTCGGCTTTTATTCCTCTCATTTTCCTCTTGATATTATGACGCCATATTATATATTTTCTTGATGGAATTCTGGCAGTAATATCAACTCGTAAAGGATGTGTGCTTGCCACGATGAGAGACGTAGCATTCTCTGATTCTCTCGAAACCATTGCGTTTCCACATTTCTCTGAAAAAATGTCAATCTCTGATAATGTGGCGTTTCTTATTAACCACCTCCCCTTTGTAATAGCATCAAATCTCCTGATACTACATTCTATAAGTCTAACCCACTACAACTGATGAAACAGAGTTCAAATGAAGAATTTGTTTGTATTCTGAACATAAGCATCCGTACTGGCTTATCCATTGTCCATACTTTTTAATTTGTCGATTATAACAGGAACATTTCCAAATATATGGAAAAAAATCTAGAATTACTCCGGTCTTTAAAAAACTTGATAGAGAATGTATTGACAATTATAGACCTATTGTTATAATAAATAATTTTAGTAAAGCTTTTGAAAAAGTTCTGTTCTTCTTTACTCATGTTAAGTCACAGATATGGATTGACCAACATGGATTTATGCCTGGACGATCAACAGTAAGTAATTTGCTCTACATCACACAGTTCATTTCAGACAAGCTAGAAACTGATGGTCAGGTTGATGTTATTTATACAGATTTCTTGAAGGCATTTGACAGGCTTGATCACGGCATTCTGTTGCAAATATTATCCAACTTCGGACTCTGTAAGAATATTTGAAATTGTTTAATTCATATCTAGATAATAGATGTCTATCGGTTCACTGCCGTGGTTTTAGTTCTGAAGAGATCGTGGCAACTTCAGGAGTCCCTCAAGGTTCAGTACTTGGGCCGTTACTATTTAATATCTTTATAAATGACATCACATCTGGCCTCACCTGTATGAGTTTATTATATGCTGATGATTTGAAACTTTTTACTGTAATAAGATCTGTAGATGACTGTGTGGTGCTCCAACATGATTTAAGCTTGGTCAACAGTTGGTGTATTAAAAACAATTACAATAAATGCAATTCTATGATGTTTACCAGATAGCTCAGACCTGTAAGTTTTAATTATCGGCTGGATGGACTGGCACTTAATGCAGTTACACAATTTAAAGATCTTAGCTTAAAATACCTGTCTAATACTGTAAAAAATGTTACAAAAGCTAATAATAAAGAATATATGGGTAGATATTGTGAGTGTAATTCAACGCTGGTTGGGGCTTTAGTCCACAGAGTAGTTAGTTTCACACAATATTATTAATACCTAAAAATATATTTTAAAAACGATTACAAAAAGGATAAACCTTATTTAATTACGTATTTGTCATATTTAATTTAAAATTCATTGACAGGCAAAAATCGCTTTTGACATTGTCGATATTTAATTTCAAATAATTTTAATTTATATAATAATTTTTATAATTAGTTATTTGACTCAACTTAAAGGAGGCCACCTGAAGAAGCAATCCTAAAAATGCAGAAATAGGTCAGATCTCATCTATTCTGGTTGAATTTTCGAGATCCCACTGTTTCAAAAGTGAAGTTAGATATTTATAGAGTGTTTTCATTAAACCATGTTAGTAAATTTAGATAGATTAATTTCTTTAGATAATTATTGAATAGAACTTTGTCTGTGGAATTGTTCATTAGCATACCTAGATGTTTGGTATCAGAGAGTATATATATGATAGGAATTGTAGCAGATTTGATTTATATTAGCTTAAAATACCTTCCTAATACAGTAAAAAATTTGATTTCATATTGTAACAGGAATGCATTTTTTCATACAATTAATTTACTTCTGTAGGGATGTCTTCCTACCTTTAGGTGTTAAAATTTTAGTTAACATCCTGTACGAGCAGCCACCAGTCATGGCATAAATATTCAGGAACAGAAACCCTAAGTACCGCCTGTAGAGGAATGCAAATGTAATTGAAACTTTAGTGTTTTTTACACCTAACAAGGGTTGATGTGCCTATTACTAAGAGGTGGTTCGGGGCAAGAGAAAACGTTGATTTCGCGTGAGAAGTCGTGAGCGGAATATAATATGTGCATTTACTGACAGAGTGCAGGGTAGCACTCTCATACCGAGTATTACGACCGCCCTTTACGGCTGTTTGCCTACTTACGTCTTTTGCACAGTTTTCCGCTGCTTGTTTATTTAATATCAGAGATTTTTCATACCAGAGAGGTTTCGGATAAAGCGGAACGGAGGGATGTTTTCACTGAAGTTGTTAAACTATCTGTTTTAAAAACAGTTTGTTATAGTATGCTTAGGAAATAATTTCAGAACGTTGACAATATAGCAGAATTACTTAAAACGTTATGAAAGTTGTAAATTGTAATTTACGTTATAAGTTCGGTACGTTACTTAATAGATTACAATTAGATGTAGACGAATTTGAGAGCTTCTTTGATTCATTTGAGCGGACATTAATTACTGATAACAATATATTTATTTTAGGAGACTTTAATGTCGCTCACTTTAACAATGTAAGCAGAAATGTTCGTAAATTTCAAATAATTTAAAATTTTATGTCATTTACTAACTTGACTCAATTTAATAATATTCTTAATACTAATGATAGAGTGTTAGATTTAATTTTTGCAAATTTTGCTTGTGAAGTTGTCCTTGACAATAGTCCACTAATCAATGAAGAGTTGCATCACCCTGCTGTAATTGTAGAATTTTCAGTAAGATGTCCAAAATACGTAAATTTTTCAAATAATAAAACAAACACATTCTATAATTTCAGGAAAGCCAATTTTCCTAATTTATACAGGGTGATTTATTAATAATGGGACAGAGCTTAAGGACATATTGCTGACCTCAAAATAAAGCGATTAACCCAAATATGCCTTATCTCAATACTGCTCCTTTTCGATCTATAGGGTGTCAAAGTTGAAAAAATAAATCACATTTTCTTTATTATTTTTCGATCGCATCGACCGTATTTTATGAAATTTGGTATAGGGGGGTTTCTTGGTACTATAAATTCGAATATGTTGACGATTTTGGTGTATCTGCTAGAGGGCGCCACCAACGATAACTTGAACCCCTTTAAATCGCTACGACTTTCTTGTGCTACACTGTATCTCATTTTCGACTGGGAAAATGTTCCTACCTATCTTTTCTAGTTAAAAAAGGTACACCTTGTTGATGTCGCTAGAAGCAATGGTTTCTGAGAAAAACGCATCTAAATCTCATGATCCGTGCAATTTATCTAAAAGTAAAGTCGATATTTAGTCGCGTTAAAAATAATCATTTTTTGCAATTTAGTGCAATATATAACGCAAGCTTTTAGTGTAGTATATAGTTTTATTACTATCAGCTGCAGTTTAATATTATAATATTAAATATTTTGATGAAAATATAACAAATTATTCATCTGTTCGTATGACGTAAGTCGTCTAAATTCGCGAGTATACTGATTTTGCTAAAACTTTTGACTGATTGATCACGGCTTACTTTTACACAAATTAAATCTGTTCGGATTTAATAGTACCTCATTTCGTTTTTCACATCGTACTTACATAAAAGAAGCAGTTTGTTGAATACTATGGACACGCTTCAAATTTTTTTTACGCAACATCTGGGATACCACAAGGCTCTAGTCTCGGTCCATTACTTTTTTATTGTTTATTAATGACCTAGAGATGGATATACCATGTGAAAAATTATTATTTGCAGATGATCTCAAAATTTATTCAAGAATAAATAACTTGGGTCGGTCAGTTGGTCGCGCGGTTTAAGGCGTCAGTACTTGAATCGAGGTGACTAGATCGGTGTTGGTTCGAGCCCAGCTGCCGGTAGACCGTATATAAGCTATATTCGTGGAGAGGTTTGGCGCCCTCTCTGCGGGTATGGTAGGGTGGAAGAATGTTGGCTTGGGTCAATGTGAGAGATTGATACCGGTTGATATTTGACTACCCCCCTAATTAATGAGGTTTTCCAGGTTTCCCTCATTCTTGCACTGAATAGTGGTTAGGGCCTACCAACGTAAGTCGTTCCTGGGCGCAAATGCGGCCTGCTTAATAATAATATGCCGCCCCTCTCCCGCACAAGTCTCCGACTTCTGGGTTAATCCCTGTGATTAGAATGAGGGGTAGAGATATTATTATATATTATTATTATTGTTTGATTCCGAGGTTAATCGGCAACAACTGGGGATATTAGAGAGGTGGTGCAAGAATAATAATCTTTTTTTAAATGCGTCTAAGTGCAAAATTGTTACCTATTCGAGAAAACATGAACCAATAATATACGATTATAATATTAATAATTTGGTACTTGGAGGATTCAGTAAAAAATTTGGGGGTGCTATTTGACTCAAAATTAACATTCTCGGGTCACATTACCGAAATCACCAAATCAGCGCTGAAAATGTTGGGATTCATTATTAGAAATTGCAACACGTTTACCAATGAATTAGCTCTTAAAACGTTATATTATTGCTATATAGCGGTCAATCATCTGGTATCCACTATATACATGCCACAAGCAGCTAATTGAGGGCACGCAACGTATATTTTTGAAGTTTCTTTCATTAAAGATTGATGGCTTTTTTCCGAGGAGAGGGTATGAACATTCTATTTTATTGCATAGATTTGATATCTCTTTAGAAGTACGTAGAGTAATTATTAGTCTCAAAATATTGCACAATTTACTACACAACAATATTGATTTTTCACCCATAATAAATCTGCTACCTTTCCAAATACCTATAGTAACGGAGCACTAGAAGGAACGTACTGCTTAGGTCCCCCATAAATATTATGTGTAAAAATTTTAATAAAATCGCTGATATTTGTGATATTAACAACGACACCTTCTCTGAAATAGTCAAAATTGCTCTTGCAAGATGGTGTATTTGATATGGGCGTTTGCCATATATAGATAATATCAAACACGTATTTATGAAAGTTTTTTTATTATTATTTCTTAATATTACTATATTTCCTATTATTGGATTGAAATCTGTTGGGCAATAAATTGTAAATTATTATTATTACTGCACGAGCCGATCTCGGAAATGTATTTACTTATTTGGTAAACAACCATGACAGGTAAACAATCCAAATACTACAGGCAAAATAGTTAAAGTTAAAAAATAATTAAAATATAAAATTTAAGATTTATACCTAAAATACGCAAAATTAATATGCAATTACAGTTAAATAAACAAAATAGTTAACATACAACAACACCAAAAAAGAAAAGAAAAAGAAACAGGAAGAAAAATACAAACAAAAAAAATAAGTACACATTTAGACAATTTTTATTATTAATTTTCTTTTTGTTAGTAAATAAACGAACCACGTTTCAACTTATTTTTGAAAGATGTTAATCCAATGCAAAAAATGTCATCATCGCATTCGTTTAAATGTTTGCTTAATCTAGATATTGCGCTAAATTGACCATAATTTGTTTTACTAAAATGAATTTGAATAACTTTATTTGATCTTGTATTATACATGGGCACATTTAATTTGAATAAATTCAACAAATATGGACAATCTATCATACCATTCAATAATTTAAACATAAATATTTATGCGAAGCTCCAAAGATTCTAGGCCTAATAGGTTATGTTTCGTAATATAGGATAAATTCTCATGGTTTATGTTTTAATGCATAAACTTAACATAGTTTACGCATTAAAAACTTTACAATCTTTTTTGCACTCTTTCAATTCAATGAGATCTATATGACACTTATAATAGGGAATCCAAACAATACTTCTATATTCCAAATTACTGTGCGACAAAGAATTATATATCAGTATAATTGCTAGAATATTCTTAAATTGTTGGTATTGTCTAACTAGAAAACCAGACATTTTTAGAGCTTTACTAACAATTAAACGGATGTGTGGAATAAATGTCAATTCGTTATCCAACAGGACTCCCAAGTTTGAAATAAATGCTATAATTAAATTGTAAAACGTTATGTTTTTTAGAAAGTGTAATAGATTTACATTTTTTAATGTTCAGAGACAATTATTCTGGCACCAAAAATGTATGTTTGTCAAGTCATTCTGAATTTCTAAAGTTATTTATTGTAGTGACAGTTCTAAATCATTTTAAATCGTCAGCGTAAAATAACGCTTTACTGAAATTTGTCATATCTTTTAAGTCGTTGATAAACAATAAGAATAAAATAGGTCAAAGATGAGAACCTTGAGGAACTCTTGAATTTTTTTGGAGATGTAAGTAACCTTGGATGACAATATGCTGGTTCCGATTTAACAAACAGCTTCTAAACCATTGTAGTAAATGGCCTCCGATACCATAATACTCTAATTTTAAAAGAGGTATATGACGATTCATTCGGTCAAAGGCTTTTTGAAAATCTGTATACACTGAATCCACCTGAAAACCTTTCTCCAATGGGATAGTAATAAAGCTCGAGTAACACAATAAATTTGTAACGATTTACCCTGACAAAACCCATGCTGTTCAGGTTTTTGTAAAAGGGGTGAAAAAATCGGTTACAATTTTTTCAAAAACTTTAGCTAAAGTTAAAAGACAAACTTATGGGACGATAATTTTCAACATTATTTTTATCACCAGATTTAAATATTGGTGTTTCTTTCCAATTGTCAGGATAGCAACCTAATTTTAAAGATAAAATAAATAATAAAGATATAGGACAGGCCAGGCTAGGGTTGGAAAGTTTAGTTTGTAGGCTTCCGTGGCTGTCGTTAATGATCAGGTGATTTCCGGGCTGGTTGCCACGTCGTCGGTTTAGAACTCTTGACGTTTCGAGAGACATATCGCTCTCTTCTTCAGAAGTTACTCAAACTGGAGATCTACTGGTCGTCGCACTATTTATATCAGGGGTGGTCACTGATCCATGATGTTCCGGTGGATTGCTTTCACGGATGAATCGTTTCCAAATACCGGGCTGATCCACGCCACCGCCAATTTCTATAGCTTCTCTGTATAGTCGGGGCCAAAATCTTCTCTCCCTTATTAGCATGCTGGCTTCACTTAACTCCACCGTGTGTCCCGTGTCCGCTCTATGCTCTGCTTCTGCTGATTTTTCCCAGTTGTTATTTTTGAGGCGACTCTTGTGTTCCTTTAACCTTGTGTTGATGTGCCTTCCTGTCTGTCCTATATAAACCTTTCTACAGGAGCAGGGGATGCTGCACACACCGGGGCCCTGGATATGGTCGCTGTTGTAGGTCTTCGGAAAAGCTGCCGCCACCTTTTTCACAGTGCTAAATACTGTGTTGATATTTCTTTTCTTCAAAAGACGTCCGATTTTATCTGTACAGCCTTCCATGTAAGGTAGGTATGTCGTCGCTAGGTACTCCATTTTTTCCCTGGGCGTATGTCTCCTCCTGATAGCTCGTTCAATATTTCTTTTCGTGTAGTTATTTCCTCTCAGGGCCATGCGTAGGTGTTCCAGTTCCTCGTCCAAGTGTCAGATCATTGAGCAGGGATTTTTAGTGAACCCAGACATGAGCAACCCTGTATGTCATTATAAGATCACTACGCATCCTCCAGTCCTCCAGCGACTACAGATTTATACGCATAAGGTGGGTTATATAGGGCAGATGCTTAAATCCACTGGGAAGTTTAGTAGCGCGTATTTGGACACCCTCAAACTACAGAATATCTTGCTTTAAAACAGGAGACCATATGGTTACAGCAAACTCAATATGTAGATGAATATATGCATTGTAAATCTTGAGTACTTATGTTCAGATCTTCAGATTTACAAATCATATCAATGAATTGGTTGCAACTTCGCACGACAAAGACTCCGTGATGGTAACACCTAGGTCATTAAATTAGAACAGTGGTATTTAGATTATGACCATCAATTGTGTAGTTCAGTTTTGGATTGTTTTTAGACAAGTTCGTTACACATCATTTAGAGTAGTTAAGCGGTATTAACCATTCCGAACACTAAGTGATAATAAGATCAAGGTCCTTTGTAAAGTCGAAGTCGCTGATGAGAAAAGTTTCAAATCGTCAGGATAATACAGAGATCCAGTTGCACAATTACTTGAGGTCCGATACATAAACTAAAAAGAGGATAGGACCTAGCACCGAACCTTGAGGCATACCACTCAGAACAATCCGCTTCTCAGAGTAACAGTGACCAACCAGCACTGTACATTGCCTGTTGCTAAGGAAAGATCCAATCCAAGGTAGTAATTTTCCCCAATATACTCCAGTTTACACATCACTTTACTTTATCGAAAGTACATATGTACATAAATAACAAATTGTATCTGTTTTCTTGATTTGGTTAGACTCCTTTTTGATTGGAAGTGTGCAAGATAGTTGATGGAAAACATTTAAAGCACTTGTTAGGATAAGTAAAGTTTAAAATTTACTAAGTTCATATTGCAATATAGCGATTAAATCTACAGTACCATTAACATAAAGTAATTAAAATATCCATTTTGTGGAGACTTTGTGCCTAAAACAGAAAAGGCATAGTCCTAACAGAAATGCGGGTAACCGAAATGTATAAATAAATAGGTACCAGTACCATGTGGTAAAGCAAAGATGGCGTCATCTACTATGTATTAGTTCCGAGGAATGTAACCGTCACTAGTAAATAACTTTGCCTTGAGAATGAAATTCAGGAAAAAAAGGAGAAGAGTTATTTTGCAGAATGATACATCCTCCTTCATATAAATCATGTATTGTGTGTATTATATACTATAAAGCCATTTATCCGCTTTCTCTTTCTCGCCTATCTTTTCCAGTCCGTTACATTTTTCTCTGTTATATATATTGCAACTGTCGCTTCATCGGCCTACCTCCTTTCTTCTTATAGTTAGGTTTACTCTCTACTATTATTTTCACTGTTCTTCCATCTCCCATTCGTTTTAGGTGCCCTAACCACTGCATTCTTTTGAATGTCATAACTTTATTTATTTTTGGTGCTTGATACATCCCATATATTATCTTTTTTTTTCTCCTTACATAGCCATTCTCAGCCTTCTCTTCAGGATTTTTCTTAAGATCTTCCTTTCCTTCTTCAACAGGTTTTCCGTTGACTTCTTATTGAGGGTCCAGATTTTGCTGCCATATAGCGCCGTCTACCTTAAGATGTTTTTTACATTTCAAATTTTGTTATCTTTTGTTATCTAGGACAAATACCTTTGTACGTCTGTACGCATTTAGTAAAATCATACAATTTTCCCATTACAAATTATATTTGTCAAATATTTAGCTGAATTAATTCACGTGAGTCTGTCTGAAATATCAGGAATGTAATTTTTCGGTATAAAATTTCATTTGTTTTATTTTTATACCTTGCTGAGTCGGAGACTGAAATTCATTCGCCGAGTTAAATTCACTGGACATTAATAAGTATTTCGGAATGTCGCGTCTCGGAGAAAATAAGAGCTAAAGTTTTGTCATAAATTCTTACAGATTTGGAATATAAAATGACTGCTCGTAATAATTCCTTATCACAAGCAAGCAGGGATAAACAGGGACCTTTAATCATCATTATATTTTTTACTTTTACCCATATTTGTAGAGAAGTTGGCTAATAAATAATTATAAATTAAAACTCTAATATATTCCAAAACTTTTTCGGCGTGCTTTTTAATAATGGAAGATAAATTAACTTTTTCTCGTATAAAGCACGGGATTCTTAAATGTTGCCCTTATTATGTTTCTCGATGCAAAGTGGCCACTAAATCAATTTAATTGAAACATATAGTAATAGATACTTATTAGCACAGTGGATTTGTGTAAACAAAAAATACGTAGTACATCAATTTTTCATATTTCTTGAAATTTCCCACATTGTAGGAATTGATTTTATCTAAAGGTGAATCTAGTAAAGTACAAATTCTAAAATTATCTAGCAGTGTATGAGGTGTGGCAATTAAGTTTCGGGAATTCATCAATAAAAAACAAGCAAATTTAATTTCGCCAAAATGTCATTATCGACCTTCACAATAGTCTCCCTCTAACTTTACACAACGATTCAAACGTTGCTCCTACGATTGGAAGCACCCTTGGTAATCCTCCGTAGTTAACTCGTTCAGCACCATGGTTAAAGCTTCTTTGACCTCCTGTACCCCGGCGTGACGAGATCCCTTGAGGTGCGACTTCATCTTGGGGAATAAAAAAAATTGCAGGGGCAATATCGGGGCTATAGGGTGGGTGCGGCAACGTTGGAATGTCTTTTTTGCCTAAAACTCTTGCACAATGAACGAGGAAGGGGCTGGCGCGTTGTCGTGGTGCAAGATCCAGCCGTTCTCGGCGAGTTCGGGTCGCACACTGAAAACGCGGGACCGCATCCGTTCCAGGACGCCACCATAGAACTGTCCAGTCATTGTCTGGCCGACAGGAACATATTCACGATGAATGATGCCGTGGATATAAAAAAACGATCAACATTGCCTTTAGTCGTGACTTGGACATCCCCGCTTTTGTTGTTCGTTGACCGCTCTTCACGCTTTTCCACCCATTGCTGACTTTGTTTACGGGTCTCGGGGTCATACTCAAATATCCAGTTCTTATCTCTAGTGATTACCCCACCCAGTCTCTACCGTCACTCTAAATGCAGGACAACAAATCATATTCAAATTTTCGTGTAACATCTTGCGAACGGTTTCTTGTTGACGTTTAACTCGTCAGACAACGCACGAATGCTTAGGCGCCGGCCAGACGTGATCAGTGTACGCAAACGGTCAACATCCGCGTCAGTACGAAAGTTGACGGAAGCTCCTTCAAGTGGATTGTCTTCTACCGATTCACGCCTCTCCTTGAACCGTTTTGCTCATACAAACACGCATGTTTTCGACATGCACTCGTCTCCCTACACCACCTGCAATTTTCGAAGGATTTCCGAGGTTTTTTCGACAGATTTCACTAAAAAATTGAATCACAACACGTTGCTTGTAATTTGAGTCACTCATTTTCACGACGACACTAAAGAAGTTACTTCCACAAAAGACACATAAAACACAAACGTGCTATCGACTTCAACCTTGAACTGAAATTAAAAAGAAGGTTCCCCTCCCTAGAAAAACGTTGACGATCGATGCAGTATTGCCAGTTTCCGAGTTATAACTAAATTCCCGGAACTTAATTACACACCTCGTATGTAGAGGTAAAAAACAGAAAACAGTAGTCTATTTCCTTATTTCAAATAGAACACTCATTATTATATAGCATTTTTGGAAAGAACACGAATTTTTGAGCCGAAGACATGTACCTTACGTATACCTAAACCCAACCGTTTCGGAGTTACAAAAAATGGCACAAAAAATACGACAGTTGACAGGGTTTGTAAGAATCTCTACTTTTTTCATATTACATTTAGGCACCATTTTTTTATTTACCACAAAACCTTAAGGTAGTTATAAAATACGGAACTAGATGTTCCATTCGTCACATATAAAAGCGGTTGAAAACCGAATAGTCCAAGGAAGTTAGAAAAAATAGGGGAAATTTTTAGGCACAGCAGATATCGAGATGCGGTTTTCTGCATTGTGTTCAGGAAGGTCCCAGAAAAAAAGTCTATATCGTCTGGTTTAGCCATTTTTTGAAAAATGCCTTCTGGGCTGGAAAATGCATTCCACCATTATAGGAACGACTGGAAACTCGGAAAAATCGCTCGGAAATTGTTACTCGGGGATTTTCGGGGCTGCCGAACTCGATTCTGGCATTAGAATTACCCGGATATGCACGGTGGTGGCTCTGTGGAGGTGCGCGGGGGGTGAATTGGAGGAGAAATGGCAGCGTGCATGAAAACCGCTTCAAACTCGTTACTCGGGGGTTTTCGGGGATGCCGAATTCAATTCTGGCATTGGAATTACCCGGGGGAGCTCGGGGGCGGCTCTGCGGGTGTATCCGTGGAGTCATTCTGGGGGGGAGGGGAAATTGCATAGTCCATAGGAAGCGTTTCAAACTCGTTACTCGGGGGTTTTCGGGGATGCCGAATTCAATTCTAGCATTAGATGTCCCCGAGAGTGCTCGGGGTCCCTCTGTGGGGTTGTCGGAGGTGATTGGGGGTGAAATGGCAGCGTCCATGAAAATCACTACAAAATCGATACTCGGGGGTTGTCGGGGATGTCGAATTCAACGATACTCTACTCTCTTTATAGTTTTGGCGTCTTTTTCAAATCCAGTTTCGAGGCACAAAAGCAATTGTTTTTATAATATGTGTAATATTTATTTATTTAATATTCAATCAAATTTTTATTATTCATATCTCCGGGGAAATGTAATGCTAGAATTGAATTCGGCATCCTCGAAAACCCCCGAGTAACGAGTTTGCAGCGCTTCCCATAGACTATGCAATTTCCCCGAGTTTAGAGCGATTTTCATGCACGCTGCCATTTCTCTCCCAATTCACCCCCCGCGCACCCCCACAGAGTCATCCCCTTGCATCCCCGGGTAATTCTAATGCTAGAATCAAGTTCGACAGTCCCAAAAACCCCCGAGTAATGATTTCCGAGCGATTTTTCCGAGTTTCCAGTCGTCTCTATAATGGTGTAATGCATTTTCCGACCCAGAAGGCATTTTTCAAAAAATGACTAAACCAGACGATATAGACTTTTTTCCTGGGACCTTCCTGAACACAATGCAGAAAACCGCATCTCGATATCTGCTGTGCCTAAAAATTTCCGCTATTCTGGTCGATTTTGATCTAAATGCCCTGGACTAGAAGGTTGAAGCAACGAAAAAATGTCGCACGAAAGATCTTTATTTTTAACTAAAAAAAAAACCTTTATTAAGAAGCAACGCTAGATGCAAGTCAACTCGACCGTTCCGCTAAGCGCATATCAACCGTCCGATTTCCCTTACATCTTCTGTCATTACCTTCCTCGTATCTCATCGCCTGATACTATTTGAACGTAAGCGACTCCTTTAGCAGACCTTAACTTAAAATGCTACTATCAATTATTTTCAGAAACAAGGTGTACACAAATTAATAATAAATAGGCATTTTATCTAACTGCACCTACGGGAAGTGTATTTTATCGGTAGTGAGTGGTTGTAATGAGTGAAAATGTAGTTTTGCCAGTTTGTAACAAAATGAAAATCGAATGCAAAGTACTGCAGCTAATTGGATTAACTGTTACCTATCTATCAGGTATTATTGCTAATAGAATGTTAATTTTTGTCATTTATACATTTAGAAACGCTGCAGAAAAGACCGTATGGAAGTTAACATTGTTAGCTATCTCAGTCGATGCTTAGAGGCGCCGAATTTCCGCAGGAAACTAGGTTTTGCTTCTACATTTTTGTACTTAGTCATAGTAATTTCGAGAAACAACTACTCTAAGAGCTAATGCCCCGACTAGCAGTGAACATAATACTAAATATGTAACATAACTAACGAGAAAGGATTATTAGTATATTTCAACAAACTAAGTAAAACACAGAAGGCTTGAATGATAAGAACACAAATTTCGCTCAAGAAGAATATCGATATAATAAAAATGCTTAAATTTGAAAGAAGGGTACAAATCTAAAAAATCTAAGGTAGGGATTAAGAAAGGAGGAAATATCAAGATTTTTAAAAAAATGCGGACGATGATCAATTTCTGATCATGCAAATATGTTTTTTAGTCAAAATGTTTTATAACCAACGTTATTTCATTATTGGTTTGGTGGGCGCATTTCGGCGAGAAGAACTTACAAATCTGTAGAGCAAGATGTAGAGAAAGATGAAGGACTATGAAGGACTTCCAAGACATGATACCGAATACCAAAACAAAAGTGTTTAGAGAATTTCTTAATTTAAATTGGCTTAAATTTAGTAGATCTATTAAGAAAATACGCCAAATTAAAGAGTGAACACTGTAATCATGGTCGCCTCTTTCTTCAATATCAAATTGGTAAATGTACCAAGCAAGTAAAGATTTTTTTACTGTCAATGTATTTAATAAATGAGTTTTCATATATTCTTACATATATTGTTTATTTAATGTCTAATTTCAGTCTAATTTAATAGTTAATAAGTTTCATCTGCGCCTGTAGGATAAATGTCACCCCACTGATTTTGAGTGGAATAAGACCTTCATTACCACACCCAGTGGGACAATAACTTTTGAAGTTTTTAGACAATTTATGATCAAAAGTTTTATTAAATATTATTACGAACTATCTACATATCTACTGCAAATATTAAAAACAACAGGACAATTCGTTCGACGATTTGTTGATTTCTAAATTCCTAATGTTTTTACTAGTTGAAACATCTATCTGCATATTTTTACTCTCAGAATGTTTGTAGCGATTAGTTTTTTATTTTTAATCGACGTTTCGATATATCCTTTAGCCACAGTGTTACTTTTATAGCCCCCATGCCTCTTGACTGTTAAAAGGTCCGCTCCTGAATTTGCAAGCAAGAAATTCGATGATTTTCGAAAGCAGTGCCCGGTGGGATATTTTACATGTCGTAGTTTTAAAAGATGCATGGTGCCAATTGTGTTAATACACAATGGCTGTTTTGTACATTTGCCATTCTTATATTCAACAAAGAATCTTCCATGAATTCAACTTGAAGGACGCAATGCTATGTACTTATTTTCGAATTTCTTCTGTTAAATTGATTCCTTCAATGTCTCCAGTAGTTACAACAAATTCACGTGAAATCCTGGTCTTTGTATTGGGTATTATGATGCAAAAAATATTTCCTTCATTTTCACGTCTTTTACCTGCATACAAATGAGTCCCTCCTTCCTACATGCAACTCCAAGTCCCAAAATGAGCACAACCTTAAAATTTATATCTTTCGGTATATTAATCTAAACTTCGTTAGTTAAAATATTTGATTATTTCGGTTTATATCCTTCAGATTTTCTCTTCAGAAATGCCACAAGCTGATGAATATATTGACTGAAGTCCACGTTTTTCTTCATATATACAGGCTGTATCACATAAGAGGGCCACTCCCATGTATCTCGCTTAATATGCGAGATACGTCAAAAATCTTTAATTGTTTTTTGTTGCATTTTTGGAGGCCTTTATGCTCGTAAAAACAAATTTGAGATCCATGGCCAACTTTATGAGTAATAACAAAAAAACCTATAAAGTGCCCAAACTTTAAGGCTGTCTAACTTTTTTATTTTAAGAGATAGAGAAAACTTATTGGTAATAAATTATTATTGCAAAATTGATACCTTCCACCTAATATAAACAGATTTTTTAAATATCGTATGTGGTTCGCTGCGCCCTCTAGGCGGATAATTTTTTTTTTTTATTGAAGCAGGCTATGGCCACAAAACATTGCTTGTTTTTTCGTCTTTCATGCAATATACTACATGTTGCCCTTATCTTTTGTATTTATTACATTTTTTTCAATTTTAGTTAAAAAAAATGTACCTAAATATTTTCGTGTTGCTCAAGATAATGTAGAACCTGTTTTACAGACGTGAACTGCAAAAAAATAATAAGCAGAATGTACTTTTATATGCAAAATACAGATTTTCTTATAATATTATTTTATTGCTTTTCACATTAGAAGCAATTGGGTCTTTAAAATTATTTTGACACAGACAATGTAATAAAATAATATTATAAGAAAATCAGTATTTTGCATAAAAAAAGTACATTCTGTTTATTATTTTTTTGCAACTGGCGTCTTTAAAACAGGTTCTACATTATCTTGAGCAACACGAAAATATTTAGGTTCATTTTTTTTTAACTAAAATTGAAAAAAATGTAATAAACTCGGAGGGCAACATGTAGTATATTACATGAAAGACGAAAAACAGACAATTTTTTGTGGCCATAGCCTGCTTCAATAAAAAAAAAAATTTATCCGCCTAGAGGGCGCAGCGAACCACATACGATATTTCAAAAATCTGTTTATATCAGGTGGAAGGTATCAATTTTGCAATAAAAATTTATTACCAATAAGTTTTCTCTATCTCTTAAAATAAAAAAGTCAGACAGCCTTAAAGTTTGGGCACTTAACAGTTTTTTTTGTTATTACTCATAAAGTTGACCATGGATCTCAAATTTGTTTTTACGAGCATAAAGACCTCCAAAAATGCAACAAAAAACAATTAAAGATTTTTGACGTGTCTCGCATATTAAGCGAGATACATGGGAGTGGCCCTCTTATGTGATACAGCCTGTATAGTTGCTCGTATCATCTAATAACACGTCCAAAGACTTGAAGGCTTAGTGTTTGGACAAATTCTCGAAATAAACTAACAGTACCTTTTCATTCGCCTCGTTTTTTTTCCCATCGCACCATTCGCATAACCGTGCCTAGGCTTGTTCATACTTAATTCTTGATTTTTCTGGTAAAAGTGACAAAACTACGTTTGTCGCAGCTTCTTCGACGTCTGATGAAAAAGTTTCGGATTCACTCATTATGATAAAACAAAGAAAAATGACAAATTTGCAAAATTGTTGAAATTTTCTCGTTCGACGTCGGAAACCGTGCTGTTTCAATTATTGTAATAAAAAAGACCTATTTATATATATATTATAGCATTCGAAACAGCGACAAATCGCGTCAAAAAATTAAAACAGTTTTTGTTGATATGAGGTTACAGAAGGAAACAAGTTATTTTCTTATACCTAATTATGCATCTGAATTATTCCGTGATCATAAATCATATAAGTATCTAAAAGTCACCTTGTCATAATTAGATAGGGTTTATATGACACACTTGCAATATTTTTGTTCTATCTTTTTGTATACAAATAACAAAAAATGTTTGTACTTACTAAATGATATAACATACATATAACATGTATAGATTTGGAAAGTTCCCTCTACAAACAACTGATTATTTGTACAAAGTACGCCTACGCTGCTACTGCTAACGATAATGCTGATCAAAATCTGAAATATAATAAAGCCTGGAAACCTCTTAGTTCGCCTGTAACATAAAATACATAAGCGGAACTTTGTTATTTTTCCCATTACATTATTACCTTTTGAATAATGAGTCAGGCATATCTATTTTAGGCAACCAAGCTGACATAAAAAGCCCTGTTTGTTTCATTTACAGTCTTTTTTGTCATAAAACTCATCGCAAATGACCTAAGGGAAATAAAACGTTCTGAAAAAGAAATCAGTCTGCTAATGAGTGTAAGCTTTTATCTGAATTCACGTCTGAAACGTACGTGAGTCGTGAATTGAGGTAAAAGCGAAATCCACCAGAAACCGGCGCTTTCCAGAAAGGAAAAAATTGATAAACATAATTAGGTCTTAATACTGTATTGTTTATTAGCTCGATAATTTGCGTAACCGTATAAAAATGGTTCCAAACCTTTAATTATTATTGAAATAGGTAGTTTAGTAAAAATATATACATTGTTTCTGTGCTATCACATTTTGAATGTGCAGGGGACTCTTACAAATACAATTTTGTAACAAAAAACTGAACAGAGTAGTTCGAAAATGATTTAAAAATACATTTCTGCACGGCACTAGAAACTGGTTCACTTTGTGCAAGGCAAAGTATCCATAAAAATAAACGGATAAAAAATTTAGGTAATTTCCCAAGAAAAGAAATTCAACTGCTATTGCTGCTGTTGTTATCAATTAATAAAATTAATTTGTGGTTTTAATTAATAAAACATTTTGACATACCTGACGTTACAACAACTCGTATAAACTGATTCTTGTCCGTTTTGAACTTGTAAGTTCTTGGCAGAAGCTATGTATGATATGTTTGTACATCATCACTAGTGTTCACCTCGGTGTGATACACTTCAATATCTCCACCAAAAGAAGTCTAAAGAATTTAATTCAGGAGACCGTAGCGGCCAAGGTACCAGTCTTCCTCATCCAATCCATCGTACCCCTTGAACTTCATTAAGGTATTTTTTCTTTAGTTTTATTGGGTTTTTGCCACACTTCTGAAATAATAAAGACTAATTAAATAAGCCCTTACGTCAAACGGATCAGTCAAGGGTTATTTTTGAAACTAAGTTTGCCTAACCAAAAAATCTCACACTGAAAAAAGCAGATAAGTAAAAAATAACAAAAATCACATATTATTGACGTTTCGAAAAACTCGTTCTCAAAATAGTGGTAAAAATATTAAACGTATGTTAAGTTTGACAGTTTAAAATTTGTTTATCTGCTTCCATAGAGATGTTAAATGATTTTTATTTTATTGTTACTTACTTCTTCTTGATACAACTGTAGCCAACAATGATCAATGTTTACTGAACAGTTTGTGATTTTTGTTATTTTTTACTTATCTGCTTTTTTCAGTGTGAGATTTTTTGGTTAGGCAAACTTAGTTTAAAAAATAACCCTTGACTGATTCGTTTGGCGCAAGGGCTTATTTAATTAATCTTTATTTTTTCAGAAGTGTGGCAAAAACCCAATAAAACTAAAGAAAAAACTAAAAGTATGCCACAAGTATATATCAATGGTCCAATCAAACGATCATCGACAATCCCTGTTTAAACATTTAAGGAAAGAAATGTTGGAAATTATCCCGTTGAATCGCGTTGAAACATGAGCATTATGAATGTTATACATCCCATTCCGTGCAAAAATTGTTTCATCGTAACTAACTCGTGAGCTGTAAATCTGTGATTTTCATTTTGTTGCAGCAACCATTCAAAAAATCTAATTCGTAAGGGATAATACCTTGGTTTTAAAGCTTAAACACGCTATACATGGTACGGATAAAATTGAGCCTCGTGTATAATAGACCACACTGTTGATTGGGGCATTCCTTGTACTTATTGAGAGATTTGCCTGATACTTATTCGGGAATTCTCTCAACAATCTCTACAATATGTTCCTCAGCTGCTGCAATACGCCGTGGACGCTCTGGACCTTCATCTATTACACGATTCGGTAAGGCTACAGTAGCCCAGCGATGTAAAGGTTAAAAATACTACAACTTCAATAATTTTTATGACGCATCTATTTCCAAATTTTTTTGGTTGCGAATTACCCTGTATGTTAAATTTCTTCTTGTAAATTCTTACTTTATTTACCAAATATTTAATTATGCAACCTACAAAACATCTATACCAACAGAAGCAAGATCATCTGACGATTCCAAAAAAGGCAAAAGGCATTGATTACCATTTAAAACATTAAAGTTTCTTATTTCCGCCTTTACACTTGATTACGAAATTAAAATTCAAGGACACGGAAATGTGACATACTTGTTGCTTAGTAACTTTTGTTTGGCACATTTTAAATAATAATAGTAATATAGACATTTTGCGTTACCTTCTTCTCTCTGTGTATCTATGTATATAAAGCAAGTATCGCCATACTCGAAGATATAAGTGAAATCCAATCGCATATGCAACGCTGTCTATAAAAGGTATTAGATTATTCCGTCGTAGTCGTATTTTTTATCATCATAAGCCGTACTTTGTCTTCTTCAAATTGAAATAGCGTTCTAAGAGATGCCGAGAGAGAACCAAGAGTAATAACGTACCTGAGCCGCTTTACGCTGTCAATTCACGTAGCGAAAAGATTTCCAAATCGCTTCGCTTAAGTATCATATCAGGTTTATTTAAAAGTTGTAATAGTTATTTACAATGCATGTGTTTCATATTACAACACAAGAGGTTAAAATGTAGTAATATGCATTTACAAGAAGAATATTGTACAAAATTTTATCTATTTTTATTTAACAACACGAATATATATATATTGTAACAATTTGAAATATACACAGAAAATCAAATGAAAATAACACCTGACCAAACCTAAAGTTAAATAAAAATTAATAATTATTAGTATCAATTTATAAAATATATAAAGAATTGTTAATATAGATATCCTTGGATATGAATTTTAAATAGAATAAATAATATTACATAACATAAAATACTAATTTTAATAATTTTATTATCAAATTTAAAAATCAATTTCAAAAATTTGCATGACGACGACTATTATTATCATTCAGAACATAAAAAAAAAGAAATTAAAGTCAGAGCACCATATAGAAAATAAAAGGAGAAAGTCTACAGAAAAATCTGATATACATATGGTATGCAAACGAGTAACATAATGAAAGATATTCCAATTACAAATAAATCATGTCCTAAAATTTAAATTGAAATGTCAAATTAAAATAATCAATTCTAGAAATGTCAAAAGTAAAGGCGTCTTTACAAGAATCTTTTGAACATGAACAAAAACACAAAATAAAGACTATTTTCCTAAATAAAATAATTAAAAATTGTATAATTAAGATAAAAGGACATTTTAAATTTGTATTAGTTATAAGTTGTGTTGTGAATTGTGCATAAAAAAGACATACAAAGACTGCAAGAAAATCATGTGAATGGACTTTTATAACATGGCAATCTGCAGCAAGGAAAAAAAAACAATGAATTTGTTGTTAGTTACGGCTTGGGTTTAGAGAAGAGCAGCAGCATTGCAAGAGAGCTCCCGAAATTATAAAAATTTGATTAAAAATAACAAGAAAAATCAAAAAAATATCGACCTACCAGTTAAAATTTACCATTTTTACATCATCCAGTATAGTTTTTATTGCCACAACTGAAGATATCATCCGTATCCAGGGAAATTGTGCAGTTCCATAGAATCCCACAGGATAGTTTCCAGTTTCCAGGCAGTTTGCAGTTTCCAGGAAGGAAAATAAAACATTCCTAACCTCAGGTACCTTAAAAAAAAATAAAGTGCACTATAAAAATATCTATAGCTATAGTAAATTAAAATCGATTTTAACAATATCAATCTTTGCAAAGTATAAAAAATAAACTACAGGACTTACCTGTATAAAACCAAGTCGAACTCAACAAATATAACATCCACATTCAATCATTTCACTGGAGCAAATAATATCTGTCATCAAAAGAGAAGCCATTTTACTTTAGAATATATTATGTTTCTGTAGGAATGCAACCAACATTACAAAAAATAAAGGATATTTGACTATAATTTATAAACTTCAATTAAATTCAATATCCAAGTTTTAATCTACATTGGTTTGGTAAAATTCATTATCAGAAAGGTAATATTAAAAAGAAAATATTCTATATTGTTTTACAATTGATTATAGCACAAAAATATTGATAATCTTTCAAAAGTGTTACTAGTTATTACAATATAAAATAAAACCCTGTATATTTTGAACCGACTCCTGATTTAAGTTTCTTTTGCTCTTTTGATTTAAAAACTGTGTCTAGCACGGGATAAACAAAATTTGGTATAAATAAGGTAAGATAAAGATAAAAAAAAATATTATATAAAAGGTTTGTATAGAACGAAATATTGTTGAAACACAACATACACTCACAAAACATAATACATAAAAGGATCAGTGGCGCCCAACAAAAATTTAATATTTAACTTTAACATCAAATACACAATAAAATATTAAAAATTAAAATAAACAATAAATAATAAAATTCAAATTAAAAATAAAAAACACACACAGGTATATAATAATATAACAATATATATATAAAGTTTATGGATCAAGTTTTATTATGTCACCTTTCTCATGATTACTGTTAAAACTTTGTCAAGCAAATCCATAAATATAAAAAGCGCTTTTAATAATGAGTGATTCTGATGGAAGTTTACGTTCTGATATACAGGGTGTCACAAAATTAATAAGACGCAGAGCAAGAGTAGATTTCTTACATCAAAATAATGCGATTAAGCCAAATTTACCTTGGTCCATTTGTGGCTAAAAAAAAAGTTGAATGAGGGAGTTTCTTAGGACGAGAAAAACGATTCCGTACTTAATTTTGCTGTAGACGTTAGAGGGCGCTACGAAATGTACTCTTGGTTGATAAAAACTGGTTATAACCTTTTTATCAGTGTGTACGAAAGTTTTAATAGAAAAATTTTGTTCTCCTATCTATTTTACACAAATAAGGTATACTTGTTTTATGTCGATAAATGTAACCGTTTTAGATTTATTTCTTGTTTCTCTATTGGATATAATAACATAAAATAAAATAAAAGTTTGTAGTTACTTACGTAAAAAACTAAAGGTTGTGTTTAATAATATTTTGTTATCACGAAAATAGTCGTAGAGTTTACTGTTCCAAACAATCTGATATAGTTGATTTTATAATATTCGTATAATACAATAGGATTAAGAAAATTAAAAAATGTCGTGCAATGTTTTTATTCAGATTATACATATGTTAGACATATGATACAAAATATAATATATGCATTCTAAAAAGTTTGATCCTATCAGCATTGAATTACACCTCCAAAAAACGACTGAAATTATCAAATGGTGTTGTAGAGAAAAATATCGATGAAGTTGTCACTCATTTATAATACAATACCGTATATCAATCTTAATAATTACATTAGGGTTTAGGTTTGTTCTTGTAACAGTTGGAAACTTCAAATTCACGGTAACTCGTTCTCAACTTAACTGGTGGAATATATTTGACAGTTTCAAACCGTTTCCAACTGCTGCATGAACAAACCTCAAACCTAATGTAATTATTAAGACTGATCTATGATAAAAATTGTATTATAACTGAGTGACAAACAGTTACATAAAAGTAACTACTTTATAATTGATATTAATTGACTGTTTTTGTCAAACGAAACCAATATTTCATGTTGCCTGGACGAAGTAGTGGTTATCCAATAGCTCTTCCGGAAGTCAAATAGTGAAATTGTGTAAATTCTTAATGGACGTCCGTAATTACTTTTATTATTTTTCTTTTGTTTAAACTCTCTTCAAGGCTCTCGTTACAATAGCGAGCAAATAATGGAATTGAGTTTCATTCCCTCGGCCACAAGAAACAGAAAACAGGACAAAAAAATTGTCCCCAAAGCCGCGATATAATTAAAGACGTATAGGCAGGATACATTGTTTTAAAAGTATTCGACATAATTGTAGAAATTGTAAAGTTCTAAACAGTCCGTTTGTTTATGACACTTAAACATTAAAAACGGAATATCATTTAAATACAGGATGATTGGGGGAAACCCCCAATATTCGAAAGGGGTGTTCAAGGGGCAAAAGTGAACAAAAAAGCCTAATAAACATATGATCATATATCAACGGTTACTGAGATAGTAATGAAAATATTTTCACTCGAGTTAATTATTGTAATGCAACAGTATAGAAAAGTGTTTATTCTATAAGTATTATAAATTATAACATTGATTAAAGATCTAATAAACCGAAAGTATTGAATTAAATTTTCAAATATACCGCTGTCCGCCTCGATGCATGTATCAGCTCGTTTGTGGATTGCACAGATAGCTCGTTGAAGTACACGGTGATTTTCTCTTATTAGTGCTGCACAATTGACAATCCGATCCAATAGCGCCTCTTTTGTGTTCACTTTTGTTACATATATTAATGATTTAAACCATCCCTAAAGGCAGTAATCAAGGGAACTCGAATCTGGTGACCTTGGTTACCAGTTTTGGAAACCACCTCCGCCAATCCAACGCAGTAGAAAGCGATTAAAAGATGATCGATCACAACATGACTAAAATAGGCATGGGCACCATCATGCTGAAAGTACATATTTTGCCTAATATCCAATGAAACATCGTCCAGTAGGTCTGTCAAATTATTTTCTAAAAATAATATATAATACATATCTAGCTCCAGTTAGGCGACCATCTAGCACAGCTGACCAAGTAATTGATTATGAATCATACCACACCTCACGTCAATGCTCAATCATTACTTTCCACCGTGGCGTGCGGAAATTCATCTGACCAACGATGTTCATTGTGACAGTTATTTACTCTATCAGTGAATTGAGTCTCATCAGTGAACAAAATGTATTTGTTAAGTGTATGGTTTGCCTTTATCCAATTGCAAAAATGCAGCCGCAAATCATTATAATTGTCCTGAAGATTCAGAAAGCGCTGAATATGGAGAGGTTTTACACCATTTTTGTGAATGATTTTTCATGCCGCAGTTTGATTAATTCTACCATATTTAGAATTTCTTCTTCCATTGCTAGACCAGGACCAACTTGCCTCACAGATGTAATTCTCACACTGGGAAACATTTTAGTTTCACGTGCATTGTTGAAGACTGTTTGGAATACATTTCTATCTGGCACTCTACTGTTCGGGAAGCAACATCGATATTTAGCAACTGCACGATTAGCGCTACCGCTCCTGGATCTCAAGAACGGACTAGACCCAAAAGTTAATAATTCAGGAGATTCAAAGAAATGATGATTAAGATCTCCAAATACTAGAAACCAAATCCTTTAAGACTTTTATTTCAGGGTATTCAGGACTATATATTCCCAAAGTTTCATCCAATTTGACCGAAATTCAAATTATATAAGTTTTGTGTAAGATGCTTTATTTTGTAAGCTGTCCAAATTAAGCATTTATCTGTTAGTTGTCTATCGTTTTGGATTAAATGATGTAGCTTGTATGATTAAAGTCATGTGATTTATTTAACAAAATCAGTTGGCAATAAATTAAGTGGTGGAGAGTGATGCAAGAATAAAACATTCACATTTGACAGATGACATTTAGAATGTATAACTAAAGCGTCAATTTTAAAAATGTAGCAACTTGATTTGATTCAAGCGATTGAACAAAATTTATACACTCAAGGGTAGTAGCGAATTAAGATCTCAATTACTACTTGAGTTGAAGGAGGAGAACTGATTGGAAACGAAAAAACAGTAAACTATCATGTCAAATCACTTTATGTTACTAAATTTAGTTCAATCAGTACGAAGGAAAAATAGTATAGCTGTTTATCTACTTTCATTCAGTAGTATGAATTTTACGGTTCTGCATTAGTGTGTAATAGACGCACTAGTAAGTGCATCTATTTTTACCATTTTTATTAACGTTTTTTTGTTAAATAAACCATAGTCTTCTGCTGTTGTAGAAGAAGATTTTCAGTCCCCATGACGCTTTTACATCGGCATATCTGAAAAACTTTTTAGGTACATGTTACAAACAACATGTTTTTGTTAAAACTTCCAAAATATACATTCAAACCTATTATTATGATGATGATTAATGTGATCAAAACAAATATTTCCCGAAAATAGTTAGGTTCTAATTTTAATTATCATGACACCATAGTAACTAGATTGTTTAATGTAAACACAAAATATCTACTGACGCTTACTTTTTAAAATGCATCGCGGTAATTTTTTAGTATTCCTAAAAACTAACACTTTTTGACTGTCATTTTCCAAAGTTGACATTTTCCTTACTGAAATAAAAATAATGATATCTAAGCAACAAAAATATTCCCTTTTAATTATAGGCGTTAAAGTTGACACTTAAAATTTTAAGTTGATTAAAAATTTTAATTTAAGTTTATTAAACAATATTTACAATAATTTTTGCTTATCCACATTGATATTAAATACACATTTGAAGTTAAATAAACCACTGAAACTGACACTACCTAACTCATTCTTGGAGCAATTCTCAAAGCACTGCAACACGTTTTCATTAATAGTTATATTATTTTCATATATGGTGGAATCAAAAATGACACCGCTGTTTGGTTTATCATTACCACTTTCATTATTCTTTTTGCCATATTTTCTTTTTTCAAAAACGAGTCTTCAATGTAACCCTCCGCTACAGTGCTTGATCTTCATAATCCGTGTCTTTTAAGACAAGTGAGGTTACCACCGCTAACTAAAATAGTAGCAGACGTTTGTCGTAATGCGTGTCCACTGTACTCTTTCCAGTTGTCCAGCTTGACAAATTTTGCCACTTCTTACAAGACGGAACAGATCTTATGAATACCGACCACCATTCGATGACACTTTCCACTAACATATCTGAGAAATAACCGACGTTCTATCAATCTGAGTGAACTTAAAGCAACATATTTTCGATAAAAACCTAAATAGTTGTCTCCCAGCACAGTAACAGAACCTGGTCTCTTGGTTTTGGTATTGGGAGTTTTTATAGTCAAGGCGGATTTACATATTCAACATTATCAATTATTAAATTGACTAATTTATTAGAACGGCATGTACCTGCAACCCCCAATACTAACGTGACCTATAAAGAAGCTTTTTAAAAAATGTTCTTTTATTTTAAAGCGTTAACGTTTACAATTAAATACAGTATGCGCCAAAAGTATGGAATAAATTCAATAAAAACGAAACAATTATTTTTTGGGAAAAATCCTCGAACAGGTCGATTTTTAATTTAAAAAATACATATTTTAGCGTAAAATGCGATTTTCAAATGTCATTTGTTTTCGAGTAATGACGTCATCGATTTTTTTTTAAATGGCAACACCATATTTTTTTCCTTGATTCTTGATTTTTTCCTTGAAAGATCGTTTAATTCTCTATCAGGCAGTACTAAAATTTTGCTCTCTTACATAGGAAAGTTTTCGAGTAAATGACGATTGAATGATAGAAAATGTAAATCAATTAAAATAAAGCAAAAACGTATCAAGTTTAGTTTTCGAATTCCATAGTTCTTTTATGGATCACGTAAGTGAAAGTGTCATTGTCACACCGACTTTCTAATAAGTATTGTAAAAGCGACATTATTAGAAATTATTATTCAATTTAAAGTATTATGGCACATTTAACTGTTACTCAAAGAATTAAAATTTTAATTCTTATCAGATGCGGGAATATGACTAGAACTCAGCAGGAAGTTTGCGATTTATTTAATGAAAAATATCCAGATCGCCCTATCAGCCAATCAACAGTCAGTAAGGTAGAGTCTAAATTTAGAGAAACTGGTAATGTTGTAAATATTCCAAAACCTGGACGTCCAAGCATTAATGAAAATCAGAAACAGAACATTTTGATAACTATGGTGGATAATCCTCATAATTCTTCACGATTGGTTGCATTAAACAATGACACTAGTCAGAGCACAGTGCTACGTATCTTGAGGAAGGAAAAATATCATCCCTACAAAATTCAACTTGTGCAGGAGCTCAATGAAGATGATCCCGATAGCCGCTTACACTTTTGCGAAATTCTAATGGATTTATGACAAGGAAATAGAAATTTACACCGGCAAATACTTTTTTCAGATGAGGCCACATTTTGCCTGAATGGTACAGTAAACCGTCAAACTTGCAGATATTGGAGTCGGGAAAATCCTCATTGGATGGCAGAGACACATACCCAACACCCTCAGAAATTAAATGTGTGGGCTGGAATAGTTGACGACAGAATAGTAGGGCCTTTCTTCTTTGAAGGAACCCTTACAGGACAAAGATATTTAGAGTTTCTAGAAAATGACCTTGTTCCTGCCCTTGCAGTAATTTTTCCTAACGATAATGACCCTGACATTCCTGACGATACTATATGGTTTCAGCAAGACGGTGCACCTCCGCACTATGTGCGCCCTGTATGAGATTTTTTGGACAACTGTTTTCCTGGGAGGTGGATCGGCAGACGCGGACCGATAGAATGCCCTGCAAGATCGCCAGATCTTACACCTCTTGACTATTTTTTATGGGGATACTTGAAGTCAAAATTGTACATTAATAAACCACGTAATTTAGAAGAACTTCAAAATCGCATTCGGGACGAAATACGCAGAGTTACCCCAGAAATCATTCATAATCTGCAAGAAGAATTTCTTCACAGACTTGCGCTATGTCAAGAAGTTGGTGGATGGCAATTCGAACATTTAATTTAAGTATAAAATTTAATCAATTGTATTTTATTTTACATACCTCAGAATTGTTACTTTTTTTATGGATAAAATTTACGTTTTCTAACATTCAATCGTCATTTACTCGAAAACTTTCCTATGTAAGAGGGCAAAATTTTAGTACTGTCTGATAGAGAATTAAACGATCTTTCAGAATCAAGGAAAGAAATATGGTGTTGCCATTTAAAAAAAAAATCGATGGCGTCATTACTCGAAAACAAATGACATTTGAAAATCGCATTTTACGCTAAAATATGTATTTTTTAAATTAAAAGTCGATCTATTCGAGGATTTTTCCCAAAAAATAATTATTTCGTTTTTATTGAATTTATTCCATACTTTTGGCGCATACTGTATAAAGTATCAGGTAGACTATTCAAAAAGCAATCAGTTGTCTCTTGAAGGACGTAACTTTGAATACTTGCTTATATTAATCTCCTTTTTTATATCCTACGTTGATCGCAACATTGATTATTGTGAGCAAAGCATTGACGGCTTAATTTTATTTGCTAAATTTGGAAAATACACCATCAATCCACCTTCTGAATACAACTTAATATTTTTTTTGCACCAATCCATAAAACGTTGTTGGACACATTCATTAATTTCTCGAGATTTCTTTGGGAGAAGATTGAAAGAAACCTCTTCCCCGCACGCCAGTATCACCTCAGGTACTACTACATCTTCATTAGATTCCATTTTTACACTTATCAGCAAATCGAACCACAAAGGAACTCCCTTAGCAATATGGCGACTAATGTTTAACGACGTATCCATTAACTACATCGATATACTACTATACTTTATTATCCAAACTTGATTTGATTAATTTCAAAATTGAGATAAAACTGTCTTTTTTGACTCTCAAATTTGCTTCCGCTCGGCTATACTACGCTTCGCCTTGTAAATAAAAAAATTATTTGCCACAATAGTAAAATTTTTAATCCTAATATAACAATATACTATTAGGGACTCAAATAAGTCTGTAAAATAGCTATTTTTGGAAGCGTATTTGTTAGATTCCTATATTTCTGACAACCTACAAACGTCAAAAGTCAAAAATTGTGGACAATATCAGTAATTAGACAAACTCTCCTATTCTATATTTCACGATGTAAATATAAAGACGATGCGAAGTACTGCGCATTCCGATACGCTTAGATATATTCCAGAGGCACCTGCTAAACCTAAAAAGTATTATTATTGATAAAACTGCGGTTTCCGTTTCTAAGGACTGCGACTGCTACAATCAGCAGAAGCGTCACTATTCGAACTTTAAACTATCAGTTGTGTGACATACTTCAAAGCACTGAAAAAATTAACAAATGGAGACGGACTCCCTCAGCAAAACTAACTTGAGTAAAGTTAGATGCAATAGAAAAGTTGGACGAAATAAGTATGAACAACATGGGGCTGAGATTCAGAACTGGTGGAACCAATTGTTCGAGGCTCTCGAAGACGATGCAGCAATTGTGAGTTTATATTATTATGAACTATTTATATAAATTTGCTATCTAGTTCTATTAAGTTTTGTAAAATAATAAGCGTCACTTCATTGACCAACAATAGTGGAACAAATATCGAACCATGAAACACCATGAAAAATATAATTTAGTT
Organism: Monochamus alternatus; assembly: GCA_037114965.1. NCBI lineage: Eukaryota > Metazoa > Arthropoda > Insecta > Coleoptera > Cerambycidae > Monochamus > Monochamus alternatus. Next base: position 75,009,899 of record CM073429.1, on the reverse strand, counting down.
GTTTAAAGATTGATTTATTTATCTATTTCCGTTTTCATTCTATTTGCCCTTTGATGATCCATATAACTTCAGTAAATAATGCTCGTGTTATCTATAAACTTCTTTACTTTGAATACGTTACTTTTTTTGGTAAGAATTATACTAAGATCGATATCTATAAATTAGGATATGTAACTTTTCAAATCATCAATTTCCAGTCGAAATCTGGTTTATATTTTGTTTAAATTATGACGACTTAAGGTCGCCATATTCCTCGTTGTAAAACGATCAAATTTGTGTTGTTTTTAGGTACAGAAATCTCGAAAACTAAAACATGTACAACAAAAGAAATATACAAAATAAAACTCTTGATGTTATATAAAAACAAATGTTTTGTTGTAGGTACCTACATAAAATTTTTATTAGAAACCAAAACATTCAATTTTATTATTAATTTTGTAACATAATAAATACATATTTTTTAATTAATAAAGAACCCTATCCCTATCTACATTATTTGAAAACTTAACTGCTATCAACGATTTTGTTTTAGAACTTACCGTTGCATTCTCACACCTCTCATTTCAACACTTACAAGTTGGAATTTGTATTAAAATAGTCCATCATCATTATTAAATCTATCATCGGTAGATTAGAACAGTATGCTTTCAAGCGAGCGTTTTATTCCAATTTGGCTTCGTATATTTCGAGAACTGAGATATCAGATCGACTTCAAATTTTCTGAGTTGACCATGCATACATCATATAAATGCTTAATAAAAATGAGGAAAATTGTGTAATTTGGCGTTTGGCCAAATGACCCTATTATTGACATCACGTAATAATTACCGCCCAAAATTCCTATGAATAGTCAATCGACTCATCTCGTAATTTACATGTTAAGTTGTAGATCTTTATGTTACCGCCACTGTATGTATTCCAAGAAGATTCGTTCCTTAGTTCCTTAATAAAATCAATATTAAGAGTGCTTCCACCACTGGTGTCATAATAAGCATAATATTTTCACATTTCCTAGATCCTCATTTTGTCTAGATTGCAAATTTAGTTGCACTATCTTTAATATACACATATAATCAATATTTTTTTTATTCATATTTTAAATCAATTAATTCAATTTCTGAAAATAAAAAAAAACTCAAAATTCGTAACCTCATTTTCAAAATATTTTATATTTCTGAAAGCAGCAAATGAAAACATATTTCTGTTTACTATTTAGCACCTATTTGGTATATTTTTATATATAAAGCTGTTTACAGCTGTTTACAGGCCCTTTAGGCCCAGAGCTGTGTTATTCTCCTCCATTCCATTCTGTCCTTCGCCTTTCTTTTCCAATCCGTTACATTTTTCTCCCTTAGATCTATTGCCACTGCCTCTCTCCATTGCTTCCTCAGTCTACCTCTTTTTTTCTTGTAGTTAGATTTACTCCCTACTATTTTCTTAACTGCCCTTTCATCTTCCATACGTTCTAGATGCCCTAGCCACTGCACTCTTCTGGCTTTTACAATTTCGTCTATTGTTGGTGCCTGGTACATTGCTTATATTTCCTCATTATTTCTCCTTACATAGCCTTCCTCCGTCTTCTTACCCCCTAGAATTCTCCTTAAGATTTTTCTTTCCCACCTTAAAAGGTTTTCTCTTGACTTATTATTGAGAACCCAGGTTTCATTACCATACAGCGCTGTCGGTCTCAAAATTGTTTTATACATTCTAAATTTTACTCCTCTGGACAATTTTTTTGATTTCAATAAGTGGTTGACTGCTGCCGAACTTCTGTTTCCTTTTATTATTCTCCTATTTATTTCTTGTTCCTCATCACAGTTAGCTGTTATTAGCGCCCCCAAATATACATATTCTTGAACTTCCTCACACTCTATCTCTCCATGCTCTGTTCTCAATTTAAAATTGGTATCCTTTTTTTGTTCTCTTATTCTCAAAAGCTTACTTTTCTCTTGATTTATCTGCAATCCCACTTTATGTGCTTCCTTCACAAGTTTTCTCGTTACTTCTTCTAATTCCCTACTATCTCTAGCAATAATAGCCACGTCATCTGCATAACTTACAATTTGATGACTTTTAAACAATATGTGCCCTTCTCTGTTCAACTGACTATCTCTTATGACCTTTTCTAGTACTAAATTAAAAAGAAGCGTTGAGAGTGGGTCTCCTTGTCTCAGTCCTGTACTAAACCCTTCTGAACATTCACCTTTTATTCGTACTTTGGATTTGGTATTTTCTAAGGTCATTTTCAATAGCCTAATCAGTTTGGTATCCCAAATTGTTTCAAAATTTTACTTAGTTTATTCCTTTTGCTCGAATCATATGCTTTCTTGAAGTCCACAAATAGAACCATTGCTTTGATCCCATACTCATAGCATGTAGTCAGAATTTCCTTCATCATGAAGATTTGGTCCGTTGTTGACCTTCCTTTTCTAAAACCTGCTTGATACTCCCCTATTTGTAGTTCTGCTATAGGTTATATTCTCTGTTTTATTAACGTTGCCATAATTTTATACCCTACATCTAACAATGATATACCTCTATAGTTTCTGCAGTCTGTTGCATCTCCCTTTTTTAAGATTGGTATAATCAGAGCATCTCTCCAATCTTCAGGCATACATTCTCTTCCCCAGATCATTCGTATCATTTCGTATATTTTTTGTCTTAAATCCTCTCCTGCGTACTTAATGTTCTCTGCTGTTATTCTGTTTTTTCCTGGACTTTTGTTATTCTTTAAAGCCTCTATAATTGTATCTATTTCCTTTTTCGTAGGTATATTTTTAATTATCAATATTCAGACAAAGGTATATTTGGCTCAATCGATATACAGGGTGTTCTGAAAGTCCGTCAGGAAACTCCGTGAGGTGATTCTACGGATTAAAATAATAGCAATATGTAATGAACATTTTTTTTTCGATTTATCAAATTACAGCTTGTCAAAGTTCAATTTTTTTGTTTTTTTTTTTGTTTTTAAATAACATATTTAATTCAAGTTCGATTATTTTCTCATTTGGCACACCCACTAAGTAGATCAAGCTCTATTGGACCAGTCAAAGAAAAGTTTCATTATGCGCCGCTAGAGGGCAATTTACTTATAACTTTTTTTTTCTTGCCAAATTATTATGGTGAAAAATTAAACTTATACCTGTTTTAAACAACTTTTGTTACAACTTATTACAACACCAAAATTACTAATGATATTTATTTGAAGCGTGGCAACTTGATTAATTACAGAAAGAATTAACAAAAATTTGATGTTTAATAAAATTTTAATAGCGAAGAGTATATATATTTTTTTGATATTGTCTTTTCAGTAATGTTTAAATTTCTGTGATGCAAGAAAGAAGTTATGGACTAACTGAGTTTTAAGTAAAGTGCCCTCTAGCGGCGCATAATAAAACTATTCTTTGACTGGTCCGATAATCGAATTTCAATTAAATAAGTTATTTAAAAAGAAAAATAAGAAAAATTTAACTTTGACAAGCTAACTTGCAAAAAATTTTCATCACATACTGCTATTATTTTGATTCGTAGAATCACCTTCCGGAATTTCCTGACGGACTTTCAGAACACCCTGTATTTTGGTCCGTAGTATCTCTTGTGATGGGATTTTTCGACCATTCGAGAGCACCCTACACGAAAAAAGAGATTAATAAATAAATGACTAAAAACGGTTAAAATATTTCAGAAACCAGATAAGAGTCTGCCACTTCTCCGAGAAGTCTTCCCACAGAGATTCCTTCAGAAAATTTTATCGATACTCAGTGTGCAAGAGACGAAATTTAAAATTGATTTGCCACCACCAACAGTAACCGACACTCAAAAGGATAAGAGGAAGAAGAAAATTGTCAGTGATTCCAGTTTGAACCTTGATTCAGGAAAATCTATTATAGATCCACACGAAAAGAAATTAATTGCGAAGGATGTAGAATCCAGGTCTTCCACCAACATTCAACACAAGTTGTAAGTATAAATGTAGAGCAATCAGCAGTGCTTGATTTTATTAAATACTTTCCCTGTTCTTCTTTAAGAATTCTAATATATATACTTCTTAGTAACCTTACTTTCAAATTGTATGAGTTAAAGGTTGGAAATGGATTTGCTCAAATTATTATTTTGTTTTCTTAATTAGTTTTAGTGGAGAAATGGAGCTGTTGAAGGAAAATCCTTATACGAATTTCTTCAAGCGTCGGCCTGACCGAGCTGCTATCTGGAGAGAACTTCCTCCTCTAAGTCTCGAAGAGATGAATTTGAGTCAGAAAGCAGACGCAATAGCCAAAGCTGTAAGCATTTTTATTACGATATGTCTTTCCCACAACCCTCAAAAAATAACGCACAGCAGCACCTTATTTATATTATTATTAAACTAAAGAGATGAGTAGAGGCCAAAACCTATTTTGCTCAAATTACAAAGACATAACATATTTAACAGATTGAAATATTAAAAGTAGGTATGACATATTAATCGATTAAACAACATCATATCAGGTCATTCTTTTTAAATGTATCATATTTATGCTTAAAACTGTTAACACTTTCAGAATTTACATCACTAGGTAGTTGATTCCATCTGTCTTGAAGTTTTCCTTGCGTAGTTTCAACTGGTTGCCACGTAAGCGGTCATCTGTGTTTAATGTCAGCAACTCACCAATTTCTTGACTTACTTGAATGTAATAATTTGTAAGTGAAAATCATATCGCCTCTAGGATCTGCATTCGGAAAGTAGTGGGAGATTTAGGATTTGCAGCCTGTCATGATAAGTATGTTTCCTCAGAGTAGTCACTTGTCTACTACATTTGTGTTGAACATTTTCGAGTAGATTAATGTCTCTAATCAATCGAGGTGACCGTATGATACCAGCATACTCCACCACAGGCCTTACGTAGGATTTAAATAGAAGCGAAAACAATCTGGGGCTAGTATTTTGAAATGCTTTAAAAAGTATGTAGTATCTTTGATTAGCTTTTTTTGTAATTTTGGAAATATGTGTATACCAGGAAAGATCTGTAGTTATTGTCACACCTAAGCCATTATGTTCCGGTACTGCTTTAATTGGGGATTCATCAATGGTGTAACAGTTATGAGGATTTTTGTTGCCCATGTGAAGTACAGCGCATTTATTCGAATTTAGAGGAATTAACCAAGTTTTACACCAGCCATCAATCGCTGTAAGAATACTTTGAATGGTGTGCTGTTCTAGTGGATTTCCATATAATTTTGTGTCGTCAGCATAAAAGCTATGAGGGATAGTTATGAGGTAATCAAGATCCGCCGAATATAACAGGAACAAAAGTGGTCCAAGAACAGAGCCTTGTAGAACCCCGGACCTTACTTGATGCCAAGATGAATAATCTGATCCAACGCGAACAGAAAAAGTTCTATTGGACAAATAGTTGCAATTCCATGAGTTCAGCTCACCTCAAATATAATCGGACTTTTATCAACACATATGTATCGTCTAAAGTGATGTTTTATGAAAAAAGTAATATATTTATAATAAATTAAATTAAATTTATTTACTTATTAACGTTCACATTTGTAGTAATAAACATGTCGTTTTTTATTTTATCACATTTAATTCTTTTTCCGTTAATAACAACCCGTATAGCAATGTTGCCATCATTCTCGGAACGCATAACATCTGCCAAAGTTTGTGAAAAATTTGCACAAGTTGCGAATGTATCTTATTGTAATAAATAACTATATTTTTCTTGGATGTTCTTTACAATATCAAGTTTGTTTGATATGGACTCCTCAACATAATTTTCTGCTACAGAGGAACTCTGCCTCATATAATGATTTTGCTGGCAATAATTGGAAAATTGCTGGTTGAACTTGGAAAACAGCCACAAGAACACAATTACTTTTATATATTTTTTAGGGTTTAACAATATTGTGTGAAAAACTAACTACTCTGCGGACGAAAGCCCCGACCAGCGTTGAATTACACCCACAATATCTACCCATATATTCTTTATTATTAGCTTTTGTAACATTTTTTACTGTATTGGAAAGTTATTTTAAGGTAATATAAATCAAATCCTCTACAATTCCTATCAATGAAGTCATATGTATGCTCTCTGATACCAAACATCTAGGAATGCTAATGAACAATTCCACAGAAATAATTTTTTTTTTACTCAGCAGCTCAGCGGCTGACCTCGTCTGAATACACCCAATTTTAATAATTTAGTATTGATTATTTCATTTGAAGGCAATACAAATGAATAAAGGGCAATATAAAATGGATATGGATTGCAGTAGTGACAATTCAGATTGTAATCTGCCTTTAGTAATTCAATCAGCTAAAAAATCATCACTTGAATTGTTTCACGAAAAGTTTCGTGCAAGATACAAAGCATGTTACAAGAATTTTATAAAATGGAGAGTGGACAAGAAGATTTTTTTTTCATTATCTGAAAATGTTTTAAGGGCTTATGTCGGTGAATTATATGAAAAAATTGAATTAAACAACCCAATGGTGGACCCAATATTTTATGTTACGAAGTACTCTTACCATTTACCATGACGTCGATATAACCAAATATTTCAAATTAAAAGCACTGCTGAACCCCAAATCTGATGGCTACATACCAAAAAAGTAACCTCCGAGCAAGTTAACAAATTTCTTCGGAACGCTCCTAACAATCAGTATTTGTTTACTAAAGTGGCTTTAATTGTTGGTATTTCGGAAGCTTGTCACTTATCTCAACTTAAAGTACAAAATACAGAAAATCTAGGATCGACAACTCTTATTAAAATACCGGATACTAAAACAAAGCAACCAAGAATATTCACGCTAACGAGTAAATTCTACGAAATTTTTATATGCTATAGAAGAATCCTGTTTTTTCTATCGGAACTATCGGAAAGGAAAATGTACCAAGCAACCGGTAGGTGACAACAAATTTGAGAATATACCGAAAATAATAGTTATTTAAATTTACGAGATCCTGAATTATTTATGGGCCATTGCTTTCGCATATCATCAGCTACAATTCTTGTAGACACGGATACTAACGTAACGATACTTCAGTGATATGTAGGTGAAAATTGATCGCTGTGGCAAAAACCTACATCGACGAATCTATAACAAATAATATGGAAATTTCAAACAAAATTTTGAATGCGATAATTACACCATCAACTTCCGCCAATTCAGAAACAGAGCTTTGTATTCCAAGTGAAGCAGAAACCGGTTCTAGAATAATAGTTATCCCACATTTGACACACATACATTGTCTCATCCTATAAATATTTCTAATTGTAATAACAATACAATTATTATAAATATTTGAAAAGCAAAAATGCTAAATAAAATGTTTCAACGTGTATAATATTATGTAGGTATAATAACGTTCATACAACTTCTTATTAAAAATTGTTATTAATTTGTGTTATAAAACAAAATATTTAGTCATGTTTTTCTTACGTTGTGGGTTGTAGGAAAAATATTGTTCATAAGTCGCTTGTGAAAAATGTTATACACTACTTTCTATACGCTTGTTATGTAATATACTATTACTGTTGATGAGTGTATTCGTTAAGATTGCCACTACACATTTGTAAAATCAGGTATTTTTCAATAATTCCTGTTTGAGTGTAAAGAACAGTGACTAAATATTTTTGCAGATTGCCACGAACTTTGTAGAGTGGATAAAAACTGTAGGTGGTGATGAGGAAACATCCATAAACGTTCAAAGTGTGTTGGAGATGTTTGAAATCGCTTCCCAGAATAATTCAACTAGGACATTAAGGGTAGATATGAAAGAAATGCCGTCGGTTCCTCCAAAAGTAGCTGAATACATGAGAGTGCCACAGGTAATATTTCAGAAATTATTGTATTATTCTATAAACTATACATGTTACCATTTGTATTTGGGTTTTATAATATTGAATTTATTACTAAGAACCTAATATTCTACTGAAAAAATCAAGTAAAGTCATTAGTTACTGACTTTCATGCAGATTGACCAACTTAAATCTACTCTTTGTAAAAAGACAAAAGAAATTGCTATAGATACGTAAAATTAGCCATTTTTTAACGGCGATGAACAAAAAAGCACGCCATTGTGAAAAAATAGAAACAACACAAACACGCGATCCTGAAAAATTTTAGTTCTTGTAAAAATATAATAACTAACTAATAGCTAAACACATGCAATGAAAACAGATAATACAATATAGTAAAATGATATAAAACAAAAGACTGATTAATGAAAAATAATTAATTAATTAGGTGTTCTCAACTACCTCACGCAAAGTATAAAAGCATTTACTTACAAGGTATTTCATCATTTTTTTTTAAACAAAGAAACTCTCGCAATTTTTTAAATCTAATGGTAGTTTGTTAAAAATAGTTGAACAGAAGACATAAGGGCTTTTCCTGAAAAGTGAAAGGTTATAATTACTTATGGAAATATGATTAGCTGTGCGTAAATTATATATATATTTATTTGCATTTGACGCAAATTTATTTCTGTTTTTATAAACAAAACATGCTGCCTCATATGTGTAATTTTAATAAATTATTTCTTTTAAAAACTGGACGGCAAGAATCTAGTGGCATAATAGAGAATATTAATCGAATGATTTTTTTCTGTAAAATAAAGACTCTTTCTATGTCTGCACCAACACCCCAAAGAATAATCAAATACCTTAGGTGGCAATAAACAAGAGCATCATACACGTTTACCAATTCTGGTTTAGATAAGACTGGCTTCAGGTTTCGTATTGTGAAAAATGCGGAGTTTAACTTGCTACAAAAAATAAATCGATATGGTTAGACCAGGTAAGACTTTCCTCTAACAATAAGCCCAGCAATTTTATTACAGAAGATTGAGGAACCTTATTTTTGTGGCTAAGAATCAGTGTAAGTTGTTCGCGTCGTTTAAAAAATTGTATATACGTCGATTTTTGGAGTATACCAATTTATTATTTTTACATCACGATAAGAATTTATTTATCAACTTGCATGCCAATTCATTTAATTCTGCAGCGGATTCGGATGCTAACCCAACAGTGACATCATCTGTATATAGAATTAATTTGATGTTTTTTGTCATATGATGTTCCAAATCATTCAGAAACATGATGAATAGGAGTGGAGACAATACTGCACCTTGAGGTAGCCCAGTACTGATATGTTTGCACTTGGAAAAATTGTTATCTATTTTAATAAAGATTTGTGGATCACTTATAAAAGATCTCAAAACCTCACATATGTTACCTCTAACTCCCAGCGATCTTTTTTATTAAGAATTTATGATTTACAGAATCAAAGGCTCTAGTTACATCAAACAAGAACATTGCTACATATATACCACTGTCAAGATAGTCATAAATAAACTGAACGTACTCGTACACCGCTGTCAGAGTAAATTGATTTGGTTTAAAACTATAAAATCATAAGAAAACTGATGCGTCAGAATTTTTGCTGCTTTTAGGTTTATTTCGCAAAGTATTCTAAACGTCTTGGACATTAAATTAACAACTAAGCTTTGTGTGCGCAAAAATGGGTTTCACTTGGAAGTATTTATGTAGAATATGTTTGGTTAAGTATTACGTTAAGAATTATTTTGTTTTGTGTCAAGAACAACTAGATTTTTTTATATAAATTATTGTATATTTTAAATTTTATGTTATTCTGCAAATATAATATTATTGTTACAAATTGATTTATTCTTAATTTCATTCCACATCTGTTTCTGTTGAGATCCAATATAGGGATCATAAGAAAAAAAAAACAATTATTGTGAATGTTACATAACCAAAACTTAAAAATAAGGAAGAACTAATCTATTACACCTTGCGTCAGTTGCTTAAAAATAAATAATATCTAAGTAGGAAAATCTTTGACAATATACATTTTTAAATATTAGAATTTGTTATTGATTTTACTGCGTTATATAACTTTTACATTCAATTCCATGACAAATATTATTCACTTTTTGAATACACTATATTTATTAATTATTAATTAACTTTATCTATGACCACTAATTAAGACGGTTTATTGTGTCTATTTTCCGTGGATTAAATGCCTTTTAATACACTAGTAGATTAAAATTCATAATACCACGCTTCGATTTTATAGCATTTTATTTAGAATTATTATTATTAACATTAACATTTATTTCATAAACGATTTTGTCATTTTGACCGGGATTATTTAAATTCACTTGATAGAAAGTTTCTTAAGGATTGGAGGGGCCCACAGCCTCGCCAGGTAGGAACTTGTTTTTTTCAGCAATTGTGATCTTGCTGAACAGTGAATATTCAATTCGATTTCTAACGACCACGATGCTTCACGGTGATAATATCACCCCAGCATTGGCCAGTAATAATGCCGAAGAACGCCTCATTCCATGCCCAGTAAAACTTTCTGGATCAGGGAGCCCAAGAAATGCAGCAACTTCTAAAAACGTTTTCGAAATTGTGTTGCTGCCTACATGTTGCGTAGTACATTTTCCAGCCACATATTACAATAAAAATCTCCAAGTGGCATTTTTAGGTCTCAGATTGATGTATTTTCGTCACATTTCTACAACATTGACTGAAAAAGTTTCTTCCATGATCGTGAAACTTCTTCAAATATTTGCTTTTGTCCGGACTGAGTACGTATAGGTAACTGCATTTGTCTTGGACATGGGTGATATTCAAAAAGGTTAATTCATTGCATCGACAAGCACCTGCGACTTCCATTATCGTTGTGACCTGTAAAGAGTTCAAAATAAAACTCTCAATGTATAAATTGATATATTAAAATGTATTTTCTACCTTAACGTGTAAATATTCCTCGGCCCAACTTTCGTTTGAGGGAAATCAGAAAGAAATTGTTCTATAGGAAGCTTCTACACAAGATTACTAGTATATAACTAATTTTCTTTTTCCGCGGAAATGTTTCGTTTTCCGGAAAATTCAAATTTTTCTTGTATTATATTTTAACTAAAAATTGACTCAAAAATGTCTTTTTTAAATATCTTTATATTACATACTGCTCTAGAAATACAAAATTAATAAAATTGCGGCTTTGATTTGATGTAAAAATTTAAAAATTTACGGAAATTTTTCATTTTCCTTCGACTTTAGAATAAGGGAAATCTGTTATAGAAATGATAATTAGATAATTTGATTTGACTGCTAATTTGCGCTTTAATGATATATAATTTTATTTGCGGAAATTTTTTTAAGGAAAATATTGAGAAAATTCATTTACATATTCATGCTTTTTAGGGTTTTGTGAATAATCGACGGTTAATTAATATTAATATTCGTGTTTTTTGAGTTTTGTGAATAAACGAATGTTATTGAAGTTATAGAAAGTAAGTGGATTTGTAGCATTTTTTTTAAATTGAGCGCGCCCGCTTCGCTCGCGTATATTAATTATATCCACATAGATGTTTATTATATAAATATAAATGTTAAATAAAAAGCATGTGATTTTGTAAGAATTCTGTATGTATTTAAAAGTTAAGGTATCTTTTGTGGCAATATTGTGGCGGATATGCCAAAATAATGATTTTTATGTTGAATTATTTGAAAAATCTATTCTAATTTTATACAATTAATGAGTTCATCCATTTAGACTGTTTTTCTTACAATGGCGTCTCCACAAGTACTCACAGAGTCGGTCTGCAAATTCGTCCGGTGGAATATGTTGACCTTTTAAAAATTTTTTTGCAGCCGACTACGATGACTCGATCCGTTGGGTATGAATACCGTCTTCAGCAACGAATTTAACACTATGGTTAACAGTCTTATTCAGTGAATCTCTCATACGCTTTCTACATATCCAAATGGATAATAGACCCTTTCTCTACATGTTGTTCCAAAAGGAGAATTAATGTGCCTGCATCCCTTTTATTTTCGGGACAAATTACCATTCTTAAGTCTTCTGAGTTATCGGCAATCATTCCGAATACCCAGGGACCTTCAACTACACTTCCTCTGTTATATTTTCGTTTACCAAATTTGAATTTTTGTCTTCAGAAATACGTTTAGAATTCAAAAATAAAAATTGGTCACATTTTTCCGCTTTTCTACTTTTTTTCCATATAGGTAATGAAAATGCGTCATTTACGCGGGAAAAGTTTGGCGTTTCTGTGTTAAGAAAAATGTCTATAATTCACAGCAAAAAAATATTTTTTATGTAACTGATTTCCCTTTTTCTAAAGTCCACAAAATTTCCTTTATAATGGAAATGACGCATTTCCGCGGGAAAATTTTAATGTTCCTGTGTTCAGAGAAGCCTCTGAATGATATTTGTTATTTGTTTTTTTTTCATAGCTGATTTCCCTCAAACAAAAGTTGACCCATTTTTTGATTCTACTTTAAAATATGAAGTAACTTTACCATACTTCGAAATATAAATACCTTTGTGCACTTTCAACATTGATTTTAATATGAAGAATATTTTGTCCACATCGAAAAGGCAGCAAACCGTTTCTCTACATTGAAAAAGTAGGATAGTAGCACCTCTTCTGTAATTGTTCTTTCTCATATGCCCCATTTTTCGCCAATTATCGAATTACACTAATTCCTTCTTGTATATACTTTTGTTTTTTGCTGGTAACAGAAGTAATGTTGCTTCTTGGGCTTTTTACTGGATTTCAGCCGGAATGAAGAAGTTCTCACTAATTTTTTGTGTCGATTTTGCAAATTTTTTCAGTCTTGTTGACAAATAAATAGATGCATGTCACAGAAACTATTTCAAGACTTTCTAGTATTAAGCTGCTCTTACACGGCTTCCACTCTCCTAATTGACCGGTTTTGATCGTGGTCGTGAATAAAACGTTGAATTACAATCGGAAAGTTTACCAGCCTTTAATCCTCTTGCAACTTTTTCGTGGATTAAAGGCTTGTTAATTTCCTTATATAATTAATAACTATTATTGCAAGTTATGTAAAATGAACCTATTTTATCCTCATAAACAGATGTTTATATTAGTATTTTTAAGGTTAATTTCAATTACAGTCACTATTGAAATTTTATAGATGTAATAAATGTACTATAAATAAATATGAAGAAACATTGTTTTCTTTCTATTGTATTTATATATTTGTCTTGATTATTATAAAAAGCAATAGCTTAAAATCTATTCTTTCGTTTTGGTAACATTTAAAATCCAATCTGCTTATTTTTGATCATATGTTCCTTGTCCCTTGTATCCACCTACGTATCCCGTATTATCATGCAAGTCTTCCCTACCTGAAGCTCCTTTACCTTTTCCACTTTCGTCGAATCTTTCTTTGTGAGAGCCCGTATATTTAGAGGTATCAGTTAATCTGTCAACGGCCCCCGTTTTGACAGCTTGCGTCGCTTTGGTTGTACCTGGAGCACCGCAGGTCTCCAGTTTCTCTTTGATCTGTCCAGAAGGTATCTTCTTTTGGTTAGCGAGATCGTCTACAAACTTCACAAAGTCTGCATATTGTATGGTTTTGGACTTGAACTTGTTGAAGCATATAGCCGTGTCGGTGGTTGTCAAGTTCTTGTCGATGGCCCCAGCCTGCTTCATCCACTTGTCGATTTGAGTCAATGTTATGGTTTTTCCATCTGCTTTGGTGTCGCCGAATTTGGCGAAATTTATGAACTGTTGGTCTAAAGGTATGTTACCGGTCGCCATATAGGAGAATGTAGATTTTTGACGAAAATTTTTGACAGTGACTATCAGCAAAACTTGAGTGATGTGGTATTGTGATCTAAGGTAGGTAATAATCAAATGTAATAGACTCCGGCTCAGTTGTGACAGTATGTGTGGTTATACCTCCTGATTTCTTAAGCAGCAATTTTGAGTCACGTTCTGCTTCAAATCCTTAATGAGTACTATCGTAAGTTCCTTGACCCTTGTAACCAGTTACATATCCGGTATCTTCAGCAATATATTCTCTACCTTCTATACCTCTCCCCTTACCGTCCTCATCGAACCGTTCTCTGTGGGAACCCGTATATAGGGTAGTATCAGTTAATCTAATTACAGATCTACTCTTCACGGGTTGTGTTACTTTATTCATACACGGAGGACCACACGTTTGTAGTTTATCTTTGATCTGATCTGCTGGTATTCCTTTTTGGTTAGCCACGTCCTCTATAAATTTCTGGAACTTTTCATAAGTCATAACTTTAGTTGTGAGTTTGTTGAACGTTATAGCCGTGTCGGTGGTTGTCAAAGTTTTGGTGAAAACTTCTGCTTGTTTAAACCACTTATCGATTAAGGATAACGTTATTGTAGTACCATCTGCTTTGGCGTCGCCAAATTTAGCGAAATTTTCAAATTGCTGCTTTAAGGATGGATAACAGGAGGCCATAAAGATATTAGTTTTCTACAGTTAATTTTGACAATGGATGTTGACTTATACTTTGTGATTTTATAAATGCCTAAAATTATCAGATATCTTGATCAAGTTTATTTTTTCCAAAACTGCCGTTAACCACAGTATACTAATCAAATAGTAAACTGTGGTTAAACGATTGACTTTTTTCTTCAAGTGTATAGTAATCGTATACATAGATTATATAAGGCAAATAAATACTAGCAGTAGAAGAGGTCAATTGTTTTACTAGTACAAATTATTTTCATTATTTTACTAGGATTATTTTTTGACGTTTCTTAAAACCAATTATGTCATTATTATAGTGGGAATAAATCTGTTGTGATTATTCTCGGGAATAATCACTGTGGCTTTTATTTGCCTTGCAAGTGTCAGATAGTTGTCAAAATAATTACCTAATTGTGTCAACGCGATATATAAAATGGGTGAAAATCATCGGTTTAGTACCTTTTCTGATGCAGAAATAACAAAAAAGATTTTAGAAACTACTTCGAAAAATACTCTAATAAGTAATCAGTCTATATGGAGACAATTTAAGACCTTCACCAAAGAAAGAAATTATATTCTGGATCAATCTACTACAATAGCTACTCTGGCATTGATTTTGAAAGATTGGGCTTATAACATGAAAAGAAAAGACGGAAATGATTATAAAGAAGCAGTAATAAAGACAATGTGGAATAAAACGGTAAAATTAGTTCAAGAACTTTACTTTAATAAGTATAACAGGTCCTTTGATCCTTTCCATGATATAGAATTCAAAAATGCTCGAAATGCAAGAGATGCAAAAAAAAATTTACAAAAACATCCTGAAAAGCACAAACAAAGTTCTGTGGCACTTTCTAATACAGAATTGTTGCAAATTTTTAACTATTGGGACGAAGATACACCTTGTGGATTGCAAAGAAAGTTTTTTCACGTTGCATCGTATGAACTAGCTTGGAGGGGAGGAGAAGCTACGAAATGTTTAGTTCATTATTTTAAAAAAGAAACCGACATAATAAGATTTAATACTGGCCGCATTGAATACAATCCCATCTTTACAAAAACTGCACAGGGTGGAGCACAAAGGTGCGCTAATAGTAAATGGTTGACTCCACATAAATAACCCAGATATTTGCCCTGTTCGTCTTTTTGAAAAACTAATGGGTAAACGTGAAGAAAATATTAAAACCGAACGTTTGTTTCTTACTCCAAATCCGGCTGGGTAAACTCATGGTTCTTGGTATAAAAACGTTCCTGTGGGAATAAATTCCATTTCAAAATGGATGAAAGCATCCGCAGAAAAAGTAGGTCTAGACACAGTTACTAAAAAAATAACTAACCATTCTGCCAGATCAAGTGCAGTAAGTAACCTTTCAAAAGCTGGTGTAGGAGAACAAGAACTAATCAAGGTCACTGGTCATAATTCTGCAACTTCGATTAAACCATACTTACAATTGAACCAAGAACATCATTCAAATATAATAAATAATCTTAGAGAAAATACATAGGAGGAAACACTTAATATAACAAGCAATTCCAAATCCTCAATAAATAACGAGTCTCGAAATATTTTTAATAATTGCGTTTTTCATTGTACTAATTTAAATTGTTAATTCTGTTAATATATTCACAATGTGTCAACGATATTTTCGTATATTGTAATAATTAATTAAATTAAATTTTTCAACAGTTTTATGATAGTTTTATTGATCTTTTTTATTGTAAAAATTTGTAAATCAAAAAATAATCTAGTCAAATATAACTCGCGAGTTCCATAAATTAGAAAATAATTTGACAGATTTTGTTCAAACTTGTTGCCATTTGGAAATAGCCACTCGAGCCCTGAGGGCTCTCGTGCCTGGCAACAAGTTTTCAAAAAATCTGTCAAATTATTTTCAATTTATTCTCACTCTCTTGTTATATTATTACTGAAAAAACGTAAATATCCATAGTAACAAATATTATTATCATGTGGGTTTAAAAGTTTCCTTAAACTGACACTGATAAATTTGACATCTGCTCTTAGTTGTCAGATAAAGATAAAAAATAAAATGAGTGAAGAAATTCAGTGCACTCCAGTGCATCAGTTATGAGAAAGAGCAAATTGTGTAAATAAGTGGTAATAGTAAATCCAGAAAAGTCGAGAACAGTTTAAAAAAATTCGTACTATACAATTAAGAATTGAGCGAAAGAAAATAATACTGTTTACTCCGAAAATGTGATGATAGCATATTTTCCATTTTTTTTTTTTTTCACAAAAAATAAGTGTTTATCATTATGGGGGCAATATTATACGGTAAAATCTAAATTAAAAGTGGAACACAATGCAAAGATTAATAATTCTAAATTAATTGCATATTTGAGGCGACAAGGCGATAGTTATAAGCCGAAAAAGGCATAAATTGTCTCAAAAGAAGAATTTGACAAATTTATAGGAATACACCTGATGATAAATATTTAGCATCTACATATCTACGCTTAAAAATATGTATTAGACCTATTATTTTTATAAAATGTATGTACAATATTTTTTAGGTCGTACTAATATTTGGAATCACGGGGGCATGTAGATGCAATAAACTGGTTCGATTAAAATTAAAAAATTAAAATAGTTCGCTTCTTCTACATGCCCCATATATTAAAATAATCTGAAACAATATAAATACTTTATCAGCAAATCTATAAAAATACTAATGAATTAATATAACATCTTGATTAAGAAGAAATCTTCATCTGGTGAAACTTGCAAGAATTTCTCAATTTCTGCTTTTGTTAACCTTTTGACTTTTGTGGACGATACCCTACTCATTTACTTTTCAAATATTAACTTGGAATATTTCCCTATATATTCCCCTATATGAATATCATACTTTCCTACACATTTTTTAATTTCTTCATACCATTCCGTAAAATCTTATTAAGCAGATTTATATTGCCTGATTGATGCATGTCTCGGTCGTATGTTTTAATAGAATTATAGATGACATACATATCATAGATATTTATACACCAAATGAGTTAAATGAATCTATTTATTTACTAGAAGAAAAGTAAATAATGAATAAATATGTATAATCCAATTGTGGCAGATTATTGATATATAACGTTATAATACATGGTGCAGCCTATAGGTTTGAATACGTTCACTAAGATCACAGATATATTAGCTATATTTATCTATGCTAAGATACCGCAAAATTGCAGGGTTTCTTGAAATTGAAAATGTACGGGTACAGGTGCTGATTTGTCAGTTTTTGACATGGTGGATGGCGCTGTAACTCTGTTGCGGAAAACTTTATAAAGCAGTCATTAAAAAATTGTAGTTTAAAAATAAAATATTAGGCAAAGGGGCTGCATTTGATAAATTTTGGAGTCCTAAGGTGCTAATAGCTAACAGAATTAATCAAATATCAGAAGATAAGTTACAATATTCTTCTACTGAAAATCAAATCGTTAGAAAGTCCAGTCTCAGTATCAGTCTCAATTTTACGGTTTGAAGAATTGCAATATTAATTATAAAGATTAATTATGTATTTTGTTGGTATATTTTGATAGTAAAAGTTCCCTAACCAAATTGCACTGATGTAAAAATAGTATTGATTTAAAAAAAAATTTAATTCACAAGTGTAAATATGTTGTATGTCAATATTTTTTTTTCATATTTTTAGTAACAGCATAGTTTATTGTTCTCGAAAAAATGTTGTTTGATACTCTTTTACAAAATTCTTTTGAATTCTTCAATTTCTCGAATTTCATCTTCAAATGCAAAAATAGCATTTCGCATAGCTGTCTTTTATTATGATATTGTCATTTTTCTTATCGGTTAGTAAGGAACATCCGATGAACTGTACAATGAAAGCTATATAATAGAGACAATTTTTGTATAAATAAACAAATCATCAGTAAAATACTTTTAAATACCTTATTTTTTTAAACTGAACCATAAACGAGAAATTCTCGAAACAGTTTAGAGGCGGCACATTTTGCTCAACGGTCGCACCAACATAAACGATTCTAGAATCCTATTTCCTAAGTGATATTAGCTAAAACAGTAATTTAAACCCAGCTTCTCTTAAAATACAAGCAATACAACTAATATGAATATAACAAAGCTCCAAAAATATTTATTTAACTATATACGTAATACTGATATTTAGGTAATGATATAATATTATAAATTGGTATGTTAAAAAATCAATATCAAAAATAATGCAACTTTCATCAGCTCCCTTAGTAGAGAACGATAGTCAGACTCGACGAATTAACACAAAAGCGGGCAGATGGCGCAACAGTTCATATTCTGCCAACGTATATTAAAATATTGAGTTTTTTAAATTGCTATTAATATTCTAATACTATTACTAATACTATTACCAATACCACTACCATTACCATTACCATTACTATCACTATTACTATTACTGTTACTGTTACTATTCTCCCCCCTTCAAAAAATCAAGGTCACGCATTTTTCTGGCAATTCAGATTTTTTTTTTTTTTTAAATTAAAATCGATTTATACTTTTACATGAAGTTGGAATCATAATTTAACTACCGCATTAGGCAAATAAATTTTAAATTTAGTAATTGTGTATCCATATAAAATCAAATCACCGGTTTTGATAAAATATTTGCTCATGTTGGAACATTTAAAGTAAATAAGAAAAGTCAGGGGGGTCAAGTGCCATCTTATCCCCCCCCCCCATGATGATACATATTTCAAAACGTACATAATAAAAAATTATTTGTAACCGATGCTCCAGGAAGTACTGTGTCGTACTAATAGGGTCGTTTAGCATTTTTTTAATGCATTTTCTGAATGAGTTTGTAATTTTAGTGCGATCTGAAAAAATAGAATTATCTGATACCTTCAAAATAATATGAAAATATGGACACTCGTAAAGCGCTGTCTGACGTCACTGCCTCCTACAGCGTGCCGGGTTTCAGTACAATAATAAAATGCCCAAATAAATTATTTATTAGTTTATCCCGGAATTTGTGTTGTATAACTTATACAAAATCAGTTTAATAACACACAGCGCCACAAAAAAAAGAAGTCTGTCCGATAGACTAGAGCTACATATTCTTATGTATCTTCACACGCTGAATTCGAAACTGGGCTCTATTTAACCCCATCGTCTTAGGCTCAACATCATTCCAAGATCAAAGTGAATGATAGATATACAAGTGGATGAGACTGTCGTACGTTTATGAATTTGAGGTTGCTGGATCTGAATTCGGGATTAATTTGATCCCATCAGGTCAGTTTCAAGATCTTAAATAGAACAATTCTGAGGACATTTCATAATTTCATATGCAATTTTAAATATATTTAAAGTGGACGAATACCAAGAAGCTGTAGGAGGCACTGACGTCACGCCTAGATCCGAGACGAGTTTTTAATTCGACCCCGTATATTTCGAAAACAAACAGAGTAATTTGAATATTATATTTCAGATGTCCAAAACAGTGATGCTACATCGCGAAATAAATAGAGATAAATTAGCTACCAAAACAAAACGTCGAATTGTGGCTTTTGGTAGAAGGTTGCCAAGTGATATGCAAGTTAGACCCCTGGACGGGGAACAGTACCGCAAATGGCAACGATGTGATAGAGTACCTGAGAAAATAGCAACAATGGCAGCTGTTTGGCAAGGAATAACCCATTTGAGGTATTCGTAGCGATAATTTGAAAGATGTAATCAATTGAATCTTAAGGTTATGGTGATTCAGAACTTATCAAAAAAAATTTTTTTTGAATGTACAGCGAACTTACAAATTCAATTTTATAAAAATAAAATCGAAAAGAGCAGTTCAAAAATGATTTAAAAATACACTTCTGCACGGCACTGGAAACTGATCCACTACAAAACCTGAGGCGTATATTCGGTTACCGGACGAAAAATAAAAGAAGTTCCCAAGAAAAGAAATAAATTACATTTTACAACACCTATTTTTATACAGAAAATTTAACTGTTTCTGCCGCTATTTTTATTAATTATTAACAGAATTAATTTATGGTTTTAATTAGTAAAATAGTTGGACATACGATATTACAACAAAATTTTGGGCCCGTCTTACCCAGTTTCTACAAACTAACATATATGTGTCTGGTTCTTGACTGTTTTGAACTTGTAAGTTATTGGCAGCAGCTATGACATACAGGGTGTTAAAAAAAAGTGTAAAATATTTAAGGGGGTAATAGTATGAACCAAAATAAGCAGAAAAGTCTCAATAAACATGGGTCCGCAAAGTAACGGTTGCGGAGATATGGAATGTTTTATGTTTTTTAGCCCCTTTTTTATTTTGCAAACGTTGTGTATTTTCTTATAATAGTTGTTTGATGTTTAGTGAAATAAACAGTACGTATTTGACAGTTGTTTTCAGTGCACAAGTTTTCTTTCGCTATGGCTGGTTACTCCAACGCAGAATTAACAGATATGCATTTCATGTATGGTCGTACAATGGGAACGCCACTGAAGCGCGACGTCTTTATGTTGATGCTTATCCAAATCTCTAGATTCCGTTACAACGCATATTTGGAAGAATTCACCAAAGATTGCGTGATACCGGTTCCTTGAGCAAACAGTGCCATTTATCCGGAAGACCAAGGTCGGTATCGACTCCTAGAGCAGAAGAAGAAATTCTAGCACTGGTAGAGCAGAATCCAGGTAGAGTGTGTAGAGAATATCAGCCGAGGTAGGAATTAGTGGTCCTCTTGTTTGGAGAATCCTTCATGAGCAACTGCTTTATCCATACCATGTGCAACGAGTACAGGCCTTAAATCCAATAAATGATCATCAAGCACGTTTGGTTTTTTGCCGCTGGTTTCTACGTCATGATGCTGAAGACCCTCGTTTTCTTGCAAACATTATTTTTACTGATGAGGCCGGGTTCACAAGAAATGGAGTGTTTAATTTTCACAATACGCATATTTGGGCCGACAGAAATCTTCATGCTCTAATAGAATCTGGACATCAAGCACGTATTTCATTAAACATTTGGATGGGTATTCTAGGTGACAGGTTTCTAGGTCCTGTTGATTTACCAAACAGGCGCTGCTTACCTCAACTTTCTGCAGAACACACTGTATGAGTTTTTGGAAGACATTCCTTTGAATCAGAGGCAACAAATGTGGTTTCAGCATGATGGTGCTCCAGCTCATTTTTCCATGGCCGTTAGAGAGCATTTACACCAAACTTTTCCACATAGATGGGTAGGAAGGACCTGTTTTATGGCCTCCAAGATCGCCTGATCTGAACCCTCTAGATTTCTATATTTGAAGACATTAGTGTATGGTACTCCTGTAAATAGCCTGGAAGAGGTGCAACTACGGATTAATCAAAAGTGTCATGAAATCCAAACCAAGGAGGGTGTTTTCGAATATCGTTGAGACGAAGATGTCGCGACTGCTTGGAAATGGACGGAGGTCACTTTGAACATCTTCTGTAACTTTGTTTTTTATTTGTTAAAAGCTTCCTTTGTCGGTTTATTCCTAATACAATAAAATGTTTGAAAAACGAATAGAGCATAGTCCATATCTCCGCAACCGTTACTTTGCGGACCCATGTTTATCAAGACTTTTCTGCTTATTTTGGTTCATACTATTATCTCCTGAAATATTTTACAGTCTTTTTTAACACCCTGTACATATTAGCGTAAATCATCAATAGTGTCTACTTCGGTGGTATATACTTCATTTTTTAAATATCGCTCCACAAAAATAAGTCCAAATGATTTAAAGTTAGGAGATCGTGGCGGCCATGGTATCGGTTCGCCTCGTCCAGTCTCTGTAATACTTACACACGTTGTCTATGGTACGGATATAATTAAGTCTCGTCCATCTCCTTCTCTTCCACGACTCGGTTGATAAGTAATCGGCTATTTGAAATCACATGATTAGAGACTATAGATAGTATCCCAGCGATGTAAAGGCTGAAACTACTAGAACCTCAATAATTTTTTTCTCGAGAACTATAAGAATTTTACAAAATTTTTTAAAGATATTGACGTCATTTTTCATAACACATCTATTCCGAATTTTCTTTTATATAAGTTTTGAATCACCCTGTATACATACAACACCGTAATAGCCTAATTGTCTTTTCTATATTTAAAAATTCCTCAAACAAAACGTAACAAAGAAAATGAAACTGACTAAGATATTAAATCTAAAAACTAAGACCACTGCTTTCTACATAAAGCCTTGTCCTCATGAACGCGAAATTCGTAAAAATTCAAGCGAATTTCACAGATTTTGATTTAAATTATTAATGGTGGGAAAGTGTACATTTTTCGCGATTTTGGTAAAACTGGAATATTATCGCCATTTTTATCCTTATGTGGAATTAGTAAGTTTATCTCGAGCTTCTGACAATCTGCCAGGGCAGTTAATGACTCTTCCCGCCATTAAATAATTTGCGCGAATTTTCGCGGATTTCACGTTTATAAGGACAAGACTCAACTCTTCTATTATTATTTTTTAGATCTACAAAAGCCTTCTGCGAATTTATATTTACTGAAAAAACTGATTTAAAACCTCCAAAGTATTTGGTGGATACAGGAATGATGGATCCAAAAGCGTTCGCCGTGAGAAGTGACAAACGGCCAAGCCACGAGGATTCTTTTGGAGAAATCTCGTAGTTATCTACAATGTTAAATGACATGTGATTGTTTGGTGCAAAGCTAAATAAAACCCAATTATACATAATGTTTGTTAATATTAATTACACAGCACGCAAAAACGTGATCTGACTGGCGGACTAGACCTATATGCATATTTCGATGTATTGTCACATGATGAATCTGAATCTGGGGCCCTGTTAACCCCATTTTGCTGAAACAAAATACACAAAATCACAAATTTGCAGCTGATGTGTTACTTACAGATGAAGCTATTTTTACACTGAAAGGGATGTATACATATAACATTCATAATATTCATGTTTGGGATTTTGAAAATCCGTACGCGATTCAACAGAATCATTTCCAACAACGCTGTTCCTTAAATGTTTTTGCAGGGATTGTCGATGATCGCTTAATTGGACCGTTCATATTACCCAATCGAATAATAGGGGTTCAGTATCTCCCAGTGGCGGCTCGTCGTATGAAGCAAGGCCGGGGCTCACTGTAAAATTTGGTTTTCACTGTATAATTTAATACCCCATCATTTCCAATCCGATTGCCTGCTACATTTATCAAAAGTCAATGTAACGAAATAAAATAATTGCTTCAATCTTAGCCCTCGTATGTTATAACGTACCTCTGGTTTACATTTCAATATCCCGCCGTTTCTGTTTCTACCCGCGTGGGGAGTCCGGGTCACCCACCAATCCCACCACAGTGAGGCCGAATTTTCCGAGCCTCAAATGTCTATACGTTATGGTCTCCCCCACCACGCGAGACGGTTAAAATCGATGTTTTTCGCTCCATGGCCGCTCGAGACTGAGGCCCGATTTCTGGCGCCTCAAGTTTTTAGTTCAATGGCAAATGGACGATGTGATAGTGGCTAGTGACCGTAGGTAACTTGTAAACTGTAGATTATTTACGTGTGTGACGCGATTAATCGATTGTTCAAGTGTTAATTCTTTTATTTATGTGTTTTGAATTTCCAATGGTTAGTATTACTGGTTGATTAGTTGAATGTGACTTCTTAAATATTCTGAAGATTAGGTAGTAAGCGCGGTGGTAAAGTTTTAGGGACAAGGCAGGTAGTATTAATTTAAAGAAATAAAAAACAACTTTCTTACAAGGTAAGACTAAATTTAACATAGAATAGGAACCTAATTTAAATATACATTATCGATAGTATCGTCGATAATTATTTATAATAATGAATCCCTCTCACGATATTGTTTTATCTCTATTTGAAACGCCTTTTTCAACACGTAATGAAGTAGAGAAACGAAAAATATTGAATAATCGGCTAAGGCTTTAAAATATCCCGAATATGCAAACAAATTTCCGGAAATATCGTTTGATTATTTACTACAAATGTATCCAAATATATTTGACATAGATAAGTTGAAAAACGAACTTTATGTTTTGTACAGAGACGAACAATTTCATAAGTTAGAAGTTCAGAAAACGGTAGAAATATTATACAAGGAATTTCAAATAATATTTTCAGAAACATACAAATCATGTTGCTTAGTTTTAACAATTTCTTCAATAAGAGCTTCAGTAGAACGAAACTTTTCGTGCCTTAAGCGCATTAAGACTTACTTAAGAAATACGATGACACAAGAGCGCTTAAACCATTTATCGATGATGGCTATAGAAAAAGAACTGTTGCAAAGTCTTAGTGTCGATTCCCAATTTTATGAAGATATTATAAATACATTTGCGAATTTAAAACACCGACGAATAGACTTGTTTTATAAGAAGTGAAAGTATTAAAACATTTTTGGTAAAAGTGGCTTTGTTTTGTTTGTAAATAGATAAGTAGTTGAAAATTGGTTTTTATATTTTTTATATTTTTTAGTGTTTCAAACACGTAGGAACAATTTTTTAAATTATTAGATGCTGAAACATATATTTTTTCAATTATTTATATTGCAAATAAAAATCGGAGTTCTGATGTTATTTAGTTTTTTAAATTATGGTTATAGTAGGGCTATTGGCGAAGACCTGCATAATAAAAAATGGTTAACGCGTCAAAGAATATTACCTCGGGCGAGACGTGTAAATTTATTCCTATTTCTTATTCTTATTCTTTATTCCTTAGCTGTCCGAATCTGGTTCTTGCACGATGGTGCTCCCCCTCATTCTCGACAAAATGTTCGAGGGTGCCTTAATGAAGTTCAAGAGGTATGATGGATTAGGCGGAAAGGGCCGGTCCCATGGCCACCATGATCTCCTTACATAAATCCTTTGGACTTCTTTTTATGTGAATATTAAAAAATGAAGTATATTGCACCGAAATGGTCACTAGTGATGATTTACGCGAATGTATCATCGCTACTGTCATTAAAGTTCAAAATAAACAAAAACCAAAAACATTTGTGTTAGTTCGCAGAGACTGGATAAAACGGGCCCAAATATGTTTACACATCGGTGGACAAAATTTTGAACAGTTGTTCATCAAGTATGTCATTATTTTATTATTTAAAATCACAAATTGTCAGTTTGGAACAAGACTGTCACAACAAAAAATTAAAATTTTCGGGAGAGGTCGGTAAAGTTTTATAAATAATCTTACTCTAAATATAGGGAAATAAATAAACATATAGTGTTTGAAAGATGTTAAAATGTTTGCGTGGGTAGCTAGTATTTTTAATAAGATTTTTTGGTTTTTGGTTATTGTTATTTTTGTTAAATAATTCCGGTTGTGACTCCCTCTCATATATTTTTTTACAAGTTTTTCAACATGAATTTTGGAAATAAAATGAAATTCCTAATAAACTAAATTATTTTACTAAAGTAGGCAAAAATAACACAATATTAAAGATTAGTATAAAAATCTTTTTAATACTGTTGCATTACAGCTGTGCCATTCTTTTTGATAGCAAATAATAAAAGCAAGCTTTCTTTTTATTTTTGTCCGATATATCAACTTTCTTTTCATACGCAGCCTTTAAGGTTGGTTTTCTTTTCACAGGTAACGTTTGCCTTTTATTTTTTTTGGAAAGTTAATGGAACGAAAATTTTCTACTAGGATGATGAGTTCTTCAGGATGATCTTTCGTAAATTTAATGGTACATAAATTGTAAAGATGGAACATGATGTTTATGCATGAGATTACATTCAGCGAACATGTTACTTGTTCCAGTTCTCTGTGAAGGAAATGGAGTGTGTAAAAATATCGTAGGATATTTCCAAATTGGTTCTAGTACAATAAGGGTACAAAATGAAGAAACTATTTTGCAAACAGTTGAAGATGTATCGCAAATAAGTACTGAACTTCTGTACACCAAATTCTTAAACGTAATCTACTACATCCATATCACAATTCAAAAAGCTATTGCCTCAAGATTTGGAACGACAACTGACCTTTTGCGAGTTTATCTTGCCTGGAGATATTAATTTTCACAAGAAAATTCTTTTCACTGATGAGGTTTGTTTCACTCGTAGATGAATTACAAATATTCACAACTTTCGTGAATATTCCGATGTAAACCCCTATGCAATATCTCCTAAACATTTTTAAAGCAAGAAGAAGACAAATAATAAACCTAAAAATATTAGATATATTATTTTTTTATAAATACTTGACCCCACTTTGAAAGCCTGTAACTACGCCTGTGCGCAACATTGTACATAGATAGGTTCAATTGCAATATTTTGAGAGCCCTGCATGCACCTGCTCTATGTTGATTCTTATGCGGAACATCCTGTACATCTTATTTTAATTTCAAAAATAACTACCTAACCCTTTGTTGTCTTGTTCTCAAATTCACTTCTTCCTCATCGAATCCCTTCCTGAGCAAAACTAACAACAAAACTCTTATGAAAAACATGTCTAAAATGAATAGTATTTCTACAAATACATAAAACAGTTGCAACAAAATGCAAAATTAAAAACTAAGGTTAAGTAAAAGCTTCTGTAACGTAATTTGCTTTTTATATCAGTATTAATTAATCAGTAAACATTAGAAGTTTCCAGAAAATCCTTAAAACTGTAACTTACAATAACACTGGAATCCCTCAGCTGCTGCTGTTAACCTAAAACTATTATTAGTCATAGTGGTATTATGGCTTGTGCGTTTGGTTTTTCTGTATCTACTTACTTAGTATTTGTGAGTGTACATAAATAAAAATGGAATTAATTATAGTAACCATGAGTAGTTGCATGACATGTTAATTTATGACGAATCTGGGCGAAACTCTCTGGCTATGAGATGTTTGAACGATAAACGCTTTTTGCAAGCAACATAAGTTATTTTGAACACTTGTAACTATTCTGCATTTTATTCTGTGTTCTAAAAAGTTCTAAGAAAACCATTTGCAGTAATTATGTTTAAGTGTATTAGTAAACATTACGTACGAACGCACTGACATGATTTGTGTTGAAATGTGTTAATGCTTTAAGTGACACAGTATTATTACAACAAAAATGGTTATTATTAGAGAGCATTGGTTTGTAGTTTCCTTCTTTTTTTGTACCAATTACTTTTTTAGTATGCTCATGAAGAAGAAACAATATTTTTTTCGAAACGTAAGCTTGAGATTCAACAATTGTCTTTTTATTCGGACCTGTAAACCCACCAGAAGAACCAACTTTAACAAATTTTACGGAAGGTCACCATCCCTTCACTCAAGTTAACTATAATATTAGAAATATATTGATCAGTTCTTATCAAAAATTACCAAATTCTGAAATGGTAGTTCTATTACAAAATCATTTGCTCATCTCCATATCTGTTTTAACTATAACTAGAAATATGTATGATCGCTCATTATCAAAAGTTACCAAATTCAGAATTTAAAATGGCGTTTATATCTCAATATTTATGTTTCCATTTCCACATCTTGGAATTTTCATATCCTGCGTCACCACTTTCAAATCATTCTGTACATATCTTTGTACATAATCCAGAGGCGATAAGGATGAAAGATAGTTCTGGATATCCCTACAGACAAGAAACGATACAGATTATGTTATTAAATGGATTGATGACAGATGTAGAAATCAGATTGCGTTTTTATTCATAGGAAAAAATATGTCACCGTGACGAAATAGACCAGTGCCTAACTATTTAACTTTCCTATAACAATTTTAAAAGCTTAATAAATTAGTCATGTCAATGCGATTACCAATAAAAAAAATTGTGGCATACCTAATTCCCTATATTTATTGTCTTAAGATATTAAATATCTTATCAAAACATTATTATAAGCTAATCTCCGATATATCCCTTTACAATAATTACATTTTTATTGCACATTAATTAATGTTGATAACTTAAAGTAGGTAGTTCGTTTTGTAGCACCCTCTGTAAATGTCGTTCGTGCTGAAAATATAATCTGCTTTTGGGATTTCCTTTGATAAGGTAAAATACCTATGTTGAAGATGAAGCCTGAAGAAGAAAAAGTCGAGGACGTTGACAGTAACGAAAACATACTGAAAGACAGGGGATCTGTATCCAGCGTCAATTCAGTTATAAAAAACCAAGAACTGGCAAAAAATAATGAATTTGGGGAGAACAAGGGGTCTACGACGAAAATTAATGGGGAGCAATACCAATATTTCCTACCTAAGGTACGTATAGCATGCTTAGTATTTAGAGTTAAGTATTTATCATGTTATTAATTCCTAATATTTTTGTTTCTGTTAATTAAAAATATATTGCTTTTTGTTGTAATTCAGAGAATACCTAGGGATGACAATACGATTTATTTTTATACATGTGTCTCAAAATTAGCCTGCCAAACATCAACAACAAAAGCTATGTTCAAAAATAGGATGCAGAGTTTTTATAAATATGGATCCTAAAATTTCCCCTAACAGAGTTATGATTATGGTTGAGGAATTTTTTTTAAATATCCCTGGAATAGTTTAAAGTAATTTGATAAAGTATGTATCACTATCACATTATGCATCTGACAGTATTGGAATGGCTTCAAAATTTCAGACAGAGATGTACTACATACAAGGGGTGAGGGGAATTTTTAAATTTTATTGCCATTCATTTTTTAGCAGAATATACCGATATGTTATTAGTTTTTGGAAATCTTTCAGAGTATACTCTGACACACTCTCGACCCCTTCCTTCTCAATATCCAAAAACTCATAACATATTCTGCACTGGTGTATGTCCATGATATTTTTCATATTGTGTTATTTTTAAATGAAAATTTAAGTCTCATTATTAAGTAAACGTCAAACTTTTCAATCTTAGTAATACTTTAGGTGTCTTAAATGGCAGAAATTTTATTTGCCAACCAACCAACAATCAAAATTATTTGCATAAAGGCAAGTACCTGTAAACTTGTGAAAAAACCATATGGAATGCTCGGAAACGAATAAGCATATTTATTAAAAAGTCTAATTTTTATTTCAAGAATATCAGGAACAATTGTGAATAATTTTTTCCTAATTTAATTTTTATATCAAAATTGCTGCCAATGATTAAAATTACAAATTTCGAATAAACCACGAAAGTAATCGAGTCTTATCAAGAGTACCTTTTTTGTAGTAAATAATTTACTTAATCTAAATTTTATACTGAAAAATCTTTTCTTCCATTGGCGAAGAAATATCGAAGGTGTAATTAATAAAAAACCCAAGGTCCACGTCAATGGAATGATATCACTCATAATTTTGATATGGGGTTTATTGTCCTATAGAACGGTGTCAACTTACCAAATTTTAGCGAAATCGCATAAGGCGTTTTAAATTTATAACAAAAAAAAACGATTTCAAAATTGCAACTTCGTGCAAAGTCACGGGTCAACTTTGAACTAAGGCAAGTTTAGCTAAATCGACTTATTTTGAGCCGCACAGTATCTGGTCGAGCGTTGTAAAGACCTTTTAGGGACACTCTGTATATGGAAAAGCTACTTTATAATAAACACTAGAAAACTTGTTTTTCATAGCATATCATGTTTGCCCTGTTAATTTCCAAAGCACCAGTAGTGATAAGATAGAATTAAAAATAACACAACATGGAAAATATTTTATAACAGTAAAATCGCTACACACACAAATTTTATCAAATTATTATACCATGCCAAAGATGTTTGAAAGTACTCTTGTTAAGGGTTTTTTTAAGGGGTCATAACTCCGAAATTTTACGATCCATTATTATTAAAACTATTCTTCCCATTTTTGAACGTAGATTCTGCTGTAAACGTTTGGTAGGTTAACACCCTGTATGTTAAAGCAATTATAAATCAAGAAAATTTTGACTTTGAATGATTGCTCAATTACTAAATTTTATCAACTCTTATGATGTCATTAACAACATAAAATTACCGCCATATTTTTATCAGTGACGCTGATATTTATAATTTTGAATTTTTCATGTTGGAATATATTAAGATAAAAAATAACGTCTAGAGGCGCTATTGACATCTGTAATTCTAGGGCTTTGTAAACTAAGGAATTAGCATGGAAATAAATTAATTCGACAGATATAACAAATTACAATGTGCAGTAGTATGTTTAGAATGTCCTTTAGAATTTATTTTTTTTTTGGGGGAGGGGCAAATACCGCCCCTTCTTCAGTCACAACTAAAAAAAATGTGGCAACTAAGACTAACTTACAAAATTTCGACAATTTTGTTATTCCTGAGGAGGAATTGCCCCTTTTGCCCCCCTAAATACGCCATTGATAACATGTAAGTCAATTCAATAGCTAGCGAATGCTGTTGGCGGTTGGTATTTTAAAGCGCAATTGTCTAGGTTGTTTTTGCAGCATTTAATCAAATTATCTTCTAACATATTCAGTACAAAACAACAAAAATTTGGCTTCTTTCTCCTCTTCGAAAATTGATTTTGTGACAAATAACAAATTGTTACACAACACATTCATTCCTTTAATGCTCTTAATTTTTTTCAATATCTTTGAAACACCTGAAGCTGTACTGATATTAAAAAAAATTAACAATATTAAAAAAAACTAACAATAAACCAACAATTCTAGAGCAGATTGTGTTAAAATAAGAATTTGAAGTTATGAAAATAATATATGGTAAATTTATTAATCGTAAGTATCAAAAAACCTCGAATTTAATAATAGACTACTTGAGTACTTGAAAGTTCGGAATTTAACACATACACACTTGATAAATAAGTATTATTACAGGAACCTCCTTGTTGATTTTAACACATTTTTTTTTATTTTTCTTGATACCGGTGGATTATTTACGAATTTACTAAGCAAGTTTTTTGTGTAAAATAAAATTTTTCATAGTATAACAAGGCTTAGATTGGGAAAACCCTAACTTAAAAAGTTTAGAAGATAAAATATCAGCGGAAATGTTAGCAACTAGCGTCCTCTACGTTATACAAAAATACTAATAACTCCAGCGTGTTCAGCACCATCAGAAGCGTACCTATGTCACATTTTATTTAAATCTGTTGGTCTTTAAAAAATTACGTTTAAAATTTGATTTTCTAATATTATCTTGCACGTCCTATATCTAACCCTACCGAAAACCGAACCCTACTTATTTTTCAATGTTCTATAAGCCCTAGCAATATTGTAATGTCTGTACACCCTGTATGTAGTAATATTTTATCCCTTCCCCCTTAACCATTTAAATAAAAAATTAAATCTTTTTCTGACTTATTTTTGTTGTATGTTTAAAATGTACAAATAAATTCAACATTGATAGCAAACAAATTAATATATTTCTCATTTGTTGTACTGTATGTAGTTATATACCTGCAATAGGTACTTCTTGTCTTGCAGTCTTTTGTAAATTCCATATCAAAATCATCCTTAATTATTAGTTAGGTCTAAAATGGCAATTACTTTTATGTGCCTTAATTCTTAGAGAAATATTTTGAATGAAAAGCGAATAAAATTACAAAACTTCCATTATAATTATAACTTTCTATCTAGCAAATTTGCTCAAAATATAGATGAGCTGAGAAAATACAAGTAAATATATTCTTTTGAATTAAAACAAAAAGTAAATAATAAGTATTGCTTAGTTATGCCCGCTACAGACTATCTGTGAATTTGCAGTTTTCGCTGCGTGATTCGTGTGGAATTCGTACACAGTGTGTAGGATTTTTATGAATGGATTACTGACGAACAAGACGCTACACACTATTCGCGAATTCCTCACATATCGCTGTTCGTTAAAAATCGATTCATAACGTCATGCACGAATTCCTTACAAACCACGAATCGCGAATTCACGCATAGTCTGTAGCGGGCCTTAGATGACATCACCACTTTTTCTAACATGTTTGTTAAGCTTATGGCATATTTTTTTGACAATAAGGCCCGTTACAGATATGCGTGATTTTGCGATGCGTGGTTTGGAGGAATTCGTGCATCGTGTGTAGGGTTTTTATTAATGGTTTTTTAACGAACAAGACCCTACACTATTCGCGAATTTCTCGCATATCACGAATCACACATAACGAATCGCTAATCACTATGCTATATCGCTATGCTCATTAGGCCTAAATTTATGTGGTTTCAGAAGCACTTATACATTAATATTTTATTTCTACATCTTAAAATAATAACCTATGCAAAATTATGTTTCGAAATGAAATACTATTATAATTTTCTTATTACTCCAGATATTTTTATGAAATTTTGTACACACCTATTAATCATTAAGGAGCATTGTTTGATGTAAAAAATGTTTTAAAATCTTTGCCAATAACTTAGGGAAAAACTTTTTATGGTTTTAATTTTTTAGGGACCGAATTTGCTGTAAAATAAATGGAGATTTTAAAAATAATTGTAGTTTTTAGAAAAGGCAGTGGCGTACTATTTTTTTCTTCGAAAATGTTTAGTTCAAACCTCGTACGGACGTCATTGGCAAAGATTTTAAAACATTTTTTACATCAAACAATGCTCCTTAATGATTAATAGGTAATTTCATAAAAATATCTGGAATAATAAGAAAATTACAATAAAAAAGTACATTTTTTCTTTTAAAACTTTCATACCCTGTAGCTCAAAAATTAGGAGGTTTAGGATTAATTAAGTTTTCTTCTTCTTTTCTTCTTAAAGTGACCGAAGGATTCACACCCATAAGTATCGGCATTCAATTAATAAACACCCTGTATATTTAAACTTTGAGAGAAGTGTAACTCACTTGAAATTCTCACGACTATACAACGTGTTCGACATTCGAATGATGCCTTCTTACTAATAAGAGTTAATCCATGCAATACGTATAAAATTACAATTACAATGAAATTAATGTTTCTCAATGAATCCCGCAAATTATAGATACTCTATATATATCGATCACTAATTAGGATCATTGTAATCAACAATAATGACAAGTTATCATACTCATTTAATGTTGATGGACCCCTCCCCGTCATCATGAAATTTTTAGAATTGTTTTATGTTTAATTATTTTTGGATATTGTACAGTATCATACACATCACTAATCCTAAAGTGTAAATGATAAACAATATGCCTCTTTACGTTTAAGTTCCACTCTAAATAGATTCGATTTGAAAACAATTAAAAGTTAATCATGATAACATAGAATGTTTATACAAATATTTTAAAATATACTTACTTACATATTTATCAACTGTCACTGCGCAATCAATCATATATAGACTTTTAATTAATATAAGAAATAAAACTATTATATTTTACTTTTATCTAGTGGGAAAATAATCTAGTTGGTCGTTTTAGTTAATATTTTCAAATGTGTTCCAAATTCCAGTCACAAATATCGTAAATATTTCATATATTATCTAATTTATAACGTACGTCAACACGGTAAAAAATATATTGTCCCTGCCATTACTGCACATTTATTTCAACTATATCATATACTTATATCATATAAAATTATTCAACATGAATAATATTTAAATTATAAATTTCAGCATAAAGATATTGCTAAATATTAAGAAAATGTATTAGACCAAAAAAGTGAAGGGTTATATTAATACTTATTATTATTATTACTTAAATATTTATATCTTATTTTTTATAGTTCCATTATAAAATCATTAAGTCTATTACATTTAATCCATGCCTACTTATATTTGTTTGGCATCTACTTAACTAAGTTGATTTTAAGCATCAATTCTAAAAATCCAATAAATTAATAATTATATAGAAAATGCGTTATCGATAAAAATCGATTAAAAGATGGCCACAGTGTTCACCAAGTAAATAAATAGAATTATTTACTTGGTGAACATTTACTAGGTGTTAATAAGAAAATTATAGAAAATATTAAAAACCCAGAGCACTATAAAAAATGTTCATATGACCATTGGTTTGAAATCGTTTAGTTTCTGGAAAATAGGGTGTAAAGTTGTATCTGCTTTTGTTTGTATTTTCTTAACGCACTGATTAAATTAACTGCATTTGGTATTACATGTTAAGAGCGCTGTATTCTTGAAATAGTGTTTTTTAGATATACAAATAATTTTAAATTTAATAACTGAATTATATAGGGCTTAGCAAATAACTGGAATGTTATCTCATGCCATCTGCGCATATTCAAAGATACCAAAGTAAAACGAATGAATAACGCAATGGATCTAACCAACAAATTTTTAGATACAGACATATAATTTAGCGGTAATGATTCAGGAGCATCGCCATATTTTTTTAATAATACTGTTCCGTCACTGATTAGTAACATTTTTTGGAAAAGTAGGGTAAATTAGATACAAAAATTACCCTCGTCGACGCAAATGAAATTAAGTGGTTTAACATTTTTACTAAGAAAACATTATTATATAGATAAGGTATTATTGTGAAATAAGGGAATATTTGTATTGAACTGTTAAATCCCTGGATTATTGCAATCAATGCGTAAATGACACTATCGAGCATCTTTGAGATTGTTGCAAATAAATACCTATCGGAAAAAATACTACAAGATTAATGAAATTATACAAATATTCTACGTGAAAAATAAACACCCATTAAATATAATTTTATGTTGATAATTTTTTGCATGTTTACTTGGTGACAGTAAATATTGTTTAAATTTTCTGTTAAATTTTTATGGAGTTTGCATAGATCGTATTTTGATAATGTAGCATTCTGTTTTAAAAGTTTTGCTCATATTTGTAATTGTTGGGAAACTTATTTCAAACATTTTTACAGTTTATCAGTCTAGTGTATATTTAGGCAGATTTCCCAGTGTTAACTTGTTGGGGTGCGCGAAGCAGATTTGTCGATGAGAGAAATTTCTAACTAATAACCAGTTCGTGAAGAAGATATGAACATATGGTTCCACCACTTTCTGGGTGTAGCAATCGACGGTCATATTGCCTCTAATGAAATCTAATGGTGATCTGCTACCATACGCGACAGCACTCCATACCATAAGGCTTACTGTTTGATGGCCAGCTCCGATGCTGATTAGTGAGAAACACTACTCAATGTAACCAATGATAGCTGGAGATGATAAGAGGATAGTCAGAAAGGTGTAAGCTTTCATATGGTGCAATAAAGTAGGTTGCCGGTTAAAAAAACAACCTTATACTCTTTCTACCGTCACTGGTTACATTTTTTAAAGTTTTACTTCATATCCTAAAAAAAGCAAAGCTGACCTGTTTTTTTTCCAAAATTTTCCCTATCAGCTCCCTACATGCTGCGTGGCAAATTAATCAGAAGGTCCTAAGGTTTCATGCGATGCAATAAAAAGAGGTGGTTACATTTTTTAAATTGAACTCCGCCAAAGTTCATGTTCCAAAAATAAATAAAGTTAACCGATTTGAGCGATTTTTTAAAAAAACTGACATTTTTCAAAATGCGATCCCAAATTAAGACAACCTCAGAATATTTATTTTAACTTTAAAACTGTTTAAAAAAAATAAAATAAAATATTTTTGTACAAGAAATATAATATTTTTATATGTACTGCTTATCTGGTAGTTTGTTTTTACAATATCCCTTAAAATCTAATAGTCATACTCATTTATCCAATGGGATTAACCATTTATATAGAAACCAAATAGTTAGTAAAAAATAAGGAAAGCAATTTAAAATATTACCGTGCAAATAAAATAAGCTTTTATAATTTTGTTGATTTGTACTATACATATATTAACTGTTTTATTGCAATAATATAGGTGCAATATAATCATAATGGTTAATACATTAATTCATATTTATATTACGCTTAAAATATTTACCTACAAAATTAAAACATTTTCAGTGTTTATTACGGGAAGAAGATACTTATTTAAGAGTTCATGTATTGTCAGTTGGGAACATAATATACATTTTTGTTTATTTCCAAACTAATTTCTATTATATTGTCCGAAGCTATTTATTTGTGGCAGAATTTTAGTTTTTCTTTAGTTTTATTGGGTTTTTGCCACACTTCTGAAAAAAATAAAGATTAATTAAAGCCCTTGCGCCAAACGGATCAGTCAAGGGTTATTTTTGAAAC
Source organism: Monochamus alternatus (assembly GCA_037114965.1). Taxonomy (NCBI): domain Eukaryota; kingdom Metazoa; phylum Arthropoda; class Insecta; order Coleoptera; family Cerambycidae; genus Monochamus; species Monochamus alternatus. The sequence goes on along the minus strand of CM073429.1, from coordinate 74,973,566 downwards.
TAAGTTTGCCTAACTAAAAAAGTGTGGCAAAAACCCAATAAAATTAAAGAAAAACTAATTTCTATTCTTATGATAGCCAGGTCGATTTATTTTTGCTTGCGATATTTCTCTATTTCGTTTCAAAAAAAGAAGAAACCGTTTTTAATAATTATTGTATTAATTAAATATGTTCAGGAATACAATTTACATTGGACATACTATAACTAGGCAGTAAAGTACAAGATTCAATGCCGCGGCTGGTATTTTAAAGACGAAGCGCAGCCGAGCCTATTAAAGCAGTCGAGGCATTAAATCTAACTTACTGCCACATATTATTTTTCCACAGATAAATTTTAGTTTTCTCATCATCTTATTAAAATTGTATGATACTTCTTTCATGAATAATAATAATTTTATCAGGTCGCCTGTGGTTGCTGTGCGACGAGTGTTATTAAGTAAATAACTTAGGTACACAGTAATCGCCATATTATGCCTATTTAAATCCATAAAAATAACTACTTATTGTTTGAGATAGAAGAATTCACATTACCTCCGCCATAAATTATTGAATCAACAAAGCAAATAGAGTGTAATTTGTTACCAGAACAATCGAACAGGATATATCAACACATCTATCTTCAAAAAAATATTGTGGAATCGTAGGCATACACAAAAGAAATTGGGAAGGGGGTCCGTGAGTACTACAACTAAACCAAAATTACACAAAAAGTGTATCCACTTAACATAAAAACGTGTATATGTTTCAAACAAATATCTCTAAAATCACCGGAGCTAACAATAAAAATCGGTTTAAAAATTTTAATTCTGACACTCTGTATTTTGAAAATGGACCGGCAAAATTAAAAGTGGCATAAGAAAACCCTCATTATTTTAGTTAAAAAAATAATATGTGGAACGGCTTCACTTACTATTTTATAACACCCTGTATATCACACAAATGTGATCACCATTCAATTGTTCGATTTTTTTCTATTTGTTTTTTAATTTCTATTTATTTTTTTATTTTTTTGTCTAAATTATGTTGAATTTCCTAAATAGTAAAATGAAAGCATTGTTGTCATATTTCATTATTAAAGTGGAAGAAGTGGAAAGAAGTTCTATTAGAATGCCAAGCCACCCGTGAGGTACTGCTCTTTGTCACACACTTTTTTTAGTGGATGTACGCAGAAGCTCTACTATCGCATGTAAACAAAAATTGTAGGTACTCTTCTACACTTCTTCTATAATACACTAAAAACCTCAATAATAAATAAATAAAAATAAATACATAATTCTTTTTAGTTACGTGACTAGAGTTCTCTTCTGCGGCGTTTAAAATGTTTGATTCTTACATTCTGAATTTGTTCAAAACTCCCATAATCTCTTAAATGTTGAACCTATTTTACAAACATGTTCTTATACGGTACGTGTCGATCGGTATAATTCATCTGATAACGTCTTATTACAGTCGTCTTCTTTTGATAAAAAGGAGCTTTAACCATATTTTAGCTTTTTCGAATACATGTTTTTTTCATAATATCACACGCACTTTGTAATTAAAACACTTTATAAGGTTATTATGCACTTTTTTACTGTATTAGAAAGGTATTTTAAGCTAATATATATCAAATCTCCTATAATTCCTATCAATGAAGTCATATGTATGTTCTCTGGTACCAAACATTTAGGTATGCTAATGAACAATTCCACAGACAAAGCTCTATTCAACAATTATCTAAAAAAAAATAATCTAGCTAAATTTACTAACCTGGTTTAATGAAAACACTCTATAAATATTTAAGTTGGCTCTTAAAAATGAAATGGGAACTCGAAAATTAAACCAATCTTAAAAATGCAGAAATAGGTCAGATCTCATCTATTGTGGTTGAATTTTCGAGTTCCCACATTTTCAAGAGTGAACTTAGATATTTTTAGAGTGTTTTCATTAAACCAGGTCAGTAAATTTAGCTAGATTATTTTTTTTAGATAATTATTGAATAGAGCTTTGTCTGTGGAATTGTTCATTAGCATATCTAGATGTTTGGTATCAGAGACCATACATATGACTTCATTGATAGGAATTGTAGGAGATTTGATTTATATTAGCTTAAAATACCTTTCTAATACAGTAAAAAATGTTACAAAAGCTAATAATAAAGAATATATGGGTAGATATTGTGGGTGTAATTCAACGCTGGTTGGGGCTTTAGTCCACAGAGTAGTTAGTTTCACACAATATTGTTAATACCTAAAAATATATATAAAAAAAGTTATAATGCACTTATCCAGAATAACACTTTTCACCAAATAGCACTTTAAATTATTACTAATTATCACTGCACTAAATAAATTCTAATTCGAATTCAACAAAAATGCACGCAGAAAACTCGTGTACCCTATTAAAACGTCCTCCTCCTTAAGCGTTAAAAGGGAAACTAATTCTAAATCAAAATCAAAATGAAACTGAGACATATTCAGCTTACTAGCCACTTGTTATTTTACAATTTTGCCGCTTTGGTACTACTATCCGTTGACGCTTATCATTATAGCAGGTGCGTGTTAAGGGTGCCATAGACGCAACACGTTCACGTATGGGAACATTTGAACTAAAATTTTAAAAGGATAAAACGCCGAAAACTTGATCGAACGTAAGTGCCGACTGTGGGACCCTTTAGGAGGTACCCGACATATATCTATATCCATCGTCCATACTTGTCTCTGGTTTGATGTATTGCATGCAGTATTTATGCGGCATTTTATAGGGTCAATGTCAGGGTTATTTAAAGGACATTGAATACTTTTTATTAAAAACTGTGATTTTAAAACATATTTTAAAACTATAAGATTAAGAATTTACTCATTTTTATTGCAAAAATTACGTTAAAACATATAACAGAAAAATGTAAGAGTTGCAATGTCATAAAAAGCAGCGTATTTAAAAGATTATTCGTTGCAGCTTTTCCTGTTTGTATGTAGCTCCGTTACTTACATACATGGTCACAACTGGCAACACTGTAAACAATGTCCTCCAGTGAAACTCATACGCTGTTCAGGGGCAGCAATTTGGGTGCCGTTTACAAAAATTTATTACAACTTGGCTATATATTTGATTAAAAATAATAATTTCAGATTAGCAATCTAGAGAACACGGACTACTACTCCTCCACTTAAAGTTACACCCTGTATGTATTCAATTTAAAGTCTTTATTTTTGTATTTTATGTTTTAGAATGATAGTCCAATTTCGAGGTCTCCATCAGTGGGCGATAATCGATCTGACACCAACACGGAAGTTCTCTTGAGGCCGAAGAGTACGGTTGTGTCAGCAATGGTTACGCCAAATAGAAATCTACTGGGACCGAAAAAATCAAACTCGACGGCAGATTTGCAAAAATTCGGACAATTGCGGAAACCCCCAACTGGCAAAGTAAGTAAATTATAACAAAAAAACCTACATTTTAGTCTCGAACTTTTATCCTAAATTAACTATTTGTTCTGTAAAAATTGGCAAAATAAAGATTCTGTTATCAGTATACCATTTATTTGCTTATAACAGTTTCTAATATCATATTCATTGCTCGAAATCAAGACTGCTATTATATTTATTTTTTATTTTAAACGTATTGAGCTAATGTAAACTATTTCTAAAAAAATTTACTAAGATTCTTTTGAGACACGGCGCGGCGAATAAGACTTAACAATTTTACAAAAAATATTTTAACAAGATTTATAATTTAACTATAAAAATTATTATAAAAATTAAACAAATTCAACCACAATAGATATTGTGGGTGTAATTCAACGCAGGTTGGGGCTTTTGTCCACTGAGTAGTTAGTTTCACACAATATTGTTAATACCTGGGAATATATAAAAACTTTTACATAAAAGGTGAACATTTTTCAAGTAGGTATTGTCATATTTAATTCATTGACAGGATGTCACTTTTTTGTCATTGTCGATATTTAACTTCAAATAATTTTAATTTTTATAATAATTTTTATAGTTAGATATTTGATTCAACTTAAAGGAGGCCACCTGAAGAAGCAATCCTAAAGATTTATAATTCAAATATGGAAAATATTTTGATGTTAAAATAAGAGGACTTGGGAAATTTCATATATCAAATATCATTTTAATTAATAATACTACGACTATTAGCACCAATGCTAAAAGTAAATCAGTTTTACCACCAGTGCCTTAAAATAGCATTTTAGACACTGACAGCATGCGTTACAAATTATACTTTTTACTGCCGTTTGTAGAAAAAACGTTTCTTTGCTTAATCTTAATCGCAGTTTGAAATTTCGTGACACAATTTTTCATTTTACTGCTATTATTTTTAAACTGCATTTGTAGAAAAACTATTCGTTTTTGACATTTTTTTCATTACTTTTTTTGTTGCTTCTGGTTAGATATATAAGCCCTTTGAATATTGGCACTCCCCAGCTAGCAAAGTAGTTCTATAAATTTAAAGTAATAGGAGTTTTATATTCTGTTAATATTTTATAGTTTTATTTAGAATACTAAATTGTTGCATTAATGTGGCACATGAGACTATTTTGCCTTCAGAAATTGAATTGTTTTTTTAAATTTGTTGCAAGAACGTTCTTAGAGCATAATTTATAGAGCATTTATAAAATAGCTGCTAATGTAGCCCTATCAGTGGGTACAATAATACAATTTTACAGCAACGGTGCTTATAGAATCAAATTACTGTAATACCGATGCAAAATAGTGCTTATAGAATTATACCATCTTCTGTGACACTCTTATAAAAATTTTCCGTAACGTCGCTTATAGTTTAATTATAGAACTATTGTATAAGGCGTTGTTAAGTTACAATTCTGGTGCGGAAAACAAATTACAAATATGGAAGCTGCTATCGAACTTAAGAGAAAAAGCTCTTTAAAGCAGTTATAGAGAATAATAATACAGTTGTTATAAAATCATTATAGAGTAAATACGTAACAAAAGCTTTTTTGTTCCATAAAGAAACGCTATAGAACTATAATTTTTTATATACATTGGTTTCTCATACCCCCATCTGACGAGACCTGCCTGTAAAAGTACGAAATATTTTGATCAAAGTATAATGGGGAATTTGTATAACATAGTCGTGACTTGTAGAAATTATTATCTGCTTGCAGAAAGAAAATTTCATTACGATAGATGATTTATTTGATTGTTAATAAAAACTGATTTTTTTATAGAAATTTGGTAACGTATTTAATTTAGACCATTCCAAACCTTCATTTGCACTTCTATGTTGAAGTTAAAGAATTTTATTAGCTTTATTAAATAAAATTGAAATACCACAATAAAATATGACAACACTGTGGATATTAAGTGGCATAGATCTGTTATAGTAGTTGCTTACCAAGCTCCATAATCATTGCAATCGACACAAAAATGTCATATTAGTGAGAATCCATTGGAAATACAAGATAATGCCTTTCTTTCTGTCGCTATATTGTGAAGAAAGAATAAAGGTCTTAATTAAAAATATATGCAATATAAATAGGTGAAATGATGACAATAATAAGGATATATACTTTCTGACAATTTTATATACAGTTGGTTGTTAAATTCAATCAATCAATATAGAAAATATTTTTTTTGTTAAATTTCCAGCTTCATAGGAAACATAAGGTTAACTGAGGGCGCGTCAAAAAATTGCCATTATGTACTACATATTTCAGGATAAAACTTTTTCCGCATTAAAATGTACTGCTCCCTGATGGACAAACCAACTAACCAATTCGTAATGATGTTAGTACTCCTATGCAGGCTGATTAGGTCCATCTTATTGGTTCTTATTGGCCCATCCATATTATTTCTAACATGTGCGATACAGAAACATTTTGTTCTTAAAAGATACAATTAAACGATTTTAAAGTTTTCTAAATAGAACATCATGCAACACACAAAATGTATAACGAAGTGCTATAGATTTTTTATGAGATTGCTTTGTAACTGTTATATAAAAATTATTTAAGACCTGTGACAACGTTTATTCAATAATTCTATAAGTATGTCCTGCAAACCTTACAGAACCGCTTAAAGAACTAAAAGGTTCCATAGAACGGTGTCCATTTTTATGGGCACCGTTTTGAAAATGTTCTTAGAAGAAACATTGTTCTATAAAATTTGCTCTGGAAACGTTCTTACGATTTTTATAGAACAGGAAATTGTTAGCTGGGTCGTATTCCGAACACCTTGTATATTACAGTAAACAAAGACATTTCTAGCTAAAACAGTTTTATAATTATATTAAAAAAGTTGTTCTGCTGTATTTCATTAAGTTGACCTAATTCCTAGGAATTAGTGAACTGTGGACTTTTTTGACACACTCTGTATAAGAAAATACACGCCATACGTATCGAACATACACGGAATACCGATCATGCTATTTTCCATACATATTTTAATTTTCTTGAAGGGTCTAGATTTAGTTGAATTTTTATTATACTTTAAGCAGCGAACGAATACATTAAATGAAAGTCATAGTGTTTGACAAAAATAACTTTGCACTGCACTGTGTGCACTATGAGTCGCTAAAAACAAATATTTTATAACAAAATAAAATCGCAATGCATCTTATTCATTTGAAAAATAGACACAATATCTATCGGGGTAAATTTGTGAACAAGCGACTTAAACAAACACAACATAATATTTACGAAACTATATCGGCTTCTAGCATTTTTCCCAGCTTCTGTTTTGCAATTTATATCACAGACGTGAATATATATATCAGTTAAATAAAATGTAATAAATTTACTGAAATTAAATTTATGATATTATTGGCAGTTTTCCGAGGTACGTGCCAAACAGTAATAAATCTATAAACATTCATTTTTATATGAACAATAAAATTTCTATTGTTCTTGAAATAGACGACATATAAATAAAATTGTTTCGCTAATTATCGCTGCGGGCCTGTGGCAATTTTTACAACAAAATTACCAATTACTAATTTATATTTTAGATTAATATTATTAACTGTGGGATTATAGACATATGACACGTTCAATGGTTACTACGTTTATGTTGATAATTTCAAATTAATCCATAGTTGATCCTTCTCAAGAGATATATTAATAGAAAATTATAAAATTACATTTAATATACTTTAAAGGGATTAACAGGTGTAACATCTGGAAAATATATTGTGTTTCCAAAAATAGTTTGCAACGTAAAATTCAAAGCATAATGAAATATTGTACAGAGTGTCCCTGAAATACATGTACCAGTGAGTCACCCTAGACTTTTGAGGTGAAAATACGAAGATATATATGTTAATTTACCCATGCGTAAAAATGCGCTATTAGGGAGTTAGGGGGCGCGAAAGTTTTTGAAACAATTTCAATAATCGGTTATAAAACGGAAATGCGTTATTAAGTTTGGTATATGAAAATATATTGGTAATGGTTTTAATGTTAAAAAGTGACTTGCATAAATACCTCAATTAAAAAATATTCATATATTTTTGGTGGATTATCTGATTGTCTCTTTATTCTTGGTAAAACTTAACACTTTTATAAGTAAAGTCTGTCTCTTCCAAAATTTGATAACTTGTATCGTTAAATCACAAAAAAATACAGGGTGAACCTTAAATAAGTACAAATATTTTAACCAGCAGTATAGCTCACTGTGTAGAACACATAATTAATAGTTCTTTTACAAAAAAATCAGAAATAAAAAAGTGAAATTGTCAGTAAATTTTGTAATTTTTATGTAGAAAACTTGTTGAGGACCGCTGACTCTCATACATTTATTAGTCATAGCACTGCAGATTGAACGTGTAGTTCACAGTGTTGCCAGTGTTACACAAATGTCTTTGCTTTTCTTTATATTAAACGCATACGTTTTAAAATTTGTTTCGCTGATTAAAGTGCAAAGTGGTTCTGGATTCGAAATGGTTAATACTGACTCATTTGGGGTTTTGTGGCGAAAATAAAATTTAATATGCTGTGTGAAAATCATAGTTTTTCGTTATTCTTCTTAAAATAACTTAAGGAAATTGTGTCTTGTGTCTCTTTCTAACGGTATACAATGACATTTAACTTGTGAAATGTGGATTACGGATTAAATAGTTAATTTTTTAACAAACAGGTAAGCTTGTGTGCACGTTTATGTATAATTTTTGAACATTGAACATAGTAATATCACGTGATATCTTCCTAAATACTTTATGGTAGTATGTATTTAACTTGCGGAAATTCATTTTTTAATCGTTTATAGTAAGGTCAGTTAAGCAGTTAAAATTTATGTTAATAATACTGCGTATCATACTACATATCCAACTTTACTGTACTTATGCTTCAAACAAGTATTTTTAAAAGAGAATTTAACCGTATTACTTTACTATTACATTAAAGGAAACTTAATATTTATATTAGAGGAGATATGGCAACCTCGCAACAAATCATATGGTTCATTAGGTTGGTTATGAAGCGGTCCTCAAAATGTGGGTATTTTTTAAAAAATTAATATCTCCGTAAATATTAAAAAATTTTAAAAATGACTTGCTGATCTATATGACGAAATACACCAGCAGTTAAAATATTTGTACTTATTTAAGGTTCACCCTGTATTATCCTGCATATGGGCTGCTGAACCTAACTTTTATTGTAAAATTAGAAGCAGAACCATGGTGCATGAACTATATTATTCCCTTTTTATAACTAGAGGTATATTTTCTAGTTAAGTGGAAGTACGCTGTAGTAATAGTGTATATATTTCCTTGGCCACCGATATGTGCTGACTTAACCACTTTGGTTTTTTATTTATGGGGAAGACTTAAATATATTGTTTACCAGGTTCAACCAATTATCCTTAAAATCAGAATTGCAATAGCGCCTATTTGTCAAGATTCCAGATTGCTGTTGGTGGAATATGGCAACAGCTTTAAAGTTGCATTGACAATAATGGCGGTCACTTAAGCAATAAATGAAAATGAATTAAAAGTGTCCCTGTATTTTTATTATCTAAAATCTGCCCCTTTTAGAGCTAAAAATTACTTATTATTTTCTAATATAAAACATACTTTCAAATTTTTGTTTTGTTTCTAACTAAAACCCTTAAATATAGATAGCAAAGTTTATATATTCAATGCTAAAATACAAAACTGTATTGATCTTAAAAAGGTAAATATTAATTAATATTTTACTACAAATTTAAAAATGTATCAGTATTTTTTATAAAATATTTTCAGTCATAACATAAGTTTGGAAAAACTGCTAGAGGCTCAAAGTACACCAAAGACTTTGGTGTACTCCAGATTTTGTCAAGGATAGTTTGAATTTCACCGCAGTATCAAAATATTGACTTGTATCATATTAATTAAAATAGAAGAAACTGAGAAGATAACTACATTATGTGTAAATAGCAAGGCAATAATTCTAAGTTCTAAAATGCACTGTAACTTCTGATACCTGTAGACCCATGTTCTTACGCAAAATGGGCTGGAATAATTTTATTTTGTGTCTAGAAACCGTAAATGGTGGAAAAGATAAACAGGGTGATTCCAAATTATGTGCAAGAAATTTGAGTGTAGATTGTTTAAATGATTTTAGTAGGGGTTCTTATATAGAACTTATTCACTTAATGCTGATACGAGTAAACAGCAATATTTGACACAAAAGACTTGCCATCAAATTAAAAATGACGGGAAGCTACTAGATGTTGTTGTGCAAAATCAGATATTGGAAAGGAAACTATGTGCATGTAGGGTCCCAAACTTATTTTTTTTTACTCAAAACCTATATTATTTATCAAACAATTTCTAAATTTAATGAACATTAAAAAACAATTTATTTTAAATAAAAAAAATTCAACGTCTTACAACAAGACAAGGTCAATGAAAAATACTGGTCTAGAAGATGCCTCAGAAGCCTAAATATCGTGCCAAGTATCAGTTCTTAATTTCAAACCGTTTGGACAAAATTAAATAAAACTACATTTTTACCCCCTCCCCCTTTAAGGGGTCGTAACTCCTCCAAGGGCGCTTAAATCAAAAAAATTTATATAAAGAACCCCTATTAAAATCGTTTAAACAATCGACAGTCAAATTTGGAATCACCCTGTATAAATGGTAGTTCTACAGCATTCTTATGGAACAAAAAAGGCTTGTGTTACTTATTTCTATAATGATTTTATAACAACTGTATTATTATTCTCTATAACTGCCTTAAAGGGCTATTTCTCTTAAGTTCGATAGCAGCTTCCATATTTGTAATTTGTTGTCCGCAGCAGAATTGTAACTTAACAACCCATTACACAATAATTCTATAATTAAACTATAAGCGACATTAAGGAAAAATAATTTTATAAGAGTGTCACAGGAGATAGTATAATTATATAAGGCACTATTTTGCATCGATTTTACAGTAACTTGATTCTATAAACACCGTTGCTGAAAAATTGTGTTATTAAATATGCTCCAAGAATAATCTTGCAACAATTTTAAAAAACAATTCTAAAGGCAAAATGTACCACATTAAAGCAACAATTCAATGTTCTAGATACAACTGTAAAACATTAACACAATATAAAACTCCTATTACTCTAAATTTATAGAACTACTTTGCTAGCTGGAATATTGCACTACTTATCCGATAATTTTACCCATGTATGATGTACTTTTAAATAAGAAATCTACATCATCTTCAGACCCCTTTAAATTTGTAGTAGATAGTGCGATTATGACAATTATTTTTTCGCAACTGAAGGTCCTTCAGGTGAAGCTCTACAATCTGCCACGACGCGATGGCTAGTTTACCATCTACGGCCTTCAGTGATAAATTTTCCGGCCCCTGTACATTTTAAAGAAATAGATTCAATTAATATTGCCGGAATTTCGCATAATATTGAAAAACAAAGTAAATCGTAGACGTTAATAATTTGATATGAAGATAATTAGTTGTTCTACTTGTCTACGAGACGACACAAAATTGGCTCTTTTACTTTTTAACAAGCCCATCGCTTTGTTTAGTTAGACCGTACGCAGTCAAATAACGTGATTTCTGCCGTGGTTTTCCTGCGTTGAGGAAACACAAGGAGGCTTGAAAGGTGCAGGGGATAAATCGTAGGGATTCCGAGGGTTTTGGACGTTAAGTGGCCCAGTGAAAAGTGACTGATTGGGAGTAGAGTTCAATAAAGGGATATTCGTTGCTGGAGAGCGAGCGGGATAAAAACCGTTCGTGTTTGATCAGGTTTAGAATATTATTTGTATAGGCATGTTTTGTAGTTCCACCGGAGGGCATGTGTCAGTTTAGCTGAAAATATTTTTGTTGGGTTGGTGTTTGGATTCTAACCAATCTTCCCATTTTAACAGGTTAACTGCCCAGACGAATTTTGTATTTTTTTCTCTGGCGCCAAAGTAATAATTTAATTAAAGATGCTTACCGGTATAGGTTCCAATTGACAACTGGATTAGTTCTTTTTTAACGGACACGGAAATAAATGTAAAAATTGGTAACAGCATATGTCACTCTTCTAGGACTGCATTGGGGGTTCCTCAGAGGAGTGTTTTATCTCCTCTACTATTTATATTATTTATCAGTGATTTAGAGCAACATATAACTGTCGAAAATACCAGCTTAATTCTTTACACAGATGACAATATAATATGTATTAGTGCCTCGTCTGCTGACGAGCTTCAAACAAAAGTAAACGCCACACTTCAAAAGTTTTATACGTGATGTTTTAAAAATAAACTTATTATTAATCCAACGAAGACTCATTACATTACCTTTTTTAAAAGACGAATGTGCCCTAATATAGTAGTTTAATTAAGCGGCACGATCATTGAGAAAGCACAACACACAAAGTTTTTAAGAGTTTTCATTGATGAGCAACTTACTTGGTCGGTTCATATTGTGCATCTAAAATAATCTAGCTAAATTTAAAAACCTCATTTAATGGAAAAATTCTATAAATACTTAAGTTCACTTTTGAAACTGTGGGAACTCGAAAATTCAACCACAATATATCAGATCTGATCCATTTCTGCATTTTTAGGATTGCTTCTTCAGGTGGCCTCCTTTAAGTTTAAGGTCAAATATCTGATAGGAATTAGTTGCAAATTAAAATTATTTAAATTAAATATCCACAATGTCAAAACTCATAGGCCCGTAGAATTTTTTAATTAGACATGACATTCAACTACTTATTTATCCAATAAAAATTTACCCTTTATGTAATAGATTTCTATATATTTATATGTATTATCAATATATTTTTAGGTATTAACAATATTGTGTGAAACTAACTACTCTGCGGGTTAAAGCTCCGACCAGTGTTGAATTACACAATTTTAATCCACATAGTCTTTATTATTAGCTATTGTAAAAAAATTCCTGTAATATACAGGGAACAAAGACGAAAGGCAAAGAAAATATTTAGACAAAAGAAGAGAGCAGAACAGGTTAAGAAAATGGATGAAATAGAACGTGATTATAAGAGAAAATAAATGCGTAACTACAGAGAGATAAAAAGGGGAAGGATGAAGTAATATATGTGAGGGATGAAAGTGGCAATTTAATTGGAGAGGAAACAGAAGTGAGAGAAAGATGGAAGCAATATTTTGCAGATATGTTGAATGAAGAGATCGAAAGGAAATGAGAGAATCAGGCGGAGATGATATTGGTAAGGGAAAAGGAAGTGGAAGTGGAAAAACCTATCAAAAAGGAAATATACATAATAACGGCAAAGAATGTTAAGTACGTAGGAGAGGATTTAAGATAAAGAACATATGAAATGATCCGAAAGATTGTATGCCTGAAGATTGGAGGGATTCTATGATTATACCAATTTTAAAAAAGGGAGATGCAACAGACTGCAGAAACTATAAGGGTATATCATTGATCATGGCAACGTTAATAAAACAGAGAATAGAACCTATAGCAGAACTACAGATAGGGGAGTATAAAGCACGTTTTAGAAAGGGGAGGTCAACAACGGACCAAATCTTCATGGTGAAGAAAATCCTGACTAAATGCTATGAATATGGAATTAAAATAATGGTCTTATCAGTGGACTCCAGGGAAGCATATGATTCGGTCAAAAAGAATAAACTAAGTAAAATATTGAAATAATTTGGGATACCAACCAAACTGATTAGGCCATTGAAAATAACCTTAGAAAATAGTAAAAACAAAGGTGGAATAAAAGGTGAATGTTCGGAAGGTTTTACTATTGACACAGGACTGAGACAAGAAGACCCATTCTCAACGTTTCTTTTTAATTTAGTACTAGAAAAGGTCAACTGAACAGAGAAGGGGCACATATTGTTTAAAAGTCAGTAAGTTATGCAGATGACGTGGCCATAATTGCTAGAGATAGTAGAGAATTAGAAGAAGTAACGAGATTGTAGAGGAAGCGCATAAAGTGGGATTGCAGATAAATCAAGAGAAAAGTAAGCTTTTGAGAATAGCACAACAGAAAAAAGATACCAATTTCAAAGTGAGAACGCAGCACGGAGAGATGGAATTTGGAGAAGTTCAAGAATATGTATATTTAGAGGCGCTGATAACAAATGTTATGAGGGGTGAGAAATTAATAGGAGAATAATAAAAGCAGTTCGGCAGCAGTCAACCACTTAATGAAATCAAAAAATTTGTGTAGAGGAGTAAAATTTAGAATGTATAAAACAATTTTGAGACCGACAGCGTTGTATGACATGGATCCTCAATAAGAAGTTAAGAAAAAACCTATTAAGGTGGGAAAGGGAGATCTTAAGAAGAATTTTAGGGGGAAAGAAAACGGAGGAAGGCTATCTAAGGAGAAATAATGGGAAATATATGCAATGTACCAGGCACCAAAAATAGACGAATTTGTAAAAGCCAGAAGAGTGCAGTGGATAGGGCATCTAGAACGCATGGAAGATGAAAGGACAGTTAAGAAAATTGTAGGGAATAAACTAAACTACAAGAAAAAAGGGGGAGACCGAGGCAGCGATGGAGAGAGGCAATGGCAATAGAACTAAGGGAGAAAAATGTAAGGGATTGGAAAAGAAAAGCAAAGAACAGAATGGGGTGGAGGAGAATAACACAACTCTGAGCCTAAAAGCCCTGTAAATAGCTTTATATCCGTTGTGTTCTAAATTTTCAGTAAAAAAAGTTGCATATTCACATTCAAAAATGTAATGGAATGTGTATAGATAAAAAATTCTAATTAGTTTATTGCATGTTGCTAATTTTAACGAAATGATAAATTATTTATGCAATGTACTTCATGTAATACTAATTTCTTATTTTTACTTGTAGAACAAAAATGAAAATATGGTCCTGCAACTAGTCTTACCATCTCCTAACCGAAACAGCAGTAATGAAAACAACTACATAACAGCTAGATCTATGGAGGATATATTGGGTATGTATCTAATAGGTTTATTGCAGTTTCCTATAACTCCTAGTTGTGTATTGTTCATATGTCATTAAATACCGTTTGACATTCAGTACATTTTCATATATTTAATAAGTATTTGATCTGTTATGGTTTTCTAGGTTTTTATGCTGTGACCTAGGTAAATGGTCATTGTCAGTAACAGAATTAGTACACATTCTTAACCTTACTGTTCCTCAAATAACGGTGGTACTCCAAGATGCCCCTTAATAGCCTCTGTAACTGCTTGCATTCCATGTTTCCATGTTTTAAGCAGTTTAATCATATGTGTCTCGGGTTTTGTTGAAGGCACTGTGAATGTAACACAGTTAAATAATTTTATTCTCTATATAGTTAAAAGCTAAACCCCTGACACCATAGGAGAATAACTTAGATAACAATCTTTGATGATTGATGCAATCGAATGTTTTACTTGGATAGTAGAAACAACACCAGCTCCAACAACAAGTTCTCTATATTTTTCTGATAAATGCGTTGATGTTCCTTAATAAGGCTGAAACCAGTTTATGTATCCGTTGGTGGTAGATCCCACCCATAGCTTGAAATCATAACGGATAGGTTTCCCCTTAATAAAGTGTTTACATCCATGCGCTCTGTAATTATGTAACTTCCTAGTTTTATAAAATTTGCATTTAATAATTTAAAAAGTGGACGTAACTTAGTAAATTTGTCTTGACTATCAAGATTATTATAGTTAAAATGCAAGTTGCTCATAATAAAGTAAAATCTGTCTCTAGACAGAGAATTTGCAACGATATCTCTTTGTACATCTTTTGCTTTCTCCCAGTACATTTTTCTTCTTGAGTAAGGCACATAACCTGAGTAAATTAGAATCCCCATAAAACGTATTTCCTGAGATGATACTGGTTTTTAGAATTTATTCTTTTGTTGGGCGTATTTATTTGTTACATTGACTATCAAGGAAATAATTTGGTGATGAACATATTTGAAAAGGAGATTCATTGTCTTCTTTTTCAAGAAGTTCTGTAGCCTATGGTTCATCTTTGTTTGCAATGTCCTCGGATACCCAGTTAAAACTTGCATCACTTTTGCGGATTTAGTTACGCGACAAATTTTTATTAGTTGGCCTAAGACCACCAACGGAACATTGTCTTCTTCATCAAAATCACCAACAGTACCGGTTCCGCCTTTCTGTTGACTTTTCTAACTTATATGAGCTAGTGTAAAAATGATGGTGGCAAATTATTTGGATTTGGATTATCTTCTGAACAAGAATCCTCTACATTGTCTTTTCCATTATTTGGGGGCAAAGCAGTGATGACGGTGTCGCTTCATCAACCGTAAAACCCCTAACAAATGCTAAAATTGTACGTATTTCAAATTAGTTTTTACATAAAATAAATTGCAGTGATTACTTTAACCTGACACCATGTTTTCCTAATGTCCTACATGTAGGATACCTAATCTTGACCCTAATAAAGTCTGCAAAAACACTTCTCACTTCTCACTACAGTGAGGGTATAGAAGCGGTATAAAACTAACTAAATTCACTTATAAATTATGAGTGCAAGTAAACATATGACTTAACATAACCTCAAATATCACTTGCAAGTCGGATGAGATCAATAAATTAGGGGGCCTATATGTAAGACATTAGGTAAATCTGGGTTTTAATTAAAAAAGTATTAAATAATAATGTCAAAACGACAGGCTCTCCATAAGAAACTCCATCAACAGTCAGCTCGATACTGTCATGTGTTTTATTTTTATTACACAATTCGGACAAAACCTTCCAAGCAGAGCGTGGCTGGTTTTACGAAGACATTATTTTATTTTGATAGTAACCTGTTTTTAATTTGCTGAACTAATTGTCGATGTCGATTCTCTGCTTTATACGTAGGGACCTTGACTATATACACTAAGACTAGTCAATCTAATGGGAGACCTTGTTGGCCTGAATGGGAAACCAACTCTCGCGTAATGGGAAACGATCTCAAAAAGAACGTTTACGCTTGGGCTATTTGCTAATAGATGGCGCAATATTAGGTACTAAAATGAATTTGGATATATAATTTTGAAAGCTCCTCCCATCGAAGATGATTGGTTCATACATATTATGTTATGTACAATCGTTTGCAATAATATTGACACTCTTTAAATTCAATTTTGCTATTTCTTTTGAACTGCTGACGTATTTGTAATAAAATCTACTTTCAACTTTTAACATTAGTAATTAGCTGCTTCACTTACCAATATAAATTTAATGAGTTTCTACTCAGAACTTCGAGAAGTTCAAAAACTGTTTTGAGAGAGTGTCATTGTTATTTCAAAAGCTTGTATGTACTTAAAATTCATAACTTTAATGACATTCGATAGGATTATTGTTTATTTTATTATTAAGTAAATGTGTTAGTCATGAGGAAGCAGGCAGGAAGTAAATGTTAATTTTTAAAATGTAATAAAACTAGATGAAACATTCCAGGAATAAAACTTTTCCGCGCAAGGCGAAAATCGACTATAATGATAGATTTTGAATTCTGATAAGTAATTATAGTAATTTCATCACGATTTTTAATATAAAGAAATACAGAAGTGCAGTTATCCAGTTCATATTCACTTTCGCGTATCAATGAAAGTCAAAGCTTAAAATATAGTAACCGCCAGATAACACTTTTATCATACTCCTCCCGCTTTGGTAAATTCAAGTGAAGAAGTCATTCAATACGTGTCGATAAAAATATACAGGGTGGGCCATTAATAAGGGGGCATAGAAGAGGAGTAACATCATTGGGACGAAATATGAAGATATAGCTAAATATATCTTCGTAAAATATTTCTGTGGAAAAAGATACAAGGTGTCAAAGTTGAAATATTTTTATTTGTGTTTTCTTCTTTTGTATTAACGCAAGTATCTCTCAACTGATTGAAATTTAATTCAAACAAATTAGTAGGTATCAATGAGTCGTTTACTTTTTTTAAATGTCCAGAGTAACTTTGGAAAAAAAGTCATATTTGAAAAAAAAATTATCTACATATTTACTTTTATGGACAAAAATAACAACAGAGCAGTAAAAACAACTTAGCCCTTGAGCAAACTCTCCCTACTTCTACATGTCTTAATTAATTAAACTAATTATTACAGCTAATTACAGAAAATTTTCAATATGGCAATTTTCTAATGCTCCTAAGAGATTTCCTCACGTCGAAAAATACATTTGGTTGTTTTAGATCAGTTTTCTGGAAAACGGTAGAAATTTCGTTAACAAAAAATAAGATAGAAATTGTCATCATCTGGCAATATCTGTTTTAATAGGTACCTGCTACATAAATTATGATTGCTTTTCTTAAAATATGTTGCCCTAATTGCATGCGCAAATGTTAAATTATTTGAATTTTTAAATTAATTTAAATTTAATTTTAATTTAAAAATTACTCTTCAAAAAGACTACAAAATAATATTTATTTCACACCATCACAAAATTATACTTAGATCAAATATTGAAAAAAGATACTTGGTGTTTTAGAATTTTTACTAATGAATTTTTCGCAAAATAATAATGCATCTTATGCAGTAAGAGAAACCCACACGATAATCTGCAGTTCTATATGTCTCTTTATAGTATGTCGAATTCATTTGAATTATCTTAATATGTTTAAAGGAAATAAAACAGAAAATGTAAATTTTGGCATATCGCTGAAAACTCTTTTAACAATCTTATTTTTCTGTTTTTTTTTTTTAAATTAATTTACAGTTCATATTCTTACTTCTCTAACGCAATAAAATAAACTGCTTATGTTTCAAGATCTGTGGTTTGAATATAAATATATTGCCACAATCTTATTATTTAGGCAGGTATATGAAAAAGGGTCACGCGGCCACGCCCTCGAAACGCCTTCACAGTTTTTTGCAGATTAAAATAGTAGCGCTTTATTTCCTTCGTTTGAATAAATGTGTATTGTTACACAGTACGACATCTAACAGGAATTATGATAACTATTTAGGTCTTTATTAAGGATTGACTCTCTTGGTGTAAATACTCAAGGGTAGGGATTAGGGAAAAAATGTCCGTAGGTCATTGACGTTTCTGAACCATTAATGTTATTTATTTAAGATCATGGTCACTTGAAGGAAAGGAACGTCCGACCGCACAGTGTCAACAGCCAGCAGGACTTCTACCTGTCCCCACACAATGGCGCCTACCTAAGTCGGGCCTACTCCGCTTGCGACCTGAAAGAATACGGGCATCCCGGGGAGTCCCCGGGAGCGTATTCCATATCGGCGACTCCTACTTCTTTCAACGAAAACGAGAAGCCCACACCGCCCGAGGAGAAAAGAAAGGCCTTTGCGTAAGTATAATATATTGTCCTTGTTTTAATAAAGGAAAATATGTACCTAATTAGATTTATGCTTTATCAAATAAAAAAAAATAATAAATTTGTTGGGGGTTATATCGGATTTAATTTTGTACCCAGTTTTTTCTGTTCCCACGTAAATAATTCAGAAAGAATTGTCAAAGACGGAAATGTTGAACAAAGGAAATTTTCTATTAAGAGTGGTTTTGCACAAGAAAAAATTGTAATACTCGTATCTATAGAAAATTTAACCGCATTCATAAAATACAGTACGCTAAAGTATAGATAAAGCTCAGTAAACGCAAAATGAACAGTTTTGGGAAATAATGATTAGAGTTAACATGTATCGAACAAAGTAAAATCGTCAAATAAATATTCAAAATAGTTCCGACATAATCTTCGATTGTATTTGCTAATATGATCGCTAGACTATTTTATTTAAACAACCTTAATTAAGTTGTTGCTATGGAGCAGTTACCTACGATGTTGAGAAACTATACAAACATTTTAAAAAATTCTGAAATCTGTGAATGTGAAGTGAGTAATCCCCAATAATTAAACTCGGTATTAATTATTCACAAAACTTCAGATTCTAGTGATACTGAACATTCTTAAATAAAAAAGTGAAGCAGAAGTTGCCTTATGTATATTGATTCCTCAGAAATCGAAGAAATTGTTCCAAAAAGCTTATGAAAAATTTGATATTTGGCATGCCGAAAAAATATGTAATAATTTAGAGAGTTATTCTAGCGCACTGTGTCCCAGTGATCTTTAAAATGTGCACTCTCTACATTATGAAGCAATTATTCCATGCTGCGAACTATAATTTATTTGAATAAAAATATGGATATTAGTAAATATACCAATGCTATTGCTTTCCTCAAAAGGAAATTAAGTGGTTATAGACTCAGAAAATCCAGAATGTTTTCCAAGGAACAGGTTGAAAGGTTTATCAAAGATGCAGATAACGAAAAGTACTTATTCCAAAAAGTTGTCTTTATTGTTGGTATATTTGGAGCCTGTACACGAGAAGAATTCACTTATTTACGTACAGAACATTGAAGATGCTAGAAATTTCCACAAATATTACGTCTAGGTCCATCCACTGTACTACACGAGCAGTATAAATCATATGTTACTGAATACTGCTTTAGACAATAATATTCTGCAACCTTCCTTGCAGATGCGGGAGCCAACATATCGATGCTCAAGACACACAGAGAAAGGCGTTCGATTTCTGAGGTAGAGGGTTACATAGAAAATTTCATACAAAATAAGCAAGCGATAGCAAGGAAAATTCTCGGGGAGAAAGAAAATGCCACTTTCATTCTAAAAACTCAGTGCACCAGCAGCACCCAAATTCAGGTGTTAACTTCTTCCAATATTGAAGTTATACGATGTGAAGAAAAAAAATATATGTTCACCCAATACCCAATTATCCGATTTGAAATTTGTTATTAATATCTATAATAAATAAATATCCAGCGGGCCTTTCCATTGGTACTTGTCTGCCACCACCTCTTAGGAATTATTGTTCAGGGCGCGTCATGCTCATGAAACCATATAATACCTTGATCGTTGTTAGTTCAAGCACTAGAACGAAGTAATTTTACAAATACTTAACATATTTTTCTCCTGTGAGTGTCCCTTGAAAGATGAAAGGCTATACCATTTTCTTATCCACTACTTCAGTCAACACATTTCATTTCTGCGAGTATTGAAAATGGTCTTCATTCATCCAATGAGGATGTTTTTGACTCCAATACTTGTAACCTTCTCGATTCACTGTGCCATTGAGACCAGACATGGCCTCATCCTAAAAGTATTTGCCAGTGCAAAAATTCATCATAATTTCAAACAATGTCGTCAGTCGTGATCGTCTTCATTGAGTTTCTGCACGAATAGGACCAATAAAATTTCATTTTTAAAATAATTGTATATACTGCATATCATTTAAAAAATTGCATATTTATTTTTTCAGCTTATATTCACTTAAATATTACTCCTTCTTATATTTGCAAGACTTATAGCCTTAGCAATACTTGCTGTATTATCTCTCCACTCCACTTTTATATCAACTAATGCTGTACGTTTCTTATAATGGTTTCAACACCTTTATTGCGACATCAAGAGTGCATCAAGGCTCCAATTTTGGTCCACTCCTTTCTATCCCGTTTGTAAATGATTTATCCCTAGCTTTGAAATCAAATCATCTGCAAGGCCTTGTAAATTACGTTTATACTTGTACTGATAATTATTTACCTATTAATACATATAAGTAAATGCAAAACATGTACGTATACTCTCAAAAATCATCCAGTAATATTTAACTATACCATAGATATATTACCTTAAATATCTTGGTGTAATGTATTATGTTTTTCTAATCATATTAATTCAAATATTAAATCTATAAGGAGTACACATCTTGCACTGATGTGCATTGAAAAGTATATTATTCACTCCCTGCTATCAAATCTATAGTAACCATTTGGAAGGAATACAGCGACGCTTTCTCAAACTTCTTTTTTCGCATTGACAATTTTTATCTTGACAGGGGATATGAGCACCAATTACAGATTTAGAAGATTTAATATGCAGTCATTATATACTAGAAGGGTAGTTACAAGTTTAGCTTTTTGATTTAAGCTATTTTATGATATGGGTGATTCTCAGGCTTTACTCAATTTATTCAATATACGTGTTTGGAGACCTGACTATTGTGAGATTCACTGTTATATTTATTTAATGGCTAATAATGATGACCAAACAGCAGATCAGTGTGATATTCCATTGTAATATTAATAATTTGTTAAGGATTATTATTAAGACTTTTCTTTAAATCTTGCATTGACTGCCAAAATTACCACTGACTTTTCAACTGACATGAGTCGATCTTTGTCTAAACAGAGGCTAGAGGTATCTCTTTCTCTAGAGGAAAATCGCCGATTTCCGACAATTAGTCTTGTAAAAAGAAAATTGTCTTTCATATAGCTTATTGTTTCTGAGATCCTAATAGCAACCCTTGAATTTGAGACTCTCTATACTATGAACTACAAGACCAAAATTTAAAATATTTTGCATTGCGCAGCTCCGATTTGCTCTCCGTAATGGAGTAATTTTTTGACAAAATTTAATAATCGCCATGTAGTCAGCGTATGCCAGCACAAAAGGAGATCGATTAGGGGATTAGAGCAAAACGGACGCGACAAAATAATAGCTATGTATTACCGTAATTGCCCCTCACCGAGGAAATGGTAATTGCATTTACAATTATACATTGTCACAGCCACTACTCCTCCGGAATACGAAATAATAGTCGAATTATTTAACGTGTCCTGATCCAAACGAGTGATTCCAGCTGGGATTTTCGGGTAATTCGTAAGAACCACATCAGATTTAAAAGTTCATCTAAATTAATAATGAATTCCTATTGTGTATGTAGCCGCGTTTGAGAAGAAAATTAAATTTGTGTTTCGTTGACTCCTTTATAAACAAAAGATTAAAGTGTCCTAATTAGCAATGATTTAATGCTTTAGTTTAAGAATGCTTTCTGCTTTTAATCATAAGAAACTGTTTCAAATAAAATTTGTAATGCAGAGTTACTATCATAATATTACAATGACTTTTTAAATGCAAATCAACGATTCTTGTTTGCACAAAGACATTTTACTATCTACAATATGACTCATTCACGCAACATTTTATTGCAGCTTCCAAACTTTCAACTAATAAGCTGCTAACTTAATATTTTAAATGGAATCATACATTTTTCATGCACTTTTGGATCCACTGTTTTATTTTGGTAGGGTTTTCATGACCTTCTTCAAATTAAATTTCAGTAAATAGTTTTAGATCACCTGCACATAACAAGTAATGCGCCCATTTAATAATCAATTATTTATTATTTCTTATTTATTACGTCATTAATGAACATAACAAATAAGAGGGCACCCAGGATTGATTCTTGTGGCACACCTAATGCCTGCAAGAACTTCACGGTCTCGGAATTGAATATATGTTTTGTAAATATGACTCCAATAGACCTATGATAGGCATATTGATATTACTGTTAATAAAATTCTCTGATCTAGTCTTCAAATGCCTTTGAGAAGTCAGTGTATACATCAACCTGACTTTGACTATCAAGTTTTCCAGCTACGCATTGACATTTGCAGACAAGATATTAAAAAGATTAGTTTCATCTAATCTAATCTAATTAACTAATAAAATTCCTAAGTTATCCAAAAATGTTAAAATGAACCCTCATTACATATAGGGTGCTCACAATTTAATGTCAGTTGTCGCTAAATTCAAATATGTTAACCTTTTCTTCTCAAATGCAACACATATATTTTTGCGATATTGAATGACATATTGTATTATCTGGTTTTGTCATTTTACAAAATGGTTGTTATCTCGACTTAAATTTAAAGTAAGAGGTACAAAATAATAAAGAATCTTCAGTAATTAAAAAAACTAGAAGAGATAGGAACAAGGATCTTTATTACTGATCGAAATCTTTAAAATTAACAATTTTTAAAGTAGATGACACAAAATTATAATTCTTATTTTATTTGGACATGGGAAGTTTGATAAATGTCCTACTAAAACAAACAGTGGGTTTCACAAAAGCAATAAAGATGTATAGTTTTATTTAAAATAATATAGTTGAAAGTTATTTCCGATATAGTTGAAAGCATATAAAATATTCTAATAAAAAACTTGAATGATCCTATATATATTAAAAACTACATTAGAATTTTATTAATAAAATAATTGAAAATTTCTTTTTAATATTTGTGGGCAAAATATATTAGCTTAAAATACCTTTCTAATGCAGTAAAAAATGTTACAAAAGCTAATAATAAAGAATATATGGGTAGATATTGTGGGTGTAATTCAACACTGGTCTGGGCTTTAGTCCGCAGAGTAGTTAGTTTCACACAATATTGTTAATACTTAAAAATATATAGTATTCTACTTGCATGTAATGGCTGGAATTCACTCAGGTGGATTAGTCATCATTAAATGCTCGTTGAGCAATATACTATTAAATTACATGTTCCTAATAATATATCTACTGAAATTATTCATGTGATTAGAAAAATTATTTGTTAAGTAATTGAGTTTACTTATTATAAACCTTTTATCTATATTTATTCATTTTCAGAGGATTGCTGACAAACGTGCTGAGTGTATTCTATGCCTTGTTCAATGTAACCTTAGGTTTGGCGGTGTACGTAAGCGATATTGTAGAAGGAACTGAACAATTAGCTGAGGTAAGTCTATTTTGTTTAGTTATCAAATTATAAATTGTTCTAATCCCACTCACCTCAATTAATGAAACAACACTTGACAATATCTATTTTCCAATATTTTAACTTTAATAACAATTAGTTGTGAATGTTTAGTTTTCCAATATTTTTTTTTCTATTCTATTTATTCCAGATATATAGCTTGTTATTAGTAAGCATTGCCTTCCTGTACGTATTATATTTGACTATTGACATCTACCTACATATGAAGAAGAAAAGACAATATGAAAAATTGTTAGAGAAAAACATGGCGGACGCCATTGAAATGAAGGAAACAGCTGAAGGGCATTTTCAGTTCAACATAGCGCTGCCGGAAGTGGTAACACTGAAGCGTCCTCTAGAACATTACTACTGCTTCAGAAAGGACCGTCATTCCGCAAACTTCTATCTGAAAATTGGAGCTGCTGGTATGAAACTTTTTACAGTATTTTAGATTATTAACAAAGTAAAGGTGAGTTCCGATGAGCCAGGTTTTAATGAATTATTAAAACTGAACGTGAAAACACTAAAACGGGTTCTGAGTGATAATGAATGTGAGGACACGCTCTTAGTAAAAATGATAATTAAATTCGCGCTCCAGATAAAATGAAAACCAAGTCCATTTGCTGCTCATTTTGGTGGATTATTTTTAAGAAATGAATACAAACTGAAGTGTGAGAACTACATATTTGTAAGCATTTTTTTCCATTTTGGAATTAGAAGTATAAAGCGTGGGTCAAAATGGTTTTTCGATGGCATGATGAAGAAAGTGATGCATTTTTGGACAGTTATAGAAAATAGGAGTGCCTAAAGAACACTGCTACTTCACTGAAAGTAATGATCTGAGCCTTGATATATTTATCAAAATATGAAACGTGTTACTGAGTCAGTTGAAATGAATCATAGAAACTGACAAGTCAGAACCCGCCTTTAATCTGAGTAATATAATGTAGTCATGTTCAGCACGTATCCAGTTTCAAATAATTAATTAAAACTTAATGATCGTCAAAATTCGCCTTCGATTTGCTTTTACTGTCGATGGGAGAATATGTCACTCACTCAATGATTACTTTGCCGAAAATGCATAATATTTTATTTGTTACTCGTTCGTAAACCATATTTAAACAAAAATTGTAAATTCTTGTATCTCTCTCAATACCAACCAGCACACTGATGTTGCCAAGAAAATTATTGAGTATCTATAAATAAAAAAAAAACAGAAACAATAATTTATTTCGTCGATCTCTAAAAACGATGCTGGGGGAGTTTCCTTGACAATAAAACATGCAGACTGTTGGAAGATCAGCATGATTGCTGAGAGCTATGTAAAGAAAATTAAATTTCATAAAAGTGTTTGCAGCTCCATAAACGTTAACGTTTTGGAATTAGAGAGGATCTTTTAAATTGGTTATCTTATAGACAATTTTCAGTGAACCAGAATCAGTCTCAGTTCCTTGATGTCATCTTTAGAGTATCTCAATAGTCTGTTCTAGATCCTTTACTTTATATCATTTTTACGACTGATCTGTCTTATCACTTTAACGTTGCTCATGCGTTCTTTGCAGATGACTCCAAAGTGTTCTCAAATCCTTTGAAAAATCTATTACTTCAACAGGATTTCCAATTGCCCCATAATATCGATGGTGTTCCAGTACTAGTAGTAGATCAGCAAAACGATCTTACAGTCATAATCACTAATAATTTAAGCTGGTTCAAGCAAGTTCATAATGTTGTTAAAAAAGCAAACTTAACCTGCTACGATTAAAAAAAACGTTTTAAGTCACCTTCGGTAGAGTTCTTCAATAGAATATAGAAAACATTATCAACATTGAAACTGGAAGATAATGCAATAATTTGGTTCCTCCATCTTGTCCGTGTTTCTTCTTGAATCGATTCAAGAAGATTTACCAAATGGGTACCCAGACTAACATATAGATCTTATGACAGATTAGATTTACTTCATTTGCCACCTT